>CM075774.1:41337392-42619892 GCA_037974665.1 Ehretia macrophylla
TAAAATTATTTTTATAAGGTCACAGATTCAAACTTTTTTACTATTTTAAAATTTTGTCCTTAACTGACCTGATGCATGTGTGAGGCGCACTGTTATATCCAAAAATTTATCAATTGATAGTCGAACTTCGTTGAATAATCTGATGGTCAGATTCCAACAATTAAATTCTTACGTCATTCAAAAAAAAACTTTATCAAGCTGCTTGGTCAGTTGAACCTCAGGTTAGCGACTTTTATTTGCAATAGCTGGCAAGATGGTGCAGCTCACCATAATTTTGGGAGCTTAAAGTCCAACATGTTCAATTTATTAAGAGCAAGTGGGTTCAGATTTCTTGAAATCTTATCTTTATTGTTTAGTAGGAAAGTCAACGACTGTTGTATGGGAAAAAGAGAGTGAAATTAAATAAATGAAAATGAGTTTCTAGTGGAATATTTGATGAATAATGAGGTAAAAAAGGGATTTGAAATCCTTCATATGATTATAAGAGTATAACGTTAATCTCATAACGTTATAATAGTGAATACAATTAATAGGAGTGAAGTGAAATATAATTATAATAAAATAATTTAGACTATCGAGTGTGGATAGTTATATCATTGTTTTTCGATTAGCAACAAAAAAAAATTATATCATTATTTTGCAACAATTATTGATTTCTTTCATAATATTATAAGGGATTAATGAGATAGAAATGGATAGTAATCAATTTCTTGAGAAGTTTCGAATACTTTGCACGAATAAAATGCGAAAATCACCATTTTGGAAGTAATTTGCAATTTCCTTATAAAGCTTTCTAGCTATTCAAACGCATGAAAGGAAAAAGGTGTCACAATAATAATTTGTTTTACTTCTTTTTTTTGGGTGATTTTTTTTCTATCCAAACTATACTTTATACAAATATTAAGAAATAAAAAAGGATACTAACTGGGGGGGTGATTGATGAAGCCAATTGAGAATTCTGTGGTCTTGAATTGGAGAGCCATGATCACCTTCTATTTGAGTGTCCATTCTCTAACATAATTTGGAAGCACTTCTTACAATTGCTTAAGATCAAGAACCTGAATGTGTGTTGGGATTTAATCCTCACTAGACTTTACAGACTAAGCCGTTATAGGAGTCTGAAGGTGGATCTAGCCAAAACGGTTTTCTGTGCTTGCATCTATTTCATTTGGCAGGAGAGAAATTGCAGAGTGCATAAGTCGGCAGCTAACACCGAGGAACAAATCATTTGCTAAAATTCTTCTGAATGTTACAGAATCAATCAGTCTTCAAAGTAAATATGTGGACAGTTTCGTTAATAGATCTCTTTGTAATTCATGGAATATTAACGATAGACTTTTGTAGTAGTTAGAGAATGTAAATACCAGATGTAACGCACAATATTTTTGGTCGTGGAATGAAATTATTATTTGCCAAGCAAAAAAAATGATACCCTCAAAGGGAGAACAAAGATCAAGGTCTTGGTTTGTAAACAAAAAACTACGAGTTTAATTCTTTTCAACTGAACCGGTACATATATATTGTCATACCACTACATCACAAATTTTGTAAAACTTGAGGTAGATACAACATGGTATTGTCTAAGTTGAGTTTCTCATTATTAAAAAAGAAAAAAAGAAAAAAAGAAGAAGAAGAGAGAGGATATATTGTAAAATTTATAAGCCATTTATTGTATGCTAACATGATAATTTTTTTGGATGATGTGAGAATTAAGTTGGTGGAGTTCGATTATCGAATTATTTGAAAGAATTCGATCACTAACTGATAAATTTTCGAATGCAGGTTTGTACCGATACACCCCCATATATACACAACGTTACAGAATAATAGAAAGTGTCAAATTTATAATCTAATGAAAATAATTTTACCCCACTACTTCTTAATCATACTCGAGACTAAAATTATCAATTTATTGTATGCTAGAATTATCATTCGTGCGTTTCAGTGACGAGCGCCGCAAATAAAAGATATTGTCCTACGCATCAGCCCACGTGCCGTCGCATAATATTACATTCAAACTCCTATTCTCCGCCGCAGCCTCCGCCGAAAAATCAAAGAATTGTGTAAGCATCAACCATATGGTTTGTCCGACAAAAAAAACAAAAACAAAAAAAAACCATATGGTTTGAAGTTATAACTGTTTTCTATTTAATAATTCTCCAACGTGTAATTTTGATTTAAAAAACAAAATTTTCATTTTTTTTTTTTTTTTTGTGGTTTGAAGGGACCCTTAGCTAATGCTATAGATCCGCAAAGAAAAGCAGCTTTAACAATCTACTCTCTCACTAGCCTAGGGGACTTGTCACCCCCTCTATCTTTTTCTAGGAGAGTGAGCAGTGCCTTTGGTGTCGTTGTAAAGAAGCATTCCTCGATAGGTTATTTTAGGTCAAAATTTATAAATCAATTTGCATATTCATTCATTTCTTGATACACGTATTTAGTGGCTGAGCCACATTAAATTTGGAAAAGAATCATTTTTTTTTTCAAAAGAAAAAAAATTATTATATTAAACTCCTTATGCATGATTGTCCCAATTAACTATCGAGTCCTGGAGGTGCCCTACATGTGTCGTACATGATATCTTAAATTCTTATGCAAAATTATTTACAGATGTCTAGCCCAGTTTTTTCTCTTTTACTAATTCTCTTATTTTTAAAATAAAGTATATTATGAGTTATTAAATTTAATACTTTTAAATTTTAGGCATCAAATCTAGAATAATAAATTAATTATCTATGAAGAATATATTATAAAAAATATTTGAAATAAATGGACAGATTTAGAAAGAAAAAATATGATAATTTATAATACACGTCATCTAAAAAATAAAAGAATTAATAAGGAGAGAATCCAAAGCAAATAAAAGAATTAATAAGGAGAGAATCCAAAGCTGCGATGGTATATGGTTGTCAACTGCCAATGTTTCCTTCTCTTTAGTGGGCAATGATGTGATGATTGAGTTGGATTAATATTTTATTTGTCAAGATTAATAAAAATAAATAAATAAATATTTTTCGTTTAAGACTTTATGCATAAATTTGTATAGATCAAGCATTTAATTACATCGTGTCAGAGATGCAGAGTTGATGAACAAAGCATGTGATACAAGAAGGTAGACCTATGCCCATACAATTTATTGCATCTTCTATTGCTAGACTTAAAAAGTATGGGGTAGAAGCAGATGTATGTAGACATGTCTAGGAAATTTGTGTGATGTGCATGTACGTAAAATGAAACCCGAATCCAAGGGTTCTGCTCAAGTTTTCGTCATCACATCGAAATCTTACTCATTCTTCGAGAATTGAATAAAATAATCGGATAACAACACATTATGAGTAAAGGCTTCAAATTCAAATCAATACATTCACATAATATATACTCCTTGATCCTAAATTGATTTAGAGTATGTCTAAGTTCGAATCAATACCTTCACATAACATATACTCTTTGACTCTTAATTAATTTAGAGTATGTATTCGAATACGTAACTATACCATAAAATTTATAATCTTAAATGGATATATCATGATCATTTCCTCATCATCCATATATATATATATATATTAGCAATGGACTATCTGCCCTTTTGATGCACAAACGGATGATAAATTAAGAGGCCACTTTTCGCATAGGGAACAAAGGGTCATTTGCTTTAATCAGAGAAATAAATACGAATGAGAAGCAAATACAAGATGTGATCTAACTTGTTGGAATATACATTTTTCTCACATGAAAAAATTACAAATTTTAATACTACATTATAAGATCTTAAATTATTCCATTAAAATAAATTAATTTTAAGATTGAAGTCCAAAATTCTTAACATGGTATTTAAAGCAATGCCTTGGTCCAATCACATATTGCTCTCAATGAGTCGTTTGCCTCAATAGTTCTCGAGTCATAGGTAAGGAGGATATTGGAATATATATTCATCCTACATGAAAAACCACAAACTCTAGGATCACCTACTAAGATTATGAACTAATCCATCTAACATCAACTGAATTTCTGATGGAATCCCACGAGAATAGAACGCAGTGATTCTTAACGTAAATTCCTTCTTGTTCATCTAGTAATTAATTCTCTTAAATATTTGTCATGGTCCATCTTATTTAGTTTCATGAGATCAGACTTATATTGAAATCATGTAGAAAATTGAATTGGTAATCTAGCATATTTTATGTGTTCTCAGTCTTGTTTCTTCTCTATAATACCAAAATTACGATGTTCATCACAAAATGTAACAATCGGAAGTTATTTTTAACCACCTACGATACCTATTCTCACAAAGTAATTCCATATTGTTGGACGAATATAAATTAAATTAATTATTTGTATTGTCTTTACTTTGTAGTCTTTTAGTTTAATTAATCTTTTCCTAATATATTGATGTTATTTAGTGTCAAATGTACAATTTTTTGCAACGATAATAGATAATGAATAAATATTATTATTGAAGTATATACATCATTTGGAACTATACTAAAAAAATATTATTTGAAATGTTTGTATTATGAAGATATAAAAATAAAAAATAAAAATTCAGTGGCAGGAAAAATATGCCTAAAAAAGTCAAAAGTGACAAAATTAATAGGAAGATTGGAGTATAAAAATCGAAGGGATAGCTGCCACATTAAAATAACACTTATAGTACAAAAATAATGCATAGCCATGACTTCGATATCGATCAATTAACAACGTGTAAGGGTGGAAAGAGGCCGCGAAACTTGAATTCTCATTAATTATCTAAAAAATGCTTTAATAGTAGACTAACAATATATTTGTAATAAAATGATGTGAACAGTTCACAATTAAAATCCAAATCCGTCATCTATAAGGGTTTCATTCTCGATATGTCATAGCCACTCATTAAATAATGCCACATTGGGAATAATCTATCATTAGAAACTTTATCATTAACCAAATTCTTATATATTTCGGCTACTTATGGCCAAGTCATTATTGAATATTACCAATTCCACATCACTAGATTTAAAATTTTAAATATGTGGGTAATCTCTATTTGGAAGACTCAATCATGTCCACTAATGCATTCTTATATCATCTTATATATTAAGCTTATGGCCAACTGTGGATATCATATTCTAGTCTTAATCATGCTACAAAAATTAGTCAAAAATAAAAAAAACAAACAACTTATGGACATTTGCAATTTTCCACTAGCCCATCAACCGCCCTCACTTGGTATAACCTCGATATGGGTACGAATTGGGTCCTCTTATAATATCTATTATTTTAAAATATTTTAAGAGACATTTGAATTATTAATTATATGATTCAAAGTAATAAAGTAATAATGATAACTACAAATAGAAAAGTGATTTATTTATATTTTTATCATTATCTTTTTATTATCTTGAATCAAATCATCAATAATCAATAAATATTTGACACCGGATATTACATAGTGCATACGGGTAAGGATTCTCTCATTTTCAAAATAAGGTGAATTATGGACTGTCACATTTGGTTCATTTAAATCCTGACCATTCATTTTGAATTTTTTTTAAATATCTTTTGTGAGATTTATTAGTTTATTCATCAGTCCAAATCTATGGTTAAGATTTAAAGGAACCAAATATTTTTTTATTGGTCAAGTTAAAAGAACCAAATATGATGCATATAATTTAACTCAGCTAAAAAAAGAGTGAATTGAAAATCAAATGATCATCACCCAGTACTTACATGTTTTTTTGTTGTTGCTAATTAAGCAAAAGTATCTATTAAATTCAACAAAATCCAGTACTTACGTGTTTGTTCAATATGTACGTGTCTATAATTTGCTCTTAGATAAACAAGTTAATAGAAGCTTATAAGGCTAATTTTGGCCTGCATCAACCACTTCCTACCTACATGTTTGGAGGCAGAGGCAAATTCAGGATTTTTGCTCAATAAGAATTAAAAACGGATAATTTAATACTTATATATGAATAATTTTTTTCAGTGGGGCTTGAATTAATTTTTAACCTAAAAATACACATATTTTTAAAAAATATAAGTTTAATTTACATGTTAATAATTTTGCTCTTGAGGTTAGTGAGAATTATAACCTTCATTGATCCCAAGCTAAATCCGCCCTTGCATGGTGGATGGTTTCCCAACTCCTCTTTTTGCTTCTCTGAAGAAAAAAAAAAACACCGAATAACATCCTTGGAATTTATTATATAAGTTTCTCCCTTGAAGCAAACAATAATAATAATAATAATAACAATAATAACAATAAAGAAAAAAAAAGACAAAAACAGAATTTAACGTCCGTGAGGAGTTGGCATGAACGCGTCTTTCAGTCAACTAACATTACTGACAGATAGCAGTTAAAGTTCAGTGAGGTGTCAGTTATACATCTACACGTCAGTTAAAGATTGGTTGATCCCAAAACCTGCCGACGTTCGTTTGACCGTTTGGTCAATAACGCATAAATGTGACGGAGGTAGAAAACAAAATTAAGGTGAGGTTGCCGGTATTTTGTAGTGTCGGGTAGCGTTTTATTGTGATAAAATATTTTAAATTTGAATTTATAATTTTTTATATTAAATATTATTTAACTCTTAATTATCTTAAAAATGTATTGTGCCATATCGTCACGAGCTATACTTGTATTTGGACGTTTGAAATGTCCGACGATCACATAGATCAAACTGGTAGCGTTTCGTTTTGGTGAAATGTCTCACGTTGGGACTTTATTTTTTGTTATTATAAATATAAATACATACTGTTTGGCCGTTAATTATCTCAAAACATACATTGTGGCACGCTATTATATTTGTATCTAAACGTCTAACGTGTCTGACACTCGTATAGATCAGACTCTGCCTCCCCTCTCAGCTAAACATCTCAACATGCAGATGCAAACTTTTTTCTACCGTTACATTATAGATTTATAGTTTGGATGAATGCTATATAATTCTGTTATGGATAAGTTTCTCGTGTTATTTAAAAAAATAATGTGTAACAAAATAAGTTCAAAAATATAATAACTCAAACTTAAAAAGAGAGTTCATTCCAAAATACTAATCTATTAGGTGGGAGAATCCCTTGTACTTAAAAAACACTCCTTGTAAGGGTGAGATTCCTATGTGAGATCATTACATTCCACCCCCTTAAATTAAGAGCCGACGCCCACGTCAGGTTAATCTATCGACACTGTCTCGACGTTGCCCTTTCCTCTTGGCGGCTACACACACTTATCACACCTTAATCTAGCCTATAGTCTCTTCTCTATGGAGTCAACTCTCAACGAAAGTACCAATGTAACAAAATAAGCCAAAAAATATAATAATTCAAGCCCAAAAGAAAAGCCCATTCCAAAAAACTAATCTATTAGGTAAGAGAACCCCTTATATTTAAAAAACACCACTTGTGAAGATGAGATTCATATGTGAAATCATTGCAATAATGTTAATTTTTTTTAATATAATAAATATCAAAATTATAATTTAAATTTAAAATTTTTAATTATAATAAATTATTCCTCGACTATTATGTCCAACTCTTAGAAATTTAAGATGAGGTTAGTAGAGAGAAAAAAGTCGTGATTAACGAGGTGGGTTAACGTGAAAACCACGTGAGGGAGTTGCTATATAAATGAGGCAAGTGAGGAGATAAGAGGCCACAAAAGTGAGGTTGAGAGATTTTCATTTTTCTCACAGCACACACAGCACTAAAGACCACACACACTAAAAACTGAGAGCTTTTCACCAAATTCTTTGTTTTCATTTCTTTTTCCTCCCCCCCTTCTGAATCATCCCGCTTCTTTGATGATCCCTTTCTGTAAAACCATCTTGTCTTTTCAAGTCTTTCTTATTTTTTGGGTTTGTTTTTCCATGAACAAAAAGCAAACTTAGAGAAAAGATTTATTGTAAGCCAAGTTAAGTGTTTTCAGAATCGAGATCTTTATAGTTTTCATTCATTTCTTGTAGAGTTTTTCACTTCTTTTTTTTTCCCAATTTAAGAGGACTTATTTGTCGTCCCTTGAAAAGGTAGCACCCTCGCACCAGACCACGGGATAAGAGGTTGTCTATTTGTATACCTCTTTTGTCCCCTGTCTATTTCTGTTAATATTTTCTATTTTTTTTTTTGTATTACCTCGTTTCTAATTTTACAAGAAAGAGGTTAGTTTTTGTTTTTAATTTTTTGTAATTTTTAAAAAATAGTTCGTCCGACCCTTTTCTAAACCCGTGCATTACAAGTCATCATGGCAGCTACAATGGATATGTGGAATAGTGCATCACTAGATCTTCATTCAAATAGCTTTGGAGGTGGTGGTGAGCTTATGGAAGTACTTGAAGCTTTTATGAATAGTGCTTCTCCAACTCATCAAACCAACCAAACATCCACATCATCATCATCATCACATTTGCCTACTTTTTCTTCAGCAGCAACAACATTTGACCATACTTTTCCATTTTTGCCCTCCTGTGATTTGACATCTTTGCCCTCTACCACCACCAACACCTCCAATTATTTCCAAATGGCCCAGCCCAGTTGCTCAACGTCGATAACCCAATTATTTTCAAATGGGTTCTCTGCCCAAGATTCATATGGGCTTGAGCAACCAGGGTCCATTGAGCTTAACCACTTAACCCCAGCCCAGATTTATCAAATCCAAGCCCAATTCAACTTCCAAAATCAACAGCATGTTACATCAGGTCCAATTCATAACCAACCGGCTCATAATTTATTGGGCCCTAAGCCCATGAAAATGAAACGGGCCGGCCCACCTCCCAAGCCCAATAAGCTGTACAGAGGAGTGAGGCAACGCCACTGGGGAAAATGGGTCGCCGAGATCCGGTTGCCCAAGAACCGGACCCGCCTTTGGCTTGGAACGTTTGACACGGCGGAGGAGGCGGCGCTGGCCTACGACAAGGCAGCGTATAAGCTGAGAGGCGACTTTGCTCGGCTGAATTTCCCTCACCTCCGCCACAACGGCTCCCTCATCGGCGGCTCCGTCGACGCCAAGCTGCAAGCCATTTGCCAGACCTTGGCTGAAGGGAAGACCGTTGACCCGAAAAAGTCAAACGGGTCAACGCCAAAACCGGTAAAAAAGAAAGAAAATTGCTCGAAAAAGAAGGCCCAAGATGCAGGATCCGAAAATTCCGGGTCGGGGTCGGATGTGACCACGGGGTCTTCGCCAGGTTCGGATCTTACGTTTCCTGACTTCACCGACCAAGAGCCCACGTGGGATGTTTGTTCGGAGAATTTCATGTTGCAAAAGTATCCATCTTATGAAATAGATTGGTCAGCTTTATAATTTTTGAAGTCAACGCAAAAAAAAAAAAAAAAAAGGTAGGTTTTGGTGAACAAGTATTTTTTTTACGGAGAATTTTTTCGAGGCAGGATCGGTCAACTTGATAACATTCAGCTACAAATTTAATAGTGGTACGTTTTGCATCAAGTCAATTAAAAGAAAGCTCAAATTCAGAATTTTATGGTGCAAGTGTACGCTTTGTAACGTGTCAGTCAGAAGAAGAAGAAAAGTTTAAACTCAAGATCTTCACTATTTGTTTATTATGTATGTAATGATGTGTAGTAGTATAGTATAGTACGGTAGTGTATTTTTTTTTTTTTTTTGGTGGCGTTGTAGAAGAGGGCAGTCACTGCAATGCAGTTTTTGGTAATTGCAGGGCTGTGGCTTTTTTGTATTTTGTTTGTTATCATTTATTAGTGGTGTTAGTGTAGTTGAGTTTTTTTTTTTAATTATGTAAATCTCCTGAAATTGTTCAGCTGGTTTTTTTCTTGGCTGAACCTTGGAGATGGTTATCTTTCATTTTTTTTTGTATTTTGTTGGTGTTAATATAATTGTAGTCTACTTTCAATTTTTTTTTTTGCGCAAGATTTCATGTTGATTGATTTTTTTTTTCTTTTTTTCTGTGGGGTCATTTTAACAATTTAGCAGTAATATTTTAACAACTTTTTTGTATAATACTCAAAACTCAGCAAAAAGATGATGAGAAGGAAAGCCAATCAAGAGTTTACTTTCATGGTGAAAGTTGATGATTCTTTCAAAACATTGGAGAATAAATTTCACTAATTTTAAAAAATAAAAATAATGAAATCCCTTTGCATAATTTAGCCAAACTAAAAGGGATTTATCTTATAAACATTAGTAATACTCACTCCTACACTCTAGCGTGCGAGTTCACTAAACGGGATGGAGTCTACAGTTTTTGTATGGGACGTTCAACATCCCTGACATTTTAAAAAAAATTCAAAATTTTTTCTTGACCGAAAAATATTTTTTGATTGACCATATTCTCCATCTTGCCGAACATCAAAAAATTCGGACTACATTTTGGAGGAAAATATTTTCCTGCAAACAAACGGAGCCTAAAGAGTTAAATTGTTAGCCACGCCATACGTACCAAGTGAATATTATCAAATTGGAAAACTTATGCTACTGTTGAGCTTTTAGTTCATGGGTCACCGTATGCATGTGATATTGCATGGACAACACCAGAGAAACACAAGAGACAAGTTCAATTTTTTTTTTTTTAAAAGAAAAAAAAAGAGAAAGGAAGAAGAAGAAGATGATGAAATGCCTTAATAGGTTTACTTGGTTGGATGGAACAAGAGAAAGTAACTCAAATTAGCTGAAAGCAGCATGATAGATGTGATATTAACTTTTTTTTTTATGATTGAAAATACTTTGGAAGTGTTTTGAATTCATATTTAGTCTAAATTTTAAGATGCAAGACTTTATTTTAAAGAAATATAATTAAAATAAACAACCAATATTACAAGCAAATAGACATATGAGTTGAACACAAGGCCTCAAAGAGAATTTTGAATACTATTATCTAATTTAAACTATAAATACAAATAAATCTCATACTCACACTCCGAATTCTCTGTCACTAAGCAAATACTTAAAATCTTTTTTACCATAAAAGTCAATTGGATTTGTATGTGCCGCCGATCTCGATTTGCTGGTAAGCCCACAACCATTCATTAGAACCCCAACAGTTTCTTATAGATGGACAAAATCGAAGTCATAAAAGCACGTGTTTTTCTGGAAATGCGCAAAAGAAGTTAGATTCTACGTTTATTTTTGACTTGGCAAATCAAGGTGGTCATAACACTTTTTTTTTTTTGTTAGAAAAATAAAAATTTTCATTAAAGCTCAATTCAAAAAGGAAGTACAAGATCTTATTAAAAAATGCTAGCTGGTGAGACATCTCTCATCTAATTTCCACATGTTATTAAGTTTAACATTAATAACGCTTCTCTTAAACTTTTTACAACTAACCAACTTTGATTTAATATCCTGTCTAATATTCTCCTGAATAGATTCCTCAGAGGTAAAGGTTTGTCTATGGATGCTGTTGTTTTTCTCCCTCTAAACAGCATAAATCGTGCCACAAAAAAATAATTTTAATATGGAAGCTTGAAGATCCTCACCCTTACAACGGCAATTCACCCATTCTCCTACATTATCCCATTCTGGAAGTCTCACTGGCATCAAAGCTAAATCAAGACCCCATTTCCAAATTCTTTTCGTCACTATACAATCACGGAAGAGGTATGTATGGTCCTCCGGGAACAAATTACATAAAGAACAAATACTGTTATCAATAATCCCCTAAGATAGAAGCCGATCCTTTGTTGGTAATCAGTTCTTAATAGCAAGTCATATGGTAAAAGAATGTTTAGGAATCCGAATCTTGTTCCACACAAGCATGTACCAAGGCACAACCTCCGTTTTCTCTCTAATTTTCTCCCACGCCGAAGCCACAGTAAACAACCCATTTTTGTTTCCCTTCCACATCCACTTATCTTCACAATTAAATATGGGGTAGAAATCCATCTGTTGAATTATCCCCCCAAGAATTGCATTATCAGAAAGAATCCAACTATTTCTGTCAACAATATCTGCCACTTTACCATTGCACCCAATCGGACAACAAAGAAAATCATCGGTACTCATATGGTCGAATAAAACACCCTTAGGATGCCAAGGATCAAACCAAAATGAAACTTTGTCCCCTATACCAATTTTAGTAATGAACATCTGTTTAGCCACATCTCTTAATTTCACCAATTTCCGCCAGTGCCAAGAGGAGGATGACCCAATTTGGTATTCCCAGAAAGTTGACCCTTTAAGATAATAATCTCTAACCCAGTTCACCCAAGTGGAATTCTCAACAGCCAGGATGTTCTAGATATGTTTAAGAGCAGCAGCAATATTAACATCTTCTAATCTTCTAACTCCTAAACCCCCTTCCTTCACAGGTCTACAGGCATCATCCCAGTTAACTCTTGACCCTCCATCACCGTCCTTCGCTTTCCATAAGAATCTCACGCATTTCCTCTCAATCTCCTTAATAACACTTTTTGGCAAAACCATGATCCCCGACCAGTAAGAGTGGATACCACTTAACACTGACTTAATAAGAACCAAACGACCCGCAAAAGAAAGCCATCTCGTAGTCCAATGCTCAATGCGAGCACTCATCTTATCAAGTAAGGGAGTAAACGAACTTCTTTTCAACCTAGAAGATGACAACGGAACTCCAAGATAGTTAAAAGGAATAAGCCCCTCTTGAAAATTTAACAAACTGCCAATGCTTTCCTTGAGACCATGACTACAACCACAAAAAAAAATGCTACTCTTTTCCGAATTAATCATTAACCAAGAAAGCCTTCCAAAGATCTTAAGAAACTTCAAAATAGACTTAATGGAATTGAGATTAGCTTTGGCAAAAATAAGAATATCATCCGCAAATGAAAGGTGTGAAATTTTCTTTTTTACACATTTAGGATGGAAGGAGAACTCCTTATGAGCTGTCATTTTATTCATTAACCCCAAAAACACTTCCATGACAAGAACCAAAAGGTAAGGTGATATAGGGTCACCTTGCCTTAATCCTTTTGCCTCTTTAAAAAAGCCTTCAAAACTGCCATCAAGTGAAATAGTAAACCTCAGCGAACTAATACAAGATTCAATCCACTTGATAAAAACCATAGGAAAATTGAACACTTCAAGTGTTTTCAAAACAAAATGCTAATTCACTGAGTCATATGCTTTCCAAATATCCAGCTTAATAGCACATCTCCTAGAACACCTTTTTCTTCTATACCCACTGATTAACTCCTGCCCCATAAGAATATTAGTGACAATAGAACGCCCCGGAACAAAGGCAGCTTGACATTCCGAAATGATACCATCAAGACACCCTTTAAGTCTATTGGCAAGAATATTTGAGATGCACTTATAAACAACATTACAACAAGAGATTGGTCTAAACTCAGAAATCCGAGAAGGGTTACGTACCTTCGGAATAAGAGCAAGAAATGTA
Organism: Ehretia macrophylla; assembly: GCA_037974665.1. Taxonomy (NCBI): domain Eukaryota; kingdom Viridiplantae; phylum Streptophyta; class Magnoliopsida; order Boraginales; family Ehretiaceae; genus Ehretia; species Ehretia macrophylla. Next base: position 41,350,709 of record CM075774.1, read on the forward strand.
GAGTTGCATTCACCCAGAAGCTTTCCGGAAGAGAAAAAAGATTTGATTGCCTTCGTCATATCCAGCCCAACAATAGACCAGGCTTTTTTGTAAAACAAAGCAGTATACCCATCGGGGCCAGGACTTTTCTCATCATTCATAGCAAACAGCGTATCTTTAATCTCCTCATATGAGACATCAGCAATGAGAGAATAACAAAATTCTGGATCAATAGTTTTACCCAAAATGGTTCTAATATCATCCACTGAGAAGCTTTCCCGAGGATTAGGAGTGCCAAGAAACTTCTCAAAATACTCAACAACATCCATTCTAATCTCATTATCATCAACAATAACACTACCATCATCACAAATAAGTCTCGTGATCTTGTTGCGAGAGAACCGCCCTCTAATGCACTTATGAAAGAAATCCGAATTGGCATCACCTTTTTGCATCCATAACGCTCGAGACTTCTGGTATAAGATAGCCTCTTCTTCCCTGATGGATTTATCCAAACTACTTAAAAGAACACTCTCTTCCTTCGCCAACTCCTCATTCCACCTAAACATATTCGCCTGAACATTCGCCAACTTCTTCCTGAGATCTCCAATTTTGACCAAGATATTTGAGAAATACTTAGAGTTGAAAGCTCTCAATTCCTTCTTAAGAAGCTTCTGCTTTTGAAACAGGATAAACATAGGGGTTCCTGAGATGTTAGTACTTCAAATTTTATAAACAGTGTTTAAAAATTCTTCATGATCAGCCCATAAATTGAAAAACTTAAATGACGTAAGTCTTCTACGAGCATTCGAACCAAAAGTCAATAGCAATGGGCAATGATCCGAAGCACCCGACACATCAATAAACAGATCTGAAAAGGGAAAAGCTGAGAGCCACAAATCATTCACCAACAATCTATCAATCCTACTAGCTCGAGAAGCCGATCCTGTACTTCTACTTGTCCATGGACCCATACTTATTCATTTCTAACAAGTACAGGTTAGACAAACAATCCCTAAACTCAACAGCCCCTTGGCTAAGGGTTGAACACCTTAGCCTGTCCTCAGTCCGCAAAATTTCATTGAAATCCCCAATCACTCCCCAAGGAACAACAGCACACACATCAGCCCAATCCTCCAACTTCCTCCACAAACTCCTTCTATCTTTAGCATTATTGTGGGCATACACAACAGAGAGGAAAAAATGTTTATCACTATAATCAATCTTACAAATCACTGTCTGATCAGAGGCATCAATACAAGAGAGAGAGAAATTTTCATGCCTCCACAAAATCCAAACTCTACCTCCAAGAGCTTTATCATAATTATTAACGAAGTTCCAACCTTTAGACCTTTTTTCTAATAATAAGAGGAACATTATCAATTTTAACTTTAGTCTCGAGAATGCACAAAATATCAACTTTATTTTCATTCGCAAAATTCACCATCTCAACTTGTTTAAGGGATGAGTTAAACCCTCTAATATTCCAGCAAGCGATAATCATTGGGAGGGAAAAGATTCAATACCTTTACCATTCTCCTTGGGCTTCGTCTTTGCTTTATCTGCCAAGTCACGAATTGCCACGCTAAGGTTCTCCTCATGATCACCTAACACAGAAAACTAGTTCTGCTCATGATCGGTATACTTCTCAGCAACCTTTTCCTGTTTTTTCCCTTTGCTATTTGGACTTATAGGGGCTTTTGAAGTAGATCCTTTTTTAGACACAGAATTCCACTGATCAGACTTGCTAACCTCCGATTCCGGATCATTAACCTTGTGCGCCTCTGTCACAGAAGGACCAGCAGGAGCAGGAGGAGCCATTGGGATAGGCCCTTTAGCTTGCCATACATGTTTGGCAATACATCTAGCTTCAAAATGTCCAATACCCTTACACTTTGAGCAAATTCTAGGTCTCCATGAGTATTCAACCTGGACCATTGCCTTATCACCTTTCTCCATATCTAATGTGATTTTCTCAACAAATTCTTTGCGCAAGTCAACCTCCACACATACTCTTGCATACCTCAACCTGGAACGCTCCTCAGTTACCTTATCAAATTGAAGCGGAATCCCAACACCACTAGCCAAGTAACATAGACCATAAGTGGTCCAATATTCCGTTGGAATGTTATAGAGATTAATCCATAGCAGAATTTTTTCTAACTTGAAATTCACAGGCTGCATTTTAGGTTTCCACTTCCTCAAAAATAATGGCTTTCCATCAATATGCTAGCATTTGTCAAGGATCGCATCACAATCAGCTTCATTATCTAATTTGAAAATATAGAGACCTTCCTCATTTGACATGACATCAACTTTACCAAACTTCTTCCAAAGAATATCAACCATAAACTTAATCCGCTGAAAGGAAGGGGGTTGATCCACAAATTGTCCTACTAGACTAGATCTCCATAGTTTAGCACCATCTTCAGTAACACTACAAGGAAGTTTCACCACAGTTTCCTTACCTTCAACTTTCACAGGAGGAAAATACTTCATTTATGGTCTAGCAGTAGCTCCTCCAAAAAATTTTCTCAAACCAGCATCATTGACCAGATTATTCCTTTCAATACAACCATTAGCAAACTGAACCTTGCCCGCACCCATAGACCCCGTACCATCACCAACTCCACCAGAGCTAATCTTCGTCGACCTTAGCTAAGCACTATCATGCACGGACTCTGCCACCCTAACAGGGGACAACTCACCATATTCTTTTTGAACAGACCCATTCGTCGAAGAACCCACCTCGAAGTCTGCGCCATACAAAGATGCCGCAGCAGCTCCATCGTTACCAACCCCATAATATTTAGGAGGGAAAACCTCATCATCATCGGCAGCAGCAATAGTGACCTCCACAAGACCACTATCGGACCTAGGCGAAGACGGACCAGACGAGTCAGAAGGCATCTGATTTGCACGCAGTCTAAGCTCTGCCTTCGTCAATAATCCACGCCTCGTACCTTGTCTTCTATGAACCATGAAGGAGAGAGCAACAAAAAGTGTAAAGGAATCGTTCAGTAGCAAGTCTACCTAACGGAGATGCAGTGAAGAAGAAAGCAGGCGCACGATAGCTATTCTACTGTACGCCAAAGTAGGAAAAGAAGAAGAAACAAATTAGAATGCGCACGATAGCCTGCTAACGTGCGCTGAGAGGATTGTGTAGTGAAATTTCACTCATTCACTACATGTAGTCATAACACTTTGTTTCATCGTAACAGTAGGACATTTGAATCATTGATTGTTTGATTCAAAATAATGTAGTAGGAGTGAAATTCATCCTACAAAATCATAGGTCCGATATTCTCTATTATTTCGGAGTTTTATTTTTGACTAACTTAATACATATGTTGGAGCGCATAGCTACACCCGAAAGTTTATCGATTGGTAGTTGGACCCTATTGAATATCAATTGGTAGTTGGACCCTATTGAATAATCCGGTAATCAAGCTACACCAGTTAAGTTCCCACGTCATAAAAAAAAAGGTGAACTGCACTAGACCCCCTTGTAGTCAGTCATAAGAGCATCGATGCCCTTTGTGTTTTAAAAACTAACATAAGTAGTCCCTGTGTTTTCATAAAAGTGCATAGGACCTCCCTGCCGCCCAAAAATCTGTCATATTTAACGAAATTATTCTACACGCGCGAGTAAGTGAGATTTTTATTAGCTTTTAAAGAATTTGTCATTAAAATAATTAACTAATTGACCAATTTAACCCTTTTAAAAGAATAAAAAAAACAAAAACAAAAAACAACAAAATCACAAAATCACAAAATCTTCATCTTCCCCATCAACCCCAACCTCCCCACCAGCCCGTCAACCACCTCCTCTACCCAGCACCCCGTCACCCTCACCAGGGAAGATGTAGTAATCGGGTTCGACACGGTGGAGACGCATGCGGAGGAAGACAGAGAGAGGGGTGGCGGCGGCGGTGTTTGATGTTGGAGCTTTGCATTGGACATGGGCTCAAATAATGGTGTTCCAGATGAAGATTTCGATGGTTGGGTGGGTGAGATTGAGAGTTGGGTGTGTAGAGGAAATGAGTTTGGTTGATACCTGCATTGTCTAACTTTGGAACTTTTTATATGCTTCCTTGGTTGTTGACGGCGTATTCCTCTTATTGTTGATGATGATAATCTGTGGATTATGGCGTATTCTTCTTCTTGTTGATGATGATAATCTGTGGATTATGGCGAAAAATTAATAGGGACAAAGTGCAATTGTGCCCTAAATAAAAAGAAAAAGAAAAAAAAAGATCGAACAACTAGCTTCATATCATTGGGCTGGGGAGGGTGACGGTGGGGTGGGGTGGGGTGGGGTAGGGAAGATGACTAATTTTATTATTTTTTAAAAAGGGTTCAAAAAAAAAAAAAAAAAAAAAAAAAAATATATATATATATATATATATGTGTGTGTGTGTGTGTGTGTGTGTGTGTGTGTGTGTAAATAAACAAAGGAGCAAGGGACATTTATGTCTTTTTAACAGTTCCGTTAATTAACTGGACGAAAATATACAAAGGAGGCATGTCTGCACTTTTACGAAAATACATGAACTACTTATGCTAGTTTTTAAAACACAGGGAGCACCGATACACTTATGACTGACCATAGAAGAGTCTAGTGCAGTTCACCCAAAAAAAAAAAAATAATAATCTAACCTGTAATGTTGTGATATAAAACTTCGAATCCTGGCAAGATAAAGGTACATGGACTACTAATGTGAGCTTTGTTGCATTACCACAAGTTGCTCTTGAGGTAATAATCATTGAACGTACAAGTAGAGAATTATTGAGTAGAATAGTTAGGTAGTGACCTGCTATAACTCGAAGGTTTTGAATTTGAACCACGTATATCGAGTCATAAGGAGATATTAACATACAAGTCTCACAATTTCAAGCTTAAACTAATGGGAAATGGAAAATTTTACGAACCAAATGACATTTAATCAGCTGCTTTACATTCCTCTTCACAAAATTTGTGCAAGTTCTTAGTACAAGATTGCTGCCCCCCTCTTTCATCCTTTTAAGGGATGGCATTTGCAATAGCAAATACAAATTTCTGATGGAAGCTCAAAACTGCGAGATGTAAACTATCGAAATGAAATGAACGTGTTAACCTACTTCTTCGATCAAATGGCACTCGCCAACGCTTGCTTAGATTTCATGATAACAGTTTTTCCATTTTCTGGACATACCTCATCAGCGAGCGAGTAGGCATTAAACTCAAAATTAGCGATAGCGTTTCCGACAATGATCAGCTTAACTTACCAATCTCCATCTTCTTCTTGATAGCCCTTTGCCCGTGATATATGAAAGAATCGATGATTCCCGAGACAGTGAAAACACCTAAAATAGAAATGAAAATGTTTAGAAAATGGAAGTCCAGTCTTTGCCTTCCATACAACAAGCGCATCGAAACCGTTTCCAGAATTGCTTTAGACCTATCCAAGATGTCCAAGGGATAAGACCGATGGGTTTGCATAAAAAGAAGGATACAGACAGTTTACTAAAAGATGTCGAGACTTCCTTGTTCGATAAAACTATCCGTCTTCCCATTTTCACACTAAAAAGTGAGAAAAAAGATCAACGGGAATATTACCTCCTACTATGGCACAGACATTTGTCAGGAAGTGCAAAAATGAAACATGCTCCTCGGTGAAGTTCACCTGCACAAGTAGTCCAGTCAAGTTAGAAAGTTAAAAAGAATTTAGGACTGGACGTTGGAGACATTTCTAAGTTGCGTATACCAATAGATCAACATAGCATGACAACAACGATTAGCCATCAAGAAGCACACACAAGAATGATAAATCTCAGCTGTTGTTGATGGCAATTTACCTTGATGGGTGAAAGGTCGTAAAAGAAAAACACTCCTGGAAGATCCTGCAGTTGGCCGAAGTCTGACCCTTTAAAATGTTCAGTAACAGAGAACTGCAACAGAGGAACCAGCATCACATTTAGCTCACAATTAAAAAATGGAAAAAGGATCAAAGCAAGGAAAAATATTATGCGATAACCAAACCTGATTTGACTGGATGGTATGACCATTGACGTCCGTGTACACAGTAGGTACCACCTGCAGAACAAAGTTTTGAATTCTCATATTTTAAAAGACATCAAAATGAAAAAAAAAAAAAAAATCTTGCTTTATTTTGTTCACACTCAAACCAAGAGATAAAAAGTCAAATACAATCAGAGTTGAGATTGCATGGCGGTTATTTGTCAAATTATAAAGAATAACATACTGCCTTCACCTGCTAGCAACGGAGCATAATTACAAAGATACATATCCAAGCAAAAATCAAGATGTTTTTATGCATTTATTGTACTTTAAAATCCAACCTACCATAAACCCGATGGTTAAGCATCAGCACCCCTCTTACACAATATCCTATTCATATACACTGGGCATTGACTTTGGAGGTGCTCTAAGCAAATCATCGGCAATTCTTTGATATGGGTATATAACAACATTCAAACCTTTCAGGCACCATGCCACATTTCTGGATTCTAATAAAAGACGTGTTCGATGAACTCTAGTGCCTGTATGGATATAAGTCAAATGGAACCGGAGGCTCTGCTGCTTTTACCTCCTTTCTTTGTCTTCATCTCTCCTTCATTTCATTTTATTTTCTCTTTCTTCTTTCGTTGGGGGAAGAGAGATCTCACAATTTTCTTATTAGGCAATTCACATGGTTCTAATTTGAGACTCTCATTTACCACACTTTCAAGTCTACTTAAATTCTTAGAAAACCATAAGGAGGATGAAGTGGAACAGCTGATGGTGTATTATTATCTAAAAATGCCTAATCTCCTAAGTATCCCTTTACCCTATTGTGAAAACATGAAGTTAATCTTAAATTTGTATCAATATGGTTCTGAGTTCTGACTAGCCGACTCCACCGAATGGGAAAAAGCTTGGTCTGGTTTATCAATATGGTTCTGACAATTAACCACGATCTAAACCAAACATAAATGAGGTAAAAGCTATCCAGGCCAAATTTCTCATTCCTATCCAGCATCTCAAGTTAGTTTACAGCCTTACTCCAATCTTTTACCACTAACTCATCTTAGAAGGGCTATGCCATGGATTTCGATGCAGCAGCTAGAATAGTAGCTGATCACTAATCATCAAAACTTAATTTTCCGCACACGCATTTCACTATTATATCATTGTCAGGTAACTATTCCTATTATTTCTAGAGTATAATTATTGCAAAATAAATGCTTTCACATTTTCCTAGAGTAGAAATGTTAATTACCATTAAGCTTCAAATCTTGCTCCTTCAACTTGCAATTTTTTCGTTCCAATGAAAGGTAAGAGAAAACTCTACTCAAGATTTAGTGAAGGGTACGACTATGGTGAGAGAGAAGCTTTGTGGTGGTTATCTGAAAGACAAACAATGCAAATGAAGGCTTGATGCAGTGTGCTAACCTTGATAAAGTACTGATACATCCCATTTGGTGTTTGTTGTGTCCATTGAACACTGAAAGATAAAAGCATCAAGAAATTGGATATCTTCGAAAGGAAGTGCTACAACATAAGAAGATCATAATAGCATATCAAACTACAAAAGTAAATGAAGAGGAGAACAAATTACCCATCGAGAGGATTAACAACACCAGGAAAATAGTCTCCAAAGGCTAATCTATTGATCTTGTGACTGATCTGCAACACAAGTTACATGTTAAGTTTAATGTGAAGCTTAGTGAACAAAATAGCTGCAGAAATAGTAAACAGAGATTACACTAAAAGATTCTTATGTAGATAAATCAGAACTAAAGGCATCAGGATCTTACATTGAAACTGTCTTTCTGAAATGCCAGCAAATCATGCACATGAACATTTGATTGTTGAAAACTGTTCCCAGGAGCGAAATGGAAGTTGCCAGCTACTTTATTGACATCCAAGAAGCCATATATGTTACATCCTTCCCCTTCTTCTTCTTTAATCCTTTGAAGAAAACCTTCTCTTTTGCACTAGTGCCCAATGGAGAATGAGAATCAGAAAAGTAGAGAGGGGATTCACTTCAAAATACGACACTAAATGCTTATGTTCAACACCATAAAGTCATAGAACATGATAAAGTCATATCTTGTACATTTTGTCATATCTTGCACAACACCTTTTTCCTTGTGACTAATAGGACTGCTGCCTAATTCTACATCAGTACAATGGAAAGAGAGCCATGGGATAATAATTTTTAATTCAAGCCAACACAGGAAAAAACAAATAACATCTTCTCATGGATGGGAGTCCAATAAAATGATGTGAAATTGGAAAAAAAAAGGTTTCATAAATACATAAACCATGCTGCGAAAAAGCACAAATGAACTATATCACGATAACATACCAGTACAAATTTAAACTTCATATTCATAATAAAACAACAGGCACTCACACCTCAAGAAAACAATATTTTCACAATTAAACAATTTGCATCCTTTAATGATAAAACAATTGTATTATAAGAACAAGACTTGACCTAAGAAACATGACTGAGGAAGAAGATCTTCATTTGACATAAGATTATGCTAGACTTCCATAAATTCAATAAATTCCCACTATATAAAGGTTTGTACTCCGCCCCTATATTGTATAACCTGAACTTCATAGATACATCAAAGACAAAAGACAGGTATCCTCTGAATTGGCAAATAGCAAGGAGGTAAGACGTTCTCCGTGAACTTCCCAAAAGATCTGATATATTTTGCCTTTCGACTCTGACATGTCTTGCTCTAAGTATTGTTGCCTTATACTTTTTAGATTATAGCAGTTGCAGATTTTAACAGGTAAAAACACGGTATTTATACTTCTGCACCGGAAGGATCTCATGTATATCTGTTCAAAAGCTTCTTTAAAATGATGAAAACTGTGAAATACAAAAAATTCTGTCTTCCGCCACCTAAACAATATAATAAAGATACTAAGTACTATGCCACAAAGTCTTTCTTTCAATAATTGGAAATGACAAAATTTTAAAAAATGAAATATATTGACCGTTAACTGCAATAATATCCTTAAAGACAAGTATAGTTAAATTTTCAATTGTACCAATGTATATACTTTTAAATGTTTGAAATGGTAAAAGGGCATTTTGCACCCTACTGGAATCATAGTTATCAACTCTAATCTAAATAATGTCATATCCAATTAGACAAAAAAGGAATAGCCATTTGCTGTTGTATGTCATCAAGCTGAATATGCATTTTCAAAGTATTATTGCGAGACACCTATCAAAAATGGGAAAATGAAACTTCTCCCTTCATTATAGGAAAGAAAAAATAACAAACCATGTAACAAACTTGGACATCAGATGAAGCGCAAAGTCTCAACTCAGATATATTTACTGTAAGAGAAAAACACAGACAAGAAGCAAACCAACCTGGTCAATCAAATCTGGGTTTGACATACCCCAACCTTTCTTTCGATATGCTTCACGCACTTCTTCACATGAGTTACAACAATCATCATCCGACTACAAAATAGAAGGGAAGTTATGGTAAAATGCATTAGTATAACAACCAAATTTATAGTCTTCTAAGGTGAGAATAATTAAGAGCAAGAAGGAACAAGATGTAATAATAGTGCAAAATTAGCAAGCATATCATGCTGTAAATGAAATAAAGTCCTTAATGATAACCAATGGAGGATTTAATAACTTGTGCAACATTAAATGCTAAATAGAGCTTACTGCTTCTGCACCATAACATGAACCACAATAAGTTTCATTGTGCTCAAGCCTGCCACCATGTCTCTGTAAAGGTTTCTCAATCTGTCCCGAGCAAGAAAACCAAAGTACAATCAGTGGTCAGGAGAGAAAGAGATTACAATTTCTTTTTCTTGTTATTCTCATAGAGCAAAGTTGAGGTGAATGGATGGTAGCTGCATTAAAAAATTGGAGGGCGAAAAGATTTATTAATCCACATTCAGTTCTCTAAATTTAAAACCCCTAATATCATATCCTCAGCAGCCAACCAAGAAATCCCTTATATACCAGGAAAACCCGTTTCTTAATCAGAAGATCATTATATCCCACTAAATGATGGCAGGGCAAACTCCTCTGTGCAAAAGAAAGCATCTAATGAAGTATAATCATAATACAGTATACTAACCTTGGGACCACCAATACCATCCTGCCTTGTTTCTATAACATTACCATGAGCATCGAGCCTTCTTTTTATAATGTCATGCCTCTGCAAGTGCACATGAAATCAAATGTCATTGCAACCCAACAGAGAAAAGAGCACCCAGTTGCATAAGCATTCAAGCAGAATATTTAAACAGACATAAAAAAGAGTCCTGGCTCCACATTCATAATCTCAACTACCATTACTTTTCAACTAAGTAGTTGGGTATAGAGGACAACCCTGTTCAAAGTGACTTAGAGATAGGTGCCAGGGATTTTAGACACATGTTAACAATTTTAGAGCCAAAATTGTTCTCTGATTGGGCAGGAAAGGATTGTGAGAAGCATAAGAATAGCATATTGGTTTTACAGTGTAGGACAGGTATGCAAAAGCAAAGAGTGGATTGTACAGGAACCAGGTTATGACAATGTTCCTTCACAAAATTATTAGTATTATGACTACCCTTTATATGCAAACTCAAAAAAAAAAAAAAAAAAAATACATGCATACACACGCATATAGGTGCACATAGTACGCATATAAATGTGTGTCGTGTATGTAAATGAATGCATGTATACAGACAGACACACACACAGGCAAAGAGAAAGGGGGAAAGTATATGATTTTCTTGCAGCACATACAACATCAAGATGTTGCTCCCCACTTATATCCATGGCATCGAGACTGAGTATTGAACATGGAAGAGCTGGAAGGGTGACATCAAACTGCACTTTCAGAAATAAGAAAAGATGCAAACAACTAGTTTTTGTCAGTACAAAATTTTTGTAGACTGAGTAAAAGAAAAACAGAACGCTGAAAGGAGACACAAATCGGTAACAGCTGAAGTAAGGAAAATATGCCAAAGGTAAGATTATTGTTCTGTGAATTTATTTAAGAAGACCTCTCAGGTCAATCGCTGGATTCCACTCTGTGGTCCCAAGAGATTTCATATAAATAGATATCATACAACTTCAGCAGACAGTCTGACCCTAGCAATCTTTGTATATATAAACGTCATACAACTTCCGCAAAGAGATGTGCCTAGTTACCACAGTTCCCTTCTTCTTTGCATAAGTAATATCATTCTAGAACACTGTATTTTGAGAACCAAATATTTCTTCACTATCCCTAGGATTTCCAACAACATCATTCCAGAACAGTGTATTTTGAGAACCAAACATTGTTTTGGGTTGCACCCCCTTGGTGCATATCAATCAAATTCTTTACTTCTCGAAAACAAAAAAGTAAATAGAAGGTAATTTCGATGTAAAGACTAAAAGTTCAACTTTTCATGCCACTCTTCAATCAATTTAAACATAGAAAACAGCAGACCATGACACACATGTATATTCCAAGACTCTCGTAATTACTGAAGTTTAGTTGGAAAAGAATTTTTGGTGTTATGTCCTCTATTAGTCCTCAAAGTATAAAAGGAAAAGAATATATCAATTCCATGATCCTAAAGATGCAAGCGAGATTAGCCACAACCTAGACTTTCATGCCAAGAGACAAATCAATTTTTTATTTAAGCAACAATACCTCAGCAAGTTATGCCAAAGGTAGGATATGGTAAGCAATCATGTTCAGTTTCTTTCTTTTTTCTATCTGTACCTGCCATTATGCATAGTTTCAACCTTTAAATGTTCAAAACTTGTATCACATTTCTCAAAGAGAAATTTAAATTTTAAACATTCATCCAAAATGGTCATTGGAGTCTGCTAAAAATCATTTATGCTAAGAAAAATGGAGACATCATTCGGTGTCAACCAAAAACAGTATTGACAAATATACAAGGAAACTTCACATTCTACGGTAAATAAATTGATACTACATCAGTACATTGATACGTAGCCTTTCTCCTCTTGAAGTATCTACCACAAGCTTACTTTCAGTTACAGCGTGCAGATATAATCCTACAAACAATGAGAAACGATAATATTAGCCAAGGAGAACTAGATAATTAAACAAGAAAAACAATGTTATCTCACGAAAATTATATATCATTAGGCCTTCTAGGGTGCAATCAGAAAGCAAGCGAGCAATCAAGAGGACAAAATAACATCGGTAGTGCACAACAATCAAAAGCTAAAACTACAGATGAATTGCAGAAAATATATAAGCACAAATTGAGTTTGAAATTTGAAGGGCGTAATTGAAGTGAAGCGTCGACATTAATTTTTCATTGTCTACCAGAAGCCGACCAATTATACCTGCTTATAGGAGCCAACTACTAACTAGAAGGTCTAATATAATATAAGTTTTCATTTGAACCAGTTTCAGGACATACTATGGCTAAAATTCGTGGATGAACTTTGTAAGAGTATCTTAATTACTCATGTTACTGCTAACATATTAACCTTAGATTAATATTCAACTGGGAACCGCACAAGGGGAAAACATTCCAAAAACAAGTGAGAAGGAGAAAAACAATAAAAAGAAAGCTAATACAATCAGTAAGCATTAAAAAGTAGCTAATTATACAGAGACATACAAGTGCAGGCACTGATATAGTGACATTGCACCAACCAGCAATTTTATTTGAAAGTGTTGTTTCATAGTTCATACTACTACAGTAATCACTACAATAAACACAGAAATCACCTTCTTGTAGAACCACTTCCGGCCATAGACAACCGAACCATTATTCAAGTTGCAAATATTGCTTTTGTTCTGAAAGGAGCAAATTGTGTCTGGCATTCATGTGGGCGTTTGACCAACTTGGTGGTTAGAAGAACTAATAAGCAAGTCCCAAAGTCAAAGATACATATCTTTTTCACACCATCTTACTGCCTAATGCTTTCAGAAAGGCTTGGCAGGCCATCTTATATGTAATATACTCTTGCCATTCAATGTAATTAATGCTAGCCAGCTCAGGTAAGTTCCTCAGCACACTCGACCAACTACAAAATCCTACACGTGCTAATGGGCAAACGCTAGTAAGTATCCAAAAGTAAGATCTTCGCATTTAAATACAGATGCCGATGAAGCAAGCCAATCACGTGCTTTAAAGATTCACCAAGAGAAGTCCAGCAATGCCTTTTCCCAAGTGTTCATGTTTTTAGCCCGTACACCACCTTCCTCTCACACTTGAATACATTCCCCCTTGTTTTACCATTCATTTCCATCCCAAAATCATCATATAGATTCCCCTCTTCAACTTCTTTCACAAATAAAGATTTTATATTGCACAAAACTTCTTCTAGCAGTTCAATCTTGATGACACCCAATCGAGAACATCAAAACTTTACTTAAAATGATGAATTTTACCAGTTTTATCTTAACCGAATCATGCATACCTACAGTTACATTTCCACTCTGCCTATCGCCCGTTTTTCCAACTTAGCTTCACATTTTACATAATTATTCAAATCACTTCTAAATCCTCACACACACACACACACACACACACACACGTTCTAATCACATCCAAAACAATACCAAACAATATTTACAATAATTAAAATTTAGCAAAAACAATAAATCAACAACAAATAACAAACGAGGCCTGAATTGCTATGCATGCAAATCTAAATTATTATACGTTTCCAAATTATGACATCATAAAACGACAAAAAAAAAAATCTCAGATCCAATATAAACGTCAACAGCATAATCAAAAAAATCCTCAATTATATTCAAACATATTCATACATACAGATTCATATACACATACATAATTACATATACGTATATATACATGTATACATACACAACTCAATTACACATACATAACTACATATACGTATATATACATGTATACATACATAACTCAATTATATTCACAGATACTCGTACATACAGATTCACATACACATATATAATTACATATACACACTTCTCAAAAAAAATTACATATACACGTACATAATTGCATATAAATATACATATAGAGAGAGAGAAAGAGGAGAGAGAAACGAACTGAGCTCGGAGATGAAGAGCAAGAGCATAACAATGGAAGAAGCAACGGTGATCACGCCTCCGGATAGCGTTCTGCTGTAGAAATCCTCATTGATCTTAGGATACGCATCCAAGCTTCGTATCTTACTCATTATATTCTCCATTTCTTTTTATCAAATTTGTACATATGTGTAATCTATCTCTATAATTATGAAGAAAAAGTAAATAAAATTAGAAACACCTCGTTGATTTTGATTGACTCGAACTTGAATCTGATTATTAACGAGGTGTTTGAATGAAAAAAAAAAACGTTTAGAAATCCGTTTTTAGTGCTTAAAAGCAAATGGTAACAATATATTTCGGTCAAATTAAATTACTCGAATTTTTAAATGTGATTGGTATGTGAAAATAAGTTGTGAATAAAATAATATTATTAATTTTATTTTAATTTTTATGTTTGGTATAAGAGAATTAACTTGAGAATATTATTTTTAAGGGAATCTCATTCTACATACATGAAAATAGCTATACCAAATATATAAGAATGATTCATTTTTATGTGTTTAAGAATAATCTTGACTATCATACCTTATATAATATAATTTTTATAAATAATTTATTTTACAATAATAATAATAATAATAATTAAAAATATAATAATAATTATTATAATAAAAATTATAATGAAAATAAAAATAATAATAAAATAATAAATTAATAATAAAAACAAAAATAAAAAATAATAATAGTGATTAAATAATAATAACAATTAAAAATATAATAATATTATTATGAAAATAATAATAATAATAATAATAAAATAATAATAAAACAAAAATAAAAAATAAAAAAAATGATTAAAAAAAAAATAATAAAAAAATAATACTAATAATAATAAAGTAAAATAATAATGATAAAAATAAAAATGAAAATAAAAATAAAAATAATAATAATACCAATTTAATAATGATAATAATAATAATAATAATAATAATTGTTGTTGTTGTTGTTATTATTATTTTTATTTTTATTTTTATTTTGTTAATAATAATAATAATAATAATAATTATTATTATTATTATTTATTTTGTTATTATTATTATTATTTATTATTGTTGTTGTTGTTGTTGTTCTTATTATTATTGTTTATTTTTATATTGTTTACGGTTATATATATTTTTATTTTTATTTTTAATACTATAATAATAAAAGGACACTTCTGTCATATTATATAAGTCATTCACATTACTACTCTTAATTACTAGAACATACCAAATATGTTATTCTCATTCCCAATTTCATTCCATTCATTGACTCATTTAATTCCAATTCAAATCTATTCCAGTGTACCAATCGCTATCTTAGTGTTATAAAAGATTCGTCTTTATTCCAAGTGAAAATAGCACAAATGGTGCTTATTGCTTTACCAAAAATTTAAATTTGTTTCTATTATTCAAAGTGTTAACTTATTTAGTCTAGGAAAGTTTCACAAATTATTTAATTTAGTGCCTATTGTTTTAATATAAAATTTAAATTAGTCTTCAATGTTTAAAATAAATGTGACTAAATTGAATTTTTTTAAAAAATAATAGGATTAAATTGGCTAATTTTAAACAATAGGTACGAATTTAAATTTTTTAAAAAATAATAAAGACTAAATACACTAATTTTGAACAATAGAGATGGATTTAAATTTCAAAGAAATAATGAGAACCATTTGTGGAATTTTTTCTTATTATAATAAGAGTTTGATTTACAGTTTTGGCTTTTTTATCCAAAAAAAAAAGACTGGCTCTAATATTTTGCAAAAAATATTAAATTGTATTTTTCCATTATCTTTCCAATAAATTTAACCAAAAAATTGTGAACTCATTTTTATATTCTCCAAAATTATCTTTTGAATTTTCAAATTGGTCTAAATATTTATTTAAATTTTTAAGTTAGTCTTAGAAAAAACACGTGTATGGTTACATGACAAACTTTTGTCTTGTTTTAATAGAAAAATAATAATAAGGACTATTTTGGACACTTATGATAAATACTAGAACTCATAATATAGCCTTTACAACATTTGAGACAATTTAAAAAAAGTTAATTTTGCCATTAGTCCAAATATTGCCTTACTTTTTCAAATTACTTCCCATTATATTATGGTCAAATTAATTAGTACCAGAATTTTATCAAAGTTAATTAAATTAGTCTTTATCATTGTAATATTGAGTTAGATTTAATATAATAGTAATCATATGTGAGGTAAAATTAGAAATATTATATAGTGTTCAACCGTTTATATTGTTTATCAGTGTTTTCATAAAAGTTTAATACAGTCCTTGATGTTTCAAAAAAGTTCAATTTAATCCATTCTTTTTTTTCCCCCTTTCCCTTCTTCACCACCATCACATACACAATGCTACAACCACACACACACACACATGAAGGGGCGGATTTAAAAAATTTTCTCACTGGGGGCTAAGACACATAATTTTTTAACTATATATGTACATTTTTTTAGTAGGGGCTAATTAATTAAATTTTTTAAACTAAATATACATAAATATTTAATTTTTTTTAAAATACTTAGAATTTTTAACATTTTCTCGTGCAGCCCCTTTATGCATTTGCCACTACAAGTGTGAAATCCCAGTTTTTGTCTTTACCTTGATTTGCGTGTCTTTACCTCGATTTGCGTGATTTGACCTGTTTATGTGTTATATGAGTTAGAATGTGCTAAATATGTGATTTATACTCTTAATACATGCTAATAGTGCATTCATGAAATTTTCATAAAAAACGGAATCAGAAATTTTATCGTCGGTTTTGATGAATAGTATTTTTGAACACCTGTACGCTAAAATTTTTACAGGGATGTTTTAAACATTTTAAAACCTAGTCTTCGGGTATTAATAGACCCGTGTTTGATTAAAACGGATTTGGAATCGATTTTAGAATTTTAAAGATTTTTACACTTTATTTTGCAAGAAAACGAGTTTTAAGCCGACTCGAGTGAAAATGTTTTAATGTAACACTCTTTGTCACCTAAAATATAATGTCTAGAATTAATTTAAGTGTTAATTTGATAGTTGAGCAAGAAATAGTCAAGAAATGAATTAAAAGACTAAAATAGAATTAAAAGACTAAAAATTAATTTTGACTTTCTTTTAATTTATTTGACCTTAGCTTATTTATGCATCAACACCAACTAAAACAACACAAAACACACTCAAAGCACACACAAGGTGGCCGAAACTCCATAGCGTTTCTTGATAGCATTTTCAATATTTTTTCAAAGTAAATTTTCATTAAAAGTTGCAATTCAATGCCAATTTCCATCAACCAAGGCTAGATTTCACCTCTTGAGCATCCATTGAGCATCTTTGTAGCTTCAAAACACATCAAAGGTGAGAGAAAAATTCTAGATCTCAAAAGTCATTTTTTATGTTTTTGCTTATAATTGTATTTTGAACCGTTAGAATGTTAATTTGAAGTTATATTATTGCTCAGTGCATGCTAAGGATCATTTATGTGTATTACTACGAGATTTGAACCATTGTAGCGAAATTATTTATTTTTGGGTATTAAAAGTTGATTAATTAGCTATTTGATGAATATCTTGAGTTGTTGTGGTTGGAATCGATTACCGTCGATTTCTAAAAGTTTGTTAATTACGTGGTAGCGCCGTTATAATGCCGAATTTTCGATTGCGATGTTTGTGTGAAAATTCAAAAATTTCAGCCTAGGTGCATTGAGGTTTTAGGGTTGTTGGGCTTGATTTTGATGTGTCTTGGTTGGTTTCCGAGAGGGTTAATGTAGTTGATTGAATGGGTGAGTGTTAGAAACTGATTTGGAGTTGTTTGGATTAGTAGAATGTAAGATATGATTATTTGAAGTTTAGGTTGTCTTTGTTTAAATTGTTGAATTGAGCCTTTAGTTGATTGGGTGGTATTTGAGTGATTGAATTGTGAGTTGTTGATGGTTAGACTAGGGTTAGATTACGTGTTTAATGCATGTTAAGTTGGATGGCCTACTTTGTCATCTAACTTAGTTGTATGTTGTGTAATTGATTACTTGATGTTATATTGATGATAATTGATGATTATTGATTGATGATTGATGAACCGGGAGATAGGCAATTCTTCTAGATTATCCTCCTATGAATGATGTTTATTATTATTGCTGAGTCTTGGAATGTGTGTGCCACCTCTCGGGCAGCGTTGGGCTGTCGGGTTGATAACGGCATGACTACCAGAGACTACCTCCAACTCGCATGACGGAGGTGTCATGGAGGGCGAGGCTAGTGAGGTACCTCGGGTGCGTGAGTAATGGGGAATTACAAGAAGAACGGTTGAGATCGTGATGGCGTTTGGAGCTACACCAACTTTATTGATTGGTCATTATAGTTATATGTTTATATTGTTATTGATGTTTTATTGTGTGTTTACTGCTCAAATGATCATTTCCAAGGAGTATAGTAAATACTGTTAGAGATCTATCAGATCCTCACTGAGCTTGTTTTATATAAGCTCACTCTCAATTATTGTATGCATGCAGGTGTTACTGATTCTGACTACGGGTATGTGCCTCCTGAAGAGGGAAATGTGCCATATGTGGATGAGTCTTATGTGCAGGAGTCATTGCCATGAGATTATCTTAGTTGTTGTAAAACAATGTTGTGTATAATCTATTTTGAAATGTATGTATAGCCTATGTATTAAGTTGGAACAGAGGCGTATAACTATGAATTGATTGTTGAAGGAATGATTATTGTATAATATGGTTATGTTGTATGTTGTTAATTTAATTGAAGAGTTGATTGTTGAATGGTTTGTGGAGTTGGTTGTATGTTATTCTGAAGAGGTTGGTTTAGAGTCTCGGTGCCTTAATTACTGTCGTTATACTGTCGAAATTCCGTTGCGTCCTGACTAATTGTAAAAGGGGTCAAGTTGGGGCGTGACAACAAGCGTGTTTTGTGTGCTTGTGTAAGTGTTTTCGTGTGCACTTTGTGTGACTGTGTGTGATGTGTGTTTTGTGTGTGAGGTTAATGAGGGTGAAGAAGGGTTACACAGGTAATTTAATTGTTAAATCATGCAAGGACAATTAAGACATTATGCATTTCTATCAATATTAACTAAATTTTTAACGACAGTGATCAATCTAGCTACATTTTGTAAATATCAGGGACTGATTTACATTTTCCAAACAAAGAGAATAATTAAAAAACAACGAAACAATGGGAACTACCTGTATAATTAACCCATTTTAAAATTTTTGAATAAATATTTTGAACCAAATAGTTGAGAAATTTTCCCAATTGATGAAATTTGCTTGAACTTATGCACTTATAAGCAACTGAACTATAAGTTGGGAAAGTCTCCATTGAAACTGATGTAAAGACTGTCTTTTTAGCTACCAAACTTCCAAATTAAACACATCATGGCAGATGTACTTAGTAAAGTTGATACAATCTTATTTCATGTTATGCAACTTGAAGATTAAATTTCTTCTTACTAGTTCACCTACATCTAATCTATTAAGTAGAGTGTAATATGTTACCTTGATAGGCAGTGAGTTATTATGTGCACGGGTGCAACTGGCAAGAAGAAGTAGGCACAGTAAAAATTAAAAGAAAATTTGAAAAAAATACATCTACCGCCCTTGCAAAAAACAAAGAAATATAACAGTTTTTTTAGTCGAACGATGAGATGAATTTTAGATCACTAGACAAATATTGCCATGAAATACTTCCCTATCAAACTTCAAGGACTAAACTATCAAAATTAAAAATAAGATGAAAAAATATGAAAAGATCCAAAGGAAGAAAGAAACAATAAATTAATCTATACAAATAACATGGTTGTGTTGACTCAAAACATCCATAATTTTGAGTTTTCCAAAAGTATTTTGATCAAGAATTAGTTATTGTTATGAGATCTCTTAATTAGAATACGAGTATTTTAACTAGTCTGTCTTCACTAAAATTACAAGCAATATGAGTGCTCTGGTGGTATTCAACAATCCAATCCTCAATTTGACTGGAACTAATTTCACTCATAGCTTCATGAAATTTCCTTAGGCAATGCAACATCTTCCTCTTTGTAACAAAATCTTAATAACAAAACTGTTGGGTCTTGATAGGAAATTCGAAAACTTTCCAAGAGCCATTTCTTTTTGCTTGAATAATGAGGCACCTCGTACTGCCCTCATGATATATATACAATCTTCACATGTCGATTTGGATTTTCTGCATTGAATGTATGTTTCGTCTTGAGAAGATTGATTCTTCACAAGGACAATGACAAGGACTATTACAAATAATCAGGGACAAATCCAGAATATTTTTTATTCGTACAACCTAAATGATTTGAGTGATGAAAATTAGTAGAGTTGCACGGACTAATTAAGAAAATATGCAATCAATTAGTTTTTGTCAGTACAAAATGTTTGTAGACTGAGTAAAAGAAAAACAGAACGCTGAAAGAAGAAGACACAAATCGGTAACAACTGAAGTAAGGAAAATATGCCAAAGGTAAAATTATTGTTCTGTGAATTTATTTAAGAAGGCCTCTCAGGTCAATCGCTGGATTTCACTCTGTGGTCCCAAGAGATTTCATATAAATAGATATCATACAACTTCAGCAGACAGTCTGACCCTAGCAATCTTTGTACATATAAACGTCATACAACTTTCGCAAAGAGATGTGCCTAGTTACCACAGTTCCCTTCTTCTTTGCATAAGTAATATCATTCTAGAATACTGTATTTTGAGAACCAAATATTTCTTCACTATCCCTAGGATTTCCAACAACATCATTCCAGAATAGTGTATTTTGAGAACCAAACATTGTTTTGGGTTGCACCCCCTTGGTGCATATCAATAAAATTCTTTACTTCTCAAAAACAAAAAAGTAAATAGAAGGTAATTTCGATGTCAAGACTAAAAGTTCAACTTTTCATGCCACTCTTTAATCAATCTAAACATAGAAAACAACAGACCATGACACACATGTATATTCCAAGACTCTCGTAATTACTGAAGTTTAGTTGGAAAATAATTTTTGGTGTTATGTTCTCCATTAGTCCTCAAAGTATAAAAGGAAAAGAATATATCAATTCCATGATCTTAAAGATGCAAGCGAGATTAGCCACAACCTAGACTTTCAGGCCAAGAGACAAATCAATTTTTTGTTTGAGCAACAATACCTCAGCAAGTTATGCCAAAGGTAGGATATGGTAAGCAATCATGTTCAGTTTCTTTCTTTTTTCTATCTGTACCTGCCATTATGCATAGTTTCAACCTTTAAATGTTCAAAACTTGTATCACATTTCTCAAAGATAAATTTAAATTTTAAACTTTCATCCAAAATGGTCATTGGAGTCTGCTAAAAATCTTTTATGCTAAGAAAAATGGAGACATCATTCGGTGTCAACCAAAAACAGTATTGACAAATTTACAAGGAAACTTCACATTCTACATTAAATAAATTGATACTACATCAGTACATTGATACGTAGCCTTTCTCCTCTTAAAGTATCTACCACTAGCTTACTTTCAGTTACAGCGTGCAGATATAATCCTACAAACAATGAGAAACGATAATATTAGCCAAGGAGAACTAGATAATTAAACAAGAAAAACAATGTTATCTCATGAAAAGTATTTATCATTAGGCCTTCTAGGGTGCAATCAGAAAGCAAGCGAGCAATCAAGAGGACAAAAGAACATCGCTAGTGCACAACAATCAAAAGCCAAAACTACATATGAATTGCAGAAAATATATAAGCACAAATTGAGTTTGAAATTTGGAGGCCGTAATTGAAGTGAAGTGTCGACATTAATTTTTCATTGTCTAACAGAAGCCGACCAATTATACCTACTTATAGGAGCCAACTACTAATTAGAAGGTCTAATATCAAACAAGTTTTCATTTGAACCAGTTTCAGGACATACTATGGCTAAAATTCATGGATGATCTTTCTTAATTACTCATGTTACTGCTAACATATTAACCTTAGATTAATGTTCAAGTGGGAACTGCACAAGGGGAAAACATTCCAAAAACAAGTGAGAAGGAGAAAAACAATAAAAAGAAAGCTAATATAATCAGTAAGCATTAAAAAGTAGCCAATTATACAGAGACATGCAAGTGCAGGCACTGATATAGTCGTTAATCACTACAATAAACACAGAAATCACCTTCTTGTAGAACCACTTCCAGCCACAGACAACCGAACCATTATTCAAGTTGCAAATATTGCTTTTGTTCTGAAAGGAGCAAATTGTGACTGGCATTCATTTCCATCCCCAAAATCATCATATAGATTCCCCTCTTCAACTTCATTCACAAATAAAGATTTTATATTGCACAAAACTTCTTCTAACAGTTCAATCTTGATGACACCCAATCGAGAACATCAAAACTTTACTTAAAAAGATGAATTTTACCAGTTTTATCTAAACCAAATCGTGCATACCTACAATTACATTTCCACTCTGCCTATCGCCCGTTTTTCCAACTTAGCTTCACATTTTACATAATTATTCAAATCACTTCTAAATCCTCACACACACACACACACGCATTCTAATCACATCCAAAACAATACCAAACAATATTTACAATAATTAAAATTTAGCAAAAACAATAAATCAACAACAAATAACAAAAGAGGCCTGAATTGCTATGCATGCAAATCTAAATTATTATATGTTTCCAAATTATGACATAATAAGATGACAAAAAAAAAAATCTCAGATCCAATATAAACATCAATAGCAAAATAAAAAAATCTCAATTATATTAAAATATACTCATACATACAGATACATATACACATACATAATTACATGTATATATAGACAGATACATATATACATACATAATTACATATATGTATATATAAACATATATACATGCATAACTCAATTATATTCACATATACTCATACATACAGATTCACAAACACATATATAATTACATATACACATTTCTAAAAAAAATTACATATACACATACATAATTACATATACATATACATATAGAGAGAGAAATGAACTGAGCTCGGAGATGAAGAGCAAGAGCATAACAATGGAAGAAACAACGGTGATAACGCCTCCGGATAGCATTCTGCTGTAGAAATCCTCATTGATCTTAGGGTACGCATCCAAGCTTCGTATCTTACTCATTATATTATCCATTTTTTTCTAATCAAATTTGTATATATTAATTGTGTGTAATCTATCTCTATAATTATGAAGAAAAAATATATTAAATTAGAAACACCTCATTGATTTTGATTGACTCGAAATTGAATCTAATTATTAACCAGGTGTTTGAATGGAAAATAAACTAAAAAACTATAAAATAAAATAAGTAAAAAAACGTTTAGAACTCTTTTGTATTTCTCTCTCTTAATTAATTTTACTTCTCCTTTTTTAGCATGACACATAGAACTCTTTTGTATTTTCTTTTGTATTTCCATCTCTTAATTAATTTTACTTCTCCTCTTTTAGCATGACACATAGAAAATAAAACTAAAAGAACTTCATATAAATATATATATATATATATATATATATATATATATTTTGGTAAATAAAAGAAGTTCATATTCACAAACATAGAAAATATTACAGTCTTCTAACAACTCTAAATAACTAATATCATTATACTTTAGCTCTGCAAATAGGGCAAGAAGTCTTTGATGACAACCATCTGTTTATACAATCTACATGGTACTCATGGCCGCACTGCAGAGTCGCAATAGTCTCATTGTTCTCGTATTCTTCTTGGCAGATAACACACGTATCGCAACCTTCATCTTTATCCGAATTCCCTTCATACGTCCGTGTCATCAAATTCTGGAAGACATCCACAGACGAGTCAATTTTCAGATCATCAACAATAACAGCTATTTGTTCAATTATGCCGTTCAAATAATTTACGAGTTCTCCATGCTCGTGAAGCGGCAATAATGTTTCTTCCTCCAGTTGTTCTTCTAGTTGGTCAAGACGAGCTATTGTTTCAGCAATACTCACGTCGAATTCTGGCTGCAGACTCTGATAATTATAATAATCATGATAGCCATGCGGCGACGCATATAGTGCTGGATTATGCATACTCTGATATTGATATGGCTGGTAGCCATGAACCGCCATCATTGGTAAGCCATTAGGGGATAGTACATTGACATTGTTGGTTTGCGTTTCTTGATCATAGAAGCTTGGAGCAGTGGTGTAATCGCTGCCATAGGAGGCATGGTGCTGACGCTGAGCGTGATTAGCGCTATTGGCCATGTCTTGTGAAAATACAAAGTAGACAAGTACGAGAATTAATGTTTTGTGAGATGAGAGGGTGGAGAACTAATGACTATATGTATTTATAGAGTTTTCTTGAATCCTAGGAAACTAGGTTTCAAGTTTAAGGCGGTTAGACATCAACATCAACGGTTCAAGGCTTGGTAGCATAGAAGAAAAAAAAAAAAGGAAAGCTCCAACGGCAACGTTCTTATTTAATGTTTATTGCTTGTCAAGTAATATTAATTGTGCCATTAGTCCAAATATTACCTTACTTTTTCAAACTACTTCCCATTATATAATGGTTAAATTAATTAGTACCAAAAGTTTATCAAAGTTAGTTAAATTAGTCTTTATCATTGTAATATCGAGTTAGATTTAATAGAATAATAATCGTATGTGAGGTAAAATTAGAAATATTATATAGTGTTTAACCGTTTATATTAGTTCTTATTATTTTCATAAAAGTTTAAAAAGTTCAATTTAATCCATTCTCTCTCCTTTTTTTTTTTTTTTCCCATTTCCCTTTTTCACCAACATCACATACATAGCGCTACAACCACACACACACACACACACACACATAGAGGATCAAATCTAAAAAAATTTCTCAGTGGGGGTTAAGACACATAATTTTTCATTTTTCAATTGTATATGTATATATATATTTTTAGTGGAGGCTAATTAATTAAAATTTTTAACTAAGTATACATAGATATTTATTTATTTATTTTTGAAAAATACATATAATTTTTAACATTTTCTCGTGCAGCCCTTTATGCATCTCCCATTGCATGCGCCCACCCTCACACACACACACACACACACACACACACACATATATATATATATAATTTATATACACCCCCTATATATACATATGCACATCCACACACACACATATGTGTGTGTATTTGTGTTGTGTGTGATTGTGCTTGGTGCGTGTTTTGTGTGCTTGTGTATGTGTGAGCCTTGAATGTGTTTTTGTATGTTTTTGTGTGTTTTTGTGTGTTCCGTTTGTGTGACTGTGTGATGTGTGTTTTGCGTGTAAGATTGATGAGGGTGAAGAAGGGTTACACAGGTAATTTGTTAAATTATGTAAGTATAATTAAGACATTATATGCATTTCTATCAATATTAACTAGCTTTTTAACAATAGTGATCAATTTAGCTACATTTTGTAAATATTAGGAACTTATATACATTTTTCAAACAACGGGAGCAATTAAAAACAACGAAAGAATGGGAACTACCTGTATAATTAACCCATTCTAAAATTTTGAATAAATATTTAGAATCAAATAGTTTAGAATTTTTTTCCGAATTGATGAAATTTGCTTAAAAACTTATGCACTTATGAGCAACTGAACTATAAGTTGGACAAGTCTCCATTGAAACTGATGTAAAGACTATCTTCTTAGCTACCAAACTTCCAAATTAAACACATCATGGCAGATGCACTTAGTAAAGCTGATATGATCTTATTTGTTATGCAACTTGAAAACTAAATTTGTTCTTGCTAGTTCACCTAAATCTAATTAGAGTATCTCTAATGGTAAGTTTAAAATACAAAACTTACCATTTTTGGCTATTTTTAGAGACTCGAGTCTCTAAAAATCATTATTAATTATTTAAATATACATGTACCCCATCACTTTTACCAACTTTTGAGTTAAAATGGAGACCCAGATTACATTTTTGGCTCTATAAGTTTAAAATACAAAACTTACCATTTTTGACGATTTTTAGAGATCCGGGTAACTAAAAATCATTATTAATGATTTAAATATAAATAGAGTCCACAACTTTTGACAAATTTTGAGTTAAAATAGAGACCCAGTCACTATTTGTGGCTCTAAATTTAGAGCAAAAAATGTAATATGGGTCTCTATTTTAACTCAAAAGTTGGCAAAAGTGATGGGCTCCATATATATTTAAATAATTGATAATGATTTTTAGAGATCCGGGTCTCTAAAAATAGTCAAAAATGTTAAGTTTTGTATTTTAAACTTACCATTGGAGATACCTTAAGTAGAACGTAATATGTTACTTTGATCGGCAGTGAGTTATTATGTGCACGGAGCAATTGGCAAGAAGAAGTAGGCATTGTAAAAATTAAAAGAAAATTTGAAAAAAATACATCTACTGCCCTTGCGAAAAACAAAGAAATATAACAATTTTTTTAGTCAATGAGATGAATTTTAGATCACTAGACATATATTGCCGTGAAATACTTCCCTATCAAACTTCAATGACTAAACTATCAAAATTAAAAATAAGATGAAAAAAATATGAAAAGATACAAAGGAATTGAAAGAAACAATAAATTAATCTATACAAATAACATGGTTGTGTTGAC
Source organism: Ehretia macrophylla (assembly GCA_037974665.1). Taxonomy (NCBI): domain Eukaryota; kingdom Viridiplantae; phylum Streptophyta; class Magnoliopsida; order Boraginales; family Ehretiaceae; genus Ehretia; species Ehretia macrophylla. The sequence continues at coordinate 41,377,366 of CM075774.1, forward strand.
TCAAAACATCCATAATTTTGAGTTTTCCAAAAGTATTTTGATCAAGAATTAGTTATTGTTATGATATCTCTTAATTAGGTCACAAATATTTTAACCGGCCTATCTTCACTAAATTTACAAGCAATATGAGTGCTCTGGTGGTATTCAACAATCCAATCCTCAATTTGACTGGAACTAATTTCACTCATAGCTTCATGAAATTTCCTTAGGCAATGCAAAATCTTCCCCTTTGTAACAAAATCTTAATAACAGAACTGTTGGGTCTTGATCGGAAATTCGAAAACTTTCCAAGAGCCATTTCTTTTTGCTTGATTAATGAGGCACCTCGCACTGCCCTCATGATATAAATACAATCTTCACATGTCGATTTGGATTTTCTGCATTGAATGTATGCTTCGTCTTGAGAAGATTGATTCTTCACAAGTACAATGACAAGGACTATTACAAATAACCAGGGACAGATCCAGAATATTTTTTATCCGTACAACCTAAATGATTTGAGTAATGAAAATTAGTAGAGTTGCACGGACTAATTAAGAAAAGATGCAATCAATAAGTTTTTGTCAGTTCAAAATGTTTGTAGACTGAGTAAAAGAAAAACAGAACGCTGAAAGAAGGAGACACAAATCGGTAACAACTGAAGTAAGGAAAATATGCCAAAGGTAAGATTATTGTTCTGTGAATTTATTTAAGAACGCCTCTCAGGTCAATCGCTAGATTCCACTCTGTGGTCCCAAGAGATTTCATATAAATAGATATCATACAACTTCAGCAGACAGTCTGACCCTAGCAATCTTTGTATATACAAACGTCATACAACTTCCGCAAAGAGATATGCCAAGTTACCACAGTTCCCTTCTTCTTTGCATAAGTAATATCATTCTAGAACACTGTATTTTGAGAACCAAATATTTCTTCACTATCCCTAGGATTTCCAACAACATCATTCCAGAACAGTGTATTTTGAGAACTAAACATTGTTTTGGGTTGCACCCCCTTGGTGCATATCAATCAAATTCTTTACTTCTCCAAAACAAAAAAGTAAATAGAAGGTAATTTCGATGTCAAGACTAAAAGTTCAACTTTTCATGCCACTCTTCAATCAATTTAAACATAGAAAACAGCAGACCATGACACACATGTATATTCCAAGACTCTCGTAATTACTGAAGTTTAGTTGGAAAAGAATTTTTGGTGTTATGTCATCCATTAGTCCTCAAACTATAAAACGAAAAGAATATATCAATTCCATGATCCTAAAGATGCAATCGAGATTAGCCACAGCCTAGACTTTCATGCCAAGAGAGAAATCAATTTTTTATTTGTGCAACAATACCTCAACAAGTTATGCCAAAGGTAGGATATGGTAAGCAATCATGTTCAGTTTCTTTCCTGTTTCTATCTGTACCTGCCATTATGCATAGTTTCAACCTTTAAATGTTCAAAACTTGTATCACATTTCTCAAAGAGAAATTTAAATTTTAAACATTCATCCAAAATGGTCATTGGAGTCTGCTAAAAATCTTGTATGCTAAGAAAAATGGAGACATCATTCGGTGTCAACCAAAAACAGTATTGACAAATTTACAAGGAAACTTCACATTCTATAGTAAATAAATTGATACTACATCAGTACATTGATACGTAGCCTTTCTTCTCTTGAAGTATCTACCACTAGCTTACTTTCAGTTACAACGTGCAGATATAATCCTACAAACAATGAGAAACGATAATATTAGCCAAGGAGAACTAGATAATTAAACAAGAAAAACAATGTTATCTCACGAAAAGTATTTATCATTAGGCCTTCTAGGGTGCAATCAGAAAGCAAGTGAGCAATCAAGAGGACAAAAGAACATCAGTGGTGCACAACAATCAAAAGCCAAAACTACATATGAATTGCAGAAAATATATAAGCACAAATTGAGTTGAAATTTGAAGGGCGTAATTGAAGTGAAGTGTCGACATTAATTTTTCATTGTCTAACAGAAGCCGACCAATTATACCTGCTTATAGGAGCCAACTACTAACTAGAAGGTCTAATATCATATAAGTCTTCATTTGAACTAGTTTCGGGACATACTATGGCTAAAATTCGTGGATGATCTTTCTTAATTTCTCATGTTACTGCTAACATATTTACCTTAGATTAATATTCAACTGGGAACCGCACATGGGGAAAACATTCCGAAAACAAGTGAGAAGGAGAAAAACAATAAAAAGAAAGCTAATATAATCAGTAAGCATTAAAAAGTAGCTAATTATACAGGGACATACAAGTGCAGGCACTGATATAGTCGGTAATCACTACAATAAACACATAAATCACCTTCTTGTAGAACCACTTCCGGCCATAGACAACCGAACCATTATTCAAGTTGCAAATATTGCTTTTGTTCTGAAAGGAGCAAATTGTGACTGGCATTCATTTTCATCACAAAATCATCATATAGATTCCCTTCTTCAACTACATTCACAAATAAAGATTTTATATTGCACAAAAACTTCTTCTAGTAGTTCAATCTTGATGACACCCAATCGAGAACATCAAAACTTTACTTAAAAAGATGAATTTTACCAGTTTTATCTTAACTGAATCGTGCATACCTATAGTTACATTTCCACTCTACCTATCGCCCATTTTTCCAACGTGGCTTCAAATTTTACATATTTATTCTAATCACTTCTAAATCCTCACACACACACACACATTCTAATCACATCCAAAACAATACCAAACAATATGTACAATAATTAAAATTTAGCAAAAACAATAAATCAACAACAAATGCAAAAGAGGCCTGAATTGCTATGCATGCAAATCTAAATTATTATACGTTTCCAAATTATGACATCATAAAACGACAAAAAAAAAATCTCAGATCCAATTTAAACGTCAACAGCATAATCAAAAGAATCTTTAATTATATTAAAAAATACTCATACATATAGATACATATACACATACATAATTACATGTATATATAGACAGATACATATATACATACATAATTACATATATGTATATATAAACATATATACATGCATAACTCAATTATATTCACATATACTCATACATATAGATTCACAAACACATATATAATTACATATACACATTTCTCAAAAAAAAAATTACATATACACGTACATAATTACATATACATATATATATCGAGAGAGAAACGAATTGAGCTCAGAGATAAAGAGCAAGACCATAACAATGGAAGAAGCAACGGTGATAACGCCTCCTTATAGCGTTATGCTGTAGAAATTCTCATTGATCTTAGGTTACGCATCCAAGCTTTGTATCTTACTCATTATATTCTCCATCTTTTTCTAATCAAAATAGAGACACAGTCACTATTTGTGGCTCTAAATTTAGAGCCAAAAATGTAATATGGGTCTCTATTTTAACTCAAAAGTTGGCAAAAGTGGTGGGCTTTATGTATATTTAAATAATTAATAATGATTTTTAGATATCCGGGTCTCTAAAAATAGCCAAAAATTGATAGTTTTGTATTTTAAACTTACCATTAGAGATACCCTAAGTAGAGCGTAATATGTTACTTTGATCGGTAGTGAGTTATTATGTGCACAAAGCAATTGGCAAGAAGAAGTAGGCACTGTAAAAATTAAAAGAAAAATTTAAAAAAATACATCTACTACCCTTGCAAAAAACAAAGAAATATAACAATTTTTTTAGTCGATGAGATGATTTTTTTTTTTTTTTTTATGTAAATGAGGATAGGAGCCGACTAAGCGGGAATTATCTGGGGTGAGAGCTCACCCAACTTGTCTCTTTCCAAGAGTGCTCGAAGAGGTCTTGGGATGTCATCAATTTTGGAGGAACCAAACGGCTATTGGAGACCGAAGTTCGCAAGCCAATCGGCACAAAAATTTGCCTCGCGGTAGATGTAGACCGGCTTATACTCAGAATGGCGATCAAGAACCTGTCTACAGTCTTGCAACAAAGGCTTTGGAGGGCTGGACAGAGGGAGGTTACCTTGGATTAGATTATACACAGTCGAAGAATTAGTTTCGATTAACAAATTTGTAGCATTCAAAGACTCTGCTAAGCGCAACCTTTCCCAAAGAGCAATTATCTCAGCTCTACAACTAGTTGTAACGCCTAGGTTCACTGTAAAGCCTGCAATCCAGTCCCCGGAAGTGTCGCGAATGAGCCCTCCTGCCCCAGCAAGACCCGGATTACCTTTGGCACAACCATCAATGTTTAACTTCCATCCTATTTGAGGTTTATACCATCTAACTTCAATCGTCTTACGGGGGCGAATACCATTACTACTGTGAGAGCTCCAAGCCTCCACAACATCACTAACATATTTCCTGATGGTAGCCACAATGCTTGATGGAGAAGAAGGTGGCGTATTGCCAAAAATAGAGTCGTTACGCCATTTCCAAAGAAGCCAAGAGGCGACTCCAAAAATGATATTCCAATTGAACCCAAAAAGTGGAGTTTTGTTCCTCAAGTTCATGTTGATCCAATCACGCCAAGGAGAGTTAAAGAAGGCAGTATGCATATTATGAGGAACAAGAAATTCTAAACTTTCTTGACACGAGGGTAGAGCTTTATAATGTGTTTAGTATCCTCATACGCAGCACTGCAAATTAAGCAATCAGCAGAGTTGGTAATATTCCTGGTAGCCAATTGGGAATGAGAAGCCAATTTTTGGTGGGCAGCTTGCCAAAGGAAAACCCTTATACGTTGAGGACATGCGAGTTTCCAGAGAGCTTCCCAGCAGATACCAGAGCTGTCATGAGTAACGAAGAAAGATGAGTAGGCAGACGCAACAGAGAAGTTTCTGTGAGAGTTGAAGCCCAGCTAGTGAAATCATCCCGCGGGTCCTCAATCCAAATTTTTTGACTAGCAATAAGAAGAGTATAGGAGGCTGGGAGTCTATGGTGAAATCGATCCCAATCCCAAGACCCATCCATTCTAACAAAACAATCAACAGTGAGATCACGCTTATCGTCATGAATATTATTAACAACCACTTCAGCAAGGCTTTTATTTCCAACCCAAATGTCCTCACAGAACTTAGCAGTTTTGCCATTACAATTAACCCATCGGAGACCATTTTTCAGAATGTTTCTTCCCTGAAGAATGGAGCGAAGAGTTGAAGAATCTGACGGTTTCCTAATGTAGTTAAAGAAGTCATTACAGAAGTATTTTTCTTTAAATAACTTCACCCACAAAAGATGAGGCTCATTTAAAATCTTCCAACCCAATTTTGCGAGCAGAGCTTCATTGACGAACTTAGAAGGTTGAAGACCAAGACCTTCATCAAATTTGGGGCAGCAAATGCAATCCCAAGCAATCCAGTGTATTTTACTTTTTTCTTCTGTTGATCCCCAAATGAAATTCCGTTGGAGTTTATCAATAGTATTGCAGGTTTGGATGAGAATGGCAGCTGTATGCATAGAATATGTCGGAAGAGCAGAAATAACAGATTTAGCAAGAGTCACCCTCCCTGCAAGGGATAAAGTATTCTTCTTCCAACCCGAGAGGCGAAATTGAACTTTCGAAATAACATGCTTGTAGGTGCCCTGATTCATTCTTGAATGGAGGATTGAAGTACCAAGATAAAGGCCTTAGTCACAAGTGTGCTGGAAACCATTTAAAGAACACACATCTGCAGCCACCAGATCGTCGGTGTTCTTAGAAAAGAAGATGGCTGACTTTGAAGAGTTGATGACTTGACTAGATTCACCACATAATTGATTAATAATGTTCAAGAATAGTTGCATTTAGGATGTTGAGGCATCTGCAAAAAAGAGTACATCATCAGCAAAAAATAAATGGGATAAACGCGTACCATTTCGGCTAAGCCGAATTGGGAGCCAAGAATCATCAGAAACAACCTTATGAATCAATTATGAAAGACGCTCAATGCAAATGATAAAAAGATAGGGTGATAAAGGATCTCCCTGACGAATGCCCCGATGAAGAGAAAAGGACTCAGTAGGAAGTCTATTCCAAAGAATCTGAATAGAAGCAGACTCAAAAGAAGACATGATGAGGGAAATACGCTTTTCTGGAAGACCAAGCTGAGAAAATGTCTCGAATAAAACACCAGTTTAATATGTCAAAGGCTTTCTCAAGGCCCAGCTTAATGATCATCAAGTTGTTCTTCCCTTGTTTCTTTTTCAAAGTGTGAATGACTTCCTGCAAAAGAATTACATTATCGAAAGTAGATCGGCCAGGCATGAAACTACTCTGATAAGGGGAAATCCATCTGTTGAGGAGAGGTTGCAGTCTATTAGCAAGAACTTTCATGATGATTTTAATAGGCATGTTGATGAGGCTGATGGGGCGGAAATTACAAATAGTTTCGACCTCCTTTTTCTTGGGAATCAAGTGAATCAGAGTCCGATTGATCTCAGCAGGAACAGCGCCTTCGTGGAAAGTGGTTCGAACCAACTGACAAACCATATCACTAGTGGAAGACCAACAATTTTGATAGAATCCTGTTGATAATCCGTCAGGGCCGGGGGCTTTAGAAGCATTCATCTGGAAAAGGGCTTTAGAGACTTCATTATTGCTGACAGGATGGGCAAATGAGGCCAACTCCTCACTTGAGGTTGAAGGGAAAACCGCTGTAGAAAAGGATGCAGGAGTGTACGCAACATGGCCATAGAGATTTTGATAAAAAGACAACATCATATATCTAAGCTTAGTAGGATCTTCAATCCAAGAACCAAAGTCATCTTTGAGGCTGAAAACATTATTTTTCCTTCTTCTAGCCAAAGTTGAGAGGTGATAGTATCTAGTGTTTCTATCTCCCCAATAAAACCATTCCTCGCGAGATTTTTGAAACCAAAGCAATTCTTCTTCATTCAAAACAGCTTCATATTCACCTCTAAGCTTTTTTCTAATTTACAGAGGGAAGAATTGTAGCGATAGTGAAGAGATTTCTGGATACCATTGATACGAGCAAAAAGTTTTTTCTTTTTAGCAAAAATATTGCCAAAAGTGTTTTTGTTCCAATCAGTCAGACACTTCGAGATGCCGTCAACAGCTTCTTTAAAGTTAGAACACCCCTTAGCCCAGTGATTTTCAATAAGAGATGCAAAATCCTTATGTGTGCACCAAGCGAGCTCGAAACGAAAAGGCTTGGGGGTGAGAGCAGTAGGAGCCAGACCATCAAGATCAATCAGGATAGGCAAGTGGTCTGAGCTTATTCTAGGCAAGTGGCGAACACTTGTGTTGGGGAAGATAAGATTCCAGTTTGGGTTAGCGTAGGCTCGATCAATCCTCTCCAGCAATCTTTGACCTGAATCCCAAAAATTGGACTAGGTAAAATGTGGCCCCGAGAAACCCAGGTCAATCTAGTTACAATCATTTATCCAGCTCTTGAAAAGGAGCATATTCCTAAAAATACCAGGGGCACCTCTACTCTTATCAGCAACTTTTGCTACCTGATTGAAATCAGCTGCAATGAGCCAAGGAAGGTGAAGGTTAGTAGCGGTTTCACGTAAATAGTCCCGCAATTTGTTACGAATCCTAGGGACAGGGCTCGCATAAACTGCAGAAAAAAGCCATGGGGGAAAATTCTTAATTTTAACAAGAACATTAAGAATTTGGGTCCCTGCCGAGAGGAACTCAATATCCACTTTATCCTTATTCCAAAAAAGCCAAATACCACCAAAGAAACCATTTGCCTCAACCCTTAGGGATCTAAGCATGCAGAGGGAAGAGATGACACAGTTGGCTCCATCTCCACTGATACGAGGTTCAAAAATCACAGCAACCCAGGGTCTGTGAATTCTAACAAGATCATTAAGGGCCCGACAAAAGGATTCCCTGCTAGCACCCCTGCAATTGCACAGAAGAATTTTCATATCATGTTTAAAGACACCCGATGAGGGTAAACAAACAGAGGGGTCACAATCCACTAACAGTCAGACGAATTTTGGGAGGGATTACCTCCCTCAGAATCCATAATATTTATAGCAGAGTCCTATTGAGAATCAGACGAAATAGTCTTCAAATCCTCTGTTTCCACAGTAATATCCCCTGTTTCGACAGTGATAACCATTGAAAGGCTGTCTTGCTCTTGTAAAGATTCAGACCTGGGGCAGACCCATCATGGACCATGTCCGAAGATGGAAGGCTCGAAGCATTTTGAGGCGAGATGATAGGAGACACAGTATTATTTGGATCTTTAGAGCTAGTATCGGAATGTCCCTTAGCAGTAAAAATACCCCTAAAAGATTTATGAACATCAAAAGACAAGTCTTGAACCACTTGATGTTGGGTTGGTTGATGAATTTGCAAAGAAGAAGATCTTTCTTGCCAATTGTGTTAGTAGCTGAAGTAGCCTTACTGTGATCTGCAACCTACTTACCCTTCCTATTTGGATTTGAACCTGTTTTGTCAGACCCATGGGGGTATGTTGTCTTACCCTGTGGAGCATTAGGAATGATAGGCCCAACTGCGTCCTTGTTGATACCTGAACCAAGGCTGAAATTATGAGATGAATTTTATATCACTAGACAAATACTGCCATGAAATACTTCCCTATCAAACTTCAATGACTAAACTATCAAAATTAAAAATAAGATGAAAAAAATATGAAAAGATACAAAGGAATTGAAAGAAACAACAAATTAATCTATACAAATAACATGGCTGGGTTGACTCAAAACATCCATAATTTTGAGTTTTCCAAAAGTATTTTGATCAAGAATTAGTTATTGTTATGAGATCTCTTAATTAGGACACGAATATTTTAACTGGCATGTCTTCACTAAAATTACAAGCAATATGAGTGCTCTGGTGGTATTCAACAATCCAATCCTCAATTTGACTAGAACTAATTTCACTCATAGCTTCATGAAATTTCCTTAGGCAATGCAACATCATCCCCTTTGTAACAAAATCTTAATAACAGAACTGTTGGGGTCTTGATCGAAAATTCGAAAACTTTCCAAGAGCCATTTCTCTTTGCTTGAATAATGAGGCACCTCGCACTGCCCTCGTGATATATATACAATATACACAAGTCGATTTGGATTTTCTGCATTGAATGTATGTTTCGACTTGAGAAGATTGATTCTTCACAAGTACAATCACAAGGACTATTACAAATAACCAGGGACAGATCCAGAATATTTTTTATCCGTACAACCTAAATGATTTGAGTGATGAAAATTAGTAGAGTTGCACGGACTAATTAAAAAAAGATGCAATCAATTAGTTTTTGTCAGTACAAAATGTTTGTAGATCGAGTAAAAGAAAAACAGAACGCTGAAAGAAGGAGACACAAATTGGTAACAACTGAAGTAAGCAAAATATGCCAAGGGTAAGATTATTGTTATGTGAATTTAATTAAGAAGACCTTTCAGGTCAATCGCTAGATTCCACTCTGTGGTCCCAAGAGATTTCATATAAATAGATATCAGAGAACTTCAGCAGACAGTCTGACCCTAGCAATCTTTGTATATATAAACGTCATACAACTTCTGCAAAGAGATGTGCCTAGTTATCACAGTTCCTTTCTTCTTTGCATAAATAATATCATTCTAGAACACTGTATTTTGAGAACCAAATATTTCTTCACTATCCCAAGGATTTCCAACAACATCAATCCAGAATAGTTGTATTTTGAGAACCAAACATTGTTTTGTGTTGCACCCCCTTGGTGCATATCAATCAAATTCTTTACTTCTCAATAACAAAAAAGTAAATAGAAGGTAATTTCGATGTCCAGACTAAAAGTTCAACTTTTCATGCCACTCTTCAATCAATTTAAACATAGAAAATAGCATACCATGACACACATGTATATTCCAAGACTCTTGTAATTACTGAAGTTTAGTTGGAAAAGAATTTTTGGTGTTATGTCTTCCATTAGTCCTCAAAGTATAAACGGAAAAGAATATATCAATTCCATGATCCTAAAGATGCAAGCGAGATTAGTCACAGCCTAGACTTTCATGCCAAGAGACAAATCAAATTTTTATTTGAGCAACAATACCTCAGCAAATTATGCCAAAGGTAGAATATGGTAAGCAATCTTGTTCAGTTTCTTTCTTTTTTCTATCTGTACTTGCCATTATGCATAGTTTCAATTTAAATGTTCAAAACTTGTATCACATTTCTCAAAGAGAAATTTAAATTTTAAACATTCATCCAAAATGGTCATTGGAGTCTGCTAAAAATCTTTTATGTTAAGAAAAATCGAGACATCATTCAGTTTTAACCAAAAACATTATTGACAAATTTACAAGGAAACTTCACATTCTGTAGTAAATAAATTGATACTACATCAGTACATTGATACATAGCCTTTCTCCTCTTGAAGTATCTACCACTAGCTTACTTTCAGTTACAGCGTTCAGATATAATCCTACAAACAATGAGAAACGATAATATTAGCCAAGGAGAACTAGATAATTAAACAAGAAAAACAATGTTATCCCACGAAAAGTATTTATCATTAGGCCTTCTAGGGTACAATCAGAAAGCAAGCGAGCAATCAAGAGGACAAAAGAACATTGGTAGTGCACAACAATCAAAAGCCAAAACTATAGACGAATTGCAGAAAATATATAAGCATAAATTGATTTTGAAATTTGAAGGGTGTAATTGAAGTGAAGTGTCGACATTAATTTTTCATTGTCTAACAGAAGCCGACCAATCATACCTGCTTATAGGAGCCAACTACTAACTAGAAGGTCTAATATCATATAAGTTTTCATTTGAACCAGTTTCAGGACATACTATGGCTAAAATTCGTGGATGATCTTTCTTAATTACTCATGTTACTGCTAACATATTAACCTTAGATTAACATTCAACTGGGAACCGCACAAGGGGAAAACATTCCAAAACCAAGTGAGAAGGAGAAAAACAATAAAAAGAAAGCTAATATAATCAGTAAGCATTAAAAAGTAGCTAATTATACAGAGACATACAAGTGCAGGCACTGATATAGTCGGTAATCACTACAATAAACACAGAAATCACCTTCTTGTAGAACCACTTCCGGCCATAGACAACCGAACCATTATTCAAGTTGCAAATATTGCTTTTGTTCTGAAAGGAGCAAATTGTGACTGGCATTCATTTCCATCCCCAAAATCATCATATAGATTCCCCTCTTCAACTTCATTCACAAATAAAGATTTTATATTGCACAAAACTTCTTCTAGCAGTTCAATCTTGATGACACCCAATCGAGAACATCAAAACTTTACTTAAAAAGATGAATTTTACCAGTTTTATCTGAACCGAATCGTGCATACCTACAGTTACATTTCCACTCTGCCTATCGCCCGTTTTTCCAACTTAGCTTCACATTTTACATAATTATTCAAATCACTTCTAAATCCTCTCACACACACACATTCTAATCACGTCCAAAACAATACCAAACAATATTTACAATAATTAAAATTTAGCAAAAACATTAAATCAACAACAAATAACAAAAGAGGCCTGAATTGCTATGCATGCAAATATAAATTATTATACGTTTCCAAATTATGACATCATAAAATGACAAAAAAAAATCTCAAATCCAATATAAACGTCAACAGCATAATCAAAAAAATCCCCAATTATATTAAAATATACTCATACATACAGATACATATACACATACATAATTACATGTATATATAGACAGATACATATATACATACATAATTACATATATGTATATACATACATAATTACATATATGTATATATAAACATATATACATGCATAACTCAATTATATTCACATATACTCATACATACAGATTCACAAACACATATATAATTACATATACACATTTCTAAAAAAAAATCACATATACACATACATAATTACATATACATATACATATAGAGAGAGAAACGAACTGAGCTCGGAGATGAAGAGCAAGAGCATAACAATGGAAGAAGCAACGGTGATAACGCCTCCAGATAGCGTTCTGCTGTAGAAATCCTCATTGATCTTAGGGTACACATCCAAGCTTTGTATCTTACTCATTATATTCTCCATTTTTTTCTAATCAAATTTGTATATATTAATTGTGTGTAATCTATCTCTATAATTATGAAGAAAACACCTCGTTGATTTTGATTGACTCGAAATTGAATCTGATTATTAACCAGGTGTTTGAATGAAAAATAAACTATAAAACTATAAAATAAAATAAATAAAAAAACGTTTAGAACTCTTTTGTATTTCTCTATCTTAATTAATTTTACTTCTCCTCTTTTAGCATGACACATAGAACTCTTTTGTATTTCTCTCTCATAATTAATTTTACTTCTCTTCTTTTAGCATGACACATAGAAAATAAAACGAAAAGAACTTCATATATATATATAAATTTTTTGGTAAATAAAAGAAGTTCATATTCACAAACATAGAAAATATTACAGTCTTCTAACAACTCTAAATAACTAATATCATTATACTTTAGCTCTGCAAATAGGGCAAGAAGTCTTTGTTGACAACCATCTGTTTATACAATCTACATGGTACTCATGGCCGCACTGCAGAGTCCCAATAGTCTCATTGTTCTCGTATGCTTCTTGGCACACAACACACGTATCGCAACCTTCATCTTTATCCGCATTCCCTTCATATGTCCGTGTCACCAAATTCTGGAAGACATCCACAGACGACTCAATTTTCAGATCATCAACAATAACAGCTATTTGTTCAATTATGCCGTTCAAATAATTTACGAGTTCTCCATGCTCGTGAAGCCGCAATAATGTTTCTTCCTCCAGTTGTTCTTCTAGTTGGTCAAGACGAGCTATTGTTTCAGCAATACTCACGTCGAATTCTGGCTGCAGACTCTGATAATTATAATAATCATGATAGCCATGCGGCGACGCATATGGTGCTGGATTATGCATACTCTGATATTGATATGGCTGGTAGCCATGAACCGCCATCATTGGTGAGCCATTAGGGGATAGTACATTGACATTGTTGGTTTGTGTTTCTTGATCATAGAAGCTTGGAGCAGTGGTGTAATCGCTGCCATAGGAGGCATGGTGCTGACGCTGAGCGTGATTAGCGCTATTGGCCATGTCTTGTGAAAATACAAAGTAGACAAGTACGAGAATTAATGTTTTGTGAGATGAGAGGGTGGAGAACTAATGACTATATGTATTTATAGAGTTTTCTTGAATCCTAGGAAACTAGGTTTCAAGTTTAAGGCGGTTAGACATCAACATCAACGGTTCAAGGCTTGGTAGCAGAGAAGAAAAAAAAAAAGGAAAGCTCCAACGGCAACGTTCTTATTTAATGTTTATTGCTTGTCAAGTAATATTAATTGTGCCATTAGTCCAAATATTACCTTACTTTTTCAAATTACTTCCCATTATATAATGGTTAAATTAATTAGTACCAAAAGTTTATCTTAGTTAAATTAGTCTTTATCATTGTAATATTGAGTTAGATTTAATAGAATAATAATCGTATGTGAGGTAAAATTAGAAATATTATATAATGTTTAACCGTTTATATTAGTTCTCATTATTTTCATAAAAGTTTAAAAAGTTCAATTTAATCCATTCTCTCTCCGTTTTTTTTTCCCATTTCCCTTTTTCACCAACATCACATACACAGCGCTACAACCACACACACACACATACACACACATAGAGGGTCAAATCTAAAAAAATTTCTCAGTGGGGGTTAAGATACATAATTTTTCATTTTTCAATTGTATATGTATATATATATATTTTTTAGTGGAGGCTAATTAATTAAGTTTTTTTTAACTAAGTATACATAGATATTTATTTATTTTTTTTGAAAAATACATATAATTTTTAACATTTTCTCGTGCTGCCCTTTATGCATCTGCCACTGCACACGCCCACCCACATACACACACACACACACACACACACACACACACACACACATATATATATATATATATATATATATATATAATTTATATACAACCCCTATATATACATATGCACATCCATACACACACACACATATGTGTGTGTATTTGTGTTGTGTGTGATTGTGCTTGGTGCGTGTTTTGTGTGCTTCTGTATGTGTGAGCCTTGAATGTGTTTTTGTGTGTTTTGTTTGTGTGACTGTGTGATGTGTGTTTTGCGTGTAAGATTGATGAGGGTGAAGAAGGGTTACACAGGTAATTTGTTAAATTATGTAAGTATAATTAAGACATTATATGCATTTCTATCAATATTAACTAGCTTTTTAACAACAATGATCAATTTAGCTACATTTTGTAAATATTAGGAACTGATATACATTTTTCAAACAATGGGAGTAATTAAAAAACAATGAAAGAATGGGAACTACCTGTATAATTAACCCATTCTAAAATTTTGAAGAAATATTTAGAATCAAATAGTTTAGAAAATAATTTCCCAATTGATGAAATTTGCTTAAAAACTTATGCACTTATGAGCAAATGTACTATAAGTTGGGCAAGTCTCCATTGAAACTCATGTAAAGACTATCTTCTTAGCTACCAAACTTCCAAATTAAACAGATCGTGGCAGATGCACTTAGTAAAGTTGATACGATCTTATTTGTTATACAACTTGAAAATTAAATTTGTTCTTGCTAGTTTTCCTAAATTTAATTAGGGTGTCTCTAATGGGAAGTTTAAAATACAAAACTTATCATTTTTGACTATTTTTAGAGATCTAGGTCTTTAAAAATCATAATTAATGATTTAAATATACATGGGGCCACCATTTTTGACAACTTTTGAGTTAAAATAGAGACCCAGATTACATTTTGTACCCAGATTAATAATGGGTCTCCAAAAATTTCCAAAAATGGTAAGTTTTGTATTTTAAACTTACCATGGAGATACCCTAAGTAGAGCGTAATATGTTACTTTGATCGGCAGTGAGTTATTATGTGCACGGAGCAATTGGCAAGAAGAAATAGGCGCTGTAAAAATTAAAAGAAAATTTGAAAAAAATACATCTACTGCCCCTGCAAAAAACAAAGAAATATAACAATTTTTTTAGTCGATGAGATGAATTTTTGATCACTAGAAAAATATTGCCATGAAATACTTCCCTATCAAACTTCAATGACTAAACTATCAAAATTAAAAATAAGATGAAAAAAGTATGAAAAGATACAAAGGAATTGAAAGAAACAATAATTTAATCTATACAAATAACATGGCTGAGTTGACTCAAAACATCCATAATTTTGAGTTTTCCAAAAGTTTTTTGATCAATAATTAGTTATTGTTATGAGATCTCTTAATTAGGACACGAATATTTTAACCGGTCTGTCTTCACTAAAATTACAAGCGCGCAATATGAGTGCTCTGGTGGTATTCAACAGTCCAATCCTCAATTTGATTGGAACTAATTTCACTCATAGCTTCATGAAATTTCCTTAGGCAATGCAACATCTTCCCCTTTGTAACAAAATCTTAATAACAGAACTGTTGGGTCTTGATCGTAAATTCAAAAACTTTCCAATAGCCATTTCTCTTTGCTTGAATAATGAGGCACCTCGCACTGCCCTAGTGATATATATACAATCTTCATATGTCGATTTGGATTTTTTGCAATGAATGTATGTCTCGTCTTGAGAAGATTGATTTTTTACAAGTACAATGACAAGGACTATTACAAATAACCAGGGACAGATCCAGAATATTTTTTATCCGTACAACCTAAATGATTTGAGTGATGAAAATTAGTAGAGTTGCATGGACTAATTAAGAAAAGTTGCAATCAATTAGTTTTTGTCAGTACAAAATGTTTGTAGACTGAGTAAAAGAAAAACAGAACGCTGAAAGAAGGAGACACAAATCAGTAATAGCTGAAGTAAGGAAAATATGCCAAAGGTAAGATTATTGTTTTTTGAATTTATTTAAGAAGAACTCTCAGGTTAAACGCTGGATTCCACTCTGTGGTCCCAAGAGATTTCATATAAATAGATACATACAACTTCAGCAGACAATCTGACCCTAGCAATCTTTGTATATATAAACGTCATACAACTTCCGCAAAGAGATGTGCCTAGTTACCACAGTTCCCTTCTTCTTTGCATAAGTAATATCATTCTAAAACACTGTATTTTGAGAACCAAATATTTCTTCACTATCCCTAGGATTTCCAACAACATCATTCCAGAACAGTGTAATTTGAGAACCAAATATTGTTTTGGGTTGCACCCCCTTTGTGCATATCAATCAAATTCTTTACTTCTCAAAAACAAAAAAGTAAATAGAAGGTAATTTCGATGTCAAGACTAAAAGTTCAACTTTTCATTTCACTCTTCAATCAATTTAAACATAGAAAACAGCAGACCATGACACACATGTATATTCCAAGACTCTCGTAATTACTGAAGTTTAGTTGGAAAAGAATTTTTGGTATTATGTCCTTCATTAGTCCTCAAAGTATAAAAGGAAAAGAATATATCAATTCCATGATCCTAAAGATGCAAGCGAGATTAGCCACAGCCTAGACTTTCATGCCAAGAGACAAATCAATTTTTTGTTTGAGCAACAATACCTCAGCAAGTTATGCCAAAGGTAGGATATGGTAAGCAATCATGTTCAGTTTCTTTCTTTTTTCGATCTGTACCTGCCATTATGCATAGTTTCAACCTTTAAATGTTCAAAACTTATATCACATTTCTCAAAGAGAAATTTAAATTTCAAACATTCATCCAAAATGGTCATTGGAGTCTGCTAAAGATCTTTTATGCTAAGAAAAATGGAGACATCATTCGGTGTCAACCAAAAATAGTATTGACAAATTTACAAGGAAACTTCACATTCTACAGTAAATAAATTGATACTACATCAGAACATTGATACGTAGCCTTACTCCTCTTGAAGTATCTACCACTAGCTTACTTTCAGTTACAGCGTGCAGATATAATCCTACAAACAATGAGAAACGATAATATTAGCCAAGGAGAACTAGATAATTAAACAAGAAAAACAATGTTATCTCACGAATAGTATTTATCATTAGGCCTTCTAGGGTACAATCAGAAAGCAAGCGAGCAATCAAGAGGACAAAAGAACATCGGTAGTGCACAACAATCAAAAGCCAAAACTACAGACGAATTGCAGAAAATATATAAGCACAAATTGAGTTTGAAATTTGAAGGGCGTAATTGAAGTGAAGTGTCGACATTAATTTTTCATTGTCTAACAGAAGCCGACCAATTATACCTGCTTATAGGAGCCAACTACTAACTAGAAGGTCTAATATCATACAAGTTTTCATTTGAACCAGTTTCAGGACATACTATGGCTAAAATTCGTGGATGATCTTTCTTAATTACTCATGTTACTGCTAACATATTAACCTTAGATTAATATTCAACTGGGAGCCGTACAAGGGGAAAACATTCCAAAAACAAGTGAGAAAGAGAAAAACAATAAAAAGAAAGCTAATATAATCAGTAAGCATTAAAAAATAGCTAATTATACAGAGAGATACAAGTGCAGACACTGATATAGTCGGTAATCACTACAATAAACACAGAAGTCACCTTCTTGTAGAACCACTTCCGGCCATAGACAACCGAACCATTATTCAAGTTGCAAATATTGCTTTTGTTCTGAAAGGAGCAAATTGTGAATGGCATTCATTTCCATCCCGAAATCATCATATAGATTCCCCTCTTCAACTTCATTCACAAATAAAGATTTTATATTGCACAAAACTTCTTCTAGCAGTTCAATCTTGATGACACCCAATCGTGAACATCAAAACTTTACTTAAAAAGATGAATTTTACCAGTTTTATCTGAACCAAATCGTGCATACCTACAGTTATATTTCCACTCTGCCGATCGCCTGTTTTTCCAACTTAGCATCACATTTTACATATTTATTTAAATCACTTCTAAATCCTCACACACACACACACACACACATTCTAATCACATCCAAAACAATACCAAACAATATTTACAATAATTAAAATTTAGCAAAAACACTAAATCAACAACAAATAGCAAAAGAGCCTTGAATTGCTATGCATGCAAATCTAAATTATTAATATGTTTCCAAATTATGACGTCATAAAACGCGAAAAAAAAAGCTCAGATCCAATATAAACATCAACAACATAATCAAAAAATCCTCAATTATATTAAAATATAGTCATACATACAGATACATATACACATACATAATTACATGTATATATAGATAGATACATATATACATACATAATTACATATATGTATATATAAACATATATACATGCATAACTCAATTATATTCACATTTACTTATACATACAGATTCACAAACACATATATAATTACATATACACATTTCTCAAAATAAAATTACATATACATATACATAATTACATATACATATACATATAGAGAGAGAAACGAACTAAGCTCGGAGACGAATAGCAAGAACATAACAATGGAAAAAGCAACGGTGATAACGCCTCCGGATAGCGTTCTGCTGTAGAAATCCTCATTGATCTTAGAGTAGGCATCCAAGCTTCGTATCTTACTCATTATATTATCCATTTTTTTCTAATCAAATTTGTATATATTTATTGTGTGTAATCTATCTCTATAATTATGAAGAAAAATTATATAAAATTAATAGAAATCAAAATATTGAAAAATACATTCTTACAATCTTATTCACAGAAGATGATACAATAGAAAGTTTAAATACTACAAACAAGTTGCATTACACTGCTCTAGGCAACACATTGCCCTAGATTCCCATGGCTCAAGACTGATTCTGACAAGCACATTGTTCAAGAAATATTACAGCTATTGCAGCTGTATTATTTAGACATTTCAACATTTCCCTTCAAGCTGGGCCGAAGATATTGACGAGCCCGAGTTTGCTAAGACCTGATTGGAGAGGTGACGGTCCAAGTGACTTGGTAAACATGTTTGCCACCTGCTCAGATGATGTAACAAAGCAAGGTGTGATAACCCCTGACCGAACTTTCTCCCGAATAAAATGGATATCAACCTCAATGTGTTTTGTCATCTCATGAAGGACTGAGTCAGAGGACAACATAATGGTAGATTTATTATCACATAACAGTGTGGATGAGTCGGTCACCGGAAACTCTAACTCAGATAGAAGAGAGCGTAACCAAAGTAGTTCACATGTTCCTTGGGCCATAGCACGGTACTCAGCTTCCGCAGAAGATCGTGAGACAACTGCTTGCTTCTTATTTTTCCATGAGATAAGGTGATTGCCACGGAAGGTGCACATCCTTGAGATAGAACGCCTATCGCTCTTTGACCCAACATAATCTGCATTAGTGTAACCTGACAATCCTTTTTGTACACCCGTTGCATAAAAGATTCCAAGTCCAAGAGAAGATTTAAGATACCGAAGGATATGGTAGACAACATCCAGATGAGAGGTACGAGGTGCATGCATGAATTGACTTACAATACTTACTTCATATATAAGGTCTGGTCTTGTGTTAGTCAAATAGATAAGTCGTCCCACAAGTCTGTGATATACTGATGGCTCAGCTAACAATTCTTCTGATTCCCCTGTTACCTTAAGATTGGGGTCCATAGGTGTCGTGGCAGGTCGACAACCTAGCATGCCTGTATCTTGGAGAAGATTTAATGCATATTTTCTCTGGGACAAAAAAAACCATGGCGATTTCAAGCCACCTCAATACCCAAAAAATATTGAAGCTTGCCCAAATCCTTAATGTCAAACATCATCCCAAGGTCACGTTTTACCTGAACAATTCCATGAGTGTTATCTCCAATAATGATAATATCATCCACGTAAATTGATATAACAATACACCGACCTTGACGATGACGTCGAACAAAGCATGTATGATCAGAGTTGTACCTAATAAGCCCCATAGTAAGAACCACATCATTGAAGCGGTTGAACCAAGCACAAGGGGATTGTTTAAGGCCATAAAGGGATTTACGAATGCAACACACTTTCCCTGAATACTCCCCCTCAGCCCGAAAACCTGGTGGAGGATCCATGTAGATAGTCTCAGAGAAATCACCATTAAGAAATGCATTTTTGACATCCAACTGGTGGAGAGGCCAAGAATATGAGGCAGCCAAAGAGACAATAAGCCTGACTGTAGTTAATTTGGAGACAGGAGAAAATATGGCACCAAAGTCCTTGCTTGGCACCTGAGTAAACCCTTTAGCGACAAGACATGCCTTATAACGATCAATGGTGCCATCTGCAAGATACTTTACATTAAACACCCACTTACAGCCAACGGTCTTTTCATGAACCGGAAGATCAACAAGCTCTCATGTTTGATTTTGTTATAGGGCATCCATTTCCACTTTCATAGCAGCCACCCATAAAGGATTCTATAGGGCCTCCGGAATTGAGCGAAGGATAGAGACCGAATCAACCTGACTAACAAAAGATTTATACTAATCGGAGAGACCCTGAAATGACACAAATTGGGCAATAGGATGATGAGTACTACTTGAAAGTAAGTAACGGGAAGGGGGCGTGGGTCACGAGTGGGATAACGGGAAGGTGCAGGGACCAAGGGAGAATGAGGATTACCTGAATTCGGAGAAGAATTGGGCAAGAGAGCGGGAGCACGAGGACGCCGGGAGTATACCTGCAAGGGAGCTAGAGAAGAGACAAAGGGAAAAACATCACTAGGGCTCGGCAAGGGTGTAGGAGACGGTGGCAATGTATCAAGAAGAGGAACAGGGCGAGAAAGACAGGTGGGTTCCTCCGCAGATGACGTTGCTAGAAGATACTCTAAGGGCAGGGAAGGAATAGAGAAGAAAGGTATAGTCTCCAAGATTGTAACATCCATCGAGTGGTAGAAGTGACGAGTCACTAGATCATAGTACCGATAGCCTTTCGACAGGGAAAAGTACTCAAGAAAGATACAACAGATAGCTTTATCATCTAACTTAGTACGAGTAGGGCTGCGATTTTGAACAAAGCATATACAACCAAAGACTCATGGGAGAATAGGAAAGAAGATAGTATTTGGCTTGAGAATGTGCAGGGGTGGTTGACCTTTGAGGACACGACTAGGGGTACGATTGATAATATATGTAGCGGTGAGGACAGCGAAGTGCCAGAAATATCGAGGTACATTTATACCAGATAAAAGACATCGAACTGTAGACATAATGTGGTAATTTTTTCGTTCTGCCACACCATTCTGTTCAGGTGTGTAAGGACAAGTAAGCTGCTGAAGAATGCCTCTTTTATTAAGTTCAGCCCAAAAATCATTGGTTAGATATTCTCTACCATTATCAGACTGAATATTGCGGACAATAGTGTGGAATTGGGTTCTGACCATTTGAAGGAAGTTAGTGAAATGAGTGAAGACTTTAGATTTTTTCTTCATCAGGCAGACCCAAGTACAATGACTATAATCATCTATAAATGTAATATAATAACGATGGTGAGAAAGGGCCGTGATAAGAGATGGACCCTAAATATCAGAGTGAAAAAGGTCAAAGGTACATGGAGCCCGAAGCATGCGAAGAATATATGTAGTGCGAGTATGCTTTGACAATTCACAAGTTACACAATTGAACTTAAAATCCTTGCATGCTTTATTAAAAGATGGAAATAACCAACATAAATATTGAAAGTTTGCATGTCCTAAACGGCATGCCACAAATCTAAGTTTTGAATAGAGTGAACAGGAGCATCAAAAATTGGAGACACAGAAGCTTGTAGACCGAACAAGGGTACAATAGAGGTTAGAGGTTCCCCGAAGTAGTAAAGTCCATCGTGCTCATACCCCCTGCCAAAAATCTTTTTCGAAGTCAGGTTCTGCAAGAAACAACTGTTAGGTAAGAAGACAACGACATAGTGAAGACTCTTGGTAAGATGACTAACTGACAATAGATTATAAGCAAAGTTGGGGACATGGTAAATAGATCGAAGAGTGATATATGAGGATAAACAGACATCTCCTTGACAACGGATAGGAATAGACGTTCCATCGGCAATTTGAACTGATTGATTTACGGAACTGATAGGAGAAGAAAAAATGGAGAGCTCACCAGTCATATGATTATTGGCCCCGGAATCCAAAATCCAAGACAGCTGACCTGACTTACCATGAAGGGTGGTAGGAGTACCCGTAGTAAGGGCAGCCGTGTTACCAGATGATAAAGTGAGGCCCATGATGAATTTTACCAGTTTTATCTGAACCGAATCATGCATACCTACAGTTACATTTCCACTCTGCCTATCGCCCGTTTTTCCAACTTAGCTTCACATTTTACATAATTATTCAAATCACTTCTAAATCCTCACACACACACACACACACACACACGTTCTAATCACATCCAAAACAATACCAAACAATATTTACAATAATTAAAATTTAGCAAAAACAATAAATCAACAACAAATAACAAACGAGGCCTGAATTGCTATGCATGCAAATCTAAATTATTATACGTTTCCAAATTATGACATCATAAAACGACAAAAAAAAAAAAATCTCAGATCCAATATAAACGTCAACAGCATAATCAAAAAAATCCTCAATTATATTCAAACATATTCATACATACAGATTCATATACACATACATAATTACATATACGTATATATACATGTATACATACACAACTCAATTACACATACATAACTACATATATGTATATATACATGTATACATACATAACTCAATTATATTCACAGATACTCGTACATACAGATTCACATACACATATATAATTACATATACACACTTCTCAAAAAAAATTACATATACACGTACATAATTGCATATAAATATACATATAAAGAGAGAGAAAGAGGAGAGAGAAACGAACTGAGCTCGGAGATGAAGAGCAAGAGCATAACAATGGAAGAAGCAACGGTGATCACGCCTCCGGATAGCGTTCTGCTGTAGAAATCCTCATTGATCTTAGGATACGCATCCAAGCTTCGTATCTTACTCATTATATTCTCCATTTCTTTTTATCAAATTTGTACATATGTGTAATCTATCTCTATAATTATGAAGAAAAAGTATATAAAATTAGAAACACCTCGTTGATTTTGATTGACTCGAACTTGAATCTGATTATTAACGAGGTGTTTGAATGAAAAAAAAAACGTTTAGAAATCCATTTTTAGTGCTTAAAAGCAAATGGTAACAATATATTTCGGTCAAATTAAATTACTCGAATTTTTAAATGATTATCTAGGCAATGATTGGTATGTGAAAATAAGTTGTGAATAAAATAATATTATTAATTTTATTTTAATTTTTATGTTTAGTATGAGAGAATTAACTTGAGAATATTATTTTTAAGGGAATCTCATTCTACATACATGAAAATAGCTATACCAAATATATAAGAATGATTCATTCTCATGTGTTTAAGAATAATCTTGACTATCATACCTTATATAATATAACTTTTATAAATAATTTATTTTACAATAATAATAATAATAATAATTAAAAATATAATAATTATTATTATAATGAAAATTATAATGAAAATAAAAATAATAATAAAATAATAAATTAATAATAAAAACAAAAATAAAAAATAATAATAGTGATTAAATAATAATAATAATAATAACAATTAAAAATATAATAATATTATTATGAAAATAATAATAATAATAATAATAAAATAAAAATAAAACAAAAATAAAAAATAATAATACTGATTAAAATAATAATAATAAAAAAATACTACTACTAATAATAAAGTAAAATAATAATGATAAAAATAAAAATGAAAATATAAATAAGAATAATAATAATACCAATTTAATAATGATAATACTAATAATAATAACAATAATAATAATAATAATAATTGTTGTTGTTGTTGTTATTATTATTGTTATTATTAATTTTATTTTGTTAATAATAATAATAATAATAATAATAATTATTATTATTATTATTATTTATTTTGTTATTATTATTATTATTTATTATTGTTGTTGTTGTTGTTGTTCTTATTATTATTATTTATTTTTATATTGTTTACGGTTATATATATATTTATTCTTATTTTTAATACTATAATAATAAAAGGACAATTCTGTCATATTATATAAGTCATTCACATTACTACTCTTAATTACTAGAACATACCAAATATGTTATTCTCATTCCCAATTTCATTCCATTCATTGACTCATTTAATTCCAATTCAAATCTATTCCAGTGTACCAATCGCTATCTTATTGTGATAAAAGATTCGTCTTTATTCCAAGTGAAAATAGCACAAATGGTGCTTATTGCTTTACCAAAAATTTAAATTTGTTTCTATTATTCAAAGTGTTAACTTATTTAGTCTAGGAAGGTTTCACAAATTATTTAATTTAGTGCCTATTGTTTTAATATAAAATTTAAATGAGTCTTCAATGTTTAAAATAAATGTGACTAAATTGAATTTTTTAAAAAAATAATAGGATTAAATTAGCTAATTTTAAACAATAGGTACAAATTTAAATTTTTTTAAAAATAATAAAGACTAAATACACTAATTTTGAACAATAGAGATGGATTTAAATTTCAAAGAAATAATGAGAACCATTTGTGGAATTTTTTCTTATTATAATAAGAGTTTGGTTTACAGTTTTGGCTTTTTTTATCCAAAAAAAAAAGACTGCCTCTAATATTTTGCAAAAAATATTAAATTGCATTTTCCATTATCTTTCCAATAAATTTAACCAAAAAATTGTGAACTCATTTTTATATTCTCCAAAATTATCTTTTGAATTTTCAAATTGGTCTAAATATTTATTTAAATTTTTAAGTTAGTCTTAGAAAAAACACGTGTATGGTTACATGACAAACTTTTGTCTTGTTTTAATAGAAAAATAATAATAAGGACTATTTTGGACACTTATGATAAATACTAGAACTCATAATATAGCCTTTACAACATTTGAGACAATTTAAAAAAAGTTAATTGTGCCATTAGTCCAAATATTGCCTTACTTTTTCAAATTACTTCCCATTATATTATGGTCAAATTAATTAGTAC
The DNA here is from genome assembly GCA_037974665.1 of Ehretia macrophylla. Lineage (NCBI taxonomy): Eukaryota > Viridiplantae > Streptophyta > Magnoliopsida > Boraginales > Ehretiaceae > Ehretia > Ehretia macrophylla. The sequence goes on from CM075774.1 coordinate 41,402,342, forward strand.
CAGAAGTTTATCAAAGTTAATTAAATTAGCCTTTATCATTGTAATATTAAGTTAGATTTAATAGAATAGTAATCATATGTGAGGTAAAATTAGAAATATTATATAGTGTTCAACCGTTTATATTGTTTATCAGTGTTTTCATAAAAGTTTAATATAGTCCTTGATGTTTCAAAAAAGTTCAATTTAATCCATTCTTTTTTTCCCCCTTTCCCTTCTTCACCACCATCACATACACAATGCTACAACCACACACACACACACATGAAGGGGCGGATTTAAAAAATTTTCTCAGTGGGGGCTAAGACACATAATTTTTTAACTATATATGTACATTTTTTTAGTAGGGGCTAATTAATTATTTTTTTAAAACTAAATATACATAAATATTTAATTTTTTTTTAAAATACTTAGAATTTTTAACATTTTCTCGTGCAGCCCCTTTATGCATTTGCCACTACAAGTGTGAAATCCCAGTTTTTGTCTTTACCTTGATTTGCGTGTCTTTACCTCGATTTACGTGATTTGACCTGTTTATGTGTTATATGAGTTAGAATGTGCTAAATATGTGATTTATACTCCTAATACATGCTAAGAGTGCATTCATGAAATTTTCATAAAAAACAGAATCAGAAATTTTATCGTCGGTTTTAGTGAATAGTATTTTTGAACACCTGTACGCTAAAATTTTTACAGGGATGTTTTAAACATTTTAAAACCTAGTCCTCGGGTATTAATAGACCCGTGTTTGATTAAAACGGATTTGGAATCGATTTTGGAATTTTAAAGATTTTTACACTTTATTTTGCAAGAAAACGAGTTTTAAGCCGACTCGGGTGAAACTGTTTTAATGTAACACTCTTTGTCACCTAAAATATAATGTCTAGAATTAATTTAAGTGTTAATTTGATAGTTGAGCAAGAAATAGTCAAGAAATGAATTAAAAGACTAAAATAGAATTAAAAGACTAAAAATTAACTTTGACTTTCTTTTAATTTATTTGACCTTAGCTTATTTATGCATCAACACCTATTAAAACAACACAAAACACACTCAAAGCACACACAAGGTGGCCGAAACTCCATAGCTTTTCTTGAGAGCATTTTCAATATTTTTTCAAAGTAAATTTTCATTAAAAGTTGCAATTCAATGCCAATTTCCATCAACCAAGGCTAGATTCCACCTCTTGAGCATCCATTGAGTATCTTTGTAGCTTCAAAACACATCAAAGGTGAGAGAAAAATTCTAGATCTCAAAAGTCATTTTTTATGTTTTTGCTTATAATTGTATTTTGAACCGTTAGAATGTTAATTTGAAGTTATATTATTGCTCAGTGCATGCTAAGGATCATTTATGTGTATTACTACGAGATTTGAACCATTGTAGCGAAATTATTTATTTTCGGGTATTAAAAGTTGATTAATTAGCTATTTGATGAATATCTTGAGTTGTTGTGGTTGGAATCGATTACCGTCAATTTCTAAAAGTTTGTTAATTACGTGGTAGCGCCGTTATAATGCCGAATTTTCAATTGCGATGTTTGTGTGAAAATTCAAAAATTTCAGCCTAGGTGCATTGAGGTTTTAGGGTTGTTGGGCTTGATTTTGATGTGTCTTGGTTGGTTTCCGAGAGGGCTAATGTAGTTGATTGAATGGGTGAGTGTTAGAAACTGATTTGGAGTTGTTTGGATTAGTAGAATATAAGATATGATTATTTGAAGTTTAGGTTGTCTTTGTTTAAATTGTTGAATTGAGTCTTTAGTTGATTGGGTGGTATTTGAGTGATTGAATTGTGAGTTGTTGATGGTTAGACTAGGGTTAGATTACGTGTTTAATGCATGTTAAGTTGGATGACCTACTTTGTCATCTAACTTAGTTGTATGTTGTGTAATTGATTACTTGATGTTATATTGATGATAATTGATGATTATTGATTGATGATTGATGAACCGGGAGATAGGCAATTCTTCTAGATTGTCCTCCTATGAATAATGTTTATTATTATTGCTGAGTCTTGGTATGTGTATGCCACCTCTCGGGCCGCGTTGGGCTGTCGGGTTGATAACGGCATGACTACTAGAGACTACCTCCACCTCGCATGACGGAGGTGTCATGGAGGGCGAGGCTAGTGAGGTACCTCGGGTGCGTGAGTAATGGGGAATTACAAGAAGAACGGTTGAGATCGTGATGGCGTTTGGAGCTACACCAACTAGAGTATCCTTTATTGATTGGTCATTATAGTTATATGTTTATATTGTTATTGATGTTTTATTGTGTGTTTACTGCTCAAAGGATCATTTCCAAGGAGTATAGTAAATACTATTAGAGATCTATCAGATCCTCACTGAGCTTGTTTTATATAAGCTCACTCTCAATTATTGTATGCATGCAGGTGTTACTGATTCTGACTACGGGTATGTGCCTCCTGAAGAGGGAAATGTGCCATATGTGGATGAGTCTTATGTGCAGGAGTCATTGCCATGAGATTATCTTAGTTGTTGTAAAACAATGTTGTGTATAATCTATTTTGAAATGTATGTATAGCCTATGTATTAAGTTGGAACAGAGGCGTATAACTATGAATTGATTGTTGAAGGAATGATTATTGTATAATATGGTTATGTTGTATGTTGTTAATTTAATTGAAGAGTTGATTGTTGAATGGTTTGTGGAGTTGGTTGTATGTTATTCTGAAGAGGTTGGTTTAGAGTCTCGGTGCCTTAATTACTATCGTTATACTGTCGAAATTCCGTTGCGTCCTGACTAATTGTAGGAGGGGTCAAGTTGGGGCGTGACAACAAGCGTGTTTTGTGTGCTTGTGTAAGTGTTTTCGTGTGCACTTTGTGTGACTGTGTGTGATGTGTGTTTTGTGTGTGAGGTTAATGAGGGTGAAGAAGGGTTACACAGGTAATTTAATTGTTAAATCATGCAAGGACAATTAAGACATTATGCATTTCTATCAATATTAACTAAATTTTTAACGACAGTGATCAATCTAGCTACATTTTGTAAATATCAGGGACTGATTTACATTTTCCAAACAAAGAGAATAATTAAAAAACAACGAAACAATGGGAACTACCTGTATAATTAACCCATTTTAAAATTTTTGAATAAATATTTTGAACCAAATAGTTGAGAAATTTTCCCAATTGATGAAATTTGCTTGAACTTATGCACTTATAAGCAACTGAACTATAAGTTGGGAAAGTCTCCATTGAAACTGATGTAAAGACTATCTTTTTAGCTACCAAACTTCCAAATTAAACACATCATGGCAGATGTACTTAGTAAAGTTGATACAATCTTATTTCATGTTATGCAACTTGAAGATTAAATTTCTTCTTGCTAGTTCACCTACATCTAATCTATTAAGTAGAGTGTAATATGTTACCTTGATAGGAAGTGAGTTATTATGTGCACGGGTGCAACTGGCAAGAAGAAGTAGGCACAGTAAAAATTAAAAGAAAATTTGAAAAAATACATCTACCGCCCTTGCAAAAAACAAAGAAATATAACAGTTTTTTTAGTCCAACGATGAGATGAATTTTAGATCACTAGACAAATATTGCCATGAAATACTTCCCTATCAAACTTCAAGGACTAAACTATCAAAATTAAAAATAAGATGAAAAAATATGAAAAGATCCAAAGGAAGAAAGAAACAAAAATTAATCTATACAAATAACATGGTTGTGTTGACTCAAAACATCCATAATTTTGAGTTTTCCAAAAGTATTTTGATCAAGAATTAGTTATTGTTATGAGATCTCTTAATTAGAATACGAGTATTTTAACCAGTCTGTCTTCACTAAAATTACAAGCAATATGAGTGCTCTGGTGGTATTCAACAATCCAATCCTCAATTTGACTGGAACTAATTTCACTCATAGCTTCATGAAATTTCCTTAGGCAATGCAACATCTTCCTCTTTGTAACAAAATCTTAATAACAAAACTGTTGGGTCTTGATAGGAAATTCGAAAACTTTCCAAGAGCCAATTATTTTTGCTTGAATAATGAGGCACCTCGTACTGCCCTCGTGATATATATACAATCTTCACATGTCGATTTGGATTTTCTGCATTGAATGTATGTTTCGTCTTGAGAAGATTGATTCTTCACAAGGACAATGACAAGGACTATTACAAATAATCAGGGACAAATCTAGAATATTTTTTATTCGTACAACCTAAATGATTTGAGTGATGAAAATTAGTAGAGTTGCACGGACTAATTAAGAAAATATGCAATCAATTAGTTTTTGTCAGTACAAAATGTTTGTAGACTGAGTAAAAGAAAAACAGAACGCTGAAAGAAGAAGACACAAATCAGTAACAACTGAAGTAAGGAAAATATGCCAAAGGTAAAATTATTGTTCTGTGAATTTATTTAAGAAGGCCTCTCAGGTCAATCGCTGGATTTCACTCTGTGGTCCCAAGAGATTTCATATAAATAGATATCATACAACTTTAGCAGACAGTCTGACCCTAGCAATCTTTGTATATATAAACGTCATACAACTTCCGCAAAGAGATGTGCCTAGTTACCACAGTTCCCTTCTTCTTTGCATAAGTAATATCATTCTAGAATACTGTATTTTGAGAACCAAATATTTCTTCACTATCCCTAGGATTTCCAACAACATCATTCCAGAATAGTGTATTTTGAGAACCAAACATTGTTTTGGGTTGCACCCCCTTGGTGCATATCAATAAAATTCTTTACTTCTCAAAAACAAAAAAGTAAATAGAAGGTAATTTCCATGTCAAGACTAAAAGTTCAACTTTTCATGCCACTCTTTAATCAATCTAAACATTGAAAACAATAGACCATGACACACATGTATATTCCAAGACTCTCGTAATTACTGAAGTTTAGTTGGAAAATAATTTTTGGTGTTATGTCATCCATTAGTCCTCAAAGTATAAAAGGAAAAGAATATATCAATTCCATGATCCTAAAGATGCAAGCGAGATTAGCCACAACCTAGACTTTCATGCCAAGAGACAAATCAATTTTTTGTTTGAGCAACAATACCTTAGCAAGTTATGCCAAAGGTAGGATATGGTAAGCAATCATGTTCAGTTTCTTTCTTTTTTCTATCTGTACCTGCCATTATGCATAGTTTCAACCTTTAAATGTTCAAAACTTGTATCACATTTCTCAAAGATAAATTTAAATTTTAAACTTTCATCCAAAATGGTCATTGGAGTCTGCTAAAAATCTTTTATGCTAAGAAAAATGGAGACATCATTCGGTGTCAACCAAAAACAGTATTGACAAATTTACAAGGAAACTTCACATTCTACAATAAATAAATTGATACTACATCAGTACATTGATACGTAGCCTTTCTCCTCTTAAAGTATCTACCACTAGCTTACTTTCAGTTACAGCGTGCAGATATAATCCTACAAACAATGAGAAACGATAATATTAGCCAAGGAGAACTAGATAATTAAACAAGAAAAACAATGTTATCTCACGAAAAGTATTTATCATTAGGCCTTCTAGGGTGCAATCAGAAAGCAAGCGAGCAATCAAGAGGACAAAAGAACATCGCCAGTGCACAACAATCAAAAGCCAAAACTACATATGAATTGCAGAAAATATATAAGCACAAATTGAGTTTGAAATTTGAAGGCCGTAATTGAAGTGAAGTGTCGACATTAATTTTTCATTGTCTAACAGAAGCCGACCAATTATACCTACTTATAGGAGCCAACTACTAACTAAAAGGTCTAATATCAAACAAGTTTTCATTTGAACCAGTTTCAGGACATACTATGGCCAAAATTCATGAATGATCTTTCTTAATTACTCATGTTACTGCTAACATATTAACCTTAGATTAATGTTCAAGTGGGAACCGCACAAGGGGAAAACATTCCAAAAACAAGTGAGAAGGAGAAAAACAATAAAAAAAAAGCTAATATAATCAGTAAGCATTAAAAAGTAGCCAATTATACAGAGACATACAAGTGCAGGCACTGATATAGTCGTTAATCACTACAATAAACAAAGAAATCACCTTCTTGTAGAACCACTTCCGGCCACAGACAACCGAACCATTATTCAAGTTGCAAATATTGCTTTTGTTCTGAAAGGAGCAAATTGTGACTGGCATTCATTTCCATCCCCAAAATCATCATATAGATTCCCCTCTTCAACTTCATTCACAAATAAAGATTTTATATTGCACAAAACTTCTTCTAACAGTTCAATCTTGATGACACCCAATCGAGAACATCAAAACTTTACTTAAAAAGATGAATTTTACCAGTTTTATCTAAACCAAATCGTGCATACCTACAATTACATTTCCACTCTGCCTATCGCCCGTTTTTCCAACTTAGCTTCACATTTTACATAATTATTCAAATCACTTCTAAATCCTCACACACACACACACACACGCATTCTAATCACATCCAAAACAATACCAAACAATAATTAAAATTTAGCAAAAACAATAAATCAACAACAAATAACAAAAGAGGCCTGAATTGCTATGCTTGCAAATCTAAATTATTATATGTTTCCAAATTATGACATAATAAGATGACAAAAAAAAATCTCAGATCCAATATAAACATCAATAGCAAAATCAAAAAATCTCAATTATATTAATATATACTCATACATACAGATACATATACACATACATAATTACATGTATATATAGACAGATACATATATACATACATAATTACATATATGTCTATATAAACATATATACATGCATAACTCAATTATATTCACATATACTCATACATACAGATTCACAAACACATATATAATTACATATACACATTTCTAAAAAAAAATTACATATACACATACATAATTACATATACATATACATATAGAGAGAGAAATGAACTGAGCTCGGAGATGAAGAGCAAGAGCATAACAATGGAAGAAACAACGGTGATAACGCCTCCGGATAGCGTTCTGCTGTAGAAATCCTCATTGATCTTAGGGTACGCATCCAAGCTTCGTATCTTACTCATTATATTATCCATTTTTTTCTAATCAAATTTGTATATATTAATTGTGTGTAATCTATCTCTATAATTATGAAGAAAAAATATATTAAATTAGAAACACCTCATTGATTTTGCTTGACTCGAAATTGAATCTAATTATTAACCAGGTGTTTGAATGGAAAATAAACTAAAAAACTATAAAATAAAATAAGTAAAAAAACGTTTAGAACTCTTTTGTATTTCTCTCTCTTAATTAATTTTACTTCTCCTTTTTTAGCATGACACATAGAACTCTTTTGTATTTTCTTTTGTATTTCCATCTCTTAATTAATTTTACTTCTGCTCTTTTAGCATGACACATAGAAAATAAAACTAAAAGAACTTCATATATATATTTGATGGCACATAGAAAATAAAACTAAAAGAACTTCATATAAATATATATATATATATATTTTGGTAAATAAAAGAAGTTCATATTCACAAACATAGAAAATATTACAGTCTTCTAACAACTCTAAATAACTAATAGCATTATACTTTAGCTCTGCAAATAGGGCAAGAAGTCTTTGTTGACAACCATCTGTTTATACAATCTACATGGTACTCATGGCCGCACTGCAGAGTCGCAATAGTCTCATTGTTCTCGTATTCTTCTTGGCACACAACACACGTATCGCAACCTTCATCTTTATCCGCATTCCCTTCATACGTCCGTGTCATCAAATTCTGGAAGATATCCACAGACGACTCTATTTTCAGATCATCAACAATAACAGCTATTTGTTCAATTATGCCGTTCAAATAATTTACGAGTTCTCCATGCTCGTGAAGCGGCAATAATGTTTCTTCCTCCAGTTGTTCTTCTAGTTGGTCAAGACGAGCTATTGTTTCAGCAATACTCACGTCGAATTCTGGCTGCAGACTCTGATAATTATAATAATCATGATAGCCATGCGGCGACGCATATAGTGCTGGATTATGTATACTCTGATATTGATATGGCTGGTAGCCATGAACCGCCATCATTGGTAAGCCATTAGGGGATAGTACATTGACATTGTTGGTTTGCGTTTCTTGATCATAGAAGCTTGGAGCAGTGGTGTAATCGCTGCCATAGGAGGCATGGTGCTGACGCTGAGCGTGATTAGCGCTATTGGCCATGTCTTGTGAAAATACAAAGTAGACAAGTACGAGAATTAATGTTTTGTGATATGAGAGGGTGGAGAACTAATGACTATATGTATTTATAGAGTTTTCTTGAATCCTAGGAAACTAGGTTTCAAGTTTATGGCGGTTAGACATCAACATCAACGGTTCAAGGCTTGGTAGCATAGAAGAAAAAAAAAAAGGAAAGCTCCAACGGCAACGTTCTTATTTAATGTTTATTGCTTGTCAAGTAATATTAATTGTGCCATTAGTCCAAATATTACCTTACTTTTTCAAATTACTTCCCATTATATAATGGTTAAATTAATTAGTACCAAAAGTTTATCAAAGTTAGTTAAATTAGTCTTTATCATTGTAATATCGAGTTAGATTTAATAGAATAATAATCGTATGTGAGGTAAAATTAGAAATATTATATAGTGTTTAACCGTTTATATTAGTTCTCATTATTTTCATAAAAGTTTAAAAAGTTCAATTTAATCCATTCTCTCTCCTTTTTTTTTCCCATTTCCCTTTTTCACCAACATCACATACATAGCGCTACAACCACACACAAAGAGGATCAAATCTAAAAAAATTTCTCAGTGGGGGTTAAGACACATAATTTTTCATTTTTCAATTGTATATGTATATTTTTTTTTAGTGGAGGCTAATTAATTAAGTTTTTTAACTAAGTATACATTGATATTTATTTATTTATTTTTGAAAAATACATATAATTTTTAACATTTTCTCGTGCAGCCCTTTATGCATCTCCCATTGCATGCGCCCACCCTCATACACACACACACACACACACACATATATATATATATATATATAATTTATATACACCCCCTATATATACATATGCACATCCACACACACACATATGTGTGTGTATTTGTGTTGTGTGTGATTGTGCTTGGTGCGTGTTTTGTGTGCTTGGATATGTGTGAGCCTTGAATGTGTTTTTGTGTGTTCCGTTTGTGTGACTGTGTGATGTGTGTTTTGCGTGTAAGATTGATGAGGGTGAAGAAGGGTTACACATGTAATTTGTTAAATTATGTAAGTATAATTAAGACATTATATGCATTTCTATCAATATTAACTAGCTTTTTAACAATAGTGATCAATTTAGCTACATTTTGTAAATATTAGGAACTGATATACATTTTTCAAACAACGGGAGTAATTAAAAAACAACAAAAGAATGGGAACTACCTGTATAATTAACCCATTCTAAAATTTTGAATAAATATTTTGAATCAAATAGTTTAGAAATTTTTTCCCAATTGATGAAATTTGCTTAAAAACTTATGCACTTATGAGCAACTGAACTATAAGTTGGACAAGTCTCCATTGAAACTGATGTAAAGACTATCCTCTTAGCTACCAAACTTCCAAATTAAACACATCATGGCAGATGCATTTAGTAAAGCTGATATGATCTTATTTGTTATGCAACTTGAAAACTAAATTTGTTCTTGCTAGTTCACCTAAATCTAATTAGAGTATCTCTAATGGTAAGTTTAAAATACAAAACTTACCATTTTTGGCTATTTTTAGAGACTCGAGTCTCTAAAAATCATTATTAATTATTTAAATATACATGTACCCCATCACTTTTACCAACTTTTGAGTTAAAATGGAGACCCAGATTACATTTTTGGCTCTATAAGTTTAAAATACAAAACTTACCATTTTTGACTATTTTTAGAGATCCGGGTAAAAATCATTATTAATGATTTAAATATAAATGGAGTCCACAACTTTTGACAAATTTTGAGTTAAAATAGAGACCCAGTCACTATTTGTGGCTCTAAATTTAGAGCCAAAAATGTAATATGGGTCTCTATTTTAACTCAAAAGTTGGCAAAAATGATGGGCTCCATGTATATTTAAATAATTGATAATGCTTTTTAGAGATCCGGGTCTCTAAAAATAGCCAAAAATGTTAAGTTTTGTATTTTAAACTTACCATTGGAGATACCCTAAGTAGAGCGTAATATGTTACTTTGATCGACAGTGAGTTATTATGTGCACGGAGCAATTGGCAAGAAGAAGTAGGCACTGTAAAAATTAAAAGAAAATTTGAAAAAAATACATCTACTGCCCTTGCGAAAAACAAAGAAATATAACAATTTTTTTAGTCGATGAGATGAATTTTAGATCACTAGACATATATTGCCATGAAATACTTCCCTATCAAACTTCAATGACTAAACTATCAAAATTAAAAATAAGATGAAAAAAATATGAAAAGATACAAAGGAATTGAAAGAAACAATAAATTAATCTATACAAATAACATGGCTGTGTTGACTCAAAACATCCATAATTTTGAGTTTTCCAAAAGTATTTTGATCAAGAATTAGTTATTGTTATGAGATCTCTTAATTAGGTCACAAATATTTTAACCGGCCTATCTTCACTAAATTTACAAGCAATATGAGTGCTCTGGTGGTATTCAACAATCCAATCCTCAATTTGACTGGAACTAATTTCACTCATAGCTTCATGAAATTTCCTTAGGCAATGCAAAATCTTCCCCTTTGTAACAAAATCTTAATAACAGAACTGTTGGGTCTTGATCGGAAATTCGAAAACTTTTCAAGAGCCATTTCTTTTTTCTTGATTAATGAGGCACCTCGCACTGCCCTTATGATATAAATACAATCTTCACATGTTGATTTGGATTTTCTGCATTGAATGTATGCTTCGTCTTGAGAAGATTGATTCTTCATAAGTACAATGACAAGGACTATTACAAATAACCAGGGACAGATCCAGAATATTTTTTATCCGTACAACCTAAATGATTTGAGTAATGAAAATTAGTAGAGTTGCACGGACTAATTAAGAAAAGATGCAATCAATAAGTTTTTGTCAGTTCAAAATGTTTGTAGACTGAGTAAAAGAAAAACAGAACGCTGAAAGAAGGATACACAAATCGGTAACAGCTGAAGTAAGGAAAATATGCCAAAGGTAAGATTATTGTTCTGTGAATTTATTTAAGAAGGCCTCTCAGGTCAATCGCTAGATTCCACTCTGTGGTCCCAAGAGATTTCATATAAATAGATATCATACAACTTCAGCAGACAGTCTGACCCTAGCAATCTTTGTATATACAAACGTCATACAACTTCCGCAAAGAGATATGCCAAGTTACCACAGTTCCCTTCTTCTTTGCATAAGTAATATCATTCTAGAACACTGTATTTTGAGAACCAAATATTTCTTCACTATCCCTAGGATTTCCAACAACATCATTCCAGAACAGTGTATTTTGAGAACTAAACATTGTTTTGGGTTGCACCCCCTTGGTGCATATCAATCAAATTCTTTACTTCTCGAAAACAAAAAAGTAAATAGAAGGTAATTTCGGTGTCAAGACTAAAAGTTCAACTTTTCATGCCACTCTTCAATCAATTTAAACATAGAAAACAGCAGACCATGACACACATGTATATTCCAAGACTCTCGTAATTACTCAAGTTTAGTTGGAAAAGAATTTTTGGTGTTGTGTCATCCATTAGTCCTCAAAGTATAAAACGAAAAGAATATATCAATTCCATGATCCTAAAGTTGCAATCGAGATTAGCCACAGCCTAGACTTTCATGCCAAGAGAGAAATCAATTTTTTATTTGTGCAACAATACCTCAACAAGTTATGCCAAAGGTAGGATATGGTAAGCAATCATGTTCAGTTTCTTTCCTGTTTCTATCTGTACCTGCCATTATGCATAGTTTCAACCTTTAAATGTTCAAAACTTGTATCACATTTCTCAAAGAGAAATTTAAATTTTAAACATTCATCCAAAATGGTCATTGGAGTCTGCTAAAAATCTTTTATGCTAAGAAAAATGGAGACATCATTCTGTGTCAACCAAAAACAGTATTGACAAATTTACAAGGAAACTTCACATTCTATAGTAAATAAATTGATACTACATCAGTACATTGATATGTAGCCTTTCTCCTCTTGAAGTATCTACCACTAGCTTACTTTCAGTTACAACGTGCAGATATAATCCTACAAACAATGAGAAACGATAATATTAGCCAAGGAGAACTAGATAATTAAACAAGAAAAACAATGTTATCTCACGAAAAGTATTTATCATTAGGCCTTCTAGGGTGCAATCAGAAAGCAAGTGAGCAATCAAGAGGACAAAAGAACATCAGTGGTGCACAACAATCAAAAGCCAAAACTACATATGAATTGCAGAAAATATATAAGCACAAATTGAGTTGAAATTTGAAGGGCGTAATTGAAGTGAAGTGTCGACATTAATTTTTCATTGTCTAACAGAAGCCGACCAATTATACCTGCTTATAGGAGCCAACTACTAACTAGAAGGTCTAATATCATATAAGTCTTCATTTGAACTAGTTTCAGGACATACTATGGCTAAAATTCGTGGATGATCTTTCTTAATTTCTCATGTTACTGCTAACATATTTACCTTAGATTAATATTCAACTGGGAACCGCATATGGGGAAAACATTCCAAAAACAAGTGAGAAGGAGAAAAACAATAAAAAGACAATAAAAAGAAAGCTAATATAATCAGTAAGCATTAAAAAGTAGCTAATTATACAGGGACATACAAGTGCAGGCACTGATATAGTCGGTAATCACTACAATAAACACATAAATCACCTTCTAGTAGAACCACTTCCGGCCATAGACAACCGAACCATTATTCAAGTTGCAAATATTGCTTTTGTTCTGAAAGGAGCAAATTGTGACTGGCATTCATTTTCATCACAAAATCATCATATAGATTCCATTCTTCAACTACATTCACAAATAAAGATTTTATATTGCACAAAAACTTCTTATAGTAGTTCAATCTTGATGACACCCAATCGAGAACATCAAAACTTTACTTAAAAAGATGAATTTTACTAGTTTTATCTTAACTGAATCGTGCATACCTACAGTTACATTTCCACTCTACCTATCGCCCGTTTTTCCAACGTGGCTTCAAATTTTACATATTTATTCTAATCACTTCTAAATCCTCACACACACACACACATTCTAATCACATCCAAAACAATACCAAACAATATTTACAATAATTAAAATTTAGCAAAAACAATAAATCAACAACAAATACAAAAGAGGCCTGAATTGCTATGCATGCAAATCTAAATTATTATACGTTTCCAAATTATGACATCATAAAACGACCAAAAAAAAAAATCTCAGATCCAATTTAAACGTCAACAGCATAATCAAAAGAATCTTTAATTATATTAAAAAATACTCATACATATAGATACATATACACATGTATATATAGACAGATACATATATACATACATAATTACATATATGTATATATAAACATATATACATGCATAACTCAATTATATTCACATATACTCATACATATAGATTCACAAACACATATATAATTACATATACACATTTCTCAAAAAAAAAAATTACATATACACATACATAATTACATATACATATACATATCGAGAGAGAAACGAATTGAGCTCAGAGATAAAGAGCAAGACCATAACAATGGAGGAAGCAACGGTGATAACGCCTCCTTATAGCGTTCTGCTGTAGAAATCCTCATTGATCTTAGGTTACGCATCCAAGCTTTGTATCTTGCTCATTATATTCTCCATCTTTTTCTAATCAAAATCGAGACAGTCACTATTTGTGGCTCTAAATTTAGAGCCAAAAATGTAATATGGGTCTCTATTTTAACTCAAAAGTTGGCAAAAGTGGTGGGTTTCATGTATATTTAAATAATTAATAATGATTTTTAGATATCCGGGTCTCTAAAAATAGCCAAAAATCGATAGTTTTGTATTTTAAACTTACCATTAGAGATACCCTAAGTAGAGCGTAATATGTTACTTTGATCGGCAGTGAGTTATTATGTGCACAGAGCAATTGGCAAGAAGAAGTAGGCACTGTAAAAATTAAAAGAAAATTAAAAAAAAAATACATCTACTACCCTTGCAAAAAACAAAGAAATATAACAATATTTTTAGTCGATGAGATGAATTTTTTTTTTTTTTAATGTAAATGAGGATAGGAGCCGACTAAGCGGGAACTATCTGGGGTGAGAGCTCACCCAACTTGTCTCTTTCCAAGAGTGCTCGAAGAGGTCTTGGGATGTCATCAATTTTGGAGGAACCAAACGGCTATTGGAGACCGAAGTTCGCAAGCCAATCGACACAAAAATTTGCCTCGCGGTAGATGTAGACCGGCTTATACTCAGAATGGTGATCAAGAACCTGTCTACAATCTTGCAACAAAGGCTTTGGAGGGCTGGACAGAGGGAGGTTACCTTGGATTAAATTATACACAGTCGAAGAATTAGTTTCGATTAACAAATTTATAGCATTCAAAGACTTTGCTAAGCGCAACCTTTCCCAAAGAGCAATTATCTCAGCTCTGCAACTAGTTGTAACGCCTAGGTTCACTGTAAAGCCTGCAATCCAGTCCCCGGAAGTGTCGCGAATAAGCCCTCCTACCCCAGCAAGACCCGGATTACCTTTGGCACAACCATCAATGTTTAACTTCCATCCCATTTGAGGTTTATACCATCTAACTTCAATCGTCTTACGGGGGCGAATACCATTACTACTGTGAGAGCTCCAAGCCTCCACAACATCACTAACATATTTCCTGATGGTAGCCACAATGCTTGATGGAGAAGAAGGTGACGTATTGCCAAAAATAGAGTCGTTATGCCATTTCTAAAGAAGCCAAGAGGCGACTCCAAAAATGATATTCCAATTGAACCCAAAAAGTGGAGTTTTGTTCCTCAAGTTCATGTTGATCCAATCACGCCAAGGAGAGTTAAAGAAGGCAGTATGTATATTATGAGGAACAAGAAATTCTAAACTTTCTTGACACGAGGGTAGAGCTTTATAATGTGTTTAGTATCCTCATACGCGGCACCGCAAATTAAGCAATCAGCAGAGTTGGTAATATTCCTGGTAGCCAATTGGGAATGAGAAGCCAATTTTTGGTGGGCAGCTTGCCAAAGGAAAACCCTTATACGTTGAGGACATGCGAGTTTCCAGAGAGCTTCCCAGCAGATACCAGAGCTGTCATGAGTAACGAAGAAAGATGAGTAGGCAGACGCAATAGAGAAGCTTCTATGAGAGTTGAAAGCCCAGCTAGTGAAATCATCCCGCGGGTCCTCAATCCAAATTTTTTGACTAGCAATAAGAAGAATATAGGAGGCTGGGAGTCTATGGTGAAATCGATCCCAATCCCAAGACCCATCCATTCTAACAAAACAATCAACAGTGAGATCACGCTTATCGTCATGAATATTATTAACAACCACTTCAGCAAGGCTTTTATTTCCAACCCAAATGTCCTCACAGAACTTAGCAGTTTTGCCATTACAATTAACCCATCGGAGACCATTTTTCAGAATGTTTCCTCCCTGAAGAATGGAGCGAAGAGTTGAAGAATCTGACGGTTTCCTAATGTAGTTAAAGAAGTCATTACAGAAGTATTTTTCTTTAAATAACTTCACCCACAAAAGATAAGGCTCATTTAAAATATTCCAACCCAATTTTGCGAGTAGAGCTTCATTGACGAACTTAGAAGGTTGAAGACCAAGACCTTCATCAAATTTGGGGCAGCAAATGCAATCCCAAGCAATCCAGTGTATTTTACTTTTTTCTTCTGTTGATCCCCAAATGAAATTCCGTTGGAGTTTATCAATAGTATTGCAGGTTTGGATGAGAATGGCAGCTGTATGCATAGAATATGTCGGAAGAGCAGAAATAACAGATTTAGCAAGAGTCACCCTCCCTGCAAGGGATAAAGTGTTCTTCTTCCAACCCGAGAGGCAAAATTGAACTTTCGAAATAACATGCTTGTAGGTGCCCTGATTCATTCTTGAATGGAGGATTGAAGTACCAAGATAAAGGCCTTAGTCACAAGTGTGTTGGAAACCACTTAAAGAACATACATCTGCAGCCACCAGATCGTCGGTGTTCTTAGAAAAGAAGATGGCTGACTTTGAAGAGTTGATGACTCGACTAGATTCACCACATAATTGATTAATAATGTTCAAGAATAGTTGCATTTAGGATGTTGAGGCATCTGCAAAAAAGAGTAAATCATCAGCAAAAAATAAATGGGATAAACGCGTACCATTTCGGCTAAGCCGAATCGGGAGCCAAGAATCATCAGAAACAACCTTATGAATCAATTATGAAAGACGCTCAATGCAAATGATAAAAAGATAGGGTGATAAAGGATCTCCCTGACGAATGCCCCGATGAAGAGAAAAGGACTCAGTAGGAAGTCTATTCCAAAGAATCTGAATAGAAGCAGACTCAAAAGAAGACATGATGAGGGAAATACGCTTTTCTGGAAGACCAAGCTGAGAAAGTGTCTCGAATAAAACACCAGTTTAATATGTCAAAGGCTTTCTCAAGGCCCAGCTTAATGATCATCAAGTTGTTCTTCCCTTGTTTCTTTTTCAAAGTGTGAATGACTTCCTGCAAAAGAATTACATTATCGAAAGTAGATCGGCCAGGCATGAAACTACTATGACAAGGGGAAATCCATCTGTCGAGGAGAGGTTGCAGTCTATTAGCAAGAACTTTCATGATGATTTTAATAGGCATGTTGATGAGGCTGATGGGGCGGAAATTACAAATAGTTTCGACCTCCTTTTTCTTGGGAATCAAGTGAATTAGAGTCCGATTGATCTCAGCAGGAACAACGCCTTCGTGGAAAGTGGTTCGAACCAACTGACAAACCATATCACTAGTGGAAGACCAACAATTTTGATAGAATCCTACTGATAATCCGTCAGGGCTGGGGGCTTTAGAAGCATTCATCTGGAAAAGGGCTTTAGAGACTTCATTATTGCTGCCAGGATGGGCAAAGGAGGCCAACTCCGCACTTGAGGTTGAAGGGAAAACCGCTGTAGAAAAGGATGCAGGAGTGTACGCAACATGGCCATAGAGATTTTGATAAAAAGACAACATCATATATCTAAGCTTAGTAGGATCTTCAATCCAAGAACCAAAGTCATCTTTGAGGCTGAAAACATTATTTTTCCTTCTTCTAGCCAAAGTTGAGAGGTGATAGTATCTAGTGTTTCTATCTCCCCAATAAAACCATTCCTCGTGAGATTTTTGAAACCAAAGCAATTCTTCTTCATTCAAAACAGCTTCATATTCACCTCTAAGCTTTTTTCTAATTTACAGAGGGAAGAATTGTAGTGATAGTGAAGAGATTTCTGGATACCATTGATACGAGCAAAATTTTTTTTCTTTTTAGCAAAAATATTGCCAAAAGTGTTTTTGTTCCAATCAGTCAGACACTTCGAGATGCCGTCAACAACTTCTTTGAAGTTAGAACACCCCTTAGCCCAGTGATTTTCAATAAGAGATGCAAAATCCTTATGTGTGCACCAAGCGAGCTCGAAACGAAAAAGCTTGGGGGTGAGAGCAGTAGGAGCCAGACCATCAAGATCAATCAGGATAGGCAAGTGGTCTGAGCTTATTCTAGGCAAGTGGCGAACACTTGTGTTGGGGAATATAAGATTCCAGTTTGGGTTAGCGTAGGCTCGATCAATCCTCTCCAGCAATCTTTGACCTGAATCCCAAAAATTGGACTAGGTAAAATGTGGCCCCGAGAAACCCAGGTCAATCTAGTTACAATCATTTATCCAGCTCTTGAAAAGGAGCATATTCCTAAAAATACCAGGGGCACCTCCACTCTTATCAGCAACTTTTGCTACCTGATTGAAATCAGCTGCAATGAGCCAAGGAAGGTGAAGGTTAGTAGCGGCCTCACGTAAATAGTCCCGCAATTTGTTGCGAATCCCAGGGACAGGGCTCGCATAAACTGCAGAAAAAAGCCATGGGGGAAAATTCCTAATTTTAACAAGAACATTAAGAATTTGGGTCCCTGCCGAGAGGAACTCAATATCCACTTTATCCTCATTCCAAAAAAGCCAAATACCACCAAAGAAACCATTTGCCTCAACCCTTAGGGATCTAAGCATACAGAGGGAAGAGATGACACAATTGGCTCTATCTCCACTGATACGAGGTTCAAAAATCACAGCAACCCAGGGTCTGTGAATTTTAACAAGATCATTAAGGGCCCGACAAAAGGATTCCCTGCTAGCACCCCTGCAATTGCACAGAAGAATTTTCATATCATGTTTAAAGACACCCGATGAGGGTAAACAAACAGAGGGGTCACAATCCACTAACAGTCAGACGAATTTTGGGATGGATTACCTCCCTCAGAATCCATAATATTTATAGCAGAGTCTTATTGAGAATCAGACGAAATAGTCTTCAAATCCTCTGTTTCCACAGTAATATCCCCTGTTTCGACAGTGATAACCATTGAAAGGCTGTCTTGCTCTTGTAAAGATTCAGGTGGGTGACCTGGGGCAGACCCATCATGGACCATGTCCGAAGATGGAAGGCTCGAAACATTTTGAGGTGAGATGATAGGAGACACAATATTATTTGGATCTTTAGAGCTAGTATCGAAATGTCCCTTAGCAGTAAAAATACCCCCAAAAGATTTATGAACGTCAAAAGACAAGTCTTGAACCACTTGATGTTGGGTTGGTTGATGAATTTGCAAAGAAGAAGATCTTTTCTTGCCAATTGTGTTAGTAGCTGAAGTAGCCTTACTGTGATCTGCAACCTGCTTACCCTTCCTATTTGGATTTGAACCTGTTTTGTCAGACCCATGGGGGTATGTTGTCTTACCCTGTGGAGTATTAGGAATGCTAAGCCCAACTGCGTCCTTGTTGATACCTGGACCAAGGCTGAAATTATGAGATGAATTTTAGATCACTAGACAAATACTGCCATGAAATACTTCCCTATCAAACTTCAATGACTAAACTATCAAAATTAAAAATAAGATGAAAAAAATATGAAAAGATACAAAGGAATTGAAAGAAACAACAAATTAATCTATACAAATAACATGGCTGTGTTGACTCAAAACATCCATAATTTTGAGTTTTCCAAAAGTATTTTGGTCAAGAATTAGTTATTGTTATGAGATCTCTTAATTAGGACACGAATATTTTAACTGGCATGTCTTCACTAAAATTACAAGCAATATGAGTGCTCTGGTGGTATTCAACAATCCAATCCTCAATTTGACTAGAACTAATTTCACTCATAGCTTCATGAAATTTCCTTAGGCAATGCAACATCATCCCCTTTGTAACAAAATCTTAATAACAGAACTGTTGGGGTCTTGATCGGAAATTCGAAAACTTTCCAAGAGCCATTTCTTTTTGCTTGAATAATGAGGCACCTCGCACTGCCCTCGTGATATATATACAATCTACACAAGTCAATTTGGATTTTCTGCATTGAATGTATGTTTTGACTTGAGAAGATTGATTCTTCACAAGTACAATCACAAGGACTATTACAAATAACCAGGGACAGATCCATAATATTTTTTATCCGTACAACCTAAATGATTTGAGTGATGAAAATTAGTAGAGTTGCACGGACTAATTAAAAAAAGATGCAATCAATTAGTTTTTGTCAGTACAAAATGTTTGTAGATCGAGCAAAAGAAAAACAGAACGCTGAAAGAAGGAGACACAAATTGGTAACAACTGAAGTAAGCAAAATATGCCAAGGGTAAGATTATTGTTCTGTGAATTTAATTAAGAAGACCTTTCAGGTCAATCGCTAGATTCCACTCTGTGGTCCCAAGATATTTCATATAAATAGATATCAGACAACTTCAGCAGACAGTCTGACCCTAGCAATCTTTGTATATATAAACGTCATACAACTTCTGCAAAGAGATGTGCCTAGTTATCACAGTTCCCTTCTTCTTTGCATAAATAATATCATTCTAGAACACTGTATTTTGAGAACCAAATATTTCTTCACTATCCCAAGGATTTCCAACAACATCATTCCAGAATAGTTGTATTTTGAGAACCAAACATTGTTTTGTGTTGCACCCCCTTGGTGCATATCAATCAAATTCTTTACTTCTCAATAACAAAAAAGTAAATAGAAGGTAATTTCGATGTCCAGACTAAAAGTTCAACTTTTCATGCCACTCTTCAATCAATTTAAACATAGAAAATAGCATACCATGACACACATGTATATTCCAAGACTCTTGTAATTACTGAAGTTTAGTTGGAAAAGAATTTTTGGTGTTATGTCTTCCATTAGTCCTCAAAGTATAAACGGAAAAGAATATATCAATTCCATGATCCAAAAGATGCAAGCGAGATTAGCCACAGCCTAGACTTTCATGCCAAGAGACAAATCAAATTTTTATTTGAGCAACAATACCTCAGTAAATTATGCCAAAGGTAGGATATGGTAAGCAATCTTGTTCAGTTTCTTTCTATTTTCTATCTGTACCTGCCATTATGCATAGTTTCAATTTAAATGTTCAAAACTTGTATCACATTTCTCAAAGAGAAATTTTAATTTTAAACATTCATCCAAAATGGTCATTGGAGTCTGCTAAAAATCTTTTATGTTAAGAAAAATTGAGAAATCATTCAGTTTTAACCAAAAACATTATTGACAAATTTACAAGGAAACTTCACATTCTGCAGTAAATAAATTGATACTACATCAGTACATTGATACGTAGCCTTTCTCCTCTTGAAGTATCTACCACTAGCTTACTTTCAGTTACAGCGTGTAGATATAATCCTACAAACAATGAGAAACGATAATATTAGCCAAGGAGAACTAGATAATTAAACAAGAAAAACAATGTTATCCCACGAAAAGTATTTATCATTAGGCCTTCTAGGGTGCAATCAGAAAGCAAGCGAGCAATCAAGAGGACAAAAGAACATCGGTAGTGCACAACAATCAAAAGCCAAAACTATAGACGAATTGCAGAAAATATATAAGCACAAATTGAGTTTGAAATTTGAAGGGCGTAATTGAAGTGAAGTGTCGACATTAATTTTTCATTGTCTAACAGAAGCCGACCAATTATACCTGCTTATAGGAGCCAACCACTAACTAGAAGGTCTAATATCATATAAGTTTTCATTTGAACCAGTTTCAGGACATACTATGGCTAAAATTCGTGGATGATCTTTCTTAATTACTCATGTTACTGCTAACATATTAACCTTAGATTAACATTCAACTGGGAACCGCACAAGGGGAAAACATTCCAAAACCAAGTGAGAAGGAGAAAAACAATAAAAAGAAAGCTAATATAATCAGTAAGCATTAAAAAGTAGCTAATTATACAGAGACATACAAGTGCAGGCACTGATATAGTCGGTAATCACTACAATAAACACAGAAATCACCTTCTTGTAGAACCACTTCCGGCCACAGACAACCGAACCATTATTCAAGTTGCAAATATTGCTTTTGTTCTGAAAGGAGCAAATTGTGACTGGCATTCATTTCCATCCCCAAAATCATCATATAGATTCCCCTCTTCAACTTCATTCACAAATAAAGATTTTATATTGCACAAAACTTCTTCTAGCAGTTCAATCTTGATGACACCCAATCGAGAACATCAAAACTTTACTTAAAAAGATGAATTTTACCAGTTTTATCTGAACCGAATCGTGCATACCTACAGTTACATTTCCACTCTGCCTATCGCCCGTTTTTCCAACTTAGCTTCACATTTTACATAATTATTCAAATCACTTCTAACTCCTCACACACACACACATTCTAATCACATCCAAAACAATACCAAACAATATTTACAATAATTAAAATTTAGCAAAAACATTAAATCAACAACAAATAACAAAAGAGGCCTGAATTGCTATGCATGCAAATATAAATTATTATACGTTTCCAAATTATGACATCATAAAATGACAAAAAAAAATATCAGATCCAATATAAACGTCAACAGCATAATCAAAAAAATCCTCAATTATATTAAAATATACTCATACATACAGATACATATACACATACATAATTACATGTATACATAGACAGATACATATATACATACATAATTATATATATGTATATATAAACATATATACATGCATAACTCAATTATATTCACATATACTCATACATACAGATTCACAAACACATATATAAATACATATACACATTTCTAAAAAAAAATCACATATACACATACATAATTACATATACATATACATATAGAGAGAGAAACGAACTGAGCTCGGAGATGAAGAGCAAGAGCATAACAATGGAAGAAGCAACGGTGATAATGCCTCCGGATAGCGTTATGCTGTAGAAATCCTCATTGATCTTAGGGTACGCATCCAAGCTTTGTATCTTACTCATTATATTCTCCATTTTTTTCTAATCAAATTTGTATATATTAATTGTGTGTAATCTATCTCTATAATTATGAAGAAAACACCTCGTTGATTTTGATTGACTCGAAATTGAATTTGATTATTAACCAGGTGTTTGAATGGAAAATAAACTATAAAACTATAAAATAAAATAAATAAAAAAACGTTTAGAACTCTTTTGTATTTCTCTATCTTAATTAATTTTACTTCTCCTCTTTTAGCATGACACATAGAACTCTTTTGTATTTCTCTCTCTTAATTAATTTTACTTCTCTTCTTTTAGCATGACAGATAGAAAATAAAACTAAAAGAACTTCATATATATATATAAATTTTTTGGTAAATAAAAGAAGTTCATATTCACAAACATAGAAAATATTACAGTCTTCTAACAACTCTAAATAACTAATATCATTATACTTTAGCTCTGCAAATAGGGCAAGAAGTCTTTGTTGACAACCATCTGTTTATACAATCTACATGGTACTCATGGCCGCACTGCAGAGTCCCAATAGTCTCATTGTTCTCGTATGCTTCTTGGCACACAACACACGTATCGCAACCTTCATCTTTATCCGCATTCCCTTCAGATGTCCGTGTCATCAAATTCTGGAAGACATCCACAGACGACTCAATTTTCAGATCATCAACAATAACAGCTATTTGTTCAATTATGCCGTTCAAATAATTTACGAGTTCTCCATGCTCGTGAAGCGGCAATAATGTTTCTTCCTCCAGTTGTTCTTCTAGTTGGTCAAGACGAGCTATTGTTTCAGCAATACTCACGTCGAATTCTGGCTGCAGACTCTGATAATTATAATAATCATGATAGCCATGCGGCGACGCATATGGTGCTGGATTATGCATACTCTGATATTGATATGGCTGGTAGCCATGAACCGCCATCATTGGTGAGCCATTAGGGGATAGTACATTGACATTGTTGGTTTGTGTTTCTTGATCATAGAAGCTTGGAGCAGTGGTGTAATCGCTGCCATAGGAGGCATGGTGCTGACGCTGAGCGTGATTAGCGCTATTGGCCATGTCTTGTGAAAATACAAAGTAGACAAGTACGAGAATTAATGTTTTGTGAGATGAGAGGGTGGAGAACTAATGACTATATGTATTTATAGAGTTTTCTTGAATCCTAGGAAACTAGGTTTCAAGTTTAAGGCGGTTAGACATCAACATTAACGGTTCAAGGCTTGGTAGCAGAGAAGAATGAAAAAAAAAAGGAAAGCTCCAACGGCAACGTTCTTATTTAATGTTTATTGCTTGTCAAGTAATATTAATTGTGCCATTAGTCCAAATATTACCTTACTTTTTCAAATTACTTCCCATTATATAATGGTTAAATTAATTAGTACCAAAAGTTTATCTTAGTTAAATTAGTCTTTATCATTGTAATATTGAGTTAGATTTAATAGAATAATAATCGTATGTGAGGTAAAATTAGAAATATTATATAGTGTTTAACCGTTTATATTAGTTCTCATTATTTTCATAAAAGTTTAAAAAGTTCAATTTAATCCATTCTCTCTCCTTTTTCTTTTTTTTTTTCCCATTTCCCTTTTTCACCAACATCACATACATAGCGCTACAACCACACACACACACATACACACACATAGAGGATCAAATCTAAAAAAATTTCTCAGTGGGGGTTAAGATACATAATTTTTCATTTTTCAATTGTATATGTATATATATATTTTTTTAGTGGAGGCTAATTAATTAAGTTTTTTTTTTTAACTAAGTATACATAGATATTTATTTTTATTTTTGAAAAATACATATAATTTTTAACATTTTCTCGTGCAGCCCTTTATGCATCTGCCACTGCACACGCCCACCCACATACACACACACACACACACACACACACACACACACATATATATATATATATATATATATATATATATATATATATATATATATATATATATATAATTTATATACAACCCCTATATATACATATGCACATCCACACACACACACATATGTGTGTGTATTTGTGTTGTGTGTGATTGTGCTTGGTGCGTGTTTTATGTGTGATTGTGCTTGGTGCGTGTTTTGTGTGCTTCTGTATGTGTGAGCCTTGAATGTGTTTTTGTGTGTTTCATTTGTGTGACTGTGTGATGTGTGTTTTGCGTGTAAGATTGATGAGGGTGAAGAAGGGTTACACAGGTAATTTGTTAAATTATGTAAGTATAATTAAGACATTATATGCATTTCTATCAATATTAACTAGCTTTTTAACAACAATGATCAATTTAGCTACAGTTGGTAAATATTAGGAACTGATATACATTTTTCAAACAATGGGAGTAATTAAAAAACAATGAAAGAATGGGAACTACCTGTATAATTAACCCATTCTAAAATTTTGAAGAAATATTTAGAATCAAATAGTTTAGAAAATAATTTCCCAATTGATGAAATTTGCTTAAAAACTTATGCACTTATGAGAAAATGTACTATAAGTTGGGCAAGTCTCCATTGAAACTCATGTAAAGACTATCTTCTTAGCTACCAAACTTCCAAATTAAACAGATCGTGGCAGATGCACTTAGTAAAGTTGATACGATCTTATTTGTTATACAACTTGAAAATTAAATTTGTTCTTGCTAGTTTTCCTAAATTTAATTAGGGTGTCTCTAATGGGAAGTTTAAAATACAAAACTTATCATTTTTGACTATTTTTAGAGATCTAAAAATCATTATTAATGATTTAAATATACATGGGGTCACCATTTTTGACAACTTTTGAGTTAAAATAGAGACCCAGATTACATTTTGTACCCAGATTAATAATGGGTCTCTAAAAATTACTAAAAATGGTAAGTTTTGTATTTTAAACTTACCATGGAGATACCCTAAGTAGAGCATAATATGTTACTTTGATCGGCAGTGAGTTATTATGTGCACGGAGCAATTGGCAAGAAGAAGTAGGCACTGTAAAAATTAAAAGAAAATTTGAAAAAAATACATCTACTGCCCCTGCAAAAAACAAAGAAATATAACAATTTTTTTAGTCGATGAGATGAATTTTAGATCACTAGAAAAATATTGCCATGAAATACTTCCCTATCAAACTTCAATGACTAAACTATCAAAATTAAAAATAAGATGAAAAAATTATGAAAAGATACAAAGGAATTGAAAGAAACAATAATTTAATCTATACAAATAACATGGCTAAGTTGACTCAAAACATCCATAATTTTGAGTTTTCCAAAAGTTTTTTGATCAAGAATTAGTTATTGTTATGAGATCTCTTAATTAGGACACGAATATTTTAACCGGTCTGTCTTCACTAAAATTACAAGCGCGCAATATAAGTGCTTTGGTGGTATTCAACAGTCCAATCCTCAATTTGACTGGAACTAATTTCACTCATAGCTTCATCAAATTTCCTTAGGCAATGCAACATCTTCCCCTTTGTAACAAAATCTTAATAACAGAACTGTTGGGTCTTGATCGTAAATTCAAAAACTTTCTAATAGCCATTTCTCTTTGCTTGAATAATGAGGCACCTCGCACTGCCCTAGTGATATATATACAATTTTCATATGTCGATTTGGATTTTTTGCAATGAATGTATGTCTCGTCTTGAGAAGATTGATTCTTCACAAGTACAATGACAAGGACTATTACAAATAACCAGGGACAGATCCAGAATATTTTTTATCCGTACAACCTAAATGATTTGAGTGATGAAAATTAGTAGAGTTGCATGGACTAATTAAGAAAAGATGCAATAAATTAGTTTTTGTCAGTACAAAATGTTTGTAGACTGAGTAAAAGAAAAACAGAACGCTGAAAGAAGGAGACACAAATCAGTAATAGCTGAAGTAAGGAAAATATGCCAAAGGTAAGATTATTGTTTTTTGAATTTATTTAAGAAGAACTCTCAGGTTAATCGCTGGATTCCACTCTGTGGTCCCAAGAGATTTCATATAAATAGATATCAGACAACTTCAGCAGACAATCTGACCCTAGCAATCTTTGTATATATAAACTTCATACAACTTCCGCAAAGAGATGTGCCTAGTTACCACAGTTCCCTTCTTCTTTGCATAAGTAATATCATTCTAAAACACTGTATTTTGAGAACCAAATATTTCTTCACTATCCTTAGGATTTCCAACAACATCATTCCAGAATAGTGTAATTTGAGAACCAAATATTGTTTTGGGTTGCACCCCATTTGTGCATATCAATCAAATTCTTTACTTCTCAAAAACAAAAAAGTAAATAGAAGGTAATTTCGATGTCAAGACTAAAAGTTCAACTTTTCATTTCACTCTTCAATCAATTTAAACATAGAAAATAGCAGACCATGACACACATGTATATTCCAAGACTCTCGTAATTACTGAAGTTTAGTTGGAAAAGAATTTTTGGTGTTATGTCCTCCATTAGTACTCAAAGTATAAAAGGAAAAGAATATATCAATTCCATGATCCTAAAGATGCAAGCGAGATTAGCCACAGCCTAGACTTTCATGCCAAGAGACAAATCAATTTTTTGTTTGAGCAACAATACCTCAGCAAGTTATGCCAAAGGTAGGATATGGTAAGCAATCATGTTCAGTTTCTTTCTTTTTTCGATCTGTACCTGCCATTATGCATAGTTTCAACCTTTAAATGTTCAAAACTTATATCACATTTCTCAAAGAGAAATTTAAATTTCAAACATTCATCCAAAATGGTCATTGGAGTCTGCTAAAGATCTTTTATGCTAAGAAAAATGGAGACATCATTCGGTGTCAACCAAAAATAGTATTGACAAATTTACAAGGAAACTTCACATTCTACAGTAAATAAATTGATACTACATCAGAACATTGATACGTAGCCTTACACCTCTTGAAGTATCTACTACTAGCTTACTTTCAGTTACAGCGTGCAGATATAATCCTACAAACAATGAGAAACGATAATATTAGCCAAGGAGAACTAGATAATTAAACAAGAAAAACAATGTTATCTCACGAATAGTATTTATCATTAGGCCTTCTAGGGTACAATCAGAAAGCAAGCGAGCAATCAAAAGGACAAAAGAACATCGGTAGTGCACAACAATCAAAAGCCAAAACTACAGACGAATTGCAGAAAATATATAAGCACAAATTGAGTTTGAAATTTGAAGGGCGTAATTGAAGTGAAGTGTCGACATTAATTTTTCATTGTCTAACAGAAGCCGACCAATTATACCTGCTTATAGGAGCCAACTACTAACTAGAAGGTCTAATATCATACAAGTTTTCATTTGAACCAGTTTCAGGACATACTATGGCTAAAATTCGTGGATGATCTTTCTTAATTACTCATGTTACTGCTAACATATTAACCTTAGATTAATATTCAACTGGGAGCCGTACAAGGGGAAAACATTCCAAAAACAAGTGAGAAAGAGAAAAACAATAAAAGGAAAGCTAATATAATCAGTAAGCATTAAAAAGTAGCTAATTATACAGAGACATACAAGTGCAGACACTGATATAGTCGGTAATCACTACAATAAACACAGAAGTCACCTTCTTGTAGAACCACTTCCGGCCATAGACAACCGAACCATTATTCAAGTTGCAAATATTGCTTTTGTTCTGAAAGGAGCAAATTGTGAATGGCATTCATTTCCATCCCGAAATCATCATATAGATTCCCCTCTTCAACTTCATTCACAAATAAAGATTTTATATTGCACAAAACTTCTTCTAGCAGTTCAATCTTGATGACACCCAATCGTGAACATCAAAACTTTACTTAAAAAGATGAATTTTACCAGTTTTATCTAAACCAAATCGTGCATACCTACAATTATATTTCCACTCTGCCTATCGCCTGTTTTTCCAACTTAGCATCACATTTTACATATTTATTCAAATCACTTCTAAATCCTCACACACACACACACATTCTAATCACATCCAAAACAATACCAAACAATATTTACAATAATTAAAATTTAGCAAAAACACTAAATCAACAACAAATAGCAAAAGAGGCTTGAATTGCTATGCATGCAAATCTAAATTATTAATATGTTTCCAAATTATGACGTCATAAAACGCAAAAAAAAAAAAAAAAAGCTCAGATCCAATATAAACATCAACAACGTAATCAAAAAAATCCTCAATTATATTAAAATATACTCATACATACAGATACATATACACATACATAATTACATGTATATATAGATAGATACATATATACATACATAATTACATATATGTATATATAAACATATATACATGCATAACTCAATTATATTCACATTTACTTATACATACAGATTCACAAACACATATATAATTACATATACACATTTCTCAAAATAAAATTACATATACACATACATAATTACATATACATATACATATAGAGAGATAAACGAACTAAGCTCGGAGACGAATAGCAAGAGCATAACAATAGAAGAAGCAACGGTGATAACGCCTCCGGATAGCGTTCTGCTGTAGAAATCCTCATTGATCTTAGAGTAGGCATCCAAGCTTCGTATCTTACTCATTATATTATCCATTTTTTTCTAATCAAATTTGTATATATTTATTGTGTGTAATCTATCTCTATAATTATGAAGAAAAATTATATAAAATTAATAGAAATCAAAATATTGAAAAATACATTCTTACAATCTTATTCACAGAAGATGATACAATAGAAAGTTTAAATACTACAAACAAGTTGCATTACACTGCTCTAGGCAACACATTGCCCTAGATTCCCATGGCTCAAGACTGATTCTGACAAGCACATTGTTCAAGAAATATTACAGCTATTGCAGCTGTATTATTTAGACATTTCAACATTTCCCTTCAAGCTGGGCCGAAGATATTGACGAGCCCGAGTTTGCTAAGACCTGATTGGAGGGGTGACGGTCCAAGTGACTTGGTAAACATGTTTGCCACCTTCTCAGATGATGTAACAAAGCAAGGTGTGATAACCCCTGACCGAACTTTCTCCCGAATAAAATGGATATCAACCTCAATGTGTTTTGTCCTCTCATGAAGGACTGAGTCAGAGGACAACATAATGGCAGATTTATTATCACAGAACAGTGTGGATGAGTCGGTCACCGGAAACTCTAACTCAGATAGAAGAGAGCGTAACCAAAGTAGTTCACATGTTCCTTGGGCCATAGCACGGTACTCAGCTTCCGCAGAAGATCGTGAGACAACTGCTTGCTTCTTATTTTTCCATAAGATAAGGTGATTGCCACGGAAGGTGCACATCCTTGAGATAGAATGCCTATCGCTCTTTGACCCAGCATAATCTGCATTAGTGTAACCTGACAATCCTTTTTGTACACCCGTTGCATAAAAGATTCCAAGTCCAAGAGAAGATTTAAGATACCGAAGGATATGGTAGACAACATCCAGATGAGAGGTACGAGGTGCATGCATGAATTGACTTACAATACTTACTTCATATGTAAGGTCTGGTCTTGTGTTAGTCAAATAGATAAGTCGTCCCACAAGTCT
Organism: Ehretia macrophylla; assembly: GCA_037974665.1. Classification (NCBI taxonomy): domain Eukaryota; kingdom Viridiplantae; phylum Streptophyta; class Magnoliopsida; order Boraginales; family Ehretiaceae; genus Ehretia; species Ehretia macrophylla. The sequence continues at coordinate 41,432,315 of CM075774.1, forward strand.
GTGATATACTGATGGCTCAACTAACAATTCTTCTGATTCCCCTGTTACCTTAAGATTGGGGTCCATAGGTGTCGTGGCAGGTCGACAACCTAGCATGCCTGTATCTTGGAGAATATTTAATGCATATTTTCTCTGGGACAAAAAAAACCATGGCGATTTCAAGCCACCTCAATACCCAAAAAATATCGAAGCTTGCCCAAATCCTTAATGTCAAACATCATCCCAAGGTCACGTTTTACCTGAACAATTCCATGAGTGTCATCTCCAATAATGATAATATCATTCACGTAAATTGATATAACAGTACACCGACCTTGACGATGACGTCGAACAAAGCATGTATGATCAGAGTTGTACCTAATAAGCCCCATAGTAAGAACCACATCATTGAAGCGGTTGAACCAAGCATGAGGGGATTGTTTAAGGCCATAAAGGGATTTACGAATGCAACACACTTTCCCTGAATACTCCCCCTCAGCCCGAAAACCTAGTGGAGGATCCATGTAGATAGTCTCAGAGAAATCACCATTAAGAAATGTATTTTTGACATCCAACTGGTGGAGAGGCCAAGAATATGAGGCAGCCAAAGAGACAATAAGCCTAACTGTAGTTAATTTGGAGACAGGAGAAAATATGGCACCAAAGTCCTTGCCTGGCACCTGAGTAAACCCTTTAGCGACAAGACAGGCCTTATAACGATCAATGGTGCCATTTGCAAGATACTTTACATTAAACACCCACTTACAGCCAACGGTCTTTTCACGAACCGGAAGATCAACAAGCTCTCATGTTTGATTTTGTTATAGGGCATCCATTTCCACTTTCATAGTAGCCACCCATAAAGGATTCTATAGGGCCTCTGGAATTGAGCGAATGATAGAGACCGAATCAACCTGACTAACAAAAGATTTATACTAATCGGAGAGACCCTGAAATGACACAAACTGGGCAATAGGATGATGAGTACTACTTGAAAGTAAGTAACGGGAAGGGGGGCGTCGGTCACGAGTGGCATAACGGGAAGGTGCAGGGACCAAGGGAGAATGAGGGTGACCTGAATTCGGAGAAGAATTGGGTAGGAAAGTGGGAGCACGAGGACGCCGGGAGTATACCTGCAAGGGAGCTAGAGAAGAGACAAAGGGAAAAACATCACTAGGGCTCGGCAAGGGTGTAGGAGACGGTGGCAATGTATCAAGAAGAGGAACAGGGTGAGAAAGACAAGTGGGTTCCTCCGCAGATGACATTTCTAGAAGATACTCTAAGGGCAGGGAAGGAATAGAGAAGAAAGGTATAGTCTCCAAGATTGTAACATCCATCGAGTGGTAGAAGTGACGAGTCACTAGATCATAGCACCGATAGCCTTTCGACAGGGAAAAGTACCCAAGAAAGATACAACGGATAGCTTTATCATCTAACTTAGTACGAGTAGGGCTGCGATTTTGAACAGAGCATATACAACCAAAGACTCATGGGAGAATAAGAAAGACGATAGTATTTGGCTTGAGAATGTGCAGGGGTGGTTGACCTTTGAAGACACGACTAGGGGTACGATTGATAATATATGTAGCGGTGAGGACAGCGAAGTGCCAGAAATATCGAGGTACATTTATACCAGATAAAAGACATCGAACTGTAGACATAATGTGGCAATTTTTTCGTTCTGCCACACCATTCTGTTCAGGTGTGTAAGGACAAGTAAGCTGCTGAAGAATGCCTCTTTTATTAAGTTCAACCCAAAAATCATTGGTTAGATATTCTCTACCATTATCAGACCGAATATTGCGGACAATAGTGTGGAATTGGGTTCTGACCATTTGAAGGAAGTTAGTGAAATGAGTGAAGACTTTAGATTTTTTCTTCATCAGGTAGACCCAAGTACAATGACTATAATCATCTATAAATGTAATATAATAACGATGGTGAGAAAGGGCCGTGATAAGAGATGGACCCTAAATATCAGAGTGAAAAAGGTCAAAGGCACATGGAGCCCGATGCATGCGAAGAATATATGTAGTGCGAGTATGCTTTGACAATTCACAAGTTACACAATTGAACTTAAAATCCTTGCATGCTTTATTAAAAGATGGAAATAACCAACATAAATATTGAAAGTTTGCATGTCCTAAACGGCATGCCACAAATCTAAGTTTTGAATAGAGTGAACAGGAGCATAAAAAATTGGAGACACGGAAGCTTGTAGACCGAACAAGGGTACAATAGAGGTTAGAGGTTCCCCGAAGTAGTAAAGTCCATCGTGCTCATACCCCCTGCCAAAAATCTTTTTCGAAGTCAGGTTCTGCAAGAAACAACTGTTAGGTAAGAAGACAACGACATAGTGAAGACTCTTGGTAAGATGACTAACTGACAATAGATTATAAGCAAAGTTGGGGACATGGTAAATAGATCGAAGAGTGATATATGAGGATAAACAGACATCTCCTTGACAACGGATAGGAATAGACGTTCCATCGGCAATTTGAACTGATTGATTTACGGAACTGATAGGAGAAGAAAAAATGGAGAGCTCACCAGTCATATGATTATTGGCCCCGGAATCCAAAATCCAAGACAGCTGACCTGACTTACCATGAAGGGTGGTAGGAGTACCCGTAGTAAGGGCAGCCGTATTACCAGATGATAAAGTGAGGCCCAAGTGAAGTTGAAGTTGAGCAATCTGAGCCTGAAGTTGACTATAATTTGGTTGGGGATAAACAAGTTCTGTTGAGGCTGAAGAGGATGTCAATTCGGCCACAGCTTCAATACGAGGACCTCCTTTCTTTTGTCCACCACCACGGTTTCTAGAATATTGTTGCTTTAATTCAGGATGAAGAGTGAAACATCGATCAATGAGGTGTCCAGGTTTCCAACAATGTTGGCAATACGGACGAGTACTTGTTTGCCGAGAACTTGAAGGAGAAGCAAATGCCATCTGATCCGGAACAGACTGAATGGGTTCGGGTGCAAGAAGAAGACGCCTTCGATCATCACCATCCACAATTGCGAATGCCTCATATAGAGAAGGTAAAGGAGATGTATTTAAAATCTGAGTTCGAAGATTCTCGAACTCAGGCTTGAGATCCATCAAGAACTAATAAGTCCGACGATGATCTAGACGTTTAGTCTCAACCTCAGCATCATTCGAGAAGTCACTCAAAGGCTCATATTGAGCTAGCTCTTCCCATCTAGTTTGGAGATACCCAAAAAAATCTGCAACAGAGAATCCCAAAGTCGTCTGAGAAGCATGAGAAATTTCACGATAAAGCTCGAAGATTTGAGAATCATGATGTGTATGGGCATACATCTTTGTCAGGGAACTCCACAGACCATGAACTATCTCGTGTTACATAAACATATTATAGATTCGGTCCTCCATAGAATTGAACATCCAACCCAAGATAACACAATTATTCATATGTCATTGAGCAAAAAAAGGATCTGTTTCTTTCAGCTTAGGCTCCGAACCTAAAATCCATCCAATTTTATGTTTTCCACCAAGATAAAGTCGAAACGAACTAGACCAAGCATGAAATTTTTTTCCATTTAATAACAAACTTGTGACTCGCTGTGCGGGTGTATTAGGCTCACGAGATAAGTCCATACGTGAGGTAATAGTTGATTGACTGATTTTCCCTGTATCCTTAGATTAAGTGAGTTGTTCTTTTTCTGATCCATAGATGACATATCTAACTTGGTTTAAAAAAGTAAAAACAACTCAACTATTCCACATAAGCAAATAAGACAATGAAATTAAAAAGAAATTGATACTTATCAGAATAAAGAAGAACTTTGGCAGATGAAGATAAGAGAAGCACGCTGGCTGATGAAGACGCCAGATACTCAGCTGTGAAGGGTACAACTCGATCAAAGTTTGTAGACTGCTACACCTGGTCTACACTTTAGCCCAACAGACAAGAGACAACCATAGATCCGAGCTTTAGTTAGGAATCTCTACTATCATCAGTGGCGTCATAATACTTCTCATTCTTCTCAAGGACTGAGCAGACAAAAGTAACATATGAAAACTTCTGACTAGGCACGATGGCAACTGACGGCGACGATGACCAGATATGAACTGACGGCGACGAAGATTAGATGGCAGTCGACGGCCACAATGACAATATAGCAGCTGACGGCGACGACTACAAAATGGTAGCTGATGGCGATGACGACGATGACGACGAAGACTAGATGGCAGCCGATGGCAACAACGACAATATGGCAGCTGACGGCAACGACGACGACGACGACGACATGATATGGAGTTATCTTGCCGGCGACGACGGGTTCCGAAGCTGTCTCACTGGCGACGACGCGAGTATGGGCTTAGCGGTTGTGGTGGTTCACGAAGACAAAGGCTTGACAAGCGACTAAGATAAGTTTTTATTTTATTTTATGTATGTTATGTTTGTCTATCGTGAAACGTTGTTGTGGCTCGAGATACCAAATAGAAATCAAAATATTTAAAAATACATTCTTACAATCTTATTCACAGAAGATGATACAATAGAGAGTTTAAATACTACAAACAAGTTGCATTACAATGCTCTAGGCAACACACTGCCCTAGATTCACATGGCTCAAGACTGATTCTGACAAGCACATTGCTCAAGAAATATTACAGCTATTGCAGCTGTATTATTTAGACATCTCAACAAAATTAGAAACACCTCGTTGATTTTGATTGACACAAAATTGAATCTGATTATTAACCCGGTGTTTGCATGGAAAATAAACTAAAAAACTATAAAATAAAATAAATAAAAAAACGTTTAGAACTCTTTTGTATTTCTCTATCTTAATTAATTTTACTTCTCCTCTTTTAGCATGACACATAGAACTCTTTTGTATTTCTCTCTCTTAATTAATTTTACTTCTCTTCTTTTAGCATGACACATAGAAAATAAAACTAAAAGAACTTCATATATATATTTGATGACACATAGAAAATAAAACTAAAAGAACTTCATATATATATATATATAAATTTTTTGGTAAATAAAAGAAGTTCATATTCACAAACATAGAAAATATTACAGTCTTCTAACAACTCTAAATAACTAATATCATTATACTTTAGCTCTGCAAATAGGGCAAGAAGTCTTTGTTGACAACCATCTGTTTATACAATCTACATGGTACTCATGGCCGCACTGCAGAGTCGCAATAGTCTCATTGTTCTCGTATTCTTCTTGGCACACAACACACGTATCGCAACCTTCATCTTTATCCGCATTCCCTTCATACGTCCGTGTCATCAAATTCTGGAAGACATCCACAGACGACTCAATTTTCAGATCATCAACAATAACAGCTATTTGTTCAATTATGCCGTTCAAATAATTTACGAGTTCTCCATGCTCGTGAAGCGGCAATAATGTTTCTTCCTCCAGTTGTTCTTCTAGTTGGTCAAGACGAGCTATTGTTTCAGCAATACTAACGTCGAATTCTGGCTGCAGACTCTGATATTGATATGGCTGGTAGCCATGAACCGCCATCATTGGTGAGCCATTAGGGGATAGTACATCGACATTGTTGGTTTGCGTTTCTTGATCATAGAAGCTTGGAGCAGTGGTGTAATGGCTGCCATAGGAGGCATGGTGCTGACTCTGAGCGTGATTAGCGCTATTGGCCATGTCTTGTGAAAATACAAAGTAGACAAGTACGAGAATTAATGTTTTGTGAGATGAGAGGGTGGAGAACTAATGACTATATGTATTTATAGAGTTTTCTTGAATCCTAGGAAACTAGGTTTGAAGTTTAAGGCGGTTAGACATCAACATCAACGGTTCAAGGCTTGGTAGCAGAAAAGAAAAAAAAAAAGGAAAGCTCCAACGGCAACGTTCTTATTTAATGTTTATCGCTTGTCAAGTAGTATTAATTGTGCCATTAGTCCAAATATTACCTTACTTTTTCAAATTACTTCCCATTATATAATGGTAAAATTAATTAGTACCAAAAGTTTATCAAAGTTAGTTAAATTAGTCTTTATCATTGTAATATTGAGTTAGATTTAATAGAATAATAATCGTATGTGAGGTAAAATTAGAAATATTATATAGTGTTCAACCGTTTATATTAGTTCTCATCATTTTCATAACAATTTAAAAAGTTCAATTTAATCCATTCTTTCTCCTTTTTTTTATTTTCCCATTTCCCTTTTTCACCAACATCACATACACAGTGCTACAACCACACACACACACACACATAGAGGATCAAATCTAAAAAAATTTCTCAGTGGGGGTTAAGACACATAATTTTTCACTTTTCAATTGTATATGTACATTTTTTTTTTCAGTGGAGGCTAATTAATTAAGTTTTTTAACTAAATATACATAGATTTTTTTTTTTTTGAATAATACATATAATTTTTAACATTTTCTCGTACAGCCCTTTATGCATCTGCCACTGCACGCGCCCACCAACATACACACACACACACACACACAGATATATATATATATATATATATATATATATATATATATAATTTATATACACCCCCTATATTTACATATGCACATCCACACACACACATATGTGTGTGTATCTGTGTTGTGTGTGATTGTGCTTGGTGCGTGTTTTGTGTGCTTGTGTATGTGTGAGCCTTGAATGTGTTTTTGTGTGTTTCGTTTGTGTGACTGTGTGATGTGTGTTTTGCGTTTAAGATTGATGAGGGTGAAGAAGGGTTACACAGGTAATTTGTTAAATTATGTAAGTATAATTAAGACAGTATATGCATTTCTATCAATATTAACTAGCTTTTTAACAACAGTGATCAATTTAGCTACATTTTGTAATTATTAGGAACTGACATACATTTTTCAAACAACGGGAGTAATTAAAAAACAACGAAAGAATGGGAACTACTTTTAGAATTAACCCATTCTAAAATTTTGAATAAATATTTAGAATCAAATAGTTTAGAAATTTTTTCCCAATTGATGAAATTTGCTTAAAAACTTATGCACTTATGAGCAACTAAACTATAAGTTGGGCAAGTTTCTATTGAAACTGATGTAAAGACTATCTTCTTAGCTACCAAACTTCCAAATTAAACACATCATGGCAGATGCACTTTGTAAAGCTGATACGATCTTATTTGTTATGCAACTTGAAAATTAAATTTGTTCTTGCTAGTTCACCTAAATCTAATTAGGGTATCTCTAATGGTAAGTTTAAAATACAAAACTTTCCATTTTTGGCTATTTTTAGAGACTCGTGTCTCTAAAAATCATTATTAATTATTTAAATATCCATAGAGTCCACCACTTTTTCCAACTTTTGAGTTAAAATAGAGACCCATATTACATTTTTGGCTTTATAAGTTTAAAATACAAAACTTACCATTTTTGACTATTTTTAAAGATCCGGGTCTCTAAAAATATTATTAATGATTTAAATATAAATGGGATCCACCACTTTTGACAAATTTTGAGTTAAAATAGAGAACCAGTCACTATTTGTGGCTCTAAATTTAGAGCCAAAAATGTAATATGGATCTCTATTTTAACTCAAAAGTTGGCAAAAATAGTGGGCTCCATGCATATTTAAATAATTAATAATAATTTTTAGAGATTAGGTCTCTAAAAATAGCCAAAAATGATAAGTTTTGTATTTTAAACTTACCATTGGAGATACCCTAAGTAGAGCGTAATATGTTACTTTGATCGGCTGTGAGTTATTATGTGCACGAAGCAATTGGAAAGAAGAAGTAGGCACTGTAAAAATTAAAAGAAAATTTGAAAAAATACATCCACTGCCCTTGCAAAAAACAAAGAAATATAACAATTTTTTTAGTCAATGAGATGAATTTTAGATCACTAGACAAGTATTGCCATGAAATACTTCCCTATCAAACTTCAATGACTAAACTATCAAAATTAAAAATAAGATGAAAAAAATATGAAAAGATACAAAGGAATTGAAAGAAACAATAAATTAATCTATACAAATAACATGGCTGTGTTGATTCAAAACATCCATAATTTTGAGTTTTCCAAAAGTATTTTGATCAAGAATTAGTTATTGTTATGAGATCTCTTAATTAGGACACGAATATTTTAACCGGCCTGTCTTCACCAAAATTACAAGCAATTTGAGTGCTTTGGAGGTATTCAACAATCCAATCCTCAATTTGACTGGAACTAATTTCACTCATAGCTTCATGATATTTCCATAGGCAATGCAACATCTTTCCCTTTGTAACAAAATCTTAATAACAGAACTGTTAGGTGTTGATCATAAAATCGAAAACTTTCCAAGAGCCATTTCTCTTTGCTTGAATAATGAGACACTTCGGACTGCCCTAGTGATATATATACAATCTTCACATGTCGATTTGGATTTTCTGCATTGAATGTATGTTTCGTCTTGAGAAGATTGATTCTTCACAAGTACAATGACAAGGACTATTACAAATAACCAGGGACAGATCTAGAATATTTTTTATACGTACAACCTAAATGATTTGAGTGATGAAAATTAGTAGAGTTGCACAGACTAATTAAGAAAAGATGCAATCAATTAGTTTTTGTCAGTACAAAATTTTTGTAGACTGAGTAAAAGAAAAACAGAACGCTGAAATAGGGAGACACAAATCAGTAATAGCTGAAGTAAGGAAAATATGCCAAAGGTAAGATTATTGTTCTGTGAATTTATTTAAGAAGAACTCTCAGGTTAATCGCCGGATTCCACTCTGTGGTCCCAAGAGATTTCATATAAATAGATATCATACAACTTCAGCAGATAGTCTGACCCTAGCAATCTTTGTATATATAAACGTCATACAACTTTCGCAAAGAGATGTGCCTAGTTACCACAATTCCCTTCTTCTTTGCATAAGTAATATCATTCTATAACACTGTATTTTGAGAACCAAATATTTCTTCACTATCCATAGGATTTCCAACAACATCATTCCAGAACAGTGTAATTTGAGAACCAAATATTGTTTTCGGTTGCACCCCCTTTGTGCATATCAATCAAATTCTTTACTTCTCAAAAAAAAAAAGTAAATAGAAGGTAATTTCGATGTCAAGACTAAAAGTTCAACTTTTCATTTCACTCTTCAATCAATTTAAACATAGAAAACAACAGACCATGACACACATGTATATTCCAATACTCTCGTAATTACTGAAGTTTAGTTGGAAAAGAATTTTTGGTGTTATGTCCTCCATTTGTCCTCAAAGTATAAAAGGAAAAGAATATATCAATTCCATGAACCTAAAGATGCAAGCGAGATTAACCACAACCTAGACTTTCATGCCAAGAGACCAGAGCCGTCTCAAACAATTTAGGGACCTTGGGCGATCATCTAAATTAGGGCCTTAATAATTAAGTTTTTTCTCAATAAAAAAATTCAAAATTTTCTACTAAAATAATCACTACAAAAAAAAAACACCAAAATTAGAATTATAAAATAGCATAATATTACAAGTTAATAAAAAGATAGACCTATATAAAATTTATTTTTCTGACCTCTTGGCCACAATTAAAGAACACTAGTTTAGGATAGACCTTTATTTAAAAAAAAAGTAATTTCTTTAAATTGGGGCCCCTAGATTAAGAGGGCCTTGGGCACAGGCCCAAGCAGCCCATAGCTTGGGCCGGCCCTGCAAGAGACAAATCAATTTTTTGTTTGAGCAACAATACCTCAGCAAGTTATGCCAAAGGGAGGATATTGTAAGCAATCATGTTCAGTTTCTTTCTTTTTTCGATCTGTACCTGCCATTATGCATAGTTTCAACCTTTAAATGTTCAAAACTTGTATCACATTTCTCAAAGAGAAATTTAAATTTTAAACATTCATCCAAAATGGTCATTGGAGTCTGCTAAAAAATCTTTTATGCTAAGAAAAATGGAGACATCATTTGGTGTCAACCAAAAACAGTATTGACAAATTTACAAGGAAACTTCACATTCTACAGTAAATAAATTGATACTACATCAGAACATTGATACGTAGCCTTTCTCCTCTTGAAGTATCTACCACTAGTTTACTTTCAGTTACAGCATGTAGATATAATCTTACAAACAATGAGAAACGATAATATTAGCCAAGGAGAACTAGATAATTAAACAAGAAAAACAATGTTATCTCACGAAAAGTATTTATCATTAGGTCTTCTAGGGTGCAATCAGAAAGCAAGCGAGCAATCAAGAGGACAAAAGAACATCGGTAGTACACAACAATCAAAAGCCAAAACTACAGATGAATTGCAGAAAATATATAAGCACAAATTGAGATTGAAATTTGAAGGCCGTAATTGAAGTGAAGCGTCGACATTAATTTTTCATTGTCTAATAGAAGCTGACCAATTATACCTGCTTATAGGAGCCAACTACTAACTTGAAGGTCTAATATCATACAAGTTTTCATTTGAACCAGTTTCGGGACATACTATGGCTAAAATTCGTGGATGATCTTTCTTAATTACTCATGTTACTGCTAACATATTAACCTTAGATTAATATTCAACTGGGAACCGCACAAGGGGAAAACATTCCAAAAACAAGTGAGAAGGAGAAAAAACAATAAAAAGAAAGCTAATATAATCAGTAAGCATTAAAAAGTAGCTAATTATACAGAGACATACAAGTGCAGACACTGATATAGTCGGTAATCACTACAATAAACACAGAAGTCACCTTCTTGTAGAACCACTTCCGGCCACAGACAACCGAACCATTATTCAAGTTACAAATATTGCTTTTGTTCTGAAAGGAGCAAATTGTGACTGGCATTCATTTCCATCCCAAAATCATCATATAGATTCCCCTTTTCAACTTCATTCACAAATAAAGATTTTATATTGCACAAAACTTCTTCTAGCAGTTCAATCTTGATGACACCCAATCGAGAACATCAAAACTTTACTTAAAAAGATGAATTTTACCAGTTTTATCTGAAGCGAATCGTGCATGCCTACAGTTACATTTCCACTCTGCCTATCGCCCATTTTTCCAACTTAGCTTCACATTTTACATAATTATTCAAATCACTTCTAAATCCTCACACACACACACACACACACACACACACATTCTAATCACATCCAAAACAATACCAAACAAAATTTACAATAATTAAAATTTAGCAAAAACAATAAATCAACAACAAATAGCAAAAGAGGCTTCAATTTCTATGCATGCAAATCTAAATTATTAATATATTTCCAAATTATGACGTCATAAAACGAATTAAAAAAAAGCCCAGATCCAATATAAACGTCAACAACATAATAAAAAAAATCCTCAATTATATTAAAATATACTCATACATACAGATACATATACACATACATAATTACATGTATATATAGATAGATACATATATACATACATAATTACATATATGTATATATAAACATATATACATGCATAACTCAATTATATTCACATATACTCATACATACAGATTCACAAACACATATATAATTACATATACACATTTCTCAAAATAAAATTACATATACACATACATAATTACATATACATATACATATAGAGAGAGAAACGAACTGAGCTCGGAGACGAAGAGCAAGAGCATAACAATGGAAGATGCAACGGTGATAACACCTTCGGATAGCGTTCTGCTGTAGAAATCCTTATTGATCTTAGGGTACGCATCGAAGCTTCGTATCTTACTCATTATATTCTCTATTTTTTTGTAATCAAATTTGTATATATTTATTGTGTGTAATCTATCTCTATAATTATGAAGAAAAATTATATAAAATTAATAGAAATCAAAATATTGAAAAATACATTCTTACAATCTTATTCATAGAAGATGATACAATAGAAAGTTTAAATACTACAAACAAGTTGCATTACACTGCTCTAGGCAACATATTGCCCTAGATTCACATGGCTCAAGACTGATTCTGACAAGTACATTGCTCAAGAAATATTACAGCTATTGCAGCTGTATTATTTAGACATTTCAACATTCTCCCTTATGTTGGGGTGAAGATATTGACGAGCCCGAGTTTGCTAAGACCTGATTGGAGAGATGACAGTCCAAGTGACTTGGTAAACATGTTTGCCGCCTGCTCAGATGATGTAACAAAGCAAAGTGTGATAACCCCTGACCAAACTTTCTCCCGAATAAAATGGATATCAACCTCAATGTGTTTTGTTCTCTCATGAAGGACTGAGTCAGAGGACAACATAATAGCATATTTATTATTACAGAACAATGTGGATAAGTCGGTCACCGAAAACCCTAACTCAGACAGAAGATAGCGTAACCAAAGTAGTTCACATGTTCCTTGGGCCATAGCACGGTACTCAGCTTCCGCAGAAGATCGTGAGACAACTGTTTGCTTCTTATTTTTCCATGAGATAAGGTGATTGCCACGGAAGGTACACATCCCTGAGGTAGAATGCCTATCGCTCTTTGACCCTGCATAATCCGCATTAGTGTAATCTGACAATCCTTTTTGTACACCCGTTGCATAAAAGATTCCAAGTCTAGGAGAAGATTTAAGATACCGAAGGATATGGTAGACAACATCCAGATGAGAGGTACGAGGTACATGCATGAATTGACTTACAATACTTACTGCATATGTAAGGTCTGGTATTGTGTTAGTCAAATAGATAAGTCGTCCCACAAGTCTCTGATATTTTGATGGCTCAGCTAACAATTCTTCTGATTTCCCTGTTATCTTAAGATTGGGGTCCATAGGTGTCGTAGCAGGTCGACAACTTAGCATGCTTATATCTTGGAGAAGATCAAATGCATATTTTCTCTGGGACAAAAAAAAACCATGGCGATTTCGAGCCACCTCAATACCCAAAAAATATATAAGCTTGCCCAAATCCTTAATGTCAAACATCATCCTAAGGTCATGTTTTACCTGAACAATTCCATGAGTGTCATCTCTAGTAGTGATAATATCATCCACATAAATTGATATAACAATGCACCGAACTTGAGGATGACGTCGAACAAAGCATGTATGATCAGAGTTGCACCTAATAAACCCCATAATAATAACCACCTCACTGAAGCAGTTGAACTAAGCACGAGGGGATTGTTTAAGCCTATAAAGGGATTTACGAACGCGACACACTTTCCCTGAATACTCCCCCTGAGCCCGAAAACTTGGTGAAGGATCCATGTAGACAGTCTCAGAGAAATCACCATTAAGAAATGCATTTTTGACATCCAACTGGTGGAGAGGCCAAGAATATGAGGCAGCCAAATAGACAAAAAGCCTGACTATAGTTAATTTGGAGATAGGAGAAAATATGGCACCAAAGTCCTTGCCTGGCACCTGAGTAAACCCTTTAGCGACAAGACAGGTCTTATAACGATCAATGGTGCCATCTGCAAGATACTTTACATTAAACACCCACTTACAGCCAATAGTCTTTTCACCAACCGAAAGATCAACAAGTTCCCTCGTCTGATTTTGTTAGAGGGCATCCATTTCCAATTTCATAGCAGCTACCCATAATGGATTTTATAGGCCCTATGGAATTGAGCAAATGATAGAGACCGAATCAACCTGACTAACAAAAGATTTATACTGATCGGAGAGACCCTGAAATGACACAAACTGGGCAATAGGATTATGAGTACTACTTGAAAGTAAGTAACGGGAAGGGGGCGTCGGTCACGAGTGGGATAACGGGAAGGTGCAGGGACTAAGGGAGAATGCGGGTCACCTGAATTCGGAGAAGAATCGGGCAGGAAAGCTGGAGCACGAGGACACCGGAAGTATAGCTGCAAGGGAGCTAGAGAATAGACAAAGAGAAAAACATCATTGGGGCTCGACAAAGGTGTAGGAGACGGTGGCGATGTACCAGGAAGAGGAACAGGGCGAGAAAGATTGGGGGTTCCTTCGCAGATGACATTGCTAGAGGATACTCTAGGGGCAGGGAAGGAATAGAGAAGAAAAGTATAGTGTCCAAGAATGTAACATCCATCGAGTGGTGGAAATGACGAGTCACCGGATCATAGCACCGATAGCCTTTCGACAGGGAAGAGTACCCAATAAAGATACAACGAATAGCTTTATCATCTAACTTAATACGAGTAGGGCTGCGATTTTGAACAAAACTTGTACAACCAAAGACTCGTGGGAGAATAGGAAAGACAACAGTATATGGCTTGAGAATGTGCAGGGGTAGTTGACCTTTGAGGACACGACTAGGGGTGCGATTGATAATATATGTAGCGGTGAGGACAGCGAAGTGCCAGAAATATCGAGATACATTCATACCAGATAAAAGACATCGAACTGTAGACATAATGTGGCAATTTTTTCATCCTGCCACACCATTCTGTTCAGGTGTGTAAGGACAAGTAAGTTGCTGAAGAATGCCTCTTTTATTAAGTTTAGCCCAAAAATCATTGGTTATATATTCTCTACTATTATCAGACCAAATATTGCAGACAACAGTGTGGAATTGGGTTTTGACCATTTGAAGGAAGTTAGTGAAATGAGTGAAGACTTCAGATTTTTTCTTCATAAGGTAGACCCAAGTACAATGACTATAATCATCTATAAATGTAACATAATAATGACGGTGAGAAAGGGCCGTGATAGACGATGGACCCCAAATATCAGAGTGAACAAGGTCAAAGGCACATGGAGCCCGATGCATGCGAAGAATATATGTAGTGCGAGTATGCTTTGACAATTCACAAGTTACACAATTGAACTTAAAATCCTTGCATGCTTTATTAAAAGATGGAAATAACCAACATAAATATTGAAAGTTTGCATGTCCTAAACGGGCATGCCACAAATCTAAGTTTTGAATAGAGCGAACAGGAGTATCAAAAATTGGAGACACAGAAGCTTGTAGACCGGACAAGGGTACAATAGAGGTTAGAGGTTCCCCGAAGTAGTAAAGTCTATCGTGCTCATAACCCTTGCCAAAAATCTTCTTTGAAGTCAGGTCCTGCAAGAAACAACTGTTAGGTAAGAAGACAACGACAAAGTGAAGACTTTTGGTAAGATGACTAACTGACAATAGATTATAAGCAAAGTTGGGGACACAGTAAACAGATCAAAGAGTGATATCTGAGGATAAACAGATATCTCCTTGACAACGGATAAGAATAGACATTCCATCGGCAATTTGAACTGATTGATTTACGGAACTAACAAGAGAAGAAAAAATGTAAAGCTCACCAGTCATATGATTATTGGCCCCGGAATCCAAAATCCAAGATAGCTGACCTGACTTGCCATGAAGGGTTGTAGGAGTACCCGTAACAAGGGCAGCCGTGGTGCCAGATGATGAAGTGAGGCCCAAGTAAAGTTGAAGTTGAGCAATCTGAGCCTGAAGTTGACTATAATTTGGTTGGGGATAAACAAGTTCTGTTGAGGCTGAAGAGGATGTCAATTCGGCCACAGCTTCAATACGAGGACCTCATTTCTTTTGTCCACCACCACGGTTTCTAGAATATTGTTTCTTTAATTCAGGATGAAGAGTGAAACATCGATCAATGAGGTGTCCAGGTTTCTGACAATGTTGGCAATACGGACGAGTACCTATTTGCCGAGAACCTGAAGGAGAAACAAATGCCATCTGATCCAGAACTGACTGAGTGGGTTAGGGTACAAGAAGAAGACGCATTTGATCATCACCATCCATAATTGCGAATGCCTCATATAGAGAAGGTAAATGAGATGTATTTAAAATCTGAGTTCGAAGATTCTCGAACTCAGGCTTGAGACCCATCAAGAACTGATAAGTCTGACAATGATCTAGACGTTTAGTCTCAACCTCAGCATCATTCGGGAAGTCACTCAAAGGCTCATATTGAGCTAGCTCTTCCCATCTAGTTTAGAAATACCCAAAAAAATCTGCAATAGAGAATCCCAAAGTCGTTTGAGAAGCATGAGAAATTTCACAATAAAGCTCGAAGATTCGAGAATCATGACGTGTATGGCCATACATCTTTGTCAGGGAACTCCACAGACCATGAACTGTCTCGTGATACATAAACATATTATAGATTCGGTCCTCCATAGAATTGAACATCCAACCCAAGATAACACAATTATTCATATATCATTGAGCAAAAAAATGATATGTTTCTTTCGGCTTAGGCTCCGAACCTAAAATCCATCCAATTTTACATTTTTCACCAAGATAAAGTCGGAACGAACGAGACCAAGCATGAAATTTTTTTCCATTTAATAACACACTTGTGACTCGCTGTGCGGGTGTATTAGGCTCACGAGATAAGTCCATACGTGATGTAATAGTTGATTGACTAGTTTCTCCTATGTCCTTAGATTGAGTGAGTTGTTCTTTTTCTGATCCATAGATGACATATCTAACTTGGTTCAAAAAAGTGAAAACAACTCAACTATTCCACATAAGCAAATAAGACAATGAAATTAAAAAGAAATTGATACTTATCAGAATAAAGAAGAACTTTGGCAGATGAAGATAAGAGAAGCACGCTGGCTGATGAAGATGCCAGATACTCGGCTGTGAAGGCTACAACTCAATCAAAGTTTGTAGACTACAACACCTGGTCTACACTTTAGCCCAATAGACAAGAGACAACCATAGATCCGAGCTTTAGTTAAGAATCTCTACTATCATCAGTGGCGTCATAATACTTCTCATCCTTCTCAAGGACTGAGCAGACAAAAGTAACATATGAAAACTTCTAACAAGGCACGATGGCAACCGACGGCGACGATGACCAGATCTGAACTGACGGCGACAAAGATTCTGTACCATCTACTTCGCCCGCTCTAGATCCACTTCCTGATCCCTTAGTCTCTGATTTGGATGTCCCTATTGCTCTTCGAAAAGGTACACGTACTTGCACCACTAAACACCCCATCTCTAATTTCGTCTCATATTGTGCTCTATCTCCATCCTATGCGTCCTTTCTTGTTTCTCTTTCCTCTGTCTCTGTTCCTCATACTTTATTAGAAGGTCTTGATCACTTCGGTTGGCATGCGGCTATGATTGAGGAAATGTCTGCTTTAAGCTCAAATGGCACATGGGACTTAGTTGATCTATTTGAGGGAAAATCTGTTGTGGGTTGTCGATGGTCTACACAGTCAAATGTTCTCCCAATGGACAAGTGGATAGGCTGAAGGCTCATTTGGTTGCAAAATGATACACTCAGGTCTATGGAGTTGACTATAATGATACATTTTCTCCAGTTGCTAAGCTTTCTTCTGTTCGTCTGTTTATGGCACTTGCAGCAATGTTTCAACGGCTGCTTCAACAACTTGACATTAAAAATGCTTTCTTAAATGGTGAGCTCGAGGAAGAAGTTTATATGGAGCAACCACCAGAGTTTGTTGCTCAGGGGGAGTCACATAAGGTTTGTCGATTAAAAAAGTCTTTATATGGATTGAAGCAGTCCCCTCGAGCATGGTTTGGGAAATTTAGTGAAACCGTCATTGATTTTGGACTTACACGGTGTGGAGTTGACCACTCAGTCTTCTATAGACATTTTGCTGGGGAAATGTCTATTACTAATTGTCTATGTTGACGATATTATTATAACTGGAGACGACACAACAGGTATACAGGACCTAAAAACCTTTTTGCATAAACAGTTTCAAACAAAAGATTTGGGAGAGTTATACTATTTCCTTGGCATTGAGGTTGCACGATCTAATTAGGGCATCTTTATCTCACAACGCAAGTATACACTTGATATGTTGGAAGAAACAGGGATGCTGGGCTCAAGACCATGTGACTCACCAATGGATCCAAATGTGAAACTTGTACCTAATTAGGGGGAGCCGATATCAGATCCAGGACAATACAGAAGACTAGTTGGCAAACTCAATTACCTCACTGTGACCCGTCCTGACATTTCTTTTGCTGTCAGTGTTATTAGTCAGTTTCTGAATTCACCACGAGAAAGTCATTGGAATGCAGTTGTCCGTATTCTTCGGTATCTCAAGAATGCCCCAGGAAAATGAATGTTATATGAGAATAGAAGACACACAGAAATTGTTGGTTTTTCTGATGCAGATTGGGCTGGATCTCCTGACGATAGACGATCCACTTCTGGATATTGTGTTTTCATTGGAGGAAATCTTATTTCATGGAAAAGCAAGAAACAAACTGTTGTTGCTCGTTCAAGTGCATAATCTAAGTACCGAGCTATAGGTGTAGCCACATGTAAACTGATATGGGTCAAACACTTGGTTACAGAAATTGGGATTGATTGTCCTCAACCAATGACATTAATTTGTGATAATCAGGCAGCAATGCACATTGCATCAAACCCAGTGTTTCATGAGCGGACTAAAAAAATTGAGATTGATTGTCATTTTGTGAGAAGTAAAGTGTTAGCTAAAGAAATTGTTACTTCACATGTCAGTTCAAATGATCAATTAGCTGATCTCTTTACTAAACCTTTAAGGGGTCCTCGGGTTGAATATATTTGTAACAAGTTGGACACATATGATATATATGTTCCAACTTGAGGGGGAGTGTTGAGAATATGCTTTACATCTGTGTTTACTTTACAGATTGTTTGTGTTGAGCTGTATGTGTATTTTACAGATGTGTAACACTTCTTTATTGTTGCTTTTCTTGTATCATTGCCCTATAAATCAAGGGCTTATTCTTGCTAATTTATAGGAAGCAATTCTCTTCTTTTCTATAATGTCTCTCTCTCTCTTTTATCATTATCACAACCTAAATGATTTGAGTGATGAAAATTAGTAGAGTTGCACGGACTAATTAAGAAAATATGCAATCAATTAGTTTTTGTCAGTACAAAATGTTTGTAGACTGAGTAAAAGAAAAACAAAACGCTGAAAGAAGAAGACACAAATCGGTAACAACTGAAGTAAGGAAAATATGCCAAAGGTTAGATTATTGTTCTGTGAATTTATTTAAGAAGACCTCTCAGGTCAATCGCTGGATTTCACTCTGTGGTCCCAAGAGATTTCATATAAATAGATATCATACAACTGCAGCAGACAGTCTGACCCTAGCAATCTTTGTATATATAAACGTCATACAACTTCCGCAAAGAGATGTGCCTAGTTACCACAGTTCCCTTCTTCTTTGCATAAGTAATATCATTCTAGAACACTGTATTTTGAGAACCAAATATTTCTTCACTATCCTTAGGATTTCCAACAACATCATTCCAGAATAGTGTATTTTGAGAACCAAACATTGTTTTGGGTTGCACCCCTTTGGTGCATATCAATAAAATTCTTTACTTCTCAAAAACAAAAAAGTAAATAGAAGGTAATTTCTATGTCAAGACTAAAAGTTTAACTTTTCATGCCACTCTTTAATCAATTTAAACATAGAAAACAGCATACCATGACACATATGTATATTCCAAAACTCTCGCAATTACTGAAGTTTAGTTGGAAAATAATTTTTGGTGTTATGTCCTCTATTAGTCCTCAAAGTATAAAAGGAAAAGAATATATCAATTCCATGATCCTAAAGATGCAAGCGAGATTAGCCACAACCTAGACTTTCATGCCAAGAGGCAAATCAATTTTTTGTTTGAGCAACAATACCTCAGCAAGTTATGCCAAATGTAGGATATGGTAAGCAATCATGTTCAGTTTCTTTCTTTTTTCTATCTGTACCTGCCATTATGCATAGTTGCAACCTTTAAATGTTCAAAACGTGTATCACATTTCTCAAAGAGAAATTTAAATTTTAAACATTCATCCAAAATGGTCATTGGAGTCTGCTAAAAATCTTTTATGCTAAGAAAAATTGAGACATTATTCGGTGTCAACCAAAAACAGTATTGACAAATTTACAAGGAAACTTCACATTCTACAGTAAATAAATTGATACTACATCAGTACATTGATACGTAGCCTTTCTCCTCTTGAAGTATCTACCACTAGCTTACTTTCAGTTACAGCGTGCAGATATAATCCTACAAACAATGAGAAACGATAATATTAGCAAAGGAGAACTAGATAATTAAACAAGAAAAACAATGATATCTCACGAAAAGTATTTATCATTAGGCCTTCTAGGGTGCAATAAGAAAGCAAGTGAGCAATCAAGAGGATAAAAGAACATCGGTAGTGCACAACAATCAAAAGCCAAAACTACAGATGAATTGCAGAAAATATATAAGCACAAATTGAGTTTGAAATTTGAAGGCCGTAATTGAAGTGAAGTGTTGACATTAATTTTTCATTGTCTAACAGAAGCCGACTAATTATACCTACTTGTAGGAGCCAACTACTAACTAGAAGGTATAATATCAAACAAGTTTTTATTTGAACCAGTTTCAGGACATACTATGGCTAAAATTTGTGGATGATCATTCTTAATTACTCATGTTACTGCTAACATATTAACCTTAGATTAATATTCAACTGGGAACCGTACAAGGGGAAAACATTCCAAAAACAAGTGAGAAGGAGAAAAAACAATAAAAAGAAAGCTAATATAATCAGTAAGCATTAAAAAGTAGCTAATTATATAGAGACATACAAGTGCAGACACTGATATAGTCGGTAATCATTACAATAAACACATAAATCACCTTCTTCTAGAACCACTTCCGGCCACAGACAACCGAACCATTATTCAAGTTGCAAATATTGCTTTTGTTCTGAAAGGAGCAAATTGTGACTGGCATTCATTTTCATCCCCAAAATCATCATATAGATTCCCCGCTTCAACTTCATTCACAAATAAAGATTTTATATTGCACAAAACTTCTTCTAGCAGTTCAATCTTGATGACACCCAATCGAGAACATCAAAACTTTACTTAAAAAGATGAATTTTACCAGTTTTATCTGAACCAAATCGTGCATACCTACAATTACATTTCCACTCTGCCTATCGCCCGTTTTTCCAACTTAGCTTCACATTTTACATAATTATTCAAATCACTTCTAAATCCTCACACACACGCACACACATTCTAATCACATCCAAAACAATGCCAAACAATATTTACAATAATTAAAATTTAGCAAAAACAATAAATCAACAACAAATAACAAAAGAGGCCTGAATTGCTATGCATGCAAATCTAAATTATTATATGTTTCCAAATCATGACATAATAAAATGACAAAAAAAAAAAATCTCAGATCCAATATAAACGTCAACAGCAAAATCAAAAAATCCTCAATTATATTAAAATATACTCATACATACAGACACATATACACATACATAATTACATGTATATATAGACAGATACATGTATACATACATAATTACATATATGTATATATAAACATATATACATGCATAACTCAATTATATTCACATATACTCATACATACAGATTCACAAACACATATATAATTACATATACACATTTCTAAAAAAAAATTACATATACACATGCATAATTACATATACATATACATATAGAGAGAGAAATGAACTGAGCTCGGAGATGAAGAGCAAGAGCATAACAATGGAAGAAGAAACGATGATAACGCCTCCGGATAGTGTTCTGCTATAGAAATCCTCATTGATCTTAGGGTACGCATCCAAGCTTCATATCTTACTCATTATATTCTCCATTTTTTTCTAATCAAATTTGTAAATATTTATTGTGTATAATCTATCTCTATAATTATGAAGAAAAAATATATTAAATTAGAAACACCTCGTTGATTTTGATTGACTTGAAATTGAATTTGATTATTAACCAGGTGTTTGAATGGAAAATAAACTAAAAAACTATAAAATAAAATAAGTAAAAAAACGTTTAGAACTCTTTTGTATTTCTCTCTCTTAATTAATTTTACTTCTCCTTTTTTAGCATGACACATAGAACTCTTTTGTATTTCTCTCTCTTAATTAATTTTACTTCTCCTCTTTTAGCATGACACATAGAAAATAAAACTAAAAGAACTTCATATATATATATTTGATGGCACATAGAAAATAAAACTAAAAGAACATATATATATATATATATATATAAATATATATATTTTGGTAAATAAAAGAAGTTCATATTCACAAACATAGAAAATATTACAGTCTTCTAACAACTCTAAATAACTAATATCATTATACTTTGGCTCTGCAAATAGGGCAAGAAGTCTTTGTTGACAACCATCTGTTTATACAATCTACATGGTACTCATGGCCGCACTGCAGAGTCGCAATAGTCTCATTGTTCTCGTATTCTTCTTGGCACACAACACACGTATCGCGACCTTCATCTTTATCCGCATTCCCTTCATACGTCCGTGTCATCAAATTCTGGAAGACATCCACAGACGACTCAATTTTCAGATCATCAACAATAACAGCTATTTGTTCAATTATGCCGTTCAAATAATTTACGAGTTCTCCATGCTCGTGAAGCGGCAATAATGTTTCTTCCTCCAGTTGTTCTTCTAGTTGGTCAAGACGAGCTATTGTTTCAGCAATACTCACGTCGAATTCTGGCTGCAGACTCTGATAATTATAATAATCATGATAGCCATATATTGATATAGCTGGTAGCCATGAACCGCCATCATTGGTAAGCCATTAGGGGATAGTACATTGACATTGTTGGTTTGCGTTTCTTGATCATAGAAGCTTGGAGCAGTGGTGTAATGGCTGCAATAGGAGGCATGGTGCTGACTCTGAGCGTGATTAGCGCTATTGGCCATGTCTTGTGAAAATACAAAGTAGACAAGTACGAGAATTAATGTTTTGTGAGATGAGAGGGTGGAGAACTAATGACTATATGTATTTATAGAGTTTTCTTGAATCCTAGGAAACTAGGTTTGAAGTTTAAGGCGGTTAGACATCAACATCAACGGTTCAAGGCTTGGTAGCAGAGAAGAAAAAAAAAAAAGGAAAGCTCCAACGGCAACGTTCTTATTTAATGTTTATTGCTTGTCAAGTAATATTAATTGTGCCATTAGTCCAAATATTGCCTTACTTTTTCAAATTACTTCCCATTATATAATGGTTAAATTAATTAGTACCAAAAGTTTATCAAAGTTAGTTAAATTAGCCTTTATCATTGTAATATTGAGTTAGATTTAATAGAATAATAATCGTATGTGAGGTAAAATTAGAAATATTATATAGTGTTCGACATGGTATCAGAGCTACCATCTTGGTAGCCTGTGCCACTGTCATCGTGTCTTCTCTCTTGTCGCAAATTTTTGCAATCAAACATCGTAAAAATCATATTCAGTCGGTCTGTTTCTGGTCTTTTCGATATTTTATTTTCACTACCTCGGGCCACGCGCCACATCATATCGTAGAGCTTGTCGTAAGGAGTCCAACAGTCCAAAAATCGCCGCAAACGGACACCTGGCGCGCCCTCACGCCCCTCCCGAAGTTCCGTCATCGCTATCTTTTGATTTTCTATTTTCTGTCTGCCAAACAGCCTCTTGCTGACATCAGCTGACATCAGCCTTGCACACATCAGCCATCCAGTCAACGCTGACATCATCTGTCTGCATCCAGTCATCCGCCAGCTCAGCCTTCTACCACGTCAGCGGACTTCAAAAAAAAAAAAAAAAAACGACCAGACCCTTCCTCACGTTTTTTGACGTCCTGAGTTCATTTTTGCAGTCCGTTTCTCCAAATTCTCACTCTAAATATCACTTTTGGCCATCATAATGGAACGATCAGATGTTTTACAACCTATCTATTTGCTTCTTGATGGTGGAAATTATATACCATGGGCTCAGGCCATGACTAGCTTTCTTAAGGGTCGAAAATTATGGCGGATCATAACAGGGGATGTCAAGGAATCAACGAAAAAATCCGATGGAAAATTTGCCGAACGCCTTGAGGATTGGGATAGCAAGAATCATCAAATCATCACTTGGTTGTGAAACACATCTGTTACCTCTATCAGTATACAGTTTGGGCGTTTTGATAAAGCGAAACAAGTTTGGGACTTTCTAGCAGAGAGATACACCGCTGCTGATGGAGCACATCAATATCAGCTTGCCACTGCTCTTCATTACATGCGTCAAGAAGCCGGTTAATCAATTACCACCTTTCTATCTCAGATGTATGCAGTTTGGGATCAACTCACGACTTCCGAGCCTGCCTGGGATTGTGCTGCAGATGCTAACAAATTCAATACTTAGCATGACCGTGGACGTCTTGTCCAGTTTCTCATGGCCCTTCATGATGATTTCGAGCCTGTTCGTGCCTCTCTCTTTCATCGTAGTCCATTTCCTACACTTGAACAAGCAGTCCAAGAGCTTATTTCAGAAGAGACCCGTCTTCAATCTCGAAGATCTCACTCAACTGATGTAGTACTAGCAACTCCTAATGTTATATCCAAGAAAAATTCAGCCTTCTCAATTGAATGCAAGTATTGTCATCTTCCTGGTCATCTTCTCTTACACTGCCCCACTTGGATATGTTCCTTTTGCAAGAAAACAGGTCCTGGTCATTATCAACAAGAGTGCTATCGCAACCCCAACAGGAATTCTCAGGGTAATCGGCCCAAGGGTGGTTCTTCCAAGGCCCACAATTCATCAATACCGCTATCACATTCTGCTGCCACAACTGAAGGTTCCTCTGCTTCTCTCAATGATCCATTTACCCCCCTATCTCTGTTGCCGACCTTCAAGATATTCTTAAACAGGTTTTAGCCCAGTCTGGCTCTCCTTCTTCCACTGCTTTCTCAGTCACTTCCGGTAAGTCCTCATGGTTTTTTGATTCTGCTTGTTCGAATCACATGACCTATGACTCCCATAGCTTGACCCATAAAGTTGTCAATTCATCTGCATCTGCCATTTACACGGCTGATGGTACATCTATGCCCGTCAGTCATATCGGCACTGTATCCACATCTCATGCCTCATTTCTTGATACTTATCTTGTTCCAAAACTTACTCTTAGTCTTATCTTTGTTGGTCAACTATGTGACCTTGGTCTGACTATCATTTTTTCTTCTTCTGGTTGTCGTGTACAGGACCCTCAGACGGGACAGCTTCTTGGGATCGGCCGTAAGGTTGGGCGTTTGTTCGAGCTTGTCAGCCTGCATCTTCCCTCTCATCTCTCTACTGTCGCTTCCACCACCATTTCATCAGGCTCTACCTATCTTCACCTATGGCATTCTCGTTTAGGTCATGCTTCTTTAGGCAAATTACAATCTTTAGTTTCTAGAGGCTCGTTAGGAAAAATTGTTGTCCACAACTTTGAATGTTTATCTTGTCAACTTGGAAAACAGTCTGCTTTGCCATTTAATAAAAGTGATTCCTTATCCTCTGCATGTTTTGATTTAGTTCACTCTGATATTTGGGGCCCTTCCCCTACTCCTACCATGGGGGGATCTCGATACTTTGTCATTTTTGTGAACGATCATTCTCGTTTTACATGGATATATCTTATGCATCATCGATCTGACTTGCCACGCATATATTCTGAATTCACTGCTATGATTCACACTCATTTCAATCAGCGCATAAAGATCCTTCGTGCTGACAATGCCATGGAGTATCAAGAGTCCACTATACTTGCTCTTTTGCGTCAACATGGCACTGTCTCACATCGCTCTTGCCCTTACACTTCACAACAAAAAGGGCGTGCTGAACGAAAACATAGACACATTCTTGATACTACTCGCACATTCCTTATCTCTTCATCGTGTCCTGAGCGCTTCTGGGGCGAAGCTGCTCTCACTGTTGTGCATGTTATTAACCGTTTACCTCTCCCACTATTGATAATCTCACTCCTTTCGAACGATTGTATGATTGTTCCCCAGAGTATAATCATCTTAAGGTCTTTGGTTGTGCATGCTTTGTCTCCCTTCCCCAACATGGACGTACAAAGCTTGAGCCTCGTGCTCGGTTATGTTGCTTCTTAGGTTACGGTATTGAGCATAAGGGTTTCCGGTGTTGGGATCCTCTTTCTAAACGTCTCCGTATATCTCGTCACATGATCTTTTGGGAAAATAAAATGTTCTCATCACTCTCGTCATTCTCTCTTTCTCATGCTGTCTCTACCCCGTACTTCACAGATCCCTCTCTTCCCTTATTTTCTCCTGATGACAGTGACACAGGTTCCAGTACAAGTACCAGCGCTACCCCTGACGTGCCCCATCCTGAAGAGACTACACCATCTGATGGTCCTGTGCATGATGCTGAGCCCCATGACTCTCCTGATCCCTCACTCCGACGGTCTACACGTGTAAGAGCTATCCCTCCTCACCTTCTTGATTATCATTGTTTTTCTACCATTCTCTCTCTCCATGAGCCTTTAACTTATCGTGAGGCTAGCTCTGACCCTTTTTGGCAGCAAGCTATACAAGATGAATACAGGCCTTGGAAGCTAAACACACTTGGGATTTGGTTGATCTATCCTCGGGAAAGAATGTCATGGGTTGCAAATAGGTGTACAAGGTCAAGACTCACTCTGATGGCTCTATAGAGCGCTATAAGGCTCGATTAGTGGTAAGGGCTTTACTCAGGAGTATGGGATTGATTATGAGTAGACATTTGCCCCAGTTGCTTGTCTCACCTCTGTTCGGACATTAGTTGCTGTTGCTGCTACTAGACAGTGGAAGTTGTTCCAGATGGATATTAAAAATGCTTTCCTCAATGGTGACCTTAATGAAGAAGTTTTTATGAAGCCTCCTCCAGGCTACTCTCATCCTCCTCATAAGGTGTGTCGTTTACGTCGTGCTCTGTATGGTCTCAAGTAAGCTCCACGTGCCTGGTTTTTTAAATTCAGTTATGTTATTATTGAATTCGGCTTCACTCCGAGTAATCATGATTCTACATTGTTTATTCAACGTTCTGAGTCTGGTATTATTCTGTTGATCTTATATGTGGATGATATGATTATCATTGGGGATGACTTGGCTGGTATTTCTGATCTCAAGCAATTTCTCAGTCACCACTTTGAGATTAAAGATCTTGGTCCTTTAAGTTACTTTCTAGGGATTGAAGTCTCATCTGATTCAGCTGGCTACTATATCTCTCAGGCCAAATATTCTTCTGATCTTCTGGCTCGTGCAGGTCTTACTGATAGCAAGACTGCATCCACTCCTCTTGATGCTACTGTCCGCCTTACCCCCTGGATGGGACACTACTTTCAGATGCATCTTTATATCGCCTACTGGTTGGTAGTCTTATCTATCTTACTGTGACTCGGCCTGACATTGCCTATGCTGTTCACCTAGTCAGCCAATTCATGTCTGCTCCTCGTACCCCACACTACGCTGCGGTTCTCCGGATCCTTCGCTATATCAAGGGCACCTTGTTTCATGGCATTTTCTTCTCTACCAGTTCATCGTTAACTTTGCGTGGTTACACAGATGCAGATTGGGCTGGTGATCCTACTGATTGACGTTCTGTTACTGGATACTGTTTTCTCCTTGGTGATTTTCTTCTTTGTTGGCGTAGTAAGAAACAGACTGTTGTTGCTCGTTCAAGTACTGAAGCTAAGTATTGTGCCCTTGCTGATGTTACTCAAGAGGTAATCTGGCTTCGTTGACTTCTTGCTGATATGGGTGTTTCTCAACCTCCGGGTACTGTTCTTCATTGTGACAATCAGAGTGCTATCCAGATTGCGCATAATGATGTTTTTCATGAGCGCACTCGGCATATAGAGTGTGACTGTCATTTCATTCGTCAACATGTTATTTGTGGCACACTCAAACTTCAGTACATTCCCTCTGGTGATCAACTTGCCGATCTCTTCACTAAAGCACATCCTCCCAACCGTCTTCAAGATCTGATTTGCAAACTCAAGCTAGTGTCCTTTGCACCACCTTGAGTTTGAGGGGGGTGTTAATGTATAGATTGTAAATTACTTTATTATTTTAGGTGTACCATAATTAGGTTTACCATATTTAGCCTAACTTGGGGAGCAAGTAGTTTAACCCCTATTTATTGAGCCACCTATTGTAATTGCTGGATCACTTTTCTCTCAATATCAATACATACAGTTTTTTATAAACATGTCTCTCTTCTCGTTCGACACATTTATATTAGTTCTCATTGTTTTCATAAAAGTTTAAAAAGTTCAATTTAATCCATTCTCTCTCCTTTTTTTTTCCGATTTCCCTTTTTCACCAACATCACATACACAGCGCTACAACCACACACACACACACACAAAGAGGATCAAATCTAAAAAAATTTCTCAGTAGGGGTTAAGACACATAATTTTTCATTTTTCAATTGTATATGTACATTTTTTTTCAGTGGAGGCTAATTAATTAAGTTTTTTAACTAAGTATACATAGATATTTTTTTTTTTTTTTTGAAAAATACATATAATTTTTAACATTTTCTCGTGCAGCCCATTATGCATCTACCACTGCACGTGCCCACCCATATACACACACACACATATATATATATAATTTATATACACCCCTATATATATATACGCACATCCACACACACACATATGTGTGTGTATTTGTGTTGTGTTTGATTGTGCTTGGTGCGTGTTTTGTGTGCTTGTGTATGTGTGAGCCTTGAATGTGTTTTTGTGTGTTCCGTTTGTGTGACTGTGTAATTTGTGTTTTGCGTGTAAGATTGATGAGGGTGAGGAAGGGTTACACATGTAATTTGTTAGATTATGTAAGTATAATTAAGACATTATATGCATTTCTATCAATATTAACTAGCTTTTTAACAACAGTGATCAATTTAGCTACATTTTGTAAATATTTGGAACTGATATACATTTTTCAAACAACGGGAGTAATTAAAAAACAACGAAAGAATGGGAACTACCTGTATAATTAACACATTCTAAAATTTTGAATAAATATTTAGAATCAAATAGTTTAGAAATTTTTTCCCAATTGATGAAATTTGCTTAAAAACTTATGCACTTATGAGCAACTGAACTATAAGTTGGGCAAGTCTCCATTGAAACTGATGTAAAGACTATCTTCTTAGCTACCAAACTTCCAAATTAAACACATCATGGCAGATGCACTTAGTAAAGCTCATACGATCTTATTAGTTATGCAACTTGAAAATTAAATTTGTTCTTGCTAGTTCACCTAAATCTAATTAGGGTATCTCTAATGGTAAGTTTAAAATAAAAAACTAACCATTTTTGGTTATTTTTAGAGACTCGGGTCTTTAAAAATCATTATTAATTATTTAAATATACATGGAACCACCACTTTTGCCAACTTTTGAGTTAAAATAGAGACCCGAATTACATTTTTGGCTCTATAAGTTTAAAATACAAAACTTACCTTTTTTGACTATTTTTAGAGATTTTGGTCTCTAAAAGTCATTATTAATGAATTAAATATACATGGGGCCCATCACTTTTGACAAATTTTGAGTTAAAATAGAGACATTTGTGGCTCTAAATTTAGAGCCAAAAATGTAATCTGGGTCTTTATTTTAACTCAAAAGTTGGTAAAAGTGATGGGATTCATGTATATTTAAATAATTAATAATGATTTTTAGAGACTCGGGTCTCTAAAAATAGTCAAAAATTGCAAGTTTTGTATTTTAAACTTACCATTGGAGATACCCTAAGTAGAGCGTAATATGTGACTTTGATCGGCAGTGAGTTATTATGTACACAGAGCAATTGGCAAGAAGAAGTAGGCACTGTAAAGATTAAAAGAAAATTTGAAAAAAATACATCTACTGCCCTTGCAAAAAACAAAGAAATATAACAATTTTTTTAGTCAGTGAGATGAATTTTAGATCATTGGACAAATATTGCCATGAAATACTTCCCTATCAAACTTCAATGACTAAACTATCAAAATTAAAAATAAGATGAAAAAAATATGAAAAGATACAAAGGAATTGAAAGAAACAATAAATTAATCTATACAAATAACATGGCTGTGTTGACTCAAAACATCCATAATTTTGAGTTTTCCAAAAGTATTTTGATCAAGAATTAGTTATTGTTATGAGATCTCTTAATTAGGACACGAATATTTTAACTGGCCTGTCTTCACTAAAATTACAAGCAATATATGTGCTCTGGTGGTATTCAACAATCCAATCCTCAATTTGACTGGAACTAATTTCACTCATAGCTTCATGAAATTTCCTTAGGCAATGCAACATCTTCCCCTTTGTAACAAAATCTTAATAACAGAACTGTTGGGTCTTGATCGGAAATTCGAAAACTTTTTGAGAGCCATTTTTTTTTTCTTGAATAATGAGGCACCACGCACTGCCCTCGTGATACATATACAATCTTCACATGTCGATTTGGATTTTCTGCATTGAATGTATGTTTCGTCTTAAGAAGATTGATTCTTCACAAGTACAATGACAAGGACTATTACAAATAACCAGGGACAAATCCATAATCTTTTTTATCCGTACAACCTAAATGATTTTTATCCGTATACATAGGGCCCACCACTTTTGAAAATTTTTGATTTAAAATAGAGACATTTGTGGCTCTAAATTTAAAGCCAAAAATGTAATTTGGGTCTCTATTTTAACTCAAAAGTTGACAAAAGTGGTAGGGTCCATGTATATTTAAATAATTAATAATGATTTTTAGAGACCAAGGTCTCTAAAAATAGCCAAAAATGGTAAGTTTTGTATTTTAAATTTACCATTGGAGATACCCTAAGTAGAGCGTAATATGTTACTTTGATCGGCAGTGAGTTATTATGTGCATGGAACAATTGGCAAGAAGAAGTAGGCACTGTAAAAATTAAAAGAAAACTTGAAAAAAATACATCTACTGCCCTTGCAAAAAACAAAGAAATATAGCAATTTTTTTAGTCGATGAAATGAATTTTTTTTTTTTATGTAAAGGAGAATAGGAACCGACTAAGCGGGAACTATCCGGGGTGAGAGCTCACCCAACTTGTTTCTTTCCAAGAGTGCTCGAAGAGGTCTTGGGATGTCATCAATTTTGGAGGAACCAAACGGCTGTTGGAGACCGAAGTTCACAAGCCAATCTGCATAAAAATTCATCTCGCGGTAGATGTGGACCAACTTATACTCAGAATGGCAATCAAGAACCTGTCTACAATCTTGCAACAAAGGCCTTGAAGGGCTGGACAGAGGGAGGTTACCTTGGATCAGATTATACACAGTCGAAGAATCAGTTTCGATTAACAAATTTGTAGCATTCAAAGACTCTGGTAAGCGGAACCTTTCCCAAAGAGCTATTATCTCAGCTCTGCAACTAGTTGTAATGCCCAGGTTCTCTGCAAAGCCTGCAATCCAGTCCCCGGAAGTATCGCGAAAGAGCCCTCCTGCCCCAGTAAGACCCGAATTACCTTTGGTACAACCATCAATGTTTAACTTCCATCCTATTTGAGGTTTATACCATCTAACTTCAATCGTCTTACGGGGGCGAATACCATTACTACCGTGAGAGCTCCAAGCCTCCACAACATCAATAACATATTTCCTGATGGCATCCACAATGCTTGATGGAGAAGAAGGTGGCGTATTGCCAAAAATAGAGTCGTTACGCCATTTCTAAAGAAGCCAAGAGGCGACTCCAAAAATGATATTCCAATTGAACCCAAAAAGTGGAGTTTTGTTCCTCAAGTTCATGTTGATCCAATCACGCCAAGGAGAGTTAAAGAATGCAGTATGCATATTATGAGGAATAAGAAATTCCCAAACTTTCTTGACACGAGGGGAGAGCTTGAGAATGTGTTCAGTATCCTCATACGCGGCACCGCAAATTAAGCAATTAGCAGAGTTGGTAATATTCCTGGTAGCCAACTGGGAATGAGAAACCAATTTTTGGTGGGCAGCTTGCCAAAGGAAAACCCTTATACGCTGAGGACATGCAAGTTTCCAGAGAGCTTCCTAGTAGATACCAGAGCTGTCATAAGTAACGAAGAAAGATGAGTAGGCAGACGCAACAGAGAAGTTTCTGTGAGAGTTGAAAGCCCAGCTAGTGAAATCATCCCGCGGGTCCTCAATCCAAATTTTTTGACTAGCAATAAGAAGAGTATAGGAGGCTGGGAGTCTATGGTGAAATCGATCCCAATCCCAAGACCCATAAATTCTAACAGAACAATCAACAGTAAGATCACGCTCATCGTCAGGAATATCATTGACAACCACTTCTGTAAGGCTTTTATTTCCAACCCAAATGTCCTCCCAGAACTTAGCAGTTTTGCCATTACAAATAACCCATCGGAGACCATTTTTTAGAATGTTTCTTCCCCGAAGAATGGAGCGAAAAGTTGAAGAAACTGATGGTTTCCCAATGTAGTTAAGGAAGTCATTATGGAAGTATTTTTCTTTAAATAACTTCACCTACAAAAGATGAGCCTCATTTAAAATCTTCTAACCCAATTTTGCAAGCAGAGCTTCATTGACGAACTTAGAAGGCCGAAGACCAAGACCTTATCAGACTTGGGGTAAGCAATCCAATGTATTTTACGTTTTTCTTCTGTTGATCCCCAAATGAAATTTCGCCAGAGTTTATCAATAGAATTGCACATTTGGATGGGAATGGCAGTTGTGTGCATAGAATATGTCAGAAGAGCAGAAATAACAGATTTAGCAAGAGTCACCATCCCTGCAAGGGATAAAGTGTTCTTCTTCCAACCCAAGAGGCGAGATTGAACTTTCGAAATAACATACTTGTAGGTGCCCTGATTCATTCGTGAATAGAGGATTGGAGTACCAAGATAAAGGCCCAAGTCACGAGTGCGCTGGAAACCACTTAAAGAACATACATCTGCACCTACCGGATCGTCGGTGTTGTTAGAAAAGAAGATGGCTGACTTTGAAGAATTGATGACTTGACCAGATCCACCACATAATTGATTAATAATGTTCAAGAAGAGTTGCATTTGGGATGTTGAGGCATCTGCAAAAAAGAGTAAATCATCAACAAAAAATAAATGGGATAAAGGCGTACTATTTGGGTAAGTCGAATCGGGAGCCAAGAATCATCAGAAACAGCTTTATGAATCAATTGTGAAAGACGCTCAATGCAAAGGATAAAAAGATAGGGTAATAAAGGGTCTCCCTATTCCAAAGAATCTCAATAGAAGCAGACTCAAAAGAAGACATGATGAGGGAAATACACTTTTCTGGAAGACCAAGCTGAGAAAGTGTGTCCCGAATATAACACCAATTTAATCTGTCAAAGGCTTTCTTAAGGTCCAGCTTAATGATCATCAAGCCGTTCTTCCCTTGTTTCTTTTTCAAAGTGTGAATGACTTCCTGCAAAAGAATTACATTATCGAAAGTAGAACGGCCAGGCAAAAAACTACTCTGACAAGGGGAAATCCATCTGTCGAGGAGATGTTGCAGTCTATTAGCAAGAACTTTCATGATGATTTTAATAGGCACGTTGATGAGGCTGATAGGGCGGAAATTACAAATAGTTTCGACCTCTTTTTTCTTGGGAATCAAGTGAATTAGAGTCTGATTGATCTCAGCAGGAACAGCGCCTTCATGGAAAGCGGTTCGAACCAACTGGCAAACCATATCACTAGTGGAAGACAAATCAATTTTTTATTTGAGCAACAATACCTCAGCAAGTTATGCCAAAGGTAGGATATGGTAAGCAATTATGTTCAGTTTCTTTTGTTTTTCTATCTGTACCTGCCATTATGCATAGTTTCAACCTTTAAATGTTCAAAACTTGTATCACATTTCTCAAAGAGAAATTTAAATTTTAAACATTCATCCAAAATGGTCATTGGAGTCTGCTAAAAATCTTTTATGCTAAGAAAAATGGAGATATGTCAACCAAAAACAGTATTGGCAAATTTACAAGGAAACTTCACATTCTACAGTAAATAAATTGATACTACATCAGTACATTGATACGTAACCTTTCTCCTCTTGAAGTATCTACCACTAGCTTACTTTCAATTACAGCATGCAGATATAATCCTACAAATAATGAGAAACGATAATATTAGCCAAGGAGAACTAGATAATTAAACAAGAAAAACAATGTTACCTTACGAAAAGTATTTATCATTAGGCCTTCTAGGGTACAATCAGAAAGCAAGCAAGCAATCAAGAGGACAAAAGAACATCGGTAGTGCTCAACAATCAAAAGCCAAAACTACAGATGAATTGTAGAAAATATATAAGCACAAATTGAGTTTGAAATTTGAAGGCCGTAATTGAAGTGAAGTGTCAACATTAATTTTTCATTGTCTAACAAAAGCCGACCAACATATAAGTTTTCATTTGAACCAGTTTCAGGACATATTATGGCTAAAATTTGTGGATGATCTTTCTTAATTACTCATGTTACTGCTAACATATTAACCTTATATTAATATTCAACTGGGAACCGCACAAGGGGAAAACATTCCAAAAACAAGTGAGAAGGAGAAAAACAATAAAAAGAAAGCTAATATAATCAGTAAGCATTAAAAAGTAGCTAATTATACAGAGACATACAAGTGTAGACACTGATATAGTCGGTAATTACTACAATAAACACAAAAATCACCTTCTTGTAGAACCACTTCTGGCCATAGACAACCAAACCATTATTCAAGTTGCAAATATTGCTTTTGTTCTGAAAGGAGCAAATTGTGACTGGCATTCATTTCCATCCCCAAAATCATCATATAGATTCCCCTCTTCAACTTCATTCGCAAATAAAGATTTTGTATTGTACAAAACTTCTTCTAGCAGTTCAATCTTGATGACACCCAATCGAGAACATCAAAACTTTACTTAAAAATATGAATTTTACCAGTTTTATCTGAACCAAATCGTGCATACCTACTATTACATTTCCACTATGCCTATCGCCCGTTTTTCCAACTTAGCTTCACATTTTACATAATTATTCAAATCACTTCTAAATCCTCACACACACACACATTATAATCATATCCAAAACAATACCAAACAATATTTACAATAATTAAAATTTAGCAAAAACAATAAATCAACAACAAATAGCAAAAGAGGCTTCAATTGCTATGCATGCAAATCTAAATTATTAATATATTTCCAAATTATGACGTCATAAAACGAATAAAAAAAGCCCAGATCCAATATAAACGTCAACAACATAATCAAAAAAATCCTCACTTATATTAAAATATACTCATACATACATATACATATACACATACATAATTACATGTATATATAGATAGATACATATATACATACATAATTACATATATGTATATATAAACATATATACATGCGTAACTCAATTATATTCACATATACTCATACATATAGATTCACAAACACATATATAATTACATATACACATTTCTCAAAATAAAATTACATATACACATACATAATTACATATACATATACATATAGAGAGAGAAACGAACTGAGCTCGGAGATGAAAAACAAGAGCATAACAATGGAAGAAGCAACGGTGATAATGCCTCCGGATAGCGTTCTGCTGTAGAAATCCTCATTGATCTTAGGGTACGCATCTAAGCTTCGTATCTTACTCATTATATTCTCCATTTTTTCTAATCAAATTTGTATATATTTATTGTGTGTAATCTATCTCTATAATTATGAAGAAAAATTATATAAAATTAATATAAATCAAAATATTGAAAAATACATTTTTACAATCTTATTCACAGAAGATGACACAATAGAAAGTTTAAATACTACAAACAAGTTGCATTACACTGCTCTAGGCAACACACTGCCCTAGATTCACATGGCTCAAGACAGATTCTGACAAGTACATTGCTCAAGAAATATTACAGCTATTGCATCAGTTTTATTTAGACATTTCAACTTTCCCCCTCAAGCTGGGGTGAAGATATTGACGAGCTCGAGTATGCTAAGACCTGATTGGAGAGATGACGGTCCAAGTGACTTGGTAAACATGTTTGTCGCCTGCTCAGATGATGTAACAAAGCAAAGTGTAATAACCCCTGACCGAACTTTCTCCCGAATAAAATGGATATCAACCTCAATGTGTTTTGTCCTCTCATGAAGGACTGAGTCAGAGGACAACATAATAGCAGATTTATTATCATAGAACAATGTGGATGAGTCGGTCACCGAAAACCCTAACTCAGACAGAAGATAGCGTAACCAAAGTAGTTCACATGTTCCTTGGGCCATAGCACGGTACTCAGCTTTCGCAGAAGATCGTGAGACAACTGCTTGCTTCTTATTTTTCCATGAGATAAGGTGATTGCCACGGAAGGTGCACATCCCTGAGGTAGAACGCCTATCGCTCTTTGACCCTGCATAATCCGCATTTGTGTAACTTGACAATCTTTTTTCTACACCCGTTGCATAAAAGATTCCAAGTCCAGGAGAAGATTTAAGATACCGAAGGATATGGTAGACAACATCCAGATGAGAGGTATGAGGTGCATGTATGAATTGACTTACAATACTTACTGCATATGTAAGGTCTGGTATTGTGTTAGTCAAATAGATAAGTCGTCCCACAAGTCTCTGATATACTGATGGCTCAGCTAACAATTCTTCTGATTCCCCTGTTATCTTAAGATTGGGGTCCATAGGTGTCGTGGCAGGTCGACAACTTAGCATGCTTATATCTTGGAGAAGATCAAATGCATATTTTCTCTGGGACAAAAAAAAACCATAGCGATTTCGAGCCACCTCAATACCCAAAAAATATATAAGCTTGCCCAAATCCTTAATGTCAAACATCATCCCAAGTTCACGTTTTACCTGAACAATTCCATGAGTGTCATCTCCAGTAATGATAATATCATCCACAAAAATGAATATAACAATGCACCGACCTTGAGGATGACGTCGAACAAAGCATGTATGATCAGAGTTGCACCTAATAAACCCCATAGTAAGAACCACCTCACTGAAGCAGTTGAACTAAGCACGAGGGGATTGTTTAAGCCCATAAAGGGATTTACGAACGCGACACACTTTCCCTGAATACTCTCCCTGAGCCCGAAAACTTGGTGAAGGATCCATGTAGACAGTCTCAGAGAAATCACCATTAAGAAATGCATTTTTGACATCCAACTGGTGGAGAGGCCAAGAATATGAGGCAGCCAAATAGACAAAAAACCTGACTATAGTTAATTTGGAGACAGGAGAAAATATGGCACCAAAGTCCTTGCCTGGCACCTGAGTAAACCCTTTAGCGACAAGACAGGTCTTATAACGATCAATGGTGCCATCTGCAAGATACTTTACATTAAACACCCACTTACAGCCAATAGTCTTTTCACCAACCGGAAGATCAACAAGTTCCCTCGTCTGATTTTGTTAGAGGGCATCCATTTCCACTTTCATAGCAACCACCCATAATGGATTCTATAGGGCCTATGGAATTGAGCAAATGATAGAGACTGAATCAACCTGACTAACAAAAGATTTATACTGATCGGAGAGACCCTGAAATGACACAAACTGGGCAATAGGATGATGAGTACTACTTGAAAGTAAGTAACGGGAAGGGAGGCGTCGGTCACGAGTGGGATAATGGGAAGGTGCAGGGACCAAGGAAGAATGCGGGTTACTTGAATTCGGAGAAAAATCGGGCAGGAGAGTTGGAGCACGAGGACACCGAGAGTATAGTTGCAAGGGAGCTAGAGAAGAGACAAAGAGAAAAACATCATTGGGGCTCGACAAAGGTGTAGGAGACGGTGGCGATGTACCAGGAAGAGGAACAGGGCGAAAAAGATAGGGGGGTTCCTCCGCAGATGACATTGCTAGAGGATACTCTAGGGGCAGGGAAGGAATAGAGAAGAAAGTTACAGTCTCCAAGAATGTAACATCCATCGAGTGGTGGAAGTGATGAGTCACCGGATCATAGCACCGATAGCCTTTCGACAGGGAAGAGTACCCAATAAAGATACAACGAATAGCTTTATCATCAAACTTAATACGAGTAGGGCTGCGATTTTGAACAAAGCATGTACAACCAAAGACTCGTGGGAGAATAGGAAAGACAACAGTATTTGGCTTGAGAATGTGCAGGGGTGGTTGACCTTTGAGGACACGACTAGGGGTGCGATTGATAATATATGTAGCGGTGAGGATAGCGAAGTGCCAGAAATATCGAGATACATTCATACTAGATAAAAGACATCGAACTGTAGACATAATGTGGCGATTTTTTCATCCTGCCACACCATTCTGTTCAGGTGTGTAAGGACAAGTAAGCTGCTGAAGAATGCCTCTTTTATTAAGTTTAGCCCAAAAATCATTGGTTATATATTCTCTACTATTATCATACCGAATATTGCAGACAACAGTGTGGAATTGGGTTTTGACCATTTGAAGGAAATGAGTGAAGACTTCAGATTTTTTCTTCATCAGGTAGACCCAAGTACAATGACTATAATCATCTATAAATGTAACATAATAATGACGGTGAGAAAGGGCCATGATAGGAGATGGACCCCAAATATCAGAGTGAACAAGGTCAAAGGCACATGGAGCCTGATGCATGCGAAGAATATATGTAGTGCGAGTATGCTTTGACAATTCACAAGTTACACAATTGAACTTAAAATCCTTGCATGCTTTATTAAAAGATGGAAATAACCAACATAAATATTGAAAGTTTGCATGTCTTAAACGGGCATGCCACAAATCTAAGTTTTGAATAGAGCGAACAGGAGTATCAAAAATTGGAGACACAGAAGCTTGTAGACCGGACAAGGGTACAACAGAGGTTAGAGGTTCCCCGAAGTAGTAAAGTCTATCGTGCTCATACCCCTTGCCAAAAATCTTCTTTGAAGTCAGGTCCTGCAAGAAACAACTGTTAGATAAGAAGACAACGACAAAGTGAAGACTTTTGGTAAGATGACTAACTAACAATAGATTATAAGCAAAGTTGGGGACACAGTAAACAGATCGAAGAGTGATATCTGAGGATAAACAGATATCTCCTTGACAACGGATAAGAATAGACATTCCATCGGCAATTTGAACTGATTGATTTACGGAACAAACAAGAGAAGAAAAAATGTAAAGCTCACCAGTCAAATGATTATTGGCCCCGGAATCCAAAATCCAAGATAGCTGACCTGACTTGCCATGAAGGGCGGTAGGAGTACCCGTAACAAGGGCAGCCGTGGTGCCAGATGATGAAGTGAGGCCCAAGTAAAGTTGAAGTTGAGCAATCTGAGCCTGAAGTTGACTATAATTTGGTTGGGGATAAACAAGTTCTGTTGAGCCTGAAGAGGATGTCAATTTGGCCACAGCTTCAATACGAGGACCTCATTTCTTTTGTCCACCACCACGGTTTCTAGAATATTGTTGTTTTAATTCAGGATGAAGAGTGAAACATCGATCAATGAGGTGTCCAGGTTTCCGACAATGTTGGCAATACGGACGAGTACTTGTTTGCCGAGAACCTGAAGGAGAAACAAATGCCATCTGATCCAGAACTGACTGAGTGGGTTCAGGTGCAAGAAGAAGACGCATTTGATCATCACCATCCATAATTGCGAATGCCTCATATAGAGAAGGTAAAGGAGATGTATTTAAAATCTGAGTTCGAAGATTCTCGAACTCAGGCTTGAGACCCATCAAGAACTGATAAGTCCGACAATGATCTAGACGTTTAGTCTCAACCTCAGCATTATTCGGGAAGTCACTCAAAGGCTCATATTGAGCTAGCTCTTCCCATATAGTTTAGAGATACCCAAAAAAATCTGCAACAGAGAATCCCAAAGTTGTCTGAGAAGCATGAGAAATTTCACAATAAAGCTCGAAGATTCGAGAATCATGGCGTGTATGGGCATATATCTTTGTCAGGGAACTCTACAGACCATGAACTGTCTCGTGATACATAAAGATATTATAGATTCGGTCCTCCATAGAATTGAACATCCAACCCAAGATAACACAATTATTCATATGTCATTGAGCAAAAAAATGATATGTTTCTTTTGGCTTAGGCTCCCAACCTAAAATCCATCCAATTTTACATTTTCCACCAAGATAAAGTCGGAACGAACGAGACAAAGCATGAAATTTTTTTCCATTTAATAACACACTCGTGACTCGCTGTGCGGGTGTATTAGGCTCACGAGATAAGTCCATACGTGAGGTAATAGTTGATCGACTGGTTTCTCCTGTGTCCTTAGATTGAGTGAGTTGTTCTTTTTCTTATCCATAGATGACATATCTAACTTGGTTCGAAAAAGTAAAAACAACTCAACTATTCCACAGAAGCAAATAAGACAATGAAATTAAAAAGAAATTGATACTTATCAGAATAAAGAAGAACTTTGGCAGATGAAGATAAGAGAAGCATGATGGCTGATGAAGACGCCAGATACTCGACTGTGAAGGCTACAACTCGATCAAAGTTTGTAGACCGCAACACCTGGTTTATACTTTAGCCCAACAGACAAGAGACAACCATGAAAGACGCTCAATGCAAAGGATAAAAAGATAGGGTGATAAAGGGTCTCCCTATTCCAAAGAATCTGAATAGAAGAAGACTCAAAAGAAGACATAATGAGGAAAATACACTTTTCTGGAAGACCAAGCTGAGAAAGTGTGTCCCGAATATAACACCAGTTTAATCTGTCAAAGGCTTTCTTAAGGTCTAGCTTAATGATCATCAAGTCGTTCTTCCCTTGTTTCTTTTTCAAAGTGTGAATGACTTCCTGCAAAAGAATTACATTATCGAAAGTAGAACGGCCAGGCATGAAACTACTATGACAAGGGGAAATCCATCTGTCGAGGAGAGGTTGCAGTCTATTAGCAAGAATTTTCATGATGATTTTAATAGGCATGTTGATGAGGCTGATAGGGCGGAAATTACAAATAGTTTCTGTGACGCCCGAACTTTTTGCCTTGCATTAACTTACTATTGCATCCCTTATTTGCGCATTTAATTCTGTGCTTTATTTATTGACTTTCTTAGCTACTATTCACTCCATTTTTAAACTGCATTATATTAGTGAACTAGCATTTTTATTAAATCATATTAATTGTTAACGGAATGGGAAAAATGTGCAATTGGGCTAGAAGCGATAGGAACACTCGTTTAGAAAATGCTTTTAGTGGTTTAATGAATAGTGTTACATAACATAACTTAGAGATTTAATTAGTTAGCTTATATTTTACACTTTAGGCTCGTTTTTAAGCTATCTACGCACGTTTTAGTGGGCCACTTAAACACCCAACATGACCCTACCTATCATAAATACTCACCATAAGGCATTTGAGCTCATAACTTAGCAAAACAAAAAAAAAATTAAGCTGATTTTACTGTGCATGGGCCGAGAGCAGCAAGGAGGAGGAAAAAAATAATTTTTGCTCTTCAACTCTTCAATTCAAGCCAAACCAAGCCTAGAGCAAGTAGTTTAGGGTGTGTACAAGCTTCCTAGGTGCTCCAACGCGCATTGGTGAGGGATTTCACGGCTTATTTTTGCATTTTAAAATAGTTGCTATTTTCTTAATTTGTTAAAAATGTGATTAAATGCTATTTTATTGATTATCTATGCTATTATACCTTGTTTATAAGTGCTAGAGAACATATTTGAGCCATTGTTTCGCTTTTTAAATGGTTAGAATCGTTATTTTGAATTATGAGGTGAATAGTGATATTTTTTCTGGGGTTTTGTGTAATTGCGCGTATTAGCTCGATTCAAAACTTCTAATAGATGCCTTAGGTGTTAATAAATGTAGTCTAATAGCCCCGTACACTTGAATTGCTCTAATATCGCATATAACATGAATTAGCCGACTTTAACAAAGGGGTTTCGGGGTTAAGGCGAATCCAGGTGGACTCGTGCTTTACTTTTAGTATTCTTAGGCTACCTAGGTGCTATAGAAGCTTTGCTAACTCTTATTTGAAGCCCGGATGAGACATGTGTAGTTAAAAGCTAGAAAAGGGAAATTGAGGCTTTCGGGGTAATTGCGGGCATTTGAATGAGTTTAAGGGTTGAAAGGGTTCCTTGAGGGTTAGTTAGGAAGTTGGTATAGTTTTCCTTTGAAATTGAATCGTTAACTTTGGTTTGGAAGAGAAATAGTTTGAATAACAAAGAGGTTTAGGTGCAATTTCGGTTGTCTCACGCTTCTAAGACCTTGGCACGACTTCTTGAGTGTTTAAATGTGACTTCAAGTTGTTTTAGGGCTCTTGGCATGATTCTATGCTTGTCTTGTATATACTCCTTTGTAAAACTGCTTATTTGCTTGTATAAGTTGCTTATATTCTAACTGCATCGAGGTCAACCTACTTTGTTGATCCTTCTACGTGTTATTGCTTATATTATTGATATTAACTTGTCATTGTTAAGTGCATTGCATAGTGGTTGCACAACCATAGTGTCAGGGGCGGATGTGTTGAATATCGGCTGGGCGGCAGAGGGCTTGCCGGTGGATATTCAAACTCCGTGCCCTAGTCCCTCATTCGCCTGGTCCGGAGATTGCCAGGGGATGTTGGGTCGTAGGATTATCGAGGTACATCCGGAGTACACCCACTGGAGTGTTTGGGATTATGCCAGTTTATCGTGATCGTGATCGTGGTTCGTGGATCGTGTTCGTGGATTAAAGATTTGGTGTTGGGGTTAAGTGAAATGTATCCTTTTTAATGTATGGTTATTTAAGCTATTGTTACTTCTTAAATTGTTTAATTACTATTGTTGTTTAACTGTTTTACTTGTTGCATTGCACGCCCCGGGAGACTTTATCCCTCACTGGGCAACAGTGGTTGCTCATACCTCGATATATGTTTCAGGAGACGCTGAGGGTGATCCCCAGCTTGTTAAGGTAGTAGCAGAGGAGGAAGAGGTGCAGACAGAGCCTTTGCCCTAGTTGCTGTATGTGTATTGTTCTGAGGTGGATGTGCCTTCTTGTTGCTTTATGACACTTGTGTATCTATTTTATGGCCTCAAGGCTGTGTATATGTTGGTTGTTGCAAAGTTGAAAGATAGTTAGTTGTAGTGTAGATTTGGAAAACTATGACTTGTAATAACTTATGTTTCTGCTTTTAATCATTTTGCATGCTTGGGAGTGAATGACCTAATGTAGGATGTTTCATCTTTTAAGAATGTTTTAATGTTATCTTAGAATGGCATGGCTATTAGATTATGTTGAAATCAAGTTACCTGCATGCTTGTGTGGTTTTGGAACTGTTGGATGCTTCAAGGCTCAGCTGGCCTTGAACCTTTAAATATTTAGTTATGAAAAGCTTGTTTTATCTTGTTGAGGAATTATTTGAGAGTTTACAGGTTTCTAGAATGTCCATGGTACAGAGGAGACTCTGTCCGTGTGTCGGATCCGGACTTAACCTTTAGCGTGGGGATGGGTCGGGGCGTTACATTTTAGGTGGTATCAGAGCTCTAGATTGCATGAAGCCGGGTTAAATTTCTCAGTCTATGGGTAGAGATCTGTGATGTGACCTTGTGATTGTATGAATTTGTGGTCCTTTGATTTGTCTAAGTGGAATTTGAATTAGAAAGGAACATGTTAGCATGATAATGGAATGCGAAAGGTCTCTAAGAGTTAATGTTTGAAAGTGAAAAGTCTAGAATGTCACGCATGATTAAGTGACTATGAATCTCTTGT
The DNA here is from genome assembly GCA_037974665.1 of Ehretia macrophylla. Classification (NCBI taxonomy): domain Eukaryota; kingdom Viridiplantae; phylum Streptophyta; class Magnoliopsida; order Boraginales; family Ehretiaceae; genus Ehretia; species Ehretia macrophylla. The sequence goes on from CM075774.1 coordinate 41,475,663, forward strand.
ATGTGAATATTCTCCTAATGTAATATGTGACTTATGTGAATTTATTTGAACTTCTTCCTATGTGCTTTACCTGTAATTTATGTAAATGCCTGTCACAATACTTTGCATTCTAGTTGTTGAGATGAGGAGAAAGGGCAGACCAGGGAGAGAGCCGGAGGAAGCTCCTAGGCAGGGTGTACCGGGAGAGGGTGAATGAGTAGCAGAGAATGCACCACCGCAGGGACCAGAACCCAGCACTGCACAGATTCTGGCTATTATGGCTACTGCAATGAATACTATTGCACAGTTTGTAACTCAGAAAGGTCAGACAGGGGCTCCTAGGGGTAATCAGGCTGTCAGAGCCGAGGGTAGTGGTGCTGCTGGAGCTAATTTGTATGACTGATTTTTACATCACAGGGCCTACAGCTTCTTTGGTGAACCTGATGATATGAAGGCCGAATTATGGTTGAGGAAATTTGAAAGCGTGGCTGTAATTCTATAGTGCAGTGATGAGAGAAAGATTACTTATGCTACATTTCTGCTGGAGGGTGACGCCGACGAGTGGTGGCGTACTATTAATGAGAAATGGGAAGCTGAGGCGGTTCAACATTCGTGGGCTGATTTCGTTCAAGAAATTCGAGATAAATATATATCCGTGGTTGCCCGTGAGAGGCGTCAGGCAGAGTTCATAGCTTTGAAACAGGGAAATATGTCAATGGATCAATATGAGGCTGCTTTTACTAGGCTTTCCCGCTATGTGCCGGCTTTGGTACAACCTGAGGATATGAAGATGCAGAGGTTCATTATGGGATTGAGGAAGGATATTATGCTTAGTTTGTCTGCGAATGATTACCCTAACTATGCTGCAGTGGTCAGAGCCGCCTCGAGGTATGAAAAACGCAAGGCAGACGTGTTGGCGGAGACTAGTCAATCGAGTAAGCGGCAGTTTCAGTCTCAGAGTCAGGGGTACCAGAGGCAGACTATTCCAGTTGGGCAGAGTCCATAGCCGAGGCAGACACAGAGTTATACAGGGCCTGTTCAGATTCAGTCGCGACCAGTCCAGAGTCAGAGTCAGAGTCAAGGGCCGACCCGACCAGCAGTAGTTCGTTCTCAGCAGGGTAGTTCAGCTACCTCTACTTACAAAGCTCCTTCGGGAGGCACTGTTGCAAGACGTCACCAGCAGTGCAGCTTCTGTCAACGTCAGGGTCATACTGAGGAGAATTGTTGAAAGAGATTGGGCCGATGTACCGGATGCGGCAGTGATCAACATAGGGTTAGGGACTGCCAGAAATTCAAGAATACCAGGGGTCAGACATCTAGTCAAGGCAATCAGACCAGGGGTTCAGTTGCAGCACCAGTACCGCGGGGTCAGGCCCGAGTATTTGCCTTAGATACTGAGGAGCTTCCGGATACGACCGCTGTAGTAGAAGGTACTTTTCTTCTTAATGATCAATCAGTTAAGGTTTTAATTGATTCTGGGGCTTCGCATTCATTTATTACACCTATTTGTGCACAAAATGCTAAGTTGAAACATGATACACTGTTGTATGATATTGTGGTTTATACTCCTATAGGGCCGAAGTTTGTCACCAAATCTATCTGCACGGCATGTAATATTTATATTCAAGGTCATGTTTTTCCTGCCGATTTAATTATTCTACCTTTCCGCGACTTTGAAATTATATTGGGGATGGACTGGTTAGGTAAATATTATGCCCAGCTTGACTGTAGAAAGAAGATTGTGAAACTAGAAATGTCCGACCAGCCCGTACTTAAAATAGTTGGTAGTAGAAAATCTACGGGGACTCCCATCATATATTCTATTAAAGCATCAAAAATGTTAGGTAAGGGTTGTGAGGCTTACTTTGCTTACTTGATTAATCAACCTGGTGATCAATTGAAACTGAATGATGTACCTATCGTGAGAGAGTTTCCGGGGGTGTTTTCTGAAGAGTTACCTAGTTTACCACCTGATAGAGAGATAGAGTTTGTGATCGACTTATTACCAGGGGCTACGCCTATCTCTAGAACTCCGTACAGAATGGCTCCACTTGAGTTACAAGAATTGAAAATTCAGTTGCAGGGTTTACTTGAGAAGGGATTCATTCAGCCGAGTTCTTCATCTTGGGCTGCACCGATCTTATTTGTTAAAAAGAAAGATGGATCTCTTCGGTTATGCATTGATTATCGGGGTCTTAATCAGATAACTATCAAAAACAAATATCCATTGCCTTTGATTGATGAATTATTTGATCAGCTACAAGGTACTAGGGTATTTTCTAAATTCGATCTGAGGCAGGGCTATTATCAGTTAAGGATTAAGTCTGATGATGTTCCTAAAACTGCTTTCAGAACTCGGTATGGTCATTATGAGTTTGTTGTTCTGCCGTTTGGGTTAACTAACGCTCCTGCCGCATTTATGAATCTGATGCAGAGAGTATTCTGCCCCTATCTGGATCAGTTTGTGGTTATTTTCATTGAAGATATTCTTGTCTATTCTAAATCTGAGGCGGAACATGAACAGCATATCAGGATTGTACTGCAGACTCTTCAGGAGCATCGGTTATTTGCGAAATTCAGTAAGTGTGAGTTCTGGTTAAGACAAGTCACTTTTCTGGGCCACATTATTTCTCAGGATGGAATTTCCGTTGATCCAGCAAAGATTGAGGTTGTCATGGCATGGAAACGACCGGAGACTGTTACAGAAATTCGCAATTTTTTGGGTTTAGCGGGTTATTACAGAAGGTTTGTCAAGGATTTCTCTAAAATTGCTGGACCTTTGACTCAACTCACTCGGAAGAAGACTATATTTGACTGGAATGAGAAGTGTGAGGCTAGCTTCCAGGAGTTAAAGAAGAGATTAACCACAGCTCATATTCTCGCTCTACCTGAGGGTACCGATAATCTGGTAATCTATAGTGATACTTCTAAGGAAGGTTTGGGCTGTGTATTGATGCAGAATGGGAGAGTTATTGCTTATGCTTCCAGAAAACTGAAACCTCATGAACTTAATTACCCGACGCATGATCTCGAGCTTGTAGCTATCATCTTTGCGTTAAAGAAGTGGCGTCATTATCTTTAGGGTAATAAATTTAAAATCTTTACCGATCACAAGAGTCTGAAATATCTCTTTTCTCAGAAAGAGTTGAATATGAGGCAGAGGCGTTGGTTGGAGTTGCTTGAGGATTATAATTGTACTATCAATTATTTGCCAGGTAAAACTAATATTGTTGCTGATGTCTTAAGCCGAAAGGCTACAGTTGCTAGTCTAATCATAAAAAATTGGGAGTTCATGGAGGAATTATGTTTATGGAAGCCCAACATTTCAGATTCTGGTGTTCAATTTGCAAGTTTGCATATTCAGTCTCTTTTATTATCCAAGATTAGAGAGGCCCAGTAGGCTGATCTGCAATTGATGGAAATCTTAGAAAAGTCAAAAGGGGGAGAGTCAGATTTCAAGTTGCATGATGATGGTCTTCTTAAATTCAAAGGTAGAATTTGCTTTCCTTCTGAGCCAGCTTTAAAGAAAGAAATTCTTGCAGAGGCTCATAATTCTAAGTATACAATTCATCCAAGCAGTACTAAGATGTACAGAGATCTGAAACAGAACTACTGGTGGAACAACATGAAGAGAAAGATTGCGTACTATGTTGCTAAATGTCTTACATGCCAGAAAGTAAAAGCTGAGCATCAGAGACCGGCGGGGTTGTTACAGCCATTGGCCATTCCTGTTTGGAAATAGGACCATATCACCATGGATTTCGTGTCAGATTTACCGCAGTCTTCAAGAGGTCATGATTCAGTCTGGGTTGTTGTGGATAGATTGACCAAAACCTCTCATTTTATTGCTACTAAGAAGACTGAATCTCTGGATCGGTTGGCTGAAATTTATGTTGAGAATATTGTTAGACTTCATGGAATTCCCAAGAGTATTGTGTCAGACAAAGATCCCCGATTCACATCTCAGTTCTGGCAGAAGATTCAGAAAGCTTTGGGCACGACATTGAACTTCAGTACTTCTCATCATCCTCAAACGGACGGACAATCTGAAAGAACTATTTTAATACTTGAGGATATGCTCCGAGCGTGCATTTTGGACTTCGGTAAGAGTTGAGAAAAATACTTACCTCTTGCAGAATTTGCTTATAACAACAGTTATCAAGCTACTATCGGTATGGCACCGTATGAGGCTTTGTATGGACGGAAATGCATATCTCTTTTATATTGGGATGAAGTTGGAGAGTCAAAATCTATTGATCCTACTTTATTGCCAGAGATGAACATAATGATTGACAATGTTCAGCTTATCAGAAAAAGAATGCTCACAGTACAGAGCTGGCAAAAGAGTTATGCAGATAGACGCCGTCGTGATCTGAAATTTACCGTAGGGGATCGAGTATTTCTGAAAATTTCTCCTCGCAAAGGTTTGATTCGGCATGGTAAAGGAGGTAAACTCAATCCTCGTTATGTGGGACCATTTGAGATAACTGAAACCATTAGGGAATTGGCTTACCGTCTAGCTTGGCCTCATAGTATGGGCAGAATTCATGATGTCTTCCATGTTTCTATGTTTCGGAAGTATCAGCCAGATCTTTCTCATGTTCTTGAGCCCAAGCCACTAGAGATCAGTGAAACTTTGACATACACAGAGAAACATCTTCGAATTGTTGATCAGAAAGTTCAGGAGCTGAGGACTAAAAGCATTCCGATGGTTAAAGTTCTGTGGGATCATCACGGGTTAGAGGATGCTACCTGGGAGAGCGAGGATCAGATGCGAGAGAAATATCCAGAGTTATTCGCCGATTCATGTAAGAATTGCGTGGACGCAATTAGTTTAAGAGGGAGAGGATGTGACGCCCGAACTTTTTGCCTTGCATTAACTTACTGTTGCATCCCTTATTTGCGCATTTAATTCTGTGCTTTATTTATTGACTTTCTTAGCTACTATTCACTCCATTTTTAAAATGCATTATATTAGTGAACTAGCATTTTTATTAAATCATATTAATTGTTAACGGAATGGGAAAAATGTGCAATTGGGCTAGAAGCGATAGGAACACTTGTTTAGAAAATGCTTTTAGTGGTTTAATGAATAGTGTTACGTAACATAACTTAGAGATTTAATTAGTTAGCTTATATTTTACACTTTAGGCTCATTTTTAAGCTATCTACGCACGTTTTAGTGGGCCACTTAAACACCCAACATGACCCTACCTATCATAAATACTCACCATAAGGCATTTGAGCTCATAACTTAGCAAAACAAAAAAAAAATAAGCTGATTTTACTGTGCATGGGCCGAAAGCAGCAAGGAGAAGGAAAAAAATAATTTTTGCTCTTCAACTCTTCAATTCAAGCCAAGCCAAGCCTAGAGCAAGTAGTTTAGGGTGTGTGCAAGCTTCCTAGGTGCTCCTACACACATTGGTGAGGGATTTCACGGCTTATTTTTGTATTTTAAAATAGTTGCTATTTTCTTGATTTGTTGAAAATGTGATTAAATGCTATTGTATTGATTATCTGTGCTATTATACCTTGTTTATAAGTGCTAGAGAACATATTTGATCCATTGTTTCGCTTTTTAAACGGTTAGAATCGTTATTTTGAATTATGAGGTGAATAGTGACATTTTTTTTTAGGGTTTTGTGTAATTACGCGTATTAGCTCGATTCAAAACTTCTAATAGATGCCTTAGATGTTAATAAAGGTAGTCTAATAGCTCCGTACACTTGAATTGCTCTAATATCGCATATAACATGAATTAGCCGACTTTAACAAAGGGATTTCGGGGTTAAAGCGAATCCAGGTGGACTCGGGCTTTACTTTTAGTATTCTTAGGCTACCTAGGTGCTATAGAAGCTTTGCTAACTCTTATTTGAAGCCCGGATGAGACATGTGTAGTTAAAAGCTAGAAAAGGGAAATTGAGGCTTTCGGGGTAATTGCAGGCATTTGAATGAGTTTGAGGGTTGAAAGGGTTCCTTGAGGGTTAGTTAGGAAGTTGGTATAGTTTTCCTTTGAAATTGAATCGTTAACTTTGGTTTGGAAGAGAAATAGTTTGAATAACAAAGGGGTTTAGGTGCAATTTCGGTTGTCTCACGCTTCTAAGACCTTGGCACGACTTCTTGAGTGTTTAAATGTGACTTCAAGTTGTTTTAGGGCTCTTGGCATGATTCTATGCTTGTCTTGTATATACTCCTTTGTAAAACTGCTTATTTGCTTGTATAAGTTGCTTATATTCTAACTGCATCGAGGTCAACCTACTTTGTTGATCCTCCTACGTGTTATTGCTTATATTATTGATATTAACTTGTCATCGTTAAGTGCATTGCATAGTGTCAGGGGCGGATGTGTTGAATATTGGCTGGGCGGCAGAGGGCTTGCCGGTGGATATTCAAACTCCGTGCCCTAGTCCCTCATTTGCCTGGTCCGGAGATTGCCAGGGGATGTTGGGTCGTAGGATTATCGAGGTACATCCGGAGTACACCCACTGGAGTGTTTGGGATTATGCCGGCTTATCGTGATCGTGATCGTGGTTCGTGGATCTTGTTTGTGGATTGAAGATTTGGTGTTGGGGTTAAGTGAAATGTATCCTTTTTAATGTGTGGATATTTAAGCTATTGTTACTTCTTAAATTGTTTAATTACTATTGTTGTTTAACTGTTTTACTTGTTGCATTGCACACCCCGGGAGACTTTATCCCTCACTGGGCAACAGTGGTTGCTCATACCTCGATATATGTTTCAGGAGACGCTGAGGGTGATCCCCAGCTTGTTGAGGTAGTAGTGGAGGAGGAAGAGGTGCAGACAGAGCCTTTGCCCTAGTTGCTGTATGTGTGTTGTTCTGAGGTGGATGTGCCTTCTTGTTGCTTTATGACACTTGTGTATCTATTTTGTGGCCTCAAGGCTGTGTATATGTTGGTTGTTGCAAAGTTGAAAGACAGTTAGTTGTAGTGTAGATTTGGAAAACTATGACTTGTAATAACTTATGTTTCTGCTTTTAATCATTTTGCATGCTTGGGAGTGAATGACCTAATGTAGGATGTTTCATCTTTTAAGAATGTTTTAATGTTATCTTAGAATGGCATGGCTATTAGATTATGTTGAAATCAAGTTACCTGCATGCTTGTGTGGTTTTGGAACTGTTTGCTTCAAGGCTCGAATGGCCTTGAACCTTTAAATATTTAGTTATGAAAAGCTTGTTTTATCTTGTTGAGGAATTATTTGAGAGTTTACAGGTTTCTAGAATGTCCATGGTACAGAGGAGACTTTGTCCATGTGTCGGGTCCGGACTTAACCTTTAGCGCGGGGTTGGGTCGGGGCGTTACAGTTTTGACCTCTTTTTTCTTGGGAATCAAGTGAATCAGAGTCTGATTGATCTCAGCAGGAACAGTGCCTTCGTGGAAAGCGGTTCGAACCAACTGATAAACCATATCATTAATGGAAGACAAATCAATTTTTTATTTGAGCAACAATACCTCAGCAAGTTATGCCAAAGGTAGGATATGGTAAGCAATTATGTTCAGTTTCTTTCTTTTTTCTATCTGTACCGGCCATTATGCATAGTTTCAACCTTTAAATGTTCAAAACTTGTATCACATTTCTCAAAGAGAAATTTAAATTTTAAACATTCATCCAAAATGGTCATTGGAGTTTGCTAAAAATATTTTATGCTAAGAAAAATGGAGACATCATTTAGTGTTAACCAAAAACAGTATTGACAAATTTACAAGGAAACTTCACATTCTACAATAAATAAATTGATACTACATCAGTACATTGATACGTAACCTTTCTCCTCTTGAAGTATTTACCACTAGCTTACTTTCAGTTACAGCATGCAGATATAATCCTACAAACAATGAGAAACAATAATATTAGCCAAGGAGAACTAGATAATTAAACAAGAAAAACAATGTTATCTTACGAAAAGTATTTATCATTAGGCCTTCTAGGGTACAATCAGAAAGCAAGCGAGCAATCAAGAAAACAAAAGAACATCGGTAGTGCACAACAATCAAAAGCCAAAACTACAGATGAATTGCAGAAAATATATAAGCACAAATTGAGTTTGAAATTTGAAGGCCGTAATTGAAGTGAAGTGTCGACATTAATTTTTCATTGTCTAACAAAAGCCGACCAATTATACCTGCTTATAGGAGCCAACTACTAACTAGAAGGTCTAATATCATATAAGTTTTCATTTGAACCAGTTTCAAGACATACTATGGCTAAAATTCTTGGATGATCTTTCTTAATTACTCATGTTACTGCTAACATATTAACCTTAGATTAATATTCAACTGGGAACCGCACAAGGGGAAAACATTCCAAAAACAAGTGAGAAGGAGAAAAACAATAAAAAGAAAGCTAATATAATCAGTAAGCATTAAAAAGTAGCTAATTATACCGAGACATACAAGTGCAGGCACTAATATAGTCGGTAATCACTACAATAAACACAGAAATCACCTTCTTGTAGAACCACTTCCGGCCATAGACAACCGAACTATTATTGAAGTTGCAAATATTGCTTTTGTTCTGAAAGGAGCAAATTGTGACTGGCATTCATTTCCATCCCCAAAATCATCATATAGATTCCCCTCTTCAACTTCATTCACAAATAAAGATTTGGTATTGCACAAAACTTCTTCTAGCAGTTCAATCTTGATGACACTCAATCGAGAACATCAAAACTTTACTTAAAAAGATGAATTTTACCAGTTTTATCTTAACTGAATCATGCATACCTACAGTTACATTTCCACTCTGCCTATCGCCCGTTTTTCCAACTTAGCTTCACATTTTACATAATTATTCAAATCACTTCTAAATCCTCACACGCACACACATTCTAATCACATCCAAAACAATACCAAACAATATTTAAAATAATTAAAATTTAGCAAAAACAATAAATCAACAACAAATAACAAAAGAGGCCTGAATTGCTATGCATGCAAATCTAAATTATTATACGTTTCCAAATTATGACATCATAAAACGGCAAAAAAAAAATCTCAAAAATCCTCAATTATATTAAAATATACTCATACATATAGCTACATATACACATACATAATTACATGGATACATAGACAAATACATATATACATACATAATTACATATGTGTATATATAAACATATATACATGCATAACTCAATTATATTCACATATACTCATACATACAGATTCACAAACACATATATAATTACATATACACATTTCTCAAAAAAAAATTACATATACACATACATAATTACATATACATATACATATACATATAGAGAGAGAAACGAACTGAGCTCGGAGACAAAAAGCAAGAGCATAACAATGGAAGAAGCAACGGTGATAACGCCTCCGGATAGCGTTCTGCTGTAGAAATCCTCATTGATCTTACGGTACGCATCCAAGCTTCGTATCTTACTCATTATGTTCTCCATTTTTTTCTAATCAAATTTGTATATATTTGTTGTGTGTAATCTATCTCTATAATTATGAAGAAAAATTATATAAAATTAGAAACACCTCGTTGATTTTGATTGACTCGAAATTGAATCTGATTATTAACCAGGTGTTTGAATGGAAAATAAGCTAAAAAACTATAAAATAAAATAAAGAAATAAACGTTTAGAACTCTTTTGTATTTCTCTGTCTTAATTAATTTTACTTCTCTTCTTTTAGCATGACACATAGAAAATAAAACTAAAAGAACTTCATATATATATATAAATTTTTTGGTAAATAAAAGAAGTTCATATTCACAAACATAGAAAATATTACAGTCTTCTAACAACTCTAAATAACTAATATCATTATACTTCAGCTCTGCAAATAGGGCAAGAAGTCTTTGTTGACAACCATCTGTTTACACAATCTACATGGTACTCATGGCCGCACTGCAGAGTCGCAATAGTCTCATTGTTCTCGTATTCTTCTTGGCACACAACACACGTATCGCAACCTTCATCTTTATCCGCATTCCCTTCATACGTCCGTGTCATCAAATTCTGGAAGACATCCACAGACGAGTCAATTTTCAGATCATCAACAATAACAGCTATTTGTTCAATTATGCCGTTCAAATAATTTACGAGTTCTCCATGCTCGTGAAGCGGCAATAATGTTTCTTCCTCCAGTTGTTCTTCTAGTTGGTCAAGACGAGCTATTGTTTCAGCAATACTCACGTCGAATTCTGGCTGCAGACTCTGATAATTATAATAATCATGATAGCCATGCGGCGACGCATATAGTGCTGGATTATGCATACTCTGATATTGATATGGCTGGTAGCCATGAACCGCCATCATTGGTGAGCCATTAGGGGATAGTACATTGACATTGTTGGTTTGCGTTTCTTGATCATAGAAGCTTGGAGCAGTGGTGTAATGGCTGCCATAGGAGGCATGGTGCTGACTCTGAGCGTGATTAGCGCTATTGGCCATGTCTTGTGAAAATACAAAGTAGACAAGTACGAGAATTAATGTTTTGTGAGATGAGAGGGTGGAGAACTAATGACTATATGTATTTATAGAGTTTTCTTGAATCCTAGGAAACTAGGTTTCAAGTTTAAGGCGGTTAGACATCAACATCAACGGTTCAAGGCTTGGTAGCAGAGAAGAAAAAAAAAAAAGGAAAGCTCCAACAGCAACGTTCTTATTTAATATTTATTGCTTGTCAAGTAATATTAATTGTGCCATTAGTCTAAATATTACCTTACTTTTTCAAATTACTTCCCATTATATAATGGTTAAATTAATTAGTACCAAAAGTTTATCAAAGTTAGTTAAATTAGTGTTTATCATTGTAATATTGAGTTAGATTTAATAGAATAATAATCGTATGTGAGGTAAAATTAGAAATATTATATAGTGTTCAACCATTTATATTAGTTCTCATTGTTTTCATAAAAGTTTAAAAAGTGCAATTTAATCCATTCTCTCTCCTTTTTTTTCCCATTTCCCTTTTTCACCAACATCACATACACAGCGCTACAACCACAGACACACACACACACATAGAGGATCAAATCTAAAAAAATTTCTCAGTGGGGGTTAAGACACATAATTTTTCATTTTTCAATTGTATATGTATATTTTTTTTTCAGTGGAGGCTAATTAATTAAGTTTTTTTAACTAAGTATACATAGATATTTTTTTTTGAAAAATACATATAATTTTTAACATTTTCTCGTGCAGCCCTTTATGCATCTGCCACTGCACGCGCCCACCCACATACACACACACACACACACACACACACACACACACACACACACATATATATATATATATATAATTTATATACACCCCCTATATATACATATGCACATCCACACACACACATATGTGTGTGTATTTGTGTTGTGTTTGATTGTGCTTGGTGCATGTTTTGTGTGCTTGTGTATGTGTGAGCCTTGAATGTGTTTTTGTGTGTTCCGTTTGTGTGACTGTGTGATGTGTGTTTTGCGTGTAAGATTGATGAGGGTGAAGAAGGGTTACACAGGTAATTTGTTAAATTATGTAAGTATAACTAAGACATTATATGCATTTCTATCAATATTAACTAGCTTTTTAACAACAGTGATCAATTTAGCTACATTTTGTAAATATTAGGAACTGATATACATTTTTCAAACAACGGGAGTAATTAAAAAAACAACGAAAGAATGGGAACTACCTATATAATTAACCCATTCTAAAATTTTGAATAAATATTTAGAATCAAATAGTTTAGAAAATTTTTCCCAATTGATGAAATTTGCTTAAAAACTTATGCACTTATGAGCAACTGAATTATAAGTTGGGCAAGTCTCCATTGAAACTGATGTAAAGACTATCTTCTTAGCTACCAAACTTCCAAATTAAACACATCATGGCAGATGCACTTAGTAAAGCTGATACGATCTTATTAGTTATGCAACTTGAAAATTAAATTTGTTCTTGCTAGTTCACCTAAATCTAATTAGGGTATCTCTAATGGTAAGTTTAAAATACAAAACTAACCATTTTTGGCTATTTTTAGAGACCCGGGTCTCTAAAAATCATTATTAATTATTTAAATATACATGAAACCACAACTTTTGCCAATTTTTGAGTTAAAATAGAGACCCGGATTACATTTTTGGCTCTATAAGTTTAAAATACAAAACTTACCATTTTTGACTATTTTTAGATATCTGGGTCTCTAAAAATCAATATTAATGATTTAAATATACATGGGCCCACCACTTTTAACAAATTTTGAGTTAAAATAGAGACATTTGTGGAGTCTGCTAAAAATTTTAAACATTCATCCAAAATGGTTAAACATTCATCCAAAATGGTCAATGGAGTCTGCTAAAAATGGTATTAGCAAGAACTTTCATGATGATTTTAATAGGCACGTTGATGAGGTTGATAGGGCGGAAATTACAAATAGTTTCGACCTCTTTTTTCTTGGGAATCAAATGAATCAGAGTCTGATTGATCTCAGCAGGAACAGTGCCTTCGTGGAAAGCGGTTCGAACCAACTGACAAACCATATCACTAGTGGAAGACAAATCAATTTTTTATTTGAGCAACAATACCTCAGCAAGTTATGCCAAAGGTAGGATATGGTAAGCAATTATGTTCAGTTTCTTTTTTTTTTCTATCTGTACCTGCCATTATGCATAGTTTCAACCTTTAAATGTTCAAAACTTGTATCACATTTCTCAAAGAGAAATTTAAATTTTAAACATTCATCCAAAATGGTCACTGGAGTCTGCTAAAAATCGTTTATGCTATGAAAAATGGAGATATCTTTCAGTGTCAACCAAAAACATTATTGACAAATTTACAAGGAAACTTCACATTCTATAGTAAATAAATTGATACTACATCAGTACATTGATACGTAGCCTTTCTCCTCTTGAAGTATCTACCACTAGCCTACTTTCAGTTATAGCGTGCACAAATAATCCTACAAACAATAAGAAACGATAATATTAGCCAAGAAGAACTAGATAATTAAACAAGAAAAACAATGTTATCTCACGAAAAGTATTTATCATTAGGCCTTCTAGGGTGCAATCAGAAAGCAAGCGAGCAATCAAGAGGACAAAAGAACATTGGTAGTGCACAACAATCAAAAGCCAAAACTACAGACGAATTGCAGAAAATATATAAGCACAAATTGAGCTTGAAATTTGAAGGGCGTAATTGAAGTGAAGTGTCGACATTAATTTTTCATTGTCTAACAGAAGCCGACCAATTATACCTGCTTATAGGAGCCAACTACTAACTAGAAGGTCTAATATCATATAAGTTTTCATTTGAACCAGTTTCAGGACATACTATGGCTAAAATTCGTGGATGATCTTTCTTAATTACTCATGTTACTGCTAACATATTAACCTTAGATTAACATTCAACTGGGAACTGCACAAGGGGAAAACATTCCAAAACCAAGTGAGAAGGAGAAAAACAATAAAAAGAAAGCTAATATAATCAGTAAGCATTAAAAAGTAGCTAATTATACAGAGACATACAAGTGCAGGCACTGATATAGTCGGTAATCACTACAATAAACACAGAAATCACCTTCTTGTAGAACCACTTCCAGCCATAGACAACTGAACCATTATTCAAATTGCAAATATTGCTTTTGTTCTGAAAGGAGCAAATTGTGACTGGCATTCATTTCCATCCCCAAAATCATCATATAGATTCCCCTCTTCAACTTTATTCACAAATAAAGATTTGGTATTGCACAAAACTTCTTCTAGCAGTTCAATCTTGATGACACTCAATCGAGAACATCAAAACTTTACTTAAAAAGATGAATTTTACCAGTTTTATCTGAATTGAATCATGCATACCTACAGTTACATTTCCACTCTGCCTATCGCCCGTTTTTCCAACTTAGCTTCACATTTTACATAATTATTCAAATCACTTCTAAATCCTCACACACACACTCATTCTAATCACATACAAAACAATACCAAACAATATTTACAATAATTAAAATTTAGCAAAAACAATAAATCAACAACAAATAACAAAAGAGGCCTGAATTGCTATGCATGCAAATCTAAATTATTATACGTTTCCAAATTATGACATCATAAAACGACAAAAAAAAAAAAATCTTAGATCCAATATAACATCAACAACATAATCAAAAAAATCCTCAATTATATTAAAATATACGCATACATACAGATACTGTTGGAATATAGAAGATACTATTTTATTGTAGAGAGAAACAAGAAGAAAAATAATATGGAGACTCTAAACAAAATCTTTATTGCTCTAATATTTGGTATGTATTTGGTATTACTACAATTGAAAGGACTGACCCCTATTTATAGATTCACAAAAAACCTATGTCAATTAAGATATGGTTCTGGGATACCATTACCCACTAGGAAATACTATCTAGTCAAAAACAATTTAAATCTAACTATAACTTATTTAATAGAGTCCTAATCCAAATCAAGTTTATCTTCTAACATCCCCCTTAAACTTGATTTGACTCTCGTAACTCTGAGCAAAGCTCTAAGCTTCATAAACACGTCACTCTTGAATGGCTTTGTAAGAATGTCTGCAACTTGATCTTGAGACTTCACATACTCTATCTTCACTTCCTTTCTTGTGATGCATTCTCTGATGAAATGGTAACGTGTGTCAATGTGCTTGCTTCTTTCATGAAATACTGGATTCTTGGCTAAGGCAATTGCAGACTTGTTATCAACATAGATCTCTACTGGCTCTTCTTGAGGCATCTTAAGTTCTTTCATCAAATTCCTTAACCATAGAGCATGACAAACACATGAAGTAGCAGCTACATATTCAGCTTCACATGTAGAAAGTGTGACAATGGGTTGCTTTTTGGAACTCCAAGTGAATGTTGTATCTCCCATGAAGAAAAGATATCCACTAGTACTCTTTCGATCATCAAAATCACCAGCCCAATCGCTGTCACTATACCTCACAAGTTTGAAATCCTCTGAGTGGGAGTATAAAAGTCCATAATCAACAGTTCCTTTGATGTAGCGAAGTATTCTTTTGGCAGTCTTCAGATGTGTATTAGTAGGGGACTCCATAAAGCGACTCACAAGTCCTACACCAAAAAGAATATCTGGTCTTGTACAGGTCAAGTATCTCAAGTTTCCAACCAGGCTCTTGAAAAATGTTGGATTTACATGTTCTTCTTCATCAACCTTTGACAATTGTACTCCACATTCAATAGGGGTGTTAACAGGTTGACAATTTTTCATCTTGAATTTCTTGAGAATTTCCCTTGCATAGCCTTCTTGAGAAACAAATATTCCTTTATCTGTTTGCTTCACTTGAATTCCAAGATAATAAGACATGAGTCCAATATCAGTCATCTCAAATTCTCTTGCCATTGTCCTCTTGAAATCTTCAAATAAATTTGGATTGTTGCCAGTAAAAATTAAGTCATCCACATACAAGCAAACAATCAACACATCGTCATTCTCATGTTTGGTAAAGAGAGTATGCTCGTGCAAACACTTGGAGAAATTATTATGACGGAAATATTCATCAATTCTATTATACCAAGCTCTTGGAGCTTGTTTTAGGCCATAGAGAGCTTTCTTCAACTTTAAAATTTTATTTTCACACCCTTTCTCCACATAGCCTAATGGTTGTTGAATATATACCTCTTCATCAAGAAAACCATTCAGGAATGCAGATTTAACATCCAATTGATAAATCTTCCATCTGTGTTGGGCTACTAGAGATATGATAAATCTTATAGTTTCCAAGCGTGCAACAGGAGCAAATACCTCATCATAGTCAATGCCAGCTCGTTGACTATAGCCTTTTGCAACTAGTCTTGCCTTGTACCTTTCAACTTCACCTTTAGCATTCTTCTTTATCATGTAAACCCACTTTACTCCAATGGCTTTGTGGCCTTTGGGTAAAGTTGCAAGCTCCCAAGTGTCATTCTTCTTTATTGCCTTGATTTCTTCATCCATGGCTTGTCTCCATCTTTCATTCTCATTAGCTTCCTCAAAGCTTATTGGTTCACAATCAGCAAGTAGACAAAAGAGAGTCAGTTCATCATTTAAATTTTGAGTTACCTCATAAATTTCATCCAAGCTTCTGAAACGGGGGGTCTTTTCATGCGAACTTGAACTTGTTGAAGTTATGTCTCCTTGAGATGAAGTTGGAGCTTGATATGGAGATAGAGTTTGAGTTGGAGTTGGAGATGGATTTGGAGATATAGAGTCTTCATTGACTTCTACTTCTTGCTCTTGTATGGGAAAGAATTTGTATTCTTTTTGCTCTTTGACATTCCAATCTCATTCAGCTTCTTCATCAAATAGGACATCTCTACTCACAATAATTCTCCCATTAGTAGGATTGTAGAGCTTGTATGCTTTGGAACTCTTTTCATACCCAATGAAAACTAGCTTTTGGCTTTTGTCATCAAGCTTGATTCGATTTTGATCAGGAACATGAGCATAAGCAATGCTTCCAAAAACCCTTAAGTGCTTGATTGTTGGCTTTCTTCCACTCCATGCTTCTAATGGTGTCTTGTTAGAGAGACTCTTTGTGACACAACGATTCAATAGATAAACTGCACAATCAACTGCTTCAGCCCAAAATTCTTTAGGCATACTTCTAGATTTTAACATGCTTCGAACCATCTCAAGAACAACTCTATTTTTTCTCTCAGCAACTCCTTTCTGTTGAGGTGATCGAGGAGCTGTCAAAGGGCGTCGAATGCCATTCTCTTCACAAAAATTGTTGAATTCGCTTGATGTGAATTCTCCACCTCTATCAGATCTCAAGGCTTTGATCTCCCAACCACTTTCTTTTTCAGCAAGAGCTTTAAATTTCTTGAACTTGTAAAAAGCTTCAGATTTTTCTTTTAAAAAATAAACCCAAGTCCTACGGCTATAATCATCAATAAAAAGGATAAAATATTTATTTTTACCATAGGAGCAAGGATTAATTGGCCCGCAAATATCAGTATGGACAAGTTCTAGTGGTCTCGTTGCTCTTAATGTAGCCTCATTTGGAAAACTTTTTCTAGCTTGTTTTCCAAAAAGACATCCCTCACAAATCTGTTCCGGATGATTGATGAAAGGCAATCCATGCACCATATTCTTTCTTGACATTAAAGAAAGATTTTCAAAATTTATGTGCCCAAATCTCAAGTGCCATAACCAAGAAACTTCTTTTACACAACCTTTAAGACATTTTGCAACATCGTTTTGAATATTTAATAAAAACAATCTATTTCTTGTCATGGGCACTTTTGTTATCAAAAAATTATTTTCATCTTTTATTACACAATGTTTATCTTCCAATAAAATTGTGTAATTTTTCTCAAGAAGTTGTCCAAGACTCAAAATATTAGTTTTTAATTTTGGCACATAATAAACTTCAGAAATAAAACGATGCCTTCCATCTTTCAAACGGATTAAAATTTTACCTTTTCCTTCCACTGAGACCATAGAGGCATCTCCAAATTTAACATTGCCCTTGACAGTTTCATCGAGTTCTGCGAATATGCTCCTTTGTCCAGTCATATGATTACTTGCACCTGTATCAAGATGCCATGAAGTATCTCCTCCATCTTGTTCGCCATAATGAGTCATCAACAAGGTAATCTCTTCTTCCCCTTCTTGTCTTTCAGCAAAATTCGCTTTTTCGTACACAACTTTAGGATTACCCCTACATTCATTAGCATAATGACCATATTTTTTACAATTGTAACATTGAACTTGCGATTTGTCATACCTTTGTCCTGAATAATTGCCTCTTCCATGCCCAGGTTTATGCGAATTTTGATTTTTCTCTTCTTGATTAAATCCTCCTCTTCCACCACATCCTCGTCCTCGTCCTTGGTTTTGGCCTCGGCCTCTACCACGTCCATATCCACGACCACGTCCTTTTTGGCTTCCATCATTGCCAAAATTTTCTTCTTTTTTCAAAGCAAGATTACTTTGAAGAACTTTTTCCAAGACTTCTTGGTTCTTCTTTTTGTGTCTTTCTTCATGAGCTTGTAACGAGCCCATGAGTTCATCAACGGACATGTCATCTAAATCTTTTGATTCCTCAATCGCTACAACAATATATTCATATTTTGGATGCAAAGAACGATGGATCTTTTCTACAATACGAATATCTTTTAAATCTTCTCCATATTTTTTTAGTTGGTTAGAAACTACCAAAACTCTCAAAATATAATCTGAAATAGATTCACCATCATTCATATGGAGAGATACAAACTCACCTCTTAAAGTAAGTAGACGAACCTTTTTCACCTTGTCTACCCCGTTTTGTGATTTTTGGAGAGTTTCCCATGCTTGTTTGGTAGTAGTCGCGCATGAGATTTTCTCGAACATAGTTTCATCCAAACATAGATGGATGATAGAAAGAGCTTGTTGATCCTTCTTGCGATTTTTCACCAATGCGTCTTTTTGATTTTGACTCAAAACTTCATCTTCGTTGGGTTCTACGTAGCCTTTATCTACAATCTCCCAAGCATCTTGTGAGCCAAGGAGAGTCTTCACACGAATAGACCAATTATCATAATTGTCTTTAGTGAGGCGAGAAAATTGAAAAGGAAACATACTATTCCCTATCATCTTTACCTAGCTCGGATACCACTTTGTTGGAATATAGAAGAGACTATTTTATTGTAGATAGAAACAAGAAGAAAAATAATATGGAGACTCTAAACAAAATCTTTATTGCTCTAATATTTGGTATGTATTTGGTATGACTACAATTGAAAGGACTGACTCCTATTTATAGATTCACAAAAAACCTATGTCAATTAAGATATGGTTCTAGGAAACCATTACCCACTAAGAAATACTATCTAGTCAAAAATAATTTAAATCTAACTAGAACTTATTTAATAGAGTCCTAATCCAAATCAAGTTTATCTTCTAACAGATACATATACACATACATAATTACATAGATATATAGACAGATACATATATACATACATAATTACATATGTGTATATATAAACATATATACATGCATAACTCAATTATATTCACATATACTCATACATACAGATTCACAAACACATATATAATTACATATACACATACATAATTACATATACATATACATATAGAGAGAGAAACGAACTGAGCTCGGAGACGAAGAGCAAGAGCATAACAATGGAAGAAGCAACGGTGATAACGCCTCCGGATAGCGTTCTGCTGTAGAACTTGAAATTGAATCTGATTATTAACCAGGTGTTTGAATGGAAAATAAACTAAAAAACTATAAAATAAAATAAATAAAAAAACGTTTAGAACTCTTTTGTGTTTGTCTCTCTTAATTAATTTTATTTCTCTTCTTTTAGCATGACACATAGAAAATAAAACAAAAAGAACTTTGTATATATATATATATATATATATATATATATTTTTTTTTTTTTTTTTTTTTTTTGGTAAATAAAAGAAGTTCATATTCACAAACATAGAAAATATTACAGTCTTCTAACAACTCTAAATAACTAATATCATTATACTTTAGCTCTGCAAATAGGGCAAGAAGTCTTTGTTGACAACCATCTGTTTATACAATCTACATGGTACTCATGGCCGCACTGCAGAGTCGCAATAGTCTCATTGTTCTCGTATTCTTCTTGGCACACAACACACGTATCGCAACCTTCATCTTTATCCGCATTCCCTTCATACGTCCGTGTCATCAAATTCTGGAAGACATCCACAGACGAGTCAATTTTCAGATCATCAACAATAACAGCTATTTGTTCAATTATGCCGTTCAAATAATTTACGAGTTCTCCATGCTCGTGAAGCGGCAATAATGTTTCTTCCTCCAGTTGTTCTTCTAGTTGGTCAAGACGAGCTATTGTTTCAGCAATACTCACGTCGAATTCTGGCTGCAGACTCTGATAATTATAATAATCATGATAGCCATGCGGCGACGCATATAGTGCTGGATTATGCATACTCTGATATTGATATGGCTGGTAGCCATGAACCGCCATCATTGGTGAGCCATTAGGGGATAGTACATTGACATTGTTGGTTTGCGTTTCTTGATCATAGAAGCTTGGAGCAGTGGTGTAATGGCTGCCATAGGAGGCATGGTGCTGACTCTGAGCGTGATTAGCGCTATTGGCCATGTCTTGTGAAAATACAAAGTAGACAAGTACGAGAATTAATGTTTTGTGAGATGAGAGGGTGGAGAACTAATGACTATATGTATTTATAGAGTTTTCTTGAATCCTAGGAAACTAGGTTTCAAGTTTAAGGCAGTTAGACATCGACATCAACATCAACGGTTCAAGGCTTGGTAGCAGAGAAGAAAAAAAAAAAAAAAAAGGAAAGCTCCAACGGCAACGTTCTTATTTAATGTTTATTGCTTGTCAAGTAATATTAATTGTGCCATTAGTCCAAATATTACCTTACTTTTCCAAATTACTTCCCATTATATAATGGTTAAATTAATTAGTACCAAAAGTTTATCAAAGTTAGTTAAATTAGTCTTTATCATTGTAATATTGAGTTAGATTTAATAGAATAATAATCGTTTGTGAGGTAAAATTAGAAATATTATATAGTGTTCAACCGTTTATATTAGTTCTCATTGTTTTCATAAAAGTTTAAAAAGTTCAATTTAATCCATTCTCTCTCCTTTTTTTTTTCCATTTCCCTTTTTCACCAACATCACATACACAGCGCTACAACCACACACACACACATACACATAGAGGATCAAATCTAAAAAAATTTCTCAGTGGGGGTTAAGACACATAATTTTTCATTTTTCAATTGTATATGTACATTTTTTTTTCAGTGGAGGCTAATTAATTAAGTTTTTTAACTAAATATACATTGATATTTATTTTTATTTTTTGAAAAATACATATAATTTTTAACATTTTCTCGTGCAGCCCTTTATGCATATGCCACTACACGCGCCCACCCACATACACACACACACACACACACACATATATATATAAAATTTATATACACCCCCTATATATACAAATGCACATCCACACACACATACACATATATGTGTGTGTATTTGTGTTGTGTGTGATTGTGCTTGGTGCGTGTTTTGTGTGCTTGTGTATGTGTGACCCTTGAATATGTTTTTGTGTGTTCTGTTTGTGTGACTGTGTGATGTGTGTTTTGCGTGTAAGATTGATGAGGGTGAAGAAGGGTTACACAGGTGATTTGTTAAATTATGTAAGTATAATTAAGACATTATATGCATTTCTAGCAATATTAACAAGCTTTTTAACAACAGTGATCAATTTAGCTAGATTTTGTAAATATTAGGAACTGATATACATTTTTCAAACAACGGGAGTAATTAAAAAACAATGAAAGAATGGGAACTACCTATATAATTAACCCATTCTAAAATTTTGAATAAATATTTAGAATCAAATAGTTTAGAAAAAATTTCCCAATCGATGAAATTTGCATAAAAACTAATGCAATTATGAGCAACTGAACTATAAGTTGGGCAAGTCTCCATTGAAACTGATGTAAAGACTATCTTCTTAGCTACCAAACTTACAAATTAAACACATCATGGTAGATGCACTTAGTAAAGCTGATACGATCTTATTTGTTATGCAA
Organism: Ehretia macrophylla; assembly: GCA_037974665.1. NCBI lineage: Eukaryota > Viridiplantae > Streptophyta > Magnoliopsida > Boraginales > Ehretiaceae > Ehretia > Ehretia macrophylla. The sequence continues at coordinate 41,497,242 of CM075774.1, forward strand.
CTTGAAAATTAAATTTGTTCTTGCTAGTTCACCTAAATTTAATTAGGGTATCTCTAATGGGAAGTTTAAAATACAATACTTACAATTTTTTTACTATTTTTAGAGATCTAGGTCTCTAAAAATTATTATTAATGATTTAAATATACATGGAGCCACCATTTTTGACAAATTTTGAGTTAAAATAAGGAACCAGTCACTATTTCTGACTCTAAATTTTGAGCCAAAAATGTAATATGGGTCTCTATTTTAACTCAAAAGTTGACAAAAGTTGTGGGCTCCATGTATATTTAAATCATTAATAATGGGTCTCTACAAATTGCCAAAAATAGTAAGTTTTGTATTTTAAACTTATCATTGGAGATACCCTAAGTAGAGCGTAATATGTTCCTTTGATTGGCAGTGAGTTATTATGTGCACGGAGCAGTTGGCAAGAAGAAGTAGGCACTGTAAAAATTAAAAGAAAATTTGAAAAAAATACATCTACTGCCCTTGCAAAAAACAAAGAAATATAACAATTTTTTTTGTCGATGGGATGAATTTTAGATCACTAGACAAATATTGCCATGAAATACTTCCCTATCAAACTTCAATGACTAAACTATCAAAATTAAAAATAAGATGAAAAAACATGAAAAGATACAAAGGAATTGAAAGAAACAATAATTTAATCTATACAAATAACATGGCTGTGTTGACTCAAAACATCCATAATTTTGAGTTTTCCTAAAGTATTTTGATCAAAAATTAGTTATTGTTATGAGATCTCTTAATTAGGACACGAATATTTTAACTGGCATGTCTTCACTAAAATTACAAGTGCGCAATATGAGTGCTCTGATGGTATTCGACAATCCAATCCTCAATTTGACTGGAACTAATTTCACTCATAGCTTCATGAAATTTCCTTAGGCAATGCATCATCTTCCCCTTTGTAACAAAATCTTAATAACAGAACTGTTGGGTCTTGATCGTAAATTCGAAAACTTTCCAAGAGCCATTTCTCTTTGCTTGAATAATGAGGCACCTCATACTGCCCTAGTGATATATATACAATCTTCATATGTCAATTTGGATTTTCTGCATTGAATGTATGTTTCATCTTGAGAAGATTGATTCTTCACAAGTACAATGACAAGGACTATTACAAATAACCAGGGACAGATCCATAATATTTTTTATCCGTACAATCTAAATGATTTGAGTGATAAAAATTAGTAGAGTTGCACGGACTAATTAAGAAAAGATGCAATCAATTAGTTTTTGTCAGTACAAAATGTTTGTAGACTGAGTAAAAGAAAAACAGAATGCTGAAAGAAGGAGACACAAATCAGTAATAGCTGAAGTAAGGAAAATATGCCAAAGGTAAGATTATTGTTCTGTGAATTTATTTAAGAAGAACTCTCAGGTTAATCGCTGGATTCCACTCTGTGGTCCCAAGAGATTTCATATAAATAGATATCATACAACTTCAGCAGACAATCGGACCCTAGCAATCTTTATATATAAAAACGTCATACAACTTCCGCAAAGAGATGTGCCTAGTTACCACAGTGCCCTTCTTCTTCGCATAAGTAATATCATTCTAGAACACTGTATTTTGAGAACCATATATTTCTTCACTATCCCTAGGATTGCCAACAACATCATTCCAGAACAGTGTATTTTGAGAACCAAACATTGGTTTGGGTTGCACCCCCTTAGTGCATATCAATTAAATTCTTTACTTCTCGAAAACAAAAAAGTTAATAGAAGGTAATTCCGATGTCAAGACTAAAAGTTCAACTTTTCATGCCACTCTTCAATCAATTTAAACATAAAAAACAGCAGACCATGATGCACATGTATATTCCAAGACTCTCGTAATTACTGAAGTTTAGTTGGAAAAGAATTTTTGGTGTTATGTCCTCTATTAGTCCTCAAAGTATAAAAGGAAAAGAATATATCAATTCCATGATCCTAAAGATGCAAGCGAGATTAGCCACAGCCTAGACTTTCATTCCAAGAGACCAGAGCCGTCTCAAACAATTTAAGGATCTTGGACGATCATCTAAATAGGGGCCTTAATAATTAAGTTTTTTCTCAATAAAAAAACTCGAAATTTTCTACTAAAATAATCACTACAAATAAAAAAAAAAACCAAAATTAGAATTATAAAATAGCATAATATTACAAGTTAACAAAAAGATATATCTATATAAAATTTATTTTTCTTACCTCTTGGCCCCAATTAAATAACACTAGTTTAGGATAAACCTTTATCTTTAAAAAAAAAGAGTAATTTCTTTAAATTGGGGCCCCTAGATTAAGAGGGCCTTGGGCACAGGCCCAAGCAGCCCATAGCTTGGGCCGGCCCTGCAAGAGACAAATCAATTTTTTGTTTGAGCAACAATACCTCAGCAAGTTATGCCAAAGGTAAGATATGGTAAGCAATCATGTTCAGTTTCTTTCTTTTTTCGATCTGTTCCTGCCATTATGCATAGTTTCAACCTTTAAATGTTCAAAACTTGTATCACATTTCTCAAAGAGAAATTTAAATTTTAAACATCCATCCAAAATGGTCATTAGAGTCTGCTAAAAATCTTTTATGCTAAGAAAAATGGAGACATCATTCGGTGTCAACCAAAAACAGTATTGACAAATTTACAAGGAAACTTCACATTCTACAGTAAATAAATTGATACTACATCAGAACATTGATACGTAGCCTTTCTCCTCTTGAAGTATCTACCACTGGCTTACTTTCAGTTACAGCGTGCAGATATAATCCTACAAACAATGAGAAACGATAATATTAGCCAAGGAGAACTAGATAATTAAACAAGAAAAACAATGTTATCTCACGAAAAGTATTTATCATTAGGCCTTCTAGGGTGCAATCATAAAGCAAGCGAGCAATCAAGAGGACAAAAGAACATCGGTAGTGCACAACAATCAAAAGCCAAAACTACAGATGAATTGCAGAAAATATATAAGCACAAATTGAGTTTGAAATTTGAAGGTCGTAATTGAAGTGAAGTGTCAACATTAAATTTTCATTGTCTAACAGAAGCCAACCAATTATACCTGCTTATAGGAGCCAACTACTAACTAGAAGGTCTAATATCTTACAAGTTTTCATTTGAACCAGTTTCAGGACATACTATGGCTAAAATTCATGGATGAACTTTCTTAATTACTCATGTTACAGCTAACATATTAACCTTAGATTAATATTCAACTGGGAACCGCACAAGGGGAAAACATTCCAAAACCAAGTGAGAAGGAGAAAAACAATAAAAAGAAACCTAATATAATTAGTAAGCATTAAAAAGTAGCTAATTATACAGAGACATACAAGTGCAGACACTGATATAGTCGATAATCACTACAATAAACGCAGAAGTCACCTTCTTGTAGAACCACTTCCAACCATAGACAACCGAACCATTATTCAAGTTGTAAATATTGCTTTTGTTCTAAAAGGAGCAAATTGTGACTGGCATTCATTTCCATCCCAAAATCATCATATAGATTCCCTTCTTCAACTTCATTCACAAATAAAGATTTTATATTGCACAAAACTTCTTCTAGCAGTTCAATCTTGATGACACCCAATCGAGAACATCAAAACTTTACTTAAAAAGATGAATTTTACAAGTTTTATCTGAACCGAATCGTGCATGCCTACAGTTACATTTCCACTCTGCCTATCTCCCGTTTTTCCAACTTAGCTTCACATTTTACATAATTATTCAAATCACTTCTAAATTCTCACACACACACACACATTCTAATCACATCCAAAACAATACCAAACAATATTTACAATAATTAAAATTTAGCAAAAATAATAAATCAACAACAAATAGAAAAAGAGGCTTGAATTGATATGCATGCAAATCTAAATTATTAATATATTTCCAAATTATGACGTCATAAAATGACAAAAAAAAGCTCAGATCCAATATAAACGTCAACAACATAATCAAAAAAAAATCCTCAATTATATTAAAATATACTCATACATACAGATACATATATACATACATAATTACATGTATATATAGATAGATACATATATACATACATAATTACATATATGTATATATAAACATATATACATGCATAACTCAATTATATTCACATATACTCATACATACAGATTCACAAACTCATATATAATTACATATAGACATTTCTCAAAATAAAATTACATATACACATACATAATTACACATACATATACATATAAAGAGAGAAACGAACTGAGCTCTGAGATGAAGAGCAAGAGCATAACAATGGAAGAAGCAACGGTGATAACGCCTCCGGATAGCGTTCTGCTGTAGACATCCTTATTGATCTTAGGGTACGCATCCAAGCTTCGTATCTTACTCATTATATTCTCCATTTTTTTCTAATCAAATTTGTATATATTTATTGTGTGTAATCTATCTCTATAATTATGAAGAAAAATTATATAAAATTAATATAAATCAAAATATTGAAAAATACATTCTTACAATCTTATTCACAGAAGATGATACAATAGAAAGTTTAAATACTACAAACAAGTTGCATTACACTGCTCTAGGCAACACACTGCCCTAAATTCATATGGCTCAAGACTGATTCTGACAAGCACATTGCTCAAGAAATATTACAGCTATTATAGCTGTATTATTTAGACATTTCAACACTCCCCTTCAAGCAGGGGCGAAGATATTGATGAGCCTGAGTTTGCTAAGACCTGATTGGAGAGGTGATGGTCCAAGTGACTTGGTAAACATGTTTACCGCCTGCTCAGATGATGTAACAAAACAAGGTGTGATAACCCCTGACCGAACTTTCTCCCGAATAAAATGGATATCAACTTCAATGTGTTTTGTCCTCTCATGAAGGACTGAGTCAAAGGACAATATAATGGCATATTTATTATCATAGAATAATGTGGATGAGTCGGTCAACGGAAACCCTAACTCAGACAGAAGATAACGTAACCAAAGTAGTTCACATGTTCCTTGGGCCATAGCACGATACTCAACTTCCACAGAAGATCGTGAGACAACTGCTTGCTTCTTATTTTTCCATGGGATAAGGTGATTGCCACGGAAGGTGCACATCCCTGAGGTAGAACGCCTATCGCTCTTTGACCCTGCATAATCCGTATTAATGTAACCTGACAATCCTTTTTGTACACCCGTTGCATAAAAGATTTCAAGTCCGGAGAAGATCTAAGATACCAAAGGATATGGTAGACATCATCCAGATGAGAGGTACGAGGTGCATGCATGAATTGACTTACAATACTTACTGTATATGTAAGGTCTGGTATTGTGTTAGTCAAATAGATAAGTCGTCCCACAAGTCACTGATATACTGATTGCTCAGCTAACAATTCTTCTGATTCCCCTGTTACCTTAAGATTGGGGTCCATAGGTGTCGTGGCAGGTCGACAACCTAGCATGCCTGTATCTTAGAGAAGATCTAATGCATATTTTCCCTGGGATAAAAAAAACCATAGCGATTTCGAGCCACCTCAATACCCAAAAAATATCGAAGCTTGCCTAAATCCTTAATGTCAAACATCATCCCAAGGTCACGTTTTACCTGAACAATTCCATGAGTGTCATCTCTAGTAATGATAATATCATCTACGTAAATTGATATAACAATGCACCGACCTTGAGGATGACGTCGAACAAAGCATGTATGATCAGAGTTGCACCTAATAAACCCCATAGTAAGAACCACCTCACTGAAGCGGTTGAACCAAGCATGAGGGGATTGTTTAAGCCCATAAAAGGGATTTACGAATGCTGCACACTTTCCCTGAATACTCCCCTTGAGCCCGAAAACCTGGTGGAGGATCCATATAGATAGTCTCAGAGAAATCACCATTAAGAAATGCATTTTTGACATTCAACTGGTGGATAGGCCAAGAATATGAGGCAGCCAAAGAAACAATAAGACTGACTGTAGTTAATTTGGAGACAGGAGAAAATATGGCACCAAAGTCCTTGCCTAGCACCTGAGTAAACCCTTTAGCGACAAGACATGCCTTATAACGATCAATGGTGCCATCTGCAAGATACTTTACATTAAACACCCACTTACAACCAGCAATCTTTTCACCAACCGGAAGATCAACAAGCTCCCACGTCTGATTTTGTTAGAGGGCATCCATTTCCACTTTCATAGCAGCCACCCATAAAGGATTCTATAGGGCCTCCAGAATTGAGCGAGGAGTAGAGACTGAATCAACCTGACTAACAAAAGTTTTATACTGATCGAAGAGACCCTGAAATGACACAAACTGGGCAATAGGATGATGAGTACTACTTGAAAGTAAGTAACAAGAAGGGAGGCGTTGGTCACGAGTGGGATAACGGGAAGGTACAGGGACCAAGGGAGAATGAGGGTTACCTGAATTCGGAGAGGAATCGGGCAGGAGAGCGGGATCACGAGGATGCCGGGAGTATACCTGCAAGGGAGCTAAAGAAGAGACAAAGGGAAAAACATCATTAGGGCTAGGCAAGGGTGTAGGAGACGGTGGCGATGTATCAAGAAGAGGAACAGGGCGAGGAAGCCAGGGGGTTCCTCCGCAGATGACATTGCTGGAGGATACTCTAAGGGCAGGGAAGGAATAGAGAAAAAAGGTACAGTCTCCAAGAATGTAACATCCATCGAGTGGTGAAAGTGACGAGTCACCGAATCATAGCACCGATAGCCTTTCGATAGGGAAGAGTACCCAAGAAAGATACAACGGATAGCTTTATCATCTAACTTAGTACGAGTAGGGCTGCAATTTTGAACAAAGCATGTACAACCAAAGACTCGTGGGAGAATAGGAAAGACGACAGTATTTGGCTTGAGAATGTGCAGGGGTGGTTGACCTTTGAGGACACGACTAGGGGTGCGATTGATAATATATGTAGCAGTGAGGACATCGAAGTGCCAGAAATATCGAGGTACATTCATACCAGATAAAAGACATCGAACTGTAGACATAATGTGGCAATTTTTTCATTCTGCCACACCATTCTGTTCAAGTGTGTAAGGACAAGTAAGCTGCTGAAGAATGCCTCTTTTATTAAGTTCAGACCAAAAATCATTGGTTAGATATTCTCTACCATTATCAGACCGAATATTGTGGACAACAGTGTGGAATTGAGTTTTGACCATTTGAAGGAAGTTAGTGAAATTAGTGAAGACTTTAGATTTTTTCTTCATCAGGTAGACCCAAGTACAATGATTATAATCATCTATAAATGTAACATAATAACGATGGTGAGAAAGGGTCGTGATAAGAGATGGACCCCAAATATCATAGTGAACAAGGTCAAAGGCACATGGAGCCCGATGTATGCGAAGAATATATGTAGTGCAAGTATGCTTTGACAATTCACAAGTTACACAATTGAACTTAAAATCCTTGCATGCTTTATTAAAAGATGGAAATAACCAATAAAAATATTGAAAGTTTGCATGTCCTAAACGGGCATGCCACAAATCTAAGTTTTGAATAGAGCGAACAAGAGCATCAAAAATTGGAGACACAGAAGCTTGTAGACCAGACAAGGGTACAAGAGAGGTTAGAGGTTCCCCGAAGTAGTAAAGTCCATCGTGCTCATATCCCTTTGCCAAAAATCTTCTTTGAAGTCAGGTCCTGTAAGAAACAACTATTAGGTAAGAAGACAACGGCATAGTGAAGACTCTTGGTAAGATGACTAACTGACAATAGATTATAAGCAAAGTTGGGGACATAGTAAACAGATCGAAGAGTGATATCTGAGGATAAACAGACATCTCCTTGACAACGGATAGGAATAGACGTTCTATCAGCAATTTGAACTAATTGATTTACGGAACTGATAGGAGAAAAAAAATGGATAGCTCACCAGTCATATGATTATTGGCCCCGGAATCCAAAATCCAAGACAGCTGACCTGACTTATCATGAAGGGCGGTAGGAGTACCCGTAGCAAGGGCAACCGTGGTGCCAGATGATGAAGTGAGGCCCAAGTGAAGTTGAAGTTGAACAATCTGAGCCTGAAGTTGACTATAATTTGGTTGGGGATAAACAAGTTTTGTTGAGGCTGAAGAGGATGTCAATTCAGCCACAACTTGAATACGAGGACCTCCTTTCTTTTGTCCACCACCACGGTTTCTAGAATATTGTTGCTTTAATTCAGGATGAAGAGTGAAACATTGATCAATGAGGTGTCCAGGTTTCTGACAATGTTGGCAATACAGACGAGTACCTCTTTGCCGAGAACCTGAAGGAGAAACAAATGCCATCTGATCCAGAGCAGACTGAGTAGGTTCGGGTGCAAGAAGAAGACGCCTTCGATCATCACCATCCACAATTGCAAATGCCTCATATAGAGAAGGTAAAGGAAATGTATTTAAAATCTGAGTTCGAAGATTCTCGAACTCAGGCTTGAGACCCATCAAGAACTGATAAGTCCGACGATGATCTAGATGTTTAGTCTTAACCTCAGCATCATTCAGGAAGTCACTCAAAGGCTCATATTGAGCTAGCTCTTCCCATCTAGTTTGGAGATACCCAAAAAAATCTGCAACAGAGAATCCCAAAGTCGTCTGAGAAGCATAAGAAATTTCATGATAAAGCTCGAAGATTCGAGAATCATGACGTGTATGGGCATACATCTTTGTCAAGGAATTCCACAGACCACGAACTGTCTCGTGATACATAAACATATTATAGATTCGGTCCTCTATAGAATTGAACATCCAACCCAAGATAACACAATTATTCATGTCATTGAGCAAAAAAATGATCAGTTTCTTTCGGCTTAGGCTCCGAACCTAAAATCCATCCAATTTTACGTTTTCCACCAAGATAAAGTCGGAACAAACGAGGCCAAGCATGAAATTTTTTTTCATTTAATAACACACTTGTGACTCGCTGTGCGGGTGTATTAGGCTCACGAGATAAGTCCATACGTGAGGTAATAGTTGATTGACTGGTTTCTCCTGTGTCTTTAGATTGAGTGAGTTGTTCTTTTTCTGATCCATAGATGACATATCTAACTTGGTTCAAAAAAGTAAAAACAACTCAACTATTCCAAAGAAGCAAATAAGACAATGAAATTAAAAAGAAATTGATACTTATCAAAATAAAGAAGAACTTTGGCAGATGAAGATAAGAGAAGCACGCTGGCTGATGAAGATGCCAGATACTCGGCTGTGAAGGCTACAACTCGATCAAAGTTTGTAGACTACAACACCTGGTCTACACTTTAGCCCAACAGACAAGAGACAACCATAGATCCGAGCTTTAGTTAGGAATCTCTACTATCATCAGTGGCGTCATAATACTTCTCATCCTTCTCAAGGACTGAGCAGACAAAAGTAACATATGAAAACTTCTAACTAGGCACGATAGCAACCGACGGCGACGATGACCAGATCTAAACTGACGGCGATGAAGATTAGATGGCAGCCGGTGACGACAACGACAATATGGCAGCTGACGGTGACGACGACAATATGGTAGCCGACGGCGATGACGACGAAGACTAGATGGCAGCCGACGGCAACGACGACAATACGGCAGCTGACGGCGATGACGACGAAGATGACCAAATCTGAACCGACGACGACGAAATGATATGGAATTATCTAGCCGGCGACAACGGGTTCCGAAGCTGTCTCACTGGCGACGACGAGAGTATGGGCTTAGTGGTTGTGGTGGCTCACGACGACAAAGGCTTGACAAGCGACTAAGATAAGTTTTTTTTTTTTATGTGTGTTATGTTTGTCTATCGTGAAACGTTGTCGTGGCTCCAGATACCAAATAGAAATCAAAATAATTAAAAATACATTCTTACAATCTTATTCACAGAAGATGATACAATAGAGAGTTTAAATACTACAAACAAGTTGCATTACAATGCTCTAGGCAACAAACTACCCTAGATTCACATGGCTCAAGACTGATTCTGACAAGCACATTGCTCAAGAAATATTACAGCTATTGCAGCTGTATTATTTAGATATTTCAACAAAATTAAAACACCTCATTGATTTTGATTGACTCGAAATTGAATCTGATTATTAACCAGGTGTTTGAATGGAAAATAAACTAAAAAACTATAAAATAAAATAAATAAAAAATCATTTAGAACTCTTTTGTATTTCTCTATCTTAATTAATTTTACTTATCCTCTTTTAGCATGACACATAGAACTCTTTTGTATTTCTCTCTCTTAATTAATTTTACTTCTCTTCTTTTAGCATGACACATAGAAAATAAAACTAAAAGAACTTCATATATATATTTGATGACACATAGAAAATAAAACTAAAAGAACTTCATATATATATATAAATTTTTTGGTAAATAAAAGAAGTTCATATTCACAAACATAGAAAATATTACAGTCTTCTAACAACTCTAAATAACTAATATCATTATACTTTAGCTCTGCAAATAGGGCAAGAAGTCTTTGTTGACAACCATCTGTTTATACAATCTACATGGTACTCATGGCCGCACTGCAGAGTCGCAATAGTCTCATTGTTCTCGTATTCTTCTTGGCACACAACACACGTATCGCAACCTTCATCTTTATCCGCATTCCCTTCATACGTCCGTGTCATCAAATTCTGGAAGACATCCACAGACGAGTCAATTTTCAGATCATCAACAATAACAGCTATTTGTTCAATTATGCCGTTCAAATAATTTACGAGTTCTCCATGCTCGTGAAGCGGCAATAATGTTTCTTCCTCCAGTTGTTCTTCTAGTTGGTCAAGACGAGCTATTGTTTCAGCAATACTCACGTCGAATTCTGGCTGCAGACTCTGATATTGATATGGCTGGTAGCCATGAACCGCCATCATTGGTGAGCCATTAGGGGATAGTACATCGACATTGTTGGTTTGCGTTTCTTGATCATAGAAGCTTGGAGCAGTGGTGTAATGGCTGCCATAGGAGGCATGGTGCTGACTCTGAGCGTGATTAGCGCTATTGGCCATGTCTTGTGAAAATACAAAGTAGACAAGTACGAGAATTAATGTTTTGTGAGATGAGAGGGTGGAGAACTAATGACTATATGTATTTATAGAGTTTTCTTGAATCCTAGGAAACTAGGTTTCAAGTTTAAGGCGGTTAGACATCGACATCAACATCAACGGTTCAAGGCTTGGTAGCAGAGAAGAAAAAAAAAAAAAGGAAAGCTCCAACGGCAACGTTCTTATTTAATGTTTATTGCTTGTCAAGTAATATTAATTGTGCCATTAGTCCCAATATTACCTTACTTTTCCAAATTACTTCCCATTATATAATGGTTAAATTAATTAGTACCAAAAGTTTATCAAAGTTAGTTAAATTAGTCTTTATCATTGTAATATTGAGTTAGATTTAATAGAATAATAATCGTATGTGAGGTAAAATTAGAAATATTATAGTGTTCAACCATTTATATTAGTTCTCATTGTTTTCATAAAAGTTTAAAAAGTGCAATTTAATCCATTCTCTCTCCTTTTTTTTTCCATTTCCCTGTTTCACCAACATCACATACACAACGCTACAACCATACACACACACACACACACACATAGAGGATCAAATCTAAAAAAATTTCTCAGTGGGGGTTAAGACACATAATTTTTCATTTTTCAATTGTATATGTACATTTTTTTTTTCAGTGAAAGCTAATTAATTAAATTTTTTAACTAAGTATACATAGATTTTTTTTTTTTTTTAAAAGTACATATAATTTTTAATATTTTCTCGTGCAGCCCTTTATGCATCTGCCACTACACGCGCCCACCCACATACACACACACACACACACATATATATATATATATATATATAAAATTTATATACACCCCCTATATATACATATGCACATCCACACACACACATATGTGTGTGTATTTGTGTTGTGTTTGATTGTGCTTGGTGCGTGTTTTGTGTGCTTGTGTATGTGTGAGCCTTGAATGTGTTTTTGTGTGTTCCGTTTGTGTGACTGTGTGATGTGTGTTTTGCGTGTAAGATTGATGAGGGTGAAGAAGGGTTACACAGGTAATTTGTTAAATTAAGTAAAATTAAGACATTATATGCATTTCTATCAATATTAACTAGCTTTTTAACAATAGTGATCAATTTAGCTACATTTTGTAAATATTAGGAACTGATATACATTTTTCAAACAACGGGAGTAATCAAAAAAAATAACAAAAGAATGGGAACTACCTGTATAATTAACCCATTCTAAAATTTTGAATAAATATTTAGAATCAAATAGTTTAGAAAAATTTTCCCAATTGATGAAATTTGCTTAAAAACTTATGCACTTATGAGCAACTGAACTATAAGTTGGGCAAGTCTCCTTTGAAACTGATGTAAAGACTATCTTCTTAGCTACCAAACTTCCAAATTAAACACATCATGGCAGATGCACATAGTAAAGCTGATATAATCTTATTAGTTATGCAACTTGAAAATTAAATTTGTTCTTGCTCGTTCACCTAAATCTAATTAGGGTATCTCTAATGGTAAGTTTAAAATACAAAACTAATCATTTGTGGCTATTTTTAGAGACCCGGGTCTCTAAAAATCATTATTAATTATTTAAATATACATGAAACCACAACTTTTGCCAACTTTTAAGTTAAAATAGAGACCCTCAATTTTACTGGAACTAATTTCACTCATACCTTCATGAAATTTCTTTAGGCAATGCAACATCTTCCCCTTTGTAACAAAATCTTAATAACATAACTGTTGGGTCTTGATCGGAAATTCGAAAACTTTCCAAGAGCCATTTCTTTTTGCTTGAATAATGAGGCACCTCGCACTGCCCTCATGATATATATGCAATCTTCACATGTTGATTTGGATTTTCTGCATTGAATGTATGTTTCATCATGAGAAGATTAATTCTTCACAAGTACAATGACAAGGACTATTACAAATAACCATAAAATTTTTTATCCGTACAACCTAAATGATTTTTATCTGTATACATGGGACCCACCACTTTTGAAAAATTTTGATTTAAAATAGAGACATTTGTGGCTTTAAATTTAAAGCCAAAAATGTAATCTGGGTCTCTATTTTAATGCAAAAGTTGGCAAAAGTGATGGGCTCCATGTATATTTAAATAATTAATAATGATTTTTAGAGACCCAGGTCTCTAAAAATAGCCAAAAATGGTAAGTTTTATATTTTAAACTTACCATTGGAGATACCCTAAGTAGAGCGTAATATGTTACTTTGATCGGCAGTGAGTTATTATGTGCACGGAGCAATTGGCAAGAAGAAGTAGGCACTGTAAAAATTAAAAGAAAATTTGAAAAAAAATACATCTACTGCCCTTGCAAAAAACAAAGAAATATACCAATTTTTTTAGTCGATGAAATGAATTTTTTTTTTTTATGTAAAGGAGGATAGGAGCCGACTAAGCGGTAACTATCAGGGGTGAGAGCTCACCCAACTTGTTTCTTTCCAAGAGTGCTCGAAGAGGTCTTGGGATGTCATCAATTTTGGAGGAAACAAACGGCTGTTGGAGACCGAAGTTCGCAAGCCAATCTGCACAAAAATTCACCTCGCGGTAGATGTGGACCAGCTTGTACTCAGAATGGCGATCAAGAACCTACCTACAGTCTTGCAACAAAGGCCTTGAAGGGCTGGACAGAGGGAAGTTACCTTGGATCAGATTATACACAGTCGAAGAATCAGTTTCGATTAACAAATTTGTAGCATTCAAAGACTCTGCTAAGCGCAACCTTTCCCAAAAGAGTAATTATCTCAGCTCTGCAACTAGTTGTAATGCCCAAGTTCACTGCAAAGCCTACAATCCAGTCCCCGGAAGTGTCGCGAAAGAGCCCTCCTGCCCCAGTAAGACCCGGATTACCTTTGGCACAACCATCAATGTTTAACTTCCATCCCATTTGAGGTTTATACCATTTAACTTCAATCATCTTACGGGGGCGAATACCATTACTAACGTGAGAGCTCCAAGCCTCCACAACATCAATAACATATTTCCTGATGGCATCCACAATGTTTGATGGAGAATAAGGTGGCGTATTGCCAAAAATAGAGTCGTTACGCCATTTTCAAAAAAGCCAAGAGGCAACTCCAAAAAGGATATTCCGATTGAACCCAAAAAGTGGAGTTTTGTTCCTCAAGTTCATGTTAATCCAATCACGCCAAGGAGAGTTAAAGAATGTAGTATGCATATTATGAGGAACAAGAAATTCCCAAACTTTCTTGACACGAGGGGAGAGCTTGAGAATGTGTTCAGTATCCTCATACGTGGCACTGCAAATTAAGCAATCAGTAGAGTTTGTAATATTCCTGGTATCCAACTAGGAACGAGAAGCCAATTTTTGATGGGTAGCTTGCCAAAGGAAAACCCTTATACGTTGAGGACATACGAGTTTCCAAAGAGCTTCCCAGAAGATTCCAGAGCTGTCATAAGTAACGAAGAAAGATGAGTAGACAGACGCAACAGAGAAGTTTCTGTGAGAGTTGAAAGCCCAGCTATTGAAATCATCCCGCGGGTCCTCAATCCAAATTTTTTGACTAGCAATAAGAAGAGTACAAGAGGCTAAGAGTCTATGGTGAAATCGATCCCAATCCCAAGACCCATCAATTCTAACAAAACAATCAACAGTGAGATCACGTCATCGTCGGGAATATCATTAACAGCCACTTCTGCAAGGCTTTTATTTCTAACCCAAATGTCCTCCCAGAACTTAGCAGTTTTGCCATTACAAATAACCCATCGGAGACCATTTTTCAGAATGTTTCTTCCCCGAAGAATGAAGCGAAGAGTTGAAGAATCTGACGGTTTCCCAATGTAGTTAAGGAAGTCATTACGGAAGTATTTTTCATTAAATAACTTCACCCACAAAAGATGAGGCTCATTTAAAATCTTTCAACCCAATTTTGCGAGCAGAGCTTCGTTGACGAACTTATAAGGTCAAAGACCAAGTTCTCATCAGACTTGGGGCGGCAAATGCGATCCCAAGCAATCCAGTGTATTTTACATTTTTCTTCTGTTGATCCCCAAATGAAATTCCGCTGGAGTTTATCAATAGAATTGCACGTTTGGATGGGAATGGCAGCTGTGTGCATAGAATATGTCGGAAGAGCAAAAATAACAAATTTAGCAAGAGTCACTCTCCCTGCAAGGGATAAAGTGTTCTTCTTCCAACCCAAGAGATGAGATTGAACTTTCGAAATAACATGTTTGTAGGTGCCCTGATTCATTCTTGAATGGAGGATTGAAGAACCAAGATAAAGGCCCAAGTCACGAGTGCGCTGGAAACCACTTAAAGAACACACATCTGCAGCCACCAGATCGTCAGTGTTCTTAGAAAAGAAGATGGATGACTTTGAAGAGTTGATGACTTGACCAGATCCACCACAGAATTGATTAATAATGTTCAAGAAGAGTTGCATTTGGGATGTTGAGGCATCTGCAAAAAAGAGTAAATCATCAGCAAAAAACAAATGGGATAAAGGCGTACCATATTGGTTAAGCCGAATCGGGAGCCAAGAATCATCAGAAACAACCTTATGAATCAATTGTGAAAGACGCTCAATGCAAAGGATAAAAAGATAGGGTGATAAAGGGTCTCCCTGACGAATGCCCCTATGAGGAGAAAAAGACTCCGTAGGAAGTCCATTCCAAAGAATCTGAATAGAAGCAGACTCAAAAGAAGACACAATGAGGGAAATACACTTTTTTGGAAGACCAAGCTGAGAAAGTGTGTCCCGAATAAAACACCAGTTTAATCTGTCAAAGGCTTTCTTAAGGTCCAGCTTAATGATCATCAAGCCGTTCTTCCCTTGTTTCTTTTTCGAAGTGTGAATGACTTCCTGCAAAAGAATTACATTATCAAAAGTAGATCGGCCAAGCATGAAACTACTCTGACAAGGGGAAATCCATCTGTCGAGGAGAGGTTGCAGTCTATTAGCAAGAACTTTTATGATGATTTTAATAGGCACGTTGATGAGGCTGATAGGGCGGAAATTACAAATAGTTTCAACCTTTTTTTTCTCGGGAATCAAGTGAATTAAAGTCTAATTGATCTCAGCAGGAACAACGCCTTCGTGGAAAGCGGTTCAAACCAACTGACAAACCATATCACTAGTGGAAGACCAACAATTTTGATAGAATCCGGCTGATAATCCGTCAGGGTCGGGGGCTTTAAAAGCATTCATCTGGAAAAGGGCTTTAGAGACTTCATTATTGCTGACAGGGTGGGCAAGGGAAGCCAACTCCTTATTTGAGGCCAAAGGGAAAGCCGCTGTAGAAAAGGATGCAGGAGTGTACACAACATGGCCATTGAGATTTTGATAAAAAAGACAACACCATATATCTAAGCTTAGTGGGATCTTCAATCCAAGAACCAAAGTCATCTTTGAGGCTGAAAACATTATTTTTCCTTCTTCTAGCCAAAGTTGAAAGGTGATAATATCTAGTGTTTCTATCCCCCCAATAAAGCCATTCCTTGCGAGATTTTTGAAACCAAAGCAATTCTTCTTCATTCAAAACAACTTCATATTCACCTCTAAGCTTTTTTTCTAATTTACAGAGGGAAGAATTGTAGCGATAGTGAAGAGATTTCTGGATACCATTGATACGAACAAGAAGTTTTTTCTTTTTAGCAAAAATATTGCCAAAAGTGTTTTTGTTCCAATCAGTCAGACACTTCGAGATGCCGTCAATAGCTTCTTTGAAGTTAGAACACCCCTTAGCCCAATGATTTTCAATAAGAGATGCAAAATCATTATGTGTGCACCAAGCGAGCTCGAAACGAAAAGGCTTGGGGGTAAGAGCAGTAAGAGCCAGACCATCAAGATCAATCGAGATAGACAAGTGGTCTGAGCTTATTCTAGGCAAGTGGTGAACACCTGTGTTGGGGAAGATAAGATTCCAGTTTGGGTTAGCGTAAGCTCGATCAATCCTCTCCAACAATCTTTGACCTGAATCCCAAGAATTGGACCAGGTAAAACGTGGTCCCGAGAAACCCAGGTCAATCAAGTTACAATCATTGATCCAGCTCTCGAAAAGAAGCATATTCCTAGAAACACCAGGGGCATCTCCACTCTTATCAGCAACTTTCGCTACCTGGTTGAAATCACCTGCAATAAGCCAAGAAATGTGAAAGTTAGTAGCGACCTCACGTAAAGAGTCCCACAATTTGTTGCGAATCCCAGGGACATGGCTCGCATAAACTGCAGAAAAAAGCCAAGGGAGAAAATTCTTAATTTTAACAAGAACATTAAGAATTTGGGTCCCTGCCGAGAGGAACTCAATATCCATTTTATCCTCATTCCAAAAAAGCCAAATACCACTAGAGAAACCATTTGCCTCAACCTTTAGGGATCCAAGCATGCGGAGGGAAGAGATGACACGGTTGGCTCTATCTCCACTGATTCGAGGTTCAAAAATCACAGCAACCCAGGGTCTATGAATTCTAACAAGATCATTAAGGGCCCGACGAAAGGATTCCCTGCTAGCACCCCTGCAATTCCACATAAGAATTTTCATATCATGTTTAAAGACACCCGACGAGGGTAGACGAACAGAGGGGTCACAATCCATTAACAGTCAGATGAATTTTGGGGGGGATCATCTCCCTCATAATCCATAATATTCATAGCAGAGTCCTGTTGAGAATTAGACGAAATAGTCTTCAAATCCCCTGTTTCCACAGTAATATCCCCTGTTTCGACAGCGATATCCATTGAAAGGCTGTCTTGCTCTTGTAAAGATTCAGGTGGGCGACCTAGGGCAGACCTATCATGGACCATGTCCGAATATGGAAGGCTCGAAGCATTTTGAGATGAGATGATAGGAGACACAGTATTATTTGGATCTTTGGAACTAGTATCAGAAACTACCTTAGCAGTAAAAACACCCCCAAAAGATTTATGAACGTCAAAAGACAAGTCTTGAACCACTTGATGTTGGGTTGGTTGATGAATTTGCAAAGAATATGATCTTTTCTTGCCAATTGTGTTAGTAGCTGAAGTAGCCTTACCGTGATCTGCAACCTGTTTACCCTTCCTATTTGGATTTGAACCTGTTTTGCCAGACCCATGAGGGTATGTTGTCTTACCCTGTAGAGCATTAAGAATGCTAGGCCCAACTGCGTCCTTGTTGATACCCGGACCAAGGCTGAAATTATGAGATGAATTTTAGATCACTAGACAAATATTGCCATGAAATACTTCCCTATCAAACTTCAATGACTAAACTATCAAAATTAAAAATAAGATGAAAAAAATATGAAAAGATACAAAGGAGTTGAAAGAAACAATAAATTAATCTATACAAATAACATGGCTGTGTTGACTCAAAACATCCATAATTTTGAGTTTTCCAAAAGTATTTTGATCAAGAATTAGTTATTGTTATGAGATCTCTTAATTAGGACACGAATATTTTAACCGGCCTGTCTTCACTAAAATTACAAGCAATATGAGTAATCTGGTAGTATTCAACAACCCAATCCTCAATTTGACTGGAACTAATTTCACTCATAGCTTCATGAAATTTCCTTAGGCAATGCAACATCTTCCCCTTTGTAACAAAATCTTAATAACAGAACTGTTGGGTCTTGATCGGAAATTCGAAAACTTTCCAAGAGCCATTTCTTTTTGCTTGAATAATGAGGCACATCGCACTGCCCTCGTGATATAAATACCATCTTCACATGTCGATTTGGATTTTCTGCATTGAATGTATGTTTTGTCTTGAGAAGATTGATTCTTCACAAGTACAATGACAAAGACTATTACAAATAACCAGGGACAGATCCATAATATTTTTTATCCGTACAACCTAAATGATTTGAGTGATGAAAATTAGTAGAGTTGCACGGACTAGTTAAGAAAAGATGCAATCAATTAGTTTTTGTCAATACAAAGTGTTTGTAGACCGAGTAAAAGAAAAACAGAACGCTGAAAGAATGAGACACAAATCGGTAACAACTGAAGTAAGGAAAATATGCTAAAGGTAAGATTATTGTTCTGTGAATTTATTTAAGAAGACCTCTCAGGCCAATCGCTGGATTCCACTCTGTGGTCCGAAGAGATTTCATATAAATAGATATCATACAACTTCAGCAGACAGTCTGACCCTAGCAATCTTTGTATATATAAACGTCATACAACTTCTGCAAAGAGATGTGCCTAGTTACCACAGTTCCCTTCTTCTTTGCATAAGTAATATCATTCTAGAACACTGTATTTTGAGAACCAAATATTTCTTCACTATCCCTAGGATTGCCAACAACATCATTCCAGAACAGTTTTTTTTGGGAACCAAACATTGTTTTGGGTTGCACCCCCTTGGTGCATATCAATCAAATTCTTTACTTCTCGAAAACAAAAAAATAAATAGAAGGTAATTTCAATCTCAAGACTAAAAGTTCAACTTTTCATGCCACTCTTCAATCAATTTGAACATAGAAAACAGCAGACCATGACACACATGTATATTCCATGACTCTCGTAATTACTGAAGTTTAGTTGGAAAAGAATTTTTGGTGTTATGTCCTCTATTAGTCCTCAAAGTAAAAAAGGAAAAGAATATATCAATTCCATGATCCTAAAGATGCAAACGAGATTAGCCACAGCCTAGACTTTCATGCCAAGAGACAAATCAATTTTTTATTTGAGCAACAATACCTCAGCAAGTTATGCCAAAGGTAGGATATGGTAAGCAATCATGTTCAGTTTCTTTATTTTTTCTATCTATACCTGCCATTATGCATAGTTTCAACCTTTAAATGTTCAAAACTTGTATCATATTTCTCAAAGAGAAATTTAAATTTTAAACATTCATCCAAAATGGTCATTGGAGTCTGCTAAAAATCTTTTATGCTATGAAAAATGGAGACATCATTCAGTGTCAACCAAACACAGTATTGACAAATTTACAAGGAAACTTCACATTCTACAGTAAATAAATTGAAACTACATCAGTACATTGATACGTAGCCTTTCTCCTCTTGAAGTATCTACCACTAGCCTACTTTCAGTTACAGCGTGCAGATATAATCCTACAAACAATGAGAAACGATAATATTAGCCAAGGAGAACTAGATAATTAAACAAGAAAAACAATGTTATCTCACAAAAAGTATTTATCAATAGGCCTTCTAGGGTGCAATCATAAAGCAAGCGAGCAATCAAGAGGACAAAAGAACATCGGTAGTGCACAACAATCAAAAGCCAAAACTACAAACGAATTGCATAAAATATATAAGCACAAATTGAGTTTGAAATTTGAAGGGCGTAATTGAAGTGAAGTGTCGACATTAATTTTTCATTGTCTAACAGAAGCTGACCAATTATACCTGCTTATAGGAGCCAACTACTAACTAGAAGGTCTAATATCATATAAGTTTTCATTTGAACCAGTTTCAGGACATACTATGGCTAAAATTCGTGGATGATCTTTCTTAATTACTCATGTTATTGCTAACATATTAACCTTAGATTAACATTCAACTGGGAACCGCACAAGGGGAAAACATTCCAAAACCAAGTGAGAAGGAGAAAAACAATAAAAAGAAAGCTAATATAATCAGTAAGCATTAAAAAGTAGCTAATTATACAGAGACATACAAGTGCAGGCACTGATATAGTCAGTAATCACTACAATAAACACAGAAATCACCTTCTTGTAGAACCACTTCTAGCCATAGACAACTGAACCATTATTCAAATTGCAAATATTGCTTTTGTTCTGAAAGGAGCAAATTGTGACTGGCATTCATTTCCATCCCCAAAATCATCATATAGATTCCCCTCTTCAACTTCATTCACAAATAAAGATTTGGTATTGCACAAAACTTCTTCTAGCAGTTCAATCTTGATGACACTCAATCGAGAACATCAAAACTTTACTTAAAAGGATGAATTTTACCAGTTTTATCTTAACTGAATCATGCATACCTACAGTTACATTTCCACTATGCCTATCGCCCGTTTTTCCAACTTAGCTTCACATTTTACATAATTATTCAAATCACTTCTAAATCCTCACACGCACACACATTCTAATCACATCCAAAACAATACCAAACAATATTTACAATAATTAAAATTTAGCAAAAACAATAAATCAACAACAAATAACAAAAGAGGCCTGAATTGCTATGCATGCAAATCTAAATTATTATACGTTTCCAAATTATGACATAATATATATATATATATATATATATATATATATATATATATATATATATATATATATATATATATATATATATTTTTGGTAAATAAAAGAAGTTCATATTCACAAGCATAGAAAATATTACAGTCTTCTAACAACTCTAAATAACTAATATCATTATACTTTAGCTCTGCAAATAGGGCAAGAAGTCTTTGTTGACAACCATCTGTTTATACAATCTACATGGTACTCATGGCCGCACTGCAGAGTCGCAATAGTCTCATTGTTCTCGTATTCTTCTTGGCACACAACACACGCATCGCAACCTTCATCTTTATCCGCATTCCCTTCATACGTCCGTGTCATCAAATTCTGGAAGACATCCACAGACGACTCAATTTTCAGATCATCAACAATAACAGCTGTTTGTTCAATTATGCCGTTCAAATAATTTACGAGTTCTCCATGCTCGTGAAGCGGCAATAATGTTTCTTCCTCCAGTTGTTCTTCTAGTTGGTCAAGACGAGCTATTGTGTCAGCAATACTCACGTCGAATTCTGGCTGCAGACTCTGATAATTATAATAATCATGATAGCCATGCGGCGACGCATATAGTGCTAGATTATGCATACTCTGATATTGATATGGCTGGTAGCCATGAACCGCCATCATTGGTGAGCCATTAGGGGATAGTACATTGACATTGTTGGTTTGCGTTTCTTGATCATAGAAGCTTGGAGCAGTGGTGTAATGGCTGCCATAGGAGGCATGGTGCTGACTCTGAGCGTGATTAGCGCTATTGGCCATGTCTTGTGAAAATACAAAGTAGACAAGTACGAGAATTAATGTTTTGTGAGATGAGAGGGTGGAGAACTAATGACTATATGTATTTATAGAGTTTTCTTGAATCCTTGGAAACTAGGTTTCAAGTTTAAGGCGGTTAGACATCAACATCAACGGTTCAAGGCTTGGTAGCAGAGAAGAAAAAAAAAAAAAGGAAAGCTCCAACGGCAACGTTCTTATTTAATGTTTATTGCTTGTCAAGTAATATTAATTGTGCCATTAGTCCAAATATTACCTTACATTTTCAAATTACTTCCCATTATATAATGGTTAAATTAATTAGTACCAAAAGTTTATCAAAGTTAGTTAAATTAGTCTTTATCATTGTAATATTGAGTTAGATTTAATAGAATAATAATCGTATGTGAGGTAAAATTAGAAATATTATATAGTGTTCAACCATTTATATTAGTTCTCATTGTTTTCATAAAAGTTTAAAAAGTGCAATTTAATCCATTCTCTCTCCTTTTTTTTCCGATTTCCCTTTTTCACCAACATCACATACACAGCGCTACAACCACACACACACACACACATAGAGGATCAAATCTAAAAAAATTTCTCAGTGGGGGTTAAAACACATAATTTTTCATTTTTCAATTGTATATGTACATTTTTTTTTCAGTGAAGGCTAATTAATTAAGTTTTTTAACTAAGTATACATATATTTTTTTTTTCTTTTTTGAAAAATACATATAATTTTTAACATTTTCTCATGCAGCCCTTTATGCATCTACCACTGCACGCGCCCACCCACATACACACACACACACACACACACACACACACACACATATATATATATATATATATATATATATATATATATATAATTTGTATACACCCCGTATATATACATATGCACATCCACACACACACATATGTGTGTGTATTTGTGTTGTGTTTGATTGTGCTTGGTGCGTGTTTTGTGTGCTTGTGTATGTGTGAGCCTTGAATGTGTTTTTGTGTGTTCCGTTTGTGTGACTGTGTGATTTGTGTTTTGCATGTAAGATTCATGAGGGTGAAGAAGGGTTACACAGGTAATTTGTTAAATTATGTAAGTATAATTAAGACATTATATGCATTTCTATCAATATTCACTAGCTTTTTAACAACAGTGATCAATTTAGCTACATTTTGTAAATATTAGGAACTGATATACATTTTTCAAACAACGGGAATAATTAAAAAACAACGAAAGAATGGGAACTACCTGTATAATTAACCCATTCTAAAATTTTGAATAAATATTTAGAATCAAATAGTTTAGAAATTTTTTCCCAATTGATGAAATTTGCTTAAAAACTTATGCACTTATGAGCAATTGAACTATAAGTTGGGCAAGTCTCCATTGAAACTAATGTAAAGACTATCTTCAAAGGGGCAAATCTCACAAATAGTCCCTATTGTTTATAAATTTTTAACAAATAGTCCTTATTGTTTTAAAAGTCACGCACTTAGTCCCTATTGTTTGTAAAAGTTTCACTAATAGTCCTCATTGTTTCACAAGTCATTCAGTTAGTCCCTATTTTTTACAAAAGTCTCTCTATTAGTCCTCATTGTTTGTAAAATTCTCTCCATTAGTTCTCAATGTTTGTAAATGCATTTGCAAATATTAAGGACTAATGGAGAGACTTTTGCAAACAATAGGGACTAACTGAGTGACTTTTGAAACATTTGGGACTATTGGTAGGATTTTTTAAAACAATGGAGACTATTGGTAGGATTTTTTAAAACAACAGGGACTATTTGTTCAAAATTTATAAATAATAGGGACTATTTGTCCAATTTGCCCATCTTCTTAGCTACCAAACTTCCAAATTAAACACATCATGGCAGATGCACTTAGTAAAGCTGATACGATCTTATTAGTTATGCAACGTGAAAATTAAATTTATTCTTGCTAGTTCAACTAAATCTAATTAGGGTATCTCTCATGGTAAGTTTAAAATACAAAAATTACCATTTTTGGCTATTTTTAGAGACTCGAGTCTCTAAAAATTATTATTAATTATTTAAATATACATAGAGCCCACCACTTTTACCAACTTTTGAGTTAAAATAGAGACCCAGATTACATTTTTGGCTCTATAAGTTTAAAATACAAAACTTACCATTTTTGACTATTTTTAGATATTCAGGTCTCTAAAAATTATTATTAATGATTTAAATATACATGGGGCCCACCACTTTTGACAAATTTTGAGTTAAAATAGAGACCCAGTCACTATTTGTGGCTCTAAATTTAGAGCCAAAAATGTAATCTGTGTCTCTATTTTAATTCAAAAGTTGACAAAAGTGGTGTGCTTCATGTATATTTAAATAATTAATAATGATTTTTAGAGACCCGGGTCTCTAAAAATAGCCAAAAATTATAAGTTTTGTATTTTAAACTTACCATTGGAGATACCCTAAGTAGAGCGTAATATGTGACTTTGATCGGCAGTGAGTTATTATGTGCACGGAGCAATTGGCAAGAAGAAGTAGGCACTGTAAAAATTAAAAGAAAATTTGAAAAAAATGCATCTACTGCCCTTGCAAAAAACAAAGAAATATAACATTTTTTTTAGTCGATGAGATGAATTTTAGATCACTAGACAAATATTGCCATGAAATACTTCCCTATCAAACTTCAATGACTAAACCATAGTGGTCGAATCGTGAATCGTATCGTGAATCGAAATGTCATTTTTTTGAATCGTGAATCGAATCGAATTGTGAATCGTACCGATTCGGTCACAAATTTAAAACTAGTTGATATTTGACATATTATGTTTTTATTAACAGTTTTTAGTTGAGATTCTTTATTTGAATTAATATTAATAATTGTTTTTGTTACTTTTCTAAATTGTTCACTACTTCACTTGTTCCTAGTAGCCCAAACAATTTCTGCATCACAATATCACACTATTTTTTTTGGTCGGAACAATATCACATTTCACAAGTGCCCAAACTAGTGTTCAAAAGCTGCTGTAAACAGAAGTGGTCCAATCAGTTACGAGTTTTGTCTCCTTTTTTTATTAAATTGGGCTTATTTTGTTATCTACTTTGAAATATTTTGGGCTTTAAAAAAAAAAAAATTGACCCGAATCGTGAACGATTCAGTGAATCGTTCGATTCACACGATTCGCTACAATTCAGTACCGATTCACTTGTGATTCACATGGATTCACGATTCTCATATCCGACTCGTATCATTTTTTTAATGAATCGTACGTTTCCGATTCACTAAATCAAAATTAAAAATAAGATGAAAAAAATATGAAAAGATACAAAGGAATTGAAAGAAACAATAAATTAATCTATACAAATACCATGGCTGTGTTGACTCAAAACATCCATAATTTTGAGTTTTCCAAAAGTATTTTGATCAAGAATTAGTTAATGTTATGAAATCTCTTAATTAGGACACGAATATTTTAACCGACCTGTCTTCACTAAAATTACAAGCAATATTAGTGCTCTGGTAGTATTCAACAATCCAATCCTCAATTTGACTGGAACTAATTTCACTCATAGCTTCATGAAATTTCCTTAGGCAATGCAACATCTTCCCCTTTGTAACAAAATCTTAATAACAGAACTGTTGGGTCTTGATCGGAAATTCGAAAACTTTCCAAGAGCCATTTCTTTTTGCTTGAATAATGAGGCACCTCGCACTGCCCTCGTGATATATATACAATCTTCACATGTCGATTTGGATTTTCTGCATTGAATGTATGTTTCATCTTGAGAAGATTGATTCTTCACAAGTACAATGACAAGGACTATTACAAATAACCAGGGACAGATCCATAATATTTTTTATCCGTACAACCTAAATGATTTGAGTGATGAAAATTAGTAGAGTTGCACGGACTAATTAAGTAATTTTACATACCATAATCACCAAGGAAATTTTTAACTATCTTATGGGGCTGGTGTATGTTGTAGCTGTCACAAACAAATACATGAATCTACCCTTTTAGGGGCTACAACCGCCACAATCCACCATATGAATCCGTCCCTACGATGATCATAGACAAAAAGGACAACAACCCCTCTTTTTTCGGCGCGTTGCACCATGACCTTCAGATAACGCGGCATTTTCAAGGGGTGGAACACGATAGAATATTTGATCTTTGGGGACCTTGATAACATACGTTCCAGGACCTAAGGTTTTTCCAGATGTCTTTGTCAAAGGATCAGGATTTTTACTCGGTGGCGAGACAACCGGTGGTATAGTTTTGGCTTCTAGTGGAGATGGATCCCGCTCCTCCATTGAAACAATGGGGAGGGGTATGAAGAGGAGGGAGTGTGGTATGGGCAATGGTAGGCAAAGGGGAGGGCTTGCATGCATAGGAAGAGTTGGTTGCATGCATGAACATGAAATATGAGAGGTTGAGCAAACATAGAGGGTTTCGATTATTCTAAAGTTGACTAAAAACCAACGAGATAAACTAAAAACTAATTAATAAGCAATACCAGTAGCATGATTTGCGGTCAAAATTAAACCAAAAGCATTCTTCTCCACTCATAGTCTCTTGGCAAATCAAACAATTAATTATTCTAGTTTAGTAAGCAAGAAATTTCGAATAATTCAGTTACATATATGAATATTTCTCCAAGAAGGCAGTTGGTACTCAAAGCCCTCCCATGCACGAGATTCATGTCGGAGGACCGATCTTACTTAGGATTTATACTATGCAATTTTACCTTGACTCGACTCTATGGCTTTCAAATTATATATCGACAATTTTACCGTTATATTGATATTTGTTTCAATTCTTTATAAATGCCAACTTACAATTTAAAATTAGCATTCATATAGGAGCCACAAACCTAGGTTGATTGTTGGATAGTTCGGTTTTGCCTCCATTGTAAACCCAAAAAAAAAAGGAAGAAAAAAGAAAAATAGGATGCTTTCCATATTTCTTAATCCAAATTAACTCCTTTTTTGTCATCAAATTAGAAGCCCAAATTATAAGTTATTTATTCATTCATCCTATTTTCAAGTAGTTTTAACATACTTAGTCATCTAAAATCACAAATCACTTATTTATGTTATCTATTCATCAATAATAATTAATTATTTTTAATTTTAAAATTACTTCGTGCTATTGATGGTACACATTCGTGTCAAAGTTTCAAAAGCAGAAAAAAAAATATCTACAATAAATATATTTACAATTCACATAATTGACTTAATAATATTTTAACAATTTCGAATAAAGGTATTTATTTATAAATACAAATTCTCACAAAATTCATTGTAAATCAAATGAATTCATATGAATCTCTACCAAATACAAATAACATTTTGAGATTAAATATTTTGTTCTTTCAAATGATGTATATGATTTATAAGACAGTTGTGTCACATATCTTAGTGAGCTCTCAAGTGGCATATATATTTGTAATTAGAAAAAACTCGAATCATATCATGGTCGAAATTAGTCAATAACAATCGCCGTAGATGGTCATTAGATCAAGTGATCATATACTACTTAGCATAAAGCTACTAAGACAAATATAACTAAAATGGTGAAACATATGATACAGATTACATCTTGGAGGCACAAGATGATCATGATTACACTCCTGGGGGCACAAAGAGGTAGAAGCAAATGTGAAACAACCACCACAGGCCATTTGGCCTAGTGGTATGATTTTCACTTTAAATGTAAGAGGTTTCGAAATCAATTATTATATATAACATCTTAAATATATGTAAAATGGCATATGCTTCCCTTGACTTACAAAAAATGTAAAACAACTTAAAAGCTTATTACACATTATCGTAACTAAAGGAAGATTTAGAATATTCTATCGATGAGTTTAAATGATTTTTAAAATCAAAATTACAAGAGCTATGGGGATATTTTTGGAATGAATGGAATTCTTCCTTACTTACCAAAAAGAAAAGAACTTTGAAATATATTGGACCACAAGAAAGTACCTACTTCCTAAGAGTAATGGAGTAATATCAATCTAAAGTATGATTTTTTGGTTGAAGCAAGCAATGCATAGATAGTGATGCATAAAATCATTGCTTTTAATGAGAACCACGAATTTAGAAACCCTAATAATAGTTAGGATATTAGGAAAGCAAAGATGATTAATCGAATTTGGCATAAGTGTCCAAAATCATTTGCCAACAATGAGTTGCATTATAAAGAATCGCACCTTTTAACCATATTTTTCTATTGAAATATGACAAGTCTTTTCTTAGAATATTGTGTATAATTGAGATTTAGCCCATAAAATAAAACATATATAGACCTATGTCTAGACACCTCGTGCGTATTATCTTACTCATGAAATGATGATCATAGAATGAAGTTGGGAGTTAATTAACTTATTAACCTTCGTATAATAAATTTCTAATCTCCTTTCTTATGATATAACTAATCTTTTAATTACTAACTTGAGTACAGATAAGGGAGACATTCCAAACTTCATTTATAAGAACACAAAATGCAAATTTGCATTTGAAAAATATATACAAAATGGATAAAGAAAGGTATAATCTTCGGCAATTAAATGATAATTCATAGAGAATAATTTGGAGATAGGTTTTTTTTTTTTTTTGTATTTCTAATGTAGGAGTGAGTTAAATTGTAGGTGATACATAGGCATGGGTAAAGTTACATTGAGTTTAGAGGGGGCTACATCCCCCACTTATTTTTATTTTTATTTTTTGAAAATAAGTGTATTTTAAAGGTTTGTTTTGAGCATACAAATCAATATTTTAGCCTCTACTAAATTTTTTTTATATATATGAGTATTAAATTATGTGATTTTAGTTCCAAGTGAACATAAATTATGAATCCGTCCCTGTACATATAGGTTTATCGCAGATAAATGATTAATAGAGATAAGACCATATTGATACATCTACATGTAGCTTGTTTCTTACATACTCAATAAGGAATCTAAATTAGTTACAAGATTCATGGTCCTAAATTTTATAGATTTTATGACACTAAATCAAAAAAGAATTTCAAATAACTTGCTAATTATGCATGAGTACTTACCCAATAATTTATTGCAATTGTGGTTTAGAAAAATTGAGACTTTCAACAAGAATGATCGGCGTTATTAAATTTATATAACGATCAATTTAGTGAGGTAGACGTTTGGTTTGAACTAATTTAATTTGGTTTAATTTAGTCGTCTTGGAGGGCCATGAGAAATAATTAATATAAGATTGCCTTTCACTCATATCATGATAGGAAGGAATATTGAGGACACTTTACATCATATAACAACTTTCCACAACTGAAGCACTTATTCAATTCCAAACTAAACTTTTTTTTCACTTCCAACCATCTTCTGCCAACCCTACATGTCTTGTCATTGATACCTGAATAAAAATGCAGGAGTCTTTAATGGAACGACTTTACGTTCTCCATTGCACTTAACCTAACTTTAGACCCTTCTTGCTTGGCCCGCATGCTCTTTGAACCTCTGATCATAAAGTTTGGATAGCTCTATAAAGGGGAAAAAAACACATGTTATGCTTCTTGACAGTGTTATATTATTGAGTATTCCTGTTGCATAGAAAGCTACTCATGCCCTTGACAGAGACCAGTCATGCCACAGAATTGCAGTAGCTAGATAGTAAAGCATAAAAAGTGATAAGAATGCAATGTTCCACGTTAGTGAGAAAAGTGCTAAGCCTGGGGCTTGCCAAGAAATATGAGATTCCATTTTAAAATTAACTGATATGAGGTAGAATACTATTTAGGATCTTATATAATAGTCATGAAACTTATGATTTATCAATGTGGGAGAATTGTATTCTTTAACAGTTCTCTTAACGTGTGAATTGGATTGAAAAAATAGAGTTAACAAGAAGAAATTGTTTACAAGAGTTGAAATGAGCAAAGTTAACGAGAAGAAATGAGTCACACGCCTGAATGGACAAAACTAGACCAAACTCAAGTTTAATATCATGTTAAAAAACAGAATATTTTTTTTGTCAAAAAAAATTAATTAATATTAAGTAAAGTAGTTTAAAATCTTATAACGAAACATACGAATTTATGATTTATCAACATGAAAAAAGAAAATCGTATTTTTCAACAAAAAGAACCCTTTGAGCTACTTGAAGAAGTGAGTTAGTACGTACTAGCATACTTTGCTTTGGTGCTGGCCATGAATATTACTGCTTAAACCCACCCTGACTGAAAAAAGTTAGAGCCACAAAGGTACACATGATCATTTTCTTTTATGATCAGATCTAGAAGCTTTATTTTACAGCACCACGCAGTTGTAAGAGTGTCTTACAAATTACAATAAGAATATAACC
Organism: Ehretia macrophylla; assembly: GCA_037974665.1. Classification (NCBI taxonomy): domain Eukaryota; kingdom Viridiplantae; phylum Streptophyta; class Magnoliopsida; order Boraginales; family Ehretiaceae; genus Ehretia; species Ehretia macrophylla. Next base: position 41,527,542 of record CM075774.1, read on the forward strand.
CTTTGTCATTTCCTGACATATCTGACACGGTCTTCGACGAGACCACTATACTAGAAATTCATGATGTTTTTCATCATGTTTTTCATTTTTTTTTTTGCTAAGTAAATATTTTGTATTTCATCCAAGAAAAGTACATAGGGGTCCAAGACCAATTACATCAAGTAAAAAAAACAAACAAACAAAGTACTAGCCTAAAAACAATATTACAATAGAGCACGGGTTAGTTTACGAAATAAAAAGAATGCTAAACCAACTAGATGAAAGCAAGCAGTTCCATGTTCTTCATCATGTTGCTTATTTGCAAGCTGAAATCTATAACTTTTCTCTCCAAGATATTTCAATATTCCTCAATAATTTTACCTAGCTATGCAATTTTTTATTTTTTATTTAATTAGGGCTCTGTTTGCTTGCCGTAAAATAACCTACTGTGGAAAATATTTATAGAGGCAAATGTTCTTCTGGAAAATAAAATATTTTCTAGTGTTTGATTGTCACAGTGGAAAATAATTTTTTCCATTTGGATGTCACAGTGAAAAATATTTTTGACGGGATATTTTTATAAAAAAAACTCACACAGACACATATATAGATACACACACATTATTAAAATTATTAATTAATAATTAGTTATCTAAAATTAATAATTAATTTAATTGATAAATATTAAAAAAATTAATTAATAATTAATTAATTATTTGATTAATATTTTAATTAATTTAATTTTAAAACACTACCTTTAATAAATTAATTAATTATTAATGACTTATTCTAACTAATTTCAAACTAATTATTAATTATTAAATAAATAAACATTAATTATTAAATAATTAATTACTTAATTAAATATTATTAATTTAAAACTAAATTAATTGAATAATTAATTACTAGTAATTAAATATTTATTATTTATTAAATTTTTATTTATTAATTGTTTGTTTTTTTTTTTATTTTGTTAATAAATTATTTTTTTATTTATTAATTAATTTTTTATTAATTGTTCATTTAAATTTTTGATTATACATTAAATTAAAATTAATTAATTTTTCATTATTAAATTATTAATTAATTAATTAATTAAAAATGTGACAGGAGCACCCGTTGAAATGACGACAAAACTTTGCTACGGATTAACTACGGAAAATAATTTTTATTAATAAAAAAAATAAAAAATAATATTCCGTAGCCTAGCCGTGGCAAATTTGCAACGGATTAGCTACGGATTATTTAATTAATTAGGCAAAAAAAATCATAAAAAAGTCTGTAATCATGCAGTAGCCAAAATAGCCACGGATTGGCTACGGATAATAATTTTAATTAATAAAAAAATTTAAAAAAAATATTATGGAGCCTAGCCGTTGCAACTTTACTACGGACTAGCTACGGATTATTTAATTAATTCGGAAAAAATATTCATTAAAAATTCTATAGCCATGCAGTGACCAATAGCCATAGATTGGCTACGGGCTATATATTATTCAAAAAATATTTAAAAAAAATAAATACAGCTATTTTAATTAAATAGAAAAAAGTAAAATAACAAAGTCCGTAACCCATCTGTAGTCCCTAGCTATGGATGGGCTACGGAATTGGATTCTTCCGTAGCTCAGCAATAGTCAATTGGTTACTGCTAGGCTACGGATTTAAATAAAAAATTGAAATTTATCATTTTTAATTTGAATTATGGAATTTTGATTGCACCTACAACGTAGTAACTTCACTTGAGTTGTAAATTTTTGAAATAAAATTAAACTTGGTCCATATTTCATTAACATGGATACTTTTATAGAGAAATCAAATGTCGTTTAAATCGAACTTATTATGTTTTCACTTAACATTACATTAATGTTAATAAACGTTCAATCTAGGAGTCGAAAAACTATCACATTATGTATTAACTTCATAAACAAGAAAAATATGAAGATATTAACACTTGTTAATACGTTGTTCGTACCTATTTTGGAAGTTAGAATACGTATTATTTGTTGTCTATAGCTCAGCAGTAATTGGCAAATGCTAGGCTACGGTAACCAAAAATCGAGTTTTATCATTTTTAATTTGAATTTTGGAATTTTAATTGCACTTACAACGTAGTAAACTTCACTTAAGTTGGAAATGTTTCAAAAAAAAAACTTTGTCCGTATTTTATTAACGTGTGTACTTTTATAGAAAAATATCATAGGAAATCATTTGTCGTTTAAATCGAACATATTATGTTTTCACTTAATATTACGTTAATGCTAATAAACGTTCAATTTAGAAGTCAAAAAACTATCACATTGTGTCTAAACTTCATAAGCAAAAAAAATATAAATATATTAACACGTTTTAATACGTTTTTCGTACCTATTTTAAAAGTTAGAATACGTATTATTTGTTGTCCGTAGCCCAGCAGTAGCCAATTGGCTACTGCCGGGTTACGGAATTGAACGATTCCGTAGCCCAACAGTAGTCAATTGGCTACTGCTAGGCTACGGATTTAAATAAAAAATTGAAATTTATCATTTTTAATTTGAATTATGAAATTTTGATTGCACCTACAACGTAGTAACTTCACTTGATTTGCAAATTTTTGAAATAAAAATAAACTTGGTCCATATTTCATTAACGTAGGTACTTTTATAGAGAAATCAAATGTCGTTTAAGTAGAATTTATTATGTTTTCACTTAACAGTACATTAATTTTAATAAACGATCAATCTAGGAGTCGAAAAACTATCACATTGTGTCCAAACTTCATAAACAAGAAAAATATAAAGATATTAACACGTTTTAATATGTTGTTCGTACCTATTTTGGAAGTTAGAATACGCATTATTTATTATTCGTAGCCCAGCAGTAGCCTATTGGCTATTGCCGGGCTACGGAATTGAACTATTCTGTAGCCAATTGGCTACTGCTAAGCTACGAACCTCAAACAAAAATCGAGTTTTATCATTTTTAATTTGAATTTTAGAATTTTAATTACACCTACAACGTAGTAAACTTCACTTGAGTTGAAAATGTTTCAAAAAAAAAAACTTTGTCCGTATTTCATTAACGTGTGTACTTTTATAGAAAAATCTCATAGGAAATCATTTGCCGTTTAAATCGAACTTATTATGTTTTCACTTAACATTACGTTAATGTTAATAAACGTTCAATCTAGGAGTCGAAAAACTATCACATTGTGTCTAAATTTCATAAACAAGAAAAATATGAAGATGTTAACACGTTTTAATACGTTATTCGTACCTATTTTGAAAGTTAGAATACGTATTATTTGTTGTCCGTACCTAGTAGTAGCTAATTGGCTACTGCCGGGCTACGGAATTGAACTATTACGTAGCCAAGCAGTAGCCAATTGGCTACTACTAGGCTACGGACCTCAACCAAAAATCGAGTTTTATCATTTTTAGTTTAAATTTTAGAATTTTAATTGCACCTACAACGTAGTAAACTTCACTTGAGTTGGAAATGTTTCAAAAAAAAAAACCTTTGTTTGTATTTCATTAACGTGTGTACTTTTATAAAAAAATCTCATAAGAAATCATTTACCGTTTAAATCGAACTTATTATGTTTTCACTTAACATTACGCTAATGTTAATAAACGTACAATCTAGGAGTTGAAAAACTATCACATTGTGTCTAAACTTCATAAACAAAAAATATATAAAGATATTAACACGTTTTAATACGTTATTCGTTCCTATTTTGAAAGTTAAAATACGTATTATTTGTTGTTCGTAGCCTAGCAGTAGCCAATTCGCTACTGCTAGGCTACGGACCTGAAAAAGAAAAACGAGTTTTATAGTTTTTAATTTGAATTTTGGAATTTTAATTGTACTTACAACGTAGTAAACTTCACTTGAGTTGGAAATGTTTCAAAAAAAAAAAATTTTGTCTGTATTTCATTAACGTGTGTACTTTTATAGAAAAATCTAATAGGAAATAATTTACCGTTTAAATCGAACTTATTATGTTTTTACTTAACATTATGTTAATGTTAATAAACGTTTAATCTAGGACTCGAAAAATCATCACATTGTGTCTAAACTTCATAAATAAGAAAAATATGAAGATATTAACACGTTTTAATACGTTGTTCGTACCTATTAACAAGTTAGAATACGTATTATTTGTTGTCCGTAACCCAGCAGTAGCTAATTGGCTACTGCCGTGCTACGGAATTGAACTATTCCGTAGCCTAGCAGTAGCTAGGCTACGGACCTCAACAAAAAATCAAGTTTTATCATTTTTAATTTAAATTTTGGAATTTTGATTATACCTACAGCGTAGTAAACTTCACTTGAGTTGGAAATGTTTCAAAAAAAAAAACTCTGTCCGTATTTCATTAACGTGTGTACTTTTATAGAAAAATCTCATAGGAAATCATTTGCCGTTTAAATCGAATTTATTATGTTTTCACTTAACATTACGTTAATATTAATAAACGTTCAATTTAGGAGTCAAAAAACTATCACATTGTGTCTAAACTTCATAAACAAGAAAAATATGAAGATATTAACACGTTTTAATACGTTGTTCGTACTTAATTTAGAAGTTAAAATACGTATTATTTGTTGTCCGTAGCCCAGAAGTAGCCAATTGGCTACTGCCGGGCTACGAAATTGAACTATTCCATAGCCTAGCAGTAGCCAATTGGCTACTGCAGGGCTACGGAATTGAACTATTCTGTAGCCAAGCAGTAGTCAATTGGCTACTGCTAGGCTACGGATCTCAACCAAAAATCGAGTGTTATCATTTTTAATTTGAATTTTGGAATTTTAATTCCACCTAAAACATAGTAAACTTCACTTGAGTTGAAAATGTTTCAAAAAAAAAAACTTTCTCCATATTTCATTAACATGTGTACTTTTATAAAAAAATCTCATAGGAAATCATTTGACGTTTAAATCGAACTTATTATGTTTTCACTTAACATTACGTTAATGTTAATAAACGTTCAATCTAGGAGTCGAAAAACTACCACATTGTGTCTAAACTTCAAAAACAAGAAAAATATGAATATATTAACACATTTTAATACGTTATTTGTACCTATTAACAAGTTAAAAATACGTATTATTTGTTGTCCGTAGCCCAGCAGTAGCTAATTGGTTACTGCCGGGCTACGGAATTGAACTATTCCGTAGCCTAGCAGTGCTACGGACCTCAACAAAAAATCGAGTTTTATCATTTTTAATTTGAATTTTGGAATTTTAATTGCACCTACAACATAGTAAACTTCACTTGAGTTGGAAATATTTCAAATAAAAATAAACTTAGTCCGTATTTCATTAACCTATGTCCTTTTATAGAGAAATTTTATAGGAAATCAATTGTCGTTTAAATCGAACTAATCATGTTTTCACTTAACATTACGTTAAGGTTAATAAACGTTCAATCTAGGAGTCGAAAAACTATCACATTGTGTCTAAACTTCATAAACAAGGAAAATATAAGATATTAATAAGTTTTAATACGTTGTTTATACATATTAACAAGTTAGAATACGTATTATGAATTGTCCATAGCCTGTCCGTAGTCCCTAGCTACGGATTGGCTACGGAATTTGTCACGTTTGTAGCCTAGAATTAGCCAATTGGCTACTACTAGGCTACGGACGTGACGAATTCCGTAGCCCTTGGCTACTGCTAGGCTACGAACGTGACGAATTCCGTAGCCCAACAGTAGTCAATTGGCTACTGCTAGGCTATGGACCTCAACAAAAAACTGAATTTTATATTTTTAGTGACGTGGCTACGGATGGGCTACGGACGCATAGATATCCGTAGCCCATCCGTAGCCAAGTCATTAAAAAAAAAAAACTAAGGATGTATAAAATATATATAACATAATTTGTCAAGCATAGATATCTATAATAACTAACATAAGAGCCATAAGTCGGTACAAGCATACATAAATGGTAAATCAGATATGTAGTTTCAAATGCAATTTTAATTATAAAAAACTAACTGCAAGTTGCCCAAAATAAAACTATTGTCTCGGTCCACAACCACAACGTCCACGTTGACCTCCATGACTCCGATTGTCGGCAAACCCAGGGTCTTGTCCAACCCCTCACCACGAAAGTCATCAACCATGAGTAGAAGCCGACCTTGTATATCCTCAAATTGAGTTTCGAAATATTGTCGATCTTCTACTCTACGTTCTTCCAAACTCTGAAATTGAGTTTCAAAGTATTGACGATCTTCCGCTCTATGTTCTTCCAAAGTCTGAAATTGAGCTTCAAAATATTGACGATATACCGCTCTACGCTCTTCCATTGTTTGAAGTTGAGTTTGCAAATGGTTGAGAGTTCTATCATTGTAGCCCATCGAAGTAGAGATATCATTTAGTTTTTCCAAAATTAGATCAAATGATGAACTAGAAGCACGACTAGAACTTGCACCTCTCATCCTTTCTTGCTCATCTATTTGTGACACTCTCTCTGCATGAATATACTCCTCCGGAATATCAGTTTCCATAGGCATTTCACGATATAAGTTTTCTTCCATCTCAACATCACCAATATAACTCAAATTCTGAACAAAGGTTCTGTTCTTGGTAGTATTAGTTCTAATGAATGATTTGATTTCCTCTGGTAGTCTATTAAATTCTTCTTGGTTTATATAACGATCTTAATACCAATAAGCGTGTTGTCTATTCAGAGATAGCATATTAAGATACCAAGAAGGGTTGAATTTCTTACTTTCAACCCCATCAAATGAAACCCTAAAGTACTCAAAAATTCACGTAAGGGCTTCTCTATATGGCAAGGATTTGTTGTTCTTAGCCGCATAATTCATGTGACGAACAATCATATATGGTAAGTTCACTTGTCTACCACTAACCAACAAATATACAATATAAGCATCTCCTTGAAGTGTCCTTTTATCATTAATATTTCTATGTACAAGATAAGAGCCTACAAAGTTTACCCAAATTTTCTTTAGTATGGGCAACTCTCTCTTATCTGGTGCATTTACTCTATGAGCAGTTCTATCATACCTTTCCGCCCAGAAAAATCTCAAACAATTATCTTTGTATTCGGGCTCCATTCTACTTTCTGGCCAACCAGTGGTGTCATAAGCTTTTACCCCTTCGTTTCTCATATTAAAGATTGTAGCTATAATATCCAGGGTTAACTCAATATCAACACCTCTAACTCTAGTTTTTACAACAACAATTTCATCACTTTTCATATTAGCATAAAATTCACGGATTAAAAGCGGATAAACAAGACAATGAATATATAGGAAGTCATACCAACCTTGTTGTTACACAAATTCAGAAATTCTAGTACCTTGTATGTCCTCGTCTATCAAACACTTTCCATACAATATCATCTTGGCAACCTCATTGTTTGCACGTGTGGGAGGAGGATCCCTATCCGGACTTGGAAGCCTTGTAGAGGCCCTTGTATTGGTTTTCTTAGGAAGATTTTTTTTCCCACTTTTTCTTGTATCCACCTTGATAAAATATAGAGATTTTGAGCTTTTGGGAAGTGGGTACCGTGACTATGGAAAAAAATTTGAGATTTAATGGCTAAATTTTGAGTTTAAAACAACTTTACCTATATTTTGGCTTAGGGCTTGAAAAAACCGGGGTTTGGAAAAACTCTTTGTAGATTTGGAGGTTTTGCCAAGTAGGTAATGTGATTATAGAAGAAATTTTGAGGTTTAATAGCTAGATTTTGAGAGTTTGAGAGAGATTTTTTGAGTTTTTCTTGCAATGGAGTTAAAGAAATTGGTGTTTTGAAAAATTATTTGGAGATTTTGATGTTTTGTGGAATCGGTAATGTGATTGTGGAAAAAATTTTGAGATTTAATGGTTAGTTTTTAATGATTTTAGAGAGATTTTGAGAGAGTTTTAGAAAAAAAAAAGTGAAGAGATGTGAAGTTGAGGAAGAATATGGGATTTGGGGGTGGGTTTGCTGATTTTTATTAGTTAAAATAAAAATAAAAATAAAAAGTTCCAAGCAAATCACGGCCCGCCGGCCAAAAAAAAAATTAATTTTTTTTTTATTTGTGCTGAATGTTTAAAACATTTCCCCAAATTTTCTCCCAAATTTACTTCACTCTTTCTTTCTCTTACAAAAAACCTCTATCTCTTAACTCTACCACCATCACCACCACCACTACTACCACCACCACCACTATCACCATCAATACCACTGCCATCACCATCAAGACCACCACCACCACCAACAAAGGCTCCATCAGCACCACAAGGTCCTCCATCACCATCATTACCATCTAGGGCACCATCACCATCACCATCACCATAACCACTACCACCACCACCATCACCACCACCACCATCATCATCAACACCACTACTATCACCATCAAGAGCACCACTAAGGGTACTACCATCACCACCAATAAAGGCTCCATCACCGCCACAAGGTACTCTATCACCACCATGTAGGCCACCCTTACCATCACCACCATCTAGGGCTCCATCACCACCTCTAACTCCACCACCATCACCACCAAAGACACTACCACCATATCTCTCTCTATTTTCTACTAGCAAGTATTTTATTATATACATTTTTCTTTATTTTTTTGTCTAGTATAGAAATATTTATATATGTGTATAATATGTATCTGGGATTATGTATAATTTTGCTTATTTTTCAGTTATTCAATTTATTATTTTTGTATTTAATGTTATGTTTAATTCTAATTGTTTTAAGTGAGGTTTTAAAATAAATATGTGGTAGTGATATTTGTTGTGACTTCTTTGACATCAATGTTGTATTGTAGTGATATTTGTTTTAATTAATTAACAATAGATTAACTAGTGGGTCATAAATTGTGTTTAAATAATGTCACCATCAAGCACATTACTTAACCGTATCTTGTACTATTAATTTCTTTAATGGAATGAACATATATTATGATACAGAAGTTGAGAAAATGGAAACACGCGGACAACAGTGGATGAACGATCGATTAACATCTAAGGGAGTATTAAATCCTAAGCTTGTTCATGGAGTAGACGAAGAATTCATTCTGTTTGCGTGTAGTCAACGAAAGTACATGGATGTAGACAAAATTAGATGTCCTTGTGCGAAATGTAAGAATTGTGACTTTAGGGACCTTCATACTTGTATACATCATCTCTACTCATGGGGGTTCATGAGGCATTACTATGTTTGGACTTCACACGGGAAGCATTATGACCTCAATCAGGATAACAACCATAATGTTGGTGATCATTATGGATATGGTGAAGGAAATAGTTATAGGACAATGGTGTTTGATGCATTTGGCCCATCAAATGTACCACCAACTCCTTACCAACCAGTTGAAGAAGAGCCTAATATGGAGTCAAAATATTTTTATGATCTATTAAAAAGTGAAGATGAGCCTTTGTGGAGTGGATGTGAGGTCACTCATCTGTCAGCGGTGTCTTTGTTGTTGAATACCAAGTCAGATGAGAATATGTCTGAACATTATTTTAATCGAATTATTGAAGTTATTCGAAGAATGTTGCCCAAGGATAACACTTTGTCTGAGAACTACTATAGGTTTAAGAGTGAAATGAGTCCTCTAGGTTTGAGTTGCATGAAGATTGATGTGTGTATAAATGGATGTACGTTATATTACAAAGTTAGAGATCAACTCAAATCTTGTCCAAGGTCTGGTCACCCACGGTTTAAACCTACAGAAGTTGAGAAAAAATGTGGTAGACCAATTGCCTTCAAACGATTGAGGTATCTACCATTAACGCCCAGGTTGACCAGATTATACATGTCTCCCGCAATAGCTAAACATATGCAATGGCATTTTAGACACCAAGTTGAGAATGAAAAAATTTGTCATCCATCCGATGCTGAGGCATGGAAACACTTTGATATAACGTATCCAAACTTTGCTTCTGAACCGAGAAATATACGTCTTGGACTTTCTTCTAATGGTTTTAACCCATTCAACTCTTCTTCTTAACCTTATTCTTGTTGGCCTGTGATAATTACACCATACAATCTTCCACCATGGATGTGCATGAAGGATCCTGTAATGTTCTTGACCCTTTTTATTCCTGGGCCAAAGAGTCAGGGAAAGAGTATAGATATATACCTTGAACCTCTGATTGAAGAGTTGATTAAATTGTAGGAAGTAGGGGTACCTTGTTATGATGTGTCGTCCAAGTCAAACTTCCAATTGAGGGCGGTTTTAATGTGGACAATTAATGATTTCTCAGCATATGGCATGTTATCTCGCTGGAGTACACACGACAAATTGTCATGTCCGTATTGTATGGGATCTTCTTAGGCATTTCAATTGACTACGGGGAGAAAGAATTGTTTCTTTGACTGCCATCGGCAGTTCTTACCAAGAAATCATCCATTTCAACGAGACAAGAAAAACTTCCGAAAAAATCTGATGGAGATATCAGACCCTCCGCCGAGATTGAGTGGTGAGGACATGTGGGAAGAAGTTCGAGATCTTTCGACCATAAATGAATTGGGTAAAGATAAAATAGATGGTTTTGGAAGAAAGCATAACTAGACAAAAAAAACATCTTTTGGGATTTGCGTTATTGGCGGTCACAACTTGTGCATCATAATCTAGACGTCATGCATATAGAGAATAATGTTTTTGATAATGTCTTTAACACTATAATGAACGTGAAGGGGAAAACAAAGGATACAAAAAATTCAAGGGCTGATATTGAGAGAATTTGTGATCGACCTAAATTATGCATTAGAGATGGCGTTATGAAAATGGCCGTGCATACTCTCCCCATTCCATCTAGGAAAACAATTTTGGAGTGGGTGAAAGAGTTAAAATTCCCTGATGGATATGCATCAAATATAGCAATGTGTGTTGACATGAACAATTTGAAGTTGTCACATATGAAGAGCCATGATTGCCATGTATTTATGGAGAGATTGCTTCCTATAGCCTTACGAGAGTTATTGCCAACTAGTGTATGGGAACCTTTTACCGAACTAAGCTTGTTTTTCAGAAACATTTGTTGCTCGTCTCTTGAAATAATCGACCTTGAAAGAATGCAACAAAATATTGTGATCACCCTTTGTAAGTTGGAAAATATCTTACCTCCAGCCTTCTTTGACTCAATGGAGCATTTGCCAGTACACTTGGTTCATGAAGCAATTTGCGGCGGTCCTGTACAATATCGGTGGATGTACCCTTTTGAGAGGTTTTTGCATGTTTTAAAGAGAAAGGTGAAGAATAAAACACGTGTTGAGGGATCTATATGTGAAGCATATCTTATCCTTGAAACGGCGACATTTTGTTCATATTATTTCGAACCGCATGTGCAAACAAAAATAAGAAACATCGGTCGAAATGAAGAGTCTTTGGATGCGGATTACCCTGAAAGGTGTTTACCCATATTCAAACATCTAGGTCGTCCGATGGGAAAGATGATCTCTAAAGATTTAGACGATCGAGATTTCAATGCTGCTCACTTGTGTGTTTTGATGAACTGCGAAGAAGTGTCCCCATATATTAAATAAGTTCATGACTCAACTCTTTAGTTCTATTAAAGATCTTATATATATAACCCACTAATTAATACTATACAAGACGTTTGAGGATGATCTTCGAATGGAGAATCCATCATTTACTGATTCACAAATTAATAACAACATTGAGAAATTTTTCCCGGCTTGGTTACGTTACCATGTTAATATTACTAGTTTTTAACGTCCCTAATAATATATTCGATTCATTCCGACCTTGGCGTTTATTATTGTCCCTAATTTACCCCTTTTAGCTTGGTCACAATAACATTTTGGATGATCGCGTGAAATATCTTTCAATGGGTCCAAGTAAGGTAGTCAGTACATGGTCAAAGTACTTGGTGAATGGGTACAGATTTTACACTTTGGAGTATGGATCTTCAAAGACAACAATGAACAGTGGAATCAATGTGAAAGGGACAACGCCTGATAATGAGGAAAGTGATTATTATGATCTGTTGACTGATATTATTGAGTTAGAATATCATAATGGAACTTTGAAGCACACAAGAGTTGTCCTTTTCAAATGTGAGTGGTTTGATTCTCACAATGATAAGGGATTAAAGTTTCATCCGAAATATCGCTTGATTGATATAGATGTGAAGAAAAAATACCCAAAGTATGACCCCTTTGTCTTAGCCTAGCATGCACATCAAGCATATTATGTCAGGTATCCTGGTGCTAAGAGAGAACAGGCAGCTTGGTCAGCTGTATGCAAAATCAGATCAAGGAACCAATTTGATAAGGAGTCGAACGATGATGATAATGATAAAGATGAACAGTTGGCTTTCAGTCCGATGAGATGAACGTGACATTGGTACAATCAGATGATCATGATGATGTCGTATTGCGTTGTCTTGAATCAAGTGAATGCATTGTTGTGGTTGGAGATGTAGAAGAAGAGCATGAGGACAATGTCCAAAATGATGATGAAGATCATGAAAGTGACTTTGATAATGACATAGAATCTGAATACAATAAATTATCTGATTGAGATTTTGTACTTATAAATTCAATATTTTGTATGTCAACTGTATGTGAATTGTATGATTGATAATCAAAAAATATAATGAAAAGTGGGTATAGTATCTCTTCATTTATAGAATATATTGCACATCTCTTTGTATCTTATGGTTTTTTTTGTAGCAATCATGGTTAGAGCTGGTAAATCGCAAGCAGATAAGACACGATCTGTCATGCCATCAACTTTGTCCTCCGCAGCCCGTGGTGAAGCTGATAGTGAGTCCCTTACTGCTGCAGGGTCATCAGTTCATTCCACCAGACTATCTACCCCTTTGTGTGACATTAGAGTGACTAACGAGGATCGTCATGATAATACCACGACCAGCGTTTAGCATGAAACGGAACATCCAGAATCATCATCACATGCAGCTGGCACAACAAATTGGCAGGCTATGGGATTCGAGTCACTCGAGCAGTATGCCACATGGTTGGAGGATAGACGTACTCACGTTTGATTATATAATAACGGGTGAAATTACAATTAAATTAAATGATAGAGCAATTACTTTGATTGTTTGTTATTAGTTCTTGAAGTTATAATAAGGTAACGCAATTGACACTAACTTATATAATTGATATAATTGTTAACAGATTTGTACCTGCTTCGGTAGTAAGAGATTTTAAGTCAATATTTGCAGGCAGATTCACAGAACCCTAGATTACTTATGGAGAAATTCCGGACGATGTCAAAGACCGATGGTTTTGCTTTTTTGAGGTTTTTATAAACATTAATGCAGTAATATCTATTATATTATACACTTGTACATTTGCACGTATTCAATTAACACATGTTCGCATTTACCTATTTTTGTCGTTGCAGAGAGATTATAAGTGGTACCCTTGTGACAGGACACACATTAAGCATTGCTTCCATTATAAGGCGGCGGAGAGAATAAAATACCAATTGGCTAAGGCCTGTAAATTTGATAAGCCTCCTAAGTGGATGACATTAGATAATTGGGAGCAAATGCAAGTAAGATGGCGTAAACCAAAATGGATAGATAAATCAACTGCGGCCAAGAAAAACAGGGAGAAAAATTAATCGGTACACTGCACGGGTGTCACCCCCTTTCATGAGGTTATGAAAAGGATGGTATGTAACTTAAATTTAATAGCCGTTTAAATTTGTCTATCTTAATATTCTAGTTTTTGAGTAATTACTACTTATGAAGTTAATAACGTAGGCGGACACAGTAAATGCCCCTGTTTATAAAGGTGATGTTTTCAAGGTCGCTCACAGTAAAGGGGAGGGTAATGGTATACAATACTCTAATCCAAAGGCTGCTCAGACGATAGTAAGTATTTATACAGTGTATTACTTTTACTATCGATTAATTTTGTTAAATTTATATAATTTTACGTTAAGTTTAAGTTGCTACTTTTAATTTTAAAGATTATAAAAATTGAATTTCATAAATCTCTTTTGTAATGTGTAGGTTGTTAGACTTATGTATTTCATTATGAGAATTATATTTTTATGATTATGTTGAAGTGGTTGTCACAGACGACATATCCTTTGGTTGTTTGTTGGAGCCCCATGATTATAAATTTGGCATATTTGTGGTTGTATGTTGGTTATTGTGGCTATATGAATTGTTATGCAGATTATATTTTTGTGTTTGGGTCCATATTACAAACGTTATAATGCCAAAATTTCGTCGCGTCCTGACTTGATTTTAGTTGCGGTCGAGTTGGGGCGTGACATTGAGTGATATAAGAATATTAAAAATTTATAAATGTTGTTTTTGTAGTTACGATATGAGGAGATGCTCGAGCAACGTCAACTTGTGACGCAAGAAGACCCCACGGCGCCGCCCGTTAATCCCGATAAGATATTCTACCAAGCTATTGGTGGGGCGAAAAAAAGGCGTGTCTATGGACTTGGCTCGCAAGGAGTCCGCATTGGTAGGGAACCACCCCTTATTCCCACCATGAACGCTAGAGTTGGACTCTCGGAACAAGAAGTTGGCAGGCGAGTCACTGAAGCAATGGAGTCCTTGAGGCAATAACTTGATAACCAAGGAAATGCACAGCAAGAGACGCAGCGACAAGTGAACGAAGCCATGCAACTCGTGAGGGAATTGCAGCAAGAGATTTATCGACTCAAACACCCACGACAATAGCCCGATCAACATGATCAATGGTACATTTAGGATTTAGTATTTTGGACAATTTTATAAACTAATTTCGAACAATATGTTAATATTTTTATGAATTTGAAAGATGCGTTATGTAAATATTATTTTGGATATTTAATTTTACGTTTTGTTGTGTAAATTTGTTTTATTTTTAAACTTTTACATTTCATATTATTTTTTGTAATAATTAATAATTATTATGTGACAGAATATCCACATAAAATTAGCCATCGTTTTTCGACGGACATTTAAACTACGGAATTCGGCAACAGATTAGCTACCGATATGTGTCGACAAATGGCTACGGATTGGCTACAGATATTTTCCGACAATGGCCTACGGATTGACTACTGCTTTGCTATGGACGTTAATAATTAATAACAAAATCAAAATTTTAGTTAGCTACGGATTGGCTATGGTAAAGTGGCTACCGATATTCTATGGATACCAATCCGTAGTTGTAGGCTACGAACGATTTATGATCTAAACGCCTACGGGTTTGCTACGGACATTAATAATTAATAAATTAAAAAAAAAAATTAGTTGGCTACGGATGGGCTACGGATTAGCTACGGACAAGTAGCTACCGATGTTCTACGGATACCAATCCGTAGTCGTGGGCTACGGACGATTTACGACTGAAACGGCTACGGATTTGCTACGGACGTTAATAATTAATGAATAAATAAATAAAAATTAGTTGGCTATGACTATTTTGCTACGGAAGTTATAAAAAATAAATACAAATTAATTTCCGGAATTGGCTACGGATGGACTACGAAATATCAATTTGGCGACGAGCTTTTTTACTACGGATGTTATTCCGTAGCCTAGCGGTTGCCCGTCCCAATTTGGCTATTGCTAAGCTTCGAATTTTGGTCGTCGTCTCAACCTTTTTTTCTTGTAGTGGTGGGATGGGGATAGGTTGGGGCAGCGTTGGGCTGGGTGAAATGGAGTAGAATGAGTGAAAAAAATTTATTCTTTCAAAAGAGATGAAAATATTTTTTACTCTTTTTAACTAAATATTTCTTTTTACCTGAAAATATTTTCTAGTTGACTATTTTTTTCAATGTTAACAAATACAAAAAAATTAAAAATATATTTTTCAGGAAATATTTTACGGCAAACAAGTGGAGCCTAGAATGATATTAGCTAGAAATGGAAGCATAACTTGTACATATATTACCCTATATATTATAAGTATTTGTATGATGACATGGGACAACAAAATAATTTTAACTACATTTTAATGGCTAACTATTGTTAAAATACAACTCTCCCACATTGATAAACAATCAAAATCTAAGATCATCATATAAGATTTTTTTACTACTCTATTTAACACTGTTGAAGGCAATATACAATTATACGTTTGATACAATTAAGATGAGGTGGTCACATAACTTGGTATTAGAGTTTAGGTATCAAAAAATCATGAGTTCAAAACTATCATCACTCATGTAATTAAAAACATTAAAACTGTCTAAGTACAAGACTCAAAAAATATTAAAACTGTCTAAGTACAAGACTCAAAAACTAACTCTGCACTTGTAGACGTGTTGAAGATAATATATAATATAATAAACTTCTCTCTAACAGTTTAAACTTTTAGATGAAGTGGTCACATAACAAATACTAATTGACTTTATGATAGAATGTCGTGTTTCTTATTATAATATTAGAGTTAAATTTTAGTCCAATCTCATTTATCTATGTACATCTAGCATATTTCTTGAAGAATTAAATAATACAATTAATTGTAGGGTGAAACCCACTATTTTTATCAACTATATCTTACTTATACATCTTGTTTTTTTCTTATATTAACATATTCTATAAATCATCATACCTTAAATAATTCCTCACAAGTAGGTAGAAAACAAATTAAGAAGAGTTGCTAAAGTACAGTGTACTCAATATAAAAATTGATTTTAAAAGAGGTATCACATAAAGGCCAAACTAAAGTTGAAAAGACTAATCCTAAAGCAAGATATTAGGAATTGATTGGGGGCCATGGTCCATGCTCTCGATTGCATTGCTCCCTTCATTATTAGATGTTGAACACTTCAATAAAAAATGCTACAGTTTCTAATTTTCCTGAACTTTCGGCGTCATTCTTTTTACCCTCCCGGTAAGGATCTTTACTTTTTTTTTTTTTTAACTTCTCTAATTTTTAAAATAAGATGTATTACAAATTATTAAATTTATTTGTTTTTAATTTCAGTCATCATGTCTGATTAATAAACTAAAATAAATTTTCAAATGAACGCTTGAGATATAAAATAAATAATCTGATCCATAATACGTTTCATTTCAAAAATGAGAGAAATAAGAAATGGGAGGATCCTACCCCTACAAAACAATGAGAATTATCTCTTGTGCCAATCTAAGCTTTCTGATTATTTTATTATATTTTTGCCTAAATGGAGTTAAAGTCGGGTTAACAAAATATAGAATAGGAGGCCTAATAAGGCTGCACAGAGGTAGAATATGACATTACAACATTTTAGTTCTTGTATAAGACTCCATTAGAAAAACCATTGTAAAATGTGTATTATTGTAACGGTTTTTCAATAGTTGTATAAACTAAAACTTTTAGTAATAAATTTATTTAATTAAACAATTTAAAATTTTGTTTTATTTAATTGCAACAAATGAAAATTTTGTTCTAATTTTTTTGTTAATAATTGCTCATGAAATTATATTTTTGCAATAATTTTAAAGTCATATTTAATTGCAATAAAATTTTAAATCATTGCTGATTTATTCACAAAAATTTGTTATAATAAAGAATTTGCAACGATTGCAACAATTTTTAGTCTTTTTGTAACAAACTAAAAATGTGATTGTGACTATAAGTACGTAGTATAGAACTTTATGAAGGATGTTTCAGATCAGAGTTCACAAGCCTATGCCATCAATTTTGATCCTTGCATAAGATGTCATTCTAATTCAAAGCAGTGATTTAATATGTTGTTGTTGGTAGTTGGGAAGATCCATGGACAATATCTTCTATGACATGAGTCTTAACTGGCATGGGTCTCACAAGTTAGAGGTTATGATTTCATCATGAAACAAAGCTTAATGGGCATCTACTTTTTCTTTTACTTTAAATAACATGTTTGGCAAGCATTTGTGAGCAAAAAGTAAAGGCCAAGACTAAGCTCACTTGTGATCCCATTTCAAAGAGAGCAAAAAGGAGTCTAGAAAATTGAATATAACATATGGTAAAGAAGCACACACAACACTCAAAAATTGAATGAAATTGTCAAGTAATAACCTATTATATTCAAAAGTTTGAGTTTGATTATAATTTTTACCTTCGTTGTATAAAAAAAGAAAAAGAAAACACATATAACCTAAAAATTGAGTGAAATGATTAAATTATCATATGTTGTAACGAAAAATTTTAAATTTATACATGATTTCAACCTCGATTATATAAAAAAGAAAACAGCACACACACATTGCCCCCCTCCAAAAAGGTAACGAGAGAAAGCTGTCCACATGCACTATATTTGCCCTCCTCCTCTCTTTTAAAACTCATCATCCAAATACAACTAAAAAACCAAAAGAACATACATATACACTTCATCAACAAATGCAAGATCTAAAGTGAAGAAACTAGAAGAACACACAAGCAGAAGCAGAAGAAAACCAGAGAAGAAGTGAAACAAATTGAGCCTTAAACGACTCAATAAGGATCTACACACTTGAATTTATAGTTGAGGTAATTAATTAACGTGATTACAAATACAATATCTTATCAAATATTTGCAAATCTAAATAACTATATCACGAATCCATGTATAAAACCATATTATATGTGATGATATTATCTACAAAAATCTTTGTAAATCTAATCAACTTTATCACATGTGAGCAGATTTATCTCTTGATTTTGCAGATTTGATAATCAAAAGTTTTAAATTCGAATCACGACTTCGATCACTAAATTACACTAAACAACATGAAAGGCAGACAGGGTAAAGGGCCGCCTTCAGCAGATCTATTGGTCTGCTTTCCTTCCAGAGCTCATCTAACTTTGATGCCTAAGCCAATATGCAGCCCTGCCAGGGCCTCAGAATCCACCAGGCGCCATCACCACCATCACCACCATCACCACCACCACCACCACTCTCATCAGCAGCATCACCTGAATAAATCTATCAAAAGAGCAGGTTCTGCAGGCCAAGTCAGCCCATTAGTATGGGCCAAAACCAAGCCAACGACGTCAGAAATTGCCGAGCCAACATCACCAAAAGTAACCTGTGCTGGACAGATCAAGGTAAGGCACAAGCCAAACTCATGCAAGAATTGGCAATCAGTGATGGAGGAGATTGAAAAGCTACACAACAACAGGAAACAAAAGAAGAAGAAGCATACATGGGCAGAAACACTAGGTTTCAAGAAAGATATCATGCAGTTCTTGACATATTTACGTAGCATTAGGCTTGATTTTCGTTGCTTTGGTTCTTTTCCTTCCTCAGACATCACATCTGATGACGATGATGACGACGACGATGAAGATGATGATTTTCAACACAACCATACAAGCAAAGAGGCTGCAGATGATGATAATGAAGCTTCAAGAACTGTGTTCTCCAAATGGTTCATGGTTTTGCAAGAAAATCAAACTAAAGAATTCATAAAAAATCAAAATAAAGACACAGATGCATCATATGAGATTGATAATGAAGAGGGTACTGATAATCATGCACCGCGTGTACCACCAGCAAATGCATTGTTGCTCATGCGTTGCAGGTCAGCTCCGGCAAAAAGCTGGCTAGAGGAAAGAGAAGAAGAAGAAGAAGAAGAAGAAGAAGAAGAAGAGGATGAAGATGAAGAAGAGGAGGAAAATGAAGATAAGAAAGCCCAATTAGAATTGGAAGAAGAGGAGAAAAAGAGGAAAGATAGGTTATTAGTGATGAGATACAACACAGATTTTTCCAGATTTTCTACTGATATTGCAAAAGAGACTTGGGTTGTTGGTGGAATCAAATATCCATTATCAAGAAGCAGAAGCTGGAAGAGATGATATGCTGATCATGGTCATTGCTTTTGGCCATTTTCCTACATATCTTTTTCTGGTTACTCTTTTTCTTATTTAATTACTATATAGTTTTTTACTTTGATGTTTGTTTGATTAATTTTGTGAGATGAAATGTGGTAAAAATCCTTACCAAGCTTTAATTTTTTCTTTTATCACATTGAGGCAAAGTCGGGTTATTGAGTTATCATTTTAGTAGATATTTCGCCCCGTTTGTCTCTTTCTACAATAACTTGTGGAGGAATCGGGATGTTCTAAGTTATGTCTACCGAGGGGCTGACTCAATTGTTGGTTTTTCTTGTACACATGCTTTATTTTCCTTTCTTTTCTTATAGAGCTTATGCCTGATTCTGGAAAACTTGTACATTCCTCAGTTTCTTCTGGGCTTATAGTATGTTTGTTCTGTAAGTTTCACTTCTCATGGAATAAGGGGGAATGAAACGTGCACAACTTTGTTTTTTTCTTTTCTGATTTCCCTGTTAAACGTTTGAATCTTTGACTTTAGATATTAGATGTAATAATTGAAGTTTTTCTCGATTGAATCTTTCTTGTATTAGTCTTGACTTAGAGAGAACCTTGTGACGATGGAAAAATTACTATCGTCTGATCTGGAGGTCACAACTTTGAATTATAGTGTAATATTTTTTATCCGTGGAAGAAATATTTAATGTGAGATTTATAAGGAGTGTGGGGCTTACTTGGTAATTTGAGTTAATTATTTTTAGTCAAATGATTTGAAGTCCAAGGCTCCGTTTGTTTGTCAGAAAATATTTTTTTAATTTTTTAGTATTTGGTAATATCGAAAAATTAATCAATTAAAAAATATTTTTCAATCAACAATTGCAGCTGTTTTTATTTAATTTTCCAGTGGTCAACTGAAAAATATTTTACAGTCAACAATTGCGGCTAGTACAAAATTTGAAAAAATATTTTCAAATCCTTTGAGAGAAGAAAATATTTTACAGAACTCACTGTACATCCAAACACTAGAAAATATTTTTCAGTATTTTATTTTTTAGAAAAATATTTTTCTCCAACAAGTTATTTTACGGCAAATAAACGGAGTTTAAGTAGTTATTTCTTATGTCAATAACATCAACTTCGCCAACGGACGTGAGTTTCTGGATGATAGAAATAACCTCTGATAAAATATAAGATAAGATTACATATAATAAATTTTGAAGTAGTCTAGCCCTTCTTAAACTCTATGAGATAAAAACCTTTTGGTTCCTCGGGTTTTGAGAAATGAATCTTTTGGTCTCTTAATTTTTGAAAAGTGATTATTTGGTCCATTTTAATGTTAATTTTTTATAATTTTTTTATTTTACACTTGGACCATTTTCTCTCTCTTGTATGACATTAAAAATATGTTTGGGATATTACAAAAAATCACAAAAAATTTCACAAAATGAGATTAAAGACAATTTGGGATATCTCCTGCATGACCATTTTGGGTTATCAAGTTCAAAAATAGGAAATGTTATTGTGGGTCAAAAGCAATTGTTCACGAACAGTTATCAAGTTCAAAAATTATAACTTATTTTTGTGAACAGTTACTTTTGATCCACAATAATATCTCATATTTTTTAACTTGATAATTATTCCGTTTATTTCTTTTCTAACTGTGGTGGATGATGATGTTGAACACATTTTGTAAAAATTGTATTTTTTTATTTTGGTTTGGACATGTATATTTTGTGAATTTTTTAATAATTTTTGATGATTTTTTCTGATTTTGGTGATATTCCAAACGTGTTTTTAATATCATGTAAGAGAAAAAAAAATAAATCCAAGAGTAAAATAAGAAAATCACAAAAAGTTAATATTAAAATGGATCAAATAGTCACTTTTCAAAAGTTAAGGGACCAAAATATTCATTTTCCAAAACCTAATGGACCAAAAAAATTTGGGTATTTTTGATCTACACCTCTTCTTTTTTTTGAAAAAGAGACTTAGATCCCTTGATTTTTATAAAGTGAGACACAGACCCTTCTATTAAAAGTCTGTTAAATTTTCTGTTAAAATCATGTTAAATGTCATTTATACATTTTATAACACAAACCATCACACAAAACACACACAAACAAGATCAAATCCATTTTCCACATTCTTCATCTTTCCTCTAATTCTTTTTCTCACCCACCCAATATCATTAGCAAAGGAACACACACACACACAAACACAAACACAAACCCAGACAAAATCACACATACAAACACAGATCCACATAACTTTTGTTGTTTTCTTATCTACTGTCCCTACAAACTTTTCTTCCCTGTCGATATTATCTCTCAGTCTCTACCCCAGGCGATGGAGAGTCTTACTACTTCATCCCATTGCTTCCATCATCTTTTCTCCTTCTATTTCGTTCTTTTTTATTTTTTATTTTTCTTTTACTCTTAGACCCAGATCTGCGCGTTGGGTCTTTCACCCACCAGATCTGGGGTGTACTTACTACTTTATCCCACTGCTTGCATTTGTGGCTGCTGACTTGGTCGTTTGCTTCGCTCCGACTATACAAATGCAAGCAGTTGTTTAACCGGCTTTGTTTCCAAGCCGCGGTCCTCGTTCGGGCTTAGATTGCTAATGGTGTGCTGCCATCCGCGTTAAACTGCAGAATCAAATAAAAAAACATCCTTTTTGGAGATGATAAAACATTGTAGAATGCAGCTTTCAAAATCATTGGCTTAATAAAATTGTATGATTTTTATATTGGATAAAGTTGGACCTACTACAATTTTCTGAAGTGGATTTGTGTTTGTGTGGGTCTGTGTGTGTGCATGTATGATATGTAAGTCGTGTGTGTTGTGTCTGTGTCTTATTTGTATATATATATATTTTTTCTGTTGATGATGTTGGATGGGTGAGAAGAAGAGGAAGAAGAATGTGGAAAAGGGATTTGATCTTGTTCGGTTTGTTTTGTCTGATGGTGTGTGTTATAAAAGGTAATAAATGATATTTAACATGATTTTAACAGAAAATCTAATATACCTCTAACAGAAGGCGTTTGTGTTTCACTTCATAAAAATTAGGGGGTCTAAGTCTTTTTTTCTGTTAAGATGCCTGAGATTCTATCTTAAAACTAATTGGTATTAAGTGGAGTAGTTTAAGATCTTATTAAGTGGTCTAAGAGTTTATAATTTTTTTATGTGGGACAAGTACATATTTTAATATTTTCAAAAAAAAAAAAAGGTGTAGATAAAAAATATCCAAAAAAAATTTATCTTTAAAGTCTATACCTAACAAAAATTTTGTATACCAAACTAATTACTTAAATATTAGTAGTAATAATGGTTTCACATGCTATCTTGTTGCTTTGCTTCCCAAAATTGCCTTTTTAGGTGCACGATATGTCGGGTGGTTTCTACATAAAATATTCGAAGAAGAAAAAGATATTGTTATATATACTTTGAAAATGGGGAGAAAACGACACAAGTCATGGTTTGTGTCATTGTAATCCCGACTTTGCCTCCCTAGTTAAAAAAAAAAACAAAAAAAACAAGTCGTGGCAGTATCTCAAAAATGGAAATTAGGAGTTGTTCTCGAATTTCCTGGTCTGGTAGCATTAAGGGGGAACAAGAACCATATCGCAAATCCCAATTACTAAAATTTTGTGTGTTGTATTTAGGGTTAGGTTTTCAAGGGTAGGTACTTAGCTTTTAAATGATGAATTTAAATCGTTATAAGTGATATCAGAGTAAATTATTA
The DNA here is from genome assembly GCA_037974665.1 of Ehretia macrophylla. NCBI lineage: Eukaryota > Viridiplantae > Streptophyta > Magnoliopsida > Boraginales > Ehretiaceae > Ehretia > Ehretia macrophylla. The sequence continues at coordinate 41,550,944 of CM075774.1, forward strand.
GAAAGGAGTATGGGGCGACCAGGATCATTACCAAATTACTTTTTGTTTCACTAACAGGCTCTTTATTTATTTATTTATTTTACTAATTTAGCAAACAATATATATCATTAATCAATGCTAATTAAGGTCAGTTAGCTCGAATTTTTATAGCTGTATCTCCGCACTAATTTGTCCATGTTTGAGCAATTATTTGATGTAGGAGAAACGCAAAACAAGGGTCTGCAAATTATCACATTAAAGCGAGACACCCAATGATATGATCAAATATAAAAAGGAAAAGAAACGAGAAAAATATTTTCGTTTGAGACATAATACGAGAGTAATTTATAAGTTATTATTAATTATAAATTTATATAAAAAAAAATGAGTTAATCATTTTGCGCTAATTAATTTGAGATGACAATTATTTTTCAATTTTTAACATTAGTCTCAGTTACGAGTTCAAAAATCATTGTCTTTTAAAAGGTAATTAATTTTCAAGGGATGGCAATGCTCCAAAAACGATTACAATCCATAAGTCAAGTTTCCTTCTTCTTTTTTTTTTCTTTGTCAGAAAACAAACACTTCATTAAACTCAAGTAACATACAAAATGGATATTCAGAAGTAGTCTAGTGGTTAGTTATTTCCTTTATAATTGGGAGACCAAAATTCGAATATCACGGATGGGATTAAAAAAAAACGTAACATACAAAAGGCCCAAAAGTAGTCAAGTTTGTGTATATTGCAAAAGATAGTATTGTCTCCCCCATGATATTGTATCAGTAATTGGCATCTTTGCTAATTGTCCTTGTTTTTCGGTTATCTTTTTTGTCTCTCGTGCTACAATAAATTATTTACTAGACTAGGATTTCCATTGCTTTTTCATTGTAATGGCCGTTGACTCCTGTTGTATCTTTATTTTTCTAATGAATTTTTTTGTTCGTTGATTTTGAAAAAGGAAAAAAAAAATAGCATTGTCAGGGTGTATATTATTAATGTGAGAGTGGGTCAAATAGTCGGATAATGAGTGATCTATTGTAATTAGAAATTTTGAATTCAAACTATGGTTTCGGCTTAGTAAAAAAAAAAAAAAAGTGTGTTGGGGGTGCATACGTCATTGCAAAGAAAGAATTTTGCGTGGATGTATTACAGTCATCTATTTATTAGCCCTACCATTAATTGAGCCTTACAATTTGGTTCAATCAATCTATACTTCCTCGGCTTTTCCAGCAATTAGAACTTGTAATCATTTGAAAATAAAGCGAGCGGCAAAAGCTTATTTGAAGTGAGAGTCAAGGTGCCCCTAAGGTTATTTAATTTGGAGTGATTTGATAACGACTTTTTGTGATTAAAAGTTCCAAATTCAAACGTATACCATCTTATTACAGGTTATCTAATCTTTTACTAACATGAAACATGAGTTAGGCTCATCATTGGATCACGTTCTCCATTGCTTGATGAGTTCTTGAATCGATCGAGGATTGAGACACATCAGTGCTTTGGATTTTCACAAACCAAATGAAATTTAATTAAGCAATTATCCCACTAAATAGCATCGACTGCTCTAAATTTTCACATCTTTTGCATAATATTTAAATATCAAAGTTGATAACCAAGCTAATTAACATTTGTGGTTTGCAAACTCCTAACAAACTATTCCAATAATGAATAATCGATTGGCAAAAAATGATGAAATTTGGCAAAAGCACTACACTAGCACTCTACAATCAACATATAAAAGATGCAATCCTCCAGTTCTCTTGCTGAGTCTTCATAGCACCACCATCCTTTTTGAGAGCTTTCAAGTAAAACCACAAATCGAATCTCTGCCTGTAATTTGGAAAGTTTCCGAGACTGCTTAGTTGATCCATGATTTATGTTTTATCATTTATTTTCTTCTGAAAAACCTTTAAAACCAATAACAAGAATATAGGTTACCATACCTATCATCCAAAGAGAAATCCTTCATGTAGTATCAGCCATTTACCCACGTTCTCTCCACATTTAATCAACTGGTCGTGCTAGAGACATAAAAATCATGGATAATTATGAAATGACACCACTATTCATCCCTTCTTCTTTAAAGAACGTTCCTTTCTGTCAAATGAACTTTCCCGGTTCATGCCCTGGCTTTTCCTGATTCAGGTGCTATACAATTTCACTGAGCTCTCTAAGGAGTCACAGTCTTTACCTAGGATTTCCTTCAATTTTGATCCTTTCTTGTATATCTTAAAGGCTGGAATTGTAGTCACAGCTTCTGACTTCGCAATGTGGGAGCTTTCTTCAACATCCACCTGATATAATATCAACATACACATGAATAAAATACAATTGGTTGAATTAATTATGATAATTCTATACCGCTTACATATGATTATTTATCTGTTCTTTTACTAAGTACGCAAGTAATTCGTTAAGCTCGGGAAAAATCAGACGGCTGTTAGTGTTGCAAACCTTAAAAAAATTGACTGATGGAAATCTCTTGGAGACTTGTTCCATAAGCTTTAGCACTTGCTGATTGCAAGATTTGCTGCAAAATAGCACCACTGATATCCCTGTCATTTGTGAGGTGAATTATGATTAGTAATGTAAAATTTTGCGCAATTACATATGGACCTTCAAAGCAGAATTAGAGGGATAGTTGGTAAATTGCTAGTGAGATGTTTTACATATTTTTGTGCACGGTCCTGGTAGGAAAAAAACCGATATTCCCAACATAATGCTCGTTTAAGTGGGGTTTAAAAATCAAAGTTACAAGGTCTTGATATACAAATAATATCTTCCTTAGATTAATAAGAGAAGGGTAAATACCTCCATTGATCTTTTAACTTTGATGAAAATGACAATTTTGTGGTCTAATTCAGAAATAATCATTTTCGTGCTTTAATTAATTAAAGTAGGATATTGTTAGTCCTTGGCCAATTTTTCGTCTATTTTCAGTCGTTAATCTTTTACCAAGTTAGCATGACACGTGCAATTAACAGCAAAAAAATGACAAAAAACATAAGAAGGACTAAAGTATCCTCTATTGTAAACTTCGTTTTTTAAATTAGATGACCAAATTTTCATCTTGGTCAAAGTTAAGGAACCAATGAAGTTACTTACTATTAAGAGAATGAATAGTACCTGGTGCATTTATGAATAGTTTGAGATGTCCATAGCTGGCTATGGAAATCAGGTTAAAACTTGTCTTTGGTTCCTTGCTTCCCTCATGATGCTGCTTATGCAGCTGCATATTTGCTTCAAGCAATCCCCTTTTCACCTCTTCATCTTCAGGATTTTCTTGCATCAACACCTGATATTCTTGAATTGCAGCTTCCCACCTTTCCATCTAAAATAATAGAAAACAACAACAGAGCAAGTAACTAATCAATGAGTGAGATCAAATATAAGAAGTAATGCTATTAAAAAACTGAAACTTTTATAATAGTATGAAGTTCCGGCCACCATTGGTTCTATAAAAGATTTGTATTCAGTTTGTACGGACTTTGATTCTCTACTATTGTCACTAAAGGTTTAAGAATTTTGAATTAATTGATTAAATTTAATGTATTGATAAACTAGTAGTTGGACCTAGGTCGTTACAAGTGATATTAAAGTAGGGATTAATTAAGGGGGAGACAGTGGTCCCGTTCCATTCTGACACAACGAAGATGTACCTTAATTAAGGTGGAGACTATGGTTCCGTTCTGGTGTGATGAGGATGCCCCCTAATTACGGGGAAGGTGTGATATATCCGCCCAACATGATGAGAACGCCGCCTATTTAAGGGAGGCGCACCTTAATTAATTAAGGAGACAGACTATGATGTACTAGCACAACGAGGACATCGTGTATTTAAAGGAAGACTGTAATTTTCTGATAGAGATTGTAATATCGTGCTTCACATTAATTCTATAAAAAATATATATATATATATTCAGTTGACTTGAATTCTCTATTACTATTTTCATGAGTAGTTGGAATAATCTCCCTTAATTAAGCAGGGGAGACTGTGATGTCCCAACATGATGAGGACTGTCGTGTATTTAAGAGGGGATTGTGATTTCCTGAGCAAGATTGTGATATCCTACTTTATATTGATTCTGTAAAAAATATATCTTCAGTTTCTAACGACTTGAATTTTCTATGACCGTTATCATAAGTAGCTGAAATGATCCCCTTAATTAAGGGAAAGACTATATCATCCCAGCACAATGATGATGTCGTGCATTTAAGAGAAGACAATGAGAGATTTGATATTCAATACATGAGATTTTACCATACAAAAAAGGGGTGACATAAAGTCTTACTCGTTACCTTGGCATTACAGTATGCTCTTCGCAACCTGGCTTTGTTGTAAGAAGGGCGCACATTAAGAGCTTTGTTGCAATCTTCAACTGCTTTCTCATATTGTCCTAACTTGTATCTACAAACTGCTCGATTGCATAGCAGTACTGCGTTGAAGGGCTCTAGCTCTAGTCCTTCAGTATAAACAACACAGGCTTCTGAAAACTTCGATGCCTTGAAGAGTCGATTACCATTTGATCTAGCTGATGTAACAGCTTCAACCCTCTTTGTTATTGCATTTATTTCCTCTTTCGAATCAAGTCTTGCTGCATCTTGAGCAGCAGCCACAGCATCCTCGAACCTGTCGAGTCATACGAGATTCCATTATCATATTGTCTACATTCCCTGAATATTTAAACTTGTGTCAACCGTAATCATAGGCAGATGTAGTTACGGGCAGCGGGTTGTAGCCTCCTACTCTAGGAATGGAGCAATTATGAAATAAGTTGAAGTCATTTTTTTTGAAAATGTGTGTACTTTTAGGTAAGGACGGATTCATGAGTTTTTTTAATTGGACTAAAATTCATAATTTTTGAACTATATACATATATATATATATATATATATATATATATATTTTCAGTAGGGGCTAATTCATCTTTTCAACTAAAAATATATAGATTTTTAATATTTTTTTGAAAAAAATACAGCAAATTTTTAATGATTCTTTTGGCCAGTAGGAGCTACAACCCCCACTGGCCCATAAACACATCTGCCACTGCTTTTAGGTACAAAAATTGTCCAAATATGAGAGCTAAATTGCGTGTCTTTAGTCTCCACTTAATCAAAAATTCTAAATCTGTCTCCACCGATGAATGTGTATTTGGGCCAATCAAATCTGCACCCCCTACTGTCCAAAAAAAAAAATGTTAAAAATTTTATATATTTTTTTGAAAGAAAATAAAATCTATGTGTTTTTAATTAAAAAATTAATTAACCTTGCTAAAAAAAATATTTACATAATTGAAAATTTATATATTTTAGTATTCACTGAGACGAATTCGTAGATTGGTCTCTATCCATCCTAGCAGTAAGAACCCAAATCATTTTAAACTGAACTCTAAACGTTACAAAACTAACGTGGCACGGTATGTTACATAAGATATCTTACTTGAAGGCAATTGTAGAGCAAACTGAGATACTTCTACTAACCTGCCAGCAGCCATGAACACCTGAGATCGAATTATTAGTGAATGAGCGCTTCTAGCTGAACCGAACAGGCGAGCACAAAGATGAGCATCAAAAGCTGGTCCTGTTTGAATTGTGGTGTAGGCCTCTTCATGTCTATGGAGCTTCATCAATGCCTCTGCTTTCATGGCATGTATCTTTACATACAAAAAAAAAAAGAAGCACAAAGTAAACATTAAACAGTATTAAATATGTTTCAATAAGTCCAATAAAGTATTATTCGTATATGAGTGTTAAATTATGTTTTATAACCTGACTAAACAAAACTCTAGATCCACCCTTGCACGGACATAACATAAATCTATAGAACAGAAGATGGTAATTTACCTGTGGAGCTGAATCTGCTCCAGAGGAAAATGCTTTCTGACTCTCGTTCAAAGTAAACATTAAACAGTATTAAACATGTTTCAATAAGTCCGAGAGAATATTATTCGTATATAAGTGTTAAATTATGTTTTATAACCCCCACTAAACAGAACTCGTAGATCCATCCTTGCACAACATAACTTTGTTACTGTATAGAAATCTATAAAACAGAAGATGGTAGTTTTACCTGTGGAGCTGAATCTGCTCCAGAGGACAATGCTTTCTGACTCTCGTCCAGCAATGCTTTCCAGTCTCTGAGTTTCTGAGCTTCAATGCACTTACTGAGGTGCATCCTGAGATCTTGAGCTCGGGTGATGTCCTTACGATCAGCGTTGCTGCCTGAGTTCTTGAAGTGACAGAGCGCTTCCTCTGCTTCACCCAACCTGTTATTTCAGATAGTTGAAACATGAGATATATATATATATATATTTTACTTTTAACTGTATATTTTTTCGTTTGTGTGCTTAGTTGAAACATGAGTTTTAACAACGCAAACTTAGTTTTCATGTGCAAGGAGTAAGAAACATAGAAACTGATTGATTGAAAGTGGATTGGAACCTTAGTTGATCGAAAATTGAAAATCATGTTTGCAAAATTTCAGTTAATTATCAAGATTTCGATGTTTTTCAACATTTTCATACCTGAGATAAAGTTTTGCTAGTCGATAATGAGCGTTATGATAATTAGGCTGTAAGTGGATCGCCTCTCTGCACACGAATACTGCCTCTAGCAGTTGGCCTAAACCGATTAAAGCTGCGCTCTTGTTGCTGTAATAAGCTGCCTTGCTCGAGTCGAGCGCGATAGCTTGATCGTAAAGAGCTAATGCTTCCTCTAGCCTTCCATGCCTATACTTCTCGTTTCCCATGGACTTGAGCGCGTCAGGATCTAATTTATTCATCGCGCCACGGTACAAATTGCCAAATGGCCTAATAGCATTGTTAATCGATGACTTCTTGTTTTGCTGCTGTTGCTGCTGCTGCTGCTTCAAGTTCCCCAAATGGCCTAATAGCATTACATTGCCAGAAGAACCTCTGTAATGTGTTTCGCTCACGTTTGATTTTCGATGAGCAGCAATGGTCAAGCTCAGTTCACTTGAGGTGAAGGTTGGTTCCTTCCTTAGCTTCTTAGTGTAGTCTAATGTCACAACTTGTGATGCATTATCTAGTTTTGGCTTGTCCACAGATGAAGTTGATTTTCTTGTCACATCTGAGTGCCTCAGACGATGATGGTGATCGTGAAAAGTTGAAGACCTCGGGCTAACTGATGTTGTTTTTCTTGGACTGTTTTCAACATGTTTTTGTGGAGGTTTAGCTGGTTTTGAGGAATCCAACAATGTCATATCACGGCCGTGGCGGTTCCTGGAATCATGGCGGCCGGCCGGGCACTTTTCGGCGTTGCTGCTGCTTCTAGTGGTGGTTGGGGGCAATGGTGGTGCAGATGTTTTTCTTAGCTTGAAGCCACCCCGCTGGAAAATTGCTCCCATCAGGCCACAGCCTATGTCATTTTCCATTGAGAAACTTGCTGTTTCTGCCATGAGGAGTTCTCTCTTTTCTATCTCAAGTTAGCACAATTGGTTACAACTTGTGCTTCTAGAGGTAGAGGTAGAGGTGACGGTAGGGTAATCGAAAGTAGCCATCATAACATTTCAGAAAGGCTTTATGAATCAAACCATGATAAGTCAACTTAGTGAATGTAACAGAGTTTAACTTATCGAATTGGTTCAAAATGTTTAAACTCGTGTTAACAGTAATAGATAACTCAAATTATTAAAAAAGAAATATGTATCTTTTGCAAAACTAATATAGAGGAAATGGCACATAGAGTATAGAATTTGAAACACCCTCCTAAAAGAATATGGTCTAGAAAGGAAAAGAAAACAAGAACTAGCTTGTATGTAAAAGGTTCAATGTGATAGGTCAATGCCACAGAAGATTTGTATTTATAGATAGATGCCAAGAAACAAACTTTTACATCTTTTGCCGCTAATGGCCCGTCTAACAAATTTCAAAGAAGACAAGTGAATACTATTATGTGTGTTGCAATAATAATGAACATCTTATCAACAAAGTAAACCAAGTCTTTTTTTATTGGATGGAATCGATTATATGAATTTATCGATGTAATTTATTTTTATCAAGAGTCACTTCCTCTATTAACTCTAAACAAGTGGGGTATGGCTTAAATGTCTGATTTGTTCAATTCATTTTAAGTCTTCCTCCACTTTTTTTTCAAAATATTATCCTCATACATTCGTACCTTCTAACAGGTGTCTCCACCAGTTATGTCATAATATTCTCCTTTGAACAATTTTATCCGTGTTCATTATCATTATTATCCTTACTTTCTCTTAACACTAATTGAGTAGGGCCTGCTTCAATCATAAAGAATTTTCTAATTAAAGTGGAACCCTAAATATGAGATGAACTTTAGAAATGATTAGGGCTGTTCTAAATCATGTAAAGTAACAGGAGGTTACATGAAGTAATTAAAAATTTTCACATCTGCATATTGAAGATTTTGATGAATTACCAAACCGGAATAATTATCAAATTGTATTGTCCAAACTTCACATCTTAATTGATATCTTACGAAGTTTTACGTAATAAAGTATTATATGTAAATGAGACTATTCGTTTTTTTTTTTTTAAATGGTATGATATTTATCATATAAAAAGTAAAGATTAAGTAATAACACGTATGATGGGACACATAAATTTGTCTTTTTTAGAGAAAAAATAAAATTATAGTAATCCCCCTGTTCCCCAAATTGGTTTCATGTCATTACCTATTTGGCAAAGAGTTCTTGTTAGATATATACTGACACCATCATGAACTGCAGGTGCCTTTTTGCAACAACTGTGTCAAATCCTAAACCATCAGCCAAATAGACTTCCATTAAGCAAAGGAACGTTTAAACACCAAATAAACTTAGCTTCACTTCGACCAAAAAAACACTTAGCTTCACTAATTAGATTTAAGTTTAATAGACATTTCAAGAAAGCAATGGTTCCAATGATTTTATTTTTTTAATTTTTTATCATGATAACGAGTAACTCACTTTAAATGAGATTACATTAAATCTACTTCAAGGACACGAATACTATGATATATTGATGCGTTTCAAAATATACTCTAAGTCAATCAAGGACCATATAATAATTGTGATAGGATCACATAGGTTCGAACTCAAAACAAGTCGCCACGAGCAAATCCATAATTTTGTTTCAATGTGAAGTATAACACTTGTATTTATAATTTTGTTTCAATGTGGAGTATAACACTTGTATTTATTTCAGTGGGGACTAATTTGATTTTTTACACTAAAAATACACATATTTTTTAAAAAAAATAGATAAATACACATAGATTTTTTTATAAAAAAAAAAATTGTGGAATAGAGGGGCTGTAAATCTATCAGTGTAAAATTCTAGCCATTCACTTCACTGAATCTTATAATCACAACAAGTTATTACTCATTCTTTTCATTTAATTCTTTTATTAGCCTCGAGGGATATGGTTCAACAGTAGTAGAGGTGAAATCGCTTCTGCAAGGTCAGGATTAAACACTTCCTATTGCTTTAGAGTTTCGTCTTTAATTGACCTGATTCCATATGTAAAAAAACACTACTATACCCAAAAATTTATCAATTAATGATCGAAATCTGCCAGTTAAATTCTCACGTCATCTAAAAATAACTCTTTTATCACAATAAATCTCTGGATGATTGATATTTTTGAACATATAGAAAGTACTTGGAACAATATGTCCATACTGTCGGAGGAATGCATTTATTGCTAGTCGTGAACCAAAAAAAACATGCAAGGATGGTTTTTGTAGTCTTGTGGACGTTACTTTTTCCCATCTAATTGTGTTTTCTTCTAGGCCACTAGTGTAAAAGAGACTTGAATTTGTATACTCTGACCAGTACTTGCCTCTTACATTTTTTTGCTGCATATGTAATTAGTCGGTGCCGGCTCACCAACAACTCAAATGATCTAATCTATGCCAGCCCCAGTCGGCAACAACAAACATTCTGGTTTTTAAATTATATTAACTATCTCATTGTATTGAACAAATCTGAAGGTCAAAGGAAATTAAGAACCACTATATGTCTTACATAATTTCGGCATGTAACGATAAAGTTATTGTTGTATGATTTGTAAGTTATTATTGGAACTTATTCAATTATTTTATATGAATAAATTAAGATATTCAAAACTCGTATATACGATTCTGAACTACTCAACTTAGTACCAATTAAATTTATCATAGAACCTTATGTTATTTAACGTGATACCAGAAGTGGGTCTTTGTCTTATTTTATTCACCCATATGTGACCTATTCATGTGCAACTCTTCTAAATTTCTTACTTCTTCTAGCATGTCAATCAATTAATTAATCATAGTCACACGTGAAGCAAAAAACTGGTGTGTATTCAATTATGCCACATAGATAAATCAGGATTATTAAAATCACTCCATCTCCTCTTAATTGATTTCAGAATAATGGAACCTTGGTCACACGTTTAAATTCTAAAAATAAATTGTTTACAATTTATTGGCTTTTAGGACATATATTTTAACATAATTAAAGAGAGTTTCACATACCAAACTGTTCTTAAATTGTCTAGTACTCTTATAGAACTAATAAAAGTTGGAAGATCTCTTTGAAGTAAATAAAGGTTGTAGAAGTTGACCCCAAGGGGCCGCCTCAATGGTAAGTGGGAGAAGGCGAATAATTATAAACGCGGGTTCGAGTATTTCTATTTGTCACTGAGGATCATAATCTTGATTGAATTAGTACATGCTTTGGGTCGAGCCGCTGTAGCCCTTGAATTTTGGTTCATATTGAGCAGTTAGTCCAGATGGTGAGATGTCGGCGTGCCCATTATTAGAGTGTTTGCCCCATGGTGGTATTTAATCTAATTTATAGATCATGGACTGATTGAATAAAGACGATGTTAATCTAATTTATAGATCATGGACTGATTGAGTAAAGACGATGTTTTCCAAGGTTAACACAAAAAAAAAAAAAAAAGGCTAAAGAAGCTTTGATAACTTCATGTGTTTATCATCATTAGCCGGATAATTCTGTTAAACAGAATGATTATGAACTTTAAATTCTGACAGAAGTGAAATTAATTTAATCTCATGTAGCCTTTACAGAAAGGTAGAGCAAGAACCGCACGAAATTGGCTGATTCAAAACATATATTCTGACCTTTTCATGCCAAAGTTTGAAAGCAATCAAAGTTTACAACTTGCAAGAACGATAAATTAAACTATTTTTATATACTTCTATCTGTTGTCAAATGCCGACCCAGAAAATAATAATTAATTTTTTTTTTTCATTGTGATTTTTGTGAACAACTTTTATACACAGCATGAGACATGGGGTAGAGAGAAGTTTAGAGTTGAGTAAATCTAGAATCTTGGCCGAACAAGAATAGCTTTGGCACTTTCTTACAAACAAGTTCTAATACGTATTGCCTGCTAAATAACAAGAAGTCTCTTATGAATAGATGAGACGGAGATCTTAAATTGGATCCGATCTTTGTCTATATCTTATACATAAAGAGAGTTTTATGCACTTGATTATGTATTTGATAATATTTCATGTATATATGTCGGTCCAGATCTCACACATAATCAGAATTTTTTCACTTGATTGTCTTGTATGTATAGATTTCAAATTTTAGTACAAAAGTCTTTGTTAGCTGCTTTTTCTTTTAAATAGTGTTTTGCTTTTGACATTCCACGCATACATGTTGTTCTGGCAGTTAAAAATGTTATTTTTGTCTATCCTACTGATTTAGTGGAAATGTTAAATATGTGTGGAATAGAGGATAACTTTGTGCATTGAATCAAACATGTTGGCTAAAAAAAAAAAAAAAGGTTAATGTGTGAACTTAAATTTGGATAAAATATACTAGTAGATCTTGTGTGACTAAACATTTCAATAGCACTCATTATTCTTTACATTTCACCCTCTAGCCAAAATACTCATTCTGACTTCAGAAATTTCGCCCCTCATCTTTATGATCTAGGTAAGTGAATCATATGAAAGTACATAATTTGCTTTCATTTTTTTTCCTTTTCTTTCTTTTTCCCGTAACCCCTATTTTCTTCAAAAACAATCACGATTTGAGTACTTTTCCTGATTTGGTGGGATCCTGTCTGGCGCCAGTTGTCCATCGTACAGTTCTTATAATGATCTTGCTGATCTCGGACATCTTAACCTTCTACCACTCGTTGTTAGAAGTTAGGCGGGTGATTTTAATCCGCTCTGACATTTTCTTCCTTCACCAAATTTCTCTCAAATCTTGAGGCAAAACCCAAATAACACACTGACATTGTTTTCCGTGATTTTTTAAGGCCATTTCCCATTTTCTGGGTAATATTTCATATCTATTGTATTTTAGAAAGCTTCTAACTTCTAGATAACTATTTTGAATTATTGAAGAAAACATGTGAATTCTTGAAACAAATAAGTGAGTAGTCCATAAATTAAAATTAAAAGGTGGGAAAATAAAGTAGGTTGACTTTGAATATCAGTAATTACAACTTTAGAATTTTTGGGGAGAAATAAGCCTTATGAGAGAAAATATGTTGCCTTATGGTGAAATTTTACTAAATTTTTGTTATATATGACATCAGCTAAAAACCTAAATAGACCACTAATAATATCCTTGGTTGTGTTTTGTTGCCCTTTTGGCAAATACTTTAGTTTAAATTTGCCGAGACAATTACTATTTGATAACATATATATATATATATATATATATATATATATATATTATTTGACAAAATTTTATATATCCTTCGTCAATATACTATTAGAGATAATACATAAATAAAAAAACCTCTGTCTAATAAACTCGAAAAAAGACGAACAAAGACTTAATATGTATTGTCATTAATTAGGGCAAAATGAAATATCAAACAACTAAAACAATATGTATGAATGAGAGAGTGAACAAAACCAAAGATCAAACACTTCAAAATGTGTATAAATGAGAGTTACATTTTCTTGATTTTCAAGCTCTAGAACCCTTTTTTTTAAAAAATAAAATAAAATAAAGGTGAAAATCGTAGATTGAATTTAAATTTTTTTATTATAACAAGTAGTTTTAAATTATCAAAGAGCTTAGATATTTGAGATTTATTGGCATCGTGGGTAGGGTTAAGAAGCAAAGCTAGCTTCTCAAAGAGGGAGAAAGTGATACGTATAGGATGGGAAAAGTGTCGAAGCGTGCATTGTGAGTAAAGAGAGCAATTGGTCACGGGATCCAAAGCAATCAATCCAATACCTTGAAACTTTGACCAAAAAAAGAAAAAAGAAACTTTGAAGCCATGGTGTTTGCTTCACATTGGGATCATTCTATCAAAAAGACATTCTCAGTCACATTTCACGAGTACATAGAGATTTCCGAGGTTATTTTTGATCAAGAAACCAAAACAATTGGAAAAATGGTTGAAAAACTTTCGAGCCTACCTCACTCTCCTTCATCTTGAGTTCACCCCACTTCTCATTTCTCTCTCTCACTCTTTCAATGTGTCATTAAATGATTGAGACGCAATTGTTTTTAAAAAAATTTCTTAATTAGTACAAAAATACTTGGATCAGCCCATTAAATCAGACTAACTTTCAGTCTTCTCATATTGTTATTAAAATCTATGCAAATATATGAAACACGAATGATCAATACTGACCCAAAAGTTTTCCAAACAATTAATATGAGTGGGCAATCATGTGCTCAATGTTCATCCTCACCATGAAGAAAGGTCTGAAACTCGAAATCATATTGTCATGTTTCACATAATTTCAAGTAAATTTCACTTCTTGGTCTACCCTGGAATCAACTATTCAATGAGTACGTTCAAGGGTCGTAAGGAATATGACCAAGCTCGATATGACTAGGGCTTGAATCTTAATAGTATATCATTGTTGGGAATTCTGGTAAATTCCTAATTCAATTGGTGCATACATATACCAAACATAATAGAAACAATATTTTTAACGTGGTTTGACTCTAAAATTACATTCATGAAGTATTTTTCTCTATTACTCAAATATTACACCTATTACTTTTAGAATGAGAAATCCATAAAACTTTCATAGGCTTACCCCCATCCTATAGTGTATCAGACTTACATCATCTTATAGTGTGTGACAAATGAACACAAATTAAAAAATTCTATTTATAAAAAAAACTAGTGTTGATCATGTTACAAATAATATTCCTATACTTTAAAGAATTTTTATTGTTACTAAACTTCTATTTATTTATAGTATTTAATTGTACTTGGAATTTGAGCATGAAGATCTAATAATAGATCTAATAATCATGTCATTTATAATATATTCAGTTTTAATTGAGCATAAGAAACAAAGAATTGCGAAATTCTAAAATGGTCTCTATTTTAATTATTCTCACGTTCTATTTGTAAAATAAAAGGTGGTGAGATTACTAAGAACACAAGGGTAGAGATGATGATGAAAGTCCCTTAAAATAATTCGAGTTTTTAAAGAATTGATCAATTTTGAGCCAAGGTTGAAATGAGGTTTGAAGTTAAGTCAATCTCAAATCTTTTGGTCTTCTTAGTTGAACATTCCCTCCTTAAAACTAACAATAGATTTGTATGATATATAATTAATAAATTTTTTAGAATTTTTGCAAGAATATATATATTTTCTGTAGACACAATTAAACTTTTCTTTTACAAATTTGAAAATTTTCTTCCGATAGAAATAGAACCGACAACCTATAATATCGTTTTAACCACTTTGCCTTCACTCGAATTCATTTGTATGGAATTTTAAAAATTCGAACTCAAAACATTTAATTATAATAACTCATTACTTGACTATTTTATCCAACTTTTAAGTGTTTTAAAATATATATTTATAGTACATTATTACATCCCCAATGAAAGTCACCAATAAATTTGTCATTTCTCTTTTTCCTCCTCATAGCAAACAACTAATAATGTACTGAAGCCCAGAATTTACATTACACGAACGCAATATGAAGGCCTGCAAAACACACACGGGCTGGATGCTGTATGGGCTTTTGGCCCAGTTTGCAAGAAGAATCTGGGTTAGGAGACCAATTATAATCCTATATTATTCGACTCTATTTTCGTGCTTCCATTTATCACCGTTGGATCGAAAGAAACAAGAGAATTCATGGACAAGCTACTACTACTTAAGAACAAATCTTGCAGAGGATAGCCAATGATATTAGGTAAGATGTTATATAGGATTGAAGGTAAATATAGTAGAACTGATACTAATATATATTGATATTTGTAATTTTAATGGTACACAGTGTTAGATTTTACAGAATCTAATATCAGAAAATAGAACACCATTATGAACACGTTGAATTTAAGATTAGAAAACTTACTTGAACTCAAAGCCATAATTCTTAATTTGCTACAATGAAGAAACCTTTTGATAATCCTGCGAGAAAATCTTTAGCGACATGTTATGGTAGGCATGCTTAAGCCAGGGGCTCCCTCTCCCTCTCCAACTTCTGTAAGGTGGCTATCAATCGGGCAAGCCAACCCTAATAGCCTAATATATAGACTATTAGTATTCTGGATGGGAGAGAGGGCCTAGCCTAAAACCTGTATTGGGCCCTCCCATCAAGCTGCCCTATAAATTAAACAGGCTCTACACTTTACATACCACACCACTGAAAATAATATTCATGAGACGGACCTAGGCCCAACTGGAGTGGATCACTATAAAATTATGTTTTGGGCTTTACCGGTCAACCTCAACCCGTTTTCCGAAAACAACAAAATATTCAATCAATGGAAGCCCACAACTAAAAAATTCCAACAGTCTCCTACTTGGACAACACTGATTGGTTTTACACTTTGAAAACATTTTATTTTATAAAAATGACTCTCGGGCTGAAAATAACTTTAGTGGCCACAAATATAAACATCTCAATCCAGAATCTAGTCCAACAAGTCATCAATATCGAACCATAACAGTCGTTGCACCATCTTTCGGCATAGGACTCCTATGATCACAAATATTAACGCCTGTCAACATGGATTCCATGATGTGGTAAAGTGTAGTGTGGTTTTTTGGCACATGTGATCCAACTATAATGATAAGCATGCCAAACCACAATTGGCCACTTATGGTCTTGTAAGACCCTTTATGGGATTAGATCCCCTTTTGCCTCATAAGAAGCCTTTAATCTTTATTGGAGTATACAAACCCCCTTTAATGCTTCTAAACCGAAACCACTTCAATAATGAAGCCTTTAACTGTATATCTCGAGATATGATACTTTAGACCTGTGTGAGCTCACAAGAAATTTATCTGTGTACACATAAAACAGTGATCACTAACTGAATATTATGGGAACAAAACTTTAAAATACTATAATTAATTACTAAAATAAACTGTACCCTTACACTTTACGCTTCTAACCTGAAACCTTTGAATTGAAGCATTAATAGAGCTTCAACATGAGTTCCCAAAATGCATGCATTACAATATTCATCTAATCTGAGCATGTAACCTGCTTGCACTTGCATAAGCATACCAAGCACACAACTATACCTTAAACACTTGTTGGCAATAAAGTTTCATAGCTTATGCCTTTAGAACCCACCAACATATCCAAGTTGTGTAAATAATTAAGCAGGTAATGATAATATGATTGAATCACAATCATCACTATTAGCTCAGATAAATAGTTGTAAATATTTTAATAATTGAATATGAGAATAATAATCACGTATCAACACTTTGATAAAAGCAAATCATGCTCCCACTAATCAAATATTTCAAAATCAATGAACACCCATGCTCTTAATGACAACTACTTTGGTTAGTGACATTACAATCCCGAAAACATATTATGATTGTAATCTTTAAACTTTAAAAGAGTTGAACTTTTTACTCTCATGAAAGAGAAACTCTATAAACTTTATCTCTAAATAAAGAGACACTTCAAGAATATAAGTATGTCAAGGTTTTACAAATTGCATCAATCACTTGCCTTTAAAACATATAAGTCACTTTATAAACCTCTCACCTTGACTTTCAGAGTGCAATGACCTTTATATCACTAGTTTATCTCAAATGCTTAAATGAGATATATATGTCATGCTCATATTAAAACCATAATATACATGAACTGCCTTTTAGGCATGATACTTTATAGCTTCCTTAACAATAAACATGCACATCTACACATTAGAGCATGGCCTTATGAATATGTTACTCCCACTGACCTTAGAGTTTACTTGTCACTTTAAAACTTTATATTCTTTATGGCTCTAAACTTGTATATTGCAAGTGAAACCTTCCAACATGAAATATGTTCTTTTATGATGAAAACATCAATGAAACTTTTCTATAATGTTTACACTTGCAAAACTATATGCTACTAGGAAGCTTTATTAGCATATAATACCATTATCATGGAAAATCAAAATAACATAATGCAGGCCAAACACTATCTTTCCACTAAATCTTAAAGATAGTAGCAGGTGTACTCTTGAATAGCCAATTTAAGGACTATAACATCAAGCCTTATTTTCTTTCACAAACAATAGAAGCATTCACATGAAATATATGTAAGACAAGTGCTTGAATTTAGAAAACTTGATAGCCTTAAGCTATGATGCATCGAAACATATACTTTCAAAATAATTTTCACATTTTGAATCCTTTAGATGGAAGCCCCTTTTTAAAATATTGCATAAAAGCAATATACACTTAATAGTTTGATTCCATATAATTGTATTATAAAAAAAAGGGCCTAACAGTGAGTAAAATTCCATGAAAAATCCTTATCACCTTAGAATAATCTCAGACACGTATAAAGGACAGAAATACAAAATGACAATCATAATCATGCCCAACCAACTGGCATGACCCCATAATGTACAAATAAAATGTGCAATAATAACACTAACTTTGTATATTATAAACCCAAACTTTACTATTGAGCACAAAATAATGCACATAACATGAACTTGCAACCTAAATATTTTAGTTAAAAACTTGTCCCCTTTGGAGACCCTAACATGTCATGTAAACACCTTCAAGCAAAATTACTTTATGTCTTAGAGTCTCCACAAGCGAATAATTATAGAAACCTAACACCTTTGGGTAAGAAATGTTTCCCAAGATAAAATTACTTTAAGATCCTTCCTATTTGCTCATGCTCCTCGAAGCTATCTTTGGGTATGCAATAATAAACTATAACTCCAAGAAGTAAACCATCTCAAAATCCTTATTGGACATCTCATAGATCATATAGATAATCCGCTTTGGCTAAGTTAGCCAACTTAATCTAGAAAATTGTCCAACTGGGATAAAACTTGATGTCCTAGAATCCTTATTAGAAATCTTCAGACTTTATGAATAACCTCAAATGGCAAGTCCCTTGTATAGGCTCATGAAGAATCCAACTAGGACAACTTAAAGAAAACTTTATATTATTGAAAGTTTCCATGTACCTTCTAATATAGCTCATGGAGAGTCTTTAAATAAACTAGAGTTACGTTGTATATATTATCAACCTTTCCTTGCCAAAAGGATATTACTTTAAACATGCCAATCTTGTGATGTCATCAAAACTTTAAGAAACTCATACAAGAGACAAATAAATAATCTGCTATGTTTTCTAGCTTTAAAAATTGTGATGACATAATTAAAACTAACTTGAGAAGGAGTACCAAAATATAACTAGCCAAGCATGTGACTTTAAAATGGGAGAGCACTCCTTTACTTTTAAACTTTAGTAATCACTACAAAAGTCAAACTTGAGAAACATCTACAAGTAAACACAATGTGTTGATGACATCGATATCTCATTCATGAGACAACCTAAATTATAACAGTTCACTTTCATATAATTTTAACAAATATATCTTCTTAATCTCCAGAGATATATTCAACAATTATAAGCAAAATAATTATATGCAGAATATAGTAATTATAAGAAGAACAAACTTGATATCTCCTAATAGTTCTTTACCAAACATGACAGCCCAAGCACATCTTTATAAGAAAAGCTTTATAATTCCACAATTGGAATAAATCTCAATCTTGATACATGCATAAGGAGTCAATAAAAGACACTTCCAACTATAATATAGTATCTCAACCTTAAAATATCTTTATAATTTGAAAAACTTTAATGGTTTCGAGGATCTCAAATTCACTTTTGAATGAAATTATCTTGAAAAAGACCTCATAATAAAACTAACATTTAAAGCACTCATATCGCATGATAAATGAAAAATAATATTTGCCAGTTAGAATCTTAATTAAAGATTTTGATTATCCTCCACGATGTTGCTAACTGTAATAGAAATATGAAATAGTGACGTAACGAAAAGGGATAAATTGCAATAGCAACATCTTTATGAGAGTTCAAAGTGTATACTGCATATTCCCCTTCGGGTAGAACAAACAACATACTATATGAACCTCCCATTCAAGTGAAACAGTGAGACAACTCTAAAGAGATCTATCCCCTTCGAGCAGACAAACCCCTTTAAAGTCAAATAAAATGACTTTCACTGCCACTCCCACTTCCCCTGAACTAATACATACAATTACCCCATTCGAGCAGGTAATTGCAAACACTAATTCGAAGAAGCAAACATCTCAGGATCCTTATCAAATAAATTGAAATTAATATAAAGATCCGCTTTGGCGCAACCGTTTACATCAATCACAAAATTATTCAACTCGAACAATGTCACCTTACACGAATGGTTAAATTATATTTCACCTTATAAATCCCTTGATTGGATCTTCAACTCATACATAGGCAACCAAAACCATATGGACACCAAGCACGAACATATTCCGAAATAAGACTTGAGCGCGACACTTCTGAATGTAAAATCCTTTTGTTTTTCCTTTTTGTGTGAATGTAACAACTCCTTTTATAACATAGATAAAACATTTGCACGTCAGAACACGTAGACAACCATATATATAGATAAGAAACTTAATAGCATATATATTTCCACTGATTCTTCAATTCCCAAATCAGCTCTATTCAACTTATCTGTGGACTCAGTCCTTCTTAGTTTGGTCATTCGTAAGACATATCATCATCCCACAAATCCTCCCATAGGCTATTGATGATTTTTTTGTTTTTCTTACCAAAAGTGACCATAATAAATTAATACTTTAAGCTCCAACACAAGTTAATTAGTTGATCTTATATACATAAACAGTGAGCATAATTACTATCAGATTAGTCATAGCAAATACGGCACATACAATAAAAACTGTGTGAAATAAAGGATCAACATTAGTTTATTATGAGTTACATAGGGTCATCACATTAAGTAGCAGAGAGTTGAAACTGTAGAGAAACTGTAAATCGAATATTGTGAAGGGGCTACTAAGCTAAATCAACCTGGAAAGTGAAGCGTTACCAAGACATCAGACTGAGATACAATCATGACATTCATATCGACTCAGAAACATCTTTAATAGCCTTTAGATGTCTATGGACTGAATTGTGTTTAAAGTAATTTTGATAGTTTGGCCTTTGTGCACTTTCAAACCATTTCTTGCTGAAAAGGTAGGATGACCAACATGCCAACTATAAAATTATATCGGAATTAAAGAGAGCGTATAAATTTAACCACAGAACAATATTCTCTCCTTTGCTCTTTAGTTGTATTTTTTATAAGCCAAGTAACTGACATCTTGAGATATAGCCAAAAGTAATAAGAGCATAAAAAATACTTTATGTACTTGATCGTAAACCAAGACACCATAAGCAAGAAAGGTTATAACTATGCCAGGTTATGAAATAAAAATGAAGTGACCTTTATAAAAAAACAAGTGATATTTAACTAGATTAATATTCTTTCAGCAAAAACTAGATTAATATTCTATAGTCCATATTGAGCCCTCTATAGAGTTTTAGTGCCTGCCATCAAATGATTGTTTCTGGTATATTATTCTGGTTTAGAATTAATTCTTTTATCCATACCTTTCTTCCATCTTGAAAGTGTCTCTTCTTTACAGCTACTCTTAATAAGAGTGTATAGGATACGGAGAGGAGATCAATAACGAAGTCACCATTGCCTCAAAGATTTCGATTCTTCTAATCTTCTTGAGACTACCAATTTCACAGTTCAATATCTCTATAATTGTCCTAGGAGCAGATAAATAAATAAATAGCACATGAAAATTGCGGAAGCATAATTCTAATACATGAGAGGCGGAACTAGTTATTATTTTGAGCGCCACTAGTTAGGCCAAGACAAATATTTACTTCCTTGACCAGAATAATAATATGCATATATACTCATGCTATTTATTATCAGTTTATTAAGGATAGATACTTTTCAAAGCATAAAAAAAAGCCTTCAGTCAACAATTCTTGATGCTTGCGTACTGATTGCATTGCATGACACACATAATACAAGAATTAAAAATAAATAGAGATAGTTAACTGGATTTGTATAGGAAAAACCCCAATTGTCTTAGAATATAAATTTGGTTTCAAACTGTATGTGCATCTCTGATGCTTATCAATTGACAACTAAAAGTATCTTTATAAGGATATTCTGCATCAGACATGCAATACAAAATCCCTTTAATACGCAACACTAATACTTGGTATGCCAGTATTGTGCCGTAGACGTTAACCACTAAATCAATTCTCGATTTAACTGTTGAGTTAGTGGGTTCAGTTTCTGATATTATATACCACTTGTTAGATTTTACAGGATCTAATATCAGAAAATAGAACACCATTATGAACACGTTGAATTCAAGATTAGAAAACTTACTTGAACTCCAAGCCATAATTCTTAATTTGCTACAATGAAGAAACCTTTTGATAATCCTGCGAGAAAATCTTTAGCGACATGTTATGGTAGGCATGCCTAAACTAGGGGCTCCCTCTCCTTCTCCAACTTCTGTATGGTGGCTATCAATCAGGCAAGCCAACCCTGCCTAATATATAGACTATTAGTATTCTTGATGGGAGAGAGGGCATAGCCTAAAACCTATATTGGGCCCTCCCATCAAGCTGCCCTATAAATTAAACAGGCTCTACACCTTACATACCACACCACTTAAAATAATATCCATGAGACAGACCTAGGCCCAACTGGAGTGGATCACTATAAAGTTATGTTTTGGATTTTACCGGTCAACCTCAACCCGTTTTCCGAAAATAACAAAATATTCAATCAGTGGAAGCCCACAACTAAAAAATTCCAACACACAGTTCTATAGCTAATGTCTTTGAGGTACCATCTTAGATAAGTCTATTATGAGTTATTTGTAATCACTTGTAAAAAGTTTTGTTGAGTTTAATAGACACATTTGTTGCGAGCAAAGAACATTCAAACCAATCAGTTTTAAGTGTTAGGTAGAGTTATCGGATAGTGATTTATTGTGACTTAAAATTCCAAGTTCAAACTTAGCTATATCATCCCATCATAAATATTGACTAATTAGGTGCCATGTTGCATCATAAGATTTATAACGTTAGAATGAATCCAACGTTATTTTGTTTAAGAAAAGTTTCTTGTTATTCAAAAAACAAATAAACTAAATATATTAATGAATTAGTAGTCGGATTTTGATCGTTATATTACCATTTTAATTAGTTGCACATTCCGCGTTCACTGTCCTACTATTTCAGCAAATTGGCTGGCTATATTGGACCAAAAAAAAAGTCATTACAAGTCATGTCCATTTTGTTGTAGGATTATAGTTTGTCTAACACATACACTACGGCAAAAGGAAGCATCAAGGCCCACCACAGTCAGTCCTGACCCTCCAATTAAGACTTTCTTTAAAAATTGAGAAAATGGTTGAATTGATGGTGTTTGATGCAATTTTGCTCCACACTACATCATTGTTGGTTGACCATCATCTATAGGATTAAATTGTTATACAAGAATTTATTATATTTATTTATTATTTTTAATATATTTTTTTAAGAGGGTCAAAAAATTATACTTTGTATGTGAACATATTTTTTTCAAATTGGTAGCGACGAACCTTAAATTTTTAATATAAACAAAACTTTGATACCATAATGACTGATTACTTCATATATATAAAAGGGAGTAAATTGAATATTACTCCAGTGTGGTTCACCATAAGTGCACGATACCCCTTATTGCATCAAAACTATCATTTGATTCCCTATGGTCTATAGAAAGGGTGCATACACTCTCCAATGGTTAACATCCGTTAATTTTTTAACAGAAATACCAAAATGACAAATATGCCCTCTCAATATTTAAAAAAAAAGAATTACCAGCCAATGAGCCACCTTTACCACCACCCCCTACCGCCAGCTGCCACCACCACCACCACCACCACCCCCTAACCCCCAGTAAATAATCTTAATTATTGCATAACAGAATAGTTAAGTTAAAACTAAAAATATATACAACACATATGTATGTATACATAAATTGTATTGGACCTGCAGAAACTCAAAAGCGGCCAAAGATCCACGCACGAGCTCGTCATCTTACTTTTCACCATACATTACTACCAAGTTGCTCAATCACTTATGTTGTTGTCAAAGAAAAAGAAAAGCAGATAAGCATGGTGTTGAAGTTACATGCGACATAGTGATAAGCATGATTTTGAAGCTGTAAAGTGCTCCAATGTATATGAAAGTATTTATTCAAGAAGCAATTGAAATACATACACAGCCGAACACATATATACATATATATACATACACAGCTGTATATATATATATATAGGTCGACTATAGGAAGCAATCAAAATAAAACACATTTTCACACACATACACAATCTCTCACACTCTCAACACACTCATAAACATGTAGCGCGATTTTGGGGGTTAGGGTTTGGGATTGGGGATTTGGGGGTTAGGGATTAGGCCATCTCCAACAGCTTCTCTATTTTTTTTCTTACATGTAGAGAATTTTGGTCATTTCTCTACATGTAGGGATTCTCTATTTCAGTTTAACTCCAACAGCTTCTCTACATTCTGATTTTAGAGAATCCCTATTTCAGTATCACTCCAACAGCTTCTCTATTTTAAAAACTTTTACTTTTGTTTACTCCACATGTGGAGATGTAGAGAAAAGTTTAGGGATTTGTTATTGCATCTCCACATGTAGAGATAGTATGATTTGAATATAGGGATTCTCTACATGTAGAGATAAGTGTAGAGATGCTGTTGGAGACCAACATCTCTAATACCATCCCTACATGTAGAGAATATGGTGATTTAGGGTACCTGTTGGAGATGGCCTTAGGGATTTGGGATTTGGGGGGAGAGGGTTGGCTTTGTGTGAGGGCATTTTGGTCCGTATGAGTGCAAAAGTGGATGGGTAATATAACGTTGATATTGCAAAGTCGCAAATATGGCGAGTGAATTGCAATCACTGTTATTTTTAACGTTTTTGCTAACAAAAGGGATCATATGCACTCTTGTCTAACCACAAGGGAATAATATGCTCATTTTAACAATATAGGGATTCCGTATATTTTCAATTAATCACAGGGGAGGACTAAAAGTAATTTAGCCTATATAAAAATTTAAACTATACACCGGCAGAGCTATATGTAGCTCCGGGTGTGCGACGGCACACCTTGAGTTTGGGGAGATTTTTTTTTTTTAGTATTAAATTTTTTGAAAAAATTTTTTAAATTGTTCTGTGCACATTCTAAGTAGTCGGATTAGGACATGAATAAATTTTTTAAATTTCTAAGCAATAATTTTTCTCTACATCTAACGAAAAAAAAAATTTCTATTTATAAGGACTATAGTTATTTATTTATTTTTCTATTGGTATGTTATGTTACACCTATATTGAATGAAGTCCTACTTTAAAATCTCCACATATGCATTTCCAGTTACATTTTTATAATTGTTATAAAGTATATTTTATGAGGGAAGGTATATGTCTTGAAAACTTCGCTTGTGGTATATTATGCTTAAATTAAATATTATTTAGTAATAACATATTATGATCTATTATTAACAAAAAAATCATTTTAGACATAAAGTTAACATTTCTTTTATAATTTATAAAAAAACTATTATACATAAATGAGCGCCCCAATCATTAGTTACTGACTTCACACTTTAATGTTTATCTTGATATTGAGTGCCTAACTTTGCTCTTAATTATATACAAATTTATTATATTTATTTATTATTTTTTACAACATAGGTTACGCTGGACTGGTCAAATAAAATGGGCTATTTTTAGCTTCATATTGTTGTGCTGACAAACTTTGATTTGGACCAATTTAGGATTCGACCCTCATCTCGAAGATACCTTACGTAGTGTTTGGATTGCACAAAGGAATGGAAAGGAAAGTAAAGTAAAGTAAAGGAAAGGAAGAAAAATAAAGGAAATGAAAGAAAATAAATTACTTTGTTTATATTGTAAAAAAATAATAATAGAAAGAAAATAAAAAGTTTTTATAATTATTTGTTTGGATTAGAGAAGAAAAGTAAAGAAAATAACAATTTTAAATAGTCAATTATTTAAATGCCCTTTTTTATACTCAAATATAAACTTAACCTTTTTAATTAGTAAGTTAAGGCAATATAGTCTTATTTTCACTGGAACCATTCCTTTTCCTTCTCTTCTTTTACTTTTCATTAAAAAAGTGAATCCAAACAAGGTGTTAAGGTTTTGATTTCTAAGAGTTGGTGCAGACCCTACTTTCTATATATGAGCCATCAAAATTTTACCATGGATGAAAATATTTACAAGATTGGTAATCTTGTCATTTAGCGATCGAAAATTCATTCTTTTCTGCGAGAAAAAGGGATTGAGTTTCGAATCTCTCAAAAGCAAGTTAGGTTGTCTGCCATTAGTTCGAAGCAAACCAATTCTTCTTCGAATTCTCTATATAATGAAAGTTTTTTACACTAAATTATAGAAAAAAAAAAAAGATATATAACACCAGTTATCCTATATTTTTGAGAATTGAGATATTTTAGTCTTATATCTTTTGAAATGAATTTTTTAGTTTTAAATGTATTGTAAATTTGACACTATTGATCTAACTTACTTATTTCGTTAGTTTATTAATGTTTTCTGAACATGATTGACACCTCTTACAAGAATAGATACTCTTATCTATGTCTACCACATATTGTTCTGTACTTAGGCATGTGCCAATCATGTACAGAAAACGTTAATAAACTAACGGAATAAGCAAGTTAGATCAACGGATACATTTAAGACCAAAATGTTCATTTTAAAAGATATAGGACCACTGGTGTTATTTATCCTAGAAAAAATATAATACAAGATACAGACAAGTCGAAGAAGAAAGAACCTTTGCTGATCTTGCTGACTATCCCAGATGAAATGGCGAATTCAGAATTTTTGTTCAGTAAGGGCTAAAAATATATAATATATAACAACTATATAGTGGGGGTTAAATTAATTTTTAAGCCTAAAACACTTTCAAAATATACACATTTTTAAAACATTCAACTCCAACTCAATTGTTAATAATTTCGCTCTTAAAATTAGTCTCTACTTGTTTATGAATAGATCCGCCCATGCCTGGATGGAGTTATTGGTATGAACATTAGCATTTTTGTGAAGCCAGAAGATATTGTATTAGTACAAAAGAAAGAGACATATTCTTCAGCAATCAAAGGGAGAAAGAAAAAGGTATGACACTGATTACGATCCAAAATTAGCTGAACCATCATTCAACAAACGCCATACTAGGTGGCCTGTCTTACTATGGAAAATTACACCAAATTGGGCTTTGATTGTTTGTGGACATATCCAGCACATTCCTTATTCAATTAATATTAATGCTCCAAAAAATTATAATAATCTACCCATCAAGGCTCCTTCCACGAGTCTCACGACATTATAATATTATAAGAAAAATCGACATTAATGAGAATATGCTATAATATCGTTGAAATAATCTAAATCGTTAATTGCCCGACATTATAATATTATAAGAAATACCGACATTAATGAGAATGTGCTGTAATAACGATGAAATGATCTAAATCGTTAATTGTCTTGATGATCATATATATAGTTTATTTTTGTTTCATCATTTTCAATATAGTTGAATTCCCCTCGTAAGTTTAATTGACCCGTTACATTTAAAAGATATACAGAAAGAACCATATTGGGCACACATTAAATTACGATTGGTAATCTAAAAAGAACGATTAATTTGAAAGTAAGTAATCAAAAACAAACACCTTGTGGCCGCAATCTTTAATTATTCCGCACATTATAGTCGTGAAGGAATTTGGATCGTTAAAGTTTAGGATTTTGCTTTGTAGGGCTGGCCAATGGGCGTAACATTGGGAATATAATAATACACATGACAAAAAAGACATACGCAACCCAGTACACAAATTTTACGTTATATGCAAGATTAAAAAAAAAATCAAATTCGCTTTAAAATCTATCATCTAAAAACACCACGTTATATACATGTGAAATTATGCATGCATTATTAATCCATAAACGAGGATCTCTTATCTTAATGACTCAATTAATCAATGGAATATTTTTTAAACAATGACCTAATTTTTTTATGGTTGGAGCTAACTTCAATATGGTTGAACTAATCTATCTATCTATATAATTACTATTTTATGCTATCAAAAATTTTAAAAATTACCCACACCCCTTAATGTTAGGACAATGTCTTATGTATAAAAAAGAAAGAAAAAGAATAATTTAATTAAAAATTACTCACATCCCTTGATGCTAGGACAATGTCATATGTATTAAAAAAAATTAATAATTTAAATAACAAGGATCATGTGAATATTATGTTGACAATATTAAAACATGTATGCAAATCAAAATGTGGACATCAACCTAGATTTTCTACACCCTTAACATACGTAAGAATTCCAAGGAATAATGCCAAACTTTTGAAGAAATAATTATAGAATTTCGAGTCTTAATTTCCGGAGAAGTTGATGGTAAAAGATTCCTTGATGTTGCTCTCGATTATAGCTTGGACATTACTGTGCTTTCTTTGAATTTTCTCCATCTATGAAATTTTCCACATTCTGAGTTGGTGAACGGCTCGGAAAATAATATTTATATTATATCGATTTTTTACTAATGGTATAAATTATTCAAATTTTGACTCTTAATTGGTATATATGAGACATTTATCACATAAGAGATAAAAAGTAAAATAATGCCACATAGCTATTCGTTCTATATGCATAACTAGAGATACAAACAAATTTTTGTGTTGCAACCCATTTACGAATTTGTTAATAAATTTGTGAAAATCCTAAAAACATGGTACAAGAAGGATTATTTTCTAGTCATATGATTAAAATGATTATTTCAAAAAATAATGACGATTAAATTTCTTTTCAATATTAAAAATCTCACCTTAAAAAAAATCACATTAGATCTACCCTAGTGCTATAAATTTTATAGTGCAAAGGCGTGCTTAAACTCAAACGCATTATCTAAATCAATCATAAATAGACAATATTTGTAATAAAAATGTTAGACAAAAGTACATGTGATTGAATTTATACACTAGGCTGAGACAAAAAGGAGGTAGATGGTGCTAACAACTGTAGTTTTGGTTATCTCCTCTGCACTCCACAGCCACCATTGGCCACCAAAAGCTAGTTTACTTGCTTACCCAGTCTATACTTTATTCTTTTTTCACTTTTTTTTTTCCATATTATTTTCTTGGAACCTTTTCTGATATATCCTTTTCTTGCTTTCACACTCAAATATCAAACAAGTGAACCATTTCTCTCCCTCTACTAATTTCTCATCTCATCTCTCCCCCCACCCCCTACCTCCTACCCCGTCCCTCCTACCTCTCTCCCTCCCTCTCCCTCACTTTCTCTCTCTAGCTTCATCAATCAAATATCTAACTTGCCAACCATTTCTCTCCCTCTACTACTTCATTTCATCTCTCTCTCTCTCTTTGAGTTTGACCCGTTGCCACCGACCGGCAACTCCTTTAGCCTTCTTCTCCAATGGAGACCCCACCACCCTTCTGCAATCTCTAGAGTAAGTGGAAAAACAACATATTGCTCACAAAACTTGCCTCTCTTTTTGAGCCTTCACAGAAAGCTTTTTATTTAGCCTTTCCTCTCCTCTTTTCCTTCTTTTTTCTTCTTCTTCTTCTCACCCAAACCCTAATCCAAGATCATATACCAACTACAACATTAAACACACACACACACAAAAGAAAAAAAAAAAAACACATAGTAAAAACTCTTCTTCATGATCCCTTTCCATATCTAAAGCATATGCTTTGATCTTTTCTTTTTTTTCCTTTTTGCTTATTTTGCCTTTGTTTTTGTTTTATTGTTTTTGCTCGTTGATAGCTTTACTTTTTGATTATCTATCTATGTTCTTTTCTGGTAATCTTTTAGTTGTTTTTTTTATGATTCTTTTTTTCTTTTACCTTTCTTGAAACTTTATAACTATCACTATCTCTTTGCAGGTCTCAGTTACTAGTTCTTTCAATTTTTTTTTTATTTAAAAAAATCTTTTTTTTTCACTTTTTCTTTTCTGAGTCACTTTTTTTTGGCTCAACAAAAAGCTATAATGGATTCTGGTAGCAGTGGTAGTATGCAATCTTCAAGTGGTGGAGGCGGCGGTGCTGGCGGCGGCGGTGGTGATGAAGAGTACGATTCGCGCGGCGGCGAGTCAATCACCTCGTTCTTGAATCATCGTCATCAACCATCATCAGGCCATTTTGGTTCAATCTCATCAAATCCACAGCCATCACCATTGCTTTCACACCAACAAAGCAGCAGCCATCACCACCAACCCACTTTCTTTGATCTCCATTCACAAAATCTTGACACCTTTCAACAATCACTATCTACACCAAATAATAATAATGAAATGGTTTGGTGTAGAGGAGGCTTGAGATCTGAAGCATCCAATTATGGCAACTTTGGAAACTCATCATCATTATCATTATCATCATCAAGCCAATCTTTTTTAGGTGCACAAGGGATTAGTCAAGCTCCACTTGCAAGTTCATCATCTATGCCACTACAACCTTCTGTTGAAGGAAGTGGTGTACGGGTTTCGTCACAGTTAGATCAAACAATCAATGTCAAGAACCCGAAGAAACGTACCAGGGCTTCTAGAAGGGCACCTACCACTGTTCTCACCACTGATACAACAAATTTTAGGCAAATGGTGCAAGAGTTTACTGGTATCCCGGCAGCTCCATTCTCCGGCAGCTCGGGGCCGTATTCGCGGCGGCTTGATCTTTTCTCCACAGCTGGAAGGGGCGGCTCAGCCATGAGGGCAGGAGGTCAGTTAGATGCATTAGGTTCCCTATACCCTTTAAGGCCTTCAGCACAAAAAGTTCAACTATCTCCATTTATATCAGCTTCATCTACATCTAACAATACAATAACCACAACCTCCATTGATGGGACCTCCAATACAATCAATTCAAGTACAAATACCTTTCAAATACCCTCCAATCTTGGCCTACAAAAACAACCCCAAAACATATTGAACATGCAGAATCAATTGCTTGCATTTCAACCACTGTTACAAGCCACTCAGCTTCCTCCATCACTGAAGCTTCCTATGGGAAATGAACCATTTTTCAGCACTAGATCACTGCAAGGTAGTACAAGTATGCCGCCGCCCTCCATTGATGAACAGCTTGGCATGAGCCATTTTTCGTCGAATCAAGGAAGCTCTGAAGCAAGACAAGCGAGGGATGATGAAAACCTACCAAGATGGAGAGATGGAGGAACATTCAACAATGGTGGACAAGAACATGAGTTGGGTTCTTTTGATGGAAATGATCACCATGGAAATGCTCGACATGTTAGTGGCTTTAAGTTGAATTCTTCTTCTTCATCAGATTTCTATCCTGAGAAGGTTTTAGAAAATGCTTCTTCAGGAGGTACGGATTTCAGAAATTACAATTAGGATTATACAGATAAATTTGTTTTTTTTATGGTAGAAATTAGCAATGATCATATACATATCCATATGTTCTTAATAAATTTTTGATAATTTATGTTGAATTTTTGCATCATATTAATTATGATATAACATATACATGTAAAGAGCATCTATAGTTTAGTTAATTAATTTTATCATTGTTAAATTAAACATCAATTAAATGATTGCAATTTGCATCATTTGGGATTTTCTCTAATATTATTTTAATTTCACTTTTGTTATCAATATGATTTTTTTCTTTGACTGTTTGTGGCTTTACATGGCATGGCTACTAGTGAAAGAGAATCTTGAGAAGCTATTTGAATTTCCTCTTAGTATGGAAATTTTGAAAGGTCAGCATTGTAATGGTATTTATGTTTCGAGACATTTTCACTAAGAGAGGATCCATACTCGATAAGAATTATCATCATATTCGACATATTGGAGGCACTTGTCTACACTGAAGAGATTTTTTTTTTTTTTTTTTGAAAACACTGAAGAGATTCACTGCTCCATTTTTTGCTAAGTGCTTTTGGTATCTTAGCTGCCACCACACTTATATTACATTCTTCTTCAAATTCGTGTGCCTTTTCCTTTCTAACAAAAAAAATGAAAAAGTAAAGTATTTATTCTATGTTTGGCTGCATTACTTGGAAAAAAATAAAAATAAAAGTTAATATTATAAGGCTATTTGTAGGCACAAAAAGAAAAACAAGAAAAAAGAGAAAGAGAATTAATGTAGTTACAAATCTAGTAATAATTGATCTTCTGTTTAATTACAAAATATATGAAACTAATAGTAGATCTAATAATTATCAATAGGATTTTATGTGTTGCCACAAGTAAACAATTCGAGAAATTAGTTTTTCTTTTTTATTTTCTTTATTGATAATATAGAAGATCTCACTCAACTTATGCTTGCACGTGAATTGTCAAACAAAATATTTTGTCTGGAATATATGGATTTGTGGATTTATATAATTGTGAGAGAAAATGATAAAAATAAATTATTATTCTGCACTTCTAACATCAATTTTGACTTTCACAGTCATTGGATCCCTCTCATAATTTTCGGATCCAAATTCCTTGTTATGAAAATTTTTTGTAAGAAATTATGTCCAACTATAATGAACACTTTTTCCCATTAATTTTTCATAATGGTTTTTGGACCCCCATAATAGGACTCATTCCCAGGACAATTAAAATGAGATATTAAAGTTTCTTTTTACTTAAATACTACTTAAAGCTGGGAATTAATGATCATAAAGTTCTTCGATAGCCATTGTATAGAATACAAAGGTCTATATATTTGTTAATATATAAAGATAAGCTTGTGAACCACACAAGTCATGTGTTCAATATAAAAATATCTATTAAATTGCTTCTTTTAATTTTGGATAGACCCACCATTCCTAAACCACTTAGTATTGACTAACTAATAGATTATTTTGATGTTTTTATTAATAATTTGTCAAAAATAATCGATACTACCGAGTGAGATAAAGGTTGAATTTGAATCCGTTTACCATATAAATCCCATCAGAGTCTAGGTGAAGTTCCGCCTTAGTATGTTCAAACGCATTAAATTGTAAGGTAGCTAGTTGCTATCAACCTCGAAGTCAATAGGAATCCAATGTTTGGATATGTTTGATGAAATCCCCAGTTGGAAATACAAATCTTGGAGAAAAAAAAAAAAAAGCATAATAGGTTAATTGCCATTATTAATGGCTTCAAAATCCTTTCACAATCAATGTTAAGTGGAATTTACAATGCTAGGGTTTTAGACTCATACAGTGACTAAGACAGGATCTTAATCCTTTATGAACGAATAAGAGGAAAAAGAAAAAGAAAAACCTACCAAAACTATATCAAAATTAAAATCACTTATAAATCCACAATACAGTTATTAGTTACTATATTTGATGCTCACCATCTCAATTTTAAGGCTATAGAATATTCATATAAAACTTATTAATTGTTTTTCTTTTGGTATTTTGACAAGAAAACATAATTGGTTAAGAACATAGTTTCTTTAGCAACGAGTAAGAGATAAAATGGCCCCTAATTGTGGGAACAAAAGCTGGTTCATGGATAAAAAGTTTTGAGTTTGAGCCTCCATTTTAACTGAACTGTATTGAAATATCTTTGAGTGGATCATACGTAGTCCTTCCTAAGTTGAATTCCATCGTTAGATAAAATTTAAAAAAAAAAAAAAAAGGAAAGAAAGAGTAAGAGGTAAACTATAGTCCTCTAATCACATGCTTAATGATGACAAAATCTGAAGTAGATCATTTGCGGAAAGGGAGGGGTACGAATTGCCTTCAAATATTTCTTGCTTTCCTAAATTACCATTTCGGGATCTACTAAAAAATGGGAGTATCTTCTGCATTACTTCACAATAAAGTAAGAGACTGTGAAATGTAAACTGAGGTAATCTTACTAACGCTCAATGCATTTATGCAATTTTGTCTTAGTATTGTTAGATACCATTCGAGTGATGCTTCACTCCTTTTTATATAGTAAGCGTTTTTATTATGTAAAAAAATATTTAACATTTAATACAATCATACAAAAGATGAGTAAAACATCATCCCAGTAATATAAAGGATTACTGATTTGTTTTCATCGGAAAAAGGAATTATTAGCCAAAGATTAAAGAAATTGATGCTACAATGAGTACCAAAAGATGTATAATGCGCTCAAAATTCGTGATCATTATGAAATCTTAAATTGAGTGAAACAGGCATGATTAGAATAGAGAATTTTAAGGAGATCCAGGGCCTCTTGAGAGGGTATAGTGACATGTGACACTCTTGTTTATGGAATCATGTTGGCCCCATTCAGAGAGAATAATCTGGTTTTTAGCAATGATGATTGCTTCTCTCAATCTGTACATGCACTTCCCCTTGTTTGTTACAACACAGTCTCTGGTTTTATTTGAGTGTGACTAAATTTCAAATTTCTACTAAAAAGTTATTAGATGATCACGATAACATGGCATGATTTGAGAAGTGAGCGCTTAATTACAAGGCGCAATATAATCAAGGGTTCGAATTCCTCTCTTCCCGTTTTCGTTGATGAATGATGACCAATTCGATTTCTATGACATGATAAATTTGGTACAGTTCGAACGTAGTTCTCACGAGTCAAGGAAAAATAAAAACCATGTCCTTAACAAGATGGTAATTGAAAATAATATATATATATATATATATATATATAAATGAACTGTTCGATCAAAATGCATCAGAATGAATTTGTTGCAATATGCCATCGTACCGTAAAATGGAAAAAACAATCTAACAAACAAACACAGACATACATCCTCAAGCAAATATAAACATATATATTACGGCCCTTGAAACCACATAGCCTTTTCCACTATATGCTAGTGTTAGAAAAATGACGCTTTATTTTAAAATCAATAAGTATTAATAGAGTGATTTATATTCTAACACCCTTTCATGCGTGTTGTTACTTTTCTAAAACATGAGTTGGATGGATGCAGCTTTTTGAAAACATGGATAGCTACAAGACTTGACCAAAAGCATCTGACGTTTGATATCATATTAAAAGTTGTGGGGTTCTTGTTGAGAACGAGGACAAACGCATACAAAGCACAGGAAAAACACATAATAATTTTAACATGGTTTGACCCTCTTCTTACATCCAAAACCAAAATTGGAAAAAGTCACTATTCAACAGTAATGGTTACAATGCAATAACTTTATGTAATTGAAAAAATCCACTATTCAGCCATAATTGTTACAATGTAGTGACTTTATGCATGAAAAAAGGTTTGAGTACCCCTCGCTTACATGAATTTTTGCATGAAAATAATTAAACCCTAACACACACGACTTTTTTTAGCAAAAGTACGAAAAACTCTTACACATGGTTACAGGCTTTTAGATGGCCGACAACACACGGTTGAAAACCTCTCATCTCTCAAGCTCACTCCCCCATCGACCCCAAAAGATGTGACCCTGTGGCAACTAACTACAAGTTGAAAAGTCCTATTTATATATGCTAGTATTCCTAACCCTATTCTAATTGGACCAAACTTCTATTTGTGATTTTCATATATAGGCTTGGGTTTGGAATTTGAGCCAAAACCCAACGGTTCTATTTTAAACTCGATTGCTGGTAAGTGAAATGACTTAAAAATTTAATAAAATAATATTAGAATTTATAATTTATAAATATTAAAAAAAATGTATATATCTTAACAGCTAAGATAGGACCTTCTCTTGTATATTACAAACAACTCCGGTTAGATTAATGTTCCATGTGGAAAAGCACTCGGATGGTACAATTGGGAGTTGAAAACTTGTTTGTGAGAATTAAGAGAAGAGAATAATTTGTGAATGGTGACAACTTTTATGAAGTCCTCATAAATTTTTACGTGTTTTTCAACTTATATATGCTGTAAAGTGTTGTTGTTTGCCTCGTTGTCTCATGAATTGTTTAGTATGATTTTGATTGCGTTTTTTTTTTGGTCAATTTTTGATTGCGTTTAAAATTAAATGTACTTAATTTGCACGTATGCAGTGATGATAAACAAGTCCAAGCTGACGCAAATGGGTACTTGAAGAATAATTCTCGTGGTTAGAATGGATATAAAATGTTAGACAAATGGTCCGAAGAACAAATTTTGGATTGTTCTGGATTAGTTTAATGGTAAAACACATAAAATGTGAAAAGAAAACTTATCTGTATTTTGGATTTTTTTTTAATCTTTATTTTGGTTTGAAATTAAATAGGAAGCTAATATCTGTAAGACTAATTCGGATAAATTTTATATCCAACTAACTTGAAACATTTCTTCTTTGAATGGGATCAATGTGTTATGGTATTCGACCATCTTTTATGAAATCCCGAAGAGTCTTTTAGAGGAAGTTTTAGTTAAGTAGTCACCTCATTTAAAAATTTAAACTCTTAGAGAAGAGTTTCATATTTATTTATTATTTTTAACATGTTTTTTCATTTGTATGCTATATAATTTTTTATTGAGTCTTACACGTGAATGTGACTTTTATGAATGAGGGACAGTGAGTTTTGAATCTAGGATATTTTGGTACTTAAATTTTAATATCATATCAAGTGATTATTTTATATAAAACTTTAAGCTCTTTAAAAAAAAAATTGTTGTATTTATTTATTATATTTAACAATTTTTCGTCATTAAAATAAATAAAAAAATCAATTGGATTGCTTTAGATAATTTTATGGTAAAAGCAGCCAAGGCAGCCTTAGACCAGGAAAATGAATGAACATCACAGCATGTGACCACACAAAGTTTGTCAATGTACATGTGGATAGGGTTTGGACCAAAGCCAATAGGGAAGGAGAAGCCCAAGAGGTCGTAAATGCGTATTGGTTACTCTATTTTACACAAGCAGGCTACTGCGAAGGTGCTGAATGACATGGTATTAGAAGCTGCCTATTGAATGGTGTCTCGAATTCAATAAAAGCTAGCTCAAAGCAAAAAGCTTGGCTTTTCTAGTCATGTCACTATCCTATCTAGTCAACTTCACTTACACTAAGCCCTCATATATATATATATATATATATATAGATATGATCGATAGCAATGGAATAAAATTATTTTTATAAAATTTTAAGTTTAATATTTTTTATTAATTTGAAGTTTCGTTTTTAACTGACCTGATATATATGAGAAAGTATCGTTACACCTGAAGATTGACCAACTGGTGGTCAATCTCCGCTAAGTGGGTTATCACGTTATTCAAAAAAAAGTTCACTTATACTAATCTTTCGAAGGAGGAGTAAAGTGGTCGTCGGATAACAACTTATTATAATTTAAGTCTTGATTCGAACTTATACTTTCTTATCAAAAATAGTGTTTGATTCTTGATTGACTTAGAATGTATATATATTGGTGCAAACCGTTGTACCGCATAATTTGTAACCTTATGATGCATCCAATATAATCTTGCTAAGGAGAATCCCTTTTCATCAGAAAAAATAAAAAACTTCACTTACACTAACGAGTATTAACTAATCTAGGGTGATTTATCAACGGAAAATAAGGTGATATTACGGATCAAAAATGATTTAATCATAAAAATCAGATGATTTTACAGACTAAAAATACTTTTTATGATAAATAAAATGCATCGCGCCCCTCACTATAACACAATAATTGAATACGTGGTGCCATACCTAGAAGAGTTGGCTACCCAAAAATTGATAACTAAAACAAAGGAAAGATCTAGACTGGTTGAGACTTATATTCATTGAATAATTAAGATTTATGGTGGTTGTAATCTAAGCTACTAGTTAACTTGGGACCTGATCATTTCAAGATATGGACCATTCTTTTTTTTTTTTTTTGTCAACAGATATGGACCATTCTCAATGCCTGTTAATACACTTGCCGTACATCAACAAAGATCTCCCCTTGACCATATATTTTCTCTTTTTCTTTTCTTGTTTTCTTTTGCATAAAGAATTCGATGGGCCAAAAGATGGTGATCACTTGTTTTTTCATTTGATAATTATGAGAAACATCTTTATACAATCTATGGGAACCCATAGAATAGAACTCCACCTCCTTGCACGCATCTCTTCTAGTTGAATTTGGCTAAAACTTTGAGAGTACAATAACAAATCCTATTGTATGTATCGATTTAGTCAAAAATATAATTTAAAGACAACCAATAAATTTTGAACTCAGATCTCTCGTATGACCTCTGCTCCTTGGTGTGCCACTAATGTTTTTCCGGATTAATTTGAAAATTTTCTTCTTGAGACAAAATAATGTTGTGAGCATTGCTGTATATCAATATATTTTTATCACACAAATATCACCTCCTACATGGATGCTTAGTTAGTATATTAAAATAATAATTTTTTTAATATTCTTTCTTTTTTTAGTATGTAAACTAAGTATACATATAAAAAATAGTATTTATATATAAATATAAGATGTTATTTAGCATTTATATAATGTTGTGACACAGGCACAAGTACCCATAGCAGGCACACTTTTTTTTTTTAATTTTCAAAATAGTTTTATTATTGTAGCATAGATCCGGGATGTCTATTCTGCTTCCAGATCATAGGAGCATTATGTAAATAAGACCACATATTGAGTTTTATCTTAAAATATTGGCAAAGGTTTCAATTTTTTTTAAAAAAAAAAAACATATAGAAATAGCTATAGTTGCTATGAACTAGGCAAATTCAGCTATGAGCCAATTAAGGTTACATTTCCGACTAACTTTACAAAATAATTTAAAGTATGAGTTTTTTTAGTCTATAAAACCACTTATAATTCTTATGAAAAGAGATATTATTAGTTTGAGAGTCTAGATGTATATTATAGTAAATTGTCTTATTAGTGATTATAAAAAAAAAAAAAATTAATACATCAAATGAACGGTCCGATTGTGAGTGTGGGGATTTATAAAATAAAATATATCACAAACTTACGAAATGTGGAGCTTTTAGAAACATAGTCACATTATTTTTTTTTTTTGCCTGCCATAGAGGCCTTCATGATTTTGATGAACCCCACTTGTTCCCCACTAGTTATTTTCCCTTTCTATCAAGTGTGTAAACAACGACAAGAACTTGCTTTATTTATTTTCTTGTTTTGGGTCATTCGGCAAGAACTTATTAACCACCGTTGAGAATTAAAATGATGCCACTGCAGGCCCTAATCTATCTTAAAATTAACTTTACGTGTTGATTAAGTCAGACTAAGGTGACTATTTCGAGGTATAACCCCGACTTACAAAGAGTCATCAGTAAAACTCATATCAAGTGTCAAATATAGGATTTGAAGACTAAATTTACTTATTTTACTATCAATTGATCTTCAGATTGATCCCTGCTATTTCGTTAGCAAATGTTATTCTTAGATCTTGTTCATTAATTTGAGAAACACAAAGGTAAGGTTTTGTCGAGGTAGCAAAATGCAAGATGGTAAATGTCCAAGATTCCACATGGATTATAATGTTCACTAATGAGAAATATCACATAAATTGTAATAAAATTAGTACATAATGTGATATTATATGACAAGTATTGATCTTATATGACAAATATTCCATGTAAATACTTCTGCTTAGTGAACAGATTCTCTTTACTTGTGATTCAATAACACCCTTGTATTTTTAACACCCCCGCTTTAGTTAGAAAAATCATTTATTTTAACAAGAGTTATTTAATTACGTTTTTAAAAATACAGGGGGATAATCAGTTATTTTTATAAAACAATGAGGGGTAATCAATTACGATTTAAAACACATGGGATATTCAACTACTTTTATAAAATACAAAGAGATAATTAGCTACGTTTTAAAATACATAAATGTATTGTGTATTTTTAATAAAATACTAAGGGATATCAAAAAAATTTCTAATACATTGTTTTACTGACGTAATGACACGTCAACACTACAAGAGATGCTGACGTTTACGGCAGAGACGTTGAAGTAGAATCCTCCACGTGGAAGGTAGCATGGACCTTTCCACGTGGAAGTAAGGGAGGCTAGCATCTTTCTTTCCACAAGTCGTCCCAATTTTTAGGTATGGGCCCCACTAGATAAGAGTGGGGGTGGCAGAACCAATAGGCCGTACAATTGATGGCTCCACCGTCACGATTCCCGCAATTGATTACGATAACGACCTTTATACCTATAGGTTTCTGGGCTAGTCTTTCTTCATATTCTAGGCCCAATTTGTGTTTTTTTTTTTTTTTAACCTTTCTTGACCGGAGAGTTCTTGAACTCACATTTCAAAATACATGAATTTATCTAAAAAAAAGTATGTTTCAATTAGTAAGTCATAATATTATTGAGACTAACCCTATAAAAAGTAATTTTTTTGACTAATTCAAACTTAATACGAGACTAACTCTCTTGAGAAGTCTTTTGACTACACATTAAGGGTGTCAAATCTAGAGGCACATGATTTCGTCTAAAGAAAAAATGTTCTAGGTTAGTCAGGAACCAATACTACCGCGACTAACCCCATGAAAAGTAATTTCTTAACTGATTCGAATCTGATACATGGGCAAACTCTCTTAGGAAATCTTTCGGACTCACATCAAGACAGGTAAGGTATGCTCTGGTTTGATCTAGTACAATCACTACCGGGATTAAACTCCAAAACCTAATTTTTTAGCTAATTTAAAATAATACGTGAATAAATTTTTCACCCACCCCTAAACACTACATCAGAAGGTCAGAGGCCCAATTTGTTTATAACATGTTTGTTTATTAATTGCGGAGTTAAAGTTGACTATATCCTTTTCAGTGTACTCACCATAGGCATGGGCACTCAATGCATTATTACACTTAGTTTTAAAGAAGTTAGTATAAATATTGTGCTCACATGGTCACTAAAGTGTGAGTTTTGTGTTTTAAGTATAAATTGGAATATCCAGCAGAATCTGGAATGGAGAAAGCAGACCCTTTTTTTAATGCATTGCGTGTACTTTTTACAAAATCCTAATAGTAAATGTTTTATTTTGGACCACAATAACATTGTAAAAAATGAAATTTTCAATAAAATAATCTGTAACGAAATATCTAAATGAAACATGCTTCTTTCCACTCATTACTTAATTAGAAGAATAGATGTGCTTGTGTGTGTACGCGCGCGCGTGTTTTATTAGTTGTGGAGTCAGAAATGTGTATCATCCTTTTCTATGCACTCACCATAGGGCATGGGCATCAATGCAATATTACACTTGTTTTTAAAGGAGTTAGCATAAGTATTGTGCCCACATGGTTACTAAAGTATCATCAATTCAGTGTTTAAGTATTAGGGTGCAATGCAATGGTCCAAGTTCAAAATTATGAAATCTAGGTTTAATTTGATAAATGTTTATATGAATTGGAATGTTCAGCAGAAAATGGAATGGAGAAGGAAACCTTTTATGTGTAGATTTTGAATAGTTTGTACAAAATCCTAATAGTACTTTTTGAATTTTGGAACACAATAACCTTGTAAAAAATAATTTTTAATAGAATAATTTAAAAGGATGTGTACAGCCTAACATCGCAAACGGGATTTGTTGCCCTGGGCCAAATCCAATAAAGTCTAACCTAGTGTGAGTTTCTCGTAAAAAAAAAAAAAAAACATATTTACTTCCACCAATAATAAATCTCATGTTACCTAACTTAATTTTCAACCAATAACTGAAATCTGACTTTTCGCTTCTTTATTAGTTTAGATGAATTCACTATGCAAGAAAGCATTGGTTAGTATCGTGTAGCACAGCAATTATTAGTTTTTGTATATATGATGGGGAATTCTTCTTGGGGAGCTGTTCGACTTACATTATAAGTGTCAAAAGTGTCAAATCTTAGGATGCATAATACTTTTCTCTTTAACTTACAT
This sequence comes from Ehretia macrophylla, assembly GCA_037974665.1. Taxonomy (NCBI): domain Eukaryota; kingdom Viridiplantae; phylum Streptophyta; class Magnoliopsida; order Boraginales; family Ehretiaceae; genus Ehretia; species Ehretia macrophylla. Next base: position 41,592,132 of record CM075774.1, read on the forward strand.
AGGCACACGGCCTACTGGAACCAACCTAAATTAACTTTTTAATTGATTCGAACTTAAAATGTGAATGACTCTCTTATCCATATCCTGAGCGCTCTACCACTAAACTAACTTAAAGGAGTCGGCACAACAATTATTATCGAGTGAATAAGATTGTGCAGATGGTATTTTCCCAGCTTATATGATGAAAGGATATAAACATTCACAAAAGCACAACCGTGACGAGTATAATATTTCCGAATGGGTAAGCAAGACAAGCTTAAACATTTGTAAGTGTTGTCCTATGAAACTTCAATAGTAGACCAGGAAGACGAATAGAGCAAATAGCTATTAGAAAATGTAATCCCGCATTCACGTGAGGGACCTATGAGAAATAATAAATTAATTGGCAACAGTTACAAATGTTTAAGCTTGTCTTTCTTACCCATTCAGAAATATTATACTCGTCGCGGTTGTGCTTTTGTGAATGTTTATATCCTTTCATCATATAAGCTGGGAAAATACCATCTGCACAATCTTATCACTCGATAATAATTGTTGTGCCGACTCCTTTAAGTTAGTTTAATTGTGGAGCGCTCAGGATATGGATAAGAGAGTCATTCACATTTTAAGTTCGAATCAATTAAAAAGTTAATTTAAGTTGGTTCCAGTAGGCCGTGTGCCTATGTAAGTTAAAGAGAAAAGTATTATGCATCATAAGATTTGATACTTTTGACACTTATAATGTAAGTCGAAGAAGAATTTCCCATCATATATACAAATAGCACAACAATTCCCCAAATCAATATTATTATTGTTACGCAAATCTGGAAAAAAGGCACAAGTAGATTGCAGTGGGCTACATGGTGTAAAGGCCCAGTAAGAGAGAGGACCATCCTACCATTTCTTTCAAGGCCCAGCATTTATGATAAGCTAGCCTCTGAAAAGGCCCAAGTAAAAATCCTTCATCAGTGGGTATGAAAACAATAAATTCCAGCCGACTCTTCTTCTTAGTAGGAAAAAAAATAAAATAAGTGAAACATCTAGCATGGTCACCGGGTAGCTTTACTAAGCTTCTCGGCTTCCTGTTTCATTCTCTGGCTATGCCTACCATCAAGAAAAAAATTTGTTCTTAATTAACCAGTTATAGCATTAATAATATGACTTACCTTTGTTGATATGTAACTGTTTACACTATAGATTAATTTTCACATTGGTTAAATTAAATAGAGTTACGTGTACATAAAGAATTGCATCTTAGAAAAGGAAGTTATTTCTTATCTTTACAAGGTTCAAGATTAATCAAATACGAGATAGTGGGATATAACTGAAAATAACTATGGTTGGTTACGTAGACAACTATTAGTGACTTCTCCAACTGTAAAGACCATCAATGATAGGTGGCAATCAAACTAATAAGAGACATACAAGCAAATCTGAATACTTTCACGGTAAAAGGGGCAACAAGTAATGGAAGAAAAACAACATAATTGATCCAATAAACATTTTGTTGAAGTCTTAAATTTCTATCATCAGGACCGATTTGTAATTTAGATTTTACTTGCTTTTATTTATCACTTTTATTTACTAATAAAGATACTTTTTTGTTCCAAAAGCTTGTTTCTTGATTATTAATATTATCAAAGTCCTATTCAGTTTAGTTATGAGGATCAACAGGATGAATACTAACAATTTTAAAGAAAACATTTAACCAGAAGGAGATAGTAGCCAATATTAACAAACTCCATGTAAACTAAGTGATCGAGATTTAGGAGTAGTCTAGTGGTGGTTATTCACCTTTTGACAATTGAGAGATTAGAGTTCGAATCTTATGGGTGAAGAAAAAAAAAAAATTAAGTGGTCAGAGTTATTAAAGCTTAAACAAGATTAGTCAAATGCAATTTACATAATCACATTGTTCCATCCTTCTTGTTGGTGTAATTAGTAGACTAGTGTGTGTTTTCATCAATCAAAAGCACCCTTTTTTATGTCATTCCTCAGAAATTAGGTGGAATTTCTTTTCAAATGATGGAGATAATAACTACATTCTCCTGTTTAAATGACAATTTTCTGTAGCTCTTTTTCCATGTTAGTTAACATGGCATAATCTTGGATGATTGACAGCTTAATAACAGTTATTGATTAAGAGAATGATTTTTCTAGTACAATTTAAAACATTAAATATTAATTAATTAAAGTAAGATAATGTTGATAAATGCTTAAGGCTTGAAAAGATGGAGGCCTTTTAGCTTTTCCAAGGAATCTTCAATCTCGTTTGTTGTGTGTCCCAAAGTAGCTATACTGGTGCAGTAGAAGGAATGTAACACTATGTATTGTTGTATCCACACATGTTTATTTTTTTTAAATAATGAGAAATTCTTTTTGAAAAATTATAATTGTTAAAATTTGAAATACGTGATTCTATTTAAAAAATGCATGATTCAAATTAATCGATTTTTTTAGTCAAAACAGAAACAGTGCATTAAGAAAAGAATTACATAAAAAGTCATTCAACAACCATAGGTTCCATGTCTGACTTAATCGGAGTACAAAAAACAATAAGAAGATTGACTAACTAATCCAAATTAAGCCTTTTTCTTAAAAAAAAATATTTAGCAAGCCAGTCAGCTGACTTATTTCCCAGCCTCCTCACCAAAGAAAAACGCAACAAAGGAAGACCAACTACCATCTTCTGAACATCTCGTACTATTAGTTGAACATTCCAGTCCAAAGAGCTCCCAACATTTATCAGGACTAGTTTTAAAAAATTAACATCCTAACTTATTTAAATCCATAAAATAAATAAACTACTCTTTTATACTCTACATACTTTACTATTAGACTAATCCCTTAAAATTCTTATCTCACATGTTGTGTTTGCTCAAGAGATTCCACCTTTTTGGCACTTCTTATATTTTAGCAGCATTTTCTGCCATGTTATGTGTAAATCATTAAACCCAAGCATAAATTTTTTAGTGGATTGAATTGAATCGATCATACCTCTCGGGCACGGTGGGTCATCATCTTTTGGTACATGTTCTCGTAAAGCTATAATATTGTAAATAATAATAATAATAATAATAGTGAATTAATAACATAAATATAATAATAATTTAAACAATTTTTCACTATTAGATCTCGTTCAGATTTCTCAAAGATAAAAAATGGAAACTAATACTAAGAAACTCTATAATCAAATGAAGCTCTACGAGATCTCATGGGATTGGAGTACAAGTTCTATCCTTGAAGACATTCAACATTTTGAAACAATCTTAAATAGGGATGGCAGTGGGTCGATTAATCTCAAAAAATGAGAAAATATAATTGTAATCGTTTAACATAACTTATAATCGAAATTGAAATTAAAATCCAACAAATTTAAAAATTATTAACCATAACTGTAACCGTTAAGTAACCAAAGTCAGCAGGTACTCGTACCATAACTATTTAGTTTGAAGAAAAATAAAAATAGTTAGTTTAAATAGAAATCTAACCTAAACAATATTTAAAAATAATAAAAAAGTCATCAAAACACAAAAATAAGATGAATTAAAACCCCACACACAATATAATTGTGATATCTCACATTGATAAAAGATAATATATATGTGTGGTTTATAAGTGGATGTTGTGGTTACAAGAGATAATTTGGGTAAATTATTTTGGGTGAATAGGAAAGGGACACAAATAATTAATTCTTATACCTGTAATATCAATTGCGCATATAAATAGAGATTCTAAACTCGAAACGTAATAATAAATTATAAAAATTTAAACTAAACCTTTAAAAGTTCAACGGCTAGTGATATTTTTGAATTTGAGACCTCTAAAATACATGCTATAAACTAAAAAGTCAAAGCCGGACGCTCTTGCTTTTTTTGTTGCGATGCAGAGGTGTCTTTCAAAAAATTTGAAAATCAAAAATTAAAATTCCGTTTTCTCCGTTACAGTAGCGCAGACGCAATTACAAAGTACGCATATTATCTGTCTAACGGATAGCTTTATCATCACGTCAAGTACCGTCAAAGTTAACGTCACAAGAAGAATAATTAATTCTTTCCCCAATTAATTTAATATTTATATTAATTATCAACGACAGAACATAAATGACCTTATCCACATCTCTTAATTTCTTGGCCCAAAAAAAAACCTCTGTTAATTTCTTCTTGATTTTTTTTTTCTTCTTTTCGATAGGTGAGATCAATTTCATTTATATGAACAAATAATTACAAACACGTAGCACTAGTAACACAAAAGGAAACAAGCCAAACTATGCTAGGACCCTAATATCAACATTCAAAGCATTACATATGGTTCTATTTAAACCACTATTCCTAAAATCTTTACCAAATCTAAGTTTGTTAATCAATCTTCCACTATTTTATTTTACGGCGAATAATTCTTTTAGAAAGTCCTTTTGACTCTCATTAGCAATGCCAAATTTAGGATATGTGATTTTGTTTTGGAAGATGCATGATCTTGATTAGTTAGATACAACGTCTATTAAAATTGGCCCGTAAAAAATTAACTTCTTCATTTATTTAAACCCTAAATGAGAACAAATCTCTCGTCTGCACTCCAAGTGTTACACCTCAAGCTTCCACTATTTCTGTCATAGTCTATTCTATTATATATATATATATATATATTGAGAATATTTTCTGTTATCAGTCTAGTGGTTTTTAATTTATTCATTATAGAATGTTGCTTCACAAATTCATAGCTTCTATGTATTAGGTGGGCCAATAAGAAAAATTAAACCGGACTTTGACATCTTGTTGCACCAGATAATTATCAATCTTTATTTAAGTCCATTTAATAAATAGTCAATAGGTAGGTAAAGAAAACTTATCATTAAAGTCAATTGTAAATTATAATTGTTTATTAATTTAAAACTACATACTAACATTTTTATTGCTTCCAATCTAGCATATTTAGAAAGAAATCTAAATGTAGATTGCGTGTTTGTTTTTTTCTTTTTCTTTTTAGCCAAATGAAAACTATCACAAACCATTTACTACTAATTTTCACATAATAAATATTGAGAATAATGTGCAGGAAATCTACCTTATTTTCAAATGCATTTTTCTTGTCAAATACCAAACAAATTACAAAAGAAAAAGAAAATACCAGCATTAGCGAAGGGGCAATTTTGGGAATTTAAAGAGTAAAGGCTGGGACCTACCTGTCAAGTAGCACGTGGATGTCCGACTAAATCACATGCACCCCAATAATCAACCAAAAAGTCAAAATCCCCCACAATAGAAGCAAAAGAAAATTCCTTATTTATTTATTTATTTATTTTAACAAGTAACTAACTTGCATTCATATTAAATTCATCCTAAAATTAAAATTGTTGCACAATGGCGAGTTTTAATTTATTCTCTAAGTCAGCTCGGGCCAAGCAACTATTGTCATGGGAGTGCATAAATTCAAACTCGGGTCTTTTGACCACTCTAAATTATCATTCGATCACTTTACTAAGCTTAAAATCCTATTAAATCCATTCAAAATTACAAATTCTCATAGGATAGCAATACGTCCGAATGTATACCAATATCAGTCAAGAACTAAGCAATTATTCTAATTGAAAAATATAAACTCTAACTTAAAATTTTTAATCTCAACGAGTTATTTTTTTATCGCTCTACTCAACTCTCATGAACAAATTTTTCACAAAAATTCAAAATATTTTCGAACAATCTTTTACACTGACACCTATAACAACAAGAGCCAGAGAGGTACTACTAATAGTAGAGCAGTAGAGTAGCTTCGACGATTTTCAAAACCCCCACAGTATTAGTCACACGCCACATATAAAACACACACAACACACACTGTACCTTGGCAGCTACAAAAAGATAGACAAAGAACAACATCATAGGAGAGTAGAAAACCAGCAACAACATTAATTCACCATCAAAATCTGAAGGACATCATCGTCATTTCCGAAAAAGTTCCCAGATCTCACTTAGCATTCAATTTTCTCTTTAATTTTTGGTTTGAAAAAACCAAAACCCAAAAAAAAAAAAAAAAAAAGGGAAAAAAAGGCTATGGAGAGGAGCACTCCGGTGAGGAAACCACACACATCCACCGCAGATCTGCTCACTTGGTCGGAGAATCCGCCGGAATATTCCCCCGCCACCGCTCCCTCCTCCGCCCGCCACCCCCAGGTCAGCTAAAAAGAAAATAGATCAGATTACATAAATCCCGTGTTAGAGATGTGGTATTGTGATAATCTAATAACGCGTTTTGAGAATGCGTTAAAAGCCTGTCACCAAATAATTACCAGATACATGACAGAGTTATTAAATTATTACAATAATATAATTTTTACGTGCAATTTTGATATAACACAGATGTCTTGTGCTTTGGACTTAAAAAAGAAAAAAATTATTTGGATTGTTGTATTTATTTTTGTGTGTGTTGAAAAATGGCAGCCGTCAGATGGGATAAGTAAGGTGGTGTTTGGCGGTCAAGTGACGGATGAAGAAGTTGAAAGCTTGAATAAGAGGTGAAAGATCTACTATTTTTTTAGCTTTATTAATTTCAATTTTTTTTGGTTGGCTATTTCTTTTTTTCAATTTTTCTGGTGGCTAATAAATGCTATCAAACGTGGGATTGGTAAAGTGGATTTGTTTGCTTATGTTTGTTTGCTCTTATATTTTTGGCTGCATTATATTCACGTTTTTCACGCTATGTTTTTTTTTTTACCCCCTTAATTTGTTTAAATTAATTGGACGTGTATTTGAATTTTCTAAATTATATTAAAATCCAGCTATATTTTATTGTTGATAAATTTAGCCAATATGTTACTAAAATGACACGCACATATATAAATCATATTACGGAGAGATTTTGTAAAATAGAAGTGGATATTTAATTTTTCCTGTGTTTTAGGATTTACCGTGTAAAATCGATCAATTATTATTCAAAATTGTGATTTGATTCTTTGTTTCTGCCGACCCCTTTTTTTGTAATTAGATCCGTTACAAATATATCTATGAAAATGGTTTTCGTTAAAAGGGGATATAATACATCTAGCGTAGAAAGATTAACAAGGATTAATCAACATTAATTAGTTGGTGTAATAAAAGCCAATTGTACACATTGAGAAGAAGAGAAATTTGAACTAATCTGGTTTTAAATATATCTTTCTATTCTAATTTTTGACCCGTGTGATGTACATCCTTTTCTAGTGTTTACGGAGTCTAAAAGCTCGTTTGGACTCGAGTTGTGTTTTGAGGGGTTCTTGACTCTCAATTTGCCGTTGCATTTGGGGCCATAAATTTAATAAATCCCACGTCTTCCAAAGTTGGCGTGTTCGCGGCTTTTAGGGAACATGATTATAACAAATGTGCTGTCGCTTCACTAATTTTTAGCATTTTTCTTAGTTCAATCATTTTATCTTCTGATTCAGTAGCATATTACTAGAATTTGTTTTTCCGAACCGGTTCAAACCTTTTTCTTCTCCCAAATGGGCCCTTTTAGTAGTCAAATGTATTAACCAAGAGGAAGTTAGATGCTCTCAAAATTTGATGCATTTCCATTATTCCACATATATATTTTCTATCAAATTTGTTCTTTGAGGTTTTCATTTTCCTTTTTCTTCTTGTGTTTTTTGAGTAGTGGACGGTTGGAAGTAAAGGTTGTTGTTTTGGGTGCCACAAGGCTTACTGCTAATTCGTGCCTGATTGTTTTTAAATCAGCTTTCTGCTTAACATTTTACGGTCCCTGCTTTCTGTGGATGTGCTGGACAGAACATTTTCATTTTGGTGTAGCAAAAGCTGAATCTCTTAATTTTTCATAAATTTCAGGAAACCGTGTTCTGGTTATAAATTAAAAGAAATGACAGGGAGTGGTATTTTTGCATCTAACGGGGAGAGCGATATTCCAGACGACAGTGCTAATTCTGCTTCGGCTAACAAAACTGGTGTACGCATCTATCAGGTATCTATCAGAGTGTCGTGTTATATCAATATATATTAGATTTTAGCATATTGATTTCTAAGTCTAGTGCAAGTGCACGCAGCATTTCTTTGAAAATCTAACAATTGATTTCTTCTTCAGCAAGCGGTTGCTGGAATCAGTCAAATTTCATTTGGTGAAGAAGAAACTGTTTCTCCCAAGAAGCCAATCACTTTGCCTGAAGTAGCGAAGCAGCGGGAGCTTAGTGGAAACCTAGAAAGCGAGGAGGAGGCAAAGTTGAAGAAGCAACTTTCTGATGCAAAGTGCAAGGAGCTTAGCGGGCACGACATTTTTGCTCCCCCTCCTGAAATTCAACCTCGACCACTGGCTGCTCGTGCATTGGCCTTAAGAGAAAGCATTACAATTGGTGAACCTGCTGGTCGTAATGTATGCTCATTCATCAAACTCTCTGACATTGGAGTCTGTTATTTGTTAACATGAAGTGCCCCGTTTATATCCCTTATTTTCCATTCGTGTTCAACATAACATAGTTGTTATGCTTGAGATTCTGTAAAAAGTTTATAGCTTAAAGACTTACTGGCCAGATTAGACGGTCATAAACACATTAAAACAGCCTTGTCCGATAAGCTCTAACTTGTCTCGTGATCTGTAGGCGGATGATCAGAGCAGTGAGGAACCGGTGATCAAGACAGCGAAGAAGATCCCCAACCAGAAATTCTCAGAGCTAACAGGCAATAACATTTTCAAGGAAGATGCTCCTCCAGCATCTGCGGAGAAGCCATTGAGTTCAGCCAAGTTGCGAGAGATGAGTGGCAGTAACATTTTCGCTGATGGGAAGGCAGAATCTCGAGACTACTTTGGCGGGGTTCGGAAGCCCCCGGGTGGCGAGAGCAGCATTGCGTTGGTATAACTCGTTAGGTCTGACTAAATTGTTCTACAGTATTATTACTTGCGTCCTTTTTATCGCGTTCCCTAGTCGCAATTTGTGTCATACAATTAGACTCTCGTGTTGTGGTTTTGGTATTTGTTAGGTATATTTAACATGTCGACCAGAGCTATGGACTGTTGGCTAATTGGGTTGTATGTCCATAATCTTGTGCTCTTCGTGTTCATCATGTTAATGATGTGTTTGGGGTAAAAATTGAATTATGTTCTACTGGCCTGAAATGTTTAATTTGATTATTACTTAAATCCATTACACTAGTCTCCGAATTATACCTATATCATGTTTCTACCAATTCGGGGGGCATGACATTGTCCGTTTCCTATTTCTTTTTGCCAATTAGTATGTCAAATTTGTGAATGAGATTTCTCAATTTTGATGAAGTACAATAGGTTGTTACTTAAATATTCTAACCAAATCTTGGGTGTTCATGACACTTTATTCACCATGTTACTTTTTCTATTGCACGGTGAATTATTTCAAAGATATTCAAAACAAATAAAATCTCAAAACAATTATGAAATTCAAACTTAAAATTTAACTTAAGCCTTCATTGCAAGACCTGCCTTGATCTTCTGAATGGTAGCAACATCTGTCTTTAAGGCCTTAGCCAAAATTCCATCATCAATTCCAGTAGCAAACAGATTTATAGGAACTGAAACTGTGCCTGCATTTGCACTACCAAAAGCTGAGATAGCCGTGGCTCGTTTGTTAGCATCAGCATTGTATTGGTAGTGCACCAACCCCTTTGGAAACACAAATATATCACCCGTCTGAAGCGTTTGTATGAAGAGTTTGTTTGTAGTATCCACGACTCCAACTTCAAGACTACCTTGTACGACAAACAATAGTTCGGCTGAGCGCGGGTGGGTATGAGGCGGGTTAAGACCAACGGCAGGGTATTGCAAAACAGCAAGCGAGACGCTCTGGCCATCAAGAGCTGGAAACTCTCCTTTGCTGGCTTTTGTTACTTTAAAATCAGGCGTGTTGGCATCAAATATTCCGCGCATGCTAGTGAAAGTAAAGAAATTTCCATCTATTTCAGTCACATTTGATGGGATGATAAAGTCTGATAAGATGTCAGGATCACTTGCTTCAGCCATCAAAGACAAAGCTAAGATAGCTACAAGAAAGAAGAGAGCATTTCTCAATGACAATGAGGCCATTGTTTGCATTCACAATTTGGATATGTGTGTTGGTTTTGATAAATTAGCAAACTTTGGATATCAATTTATAGGTGCAGATTGGGTGGCTGGAAATGATAATCACAAAGCAGAAGTCTTTTTTTTCTTCAACAGCCGAACAGCCGAACAGCCGAATCAGTTTCATGTATCTTTGAAAATCATCGATCTTATTAGCTTAGAACCTTGTATTTTATCAGTTTTGAGTTCAAGAAATGTGCATTGCCTTCTCTATGCATCCCATTTGGCGAACATTACAACTTACTTTGTACATTATGGATTACATTTGTAGAAGCTTCCACCAAAATATAGAGTATGACTATGAATGTATTTTGTTACCTTACGTGGCGATTGATATTATATAATGAATTTAAATAAGAAGGAAACGAGTTTAAAAAATAGAATGAAACTGCAAATGCAATAAACTTTGTAAAGAGTATACCATAACTTTTATGTTGTAAGAATGCATATAGAAATAGATGTATTGATTTTATACACATGTTTAGTTGTTAGTAGAGATTTTTTTTTTTTTTTGGACATTTGGGTCGGGATGACATAGGCCCAGCTCAGCCCAATACTCGAAAATTTGAGCTCAGTCTAACCCGGTTGAAAGAAGGCTCGACTCGGCCCAGTCCACCATATATAGGTGGGCCGAGTTGGGTCATAATTTTTGACCTAGCCCATTTGAGTTGAGACCCATTTAAGCTCAAACCCAACTCAACTCAGTCCAGCACAAACCCAGCTCGAGCTCAAATAAGGCCCATCTAGAGCCCAGATAAGGCCCAACTTGGGCCCAGCACAAATTAAGCACAATTTGAGCTCATTTATTAAAAGAAATTGAAATATTATGCTTTATGCATGCAATGTAAGTCGTAATAACTATTTTTTTTAAAACAAATTTGCAAGTCATAGTAACTATTTTTTTTTAACAAACTAATAATAACAAGTAGCAAATTTATTATTTAAGTTGATATTAAATGACTTGTCATTAAATCTTTTTTAGGATATTTCTAATGAGAGATACTATTCACAAAAACTTACTAGTTTTGAAAAATTTTAGAGATTCGAGTCTCTATTTTAACTCAAATCTCCAATGGGGCCCACCACTTTTTAGAAATTTGAGTTAAAATAGAGACCTAATTTACTTTTTTGGTAACAAATTTAGAGACCCAAAAAGTGATTGAGTATCTATTTTGGTGTAAATCTCTAAAAAGTAGTGGGTCCCATTGGAGATTTGAATTAAAATAGAGTCTCGAGTCTCTAAAAATTACAAAAAATAGTAAGTTTTTGTGAATACTATCTCTCATTGGAGATACCCTTATGATATTGCAAGTTTGCAACTTGCAACTTTAAGTTCCTTCATATTACTTTTAAAAGATTTTAGCTATAATTATTTTTTACAATTTTTATAATCGTACATATAATTTTTCCTATAAATACTTAGTGATATAGTGCTTTAGTCAATAAGTATATTTAACTTTATTTTACTATAAGTCTACAACATTATATATAACTATATCTATAGGAGAAGAAAATTTTTCACGACGATTACATTCGTCAGAGGTTTAAAATCATTTTACGTACTTTGAAGAACAGGAGTATGTAATTTGTAACTATTATCAACGTCAATTTATATTTCGACGTAAATTTAGAACTAAGACACTTGTAAGATACCTTGTATCTCAACACCAAATATCACAAACTATTTTAATCATGAAGTGGTTATTCAACCACCGCCACCGCCAAGCACACCACAACCACCAACAGGCCCAGTACCCGTACAAGGAGCATAAAAAAATGGAGAACTTTTACACTAGCTTTCCTTACGCGTTTATATAATATTTTATTTTTATGTTTATATTACTAATGTACTCGAGTCTCATTAATTTATTATTTGTTATGTAGTATTTTATCATTTATGTTAATTATTAATATTATCAATCAACTTATGTACTGTCTCATTAATAGTTAAATTAACTTTTTTTTTAAATTAAGTTTAAATTTTAATATAGGGGAATAATGAAAGGTTGAAGTGATGATATATAACAACGATCCATATATAATTAGTAATCGAGACCGTTGTGGCGAGCCTGGGAATTATGAGAATAAATGTGTTTAACGCACATGTTTAGAACCTAGCATCGTTAGGGATTGCAATGGTGATGAGTTTTGTAGGTACTCGTCGAACCCTTACCTAAGATACGAAGAGGGTAATACTGGAGTAAGAACTAAGGAATAGGGTAGCAATTAATTTTTCTATTTATTTATTTATCTCTGCTCATGATCCAGATAAGCATTTTTTACTCTGCATAACTTCTCCCTCGTACCTACATATAGTAAAACCTCTTTAAATTAATACTCCATAAATTAATAATCTCTTTTAAATAATAAAAATGTATGGTCCCAACTTGGGACCAGTGTAAAAAATTAATAATTTTGATAAAATTATAAAATAATACATTTAAAATATTTCATTTATATTTTATCGACCCAAATATTTCATAAATTAATAATTAACTAAAAAATACATAATAAATTAACTATGAAGTTTTCTCAAAATATGAATCAATATTAACTTGTCTTTTATTGAACTTCAAATCTAGCTGAATCTCATCTTTAATTGTACGCAATGTGCCTAAAAAATATAATCCTACTAAATTAGATTCTTCTCTTCTATTCTCATTAGATTTTCTACTTGTCTTATCGATAAATTGATATCTCGCTAAATTAATAGAATTTAATGGTCCCAATACTATTAATTTAAAGAGGTTATACTGTAGTTATTTTATCCATTCATTTCTTACATTAAAAATAAGAGAAGCCCAGGAAAATAAAGTATGTAAAGCTTTATTAGAATCAGGGAGAAAAAGAATGATGACTTCCAAGAATTTTATAATCATTCTTTTAATCGAGCGACTACATGTCATCACTTCATCTTACGTGAATATTCTCTACTCATTTTTAATCACAGTAGATTTAAGAAATTTGTTAGTAACTTCTAGCTAAATATGGGTGATATCTTGAAATTTTGTTGAAATAATTTACAAAGATATTTAGTTCTTTTAGTTTAATAGCAAACATATTACAACTTTCTCTATAGTAAGATACGATTCTTGTAAAACATAACCTCTAGACTTTTGATAAACCTTTAGATAGAGATACTATCAATAAATTGGGGCTCGTAATCAATGAGTTTGAGTACTGTTGAAAAATAAATGTCAACCATCTCTTGAATTTTTTCGATAAAAATGACAACGGTGTAGAGGTTTTGGGCATAGATGAAATCACTGACAACATGATAGGGTGTTCTCAAGATAAAGTTGAAGTTGATAATCATATACAATCTTTAGAATCAGTGTCACTTAAGCACTCAAAGATCAATGACACTCAAAAACTTCTTGTTGCAATATGAGAAAACAACTCCAAGATTTTTAGGCACATTGAGAATAATTAAATATGAGATTCAACAATATTTGAAGTTCATGAATAAAAGACAAGGTACTATTGGTCCATATTTTGAAAACAATCTCACAGTCAATTTATTAGATATTTTTTAATTAATTATTAATTTAAAAAATATTTGGGCTGCCTATAAAAAAATATTTTAAATGCATTATCTTATAATTTTATTAATATTATTAATTTTTTACACCTGATCTCAAATTGAGACTAAATAATTTTATTATTTAAAAGAGATTTAAATTTATCGAGTACTAATTCAAAAGGTTTTACCGCATTTGTGAGGTCAAAGTCCTCCATTCCTGCATTTTATTATTTCTAACTCTTTGGATTCCTTTTCATTGATCCTTCCCTTTTTCAACTTTTTGGCTTATGTACGTCATGTATCGGACCTAAAATCTCAAGTCAGCATGTAAGATTAATATGCTTGAGGATAATTGTCTTGGACGATGAATTTCAGTGACCCAAAATATTTTACACGATTTATTATGTAAACCTACATTTATAAATCACGTTCATGTCATATCTTCTACCAATATGAAATATTACACTTTTGTTTTCCTTTTTCTGTTTACCGATCAGTATGTCAAATTTCTGAACGAGTTTTTTTTATCAATTTTGATCAAGTCATGATGAAGTTGGGTGCATTCCAAGTTCTTGAATGAAGACAAGGAGTGATTAGAAAGCAAAGAGTTAGATTTTTCATTAATTTCATGACAATTTCAACACAATATTCAATCTAATGAATTAATATTCCCTTCACCATGGTGAATTATGGCAAAGACATTCAAAACAAATAAAAATCTCAAAACAATTATGAAATTCAAACAGAAACTTCAACTTAAGCCTTCATTGCAAGACCTGCCTTGATCTTTTGAATGGTAGCAACATCTGTCTTTAAAGCTTTAGCCAAAATTCCATCATCAATTCCAGTAGCAAACAAATTTATAGGAACTGAAACTGTGCCTGCATTTGAACTACCAAAAGCTGAGATAGCCGTGGCTCGTTTATTGGCATCAGCATTGTATTGGTAGTGTACCAACCCCTTCGGAAATACAAATATATCACCCGACTGAAGCGTCTGTATGAAGAGTTTGTTCGTAGTATCCACGACTCCAACTTCAAGACTACCTTGAACGACAAACAATAGTTCGGCTGAGCGCGGGTGGGTATGAGGCGGGTTAAGACCACCGGCAGGGTATTGCAGAACAGCAAGCGAGACGCTCTGGCCATCAAGAGCTGGAAACTCTCCTTTGCTAGCTTTTGTTACTTTAAAATCAGGCGTGTTGATATCAAATATTCCTCGCATGCTAGTGAAAGTAAAGAAATTTCCATCTATTTCAGTCACATTTGATGGGATGATAAAGTCTGATAAGATGTCAGGATCACTTGCTTCAGCCATCAAAGACAAAGCAAAGATAGCTACAAGAAAGAAGATAGCATTGTTCAATGAAAATGAGGCCATTGTTTGCAGTCACAATTTTGATATGCGAGTTGGTTGTGATAAATTAGCAGGCATTGGCTATCTATTTATAAGGTGAATATTGGCTGGAAATTGATGATCACAAAGCAGAAGTCTTTTCTTTAAATGTCGAACCATTTGGCGAACATTACAACTTACATTGTACATTATGGATTACACCTGACGAAGCTTCCACCAAAATGTAGGCTATGACTATTGTTAAGGTAGAAATTTAGATATTCTGCTCTGATGACAATGAACTTGCAAAATAAAATACATTAGATGTGTGTTCGTGCGATCCCTCTGACGTTCAAGTTAGTACCCGGACTAACACCTTTAATGCATTAATGCAATCAAGCAAATGTTCAAACTCAAAATTTTTAGTACACGGACTAACACCTTTATTATTTGTTTACATTAGCTGAGTTCATTGTGGAATTTCATTATGCTTTTGTAAAAGAGACAAATCCACTATACAGGCTGTAAGGTAACAAAAGACATTCATAGTCATAGCCTATATTTTGGTGGAGCATTCATCAAATGTAATCCATAAGAGTAACTCCGACAAACTTTCTATTTCAATTCTCTCTAATAACTCTTCATATTTTAAATTCAATATGTATAAGCTGGCGAGTTATGAATAATAGCTAAATGGATACAGAGCCTGTTGGAGCTCTTAAATTAGCTTTGGCTCTTTATTTTGGCTAAAAGGACAAAATAGTAACCCTTTTTTTTTTTTTTGGTTAAAAATATCAACCCTTATTGGAGTTGCTCTAATATACAAATTAAGTTGTAATGTTCGCCAAATGCGATGCCAAAAAAAAAAAAAAAAAAAGCACATTTACTGAAATCAAAAACTGCTAGAATACAAGGTTGTTTAGCCAATTAGATCGATGATTTTCAAAGGTACATGAAACTTGTTCGGCTGTTAAAAGAAACTCAAATTATTAGTTAACATTACATTTTCATATTCGAAAAGTATAATAATAGAAAAACATAATAACAATAATAATTATACCAGCGCCTTTTTAAAAACAATTAAATAAAAGAGGGAAAATAACCTTAAATAAAGGAGGAAAAATAACCTTATTTTGAAGCGATGAACGTATAATAACACTTGAATAAGGCGAGAAAAAGATTGCAGCTCATATAAATTCATATTAAGATATTTTATTTATCTAACTCCTTAGATAAGTGTAAAAAGTAAGGACCCTTACAGATAAAGATAAAGTTTAAATAAAGATAAGATAAAATCATAAGATATATGATATAAACTCAAGATATAATCTAATTTAAATATGTTTATTAGTTGTGCATATGGATATTTTGTTCTATTAGATAAATTCAAGATAGTAATACTGAATTTTTGTTTTTTCTTCTTTAAGTAGGATGGGTACTTATTGCTTACACATGGCATGGTGGTTGTTCTTGAAAGGGTGCTTATTTAGAAAATGAAGGTAAAATTTTCTTTTCGCTTATTTATGATTTTTTTAACTTGATTTTTACTATATGAATTGAATATTTTAAATTAATCAAATTTTTAATTCAAAACAAAGAAATTTTATTAGGAAGGCTTTATTATTTAAAAAATAAATTATTTTTGCTAACTTATTATTTTTTAATTTTATTTTCACTATATGAATTGAATTTTTAATTTTGGATGGAAGTAAGATTCATTTCTTTGTAGGAAGGATGTTTATTTGCTTACAATTGATATTGTGGTTTTTCTTGAAGGGATTTGTTCTATTAGATAAATTCAAGATAATAAATACTGAATTATTTTTCTTGCTAGGAGGGATACTTATTTGCTTACACGTGGCATATTGTTTGTTCTTGAAGGTAGAATTTTCATTTATCTTATTTATGATTTTTTAAATTGATTTTTACTATATGAATTCAATATTCTAAATTAATCAAGCTTTTAACAGTGAAACAAAGCAATTTTATGAATGAGACTGTCACTTAAAAATGAAGATGAAACTTTGTTTTCGCTTATTTATGATTTTTGAAATTGATTTTTACTATGAATTGAATATTTATTTTTTTTTGGATAGAAGTAAGATTTCTTTTTTTTATTTGTAGGAAAGTTTTTATTTACTTACATGTGGTATGATGGTATTTCCTGGAGGGATGCTCTTTTGCTTACACATGACAAGATGATTTGTTCCCGTATAATATTCAAATAGATAAATTTCGTTTTCATATTTATTTCATTCCTCCAACACGTTTTATTTCTATCCAAATTTATTTCATGATATCAATCGCACATTTGCTCCGTATTTTGGTGGATGCTTGGTCAAATGCATTCCATAATGTACAAACTAGTTGTAATGTTCGCCAAATGGGATGCATAAAAAAGGGGCAATGCACATTTCTTGAACTCAAAACTGCTAAAATACAAGGTTCTAAGCCAATAAGATAGATGATTTTCAAAGGTATATGAAACTGGTTCGGCTGTTCGGCTATTAGAAAAAGACTTCTGCTTTGTGATCATCATTTCCAGCCACCCAATCTGCACCTATAAATTGATAGCCAAAGCTTGCTAATTTATCAAAACCAACACAGATATCCAATTAATTGTAATTGCAAACAATGGCCTCATTTTCATTGAACAATGCTATCTTCTTTCTAGTAGCTATCTTAGCTTTGTCTTTGATGGCTGAAGCAAGTGATCCTAACATCTTATCAGACTTTATCATCCCATCAAATGTGACTGAAATAGATGGAAATTTCTTTACTTTCACTAGCATGCGCGGAATATTTGATGCCAACACGCCTGATTTTAAAGTAACAAAAGCCAGCAAAGGGGAGTTTCCAGCTCTTGATGGCCAGAGCGTCTCGCTTGCTGTTCTGCAATACCCTGCTGGTGGTCTTAACCCTCCTCATACCCACCCGCGCTCAGCCGAACTATTGTTTGTCGTACAAGGTAGTCTTGAAGTTGGAGTCGTGGATACTACGAACAAACTCTTCCCACAGACGCTTCAGACGGGTGACATATTTGTGTTTCCGAAGGGGTTGGTGCACTACCAATATAATGCTGATGCCAACAAACGAGCCACTGCTATCTCAGCTTTTGGCAGTGCAAATGCAGGCACAGTTTCAGTTCCTGTAAATTTGTTTGCTACTGGAATTGATGATGGAATTTTGGCTAAGGCCTTAAAGACAGATGTTGCTACCATTCAAAACATCAAGGCAGGTTTTGCAATGAAGGCTTAAGTTGAAGTTTTAGTTTATTTCATAATTATTTTGAGCTTTTTATCTGTTTGAATATCTGTGCAATAATTCACCATGCAATAGATCATGTATTATGGTGAAGGGAATATTAATTCATTAAATGGAATATTGTGTTGAAATTGTCATGAAATTAATTAATGAAGAAAAATCTAACTCTTTGCTTTCTAATTACTCCTTGTCTTCATGCAAGAACTTGGAGTGCATCCAACTTAATCATGGCTTGATCAACTTTGATAAAAACTCGTTTAGAAATTTTACCTACTAATCAGTAAAAGGAAAAACAAAAATAAAAACAAAGAGTGTAATATTTCATATTGGTGGAAGACATGATATGAGCGTGATTTATAAATATATGTTGGTTTACATAATACTTTGTGTAAAACATTTTGTGTCACTAAAATTAAGGTCCAAGATAGTTATCCTCAAGCATACTAATCTTATTTGCAGACTTGAAATTTTAAGTTCGGTACATGAAATAAAGAAACCAAAAAGATGAAAAAGAAAAAATCCAGAAGGGAAAGGATAAATGAAAGGGAATAAAAGATTGAGAAATGCTAAAATGCAGGAGTGGAGAGCTTTTATTTCACAAATACGTTTAAAAAAGTCCACTAACAAGTTTATTCTCCAACTTCAATATAACATGATTTATGACCCAAAAAAAAAAAAAACACTCTAGGCATTTGCTCTAATGATAAGATTTTCATTGTCGGTGCTAAACGTTTCGAGCTCGATTTTCAGAGCGTGCAATATCTTTTTGATGTAATATTGATCTTAAGATTCCCTTTGAATAAAATAAAATAAAATAAAATAAAAATATGGCATGATACAAAATTTTTTCAAAAGAGACAAATCTACTACAGGCTTCATTTTGCAACTTCACCATGCCATGATCTTTGACCCAAAAAAAAAAAAAAAACTATGGCATGATCAACTTTTTTTCCAAAAGAGATAAGTTTTTACTACTTTTAGGGGAAATTCTTTGTTCCATTCAGTGGTTAAAACTTTATGGTTTCTCCAAACAGAGCAATTAACCGTTGGATCCAAAAATATATTAATGATAATGCACTTTGCCACCTCCTTGTCAGCTTCTTTAACGGTTGTGGTGGGACAGACCAGAGGTGCTTGGTGGCCAAGAAATAGAACTTGGTTTTTTTTTTAAACATTAGGATCAATTTTATGGTCTAAATATTTTCCATCCTTTTTTTAATTTTCATGAACCATCCCACACAAACAGAGTATTAAAAAAAAAAAGGGCAATGAATCTTTATACATTCTATATCAAACTTATAATATAGGACAATGAGCAATTAATAGGTTCAAGATACTATCTCTTAAGCTTTTGAATCGATATTTGTGATATTCTACACAAACCTGAGATATAAAGTGAAATAAATTTTAAAGCGCAAATTATATATTTAAATTTAATTCAAATTAACTATTTTGAGCTAACGAATTTAAGAATAATTTTTTTGTAATTATATAATATTAGTATTCTAAACTTCCACGAGTAATATTGTTAGATTCTAAATACATGTATTAGACAACCAATTACTCTAGTACTTCTAACCATGAATAATCAATCATGATTGACTTGATTATCTAAAAAAACATAATTAATAGGCAAAAATTAAAGTCAAAACTATGAAGAAACAAAACAAAAGAAACATTCCTAGTCAGATCCGTACCCCCAACCCCACCACCCTACAGTACCCTGCAAGGCTGCTCTCTGTGTGTGTCTGCGTGTACAAATATTACAGCTGCTTTGCTCTTCCATTTTAATGGCCTAACACAGTGACCTTCTTCTCCCAAAACCCATCTCCATTTATTGATATTTATAGTATATAGTATCATGATGCTTCATATATAAAAGACTATATATTTAGATATATTTTACATGTTATATAAGACTATACAGATATATTTTGTGTAATGTTAAGTGTAAAAGAGAAAAAGATGATGATGTTGGCAAAAAAGAAAGCTGAGAAAATGGTGTGTAATGAGATGCCATATATAGAAAGTCACCATCTTTGTGTAAATAATAATAGCAGTATGTTAATGGGCTTTTCTGGGAATGGTGCATCATCATCATCACCATGTTTGAGTCCATTCGATGAAGCTAGAATGATGCACATGCATGATGTAGGCTCTGAGTTTATGAACAAAGCCAATGAAAAGAAGATGTTGGATGAGTTTATTGAGTTGGGGTTGGCTAAAAATGTTCATGGAATGCATATTGGTGAAGAAATAGAGAGTTTCGGTAACCAAGAAGCTTTTGGGTATGGATTTAATGGCCATTTCTTGGATGAAAAAGGAAGGTTTAACAATGGTAGTGTTTATGATTATGAAAGGTTTGAAGAATCATTAAAGAATGGATTTTCGCTGGGGCAAGTCTTTGATAACAAATGTTGTAATGTTATGCATAGAGAGATTAGAGAGCCTCCATGCTATAATGACTATTGTGGCTATTATGGTGAAGGATTCGAGATGCAGAGGCCATGTAAGATGATGAATAGGCCTGTTCTTGATGATGGTTTTCATAGCTCAGAGCAATTTGCAATGAATGGTAATGGAGAGATAGGTCTGATGAATCCATTATATAACACTCAAGTGATGATGAATGGAGTCAATCAATCAATTTTGTCAATGGAAAACAAAGGGCCTTTTGAGGCCTTTGGTTGTGAAGATAAATTTATCATACAAGGGAAGGGTGTTAATTGTGTTGTTGTTGACAAGAAAAATGGTCATAAAAAGAACAGAAAATCGCGCGAAAAGAAGGCTGCATTGCATAGTCAATCTCCATTTGAAGGGATTACAGGAAGCTCTGAATTTGGTTTGCAGCAAAATAGCCTTATGGATCCAAGATGTAGTTCATTAGCGGTTCTGCAGTGTAGTTGTGATATTTATCTGATGGCAAAAGAGCAGCTAGGCTGTAGATTATTACAAAGATTGATTGATGAAGGAACATATCAAGATGTAGAGCTAATATTCAAGGGTGTAATTGATCATGTTTCTCAACTTATGACGGAACCATTTGGAAACTATCTTGTTCAGAAATTGTTGGATGTTTGCAATGAAGAACAGAGGACTCAGGTTGTGTTCATGGTGACAAAGAAACCTGGAGAGCTTATCAAGATTTCCAAGAACATATATGGGTAAATGCTTTTGTCTCTTCAATGTTTATCGTTCTCTGGTAACTGAATTCTTGGGTATATTGTGTGTTTCCGTTGCTTTTATGCTCGTCTGTCTGTCCCCATTTCAACACAGACATAGGAAAAGTCTACAAAATGTGCCGTGGACCCCACATTTGTGTTTGACTCGTGTGTGTGCACGCGTCAGTGGGACCCACGACTGTATCCCTCATGTTTTGTAGACTTTCCCCACGGGTATATTGTGTGTTTCCGGTGTTTTGATGGTTGTGTGTGTCCCCGTCCCAACATGAATTTATTGAACTCCTGAAAAATATGTGTTGCTAATGAGTTGAACTTGTGTTAATGGTATCAGCACACGCGTTGTCCAGAAATTAATCGAGACAGTTAAGGCCAGGCAGCAAATTTCATTAGTCACACACGCCCTGGAACCAGGCTTTCTTGATCTTGTTAATGATTTAAATGGAAATCATGTGGTGCAGCGATGCTTGCAGTGCCTTACTGAGGAACAGAATAAGGTAGAGTCTTTTCACTTTCGTAAAGATGAGTATCTCAATATATGAAACTCCCGTTATGCACGGGACGGGAATACAGAGTATGACAAATTCTTTTAATTACTACATCACTGAGAAGAAGAAATTCTTACTCTCCTCTACATGATGAATATTTTGCATTACACTGTTTTTCGTTAGCTTCCTCATAGCATTTTACTTAGTTTCCTGGCAAAGAATTATCATAGTGAAACCTTGAAGAATTGCTTACGCCATCCAGCAGGTTCTCCTCTGTGCATATTTGAGCAGAGGAGATTGTTACGCCCCAGTGAATTTGAGGCCAAGACAGTTATTTCTCAAGTTATGAGACCGATATCATCTTAGGGGCCTAAAATTCTGAACCTGCATGGGCAGAGACCACATAATTTCTAGTCATGCCCGATAACCACTCTGGCACCCCCACCTGTTGCATTAGTGAGCATATGGTTTATTACTGTCAGCATGTTAAGTCTGACAGCCCACGTTGATGAGAGACATGGTATTAGTATAGTTTATAAGTAAGTATTCTGAGTTTAAATAATAACTCTAGTAGCATACAAATTAAAGGAAAGATATCTATTATAATATAATATTTGCTTAGCATGTTTACTTTGCTCTTCGAACATCTTCAAACTTTTTCAGCCTCTAAATTGTTTGTAATATTCCACGTTGCTGAGAGACATGCTATTAGTTTAGTTTACAAGTTAGTGTCAAACAGTTAACGATAACTCGATTAACCATTTTGAACCTAGTGACTATTTTGACATTTGTCAAAGACAGTTATTGTTAAGGATATGAGATATTGTGTTGATTAGTCTTTTACAAGTGTAAGGTTCAGTATTCTCATATGATAATTATTGCAGTTTATCTTTGATGGTGCTGCAAGATTTTGTGTTGAAGTTGCAACTGATTGTCATGGATGCTGTGTTCTGAATCACTGCATTGCTCATTCAAGTGGTCGCCTTCGAGAAAAATTGGTTGCTGAAGTTTGTGCCAACGCGCTTCTCCTCGCACAAGATGCATTTGGGTAATTACCTTTGAATAATATAATAGTTTCTGGTTTGTTGGTTATAACTCCTTTTGTTGATCAGACACTACCACTTGAACGTGTGTGCATTATAAGCATCTTCACCGAGCAAATTTATCTTTCCGAGTCTCACGGACGTTGAATCAGTTTTTATTCTGTCAAATAGCTCAGTCTCCCTTCCTTCTCAGGTTTTTTTCTGAAAATGTAGATCTCTTATGAGTCAAGGTGATAAGACTTGTTCATCCAAGTTGTTTTTAATGAACATATCATATTTCAAATGATCACATTAGGTAACTATAAGTGGATATTTAGTTTTTAAGTAGTAAAGTTCGTACCTAGTGCACAAGAGTCCAACAAATAGCAGCGTCTGGGGAAGGTAGGTCTACTACACAGCCTTACCCCTGTTGCCAGAGATTTCAGGACTTCAACTTCAGATCAAGAATCCAACAAGCGAGCACATGAGTATAGCGCCAAGCACTTGACCAAGTATTTAGCTTTTAAGTAGTGATCATTTAAAGTATGTATTTGTCTGGTGGAGCCAAAGTAGCATCTGACAAATTGACAATATCGATTCCTTGGAGAATTTCTTCAAAACAATATATTTTACCAGGGTATCATATTTCATGGCAGCTTGCTTTAAGGTCTAGTAGAGCTAATCATTCGACTCATGGAATCTGATTTGCCAAATCAAATTATCAGTTGATTTTCATTATTTATAGCAATTTTCTCGGAATAGTTTCTCTTTGAACTACTAATATGGTATATAGTAGCACCTTAAGAACATCCTCATCTAGATCTCTTTTCGTTTTGTAATTAGTCTTTCACCACAAATCTTGTTTCATTTGAAGTGGAATGAAATGCATACTTGCTGACTTAGCAAAAGAGAGAAGTTACGGAACTAATATCTTCAGGTTGATTATCATAACATTCCCAAAACGAGCTCCTAGATCTTTGATGAACTTAAGACGGCGCAGAAGAATCTACAGGATTCCATGTAATAAGATTTTCATTACTGATTGGTTACTGCTAGGCTTCTGTAGATGGCAGCCATCTCTCTATTCATAGATTTTTCCATCTTATATCTGAAGTTGTCTAGCTTTTATTGTCGTGAACTATGAATGGTGGCTGTTCTATTTCTCCTCTGCTCTATGCGTTTCATTTGAATTTCTTTCTGAGTGCAGTTGTAATGTAGATCAATTTCATTCTTTGTTCTAGATCGTTTTGATAGTTGGAGACCTGGAATTATAGCCTCGCGATTGAAAAAGATTTACATGTCATAAGACCTATTGGTCAGAATTATTTGTCGAAGGGGAGCTTTTTGGTTCCACATCTCTCTGATGCTAATCGTTGTGCGATTCTCTGTTAACAGAAATTATGTTGTCCAACACATTATAGAACGTAAAATCCCATCAGCTGCTGTTGCCTTGCTTAATGAGTTTAAAGGGCACTTTGTACACCTCTCGATGCAAAAATTCAGTAGCCATGTCGTTGAACAATGCCTCAAGTGCTATGAACAGAGCCGGCCAAGAATCGTTCATGAATTGCTATCTGCACCTCAGTTTGACCACTTGCTGCAGCACCCTTTTGCTAATTATGTCATTCAGTCCGCGCTGCAAGTTACCAAGGTACGCAAACAGCTATCCAAAGTTGTTCATATGCTCTAACACATCTTAATTTCATCATATTATCTTAAGATACAATGACTTGCTAACCAGATGCTCCAAGGATTGGCATTACAAAAGTTAAACCAGGAAACTAATAACGAAAAAGTTTCTCTGACACCTGGAAGAAAAGCATAGTTAGTCCTCTATATGTGCAAGCATTGAAAGATTTAGAACTCTAGGCCCTCAGAGTTGGCTAGTGATGTTTCTTGACTACGTACGTCTAATAAATGTTCTTATGTTTTCTTCCAAATAGGGTCCTCTCCGAGTTCTATTAGTCCAAGCAGTGAGGCCATACAAGCTTCTTCGCTCTAGTCCATATTGCAAGAGGATTTTCACAAGGAACCTGTTGAAGAAGTGATGTTAACGCGATCTCTGCTGATCGCGTTGTTGTTCTCCACGGAGTGTTATGTTCAGAAACAATTTCTTGTCTTTCTAAGTTCCAGATGTAAATTTTCAAGCAGAGAATTGGTGTTCATGTCTCAAGATCATAGACTGATGTACAACTAACCAGTGAAGTTGTTTGGTAAAAACTAAGTTTGTGCAGAGATTTGTTGCAGTTCTGTATGCTCTTTTGATCTTAACTTCTTTTTTCTTTTGATGGTACAATGGAAAGCCAAGCCGTAATTTGAATTTAGAACCTTTGATTACAGACTGCTGCCGATCATTCCACCTAATTGTTGAATTTAATCTTTAACTTCAGGTGTAGAGGATTGTACATGATCAGAATCCACTTGCTTATATGCAATCTCATCTTTATATTTATGTTTCCTTATGCATTCTGCTGCACACTGAGCTACTTGATCAGTATTTCAATTTTGTTTCTTCTGAATACGTTATAGAACTTGTGGGGGTGCCTTCGGTTGAAGATAAGATGATGAAAAACTGTTTGAGATGGTTCAAACATGTTAGGAGATGATCCGTAGAAGTACATATTAGAAGGCACGAAAGTATAGAAATTATATACCGTAAGAAGGGAAGAGGAAGACATAAGATGAGTTGGATGAAAACACTCGACAAAATACAACTCTTGATAGAAATGAATAACGTTGTTATATCCGTA
Organism: Ehretia macrophylla; assembly: GCA_037974665.1. NCBI lineage: Eukaryota > Viridiplantae > Streptophyta > Magnoliopsida > Boraginales > Ehretiaceae > Ehretia > Ehretia macrophylla. The sequence goes on from CM075774.1 coordinate 41,617,743, forward strand.
TAATCGACCCACCTAATAATATAAAGTTTACTTTGATTTGGTTTGGTTTGGTTTGAATACCTTATCTAACCTGTTCAACATCATTGTAATTTCATCACAGTATTAAGGGTTGTGGGGGTTCCGGCACCGCCGATCCCACACAATCCTTTAGCCATCACTAACTTTGTTCTAAAACCGCTTAGCCTTCTTTTAGTCCCTACTAATAAGATATTCTAAATCCACTCTTGAGTATGATCAAATCTATATCCCAGCTCAATTAAGCTCGATTCAGTGCTATATCGTTACAACTTTTTAAACGACATGTTTAGCGGATCCCTGGAGTTTTGCGACAACAACACGATATTTAAACGACGTTCACCAGTAAATGAAAACATGGGAATATATTATTCAAGATAGTGTTACTTATTTAGGAGTTGAAGTACTTCACTCAGGAAGACATTGTACAAACCACACTCACAAGATCACACACACCTGCAACACATAGATGAAGCACACCACATTTCTGGAAAAGCAGAATGACAGATGAGATTGTCATCAGAGCGAAACAGTAAAACATACTATCGCATTTTATGCATCCTCCTCATGCCCAATCAAAGCCATGAGTATCTTCTCGTAGTCTCCATGGGTGTCCTTGCCAATGGCGCGATCAAGAGGGACGCTGTTCCTCCTCTGGTATTCAACCTTGATAATCTTCAGATCAACCTCAGCCCTTGTAGTGACAATTCTACTAAGAGCCCCTTCATCTGTACCTCGCCTGTTAATTGCATCCCTGAGAATCTTTTCAAAGTACTTCTCCGGATAGACCAGGCACTCGATAGTGGACCTCAGTAGTGCAATGAAATCATTGTCAGAGTCGGCTTCCAAATCCTGCAAAAGTATTTTACACTCATGAGATATCGGAAACGAATGGTCTGATATAATCAGCAAGGGCAGAAGTCAAGAAAATCGTTTGCTCTACGTTACTGAAATATCTGGCTATATGTTATCAGAGTGAAATGTGGTTCATACGCATACCTTTTCGATGTCATTTCCGAATTCATTCTTGTATTGATTCAGTGTAGCATTAACCTGTGCTTTGCTTCTTGTGCTGAAAATTCTGATGACATCATCATCAGAATAAGCCTTATCGTGGAATTTCTCATGTAGGAGTTTAGCCTCTTGTTTCGCAAGAGTCAAATTCGCCTCATCCCCCGGATATCTGTATGAGCTCACAAGAGGCAGTAGAAGCTGGAAGAAATCAAGAATGGTATAAGTGAACATGATAAAAAGACATATCAAAGAACGTAAATTAGAATCTAACTTTGTTTCGATTCATTCCTTTAACGTATAAATGGATTATATAAAATCAGACATAGATATCAGCAATTTGCACTCATCAATTCGCACGTGAAGCATTACTGCTTTCTTGCAGTCTTACTACTTGAATAACTAGTAATAGCTCCACAACAATGGCAGAAGTCTGAAATAAGCACAAGGTCGACACTCTGCTGAAAGCTAGCTTGTCATAAATGTACCAACACACACACAAGCACTCGTAGTTCTTAGCTGCTTTCTCAATAGCCTAAAACATTTCAATTAATGTAATCTGTTCTGTGCTTTACGCAAAAAACGAGCAGACAAATGAAGCCAAAGAGCACAAACATGAATAGAATGACTAGTACTCAAAAGGATCTACATTCGGAAGTTAACTAGTAGGTTTTACCTTGCGGCAGTCTCCCTTGGTGTGATATGCGACATCCTCCTCGAGAGCTCTCTTGTATTTAACATGATAAGCTTCCCTAGCCAAGACCAGATCTTTTGGAGACCTTGTGCAAGCTATCTCCATAAGAACCTGGTTGTTAGATGTCCACCTCTTCGTAGCTTCGTTAGCCAAATAAGCGTCACGTTCAGCAGGTTCCAAGGTCCAGAGCAGTACTACCCTCTGATGGAATACAATTAAGGAAGAGATCAATTAGTCTTACTCTTCGCATCATAAGAATTACTTCTACATTGTAATCTTAATCAAATGACAGCGAACATCATATCATCGTATCTTGTCTGGAACTCGATTGATGCATACTAGAACTCTATAATGCCGTATGCTACTACTTTACAGAATTACCATCTACACTGCGTAAAGATGAATATCTTAAACCGAAATGACTAAATCCAACCTCAAATTCACTTGTAAGTTCCTTGTCCAATGTTTTGAGGAGATCCTCCCCATAAGTTTCAGCATAAGCCTGCCGGATTAACTTGCGTTGAGCGGCATTTCTGTGTGCCAAAATGGATATGATCAAATCCTCATTTGTTCCCCATCCTGCAAAATTGTTCAACACAATGATCAATCTTAACGATATTTAAATACGATACTAAGATCAGAGATTAAATATAATAGCACGGAAACAAACGATGAAAAGAAAAGAAAGATCCAAGAATGATTAAGATCAATTAGTATACTACAGTCTCACAACCAAATTAATATTAATACTAACTCTTCAGTTGCTCAACATGACAACTACTCTGTGTTTACAAGAACTAGAATTATTAACATCATATATGTATAAACTAGCCACAAAAAAGGGAAATTACTCGAAGATTGTCACTGTAACGATCCAGATCCAACTGCTAGCTGCCAACTTGTTGTGCATAATTAACTGGTTGAAATGCTTAACCCGTGGTGACAATAATAGGGCACACAAGTGATTATAAACTAAATACAAATCTTTTGCAAAACTAATATGGGACGGGATGTTATATCAATAAACTATGGTGTAATGATCCAAATCCAACTACTAGTCTAGCAACATATTAAATCTAATCAACTAGCCGAAATGCTTGAGACTGTAGTGATAATAGAGCACACAAGTCATTATAAACTGAATACAAACCAGTCATGATATCACGAACCCGAAAGTTAATAATGCAAAACAAAAAGGACTCTAATCGATGAACTACGGTGAGAAGATGAAAAGCATCTGCTGATCAACTATGATCTGATCATAAATATTCATACTCAGCAATGTAATTTCACAAAGGCCTTGATCAAAATCAAGAAAGTGTAAATGGTAAAACAGAAGAATGGAAATGAAACCTGAAAAGGCTTTGTGGAGTTGCTCAACATCTTCTTGCACTGGAGGGACACTAGCAGGAACTGTAAGAGTAGACATTGAGTGCTATGATGGCTGTGAAGTCAAGAACAGCAAATGTTTGTGTATGTCCTACTGGAATGCTTTGAAATCTTTGCTCACTTGCTGCTTTTAAAACAAAAAAAAAAGAATGACATAGGGATTGATGATTTTTTTTTTTTTTTTAATAACAAAAAACTCGTTCGAATGCCTTCCAACTCACACTATAAATGTCAAATTCATGTACATATTATTCTGCCTGGAAAAAAAAATAATTTAAATTAATCAAGCACAAATATCTAAGTTAATTAGATATAAAACTTATCGAGACTCGTTCTAAGAATGTTAGAACTTGAATCTTCTGATAATTTTATAACATTATAAAGAAATTCAATAATGATGACTGTTCATATACTGCTTTTAAAACAAAAAAGAATGACATAGGGATTGATAACATACTTTTTATGATGAAAAACGCGCTCTAATCCTTCAAACTCGGATGTCAAATTCAAATATACATGGCTTTATCTTTAAAAGGTATGATATGAATTAATCAGGCACAAAATTTACCAATACCAACACTAAAAATATTAGTACTTAGATTATGAAAATAATCTAACAATGGTAAACAATCCCTATATTTATGACTAAATAATTTGAACAGTTATAATTTTATAAAAATATTCAAATCTGTAATATTAATTAAAAGTATTAAATTTCCAACTTATCCGAATCTAATACGTAATTAAATTTTTCACTCACACTCTAACCCCGTTCTACCATTATATTATTTGGGGTTTCGAAGATATCTTTTCATACCAATTTTTTGAGTCAATCTTCTCCATTTTTATTTTTTTTGGTGGTATTTTTTTTTTTTTTTTCCTGAAATCTAGATACATGTCGTGACGTGAAAGCACGATTGAGTAGTCGATGTATCAGCATACAAATACTTCAAGATCTACGTAGGTTGTCCAAATACATTGTGACAAGTGATAACCTTGAAGAACAACGATTGTGTCAAAGGGGACCCTACCCATAATAAGTGGCACATGAAACTCTTGAACGTGTAATTTTCTTATCAGTTAGCACGCACCCACCCACTCAATCAATGGCCATACCCATTGTCGTTTTCCTATTATTAGAAAGACAAAAAATAAAAAATGGTCGAGTGAGATAGTAACACGTAATAAGTTTTTGCGATAAAGATTTAGTTAAAAATACTATTAAATAAATATCGTTAACTATTTGTCCTTATAATATTAATGTTAGACTTCTAAAAATATATAAAATAATATTTTTGAAAAAATAAAAAGAACAAGTAACTTTCCAATTGATCTAAAATAATTTCATAACACTTCCTTTCAAAAAAATTTAATTTCAGCTCCTTATTTTTTTTTTTAGTTCTTTTTATTTCGACTTTTACTTTTAGCCTTTGACAAGAGTTAAAGTGTGCTCACCATTGCATCAGTCGGCAACTACAGTTATACGCCTTTATGGCTCTTTGAATCTAATCTACTTGATCTTGAAAGGTGGTAGTAAATGAAATCAACAAAGCGCGACCAAGCAATAATAAAAAGTCCTTTAGGCATTGATTAATTAGAGGAAAGCAAATATAATCTAACGTCACATTATGCTGACAATTGGCCTTAACTAATCGGTGGAGTTGAGCAGCACATCTCGGATTTAAATTAATTAAAAAATTAATTACTTTAAAACTGATACGATAAATCTTTTACCACATTAATCTAAATTATATTGCCTTTGATGAGGTCATGCCTCTCAAACATTTCATGTACCTATAAACCCGAATGATTTTTCAGAAAAAATTTCCGTCATGCTAAAAAACAATTGGATTGATTTTGATCAATGGGCGTGTTTCTCCTTGCTATTTCTTCAGAAGATTTGAATTATCTCATATTATTACAACATTGCAAAAAAATCTAAAAATAATGATACGTCAATATAAGAACCAAATGGTGATAATATACTACTCGTATAATTATGATAAGATGACCTAAATATATCATCACGGCCAATGAATTTTTTTCAAAATGTTCATATGACATGAGAAGATCTAGATCCTTCTCCGCAACCATATACTCGCACGACTTTAAAGTTCCATTTCATACAATCGGACACCACAAATGGCAAACATTATACTAGAGCTGCAAATAACTTCATCATGAGTCTCACAATTACCTACCTGAACCAATAGGCTGTCAGTTGTATGTTGTCAAAACTCGGGTTCCACAACCGGCCCTATAACTACATCATCAAGTCAAGAATCTTAATCTCAAATGCGCCATGAGACGTTCAAATCCGCACTTGGTACACAGATACTTCAAATGAAGAAAGACATATCACCATCACTCCATTTACAGTTCAGGCGAGGGCAGATCAGGAAAAAAAAAAAAAAAAAAAGAAGAGAACAAGATTCAGCACCTGAAGCTCCATGTAATAGCAAATCTCCTTGTACTCTCAGACCACAGAATTGAAAAGAAAAATACCAAATGATTTGAACAACAGCAACAGGATCTTTCTTGACTTTTAATGTTAACAACTTTAAAAGTTAAATAAGTAAATACCCGAAATTTGAGAACTGCATACCCAGTCACAGTAACATACGAGGCTAGACATTTATGTTCCAAGAAAATTTCATGGCAACCATATAAAAAATATGAACCAATCTAGATTTATGTGCAGATCAAATTTAGATAGCACTCAATAGATTTAGGAGGGAGATACCTACCAAAAATTAAATGAGATGAAATAATCTCATTAACAAGAGTGGGTGAGAGACCTCGAACAAAAAGTTCTGGTTTATCCCGCGATGAGACCTATATTATGCTATGCTAACCTGTACCACAAGAGTAAACTGCAAACCGGAAAAACACAACCACGGGATGCAGCTTCTGAGACGGCTACCACATAAAGTTCATCAACACCAAATAAAGCGCCATCAGATTTAATATCTATCAGCAAGAAGTGCAGCAACAACCGATCAACAAATATATCGGCTATCACTTCACAGCCACAGCCACAGGCACGATATCAGCAGCTGTAACATAATGTGAGTAACATAGCTCAGACCTATGGCCAATGCTACTTAAAAGTAAATAAACAAAAATGCTAATGTAAAAGTCCTAGTAAGTTAAATACTAAATCTGCATGAAAAAGGAGCTCTAGTGTGAAAAGGTTTATCTGCCGCCACGCAGTTTTAAGTGCTATAGCAATCAGCCCAGAAACGTTCTTGTCTCTTAAATAACTGCATCAGTTAAGATGTCCACATGGGTAGATCTACTACTACAGCAATCAGCAAAAGTTCTGGTCCACAAAATAACTGCATCAGGTACAGTAACATCGACTCCTGTCATCTTCTAAATCATCACGTCTAAATTTCCCGGATCCACAATTTGAAACCACCAAAAAAGTGTCTGTTAGGTCAAAGAGAGAATCCTAAGATAACTTATACTTGTATGCAATTCTGTTACCCTTACCAATCATGACATGGTTAAATAGTTTGTACACAAACTGCAGTTTGTAGCAGCAAGAATATTATAACAGCTGCTGCATCAGCTCACCAACCAGCCACATTCATACTTCAGGGACAAAACTATATAGAAAGCCAGTAGAGGTTTCATCATAAGTACTTAATATAAAACTAAGATCCACACCACTCAAAAAGCAGTTATAAGAGACGAGAGCTTGAACCAATCCGAAAGAAGAAAAAATAAAAATAAAATCACGCCCAAGCAGAAAATCTATATTAGTAACATAAATAATCCATGGACTCTGACAACCATACCAGTCCACAATTACAAAATAGGAGTAAGAAAAGTGCCAAAAACAGAAAAACAAGCCAAATAGAAAAGTTGAACCTCATTCGCGCAATAAGTTCCAGAATGCACTACATGATTCATCTGAGAATGTCTTCATCAAGGAAAAGGCTACAAATCACAGTGTCCAAGTTCCAACAATGGTACTTTGCTTCTTCATTACTACAAATAAGATTCAATGATAAAGTAAGCCGCAGGTCAAGAAGAAAACTAACAGTAGCGAACAAGACACCTACTCACATCAGCATCAGAATGAGGTGACAGGCTCCGAGAACTGGCACGTCGATGACGGGGTGACACTCTCTTTGGAGTTGGAGTCCGGTCTTTCTGATTAAATTCATCCGGACTTCGATCCAGAGATGGAGACGTTTGGCGAGGAGGACTACTCCGAGGAGGAGGACTACGTCTTGCTGGGGAGGCACTTTTGACAAAGGAAAGAGAGTCGGACAACAGCTTATGAAGAACAATTAACGCAGAGAGAAATATCGAGAGCAATGACTAGCACACAAGAAAATGAATACCTTCCATAAGATCGTCTTCGACTTCTCCTCTCGCCATCATATCTACCTCTCCCACGGTCTTGCTTGAAATCAGGACTGACACTGCGGCTTCTACTTCGATGACGATAATCTCTGTCCCTCCCACGAGCCCTGTCACGTTCATACCTGTCCCTACTCTTACTGCGGCTTCTCCTCCTGTAATCCCTGTCCCTGTAGTCATAGGGATACCCAACAATTAAGTACAATGTTTTACGAAACTGAAGCACAAAACCACCAACAAATCAGGTTTGCCAACCAATCTGATAAAAAAAGACAATATACAGTACACCAAAATCTTGAAACTTATTGCATAGACACTATCAAGGAATTAAAAATTGTTTTGGTAGGCAATTTTACAGAGACAACCCTCATGTTAAGCATCCCATGTGGAAATAGACAACGGCATAGACGAAAATGTTTTTTCTTTCATCACTAACCAAGATATCAATGCCTATTTTTTTGTCAGGAAAATGAACAAAAAAAGTAAGCATACAACACTAGATGGTATGAAATCAACCAAGCCTCAAATAGGTTTCAAAACTAAACACAGATTCCTATTAGCCAAATTCACAAGGTTATGAAATCTTTTTCTGTCAAACATGTGTACAACTTTCCATTGAACATGAATGAAGGACGATGATTTACCTGCGCCGAGGACTTCGGCTTCTTGACCTGCCTCTTTTTTTGTAAACAGGCTCCTCAATTCTTCCCTTGTCACTGAAACAAAAACCATTAACATCTGTTAAACTTGATTTTGGTAAATCTATGGGAAAAGGAAAAGAACCACCACCAACTCACATCTGATAATATAAGCACATGAAAAAGGTGAATGTAATGGCAAGGACAACAGAATAGAGAAACAGAAACAAAATTACATGTGCAAAAATTTGTCCAAGAATTAAAACAATAAAGCAGCAAAATAACTCACATTCTTTCAGCATTTGGCCCATATTTCGCGAACTGAACCATTATTTCTCTGCCATCAACAACTCTTCCTATAGACAACAATCCAATAAGCACCACAAATTTAACAGTTCAAAAAATTGAAATATTCTTATTCAGGCCATATGCTCGCATTCTAAATCTATCAAACTCACCATCGAGCTTATCCACCGCCTTCTGAGCTTCATCCTGATACTTGTACCTCACAAACGCAAAACCCTTCGAATCTCCAGTCCTAAAAAAAGAATACATAAATCAACAAAATCCGATTACACACACAAAGACAAAGAAGAAACTAAAAAGTCATTTCCTAAATGCATAAGCATAAACTGAAACAACTATACAGAAAGAATCCAGAGTTCTATATTCAGAACAATAATCATCCCTTTTCTTTAGTAGTAAAACTTTAAAGCCCCATTCAGGAGAGAAAAACAAAAAGAAAGAAAATTGAAAATTAAAAAAAAAAAAAAAAAAAACACACACACACATTCCAGGCACAATATTTTATGGTATATATGTATGTATGTACAATTCCTTTTAAGGATTGTATATATTATATATATAGCAACTCCAACTACTAGTACAACAACACATTGAACTTGAAGCTCAAAATGCTTATATATCGAAACCTAATCCTTATTGGTATACATATACATATAGATATATATGTCTCAGCTCCCACTACTAGTCTGAACATATCGAGACCCATGTATATCAGTATATATATGTCTCAGCTCCCACTACTAGTCCACGAACACGTTGAGCCGGATCAGCTAGCTCAAACTATAGAACCCAAATCCTAATAAACCAATCACGTATCAAAACTAAAGTGGGACGAGATATTACATATACACACATGTCCACGTGCCATGAAAACACACACAGGCGAACACATATGCATCTAAACACACACACACACACACACACACACACATAACGTGTATGTACCTGCGGTCTCTGGGGATGAAGACATCAACGACTTTGCCGTACTTATCGAAGAGGGGGAACAAATCATCCGCTGTGGTACCTGAAATGAAGCATCAGGTACAATCACAATCAAATTCCTTCTTTTTTCCCCTTGAAAAACAATAAAAATTAGATTTTTTTCAATTAAAAAAAAAAAAGAATTGGAGAAGCATAATTACGGAAAGTGATGTTGAGGACGAGGAGAGAATAGGTGTCTTTGATGTCCGGTGGGCCCGATCTTCCGAAATGCGACATCGTTTTGCTTCGCCGGAGAAGCTGAAAGGGATAGGGTTAGGGTTAGGGTTTGCAATTTGAGCAATTTTTGATTGAAAGTTGGGAATATAGTAGATAGGTTTTAGGGGATTATTAATTTATGGACGGATGTGCCCTTCACTAGTTTGGTTATTACAGGTTGCACCTTTTGGTTTTCTTATTGCATGATGATTCTAGCAGACAAGGAGCCAAGTGCGGTACTCTAACAGTTTTTTTATATATTTTTTTACATGTAAAAAATTTAGATCCTTTCTCTATATTTAGAGATTTAATATTTTAGTTTTATTTTAATAGTTTTCCTATATTTAATAAATTCTTTATTTTAATAAATTTATATTTCAATTTTACTCCAACAGATTTCTGATTTTAAAATTATCTACTTTTGTTTACTCTACATGTAGAGATGTAGACATAAATTTAGGAATTTATTATTATATCTCTATATGTAGAGATAGTATTATTTGAATGTAGAAATTCTCTACATATAAAGATAAATGTAGAGAAGTTGTTGGAGGCCAAAATTACTAATACAATCCCTACATATAGAGAATATAGTGATTTAGAATGCATGTTAAAGATGACCTTATAGTAAGAGTTCACGGTCCATCTACATCAGTAAGTTTACTAGATTTTCATTTTATGTCTAAGGGCTCCGTTTGTTTACCGTAAAATAAATTGGCAAATAAAATATTTTTTAGTATTTAGAATCCGTTTATTTGTTATAAAATAATTTGCTAGTACAAAATATTTTTAAAGGGAAATATTTTTTTAAAAAATATAATATTTTTTGGTGTTTAGAAAATATAAAATGTTTTCATCTTCCAAAGGAGATGAAAATATTTTTTTTAATTTTATACTAGCTGTAATATTTGACTGTAAAATATTTTTTAAGTTTACCAATTTTTCGGTATTACCAAACACTGAAAAATTAAAAAAAATGTAACTACCATTTTTTACTAAAAAATATTTTTCAGTTAACTAATTTTTCGATATTACCAAACACTGAAAAATTGAAAAAATGTTTTTCAAAAAATATTTTACAGCAAACAAACAGAGCCTAAGAGAGTGATTGTGATCCTGGTTAGGAATTACACCTGGTCGATTATTCATAAAAGATAAAATAATTAAATAATTGTAACTGTAATTGTTTATTGTAATCTATAACTACGATTATAATTAAACTTAATGAGTTTAAAAATCACTGTTAAATATTTAAAATATATTATTGATTTTAAACATAATAATGTCTATGTGTCATGTATGTATGCGTGCACACCTACACACACCTATATATAATAAATTAATATTTAAGTTGATTTCAAATTATTTTTAATATCTAATACCAAAACTTACTGAGTTCTTAGTTAATTACCAGATATAAAAATCAAATCCTGACAAATTTCCTATCGAATATGTTATCGAATGCATACCCATCTATTTTAAGTTTAAACCATATCTTCTAACATTCTAATTCTCAGCTCGGTTTCCTTGAGGGGAAAAAAAACAAAATAGTTTTTCTTTATTCTTTACAGAGAAAATTCTTCAACAAAAATCAATCTTTTATCTTATAAACAAGAAAAATTACAAGATAACAATTCTATAAACCATTTAAGAACGTTTTAGAATTTCATGAGAAGTAATTAAAGGTCATTGGTTATTAGCAAAAAAAAGGTCATTGGTAATTTGAATGATGAGAACCAAGTTACATCATCCATAAAATGATAAACGACTTAAGAATGTTTAAGAAATTCACAATAAGGAAGTAAAGAATTTACGCCATCCATATTATGAATTTTTGAATAATCTTAGTGATTGTGTGCAAAGATAAAAACACTAGACAAGGATCATTTACTCCATCCCATAAATTGGCTTTTGAGTTAATCTCACTTCGGTGTCCAAGAATAGAAGTGTTAAATGAGGGTCTTTCACTTCGTAAAATGAATTTGGAGTTATTATTCTCAATGACGATGTTCAACGATAAAATCTTCATATTGGGGTTCTCAACTTTTTTTCTTCTTTTTTTTTTTGGGTCAAAATACATTTCATTTCAATAATCAAAAGGTACAAGTTTTAACCAATTCTCCCGAGATGGAATCACAAGAGAACAGATGTATCAAACGTGAGGGTATGCACAATACCCAATTAAGAGACAATTCTTCCATAAGTTTGCATTTGGCAACCTAACTTCATCCATAAAATTTATTGGGAAATTTGCACAAATGGGTCCTATTGTTTTCATAAAATTTTAAATTCATCCATATTATTTAAAATTAGCCAATTTCGTCCTTATTGTTTAACATTATCCAATTTAGCCTTATTATTTTTTAAAAAATTTAATTTAGTCCCAGGCTAAATTGGCTAAGTTAAAATTTTTTGGGGAACAAGAGAAATTAAATTGAATTTTTTAAAGAAATAATGAGGACTAAATTAACTAATTTTCAATAATATGAAAGAATTTTAATTTTTTTAAAAAATAATAATAAAAATTAAATTAATTAATTTTAAATAACATAAACGAATTTAAAATTTTAGAAAAATAATAAACACTGTTTGTGCGATTTTCCCAAGTTTATTTTCGCATATTTAGTCGCTCAGCGAGGCTAGGTCTCTAACGTAGAGTTGGGTTTTGGTTGGTGTGTGGAGCTGCAGTTGGTTTGCTTGTGTACTATTTGGGCTTTGGCCCTATGTTTTGTGATCTTTTTCTCTTTGTATTTGAGCCCCATATTGTTGTGTGAAATGAAGGTTCAAATTGAATGGCTTTTTATTGCTGGATGTACTAATTTTCAATAGTATGTTTATCGTGGACTTAATGTTTGTTTATAATTAGTATATGAAGCTTGAAATATTTGACCATTTACAACAGGTTTATCAAATTTGTTTAATTAGTATATCAGGTTTATTTTGGATATTTAAAAAAAATTAAAAATAAATAAATAAAAAAGGTGACGGAATAGAGACAACTTTGAGGGAGACGAAGTAGAGACCACTTGGAAAAGGAGATGGAAAAAAAATCGATGAAAAAGTGACGATACATTGAGAGAGACGAATTGACATGGCAAGGGGGACGTATCAGAGACCAATCGAAAAAAGAGACAAATCTGAGACGGGAAAATAAAAGCGACGGAAAAGAGACGATACATTGAGATAGACGAATTGGAGACGACATGACAAGGAAGACGAATCGGAGACCACTTGAAAAAGGAGACGAGTTTGAGACGGAAAGAAAAACGACATAAAAGAGACGATATATTGAGGGAGACAAATTGGAGACGACATGAAAAAAGAGATGAATCGGAGACGACACAAAAAGGGAGACGAAATAGAGATGGACTATGTTGGAGACGAACATCAATTGTGACGAAAGAGAGACAAAAATATTTTTCGTCTCCAATTGAGATGAAATTCAATTTTAGCGACGAGAAAAAAGGAGACAACTGATTTTTGTTTCCTTTATGTCACCTTTCGAGATTGGAGACGAAAATGGACTGTCGCTTTTGACAGTTTTTCTTGTAGTGATATATAATGTCGATGCTTGTTGGGAACTTTGTAGATTCAAGGGAACATCACGTAAACACAAATGGATATGTTACATCAGGTAGCAATTTATTGTAGTTTCAAGTTGAAACTTATGTCTTCTTATTACAAATATATTTCAACTTTTGACTAATTTGAGGTATATGTTGAGGCATACTGCTAGTCGGCTACACCAAACAATAATCACAAATAAATTATCATGACCTTGTGTTTGATAGATACACGCGCCAGAAATGGTAAGGTAAACTTTTGCTTAACCACTGGGAATAATTAAAATTTTACCCCATTTCTAATTAATTATATATATATAAGCACTCGAGTGCATGCAAGAGCATATTTATGAACACAGCTGAGATTTGCGATTGAATATAAAGGGCCAAGAGGGTTCCATATGATTAATACATAATTAATTATCAGGACATACGATTGCACTTTCAAGGTCTTATTTATGTTCCATTCTTGAATTTAAATCGAAACTGTGACAGATAAATTGCATATTAATAGTTGAATCACTTGTTTACTATTCTCCTTTTTTTTTTTTCAGCAAACTCTAAGGGTAGTTGATCAATAAAACACATGACAATTGCATTACGTCCTTTAGGTAGAGATTGATCTAAAAAAATTATTCAGTGGAGGTTAAAACACATAATTTAACTTTCATATAAATTATTTTATTTTTCAGTGAAACTTAAATTAATTTTTTAGACTAAAATTATCTAAAAATATATATATTCTCAAAAAAAAAAAATTGAGACGAGTGGAAGTTACAACTTGAATATATCTGCTCGTGTCTCTAGTAAAAACTGTTAGAATATAACTTCTCACATCAGAAAATCAAATACTCTAAGATCACTTTATAAGATCTTGGGCTACTCCACTTGGCACTAATTAGTTTTAAGTTAGAAATTCAGTTATCTTTACATGGTATCAGAGTTGGGCCCTTGGTCTAATCATATCCATCCGCGTGTGACTCATCTTAAATCAAGTCCACTTGTGTTCAATATTTCGTGTGTGTCATGTTCCACGCATCTTCAATCTCTCACGTGTTATCTACCACGTGTGTTCAATCTTCCAAGTGTGACCTTTCTCAAAATTAGGTCCACGCGTGTTCAATCTTCTACGTATGACTCCTCTCAAATTAGGTCACACGTGAGGGAGAGTGTTAGAATATAACTTCCCACATCGGAAAATCAAAAACTCTAAGACCACCTTATAAGATCCTGGGTTACTCCACTTGGCACAAATTGGTTTTAAGTTGGAACCTCAATTATCTTTACAAAAACCAGCTAGATCGATCCCAAGTCCTATCGTTGCTATAAAGAGTGAATGAGTTCTTAAAGGCAAATAGAATAATGAAGTTCATAACAACACAAAACCACCTTCAACAAGAGTACATACAATGGATGTGAAAAAATTTATACCGGCCCAATAAATAGTACAACAACAAGTCCAAACCAAAGCCAATTAACAAGGAAAATAAAAAAAAGATAGTTTAAAAATCACAACTACCAACAGCTCGAAACCCAAAATTCAACAATTAGAGTTAAACATGAGAAGACCTAGCCTATATCAAGCCAACAAGTACCCACCGAGGCCACGGGAGAAGCGACCAGAAGCTCACCAAAGGAAAAATGCGGAAATGCATGTAAAAAGGCATGAGCGACCCTCTCAGAGGAAACTAGCTAATAATCTTACAACTTAGCTAGTCCAATCTCATCGGTACATGGCGGGGACCACAACTAAGCCAGAAGGGAGAAACAAAAGCCAACTATCTACAACAAAGACGAAGTCTGCCTGAACCCTCCAACAACATTAGCAACAAGGGTGTTTAACATCATGAGGGTGAGAGCAATGAGAAATAACACCAGCGACACAAGGAAAGGGACAAAACAACGGTAATAACACCAAACAGACCATCAAAACTTATTATAGCTGGAGCTAAAATAGGTACACTAGAAAAAGAAAGATAAAACAAACTAAACAAGCAAATGCTAACAAAATTAACAAGTAACAAAAGAAAAACAAAAAAACAAAAAACCAAGAAAAAAAGGGACGGGTGCTTCGACACCAGAGAAGACCAAATGGAGGTGGAGAAAAAATCCTTCAATAAAGAGGCAGAAAAAATTTCGAGGTCTCTTAGATGAGAGAGAAATCAGGAGAAAGGCGGTGAACATTTATATAACATTTCACAAAACCCTAATCCATTAAGAGGCATATATCTAGGCTTTTAATTGATTTTGTCCTAGATTAATTGTACTTATTGTTATTAATCCTATTTTTCATAAATCTACCTCTATATTTTTGAGTGAATATACACTGCAAATCGATCATAAACCTTTTTAGTAGTACATGACTTTCGTCATGGTACCTTGTGTTGGGTTTTTGGCTTAAGTCCAAGCCCAATGAGAAGTTGAAGACAATCATAAGTCCATTAAGAGAAGAAATAAGTTTTTCAATCCTAGTGAAGTTAGGATTAGTTGCTTATAAATATGACTTTCTAGCTTGTAATTCAATGCCATGAGAGCCACACCTCATGGGGGTGTGGAAAGGAGTGAGCCGATAGTTGAAAGTGTTTTTTGTGCTTTTGACAGAAAAAAACCGATATTGGGAAGGTTTAGACTTTAACTATAGATAAAGTCGTTTAGCGAGGGTTTAGACTTTTCTGTTTATAAAGTCTTGAGTGTCAGGGTTTTATAGTTTTTCCTAAAACTATGAGCGTTTGAGTGAAGGGAGAGTTTGAATCTTTTCCCGTAAAAAAGATCCTCTGCGTTATAATGGTTTATTGTTGATTAGTGGATTTTCCAATTACTTGGGTCGTGGACGTAGGTAGAGGGCCGAACCATGTTAAACTCCTTGTGTTGATTTTCATTGTGCGTTATGTGATTCTGTGTGTATGTGTCCTTATTCCTAACACCTTGGATAAACCCATATATATACAAGACATATACATGTGTTCATGAAATCCATAAAAAAATGTTAACATGAGCTCCAAACTTGTCTAAGATCTACAATATTCATTGTTAATGGCGAACCCAAACACTCAAGTTCAGGGGGTGAACTTGTACTGTGACAGAGGTCAAGGTATACCTATTAAGTAACCACCTTATCTAAAAGTATAAGCTGTTAGAGAGGGGTTTATTAAATTATTTATTTATCTTCAACACGCCCCCGCAAACGCAGGAGAAATTAGTTTTTTAGCATTACACTTGGACAATTTTAATATTTTTAAATAGATGGCGGTGAGTTTTTAACCTTATACCTTTTGATATTTAATCTTTGATATTATACAACAAAAGTGTCCAATATAACATTTTTTTTAGAGAAATATATATATTTTTTTTCAAGTTATAGGGGTGCATAATTCCAAGTAGGACATGTTCATTGTCTTAAGCATCAGGCCACGGGCTGGTTTAAGATTTTTTCTTAGCAAGGAATATAACACATAATTTTATAACTTAATTATACAAATATACTAATTAATTTTTTAAATTAAAAATACATAAATATAAATAAAAAAATTATAAGGTCAGTGAAACGTATAGCCTTCACTGATACAACACTACATCGAGCAAGAGTGGAAATCACTAACTATATTATTAAGGTCGTTGGACATCTATTACTTGATATCTATCCAAATTCCAAGAACTATTCATATCTTCTCATGTTACAATTAGGAACATAGCATGCTAAAAGGGTGTAAAGGTTTGTGAAGAAAAGGAAAATTGGTTGCTATTTTAAGAAAAACAACGCCTATTGCCATATTGCCCTTGCTTGTTCAAACACACTCACTACAAAAAAACTGTCAAATGCGACGGTCAAAATCCGTCTCCTTTCCGTCGCCAAAAGGGTCTAGGCGACGGGAAATGGACGTAAATCATCCGTCTCCAAAATTATCATCCCAATTTGACGTGTCGTAGCCAATTCATCTCCTTTGGCAACGGATTTTAATCCGTCTCCAAAATTTGTCTTCAAACCGTCTCCAAAAATTATCGTCTCCAAACCATATTAAAAAACTGTCGTCTCTAAGCCGTCTCCAAAAACTGTTGTCTCCAAACTGTTTCTAAATGTTGTCGTCTCCAAAAGTAGTCGTCTCCAAACCGTTTCCAAAAGATATCGTCTCCAAACCATCGCCAATATCTGAAATTTAAAAAAAAACCTTTAAATCAAGATGAAACTACAAAAAATCATATACACACACACACACAATATATTTACATAGATGAAAGGACAAAAAATAAATAAATAAAGCTGAATTAAAAAAAAAAAAAACTTAAAATCATGATAGAACTACAGAAATATATATATATATATAAGGGTTTTAAAAAAAAATCAATTTTATTTTTATTTTTCTTTCATATTTGTATATATATATATTGTATATATAATATAAGTGATAGATTTAGGTAAATATAAATATATATATATATATATTTTATAGTTGTATCATGATTTTAATCATTGTTATTTATTTATTTTTTTGTCTTTTCATATATCTAAATATATATATATATATATATATATATATATATATATATATTTACCTAAATCTATCACTTATACATCTATATATACAATATATATATACAAATATGAAATAAAAACAAAAATAAATCTAAAATTAATTTTTTTTAAATCCCTAAATGCATGATAAAACTACAAAAAATTATATATTTACCTAAATCTATCACCTAGAGATATGAAAGGAAAAAAAAACTAATTCAAGCTGAAATTTAAAAAAAAAACTTAAAATCATGAAAAAACTTCCAAAACAACATATATTTACCTAAATCTATTATTTATACATACATATATATGACATATATACATAATACATATATAATCCCAAAAAACGTGAAAGTATAAAAAAAATCTAAAATCATAATAAAAGAACAATATGTTGGGGATATGTCTTAATGCTATAGCTGAGATGACCTGAATTAGGGTTTAATAAGAATATATTTATGTGTTTTATACACTGTTGTTTGCAGGATATTCATATTCTCCGCTTCGATATGAATATGTTCCTAATGCTTATCTAAGAAGAAAAATGTTCTAAAAGGGTTTAGGATATTTCACAGTTTTTCTTCAATATGATAAACATTAAGAATCTATTCATAGCCCTTCAAATTATTCAACCGGGACTAAAATAATCGAGTACGGGTTATCATATATTATTATCTTTGATTAACATAGTAATGTTAATGATAAAGGATGGCGTGCAAAGTTCCATAACAACATGATAATGTGGACTAATAAACATATGAGTGATCGTCAGTGTATGGATCATTGGATGTGACAATAAATAGTGAACTACATGATTTCAGGTTCATAGTTTACTATTTAGTTGGGAATTGTGCAAATTAATCCTCAGAGTTGAGAAATTACAGTTGCCGGTTATATCAGGGGCTAAATACTGCGTCTGGACAATGTCCGTCTACCATAAGGTGGGTTACGGCCTTTCGGGTTTTAGTTTTGTAGTATGAACCGACAGGTAATTGTCAAGATAGGATTTGTTAACCTCCGGCGTGATGCGATGTCCTATGATATCTGAGATCGGTTATTAAAGGAGGAAGTCCTTGGCCAAGTCGAGTATGAAGTGATGGAAATGGGTTTTTCCATGGTAGTCATCTCTCATTTCACCGGTTCAGATTTATACATAGTATTGGAGGTGGACTTAACCATTTCATGGTCCTTTCTCGATCGGGGTATTCTTAATAGAATGATCGGACTACACGCTAATTCTCAACGATTAAATGGATTCATAAAAGAAAATGTCTTCATTATCGTATACATTCTCATAGTACGTTCGTTGTTAGTGCGTCACTCATAAGCATGATGGTATTTCGATAAATGGCGGAGACATTTCTGAAATAGATAAGAAGGTTTATCGATCCCTTATCGGAACGCGGTTGTGAATCTAGAAGGTCACACACTAATAAGTATTATGAATAAGTTCATCGGAAGCTTATATAATGTGGTTGGTGACTTTAAGGTGTTAAGAGTCATTAATGTTGGTATTTGGGCCAAAAGTGTAATTTCAAAAAGTTTTGGGGTTAAATTATAATTGCCAAAACTTTTAGGGCTAAACTGTAATTATTAAAAAGTAATTTCAATGTATTTATTCTAATGGAGATTAGAATGGAGATTAAAAAGTAGTTTCAATATATATATATATATATATATATATATATATATATATATATATATATATAAAGGAGTTTATATAATATATATGTATTATGGTGATATAATTTGTGAAATGCCACATCATCATCCTAGTCGTCAAAAAAGGTAAATTATAAATTAATGACTAGATATTTACATGTGGTGTATGCATGTAGAGATTGATGACTAGGATAATCCATTTCATCAATCCTAGTCATTTGAATTTGAATTGGATGACTAGGATTGAGTCTTGAATAAAGACAAATAAATCATAATATTTGTTTTTGATGATAGAACCTTTTTGCTAAGTGTTAAGAGAGAGAATAAAGTTAACCTTTGTATTGTAATGATTACAATCCTAAAATTTGCATGGCTTTAACTTTAGAGGAAAACAAATATAATTGGCTATCTAATAAAGTAGGATTATATATATATAATAATAATAATAGATGACAACATTCTCTCTCCTTCCACTCACAAATTTCAGCCAATCTAAGGAGGATAGAGAATTTAGTTCAAAAAAAGAAAGGAGGAGAGAGAAGATTGTCATATTATCATCTTATCATCTAATGCTAATGATTGAGATCTAAAGGCTTGCATGGCTTGTCATGAAAAGGTGACAATTGTGGTTGTTCACTTATTATGTTAATAGCTTATATTAATATTAGATGACAACACTCTCTCTCTAACATATTGCCTCTCACACACACGACACACATACTAACTAAGAAGCAAGAAAACTTCATTCTTTTCCTAGTAAGTTTCGGCTATAGCAAAGAGGAGAAGAAAGAATTCTTGTTTTGCTTTGAGACTTACATACATAGCTTCAAAACCTTGAGGATATACCAGCACATTTAATCTTCAAGCGGTGGTAGAGCTTTGGATACTTGGTGGGCCAACTAGGGCCTTCAAGTAAAAAAGATTCAAGGGCTAGTCTTCAATCCTCATCTTTTCCAAAGTTGACTACAAGAGGTATACCTTGTACCACCCCTTTGATTATATATATAGTTGATATATATATGTTTTTATGTTGAGCTTAACTAGTTTATGAACATTGATAGAATAATATATGTTGATGCTAGCTAAGATTTTTTGAAATATGGCCTAGTCATTTTCGGCCTTAGCTAGTTGTCCATGATACTATTCTACAATCTTGAATCCAACTTATGTATATGTAGAGACATGATCTATAATGTTGGCTAGTACTTTCAAGTGGTATCAGAGCCTTGGTTTGCATGTCCATTAAACTAGCTCGTTAAGCTTGTATAGCGGAAGTACAGTGAACCCGCTACTTTAGGGCCTAGGTAAAAAGTTATAAATGTTATATTTTGTTATTTTGTTGGTTCTTTTGCTTTCTATACTAATTTTGAAGTCGTAGAACACATTTTAGGGCTTAGGTTGCTTGTAGAATTTATGCTTGTACATATAGTTGAATTAAAGAAGAGAATGAATAGTAACTTAGGTCAATTTTGGGACTTTAATTGAAAGAATGCTTCTAAAGTTTAATTGATGCTTTATATGTGTTCTACTAACCTATTATGTGCTAAAAGTATCTTGAATACAGCTTGAATATGTAGTAGGTAAAAGAGGGACTTTGAGCCATTTGGTGTATACAATCGGCCAATGGGCCTTGAACTAAACCGAGATGCTTTCGTGACTTTATGTCCTCCAAATATGTTAGGTAGCATTATATTGAAGTCTTAGAAGTTATTGCTTGTCTATTACTTATAAATTGTAAGATAGTCCAAGTTAATGTGAATGTAAAGTCTAATAGTTGATATTGTGCGTGCATATGAAGTATTAGTTAAGTAATTAATGATTTTAAGTGTTTTAGAACTCTAAGTATTCTAAGTGAAATATGTGAATATGTGTACAGGCGAAGTAGATTAAAGTGTGATTTCAAAGCATGTAAAGTTGTTTAAGTAACTTAGTGCACGTTTAGCGATCTTAATGCATGTGAATGAGTATATGCATGAGAGTGGCCTTCTTTGTCACTTCTCGTTATGTGCATTTAGCGTAAACAAATGTTAAGTGCTCCAACGTGTTATGTGATTATAATTGCTTTTAGCAAGCTAACAGCGTTAACAAGTGTTCAATGTAGCCAGGTTGCAACTTAAGCATCGGCCCAGATGTAGTGATCATTCACTGGGCAGCAGAGGGCTCGCCAGTGGATGCTAACCCGCCGAGGACTAGTCTCTAGTCGCATGGACGAAGCGTTCCATGGATGGGGTCGGAGGATCGGGATACATCCGGAGTCCACCCAGCGGAGTGATAAGTGATGCCGGTAAGCGAAGAGTCAGTGGAAGAGAAGGGTAGCGGAAGTAAAGTGAACTCGCGTGGGCGGAGCGTCCCATGGGGTTAGCGATATCCTTTTTAAAGTGGTTATTTAGCGTTTAATGCTTTAAATTCTTAACATGCTTAATGTTATCCTCGACGTAGTTTATAATGTTGATTAATGCTATTACATGCCTTATTTGCATTGCACGAAAATAGATTTCGAAAAGCTTCCCGTTTATTTCCACCCTCGTTGAGCATTGTGTTTGCTCACCCTTTTCTACCATATTTCAGGTGTTGCCGAGTTAGACCCTCAAATTCTGGTGTTGGTTGTTGCGGAGGAGGAAGAGATCACGGAGTTACCGTGATTGTGTGCTTGCCTGTCTACTTGTTGGTTGAGGTGGTTTTCTTGTGTATATGTGAAGACTTTGTTAGCTTGTATCTATTTTGAGGCCTTAGAGCCTTGTACGCTTCCATAGATGTATTTGGTGTATTATGAAGTTAGTAGTTGGTTTGTATAAAGCTTAAAGTAAATGGTTATGTGGTTGTAATAGTTGGTTGAAGTAGGCTTCGTGAATGGTTGTTTGGAACTTAAGTTATAAGTTAATTAAATAGGAAATATTATAGTAGTAAGATAAGCGGAGTTTTAATCCAAGTATGCTATTAGCTTATGAACTGTTGCATGTTTGGTTATTTTTACTAAGGAGAAGGCTCGGATGGCCTTAGGATCTAGAAAATGTTTCATACAATTGTTATATTATGCTTTGTAAATCATGTTTTTGAGTGTAGGAATTTATGAAAAGCCTGCAGTACAAAGGAGACTCTGTCCGATTGTCGGGTCCCGACTTGACCTTTAACGCGGGGTTGGATCAGGGCGTGACATTTAAATAGTATCAGAGCATAATTAGAGTGCGTAAGCTGGGATATGATTCTCGGTCAATGTGGGTAAAGTTCTAAACGTGAAAATGTTATGCTATTTGAATGCCTAATGTGAAAGCTTTATGTTGTTTGAATGTCTAAGGTGAAAACCTTAATGTTTTATGTGTATACATGTGAATATCACTATTATTATATGCATTTAATGTGTATAACTTGCATTATGTGCTATTTCTTTCTTCTATGCTATTTTCTTGTTATAATACTTGTGTGTTTCTAGTTAATTACAAATAGGGCCGAGGAAGCATAATGAAGTAACAAGTGGTGATCAGGGGATAGAGGTACTAGAACAGGGGCAGGCAGCCACTAATGAATAGGTCATAGCTTCTATGGCCACAGCCATTAACACAATCATTTCGTACATAAATGAACAGGGACAAGGAACAACAGTTAATCCGGGGGAAAACCTTGATCAGCCAGGTAATAGAGATGTTGATGTTGGTAGCAACAAAAGTTAGTTGGGGAAAATTATACAAAATGGAGCACAGAGGCTCAAGGGTGAACCCGATGATGATGTGGCTGAGCGGTGGATTAAAAGGGTGACAAAATATTCATTACTCTTGGCTATAATGACGAGTGGAGAATTACTTATGCTACCTTTCTACTTGAGGGGGACATTGAGCAATGGTGGCGTGTAGTGAGTCAGAAGTGGGAGGCACAACAGATGCCCTATTTGTGGACTAACTTTGTCCGGGAATTCAGAGATACTTACATACCTCCAGTGGCCTGTGAGCGCAGAGCAGAAGAATTTTTGAGGTTGAAACAGGGTAGTATGTCTGTAGCACAATATGAGGCTGCATTTAATCACCTATCACAGTATGTACCGCAGCTTGTTCAGACTCCTGATGGCAGGATGCAGTGGTTTTTACAGGGCCTAAGATCTGATATCTAGCTCACTTTATCTCCACTGCATTTTAATAGTTATAGTGAGATGGTTAATGCAACGGCCAGATTTGAGAAGAAGAAGGCTGAGGTCCAAGCTGTGTCGAGCCAGCCGAGTAAGAGACCGATGCTAGTGTATCAGTCCCAGAGCCAGGATCAGCCCAGGCAGTGTCAGATTGTGAGTAGTCAGCCTAGGCAAGTGTAATCTCAGAGTTATGGGGGTCCATTTCTAGCCTAGAGTATACAGCAGAGTTAGGCTAGGCCTGTAGTGATCAGATCTCAACAGGGAAGCACTGCTACCTCTACATTTAGGGCCTCTACCGGAGGCACTGCTGCAAGGAAAAACCAGCAGTGCACTTATTGTAACCGACCAAGCCATTTAGAGGAGGATTCTTGGAGGAAATCGAGCAGATGCATAGGATGCGGAAGTGATCAACATAAGGCTAAAGATTGTCCTCGATATAAGAATGTGCAGGGGCAGGCTTCAGGGCAGTCTACACAAACTAAAGCCGGGGGAAGTATACCGATGCAGAGAGTTCAGGCTAAGGTGTATGCTATTGATCAGGAGGAGATCCCTGATACAACGGCTGTCGTAGAAGGTATATTTCTTATCAATAATCAGCTAGTTAAAGTTTTAATTGATCCAGGAGCAGCTCATTCATTTATCACACCTCATTGTGCTCAACGTGCTGACTTGAAAAATTTTAAATTGCCATATAAAGTTGAGGTTAGTACTCTTATGGGTACGAAACTTATTACTGAGTCTGCGTACAAATCTTGTGTTGTATGCATTATAGGTCATGATTTTTCTGCTAATCTTATTATTATGCCTTTCTGGGGATTTGATGTTATATTGGGGATGGACTGGTTGTCTAAATATTATGCTAATCTTGACTGTAGAACTAAAATAGTTCGTCTTCAAATGCCTAATCAACCAGTTGTTGAAATAGCAAGGAATCATAAAACTGTAAATATTCATTTGATTTCTTATGTGAAAGCTTCTAAATTGTTGAAAAAGGGTTGTAATGCTTATTTAGCTTATCTAATTAATCAGCCCTTTGATAAATTAAAGTTGAGTGAGGTCCCAATTGTGAGGGATTTTCCTGATGTCTTTCCGGAAGAATTGTCGGGTTTGCCGCCTGAGAGGGAAATTGAATTTGGGATTGACTTGATGCTAGGGACTAACCCTATTTCTCAACCACCATATAGAATGGCTCCGATTGAATTGCAGGAACTAAAAGTTCAGTTGTAGGGTCTTCTTGAGAAAGGGTTTGTACAGTCGAGTTCGCCACCGTGGGGTGCGCCAGTTTTATTTGTTAAAAAGAAAGACGGTACTCTCAGGCTGTGTATTGATTACAGGGGACTCAACCAGGTAACTGTTAAAAATAAATATCATTTACCGTTGATTGAAGAATTGTTTGATCAGTTACAAGGTGCAGAGGTATATTTTAAATTTGATCTAAGATAGGGGTATTATCAATTGAGAATTCGAAAGGAGGATATTCTTAAAACTGCATTCCGAACCAGGTATGAGCACTGTGAATTTGTTGTATTACCGTTCGGTTTGACTAATGCTCCTGCTGCCTTTATGGATTTGATGCATCGGGTATTCCGACCTTATCTTGATCAATTTGTTGTTATATTTATTGATGATATTCTAGTTTATTCTAAATCTGAAGCTGAACATGAAGAACATCTGAAAATTTTCTTGAAAACACTTCAGAGTCATCAATTGTTTGCTAAATTTAACAAATGCGAGTTCTGGCTTTATCAGGTAGCATTCTCGAGTCATATTATTTCTCAACAGGGGATTTCTGTAGATCCGGCTAAAATTGAGGTTGTATTATCATGGAAGAAACCTGAAAATATGACCAAGATACGTAGATTTCTGGGATTAGCTGGGTATTACCACCAATTTGTTAAGAATTTCTCTAAACTCGCAGGTTCTTTGACCCAAAAGAAAATGAATTTTATCTGGGATGATAAGTGTGAAAGCAGTTTTCAAGAGCTGAAAACCAGATTGACTACAGTTGCTATTTTAGCTTTGCCCAAAGGGAGTGAAAACTTTGTAATCTATAGTAATGCCTCGAAAGAGGGACTAGGCTGTGTCTTGATGCAAAACGGTAAAGTAATTGCCTATGCTTCCAGAAAATTGAAACCCTATGAAGTTAATTATCCTTCTTATGATTTGGAGTTAGCAGCGGTTGTCTTTGTACTTAAGAAATGGCGACATTACTTGTGGGGTAACAGGTTTGAGATTTTCACATATCATAAAGGCCTGAAATACATGTTTTCTCATAAAGAATTGAATATGAGACAGCGACATTGGCTTGAGCTATTAGATGATTATAATTGCAATATAAACTATCTGCCAGTAAGGCTAATGTTGTTGCTGATGCCTTGAGCTGAAAGGCGAGTGTTGCTAGCTTGATTATCAAGAATTGGGAGTATATGGAAGAAATGAGTTTGTGGAAACCAGAGACTATACAGTCAGGTATTCTATTTGCAAGACTACAAATTCAATCTTTATTATTGACTCAGATTCGAGAAGCATAGAAAGATGATCCTCAGATCTTAAAGATCCAAAGAAGATCTAAAGGGGGAGAGTCAGAGTTCAAGTTACATGACAATGGCATATTCTGATACAAGAATAGAGTCTGTGTTCCCAGTGATCCTAATTTGAAGAGGGAGATTTTATCAGAGGCACATAACACCATATATACAATTCATCCAGGTAATACAAAAATGTATCGTGACCTAAAATAATATTTCTTGTGGAATAATATGAATAGAGAAATTGCAGAATTTGTGTCTAGATGTTTGACCTACTAGAGAGTTAAAGCTGAGCACCAACGTCCGGCTGGGTTGCTATTACCATTGACTATTCCGAGGTATAAGTGGAAGCATGTTACGATGGATCTCGTGACAAATTTGCCTAGATCTCTGAGGGGTTTCGATGCCGTATGGGCTGCTGTTGATAGATTGACTAAAACGACACATTTTATTCCTATGAATAAATCAGATGATCATGGAAAATTGGCTAAGTTGTATATTGAAAATATTATCTGATTACATGGGACTCCTACCAGTATTGTTTGTGATAGAGATCCTTGCTTCACTTCCTGACTTTGGGAGAAATTGCAGTCAGCTATGGGAACTCAGTTGAGCTTTAGTACCGCCTATCATCCACAGACCGATGGTCAATCTGAGAGAACAATTAGAATCTTGGAGAAGCATATAATAACAAGTTATCAGGCTACTATAGGCATGGTACCTTATGAAGCTTTATATGGTCATACATGTCGA
Organism: Ehretia macrophylla; assembly: GCA_037974665.1. Classification (NCBI taxonomy): domain Eukaryota; kingdom Viridiplantae; phylum Streptophyta; class Magnoliopsida; order Boraginales; family Ehretiaceae; genus Ehretia; species Ehretia macrophylla. The sequence goes on from CM075774.1 coordinate 41,644,503, forward strand.
TCTCCGCTTTACTAGGATGAGGTAGGTGAGAAAAAGGCTATTGATCCTACTATGTTGCCTGAGCTAGCAGAAAAGATTGAGAATATCCATTTGATTCGTAAAAGAATGCTTACGGTGCAGAGCAGGCATAAAAGCTACGCTGACAAGCGTAGAAGGGATCTTGAGTTTGTTGTTGGTGATCAGGTTTTCCTGAAAATTTCTCCTCGAAAAGGGTTAATTTGACATGGCAAAAGTGGAAAGCTCAGTCCAAGATTCGTGGGTCCTTTTGAGATTATTGAGAGAGTTGGGATTCTAGCTTACCTACTAGCTCTACCACCAAGTCTGGTAAGATTACATAATGTATTCCATGTTTCTATGTTGAGGAAGTACCATCCGAATCCATCGCATGTCTTAGAACCCGAGTCTCTACAAATTGATGATAAATTAACTTATGTTGAAAGACCGATTCGGATTCTGGACCGAAAAGTGCAAGAGTTGAGAATTAGGAACATTCTAATGGTGAAGATACTGTGGAATAATCATGGAATCGAGGAAGCTACTTAGGAGAGGGAAGATCAGATGAGGCACCAGCATCCAGAGTTATTCCTTACATCAAGTAAGAATTGCGTGGGCGCAATTTATTTAAGGGTGAGAGAATGTGACGCCCGAGACCTAAGGAACTTTTAATTATTATATTTAATTATCATAATTGCATATTTGCCCTTACGTGACTTTTATTTGCTTTTATATGCTTAAAAATTTTACGTTTAATGTGAGCCCGAGACAAATTTTAAACTACTTTATTTTCTGAAAATTTTATTTTTTTCCTATATTATATTTTAATTGTAATATATTCGTTCATTGTTAGAATGTGCATTTCATGTCCCGAGCGTGAGGAAAATAAATATGTTTAGTGTCCCCGAGTGAATAATAGTTAATATTTTAATTGGACTATTTTTAGTTTTAGCCTTGTTTTAGTCTTTTGTTCTTGGCCAAATAGTTAAAAATAACTTAGTCAACCTTAGTCATATATCTATCTACCTATATTATATACCTATTATACATATCCTAAGACTTATCACATAAAATAGAAGACCAAAAGCAAGAAAAAGTTTCGGTCAACAGCAGCATTAACCGTGGACCAAGTTAGACTTTTAGTCAATTAATTAAATTCATGTACCTAGTTTATATGTTAGCTAAGCAAAGTTATAGTCAATATTAGCAATAGGAAAAGAGTAGAGACCGTGAAAAGCATAACAAAAGAAATAACAGAACCGTCAGAAGCAAGCTTCAGCCGTGAGCCATCCTTGAGCTTAGGGTTGATTTCTTTTCCATTTTTCTTCCATTTTAGGCAAGATAAAAGGTGGTCCTATCTATTTTCCTTCCTTTCCTAGCTTTACCAAGGTGAGGGTTGCATTTATTTGTGCATTTTTGTTTATTTATTTATTATGGTAAAAAGTTATAAATGTTATATTTTGTTATTTTGTTGGTTCTTTTGCTTTCTATACTAATTTTTGAAGTCGTAGAACATACTTTAGGGCTTAGGTTGCTTGTAGAATTTATGCTTGTACATATAGTTGAATTAAAGAAGAGAATGAATAGTAACTTAGGTCATTTTTGGGACTTTAATTGAAAGAATGCTTCTAAAGTTTAATTGATGCTTTATATGTGTTCTACTAACCTATTATGTGCTAAAAGTATCTTGAATATAGCTTGAATTTGTAGTAGGTAAAAGAGGGCCTTTGAGCCATTTAATGTATACAATCGGCCAATGGGCCTTGAACTAAACCGAGATGCTTTCGTGACTTTATGTCCTCCAAATATGTTAGGAGCATTATATTGAAGTCTCAGAAGTTATTGTTTGTCTATTACTTATAAATTGTAAGATAGTCCAAGTTAATGTGAATGTAAAGTCTAATAGTTGATGTTGTGCGTGTATATGAAGTATTAGTTAAGTTATTAATGATTTTAAGTGTTTAGAACTCTAAGTATTCTAAGTGAAATATGTGAGTATGTGTACAGGCGAAGTAGATTAAAGTGTGATTTCAAAGCATGTAAAGTTGTTTAAGTAGCTTAGTGCACGTTTAGCGATCTTAATGCATGTGAATAAGTATATGCATGAGAGTGACCTCTTTTGTCACTTCTCGTTATGTGCATTTAGCGTAAACAAATGTTAAGTGCTCCAACGTGTTATGTGATTATAACTGCTTTCAGCAAGCTAATAGCGTTAACAAGTGTTCAATGTAGCGAGGTTGCAACCTTAAGCGTCGGCCCGGATGTGGTGATCATTCACTGGGCAGCAGAGGGCTCGCCAGTGGATGCTAACCCGCCGAGGACTAGTCCCTAGTCGCATGGACAAAGCGTTCCATGGACGGGGTCGTAGGATCGGGAAACATCTGGAGTCCACCCAGCAGAGCGATAAGTGATGCCGGTAAGCGAAGAGTCAGTAGAAAAGAAGGGTAGCGGAAGTAAAGTGAACCCGCGTGGGCGGAGTGTCCCATAGGGTTAGCGATATCCTTTTTAAAGTGGTTATTTAGCGTTTAATGCTTTAAATGCTTAACATGCTTAATGTTATCCTTAACGTAGTTTATAATGTTGATTAATGCTATTACATGCCTTATTTGCATTGCACGAAAACGGATTTCAAAAAGCTTCCCGTTTATTTCCACCCTCGTTAAGCATTGTGTTTGCTCACCCTTTTCTACCATATTTCAGGTGCTGCCGAGTTAGACCCTCAAATTTCAGTATTGGTTGTTGCGGAGGAGGAGGAGATCACGGAATTACCGTGATTATGTGCTTGCTTGTCTACTTGTTGGTTGAGGTGGTTTTCTTGTGTATATGTGAAGACTTTGTTTGCTTGTATCTATTTTGAGGCCTTAGAGCCTTGTATGCTTCCATAGATGTATTTGGTGTATTATGAAGTTAGTAGTTGGTTTGTATAAAGCTTAAGGTAAATGGTTATGTGGTTGTAATAGTAGGTTGAAGTAGGCTTCGTGAATGGTTGTTTGGAACTTAAGTTATAAGTTAATTAAATAGGAAATATTAGAGTAGTAAGATAAACGGAGTTTTAATCCAAGTATGCTATTAGCTTATGAACTGTTGCATGTTTGGTTATTTTTACTAAAGAGAAGGCTCGGATGGCCTTAGGATCTAGAGAATGTTTCATACAATTGTTATATTATGCTTTGTAAATCATGTTTCTGAGTGCAGGAATTTGTGAAAAGCCCGCGGTACAGAGGAGACTCTGTCCGATTGTCGGGTCCCAACTTGACCTTTAGCGTGGGTTGGATCGGGGCGTGACACAAATAATGGATTTGGTCTTTGCACGTTGACATTAGACTTTTGATAAGAAGACTATGTTAAAAGGGTACTTGTTAAAAAGGTTCCTCTTGCATGTATATAAAGGCAATTTTTTTTTTTTTTTTTAATAAAAAAAACAAGTCTAGTATGTTCTTTTTGAGATGGCCGAATATCTACTTGCATATGGAAAGTGTTTTTGCTTTTGTTGGACATATAAAGTTGATGCTAGTTGCCTTGAAGTACTCAAAAGAGTATGTATATTATATGCATGTGTTGGAATAAAAGTTTAAATGATAGTTTTAAGCTTATTTTAACTAATTCATGCATATGATTATATTGAGGACTATTTGATGATTAAAATTGTTTAATAGTCAAATATGCAACTTGTTACATGTCTTGAAATTGCAAAGTTGATTTCACATAATAGAAGGTCATTATGTCCTAATCTTGAATTTGGAAATAATCTAATGTGTTTTGTTTAGATATTTCTAAGTTTAAGAAAGTTAAAAGTTGATTATATATTGATATAATGCTTTTAAAGGACTATTGGGCTATGGATTAATGTATGTGGGCTTTTAAAAACATGTTGATTTGGGTTTGGGCCTTGTGTACATCCACTTATGCTTGATTTTAACCTATTGGGCCACTTTGTGTGATTCGGCCATGGACTTGTATTTTTCTTTAAATCTTGGACTTGCATGTGAATATTGTTAATTATAATGGGTTATGAATTAATGGGCTATCATGATTTGCATTAATAAAAGGGGTTTTATGATTATGCAAAAAGGTATTGGTTTAGTTTAATTTTTCATGTTTGATGAGTAGATTAAACTTGAATGCTAGCAATTTATATGTTGATTATCATATATTTGATATGAATAATCATGCATATTTATTTACTTTATGAATGGTGAAATTAGATCATGGATTTGGGTTTTAGGGTCAAAAGTTATTGGGTTATAATTTGAGACATAAGACTCAATTTTAGTTTTGTCATTTGAGAGAATTATGTAGTGAAGACTTCCATGTAATTTTTCAAAGAAAGCTTGAAAGATGCCCAATGGACTTTTCCAAGGAGTTGGAGACCCAATGGACTTTTTCAAGGAGTTGGAAGCCCAATGGAGATTTCAAAGAGTTGAATATCTTTTAAATAGAATAGTTTTAATTCTTTAAGCCCAAAACCCAAGCCCATGATCCACCATTTATGCATCCTTGCATTCATACTATATGATTTGCTATAATTGTGATTATTAGTTTATAGTATGTTGAATGCTTAAATTTTTGATGAGATTGTTTTGACTCCCTATGTGCAAACAAATATTAGATTAACAAAAACGGTAAAATGAGTTTTATCGTAGTCCTCCGCCATCCTAGGATATTTAATAAGATCTAAATTAATACAATCCTTCTTACCCAAAGATAGAGGATTTGTTTCAAAATAAGTTTATTAAAATCGCTAGAATGAAACATAGAAATGTGGTTATCTTTCAAAATCTAACGACCAATATAGCCACAAAGGTTTGAGGTTATTGATTCCATTTGTCAGATAACTAAGTGATAGCGGGTCCAATCTAACTAGATCACTTAATCAACATAGCCACAAAGGTTTAAGACTAAAGTGATTTAGAGACTAAAGTAAACCATACCCTATTTAGAGAATAGGCAACAAAGAGTTGTTGACCTTTGGTATTCATGTTTCAACATAGCCACAAAGGTTTGAGAAATATGTCTAATCATAGGAACTTGGTCATCCCACTTAGAGTCTTTTCATATATTCTTGTTTTCTCATTAAGGGAGTATAGATTTAAAACAAATAGTGGGAGCATCTATTTTATTTTGCAATTTAATAGCTTTACATATATTCTTGTTAGCCTGCAATCTTATTTCCTGTTATATTTATATTTTTCTGCAGTTTATAAATGGCATCATTCATAAATCTTATTTGTCCATCCTTAATCATGATTACTTAATTGGACCAAACTTCGAGAAATGGTACAAAAGTTTAAGAGTAGTCCTCCGATTTGAGAGAATTGAGTATATTCTGAATGTTCTGACATTTGCTCCTCTAGATGAGACTGCATCCGAGACCGACAAGATCACGTACTATAAATGGGTCTAGGATGACATACGCTCTAGGGGATACATTATTTCATCAATGAGTGATGGTCTGCGTCGATTCTATGAAGGGTTTCCTTATTCCATAGATATCATTCGTTCATTAGAAGAATCCTTTTGGCGAGTACAGTCAGCGTATGAGATTCCAGTTGACCCGTGAGCTTTTTAGTATGAGACTTGAAGAAGGGGATGACGTGAGCCAGCACTGCCTCATAATGATTTACTTGGTAACTCAATTGGAGACATTTGGTTTCGTTATGGATCCCCAACTTCAGGTAGACTTGATCTTGCAGTCTCTTCCGCCATTCTACTCTCTTTTGATCTTGGACTTCCACGTGAATAGAATTGAGATCACACTGAATGAGTTGCCAGATATTCTGATTAGCTGGCAGAATCTTGGTTTGGGTGTAGCACCCAATCCCCATGTCAAGTCCTCTCCTTCTGTGGCTGAACCTAGCCAAAACAGAAACATTAGAAGGATGAGGAGGAGGAGACATAGTGTGACACCCTGGACCTAGCATGTAGCATATTATACACATTGCATATAATTATGTGTTATTAAAGTCCTTATATGTGTATATGTATTTACTTTAGTCTTACATTTATTTAGTAGCTTACTTTTTATTTTATTTTTTTTCTTTCCAAAAATGCAACTAATATTTAACAAATCCAAATAAAATAATTAACCTATTATTTTGATATTTTTATTAAATGAGATAGTTTCTTACATTTAGTAGATTAGTTTTTATCATTTTAAAATAAGCCCTGAGCCCGGGGTAAAAAAAAATTAAAGTATTTTATTTCACAAATTTCGTATTTTTTCTCTTACCCTACATTTGTTTCTGAGCATACGTTCATAAATTTTACTTACATAGCATATCGGGTATGCGAGTTATAAAATGTCTTGTGTAGCATATGAATAGTGATCTCTAGACTTTTTAATTGGGCCATTAGATATTCTAGATTAGTTTTAGGCCAACCCTAATTACCTTAACTAAGTTAAAATAAGCTTAATAGCAAGCCCAAAGTAGAGCCCAAGCCCACAATTTAATTAGCTAGCTTAAATAATCCAATTATATAATATAAAAAATATATATATATATCAATGTGGCTTCTTGTAGAAGCCTTGGCCGGCGAAGATAAAAAGAAAGGAAATGAAGAAGAATCATCTAGAACTTAGAAGAAGAAAAAGAAAGGCACGGCAGGAAGAAAGAAAAAAAAAAGGGAAAACAAGAGGAAGAGAACCGAGAGAGAAAGAGAGAAAAGAGAAGAAAAATTTTCAAGCTGCAAATTAAAGTTTAATATTCAAGTAAGGATTCTTTCTGTTTTTCTTTTCTTTCTAACTCTTAGTATATTTAATATATGTTTGTGCATATCTATGTAAAAGCAGTGACAACCTCAATTAATCTTGATTCTAACTTGAGAGTTCTTGAAATATAGATGAATTTGGAATATTATGGGTGAAGATTTAGTTTATGAAGCTTTAATAATCAAGGAATAAAATTATGAATTGGGTATTTTGAATAAGGTAGTTGGGTGTATGTGTTAATCGTGTGTGTGCACCTGTGAGTAGCCGTGTGTGTGTGTGAATCATAAACATAGGATTTGGTGTGTGATGTGTATAAAGCATGTCTGGTAGTGTGAAAGAGTAAAATTGTGGGGTTAGTGGACTATGACATAAAGCCATATAATTGGGAAAAAAAAGAGAATAAAAAGGTCAAACTTGCATGTTATAGTTATATATAAATGAATTATATGTTCTAGTCACTGTTGGCAATGTCTACATAATTAATTATATCCTATATGCATGTTAATTTAGCCAATATATGTATACATATAGTATTCGATACATAATACATTACAAACCTTAACTTATTAAGCTTATAAGGAATTAAGTGATGTATGATACAGGTTATGTTAGGATCATTACTTAATATACATAGGAGAGACTTTTAATGCTAATAACCAACCTATTTAATTATTGTAATGTGGTTTACCCCACAATCTGGAAGACATGAAAATTAAAGCTCGACATAAAGAGGAGATAAATAATAACTTTGTGTATTTTTCTCATATCTTAGTTTGAATGAATCATCTTGTAGTATCAAGTTGCCGTGAGATTATAAGCTTGAAATTTAGTAGATTATAAAGTTTGCTTGAGGTAAGTTGGACTAGTTAGTTATTTGCATGTTGAGTTTAAATGGATTAGAGCTATGTGCATGATATGTTAAATAAGCTATATTCTTGTGCAAATACTTAGAATGGAATGGAGTTTTGAGGTATTGATATTTAGATGTTGAAGAGACTGATGAAATTAATGGATTGAAATTATGAGTTTAATTGTCTAAATGTAAATTGTTATTTATATATGAATTATTGGATTATTAGTGGTTGTTACAAAAGGGGTGTTGCAATGTTTATTAGCTAAGGTGAAGTATAGGAAATTTAGTTGAGTTGAGTTAGGAGAAATGATTGAGTGGGTTGGCTAAAATATTGTTAACTAGCCATTTAAAGATAGATTATAGAATTTGTTAAATTACTGACGATAGCTTTAGAGAATAAAGTGGAAAGCAAGGGTTATCTATTAAGTGAATTGTTAACTAAGTGTTAGATGAATTTAGCTTATAATTAGACATGGACTAATGACTAGTGGTTAAATGTTTTCTTTAGGTTACTCATAAGTTAGATTGAAGAAAAGCTGAAAATGAAACTAATGCCTTAATCTGGACAGCTTGCTGTCTGCATCTTCTAGAGCCGTTTCAACATAGTAAACGTGCTCAAAACTTAATGAAATTTATATATCAGCTAGATTAGACAGTTTAGAGCAAATGTTGATTTCTAGGGCTAAGACTAATTCTAACATTTTAGCCCTTTGATCACATCATTTCCGAAATGTAGCTCAAAAATCGCTGGTTCTGCCCAGCTATGTGTGGTTGCGCGGTAAGGGTTATTAACTTTCAGAATTTAACTCAGAATTGAGCACCGTTTGAACCTAAAATTAACTACACTCGGAGAACTACGATTATACGTAAAATTAGATAGTTTGGAGGTTAATAGCCTAGGTAACCGAATTGATTAAGTTGAGATTCTATTAGAGGAATTGGAAAATGTCTTAGTTGAGCTTGCGGTATTAACTTTGCAGTTAGAAACTTGTATTGAATGTTTGAAGAATTAATTAGAATGTAAGTTAAATGTAAATATATTAACCAATGCATGTTAGTTGAGTCCACTTGTGCAGTTGGCATTTAGTTTATATGTTAAGTACAATTTTGATTAGTTATAGTTAGCTTAACTTTATATATTAGTAAATGCTTCTATGTTGTTACGAAGCTATGGTGTTTAATTAAGTTACAATGAAATAAAGTATGTAATATAGATTCTTGGATGTAGAAGATAGTTGTTAACCTTCTATAGTCAATTGCTAAAGTGTTATACTTATATAAAAACTAGGGTATTCATATTCAAGCTAATCCAAGGAAAGTTGGAGTAACTAAGCCATTTTTATATCTTGAGGCTTGGTAAAGGTGAGGGAGTCTTCATCTCTTCTGTGCATCTTAACTTATTTTTTTGTTTCTAGATTGTAGTCTTTAGTAATTGATAAAGTTTATATGCGTTATTTACTTGTTATCTTGTGTCTTTTCATGTTATCTGTAATTAACTGTGAGGGCGGCCTACTTTGTCGTTCCTCTTATGTGGTATTTGATATATTTGGCTCTCGTGACCTTGACTCGAGGTTGCGTAACCTTTTCGGACATAGTAGCGTCGAGAAACACGAGTAGTATTAGACTTGTCGTGCTCCCTCGACAACCATGGTGCCTATTCCCTTTCTCTCGCTGAGTATACTCCACTACCCCAGAGGCGTGGTTCACCTCATTGGGGCATATGGACCTACCTTAGGAGAAAGGGTCGTAGGATTGGGGTACATCGAGAGTACCCCATTTGGAGGAATAAGGGGTTTGCCGGCATTTGTTTGAAGATTGTGGTTCGTGGTTCAAGATTGAAGACATAGAGTTTAACCGTATCCTTTTATGAAGTGTTTAGTTACTTGTCTCCATAGCTTGCTTAATTGTGACATTTATGTGTTATCTTTGTTGTATTTTATGAAAGCATTCCCCGATATGCTGCATCACCTCCCTTACTGAGTATACATGTTGTATACTCACCCTCGTTTCTAACACCTTTCAGGATCAGTACTATCAAAGGTAGAAAGGAAGGCTCGAGAGTTTCGTGATTGATTATACTAACTTACGTGGACTGTCATTGAATTCAGTTTTGTAATTGTAAAGTTAAGTTTAGAATGTATTGATAGTTATGAATGGCTTGTAATGTTGTAATAACTTGTAATCTTTATTTTATTGTCTAGTAGCTGCATGCTTGCATGTTTTGATTGGTTGACGGGCTGAAATTATAAGAAAGAAAACTAGATAATATTAGAGTGGTATGATAAGTGAAATTATAATTATAGACGTTCAACAGTTAATGAATGCATTCTTGTGTGTCTTCAATGTTGGGATCCAAGGCTCGGATTGCCTTGACGAATTTGTTGTATGAGATAGTTTTGGTGGAGGGGATGAAGGAATGGATTTAGATCATAGTTTTGTGGTTATAAATATTGTTTACAGGTTTTGGATTGTCCTATAAATAAGGGAGACTCCGTCCGTATCTCTCATTTTTCGTGACCTCGGGTATTGGATCGGGGCTTCGTTCTCGTGTGGGATCGGGGTGTTACACATAGGAGGAGCCGGGCTGTGGCATTCTTACCGGGAGATCTCTCATCAGGAAGGGATTGAGTAGTGGACCCTGATTATGCATGATTTGGTTGTTTTGGATCGGCATCATATGCGATCATATTTTTTAAAAATGTTTATAAATGATTGGATTAGTTTGAGTATTTCTTTAGAAATAGTAGTGACTATTATCAATTATTTCTTACTATGGGGTAATTTTGGAATTTATCCTTTGTAAGAAATAATTGGCATTTTGTATATTTTTCATTATGGTAATGAAATGGTCAGAATGCATATCAAAAGAAAGAATCTCTCCAGATTCAAATCGCATCAACATTTATATTTCATTATTTAGCATTTAATGAAATGACTAAATACTAGATGATACCCTTGATGTCTTGAACTTTGAAGTGGTCAAGAGTTAAGACTTGAATTCTTTTATATATCTATTGAATTGAGTTTGATTGATTAATTATTCCTTTTTGACAAAAGAGTTTGTTCAAAAATGAACAAATTGAAAGAAATAGAGCCTATGAGACTTGTCCAGAATATGTTGGGTTATAAAAGAAGATTTGAGAATGCATCTTTTATCACTAAAATATTTCAAATTGATTTTAAACTTATACCATGTTTTAATTCTATGGCTAGATAGAATTTTAAACTTCTTCATGCATAGTTTCTTTAGTGAAATGTAACTATGATGAATGGATAACAAGTGTATTGGAATGAAAAGATAGAAATCATTTTCATTAATAAATGAAGATAATATCTAAATTTATAAGAAAAGTTAGTGGGAGTTTATGCCCTTAACAAATCTTATGAATTTATGATACCTTCATTCACCAAGGTCTAACCTAATTATATATCATGTTGCATGTCTTGGGTAAACAAATCATGTCTTGTAGTTTCATGTCTATGAATTACAATGATATGATTTTTGTTTTCTCATGGACTGTACACCAAGTCACGATCTTGAAGTTTTCTTTGAGATAGATGAATCTAAGAGATTTTGGTCTCTACTATCTATGACAGAGTATCCGTATTTTCTTGTAGATTTCCTTCTGACTATTAAGGAAATGTTGCGAATGGTTTTTGCACCTAATCCTTTCGTTGTTTGCATTCTCCTTTAATGCAATGGCAAGTACTTGGCACGATATGATGTAATGAGTTACATGATAGATATCGAAGAGAATACATATAAGTTCTATTGATCTTATTGTTATAATGATCTCTATATGAACTTTAACCCAAAATCCTAAGGTTTGTGGTTATTGTGAAGCTCTTAGTGAAGAGTTCACTAAAAAGGATAAAAGTATATATATTAGATTTATGAATTATTGGAAAGAGTTCCGAATAATAATAAGTAATCGTTATCTTATTATTTGAGCCAAGATACTGCTTGACTTTTAATGATGTTTGGATATTGTGTGGTTCTGTCTATTGATAGTAGCCGATATCATGTTATACGGTAACTATTATAAAGGCTTTTTGCACAAGCTCAAAAGAACATGATCTCATCAAGAGTCCGAACATGAAAAGAGTCAATTCAAGAAATTCTTTCTTGATAAAAATGGATTAACAAAAAAGATCCTATAGTTGTTTCTATAGTTGACCCACTGATCTTGTAAAGATAGTTACAATTGATCACCGTCTTAGAGAAGATGAGTATACAGATACGAATGTAAAATGCACTAGATCCTATAGTTGATAGCATTAATGCAAGTGGAAGATTGTTGGAGATATGCCTTAATGCTATAGTTGAGATGACCTGAATTAGGGTTTAATAAGAATATATTTATGTGTTTTATACACTATGTTGTTTGCAGGATATTCATATTCTCCACTTCCATATGAACGTGTCTCTAATACTTATCCGAGAAGAAAAATATTCTAAAAGGATTTAGAATATTTCGCAATTTTTCTTCGATATGATAAACATTAAGAATCGATTCATAGCCCTTCAGATTATTCAACCGGGACTAGAATAATCGATTACGAGTTATCATATGTTATTACCTTTGATTAACATAGTGATGTTAATGATAAATGATGGCATGCGAAGTGCCAGAACAACATGATGATGTGGACTAATAAACATATGAGTGATCGTCAGTGTACGGATTATTGGATATGACAATAAATAGTGAACTTCATGATTTCAGGTTAATAGTTTTACTATTTAGTTGGGAATTGTGCAAATTAATCCTCAGACTTGAGAAATTACGGCTGCCGATTATATCAGGGGCTAAATACTGTGTCTAGACAATGCCCGTCTTCCATAAGGTGAGTTATGGCCTTTTGCGTTTTAGTTTTGTGGTAAGAACCGATTGGTAATTGTCAAGATAGGATCTGTTAACCTTCGGCGTGAGGCGATTTCCTATGATATCTAAGATCGGTCGTTAAGCGAGAAAGTTCTTGGCCAAGGCGAGTATGAAGTGATAGAAAGGGGTTTTTCCATGGTAGTCATCTCTTGTTTTACAAGTTCAGATTTATACAAAGTATCAGAGATAGACTTAATTATTTCATGGTCCTTTCCCGATCGGCGCATTCTTAATAGAATGATCGAACTGCACGCTAATTCTTGACGGTTAAATGGATTAATAAACGACGTCGTCTTCATTATCGTATACATTCTCATAGTACGTTCGTTGCTAGTGCGTCACTCATGAGCATGAAGGTATTTCGGTAAATGACGGAGACATTTCCGAAATAGATAAGGAGGTTTATCGGTCCCTTATCGGTACGCGGTTGTGAATCTAGAAGGTCACACACCAATAAGTATCATGAATAAGTTCACCGAAAGGTTGTATAATGTGATTGGTGACTTTAAGGTGTTAAGAGTCATCAATGTTGGTATTTGGGCCAAAAGTGTAATTTTGAAAAGTTTTAGGGTCAAATTATAATTATCAAAACTTTTGGGGTCAAACTATAATTATTAAAAAGTAGTTTCAATGTATTTATTCTAATGGAGATTAGAATGGGCAAAAATAATATATATATATATATATAAAGGAGTTTATATAATATATATGTATTATAGTGATGTAATTTGTGAAATGCCACATCATCATTCTAGTCATCAAAAAAGGTAAATTGCAAATTAATGACTAGATATTTACATGTGGCGTATGCATGTAGAGATTGATGACTAGGATAGTCCATGTCATCAATCCTAGTCATTTGAATTTGAATTGGATGGCTAGGATTGAGTCTTGAATAAAGACAAATAAATCCTAGCATTTGCTTTTGATGATAGAACATTTTTGCCAAGTGTCAAGAGAGAGAATAAAGTTAACATTTGGATTGTAATAATTACAATCCGAGGATTTGCATGACTTTAACTTTAGAAGAAACAATTATGATTGGCTATCTAATAAAGTAGGATTATATATATATATATATATATAATAATAATATATGACAACATTCTCTCTCCTTCCACTCACAAATTTCAGCCAAGCTAAGGAGGAGAGATAATTTAGTTCAAAAAAAAAAGGAGGAGAGAGAAGATTGCCATCTTATCATCTAATGCTAATGATTGAGATCTAAAGGCTTGTAATGAAAAAGTGACAATTGTGATTGGTCACTTATTATGTTAATAGCTTATATTAATATTACATGACAACATTCTCTCTCTAACATATTGCCTCTCACACACACAACACACACACTAACTAAGAAGCAAGAAAACTTCATTCTTTTCCTAGTAAGTTTCGGCTATAGCAAAGAGGAGAAGAAAGAATTCTTGTTTTGCTTTGAGACTTACATACATAGCTTCAAAACCTTGAGTATATACTAGCACATTTAATCTTCAAGCGGTGGTAGAGCTTTGGATACTTGGTGGACCAACTAGGTCCTTCAAGCTAGAAGGATTCAAAGGCTAGTATTCAATCCTTATCTTTTCCAAAGTTGACTACAAGAGGTGTACCTTGTACCCCCCCTTTGATTATATATATATGTTTTCATGTTGAGCTTAACTAGTTTATGGACATTGATAGAATAATATATGTTGATGTTAGCTAAGATTTTTTGAAATATGGCCTAGTCATTTTCGGCCTTAGCTAGTTGTCCATGATACTATTCTACGATCATATATGTAGAGACATGATCTATAATGTTGGCTAGTACTTTCACAATATATACATATATTTATCTACATCTACAATGTGACATATATATATAACATATCTGCATATATAATCAACAAAAAGACTGAAATTCAAAAGAAAAAAGCTTAAAATCATTATGTATACATATATTTGGCATTATATACAAACATATATATAATGAAATAAATCAAAATAAATTCAAAATTTTAAATAAAAATAAAAAAAGGTATATACAAGAGGAGGGGGGAGGAGTTATGTTCAATTTTGTTTTTTTTGAATTTCCCCCCAAATGATTTTTGGGGAAAAATGAAAAAAATGTTTCAAGTGGCTAGAGTTTCCAGCCACTTGAACCTGTGCCAAGTCCTTTCACAAGGACTTGGCAAGTTCTTTTATTTGTTTGAATTTTTCCCACAATATTTGTGGGGGGAAATGAAAAAAGTAGTTCAAGTGGCTGTAATTTCCAACCACTTGAATCGTGTGCAAAATTGGAGACGGACGCGGGTCCGTCTCCAAAAGGGAGGCGGGTCCGTCTCCAAAAGGTTCGACAACTTGTTTAATGTTATATTAGAATTTTTTAACAAAACAAAAAAGGTTGAATAGTTTTTTATTAATTTTTTTTGAAAAATATTTTTTTATGTGTAATTATATTTTTTATTCTTTTTTTATGTTTTACTATAATATTTTTATTTTTTAAAGTTAATTATTTTTTAAATTTATTACTACTAATTTATAAAATTAGGTAAACATATGAAATTAATAGTTATTAAATGAATAAAAATTTTAAATTAATCAAATAATTAACTAATTAGGTGTTAAATAAATAATATTTGGAGACGTGCCAGTCCGTCTCCATTCGCAATCACATAAAAACTTTTTTTTGTTTTGTTTTGTTTATTTATTTTATTCGTTTAAGGGAAACTAATAAATTAACTAAAATAATTAATTTAAATAAAAAATAAAATAATTAAAACTATTTTTTTAAATGAAGATACCTTTACAATTATATGATATTTTTTTCTTTTATCAAACTATAAATCTTAACTTTGCTAATTTAATTAATTAAAGTAATTAAAATAAATACATAAAAAAAATTAAATGAGTTAATTGATTAATTAATCTTAAGCATTATTTATTAACAAAAATTTATTACTACTAATTTATAAAATTATATAACTAAATAATTAATAGTTATTAAATGAATAAAAATCTTAAGTTAATCAAATAATTTACTAATAAGGTGTTAAATAAATAATATTAATTAGTTATCAATTTAGTTAATATATTAATCATTACATTAACGACCCAAAGATACTAGCTATTAGCGAGATGGGTGATGAACATGTTGTATTTAGAGGTCAAGACGAATTGCAGATGACTTATCTATGTAGTCGCCAATGCATCTTCTTTGGAGATGACTTATCTATGTCGTCGATAAGTCATCTCCAAGTAGTCGCCAATTGGAGACAGTTTAAAGACGACTTATATATGTCGTCTCCACGATGTCGCCAAATGGAGACGGTTTAGAGACGACTTTTGCATGTTGTCTCCAAGTAGACGTCTTTTGCATGTCGCCTCTAAGTAGACGCCAATTAGAGACGACATATGTATATCATCTCCAAGTATTTGCCAACTAGAGACGGTTTGGAGACGATATATCCAAGTAGTCGCCAAATAGATACTTATGGAGATGGATAATAATGTCGTCTCCAAATAGTTGTCAGTTGGAGACGATTTGGAGACGACTTACCTATGTCGTGTCCATTCCATCTCGAAATTGTCACAATGCTTGGCAATAGAAATTTCCGTCTTATATCTGAAGATAAATTGGAGACGGACCGTCGCTAAAAACAGTTTTTCTTTTAGTGACTCAATGGCTTGTAGAAATTCATTAATAATATAAATATTCTTTGACTTTTGTTCAGATTAATAAGTATACTTATTAATTCCAAGGAGTTAGTTTAATGATGGAGTGCTTGAAATGTGAACGCTAAACTTATTCACGTTTTAGGTTTGAACATGTCAAAAAGTTAATCTTTAATTTTAAAGGTCAATCTCGGTATAAACTTATGTCAAACTAACCTGTATCATTCTATTACTAGACAGGATCATGTTTTTAGGAGTTTGACAACTTTGTATGACCCTTCTAGGCAGTGATGGACCCAAACACTCAAGTTCAGAGTGTGCACCCATACAATAAAAGTATCTAATATAATGATTGTTTTAAAAAAAAACAAAAAAAAATGTATTTTTTTTTTCAAGTTGAGCACATCCTCTTTTCCTCTTAGCTCCGCCACTACTTCTAGGGTGAGTTCCCCGTCATAATTAGTAAACTTATTGTCATCTAACTGGAAAAAATCCTTCTTAAATTGCCTCATTAATTGCATGGTAATAGTTCAGTAACGTACGATGAAGCTATATAGCAAAAGTTATGTACAATCTGCTTAATCGTTTTGCTTCTAAAGGACATACATACTTTTTAAAAGTAAAGCCACAACATAGGAGACTTGGATCTCGTTCATATCATTATAACGTTAAAAAAGAGATTTAATAGTGATAATATGACCATGTAAGAAATTAATGGTGATGATATGCACATATAGTTATGATAAAATAATCTAAATATATTATCATCATTAGAAAATATATTTATTAAATTTCTTTTACAACGTTATATAATATGAGAGGATCTAAGATCGGGGCAACCCGTGGTGTCCTATTCTTGTAGCTCTGTCATGTAATTACTAAGATTTTATTGACTGGAGCAAACTCTGAATATATGAATGCTGCACTTATTGCATTTATATCTTAGGTTCGCTAGCAATTGTTAATGATACTTACACGCAATAACTTGATCAACATATATATATACACATTTTTTTATTTAAAACCCCACACCTTCACCTATCACCCACGCTCATGAGATTTGAACCCTAGTCTCTTAATTATCATGTGAATTAATAATCTACCATTCACTAGACTAGTCCTAAATCTCGTGTGTTGTGTTTTTTTGTGTGTGTGTTTTTGTTACAATGTTCATTATCTTTGTCGCTGTCGATAGCTGCGTTCTCTTAACTTTATCGCTATTGATAGTTGCGTCTCTTAACTTAAAAACATAAGTTTTTAATATTTGGTGTTCTAAATTTGTGACACTATTAATTCTTTTCCATATTTCTATTGAAAAACTAATGGAGATAACTCGCGCAATCATCTCGTTATCATTATCTCAACTTTAGACGATGATCAATCTAAAAATAAACCATGCTCTTTTGCCTTCTAAGGTAGATGTTTCAAGTTCTAATGGATAGACACATAATAGTGTTAATTCAAACCCTAGGTAATTAAACAGAAGTTTACATAGTAACATTTCATCGTTTAAGTCGGAATAAATATTAGACACTGTAGGAAGTGTTTGAAATATAGGAAAGAACTTCGATCTAAGAAAAAAAAAATTAATGTTTTGTAAGGTTTGAACCTATAACATCGGATTTTGGAGACTCAATCTTTGTCAGCACTTTATGAACAATCGTTTAATATTATCTTGATTGTGGAATATCTTTAGAACCCCTTTTTCTTTTTGGTTTTATTGTGATTGTCTTGGAACACAACGAGTTGTGATAAAGATGAAGCCGGTATTTGAAGTGGAATGAAATGTGTTACTTGCATAGCAAAAAAAAAAAAAGATGAAGTCGGTATAAAATATCCGTATGAATCAGAAATGATCAACTTGTAAGGTTTAATACTTAAATGATGAAGTTAAAATTGAAAAGAACATTCATCCGTATATATATATATGTTGTGATAGCTAATAAGTTGAACAATCCAGATGGTTTCAAAATGCCAAATAGTTAAATTGATGACGAAACAATACTATGACACTAACTTCATTAACTATTTCCCAAGTTAGTTCATAACTTTTCATGAGCTCTTTACCTATATGAGCGGCAAGAGAGAGAGAGAGAGAGAGGCATAAATGAAGGGAAGAGGAGGTGGGTTGGGGCATTAAACAGAGACTGGTGGTGAGAGTGACGAATTAAGATGTTTGTAGAAGCAAGGTGTGTTTCAATGCTCATCCTTGAATTCTGCATTTAAGTGTATTCAAGATGAGTTAATGAAGGCAGGTAGACTGACCCTGAACAACCCCCCAAACCAACACAACCTCCCTCCCTCTCCAGAATGAATTTATTTATAACGTTATTATATAATAAGCGAGATTTAACAGTAATAAATTGTTGATACAATTATGATAAATAAAATAATTTAAAAGTTTATAATTGTTGAATACTGCTCGTAATGTTATGATATTATAAAATGATTCTTATTTTCCTCCTGTTTCCGGGATAAAGAACCCTTTATAACATATAAGTTAGGAGAGAGATTAAACAATTATAAACTTTTCAAATTATTTTATCATTACTGTATGTACAAGTGATCACTATTAGATCTCTCTCATAACTTTTGGCCTTCCATCTTCTTGTTTCTTTTCGTTTTTTGGTCGGTCGAGGCATGCAGGGGTGGTAAATGCATGTTAGTGTGAGTGGGGCCGAAACTCACTATAATTCAAAATGTTTTATTATATTTCGTAGTAAAACTAATTATGTTTGATAGTTCTCGCTCGCTAATTTGATTTCCAAAACTATTTTAGCCTCGATTAATTTTGATCTTTAGAACTATATATTTTAACTCTTTCTGACGAAACATACTAGATCGATCCCTAAATATATACATGTGCACCTTTTCCAGAAAATCCTTAAATTTGGAAAAATTTTATTATTTTTCTTTTAAGTCTAGCAATGGACATTTGCTGATTTTTGTGTCAACCATCTACATAAAGTATCAAATGTCCTAAACCAATTTATGTGGTTGGTGAAACTGACCCTTATAAAGCGTGACCTGCCATGCATGCATGTGTTAAATCTTTTTTTTTTCTTGTTTTCCTTTTTCTAGAGGCCAAAGTCGAGAATTATACAATCTATCGGATGTGAGATTCACTCATTCTATGTCTATCAATTAATGATACTAACATTTTTGGAGGTTTTTCAAAGATGTAACCACTACATTTCATGTGATTTAGCACCTTTTTTTCTGGTTCATGAACTACACCTAAGACACAGACTATGGGACATGCATATATAACGTCAAATTTAACTATGAAAAAGACTTACATGGTCCATGTCCGTAAGGACTCCTCCAAGTGTAAGTGTCGATAAAACACCGAAACTAGTGCATCACTAGTTGTTAGAAATAATAAATAAATATATATAATAAATACTTCTCTAATCAGTGATAATATAAATATGGTATCAAAATTTAATTAGGTGTCAAAAGATTTCGAGTTCAAGTTTCGTCACCACTTATTTAAGATATTTAAACGTGTGTGACTTAATAATAAATCATGTCTGCGCATACGGGACACGTTAAAGATAATAAGTAAACATAATAAACTTATCTTAGATATAAGTTTTTAGATGAGGTGCTAACTAAATACTCGTCCATTAGCGAATTCAATAATTGTAGGCATTTACAAAGATCGAATATGTTAAAAGAGCGTAGAAGAGAAAAGAGAAATGATTAACAAGATTGAGCAATATTTTTCCATAGGTAGGATTAGTCTTGGGGACGACCAACTTATTAGTGAGTGTGATCCGATAATTATATGCGTTTTCAAAGATCGAATATGTTAAAAGAACATAAAAGAGAAAAGAGAAATGATTCACAAGATCGAGGCAATACTTCCCATAAAACTATATTTAGGTAGGGTTAGATTTAGAGACGATCAGCTTACATATTAGTGGTGCATGTGTACTGTGTGTAGAATCTATACGTGATATACACATTCAGATCAGATGAACGTTCGATTGTTTTAAAAAAAAGAAAATTATATACATAAAAGTGATAGTAAGGTTGCGTAAGCAATAAAATCTATTAAAACGAACATCTCTTGGAGAGAGTGCATATTCAAATGTAAGCATAAGAATACAAAACAACTCAAAATTTATGATGAGTAACAGGCATTTTTGACCGGCTCTTTTGAATATTATCATTAAAAGTTCAACTTGAACACCTTTGATTTTTTGTCTCAGTAATAAGACAAAGGGCCAGAGAGGGGATTTAAATTCATAGCTCAACAAAAATGTGGTGGTCTTTAATCTCCAAGGGCAGTTGTGAGCCTTTAAAGTTCTTTGTAATTCAATGCATGACTATTCTTTTCTTTCCCTTAGGACATGTTTTAATTCAACAACAATTAATAGCCGAGGGGTGTTGAGAGCTTTTAAATGTTGCAGCTCGATCTTTGAGTGATCCAATTGTGAAAGTTGGAGTTATATATGATGTCCATTAAAGATTGATCGATAGGGCATTCAAGAACGTGTTCAACTGTATACAGACTCCCCCATTTAATGATGATTCAAGGTACCTTCTCCCCTTCCCCTTCATTAGCTCTCTCTCTCTCTTCCACCGCGTGTACAGAAAAACACCGTTCAGAAGAGTTGGGTAGAGTGATTGGATAGCGATTTCATTTAATTGAAGGTCATAGATTCCAACTATAGTCCCCCATCACAAATATTGTGATCTAGACCATAACTGACCTTAAAGTATGAGTTAAGACACCAATACAAAACATAATTTGAAACTTTGGATGAATTTAATGTAATCATGTCTAATTAGATAGATTTTCATTATCAAGAAAGAAAAAAAAAATACAATTAATTTTTTTTTATAGCCAACATATGCTTTGAGCTGCTTACAATTGGAATGAATTGGATGTCTATTGCTTGCTTAATTGGAATTTGATCCTCTTATAACGTTGGTTTGTCTCATAGCATTATGAGAGAGATTGCACTATTAATTATGTTGATAAAGTGATGATCATAAATGCTTAAATAAACCACTTTATAATTTATCGTTATTATTATTATTATTATTATTATTATTATACTATTTTAATGTTAGATCAAACAAGCAATGGTTCTAATCCTTCTTATAAAATTATGAGATTATATGTGTTACCAGAGGAGTACATCCTGCTTGCCAACTTTAGTCATGGAGCCAAAAAAGCTACTCCATGAAACAACATAATGATACATAGCCAAAAGAAATCAGGTCGGAGGCATATAAAATGGACACTCGTTTTACACAGTCGAGATCAAGTGTGTGCTCTTTAAATCAAACAATCAATGATTCAAATCTTTCTCATGATGTTATGAGATGGAAAGTCCTAGAAGAGGAGTCTTACTTGGGAGGCAACAAAACACAACCACACCATGAAACCGTTTGTTATGCAATCGATGTACGCCTATTAGATCAAACAATTAATAATTCAAATATTTCTCATACCTTTATGAGATAATTAATTAGTGTTAGAAGAGAACTTTTCCTTGCCAAGTCTAATTATGGAGCCAAAACATAACCACCCCATGAAACATATAATAGTACATAACCATAAGAAAAACATTATGAAATAATGAGCGTTACAAGAGGAGTCTTCCTTGCTAAGTTTAGTCATGAAGCCAAAACATAACCATCGCATCAAATAATATAATGGTACAATTTTTTTTGTTAACCTGAGAACTCAACTGACAAAGTTCAATTACTAGTCAGTGGAGCTCAATCACCGGATTTTTCGATAGAGTACTCCGACCATTAATTTTTTTAGCAGAGCTTTACTATTAACTGGTAAATCCACGAGTGCAGTAGTACACCCCAATACATGCACCAATTCAGTTAATAATTTGATCTCGATTGATTACAGTAGTGTGGAGATCCCTGAGTACAACAAGTTTTGAACCCGCACTCTACAAGTTACATTATTCCTGCATTGTCATCTGAACTACCATAAGAAACGAGGTCAGGTACATTAGTTAGAAAAGGATCGTGAACCTATGAATTAGACACTCTTGTTATGCAATCGAGGTCAGGTGTGTGTCCATTAGTTTAGAGATAAGCACATACGTGCATATTTGACCAAGAAAATAGTTGGTTAGGATTTAACATCCAAGCTTTTAAAGAGGAGCTTGGATCGATCTATGTAATTATTTAGCCATCTTCACTTGAAGAGCACGTCATGGAGAGATGGACCCCTTTTTAGTTCAACATTAAAGTTTTTGCCCTTTTAGATTCTAATATATCTTGTGCTCCTCACTCTCTCACTCCTATAAAACTGCACATTTTCACTATTTTCAACCCCAGAGAGATCATCGAGAGAGATATCTTCTTTGAATTGATATCAAGTTATCAACCACCATGGTTTCCTTCCACACACCACTCTCCCCAACAAAAAGGAAAGTAGTACCAGAGCTGGAAAATTTATTGAAAAAGAGGAAAAGGGATGATGATGATGATCATGATCAAGCTGATGAAGAAGTATTTGAGAAGGCACTCAAAGCAAAAACCAGTACTTTGGATCATACTCAGCTACATCTGCAGACTCCTTTGCCTTTAGAGTGGCAACGATGCCTTGATATTAAGGTATTCCCTATACTGTATATTGCATGCTTTCCCTTTTTTTCTTTTAATGACGGAAAACAACCCTAGAAAGTCTCGGGTTCACACCAAGGTTGAAATTCTGAAATGTATGACCCGTTTGAAAGAGACATTATTTGGGTTAGTTAGACACAAGACTTATTTAGATTGGATTCAAGGAAATTAAATAGCCCAGGAAAGCCTTGGGCTCATATCAAGGTCTAAAAACCTTGGATCATATGAGTTTATCTGAAAGAGGTATAGTTCGAATTAGTTAAACACGAGACTTATCTAAACTTGCCTCAAGAAAAATATTTTGACTGATTTGAACTCGAGACGTGAGCAAACCTCCCGTACATACCTTAAACGTTCCGCTACTAAATTAACCTTTCGGGCTTCAATATATGACATTCTTTTATTTAACAATCTTAACAAAATTAAGATATATGCAAGTATTCAGTGCAAGATATATAGTATGATCTGCAAAACCTTATTTTTCTCAATTTTTCATTTTGATGCAGTCAGGACAAATATACTACTACAACACAAAGACTAATAAGAAGACATCAAGTGATCCAAGGCTAACAAGTCAAGAACCAACTGGTCCTACTCATCATATGATCAGCTTAGACCTTGAGCTTAACCTACCATGCGGTTCTCACCTTGCAAAAGACAAGTTTTCCAAACAAAATTGCAGTGATCGCTCTCTAAATTCCAGTTTAAGAAACAACAACAATGGAGGATTAATTACTCGATCACCATCGTGGTTGAACTTGCAAGGGGAGCAGCAAGAAATGGTTACAGCAGTGTGCAAGAATTGTCACATGTTGGTGATGATGTGCAAGTCTTCTCCTGCATGTCCAAATTGCAAGTTCATGCATCCACCAGATCACAACACTCCTAATCTATTTAACCGAAGGTTAAGCCTCTCATGCTAAGAGTAGATTGATTTGGATCCTCTAATCGAGTATAAGCACGTTATCAGGGTGATCAATGGTTCTGTGGTAATGAAATGACTTATAAACCATTGAGTACAAAGATCAAATAATTGGATCATCCCTTCATATCTGTTGATCTCCCTAATAACGTGATATGTTATCACGTTGTTAGGTTATTACGTTATTAGGGATCCAAATATGCTTAATAGTAGGTAGTTTATATGAAGTTAGCATAAGGTATGCTGCAGTCTTAAATGATGTGTTTACCTTCTGCCCACCTTGTTTTCGAACACAAAAGAAGATTAATTAAAGAGGGGGCAAAATGGATATTAGCAGAGAGACTAGTTGTGTAAAATACAGAAAGTACATATATGTATATTTAATTTTCTTTAGAAAGCTGAATATTGTCATGAATGATATAAAAGAGTAATGGCCTAGTATATTTTTTTCCTTAATTGTGGCTGTAGTTTTTAATGGTAGGGTACTGCTTCATAGGGTTGTGCTATTATTCAAAATCTTTGCATGAGTAGAATCTCCGGTAAAACTTTCAACTCACATCAAAAGTGTTAAATTTTAAGGCATATGATCCGTACAAAGCATGATCCAAGTTTATAGATGGGTCTATTGGGACTAATTCCAAGAGAATTAGCTTTGTGGCTAATTCGAACCTTTCTTAGGAATGAGACTATTTTACCCATATGATATATCTCTTCAAGGATTTACCCTATCTATTTCAGATCTCCTCCATCTATACTTTTCTGTTCTATAACTGTTTCAGTGTTGCCCTTTTTGGAAGGTTAGGGGCCATATGTTGTCCAAAACTTATTAATTGCAACTGTTCCTCAATCTAGTTCTAGACAATCAAGATTAGCTAGAGCGTGATAAAAAGGGTGTAATATCTTTGAGATGGATTTTAGAAATGCCAAATAAGGAAACTCTATTTTGTAAACGGCTCAATCTCTTTACCAAAAAAATTATGATTGGTAAGAAATATAAGAACGATGCGTACGCATGGTAATTTTTGCAAATTCTATTCAATCATTCGGAAGGAAGATTCTAGGGAGGTCAAGTAGTTTGATAACTACTAACGAGTGATTTTAATGTGGGCATATTTGGTGGGGGACAATAAGCAAGAATAATGCTTCAAGATTATTATATATTCAAGGCCTTTTGTTCTTCTTGGCATCTGCTATTTTGATACAAATCTTTTTAGTTTTTAAAAAGAAACAGTTCGAAAAAGTTGAATGAGTAAAAATAAACTTCTAGAGTCATAGATTTATTAAGATCAAGTTTGAAGAAAAAACCAAATTCTTTTTGGTGACTGTGCATTTCTAGAAATGAAATTACGAAAAACCTTTTGGTTTATACTCTTTTTCTTTGTTCTCAACAATGAGACGATATAGCAAAGAAAGGCTTGTGATGATCAGATCATCTGTTACATCAAATGATCTTAAATTAAATCAGAAAATGTGAATAGCACAGGTTAGCATGGACATATATATACTCAACTATTTCTTTTAATGTTGTTAAATCTCCGTTGGATGAAGTCTGATAGTTTCTAGCTCTTTAATTAATTAGATAATTAATCAAATCAACTAAGTAAATTTGTAAAAAAATAAATTTGTTGCGACAAAAGTAAGAACACATAAATTTTAACGTGGTTCAACCAACTTGGTCTATATCCACACGGTCACTCATTGGCCAACAAACCAATCCACTAAGTTTCAAGAGATTACAGACACCAATGGAAACTTACGCAATTGAAGACTCTCTCTTAACCCTTGCCACCTTGGTGTAAGACTCCCTTAATAGATTCTCTAATTTGGCGAGCTCCCCTCGACTTACAAAGTTCTCTCCCGAGAACACATCTTTTTCTCCCAATGAATGTATACTAAAACATAAATAAAATAGTCTTGAAACTCTAGGTGGATTGGTCAATACATAAGACAAAAATAGACTGTGTTGCAACATTAATTAAAACATTTAGTACACTCTGTTACACAACATGTTGCAACACGACCTGACACAGACAGCCTACAGCTAACTCACAATTTTGCTGCTTATTTTCTGCCCACTACTAGCTACATATTCAACTGAGAATTGACACGCCTATTTGAAGGATTTGCTGATGATATTGAGTACAAGCAGAAGAGTCATCAAGATTATCCAATTTAGCTCAAGAGTTCTTGATAACTTGATCTCTATCAAATTATCACCTTATCTCCAAGATATCTTTACAATAACGTGGACTCTTCAAGAATTCTTCTAGCATTAGAACACTTCAAAACTTGAATCCCTCCTGATCGTGACTTCTTCGCAGATTTCTACAAACTCAAACTACCACACGCAATATCCACAATTTTTGCTAAAACATAGCCAATAAAAAATAATAAAAATCAGATCCTAACAATCTCTCCCATTGGTTTTGTTTTGGCAAAAATTCGCAAGCAATGGTTAGCATCAAAATAAGCAATGTAAACAATCTCTCCCTTAGCAAGGTAACTCATAATTGAGCAAAGCTCAAAACATAAACCAAATAATAACAAACCATCCTGCCAAATTCAATTATCATTCTACCACTGTCAACCATTGAATCAACCATTGTCATGGAAGCAGAGCTTTAAAACATAAACATAAATCATTGTCTTGTGTCTCCCCCTTTGACAAAAGAAACCAAAGCAATATAATAGAGTATCAGAACAATAGAAGCATAACATAAAACATCAAATATAAATATGAACCTAGAGCAAAGTAGCAGAATGTAAATATAGCAAAGTATCAGAGCAAAAAACAAAACCAGTAAAGGATCAGAGCAATAATTATCAATCAAATGAACATTCAAACAACGTATTTGTAGACGAAATCAAGTAGGTTTTGTTGTCCTTTCATCAACTTCTCAAGATCAGCCATGATCTTCTGCTGATTAGCTTTAACAGTGGCTAGATCGTTGCACAACACATAGACTTCACTCTGATGTTTCTACACCTGTTGCAACAATACATCAGAAGCTGTTGCAGAAGTTAGTCCAACATGCCCTTCAGCTCGAGGCTCCCCCCGAATATCTATTTTATGCTGACCCTGCAAAAACTTAGGAGAAAAACTCTGAAACGAGTGGATATCATGCTTACTTTCAAGAAAAACAATACCTTAACACTTTCTCAAGAAGATGAAGTGGTGAGTAGATAATAGATGAAAGAGAAATCCGTATGAGACAAAAAGAACCTTAGATGAGCAAACTTTATAGAAGAAAGAATTTTTCAATGATTAGAGTCCTAGATTAACATGCAACAATGCCACAAGTTCTGTGGAACTCAAACTCTCTTGAAGAGTCACCACTTTTCAACTCACTAATGTCAACATATATATGTCATGTCAACAAACAGAAATGAAATCAAAATATTTTTTTTTTGTGTTACGACACAAGTTTAGTGAAAAAAATTATTTCAGTCCATGTTGCAACATTACTTCACCAATCAGCCACTTAAGCACTCAAACTTATGAATTATTTTGCAAACATAAAATAATGAATGTCACACAAAATTCACATTGATTGTGATTTCATCAATAAGAAATTAGATTTATTCAATACTTAAATCACACAAGAATTTATAACTTGAACCATATGTGTGTGTGAAAGCTATATAAAGATCTTTTATGAAATTCCTCAAAATCAGGATTTGCAAGATTTAGAATTTAAAATAACCTGTTCAAACAACCTGATCGTCTAATCACATCGCAAACAATTTTTTGTTTTTCAAATGAATATTGACTTGATAGCTTTCAGTTTAGAACCTTCAATCTAGTCTAGGTAGCTTTTTACAGTCTCCACTTTCTTCTTTTTTATTTTTCTTTTTCTTTTCTTTTTATGAGTGAAAAGAGTACAAGAATGGATAAAGAGACTTCTCTTTATATCCAAAGTCACTAGGAAGTTCAAATTCTTGCACTTGTAAACCATTAAAATCAGTTTCTCAATCAGATCAAAATATAGTGTGCACAAGAAGAATGGTTCAAATAATAAATCTCAAGTTGATTTAATTATTAAACTTTTACATCTCTTGAAACTGATCACTTTCATGTTTCAATGCATATGCCACCATTAATTGGTACAAATACCAATAGCTTTTCTCAAAACTTCAAATCTCACAAAGTCAAGTACCTTAGTGAAAAAATATGCTAGTTGATGTTCTGTTGCAATGTATTCTAGAACCGTTTTTTTTCTTTTTTTTTTGTTTCAACTACACCATTTTTTTTTTTTTTGGATTTTTTTTTAAATATTATTGTGCTGAAAACTCATGTGATATTCATTGTTCAATGCAAAATTCAAAAAATGCAAAGTTCTTAAATTTCCTACCATTATCATTTTTTATTCTAACAACCTTTCCTATGTTACAACTTTTCTCTGTTTTTAACCTTAAGCACAAATCTTTGAATGCATCAAATATGTCAAATTTTCTTACCCAGATCTGTTTTAAGTTCTGCTACGACAAATCAACCCTTACTTTTGGTGATTTCCTAAACTTATCATAAAAGAAGGGATTGACAAACATACCTCTTTTCATATCATCAATATACCTATAGCATCGTAGTCTGATGTGTCCAGGAACACCGCAATAGTGACAGATTAGAACAAATCTCCTTTGCTTTCCTTCTGAAATTTTTGCCTTTGTCGCAGGGATGTTGTGTCACGCCCCGGGACCAAGACTCACAGAGGTTAAGGTCGGAGCGCAACGTGTCATTCAGCTTAATACCTGTAAGATCTCTATTTAATAACCTAAACATTCATTAACTTCCACAAGTAACTTCAAAAGAATGCACATGGCATTTGACATAAAAAGCCACAACAACCTGTTTCATAATTACAAGAGCCAGCATCCCTGTTTGTACTTCCTACGTAGCCAAATACAGACATCTAGGCCTCAAAAGAATGGTAATCAAACTTAGTATGTAGTTAGCAGTTCCAAAAGAATATTACATAACACAAGGCTGTTCAAAAGTACATCATCAGTTCCTATTATCAAACTAAATCTGCAACGCAAGCATGGAGGTCAACAAAGGCAGAAGTCAGTCTCATCACATAAAGCCTCATCGCCCTCAACCTATACAGTTGGATGGGCCTCGGTCTCACCTATAAGTATTAGAAAGAGGGGTAAGCTAGTCCTGCGTATAGCTCAGTGATGATGAGAAATGAAGGATTTCACAAAGGTTTTATATTTTCGCAAACTTTTTTCCAAAACCATGCTATGCATATACATCAAGAATAAGAAGATTAACATGGATGACAGATATACAGGAACGAACTAAACAACGTATCAATCATGCATTTCTACTCTTCAAGGGTTGTACCAAGCAAGAATAGACAAAACTAATAAGTGAACGTCATACATGGTAATAACATCAACACCAATACTCAATTCTACTCTCTAGGGGTTGTACCAAGCGAGAGAGTATGCTAATGATACATCCTAACTCTCCAAGGGTTGTACCATGCGAGAGAGAATACTAATAATATGTCCCAACTCTCCTAGGGTTGTACCAAGCGAGAGACAGATAACACCAAAAATACGTCCCAACTCTCCAAGGGTTGTACCAAGCGAGAGGGTATGCTAATAATATGTCACAACTCTCCAAGGGTTGTACCATGCGAGAAAGAATACTAATAATATGTCACAACTCTCCTAGGATTGTACCAAGCGAGAGAGAGATAACACCAAAAATACGTCCCAACTCTCCAAGGGTTATACCAAGCGAGAGGGTATGCTAATAATATGTCCCAACTCTCCAAGGGTTGTACCAAGCGAGAGAGGGATGTGTATGATTCAAACTTAATCAAGCATACCTAAGCAATTTACATGATTCGACATATTAAAACATATTCATGGCTCGAGCATAAACCAAGCATGTTCACGTATATTTCATGTACATAACATATAAGCGTGTAGTCGTAAGTGCACCGTTTAGACAATCATGAATCCAACACCCAACATGGTGGAACATAATAATAACATTTAGAAAGTCACAACATAGCCATGCAAATTCATCAATCAACACCACTTAAGTGAATAATCAACAAGGGCTTTATATACTTCTCTAACTACAAGATTAATCAGCATGTAACCTCAATATCATCTCAAATCATACATATCTATATCATAACAATCTGGACGGCCTGCTATATCCTTAGAAATCATCAAACAAACCAATCTAAAACATGAAATAGGCAACTACAAGGCATACAAGTTATATAGGGCTTCATAATCAAGTTCTTATGCAAGATCTATTAACATTTATTCATAAAATCTAATTAAAACATACAAAATCAACCACTTAAATCTCTGTCCAGATTTTATTTCAATCATATAGTCCCGATCTACGTAATATAAACACATAATATGCTTCAAAACAAAGTTACTAATAATCACCAACATAGTTCTTCATAACATGACCTGAATTTCTTCATTCAGTTACCCTAGCAAATGATTTTGGAATTTAGTGAATCATATATCAAATTGAAGATCTATGAATTCTTTAACTCTGGCCATAAATTTCACTCAATTTCGACTTAAGATCTAAAAGTTATGACTATTTCCGTAAGATTGCACAAAAACTATCCAGCACCAGTACCTATCCAGGATGACCTACGATTTTTGCCATTTTTTGGGGTCTTAAAGTCAAAATTAGCCTTAGCCTATTTCTTCAATATTTTTTCAAAACTGAAAAATATAGTGACTCTCCAAATTTCAGCCTTTTTTGAGATCGTTTACTATTTTTAATATGCAAAATAAACTTAAGGCAGTGAGCTGTCAGATTTCACAAAAAATCCCGTAACCTACAGTCTCATGTATTTTTTAGTATGAAAATGATTTTTTCTCATGACATGGCCAACTGGAGAAATGATCCTTTATGAGTTTTATACCTTCTCTGAATTTTCCATATTTTTATAAAATCATCTACCTATAAAAAGGGGCTAAAATTTCAGGTTTGTACAAATCTGTTTAGTGGCAGCAAAATTCCCAATACCTACTGTCTGGTGTATTTTCGGGCATGAAAATGATTTTTTCTCATGACATGGCCAACAGAAGAAATGTTCTTCTATGAGTTTTCTACATTTTCTGAAGTTTTCAGATTTTTATAAAATCATCCACCGATAAAAACGGGATAAAAATTTTGATTGCTCAAATCTGTCCAGAATGGTTATTCCGAAAATTCTTGTATGTTTTGCTACCATATCATCAATAACAACACCTATTCATTCAAGCAACCTAAATAAGCATAAATCAACTATATTTGTATAGCTAGATACAAGCTTCATCATTAATAACATTCAAAAATTTCAGAAACATAACCTTGGTTTAAATCATCAAAAAGCATGCTTTCAACAATTCTAATCCATGGAATTTCAAATATAACTCCATACAAGCCTCATGAACCCATCATTATGCATTTATATCTCATAAATAACCATTTTGAAAGAATCCTCACCTTTGCTCTTGTGTTCTAGACGGAAATGGATCAAGACTCCCTTGAAGAAAACTAGGAAACACAAGGAAAGATGCTGGAGATGGCCTGGAGATCTTCTTCCCCCTCTTCCTCTCTTCTCTTGGTTGAGTTCTCTAGTGTGTGTGTAGAGATTTTGTGTGTGTTGAGTGGTGTAGTATGTGTTGTAGGGATTTGGTGTGTGTTGAGTGGTGTAGTGTGTGTTGAAATAATATCTAAGTTGTCTAATGAGGAGAGTGACCTCCAATTAAACTATGTTTTACTAGCATGTCATTTTGTCCTACTCAAGTTATTTTGGTTCTAATCTAAGTATACTAGTTAGATAGCCTACGCAATAAAATCCAATTATCATATAGGATATTTAAAATACTCGAATGCACGGTAACCAATGCAATGCACGTCAATCGAGAAAAATGCACATAAATTAATTTAAAAGCATACAAAATGATTTAATTATGTATGATATAACCTATATGCATACGTGGTCTCGGATCGGGTCTTACATGTTGCAACATGCAATTCCAGCTTCGCCTTCTTAGATTCTTTGACAAATATAGTTTTTCCAGTTGAAAGACCTTCTTGGAACCCAAGTCCAGTGTGATCTCCATTTGGCTTTTGAATTGACAACATATGATCAAGCTTCAAAGTTCCAGAATTCAGCATCTTCATATTCCGCTGAGTTTGTTTCAGCTCACGTTGTAACTCTTCAATCTTCAGATGTCTTTCGGCTGCTTGGATCTGATGGTTTCTCACAGATTTTGTCAAGTCAGCCGTTTGTTCCTCCAGTTCATTGATCTTTTCTTCTAACTCTTGATTCTTCTTGCATACAATCAGCCATTTTTCATACGTCTCCTTGTATGCTTTCATGATTCCTTCTTCATCCAGATCATCGTCACTCTCTGTTTCAGAATTTGTGTTGTTGTCATCTAATAACACATGTTCTGTTGTGGACGTTGTTGCAACAGATGGTGCGATATTAGTTGAAACAGTCTTTCTGCCATTTTGTCCTGTTGCAACAGCAAATGCAACATAATTGTTGGTGTATCCTTCACCACTTTCATAAACATCATCTGAATCTTCATCACTCCAAGTAGTGTTCATTGCCTTGTTCTTTTTCTTCAAGGAATTTGCACATTCAACCTGTATATAACCAAATCCTTCGCACTCCCTACACTGAATGCCTTTATTTTTCTTTTTCTCCTCGAACGATTTTTCATTTTGCCTTCTGAATGTCTTAGGATTTTTTGTAACAGTCTGCTTCCTTTCAAAAGTTGCTGGCCTATATCCACTTTTTTGCTTTTTCCATTTTTTCAGCACTTTGTTGAAATTCTTCGTGAGCAATGCTAAAGATTCAATAATTTCTGCATCTTCATCATGGTAAGAGCTTTGATCGTTTTGACTTTGAACTTTAGCTTGGAATGCAATATTTTTCTCTCTTATTTTCTGTTTA
This sequence comes from Ehretia macrophylla, assembly GCA_037974665.1. Taxonomy (NCBI): domain Eukaryota; kingdom Viridiplantae; phylum Streptophyta; class Magnoliopsida; order Boraginales; family Ehretiaceae; genus Ehretia; species Ehretia macrophylla. Next base: position 41,677,072 of record CM075774.1, read on the forward strand.
AATTTCATCTCAAATATCTGAAGTGAACCCATTAATTCATCTAGCTTTATGTCATCAATAACTTTTGTTCTTCGATGGCAGCAACCTTGATGGCAAATCTTTTGGGAAATGATCGTAACACCTTCCTCACAAGCTTTGAATCTGAATATTTTTCACCTAGTGCAAACGCCTCATTTGCAATGTCATACAACCTGCCATTGAAATCAGCAATAGTCTCATCCTCTTGCATCTTCAATTCCTCAAATCTTGTTGCAAGAATTTGAAGCTTGAACAGTTTGACAGCTGTTGTTCCTTCATATGTAGTCTGTAAAATAGTCCAAGCATCTTTAGCAGTTTCACTAGTTGAAATCGGTTTAAATTGATTTAGATCTACAGCATTAAAAATCGCATTTAAAGCCTTAGAATTATTATTAGCCAAACGATCTTCATTTGCGGTCCATTGATCCTTATTTTTGACACATCAATTCCTTCATCATTCTTCATTGTAAGATGCACCCATCCTACGACAACTGCCCTCCAAGCTTTTTCATCAATGGATTTGATAAATATTCTCATTCGAGCCTTCCAATATGAGTAGTTTGATCCATCCAATAGTGGAGGTTTGGTAATTGAACTTTTATCCTGAAATGTGTCCATATCTGCAAAACAACCAGAAAAAAACTTTCCCAAAGATCTATCTGAGTTAGTTTTATAACCTGCTCTTGATGCCACTTGATAGTTTCTGGCTCTTTAATTAATTAGCTAATTAATCAAATCAACTAAGTAAATTTACAGAAAAATAATTTTGTTGCGACAAAGGTAAGAACACATAAATTTTAACGTGGTTCAACCAACTTGGTCTACGTCCACGCGGCCACTCCTTGGCCAACAAACCAATCCACTAAGTTTCAAGATATTACAGACACCAATGGAAACTTACGCAATCAAAGACTCCCTCTTAACCCTTACTGCCTAGGTGTAAGACTCTCTTAATAGATTTTCTAGTTTGGCGAGCTCCCCTCGACTTACAAAGTTCTCTCCCGAGAACACACCTTCTTCTCCCGAAAAATATATACTAAAACATAAATAAAAGAGTTGAAACTCTAGATGGATTGGTCAATATATAAGACAAAAACAGGCTGTGTTGCAACACTAATTAAAACATTCAGTACACTCTGTTATACAACATGTTGCAACACGACCTGACACAGACTGCCTATAGTTAACTCACAATTTTGCTACTTATTTTCTGCTCACTACTCGCTACATATTCAACTGAGAATTGACACGTCTATTTGAATGATTTGCTAAGGATATTGAGTACAAGCAGAAGAGTCTTCAAGATAATCCAATTTAGCTCAAGAGTTCTTGATAACTTGATCTCTATCACATTATCATCTTATCTCCAAGATATCTTTACAATAACGTGGACTCTTCAAGAATACTTCTAGCATTAAAACATTTCAGAACCTGAATCCCTCCTGATCTTGACTTCTTCGTAGATTCTTGCAAGCTCAAACTACCACACGCAATATCTACAATTTTTGCAAAAATATAGCCAATAAAAAATAATAAAAATCAGATCCTAACAAAGTCCAAGTTAATTGTTTTTTTTTTTAATTTAAGAGAGCCCTAAGGTGTTTTACACCACTTAAAATATTACACACGAGAATGAATCTTGAAATTTTTTCGCATCTAAGCAAGAATCATATCGCTAGACTAAATGGCCAGTACTGGTCTAAACCAAGTTGTTTTAATTGCTAAGGAAAATATCTGTTTCAAAACATGAGGGGTTGTGTCAAATGAGAGTAATGAAATGATAGATTAGGAACGAATTATAGGTTATATTAATGTTACGAAAAAAGAACACTTTCTCCTAAAAAGATAGTATTCATATTTCAAATTAAATGTTAGAAATAGGCACACACAAAATAACAAAGGAGAAAGTAATCAAAAAGAAAATGGACACGCGAATTTTACATGGTTCGACAACTTGTCTACGTCTACAGGGCAACAATATCACTATTTTACAAAGGAGATGTGAAGAAGCCTGAGGTTCTAACTTGAAACCAATTGGTGTCAAGTGGAGTAGCCCAATATCTTATTAAATGGTCTAAGAGTTTATGATTTTTCTATGTGAGACAAGTGTATATTCTAACACTCCCTCTTATGTGTGACCTAATTTGAGAGGGGTCATACATGGAATATTAAACACGCGTGGACCTTATTTTGATATGGTCACACTTAGAAGATTGAATACATGTGGACCAAATTTTTTTTTAAGATGAGTCACACATGGAAGATTGAACACACATGTAGTAGATAATACATGTGGAATATTAAAAGTGAGTGGACTATGCACACATAAAAGATTGAAAACAAGTAGACCTGATTTGAGATGAGTCGCACGTGAATGATGAATGAGACTAGACCATAGGCCTAACTCTGATACCATGTGTAGAAGCCTAAGGTTCTAACTTGAAACCAATTGGTATCAAGTGGAGTAGCCCATGATCTTATTAAGTGGTCTAAGAGTTTATAATTTTTCTATGTGAGACAAGTGTATATTCTAACAGGAGACTTTATAAGGTAGGACACTCTAGCTATAACAAAGAAAGAATTTAACAGAGACTATAGAAAGTGCTATGCCTCACTCTCAATTTTCTCTACAATTTCCTACTCCAAGCATACCTTGAATAAGACCTCAATTCCTCATTTTATAGATGAGTTGCCAGCTTATTCTAGCTATACATCTTAGTTGTCAAAATATAAGAATACAAACTCAACTTGAACACTAATTTATCATACAACTAAGAATACAAATTCAACTTGAACTTTATTTCTTCAAGACATTGAATTTGAGAGTTCAAATCAAATTTGAAGACAATCTTGAGTTGGCAATGGTTACTTAGTCAAATTGAGTTGCAGTATTTGACTTATCTTGCCAACCTTATCACCAACTTCAACATTAAACCTAATTAAAATTGTCAAGCTCGCATGATATACCCATATAATCGCAGGAAATATGAGAGATCCGAGAAGAGTACTCTCTAGTTCTACTACCATCTCTTAAACAAAATGGTCGGTCTTACGATCAATCATGACATTAAAAGAGTGTGAGTTTGACGCGCTTATAGAGATGTCTACATGTCCTTCTCACTTGCAGTTCTAATCATTTAAACTATCCATATGTTTTATAATTTTTTTGTCTAAACAAAATTTCCTGATTAACTACCCTTTAAAAGGATATTTTAAAGTCAAAATCCAAAGTAATTTCCCCATCAAATGGAACCAAAATAAGGGGAAAAAAACTTAAAAAAATGTCCCGATTGTTCAACAAACCTTAAAAACATCCTGATCGGTCAAATGATAAAGACTACACATGAGAAGAGTGCGTGAACCTCATAGGTGCGTGAGACCCATGTGCCTCTAAAGTAATGATTGGTCATAAGCCGACCCTCAAAAGAATGGACATTAGAAACTCAAGAAATGGCGCAAATGGCCCCTATTAATTCTTCATAATTTTAAATTTGTTCTTATTGTTCAAAATTAGTCAATTTAGTCTATATTATTTTTAAAAAAAATTAAATTTGTCCTTATTTTTCATAATTAGTCAATTTAGTCCCTATTATTTTCATATAAAATTTTAAATTAGTCCTCAATATTTAAAAAAAATTATGATTAGATTGAATTTTTTTAAAATTTTGAATAATATAGATGAATTTTAATTTTTTAAAAAATAATAAAGATTAAAATGACTAATTTTAAAAGATAATGACGGATCTAAAGTTTTGGACAAACTATTTGTACAATTTTCCCTCAAAAACTCCAGGGAAAAATGGGCTAAAGGCCTGCAACGTTATATCCACTAAAGCCCACAGGCCCACAATTCGACGAGGGTCTCTATATAAATAAAGCTTCAAAAATCCTCCTTCGCGCGTTTTTTGAATTTCAAAAAGAGAAAGAAAAAAAAAAAAAAGGCAAAAGCGATCGCAAAAATTTGTAGAAAAGCGAAGCGATACAGTGAATGAGATGGAGAAATTGGAGGAGACTGGAGAAAAGCAAGCTTTTCCGAAAGCTCACGTCGCGATTCGTTGCGCTAAAGCAGCGATTTTGCTATCATCACTGAAAAATTTCCTCAATCCCACCAATGATCGCCAATTCCAGGTAGATTACCTTTACATATATTTATATATGTGACATCTGATCCCGCATTGATTCTATATAAGATATGTGCTCAATTTACAATTATTTGGGTTCTCTACTATAGTTATCATGAGTTTAAATATTTTGGATTGATTAATTAGGCTCGATGTATTGACAAATTAGCACTTGGACTTGAATTGTTACAATATATACATATGTATGCGTAACATATGTAGAATATTTTCTATTTATGATCGCTAATTCCGGGTAGATTGCCTTTATATTTATGTGTATATATATATATAACATCTAACCTACGTTCATTTGTACAAGATATGTGCTGAATTTATAATAGCTTAGGTTTTCTATTACTATTGTCATGAGTTTTAGTATTTTAAGTCGGTTGATTAGATTTAATGTGTTGACAGGTTATTAGTCAAACTTAGATCATTACAACATATATATGTGTGTGTAATATAAGTACAATATATTCTAATTTTTTATTTGGGTATTCGAAAGATGAAGAAAATGTATATTAAACATGTGGTCCAAAAACATCCTGTCCTTTATTAATTTTATATAAGATATGTGTTCAGTCTATAATAACTCGAGTTCTATATTATTAGACTCAATATGTTGACAAGTTAATAGTCAGACTTGGATCGTTACAATATATATCCGTGTGCGCAATATATGTAGGATATTTTCTAATTTTGTATTGGGGTATTTAAAGGATGAAGAAAACGAAGAAGTGGAGATGCTAAAGATGGAGTTGGTAAAGGAGAAGATGAAGAATAAGAAAGTGAAGCTCTGTAGCTTGATGGAACTGTTTCTGCAGATTATGTTTTTGCTCTCTTTCTGGACTCTGTGCTTGTTGCTAGCATTCAATTTTCTGGGGTGATGTTTCGAAGAAGCTGTAAATGAGTAACTGCTTTTTACATATTAATGGAGTATGGAGATTGTAGTTATGAATTCGTTTTGGTACTTTGTGTTGTTGAGAATGTTAATGGGAAATTGAGATATGTTGATTGTTTGGGTGGATATTAGTTTTGAATAATTTTGACTATATATATATATGGAGTTTTTAGTTGAATGATTCGAAATTTGATTTTGGTAGAATCAAGTTGGTATGAATTCATATATAAAGGTAGCTCAGTGTACAGAATTCTATAACAGGACGAGTTCAATGAAGTGTCGGGCCACTTCCGAATTTATCTTATGTAGTGTTACCTTGTATTTTTTAGTTAAGTTTGTATGAATTCATCTATAAAGGGAGATTGGTACATGAAGCTCTATTATAGCACGGGATTCGAAAAAATGTCAGACTCACTTTTGGGTCTATTTTATGCAATATTACCTTACATAATGTAAATAGGGCTGTTTACAATAGATTTTAAAGTAAGTTCAACACTTTTTTAAACCTAATGAATAACGAAAGTTTCGTGCACTAGACTACCTCTTTATTTGCTTCATTATTATCAATACTGTAAGGAAAAAGGGACAACACCAACTGAAGTTTAAAGAATTTATACAGATCACGCTTACTACACCTTAAGTTCAATGCTGAATGCAGACCAGAATACTAGTTTCGAACACAATTTCAGAAATCATATGTTCTCAAATTTGAGTTCGACTCTAATTCCTATATTGAGACACAAAGAACTTCGTGCTAAATTAATGGCGTAAAATCAGGCTGCAATACTTAAACCCATTGTGAAAGTAGTATTAAACCTAAGTCTATATAACTAATCTGGGACGAGGTGTTACAGCTTTTGTGACGATTGTTAGTCCGATATTCTGACGATGACGAAATGAGGTGGAAAAGGAATAGATAAACAAAACTTGCCAACTACTGCAAGAAAGGATCACAATGTAGAATAAGAGAAATGTTTATATGTATGATGTCATTATATACCAAACCATTTTCATAGTGGTTCTAGTCACAAACAATGGCCTCCATCAGCAATTTGTACTACTCCTGCATGGATAGAAATAGTGCATTTTTTTGAGCTACATATTGCTGAGGGAGGCTGGTAGAATTTTGCTGCAGTTAATATTCTGACACCTGCAATTGGGTTTCAGACGCGTTTATCTTTTATTCAATTCTACGAACTACTATTTACAAGAATCAGTATATAGTGATCTTCATTCACGAATTTCAGAACCACGTCCTATTTGCCAAGGCTTCTGCTGGATGGAAGTCTTCCTACTGAAACAAGCAAATGCAGGTGCAAACCGTGCAACGAGAAAAGGCTGCATAGCAGAAGAAAAGCAATTCAATGTTGCATAATCGAGAAGTAAAGAAACATTGCACCCACATAATATAGTTCATATCAGGCAACAAAACGAAAAGGAACACGTTAGGATTTGTCTAACCTGAAGGACAATTTAATAGGCTTACTAAGAGTATCTGTCATTATATTCAATACCCTGGCAAACCTAACAACTGCATTGAGTGAACATAAACTCGAGTAAGAATATTAGCGGAGGTAAATTGAGCTTCAGATATGACTACTAAAAGTAGCCGGGGATCCACTGAAGAAAGCAAGAAAACCCCTTTAAATTTACAACTTTTGCATACAAACGCGATGCCAGTCTTTCTCAGAAACAAGGACTAAACAGCAAGGAAGGTGTACATTTAAGGGCCAAACTGATCCGAAAAAGGGGGAGTTCTATGCTTTAGCTAAGCTCTTGATACTCTGTGAGTTCTTCTTAATGATGACACGGATTCTTATACATTGCATTGCCAAGAACATATGACAATTTTTTCACTATAAGGAGCAAACGCACGTCTAAATAGGCAGAAGACAAAATGAGCATTTCAGCTGATGCATTATGAGAATTTTGAGACTCAACACATGGCATTAGAACTTCACTTTCAGTAATTTGTCAGTTTCGAAGACAGATAAAATGATAAACTAAAAACCCATAAAGTGAGGATGCAAGATAGAGATTTTTTGAGTAGCACACAAGTCTCTTTTCTTAAATGTTTTGGTCTATATTTGGCCTTCAAAAGCCCGTAGAAGGGATGTATGGCACGCTATAATGTGCGAAACCGAGCGAAAATTGAATTGAACATTACACTGTATAGTAGAATGAAACAGAGTACCTTTAGTCAAATGCATAGGGATCATCTGCATATGGATTTAGTGATCCTTCTGAGAACAAATCACCTATGTTGGAAGGTGTTGGATGAACGCCTCCTTTGATGCCCTGCATCATATTAAAATGGGATACACTTAAACAAGGTAAAGAAAACACTATAGCACAACACTTAAACAAGGTAAAGAAAACACTATAGCACAGTATTCATTTCACAACACAAGATTGCACGAGAAGGTTCTTCCATCAGACACCCAGAATAGGTTCAGTATTTTCATATTTTTCAGTTACACTTTTATCTGAGCCAAAGGTTTCCCAGGTTGCAGATGAACAAATGATTACATTACATACAATTAATGGAGGGCATTTATGATGAGCCAAAAGATTTAGCAATATACATTTTCACTAAAATAAAATGCCTGTCCTAGATTTTCTGTACCAGACTTTCTACAAAACTCGAGTGTGAAAAGAGCATTTGCTGATTTCAATAAGACACAAGCTCAGGAATGTCACATTTGTATTTACTTGCCTTCATCGAGTTTCTGGGAGTACTGGCTTTTGGTGTACCCCTCTTTCCATTCTTCCTTGGTTCCTGCAAGTTAGACACAAAAGATTATACATGATGGCCAAACTAATCCGTTTAATATGTATATTGCTTGTGAGGTCGTGTAAAACTGTGTATCAGTCAAAATTCATACCCCAAACATGACTGTACTTTTAGTTTTTCTTTTCTTTGTAATCGTTCTACCATTTGTCGTTTCAACTTCATATTCATGATGGGTAACCTGTCATGTGATGAAGTAAGTCAAAGTACGTGAGACAAATTATAAATCCAGTCTAGCATGTGATCGAACATATGAATAGTGACATCAGGCTGATTTCAAGAACATAGAAAGTCATCCCAAAAGGAAAAAGAAGAAGGCAAAAACTGAAACTTCGGAGAGAAAATAAGAACAACAAAGTGCTGAGGCAGCTCACTAATTTGTCAATGTTGGCATCACCAAACACTTTGGCATACACAACATAATTTATGGCAGATCCCGTAGTCTCTTACCTTCCTACTGTGCTTAGGCAGACTCATCACGCTGCCTGTATTCGCCTTCTCCACTTTCTTCAACAAGTTTGAGACTGGTGTTTGAGTTACATTCAGGTAAGGCGATTCCTATCAGCAACAAAGATTATATGTTTAGTCTACTTGCCTATTCTAAAATCAAGGAGAAAAATGAAAAGAACTTGGATGCTTTCTGTATTACCTTCTCTTTCATTTCGGACCTCTCCACATGCTGAATTCTTTTGCTGTTGTCTGATTTTCTCATCTTGGTTGATGAAATGGAATAGTTCTGCAAATTATGGAGTACCCCAAACTGGTGATGATATGATATATACTAATTAAGCAGGAAATCAGAAGTCAAACTACATTTTAGAGATCCCAATACTCTGTAGCCAGCAGTGGGAAGATGTTTTGACGTCTCTCAAAACTGGAATGGTAATATAGAAACATTATGTGAGAATCTCTGCCTTACCCTTCAAAGTTACTCAGCCGATTGTAGACAGCTAACATTTTGGAAAGATGGAGAATAGACGATTTCCCAGATCTCTATTACTTAATACCAATTAAAGCAAGACAGATGCACAGCAGATACTTATTTTGTGATAACAATGTACAGATTAAAACGCTTCTCCCTTTTTCTTTTATGCAAAAAATTTATATGCACTTATGCAACTAACAACTTCCAATCACGTAATTTCAAATCTACCGAGAAAACTACATATTTCAACATAGTTGATTATTGTGAGCATAGAATGCAAAATAGTTTAACCACACTAAGCTCTTCAGAGCCCCACTGATCTTTAATTGCTGACCAACAATCAAAATTTTAGGTTAGGGATTCGAGTTGTGAAAACAGCCTCTTACAAAATGTAAGGTAAGGTTGTGTACAATAAACCCCAAGATGGGTCCGATCCATCCCTAGACCTGACATATAATGGGAACTTCGTGCAACCAGGATTCCCTTTTTAAAAAAGTCAAACCTCATAAAGCATTTAATTCAAATATTCAGTGAAAAGATCCAAATGACCTTTTAGTGAGAACTTCCATACATGAATTATATATGAAAATGGAAAGAACATATAACCCGACATTGCAAAAATACAAGGATGAAATACATTAAAGTCAGACCTTTTTTGAGTTCACTTCTTGGTCCTCCTGAGGATTGTCACTCATCACTTTCCACTGTAATTGCAGCAAAGCCCTCTGCTTCTCTTCCTGAGATATAAAATAATCAGAGTTAAAAAGACGCAGTATAAGTCCAAGATATTCCATTTTCATATATATATATATATTGAGAGAGAGAGAGAGAATTGATTAGGAGGACCGACTTTGGCCTTCTGAATATCCAACTCCTCCTGTAGTCTTCTGCACTCATCTTCATGCTCACACTTCAAAGCTCTTAACTGAGCTTCATGTTCATTCCTCAGCAACGTGGTTTTCTGCAAAAGCCATGCCTATGAGCTAATATGATCTATTTTGTCAAGTAGTTGCACTAGAAAAAAATCAGATGATGTGTACCTCCCTTAATTCATTTTCGGCTTGAAGTTGAACACGTCTTAGCTCTTCATTGTGCTTGGATATAAGATTCAATTCCTTTTGGTCATGCTCTTGCTGAATACGACTAACCTGCAGGGTGTGTGAGGTAAAGGTCAATCTGTAAAGTTCTCAACCTACTTTTAAACTTATGAGTTCTTAAATCGTAATGCACATCTACTATGAGAATCAGATAAAAGAAAAGTGAGAGTCCGCCCAGGGTGATGTCTTACAGGTAACATCTCACACACAAGCTCCAGATCAAGAATATTAAAGAGGAAATTTTCTCGTAAACTGAATTGATACTCCAACAATAGATTTCTTATATCTGATCAGATTGGAGGTAGCAATAGAAGCAATGATTTTCTAAATTCTCAAGCATAGATGACCACACACACACACCACACATGATTTTGGTATGGCCTAGTGGTGGGGTATCCTCCCTGGCATGTGGGTGGTTAGGGTTCGAATCTTAGGGGTGGGGGCAGAGGTAAAAAAAAGAGCATAGAGGACCACACTCCACAGTATGCTAATTCAATTTCAATGTATAGGTATAGAATTCCAGTAACAATTTTTGTATAATATAATACATAGGTATAAAGTTACTGTAAGTTTATAAGATAACTTCATCCTAAATACAAAAATAAACTTTTCCAATGTCAAAAAAAAAATGAAAAGCAATAAAGCAGTCAGTAACGGATCTCGAAAAATCGCGGAACTTTGTTGATCATGATAACGATATCATCTATTCTTCTGATACATACCAGAGCAGCATGTTCTTCCTGTACTCGCATCAAATACTTCTTTGACTCCTCTTTGCATTCCTCAAGCTTTTGCTTAAATTTTCTTTCCATTTCCCCAATTACTTTCTCTGCCTGAAGGTTGCAACAAGTAATAATACACTTTAATAGCCATAGCTCCTCAACCACAGCAAATAATTAAAATAAAAAGGAAGTGAATAAACCTTTTCTTTCTCAAGATTAACACTCTGCAGCTTTTCCACCTCATACTTATTCCGGATCTCATTGATGGCCTAACTCCAAGATCAATTTCAGGGGAAAAGAAAATAAAACAGACAAAGATAGAAGTAGATGAAAATGGAGAATGGTCTTGAAGGTTTATGTAGTTTTGACGATGAAGGAAAATACCTGATCATTTCTCTGAGATATCTCCTTTAAATGCCTTGACAATTCCAACTGCTTACTTTCCAACATCTGATCATATTGTTTCTTAGCATCAATAAGCTTGCTTTCTGCATCAGTTAGTGATGCCTGAATCTGCAGAAATGCGCCATAAAATTATAAAAATATTTAAAGAGTTTGTACTACATTGAATACGACATAAAATTCTTGTTGATAGCACCTCTGCTTTCTGATCTTCCAATTGTTTCTCTCGATCTTTAAGTTCCAGAACAAGCTGACCCTTTTCTTCTAATGTACTATCAAGCTGACTAATCTGTTTCTCCAGTGCATCCGTATGCTCTTTACACTTTTCTATTTCCTTCTGAAGTAAATCAATCTCCTCCTCTTTTTTCACAATATCTGTCCGTAGCTTTTCAGTTTGATCTTTGTTTTCAGTTTCTAATTCAGAATGTTTCAACAACAGATCTTGCTGCATGATTAAAGGAAAAATAGATTAGGCTCTATTACATGCCATCCTATAAGGCACATAATTTTGAGCATAAAAATTCACCATCTTTTTCTCAGAAGATCTTGAATTTTCAGATAGCATGTCAAAATCCTCTTGCAATTTGGTGATCAGCAATTCCATCTCAGTCTTCTTAGAAATAAGAGCTTCTGCTTCAGACTCCAATCTCCGAATTTTCTCTTCCACTAAGCGGCATTCTTCTGCATGCTGTACCATTGCAAATTCTTGCTCTTTCTGAAGTTCAGTGACCTTATTGTTCAACTCCTCATTAACCAAATGTAAGGAAATTTTCTCTGATGCAATGGATACGTTTTGACTTTGGAGCAGGGCAAATTTTTGTTTGGCACATTGAGCAGTAAGGTTTTTCTCCTCTTGTGCCAGCTTGAAGCAAGTTTCATATAAAGCATTAAGCTGAACAACTTTATCCGAGAACGTCAAGCTTTGATTCTCCAATTCTGTAAACTTCGTTGTCAGCATCTTAACAAAGTCTTCAAGGTTCTTGATCTCCTTGAGTGCCATGTCTAATTTGTTGGTAAGATCATTGTTCTTGGATACAAGATCACTCGTTTCTTTCTCCAACTTCTCCTTAGAATTCCTCAAATTTAACAGGCCATCTTCTTTTAGTTTCAACTCAAGATGCAATTGCTCGAATTTAGAGTTCAAACTTTCTATTGTCAATCCATTAGCTACAGCAGTTGCTTCAAGATTCTTAATCGTAGCATCTGCCCAAAGAAAAATAGAACTTAAAAGCGTAGAAGCTGAATCAATTATGTATAGAATTAGAAAGAGTAGACGCTAATTCAATTATATACATGAGACTTTTTGTGGAGGAAATGAATAAACTGTATCAGCATTTCAGCATAGAGAGAGTGCTCAAAAGGTGATGGCATAAGACAACCTTTAAGGAGTACTCTTGCTCAAGCTTAAGATATTCCAAGTTCTGGCCGACAAGGCAGATATTTGAATCTTGGCGAGAAAAGATTTCATTTTAGGGCAACAGAGCGCATTATACAATGACTACGAATTCGTGAAATGCATTAATTGACCCAATCAAAGCTTCAGACCAATTGAGTAGATTATTTAGAGACTTGCACACGTTACTGGAGATGATATCTGTAGGTCAGTTTTTTTAACTTGATATGCATGATTCAATTAAACAACATCACAGAGATATTAATAGCTAAGATAATAACAGGTGAAGGTTCTTCAAAGTTCTAATCATACTATGAAAATCTATACCTTTCATAATTTTAATGAATCACTTTAAAATAGATAGTGTCAGGCTCATCTCTACTTTCACAAATTTCAAGTACATAATCAGTTCCTAGGACTTTGAGTAGGCACTGTTTTCAGCTTCATGCAGTAACAATGTTTGCCCAAGTTATTCAGGTTTTGGTTCTATGAAATCCAGTAAAACACTCTGTCACAAATTATTAAAGCAAGCTCTTAAATGAACATGTTTTTACCTTTTTCCTCAATGAGACTGGCTGCTCTGCTTTGTTCATCCCTGAAAGATTTCTCCATTTCCTCCTTCTCAATTCTAAGTTCCTTTATCTCGTTTTCACCTACAATTAAAATCCAGAAACATTTTGCATATTTTACATTAGTTAGGCACAAAATTTAATTACAAAATACTGGTATATCGAGCATAAAGCCTTAGCGATTCTGTCGTTGAATCTGCCAGTGAAATAATTACTGAATCAACACATATTATTAAACCTCAACAAGACACAACAAATTTACAGAATTAGGGAATTGAAGAACTTACGATTTGTAACAGTTTTCTCTGAAGATTCTAACTGCACGGACAGAGACTTCATCTGGTCATGCAAATTGTCAAGAGCAACTGATGTTGCCGAGAGCTTATCTTCAAAGTATGCCTTGTCTTTCTCCGCTGTTGAGCAGGTTTAAAGTCAATAATACAGCATACATTCTCATGACAGAACTGAAACTACCAATACATAAAGCATATATACCTTCCTGAACCTGACCAGCCAAGTGCTGTAAAGTTTCAGTAAGTTGATCACATAAGGTCTTTGTCGAAGAGAATTTGGATTCCAGCCCCTTCCATAGTTTCTCATCTTCTTTCTGCTTCACTTTTAGCTTCGCATTATCATTATATGCATTCCGTAATTTTTCTTCCAGTACATGAACATGCTCTGTCACTTTCTTTAGCTTAGAATTCTGAATTTATCAATTATCATGACCACATTCATTTCAGTCTCACTAATGAATACAACACTAACACCTTTATCAAAAATTTACGACACATTACACATAGATATATCTTACATATATACACATACACACATATACACATCGAAGCATGTTCACAAATACATAAAAGCACTTCGCTTGTATCAACGTTTGTACATACCGGTCATGAACATATACATGTATATATGCGCATATAGACATGTATATTAAAATGCATTAACCAATCTATACACACATATATAAATCTATAAGCATAAATAATTTATTTTTATGCACGTGACGCACACATACACATATATACACAAGCTCTAAACATAAATAAAATTTACACACGCACACAATTACATGTATATATACATTTATATATAGATACACACACATATAAACCTATAAACTTCTACACACACACACACACACACACGATAACACAATTATATAAATCACATGTAAAATTGCGAAATTATTAACAAACAATGCTACTATAGAAAAGATATATGTACGAGAGCCGCACACACCTATATAATTTATTAAAAAAATAATAATCAATTAAAACGCTTATTTACCGCCAATTCAAGATCAGTTCTGGCCGAAGCTTGCTCTTTGACCAATTTCTCTGCAAAAAAACCGATAAAAACCAAATAATTCAACACATAACTCAAATTATCTAAAAATTTCACCACGAAACCAATTTTTTTTTCTGGAAAATAATAATAAAAAAAAACCTGCTGTGAGCTTCAAGTTCGCGAAGCTTCCGAGAGAAACAGAATCAGAAGAAGCTCGCGAAGCGATCGCCACCGTCTTCGCAGCTCCGGTACCGGAAGCTGATCGCGATCGCAACTGATCCAAGCTCTTGAAGCTTGATAATCCTAAAAGCTTACTCATTTCCAAATCAAACAAATCGAAAGCTTTTTGTGATTAAAATGCAGCAAAAAAAAAAACCCTAGAGATTTTATAATCGGAGCGATTTGGTTTCAAGAGGTTTTGTTTTGGAGGTGACTGTGGAGAGGTTTGCGAAGGTACAGTGAGCGTTTCAAAAAATGAATCTGGCGCGAAGTGACGTGGTATTTATAGTGGTCGGTTTTTCAGTTAGAGGCGTGGGGTACGATCGTGTGTGATGGGCTCTACGGAATTTTATCGTAAGATGAATAAGATATTTTTTATTTGTGTTTCTTGGAAATTAAAAGCCCCATTGTTTTGATTGGGAAGAGATATTATAGTATTATGAGTGAAATTGAACAATTATAAATTATTAATATATTTATAAATAATAATGTAGATAATTTACAAGTACGATTGAATCACACTCATAATGAGTTATATTATAAAAATATATATATATCCTTAATCGTTTTGATTGGACAAAATGGATAGAAACAACCGGGGAAAGAAAAAGAAAGGAAGGGATAGACGAATTTCCTTTTCCTTGTTTGAATTTTTTTTTTCTGTAGATGCAATTGAAGGTCATTCTTTTCCCCTCTAAATTGGGAGAAAAGATGAGGAAAGTAGTAATAATAAATGAAAGACAAAAATATCGTCATTAGGAAAATTCTAACAACAAATTCTAAATCATCTGTCATTGTTACTTTTGTCTATCTTGGCAATTTTAGATCTAAATGATTATCGTCTCATTTCTATTCCTTCTCCAATTTAAATAAAAAAATTGTAAAATTCTTTCATTTCCTTTATCTTGTGGTTCTTTTGGCTCTAAATGGCATGTTTTATCAAAATGGTGGAGCAAGGTGTGGCGGCTCTTTATGCCAAATTAGTACCTACAATTTTGCTAGGGTTAGATCAAAATTTTTATTTTAGTGCGATTATAAAACAAATATATTATTTTGAGTGGGGGAAATTTTAATTTTTATATTAAAACTACATATATTTTTTTAAAAAATTGTGGAGTAAATAAACATATTTTAACAGAAATTTAAAGCCAGTAAGTTAGTGAGGGTTATAGTCCCAACTAATAATATAGTGGATAAGCCCTTGATTTTGCCTTATGTTTGACATATATACTAATCTCTCCATCAAAACTTTACTCTAGTAATTAAATACAATTGAAATAGCAATTAAGTGGAGAATTACATAGATTAGGGTAATTTTGAGCTCTAATACCATATTGAATTATCACATCATCTAAAGTTTAAACTGTTAGAAATAAATTATTATATTTATTTATTATCTTCAATAAGATTTTTAAGTGTCAGCTATAGCAAAAACCGTTATAATTATGAGAAAGATTTCCAAGTAAACTTATATATGATATAGTCTTGAACCCCTTGTATTCCGTTGGTTATGCAAATGAAATTATCAACATTACTTAGTTTGGCAAGCCAGTGCACAAGTCTCCTTTCATGAAGGCTAGTTTGTAACAAAGCTATCTGTTGGAGAGTGTTAAAGTGAATTCACCATACAAGACTTGAACACTCATTGAATTGATCAGGTCCATGTATGTGCGTATGTGTGATGTTCAAGAGTGAAAGAAACAACGACTAAATATGTAATTATGACTTGATTATATATTAGGTTCGAATCAGTTAAGAGATAATTTTTTTAAGACTAATTTCTGTAGGTCTTGAGCCTAACTAATTAGACTATACTTTTCTTGATGGGATGAATTGTCTTAAGATTCGAATCCTGATGTGAATTCAAATAACTTTTGAGAAGCATTATATGTCATCAAAATATGTAAAAAAAAATTATAACTGAATCCAAACCGATCTCTACAAATAATAGAACTCACATGGTGTAGGATTATCAATATTGTGAATAACTTAAAATTTGACCAGTCCAACCCAATAATTTTCCATATATATAGTTATGACCGAAGGATTGGAAAGCTACTTTTCCCTAGCTTGGTACTTGTCCAACTAACCTATCGGCATTTGATCTCATTATAATGAAAGTTTCTTGTAAGGAAGAGCTTCTACACGGTTCAGTTGGAGTTAGGTTAACAATAAGTCTGGAGTTGACTGAGTTAGCTAAATATGGAGTTGATCTTGATTGACTTTGCTTTCGTTGTTTGTGGAATTAAGGCGCTGACCTAACAAAATGGTTCCAGGCCATGGAGGGTTAGGATGCAAATGGTTTAATTGTCGCTCCGGTATTTGATTGTTACGCCTTAAATTTAGAATTTTGAGCACGTAAACGAGAATAGTATATTTAAAAATAACTTTTTTGACCTTAAATTTACAAAAAAAAAAGACTTCAAATTCACTGCTTTAAAATATTTAACTCGAGTTATAATTTAATATCACAATGTTACATTATCTTATCTATCTCACACACAATCATCGATGGCGTATCTATTATTTAAATTGTGGAGGTTGTAATCTCCACTAATCCTACAAAATATTTTAAAATACTCCTATATAGTTAGCTAACAAAATCATTTTGCCCTCATTTAATTACACATCTCTACTAATTTTAATTTTCAAAACTACTTAAACTCCCAACAAAATATTCTAAATTCGTTCCTACAATTACCCCCTATCGAGTACCTAATGATGTTAGGGGATAAGTGACTCAAAGATCAACACTATCTATGAATACCATTATGTTACCTCTAAGGTTAAACGAACCCGTAAGTTGAAATCGTATCATAAAATAAAAATAATTATATTAGATCTAAAATACATTAATCCAAAATGTCAACCTCAGTTATTACTTACCATAACACTATGTTTTAAACCACTCTCTTATAATATTTCAGACTAACATTATACATCACATTAATCATATCATAGAAGCAAGCTTCTTCTGTTTCCTTGTTATGTCTTCGCTTTTCTCCTTGAGGGATTTAATAAGTTCATTCTCAAGCTTGTAAAGTAGGCAGAAATGGAAGAATGCCAAGCACAATTAAAAATCATCACATGCAAAATTATATCTCGATGTCTTTTAAGTAATAACTTAATCTAAAAGTTTAATTTATTAGATAATATATACAAAATTAGTTTAATACTTTCAATTCGGTATTATTAAACTATGTATGTGCCAAATAAAATTACAATGACGAGACTTGTGCTTACAAGTTTAAGTTGTCTAGTGACCAAACAAGTATTATATTATGAATAAATCAATTTAGTCTCTGAAATTTAGTATAAAAACTAAATAAATTTTTATTACTTTAAAAAAATATGACATTACAGAAATATATTTAATATTTAATATTTATGTTAAACTTCAAAGTTATAATGCCCTGCTGCAAACTCAACTGGTTTAATGCCACCACATGTATCACATTGATATAAAGTAATAAAGCACACACTTCAGTACTCAATAAATAGTGACAACTATATGTTCACACATTAAATGCCCCCACCCCATGCAGGATATCGGATGTGTACTTTCATTGGAATGTGATTGACATTTCCTAAATATACCCAAATAAAAAATGAATCTAAGAAAGATTTCAATGTAGAAGCTAAATAGCGCAGCATTTGACTTTTCTTCAATCTACTTCATTTTTTCCTATTCCAAATAAGGCCACTTGTCTTTTCAAAATAAAGTCAATTAGGAAGAACAATAAATTTCTTGTTCTTAATTAATAAAAATACAATGTTTAAATATGAATTGATTTAACTCGATCAAAATTTTAACTAAAGTTTATGCTAGCGAATACGAAAAAAAATTCTTTTTTGAAGTGCGATTAGCAAGGGAAATAACTAAAACAAGAAGTTATAGTCAAAATTAAGGTACAATTTTGGTTAAAAATATTTTATGTTATGTCCTTCACATCATTTTTTTCCCCTGTGGTAAAGAATATATGCTACTATCTCTATTTATTCTTTAAAACAAAGTATATTATTTTTTTGATGACGTAAGAACACAACTTGTTGAGTCCGAACACCAATTAATAAACCCTTAATAGAGTAGTGTGCTCCCATACATGTACCATCTCAGTCAAGGACCATAGTTTAATTCAAAAATTATCATGCCATGTGGTGAATGTTTGGTCATCGTTAATCTCTAAAATCTGATTTCCTATCATTAATTCCATTAAAAATGAATTCGAGCCTTATGAATATACTTGTTTATATATAGAGAGAGAGTTGATTGATTATTTTTTTTTTTTAAAAAAAAACTCATTATATGTTGTGATATACATATATAATTTTCTCACTTTTGTTTATAATTTCATCAAACCACCATGAATCTTAATTATCGGACAAGTAATTCAAATTAGTATCAAATAAAAAATTGAGATAATTGAATTTTTCTGGTCAAAGTCGTTAAATAGGACTTCTAGAAAAACACATAGACCAGAAAAAAAAATTAAATTAAATTAAATCAAATCAAATACGAGAAAAAAAAAAAGAAAAGAAAAGAGAAAGAGACGAGAAAAAAGGAAAGTTGAATCAAACCTATCACCCCCACCCCACGCCATCACCCCACCCAACTCTCGTGAAATTTGTGTGTGAGTTTATATATATGTATGTGTGTTTGTATTTTTTTAAAAATTTTATGATAAAAAAATATTTTTTACTGTAATATTTAAACTCTATAAAAATTTTACAACAAACAAACGTAATCCAAACACGAGAATAAAAGAAAAAAGCAAAAGAAGAAAAAGAAAAAGAAAACTCGACAGCTCAAACATAAACGTGTACGTCATCCACTCGCCTCTTTAGTAACATCAACATTCTCCAATCAACACACACCCTAAGCAAAACTACTATAACGGCCACCATGCCGCCGTCCGGCGACGGAGCAACCTCCTCCGGCTCGTCGGACAGCCGTTGTGATTGCAATTGCTCCGCCGGCGACGAGGACCTCCTCGACCGTGGAAACTGCGACCGTTGCCGGCGGCGAGGATCGAACCACCTCCCGTCATCCTCCTCCTCGTGCTCGCTCCTCAGCTTCGATTCGTACCCTGTCCAAGACTACAACAAGCTGTGGCGTGTCTTCACTGCCTCCGTTAAAGGCTTCACTATCGGCACTGGCCTCAAAGGTGGCCTCGCTCTCTTCGCTATCGTCTCTCGCCTGCGTCGCAGACGATCCTTGCCCTCCGCGAGGTAAAATTTCAGTCTTGTTTCTTGCTTTTCATATACATTTATGCACTTTCAGATCTAATCTTTCACTTATATGTATATATATGTCTTCTCATGTTCGTAATTATACATAGAGAGAGTATATCTATAATGTGTCGATGTATATATTGTGCATGTCTACATTTTCTTTTCAATTTTTACATTCATATATAAAACATGTGTGTATATATAATTATATATTGTGTGTATATATGCATATATGTATATGTTCATATCTAGAATTGGTAACTATATATATTTCTTTAGTGCACATTTAGAATGTGAGTACATACATACAATACAGACATATATATATAGATGCGTGTGTATGTATGGATATATGTATGTATACATACATACATTATATATGTATGTATTGTGTGTATATGTATATGTATATCTTTATGTGAGTATCTAATTTTTTCTTAATTCATTATATATATGTGTGTGTGTGTGTGTGTGTGTGTGTGTGTGTGTGTGTGTGTGTGTATTGTGTATATGTGCATGTATTTATATTTGTATTTTCATTTTCATAATTTAATATTGTTGGTCAAGTGATGGTACACAGGAGTATAATAAGACACATAACTATGGCACCTATGCATCTATATATGTACACATATGCATCTATCTGTTTATATATCTAGAATGATGTCGAATTTATTTATTTAATTATTCTTTATTTTTTGGTGTTTCAGGAAAGCAGAAATGGTTTCGGGTAGTGATGATGTTATATTAGCATTGAAAGAGACGCTAAGATACGGCTTATTTCTTGGTACTTTTGCCGGTACATTTGTTTCAGTAGATGAGATTATAGCTGCCTTGGGAGGCCACCGTAGGTATGGATTTTAAATTTTTAATTATCAGAGAAATGAGATAATAGTTGATCATTTTATGAGGCTACTAATGATTGGAATTGGCGAGATGAATTTGATTAGCACATTTGAGTGGTAAAGTAATTGTGTCAAGTGTGATTCAGGACAGCTAAATGGAGGGCTTTGTTGGCTGGGGCAATAGCAGGGCCGTCAATGCTGCTTACTGGATTGAATACACAACATACGAGCTTGGCAATTTACATTCTTATGCGTGCTGCTGTATTGGCATCACGATGTGGAATCAAAAGCAAAAGATTCGGGCGCATTTGTAAACCTTTGACATGGGCACATGGAGACATTTTCCTCATGTGTCTCTCCTCTTCACAGATATTGTAAGCAATTCTTTTGGCTTAGTAAAAGAATCACGTCATGTGAAATATATATGCACAAGTATGATCATCTCATGTGTCGGTGGTGCGTCAATACATTGGAGATGCTTAGCCATTAGAGTTCTGAATGGAAGTGAGTTTTCTGGGTATGAGAATGAGGAACAGCTGAATCTAAGTTCTTACAATGTATGACTGGCTAATCCTTCCCTGAAATAGATGTTTCAAGAATTTGGCTTCCTGAAGAATTTGATTTTTAGCACCATAACTTTTAGTCTTCCAATGCGACATTTTTATCTTTTATAAGTAGCATGATTTCCGTATCATGCTAGATTGACTGCAAAGTTTAGTAGTGAAATACCCCACAATTTATAATAAGGATCACTGTCTTGTATGAGGCGCAATTAAGTGTTCAGAAAATAACATCTCAGAGATAATATGAGTAATAAATTCTAAGTGTTCATTTTTCTCATATGTGTGTATCACTGCAACTTAGATGTTAAAGCCCTTGTGTTATAGTTTTACAAAGATTAAGTAAGTACTCCACCAGGTACTTAGTTTGTTAAACTTCATGCCTCTATGTGCGTATACAGTTGATGATATGTGCTTCTGTTGATCAATTAATGTTACATTTCTGGTACAAGTTAAGTGAATTGTGTTTGTAAAACAAAAGAAATTATTTTCCACTCCGTATTCCTGTCATCAACATGAAGATACCTTTCAAGCCAAGAGTTATTCTCGTAATTTTTCTAAAGATCCGAGCCCGAAATATTTGGTCTAGTGGCTTTATTCTTAAATGAAAATTAGTTTTTGTCTTGTTAGAGTGCTCTTCTTTATAAAAAGAAGGTTTTCCTTTTCAGGTGTGCTTACATATTGAAGCAAGATAGTCTGGCTCTATCTTATAAGTCTTTTCTTAATAAACATGGTGCAAAAAGTGCTGTCATACTGCAAGGTGTGAGAGACCTGGCTTGTGGCATGCCTCCCTCAAATTTAGATGCGATAGAGAAGTATTACAAGTCAACTGGTGTGGACCTTAAACTCAATCCACAAATGAAAGTTCCTTGCTCGGTAAGAATAAATTGCATATAAGTTTCTACCATGTTGGTTAGACCCACTCTCCAGGAATTTGAAACCAGTGAATGTTTATTGTACAACATGTCCTGCAGAATTTGAGCTGTTGAATAAATTTACATATATCTTTGCAATTGTGCCATGTGAACATTGTTTTTGAAGTATCACTATACATCATTCCACCTACCTTTTTAAGAGATTATAACAAGCAATAAGATATTGAAGATTTATTACACACAACATCCAGAATCAGAAAAACCTTCTTTGAATATGCACGGAGCTCTACTGTTCGTCACACTTCAGAATGCATCCTTGTACAAAAAGTAAGAAGGTGATGATGAACAATGAGTTCCTGGTTAAGTTTCTAAAACTTCTTGTAGTTTGCAGGATGTACACTTTCTCCAAATATAATTGGGGACAGAGAAATCAAAAGTGGTTGAAACATAGTATACTCTGATGGCTTATTATTTGGTAAAGTCAATTTCTCTTTGGGGATGTGAGTATATAGATGCCGTGCTCATGTAGAAGTATCATCTCGCTAGACAATCAGCATGTTATTGTTTGGCAAATTTCAACTGGTTCTTTATTAATATTTCTGTGAAAGGCATATATCTTTTCTTGTGCATTGTAAATTTTTTTTCCCTTTTTCGTTTCTTCTTCCTATTGCTATTTAATATATTCTAGATTTCAAGATCATTGAGCTTGATTCATATAGATCTATGTTGATGCCATGCCAATGCTGGGTGACTACATTCGATACCTAGAAGACTTGTGTCTTAAGAATTATTCTTATCTTTTCTTACCTTTATGCAGATTATACATGGAAATCAAACATGTGGTGCACATTTTATTTCATTTCTTGTTCAAGCCTATCAAAGAGCACTGCCGGTTTATCTTCCAGTCTACTTAATTCCTGCACTCATTGTACACCGCCAAGGTCTCATGAAAAGGTTAAATATTAATCTTCCATGGGTTTAAAACCTTTTTTCGTCTTTATGCAATTTTCTGGAAAGAAAAATGATGTATCTCAGAGTTAGGTTCATTTATTATGGCAATTTCTGAGTTTCTTAAACTGTTGATTGGTGAATCCACTATCTAAATGCTCTTTGATACTAACATGAATACTCTGGGTAGTTAGAAAATGTACGTTTTTACATATGCTGGTGGTGAGAATATCGGTAGCCAAACTGTATAATGTAAAGGTTACTGGTTTTACTAATGCAATAACAGAGCAAAAAATTGTAGCATTCTGATATCAGCCTCAGACATTACAAAATGCGTTTTGGTTCCACATCTTAAACTTCGAGTTTAAAGATTTATTTGAATTGATGTATTGAACATTTGAGCTACCTTAGCTGACTTCACATTGTAGTTTCACTTAGATGAACTATCTTAAATCATATTGACAATTGCTTTACTGACCCTTGTGATATCCTGGTGACATTCTTCTTTTGGGGCATATTTTGACATCACGTTTGATCTTTTGCAGACCTTCCACAATTTTAGGGAAAGGTTTGTTTGGTACTGCGAGGTCTAGCTTGTTTCTCTCGGTGTATTGTTCATCTGCCTGGTAAACACTTTAAAGATACGATCATCCTTGGTTAAGAATTCTTTACTTGCTTGAATCATATGCAACAAGTACACCACTTCCTTCTCATATATTCCCATCCTTTCTTTAAGACTCGTAGGGGATGGAGGTTCAAATAGCAATCTGAGACCTAGTCTTCCTTCAAAGACAGTAGGAGGAATTCTCATTTTTCCTTTTTCTTTAGTTTTGCTTTTGACATGGAAACTCGCGGAGGGAAAATGGCGTGGTTAGCTATTAGTTTTGTCTGCACCTCAAAAAGCCACTTAATAAATAAACATCACCCCTTAAGTTGCATTGAACCTCTTTGTGATTGCTCACTGCACTATGTTATTATGCAACAATTGCACAATATACTTTCTACTAGTTTGAGGTTGAAGTCATGATAATATTTCACGAGATACATTCATCTTTATTTATATTGCGGAAGTTTAGAAAGTGGTAATGTCACTTCGACCAGGCTTGACCTCTATGTACGGTTGGGCATGGTCATGACTATTGGTGAAGTAACATCTCTGGGCATGTTCAATTCATTATAATAAAGATCAACAGTGAAACTCTAAAATCGAGAACCTCAATATCCCCAGACAACCTCCTTCAATATTAAATGTTAGTAAGAATGACAAGAACAAAGTGCTTATTGACAAACAGGGAACAATGATTGAAAAAAATGAAAAAATGAATTGGCAACAGATTCTTGACGACTAAAGACGCAAAGTCATAATGGCGCATTTCCTTTTGTGATAATCTGCTGTAAATTTTCTCATATTTGAGTTATATTCGTTCTCTCTCCAGGATGTGGACGTGCTTACTCTTCAGGCTCTTTAAGAGATGCAACATTCCAATGGTGGCAATGGGATCGGTAAGTTTTTCTAACTATTTCTTAAGTTGCTATAATGCGTATGCGTTCTTGTTTAAGGAGATATTATGTTGGTGGGCAGTTTCCGACTGGTCTGGCCTTGGCAATCGAGAAGAAGAGTAGGCGAATAGAAATATCTCTCTACTGTCTTGCGCGGGCTATAGAGAGTTTCTTCACGTGCATGGCTGACGTTGGATATTTACCACAATCGAAAAATTTAAAGCGAGTTGATGTGGTGATTTTCAGCATTTCAACTGCAATCATCATGCATTGTTACGCTATAGAAAGAGATGTCTTCCGATCCAAGTATCTAAACGTTCTTGATTGGGTGTTTGGCGTGCCTGTTCCTCCATATGATACGTCTCCACGTAAGAATCGTTAAGAGTACAGCTTCTTGTCTCGAGAGAGGTTTTTGTAGCTTGTCTTTATACTGTCACAACGGAAAACATTCAGGTAGGGAGAAGGATCTAAGCTAAGAGCTCAGTAAACAAATAGGAAGTGGTTTAGGAAAGGACTTTAGAATCAGATGCGGCAAGAAAGGCCCTGACCCTACCAACTGAGTTAAACTTAAAAAGAAATAAGAGAACGCAAGAAGAAGAGAACTTCGTATTTTGGTAACTCTGACTGTGTGATAAAGGTTCCCTTCAACTGAAGCAGAAAGGAGCTTGTACATTATACGAATGACAGATGATTTTTTTACGAGTAGGGTTAGTATGCATCCTTCTTAGCTCGGCAAAAAAATTGCTTTTATTACTTTCTTCTATATCATCAGTAGGGTTTTACAATGTCCTAACCTTCATCTTTAATTCAATTACTCAAAAATTTATTGCATTGGGTAATTGAACTGGATTGGAATCTTCTGTAATAACAGAACCAAGTGTGTTTGTAAGTCATTTTATGTTGAAAAACACTTACGGACAATTGCCGATTTGATTTGCCATTTGTTAGTCGTTTTATGGTAAATGACACCTATTGCAATACTATCATGTGTTATTTATTTACTATCTTGTGGTGTCGTTATTAGTCAAAATATCATTGAATTTTCAACCATTGTTATTTTAAATACTTGTCATTTCATGTTATGCCTCCAAGCCACATAATGAGCCCTTCTTTGTAGGCTGGGCATTGTTTATCGATCAATTTCTCATGGTGGCCTATTGTGTTTGTATTCTTTTGTTCATAGTCAACGAAATTCAGAACATTTGTCCCAAGTATTGAGTGAAATAGTCCGAGTGATCTGACCAAATATCCGAGTTCAAAATTATCCAGCGGAAGTTTTTCTTAGGCGTGTCTTTTCCAACTAAAAGATTGGAGTTTGAAACTGTCCCCTCACTTCAAATATTATCAAGTTTAGTTTTTAAGCAAGCATTATGTGCATGCTACAACACAGAATTTATAGAGGCTAATTGGTCCAGCCTGGATTGAATTCAATCGTCCAACACAAAAACAGAAAAAATAAAAAATAAAAAAGAAAACATTCAGAACATTCACGAGATAAAAATGTTTACATATCAATTGCCCTAAAATGCTTCTTAACACAAAACACAAAAGAGAGGCAAAAAAGGTAAAATAGCAACTCAAAAGAAAGGTCTACAGTAACCCCGAACATCACAAAACCTACTCCCTACCATTATCGAGTCCAACTACGCCGTAGTCGGTCATATATATCTGTCGACACATAAAACCTACTTCCGTCCTCCATATCGAACTAAATCAAGAACTAAATCAAGTCTTATCTCACTCGGCTTATATGAATTTGACAACGACGAGGCTCAGACCTCATCCTCATGGAGAAGCATATTGGGTATACCCTTATTAACCGGAAATTTCCTACCAGTCTCAGGACAAACCAAAGCACCTTCTTCTAGGTGAAGCTCAAGAAGGGCATGGTGAAACCTGCGAAGAAACTCATCAGACTCGAGCATGGTGGGCTCAACTTGGTCAGGCAATTCGGCATATCCCATGGTTCTAGAAGCTTCCAAGAGGGCTTTCCACTCAATCTTGGCAAACATGTTCTTGAGAAATTCTGGGTTGAAATCCACTTGCTTCTCCACCACTTTCTCTGCCTCGATTCTCAGTGGAAACCCGTTGGTCACCCCCTTTATGTTCGATGATAGCATGTTGTGTGTAAGCAGCCTCATGATTGTGTGTGTTTTTAGGGGTGTGTGTGTGTGGAGGCTAGAGGCAGACTTGAAGCTGTGTTGAGAGGTATTGATGGAGGCAAGAATGGGTGAGGTTTTTTGTTGACTACTTTTTGTGCTTTTACTTTTATATCCTTAAGATACTGTTGATATTACGGGATTGTCCTATTTTATTATTTATTTATTTATTTATTTTTTGTAGAGCACATTATTATTATTTTTTATCCTTTAAGGTTAAAAAAGTAATTTTATAATACACATTATGTAAAAATTTATTCCTCTTTTGGTTTTTTTGCAAAATTTACATATAGTTGTGTTTTCAATGTATTTTTAAAAAAGAAATTAAATCAAGTTTTATTTCATGAGTTAGGGTCAGTTATATAGATATAATAACACTACTCATTTCTGTTAGAAATTATATTATTTGTTTGTGTTAATTTTTTTAGAGCTTATTATCCCGTTTGATCTTTTACGGTCAAAAACATAATTTTTTTTTGTTCGACAAGTAAATTTTTTTATTTCACTTCTCAAAACATTAACATCAAGTACAAAGAAACCATAACGATCAGTGGCTAACCAACTAATTTCCAATCTCTCCACCAAAAAATGTTCAATACTATTTAGGTGCTCATGTCGTAAATTGATTTTGTGCCTAACATCGTAAAGAATTTCCTCAAGGATTTGTTCTTCAGTCTACACATCCAAGTTAAAAATCCTGTTGTTCCGCGCTCGCCACAAATTATAAATACATGAGCAGAAAGCCACCTTAGTGATGTCAGCTTTAACACTTTGACCCTTACCAATTGAAGTGATTTTAGAGAGCAGATTATCCCAAGTAAGTTGAAAATTACCACGATTATGTGAAAATCCATTGCCACAATTATGTGATCTTAAAAATGTAAATTTTATTATACGCGATTATGTGAAAATCCCGTTGCCTCTTTTGGTTTTACAAAACTTACATATAGTTGTGATTTCGAAGTAATTTTTAAAATTAAACCAAATTATTCAAAGTGATTTTTAAAATTAAAATCAAATCAAATAAAATTCAAGTTATTAGTTAAGGTCGGTTACTTAAATTTGGAGATACTATTCACTTATGTTGAAATTATTTTTTCTATTAGTTTCATGCTTGAGAGATCTTGTCTAATTCTAATGTAATTTCTTATTATAGTAATTTTACTTTCCAAAATAATGGTTATATAAAAGTTATCATTTTGAATAATAGCTAGTTTGATGTTGAATACTCAACTTGAATAATGAATTTGGAATTGAGGAAGTACTTCCATGGACTAAGGATGGGCTAATTAAGAGTTTTCAGGAATACATTTATTAAAAATCAAGCAAAGTTTCTTTCTTTTGTGTAAAATTCTAAAAAAAATTATGCTGAGTGTATTGACCAAAAATGGGCTCCGGCCCATATATTAATGAGGCCGATTCAGATGTCAGGCCAAAACAGGCCCGTGGTCTCGGATAAGGAAAGAGGCCCAACGCGATGTGACTAGGACTTTTTAACTTCTGATGCTAGAAGTTGTTAGTGTCCAATAACAAAAAAGATTTAAGGGTTCTTGTACTAATGTAAAAAATCCAAGATCAAAAAATGCTTTCACAACAAAATGTTTGAACTAAGTTTATGAATTTAATTCTTCTACTCTCATTTCATTATGCTATAATCTCGTTTGTTAGGTGCATAATTCAAAAATCTCATTTATACATGAGGCAATGTGTTGGACTAGTCTCTAGTTGCTTTTGAAATGCAATAAATTGAATAATGTGAGTAAAGACTGACAGAAATAAGTCATTCAAGCAGATTTATTACACATAAATATTACAATTAATATCAATAATTGAGCAATGTTATTAGTTTTCGTATTCATTTCATCTCTATAAATTGGGAACCCGAGCCAGAATTTTTAGGAAGTCATATTATATTTACCCAATTACCCGTTTTGTCATCTAAAAAGTCCTTCAACGCCCATTTGCCTCCCGCCTCTTTTCCCTATCCACAATGGTGAATGCTTATCCTTACCAATATCCTGCCCTTACACGAGAATTAAAAATTAGTCCTCACCTTCCACCCCATTCTCCATTCACCGCCCCAATAGTCCCCCTCTATCGGGTAAGGCAGGGTTGATGCCCGCAAATTCATTCTATTTCTTTCCTAAGAATTTTACTTGAGCAAGGGCAATAATTTTTTCTCTCCCTCAGTTTTATTGTAAGCTTAATATCGTTTACAGATCACAAAAAACCACACCATAAAGTAAAAATAAATAAAATAAAGAAAAGGTAGTGTTTGTCCATGCTACAGATATATAAAAAAAATTCATATCTATCTTGTGCTGATTCATACAATATAACATATTGTATATGTTGAAGTGATGATCAATATGATAAAATACAAGCTCGACGTATAGCATTTGATCTTGAGGTTGTTCCTGGCAAGTTTCTTGAAACATCTGTTGAGCTGCACCATTTCTCTATTTAAATCATCATCTTATTTAGAAGTTTAAATTATTAAAAGAGATATCTTCAATTCGCCCCCATATGTGCACGGGGATTCGGTTTTTGAGTTTTAAGCCTTACACGTTGACAGTTTTAATGTTTTTTTTAAATCGGTAACGACGAACTTCGAACATTTTGGTCAACCATAAGTTTTTGACCAAAATACCCCTACCACCACCAAATTGTAGGGGTATTTTGGTCAACCATAAGTTTTTTCTATTTTTTTTAACAGAATCAGTGACAAGGACTAACGGTATCCCAACTTTAAAAAATAAGAATCAAAGTGTCAATGAAGTTAAAGATAAAGTACTAAAAATGGTATTAACCCTTAATTTTTAAATTTTGATTAATAGAGTATTGCATTTACCAAAAAAAAATAAAAATCCGAGCTGATAGTTTTTTTTTCGAGCATGTTGCTGTTGCAGAATCGCGTTTTATTATTGTAATGGACAAAATTTAGTCTTAATCCAAATCACGCTATTCTAAAAGTCAACATGGGCTTCAGCTCATATGGTACTGTTGTTTTTCTTTTAGATGACGAGAAACTAGCTATAAATAGATTAATGTTGGATTCACCCAACTCTAAGTACCATATTGGATAAACCCTAACAGTGGCAGATCTATCTTTAGGTGAGGTTGGAAAATAAAAATAAAAAATCTTTGTATTTTGATATTTTTTAAAAAAAATTATTATTATATTTGACACTTTGTACATATTTTAAACTCTCTCATTGTACAAATATATACCTTGAATATAAATATCTAAGTCTGTCATTGAACCCTAAAATTTTAAATTTTGTGATATAGCTGCTCGTTCCAACGTATGCTCCAAAGTGCCCTAAGCACGGTAATATTGTTTGTATCGCATTTTACAAATTAAGTGACATGTTTGTCTCGTAAATTCAGACGACCTTGTGTATGGCTGCTGCATGCACACACACTTTCAAGTAACACCGACAAGACATTGCAACTGTCACGCACCTAACTTTTTTTTTTTTTTTTTTAAAAAGGACGGTGACCTTCGAAATATGCACCTAACTTAGAATCTCATAAGTGAAATTATTGTCTTTGATAGAAGAATACTTGTATTAAGTTTTAAATCTTTGACAAAAAAAAAGTGTTTTAAATATATCGACTTAAAATAATTAATTCGAATTATTATTTAATTATACAACACTAATATATAAATTACACTTATATTAAGTCTCATTCAGAAATAATATCGATCACATGAAAACACACTTATGGATAATGTGTTCACTATTCTCTTCATGCAAAAGGTGGGAAAATTTCTTCACCAATAATTTAAATCATTTCTAGCATTATAAAAAGTATACATTGTTACCAAACCACATCCTAGATTTATTGTTCGTCTTTTTTTTCCTTCTAAATTCTATATTTTAAACTTTTCACCTAAAACACAATGTCCTTAACCATGCCATATAAACCAAATTGTTGAACTTATTAAAATAAAGCATTTAAAAGACTCTCTATTTTTATTTCATTATGTCAATTTCGTTGTTCTACATTTTATTTATTTATTTATATGGAATAAAATAATTCGAAAGATGTAATATAAAAGTTCTCAACTTTTATTTAATGACACAGAAACCTTTAATTAATCCATAATTTTCTAGTTATTTGCTCAAACTTGAAAAAAAAAAAGTATGCCTAATTTGAATTTTCAAGACTAGTAATTAGTTAGTATAAATCATCCACTTAGAGTAGAGGGGCACTTAATGCACCAATCGATCTAAAAATATACATAATAACGATTCAGACTTAGTTACTAACTTATCATTATATTGAGATTAATTAATTGGTTCAAAATATTTAAACTCGTGTTAATTACAATAAAGAACTTAAGTTATTATAAACTAAATATTAAAATTAATGTGAAACAAAACGTAACGTACATGAACAGAAAAATACGGAGAGAAAGAGAAAGAGTTAATAATCTCCGACAAATCCCATAGTCAAAGTTTAGTCCATCAAACTATACGAGGAGAGCAGATTCTTTTCTTGCAAGAAATCCTGCATGGGGATGAAGAGCAGCCACGATGTCAAATTTCAGATGCAATTGGGTGAAAATCCATCTGTGCAAGCAAATTAGTTGTTGTAATGACAATATAAAAACCTATTTCATACACTTAATATAAGCCCTGTCTCACATCAAAGCCATTATTTTCTGAAGTTTATATAGCCCAATTGATAGGGACATTGTTTTATGGATCTCTCTGTACATATCAAAACCGTTTTAATCTTATAACGTAAAGAAAATCTATATAATTGATCATATATACTAGATTATATATAGTGGGATAAGACTTAATTTGATAAGTAAAGAGCTTAATTAGCCTACATAGTTTATTGAGTGGATTGCTCTATTTCTTAGGATTGAAGTAAAAGATACGAGTTAGGATTTTGCACAAGAGTTGAGCAAAATAAAAAATAAAAAATAAAAATTGTTTATATGTAACATTCTATTGTACATTAATTATAACGAATTTTTATTTAATTAGTTTATAATAATTTGAATTTTCTATTACGTTTAACACAAACTTAAATTTTAAAATACTAAACATGATCAGTTTTTGGTCCGATTATATAAGCTAGCTAGCATTGACATGAGGATAATATATGTAATCTCCTACAAGCTTGTAACAAATTATTACTGATTTATGCATGTCAACCGTGAACAACCAAGTTTCGCCGTTAGGTGAGAATAGAGATTTCTTTTCAGCCTTAAAAAATTTCACGTTGGGTCATTAAACCTATGTCTATGTATAAAAAAAAGAAACAGCTTGTACGACACTCAAAGATGCAAATTTGTATATATTCTTAGTGTAATCATACAAGGGAAACTTTTCAATAAGTTCGAATTGATATCAGTCTCTCGCATATTAATAAGACCTATACATATAGGTTTTACTTATCATGTGAGAGACCAACCCATCAATTTGAACTGATGGAAGAATTTTCCATCACATTTATATATTTGTTGAAAGAAAAAGAATAAAAAGTGAGAAAATATATGTATGTTGAAGATATTAGAAGCCACTATCAAAAGTTGCTCTAAAAGAGTGAGTGTTCTAACACTAATTGAAAACTTAGTGTAATAAGAAAACTTGAACCTAGTCTAATAAGAAAAGCTGGAAACTCCTTCATTCTAGCTAGTATTAACTAATGGTACAATATAAGGACTTATATTGAAACTTATACTTTAACAATGTTACTGTACAAAAGTCACATAATTTAAAAATGTTTTTAAGATGAAGAGATTTTGTAAAGAACAAGAATGAAGAGAGGATTCTAAGAATTAGTTTTGTGGTAGAGTATTTGAGCCGTGAACAAGAGACCTACTTACGTCTTAATTCAAATTAGTTAAAAAGTTATTTTTTTTAGAATTAGTCTCGATAGATTTTATACTTAACCAACCTAAGCAATACTTCTTTCAAAAGGTGATTATGTGTTGCAGAAGTTGACACCTCTAATGTAAATTATTGACATATGTAATGTGAGTTAAAAGGACCTACTAAAGAAAACTCTCTGTAATTGAAAAAAAAAAATGAAAAAATTAAGGACAATGGGAGTCTTTTGCTTAGAAGAATGAACCAACTCTCCCCTCTAACCAGAACCTTCCTTCGGATCAATTGACTTACATCCCATTAAGTCTTTTCTTTAATAGAAATTTTCCTTCTACATGCAATTGAAGTTACTACCATAAAGCTCAATATAAAATTAAGGGTTAATACTACTTTTGATTCCTTATCTTTAACCTTATTCATGATCTTATCGTTTTAAGTTGGGACACCATTAGTCCTTTTGTATAAATCCGTTAAAAATCTAACGACAATATTTTTTTACCCAAAAGACACATGTGCTGGAAACGTGCGTTTGTCGTCAAATTTTTAACAGATTCACACAAAAGAACTAATGGTGTCCCAACTAGAAAAGATAAAAGACTGAAATGTATCACTTTTGAAGACAAGAGACCACATAATCAATGAAGTTAAAAATAAAGGACCAAAAGTAGTATTAACCCTAAAATTAATAGACCTTAACAGTTAATCTTTTTCCATTTCTTTGTTTTAGAAAAGCAATTAATGTCATTAAATTTGTCTAGATTTGAAGCTTACAATATACATAAAACGGATAAAAGTCAAATAACCCCGCGAGTTTATGGATAAATCTTAAACAACTCCATTCAATTAACCCTGGCTGATAGTAATGATTCTTCCCGTGTTATTCTTCTAGGATTAGCTTATTTTATTGTGAAAGAGATTGGACTACTTCCTATGATAAATAAGGTCTTAATCTCGGGGTGGGAAGTTCAACAATTTGTTATAACGGAAGACTTATCTAATTAGAAAGTAATTCAAAACCAAGGCATGAAATTTGATAGGGAGACATTTTCAGTGAAAAACTTTAAGGCCTCAATGGAAGGGTTCGCCCTCCAGGCTCCAGTATGAACAAACGTTCCCAGTGCATGTACAAATTATCATAAAAATAGTTCTGTCCTTATTAATTACGGTAATAACTACCAAAAAAGGGTACATCAACAATGTGGCATTGAAAGATCAAATAAAATGACCAAAGTGTAGTGTGCGTGCATGTATGCTACAATATACAAAAAGTGCATTCTAGAGAAGACATATAACTAAGCTACATTATATGGTTTCCATCAAAATAATTTCGATGGTTCCATGTTTTCAGAATATGTTAGTCATCGTAAAGGATTAAGGAACCAAATAACATGGTATACCGATTGATAAAATTTGTCTCTTAGAAAAGGATTATTGTTTATGCTATAATTGTCATATGATGTAATGTGGTCCAACTTGGTTACAATATTCTAGTAATATAATCAAAGTTAGATGAAATTACAAAACCAGTTTTCATAAGAAAAATAAATTGTTTCTTTTGTTTAATCTCTTCTAAAGTGTAACTTTTTGTTCAACTTGATCTTTTGTTCTTATGTGTGTATCTAAAGATGATATATATATTTTTTTTTAAATTAAAGGGAGGCCTAAGTTAGTTTACATCACTTGAGATGTTATATACAAGAATTGATATTGAAACTTCTTGCACCTAAAACAAGAATCATACCACTAGACAATAGCCAACGGTCTAAAGATGAAATTTAAATATTACTTAAAATCATGCAAAAAAAGGGGGGAAAATCATACAAATCATTGATATACTACAATGCTGCATGTGCATTTGCCTAGTAAGTTTAGATTGGCAAAATTATGTTTCTTCATAGAGAGCATGAAGTTATGGAAGTTGGTTAGTAATGTGGCACCACAAATATTTAAGTTTTAGATGGATCTTAATGCAAAACATTATCTAGCTTACACATCTCATCTTGTTTGAGGTCACTAATATATCATTTTCTCTAGTTCTATTGTCATAATTATACATTTGCCACTAAAAATCAGCTTGCGTTTTAGATAAATATTTCTAATCTCAGATCTAAATCTTGTAAATCCATACTTTTTTTTTTTTTTTGTAAAATTGTAAATCTCAAATCTAAATCTTGTAAATCCATACTAGACCATGCAATTGGTGACTGATTTTTAAGGATAAATTACCAAAATAGTCCTAAATTTTTATCTTTTTTGACATTTAAGTCCCCTATCTTTTATTTTGGATAAAATGATCATTTATCTTTTATCTTGGTGACAGGCATTAGTCCTTAGAGCAAAATCTGTCAAAAAATAATGTTAGTTAGCACGTGAATGACATATGACCGCAAAATACATAAACCTTAGAATACTTATATTTTATCGAGTGACAATTTTACCTCTGAAGATTTGTGCATTTTGCGGCTACGTGTCATCCATGTGTTTACTAACGTTATTTTTTGACAGATTTTGCTTTAAGGACTAACGACAGTCATCAAAATAAAAGATGAAGGACTATTTTGTTCAAAATAAAAAATAAACAACTTAAATATAAAAAAAAGATCTAGAACTATTTCACAAAATTATCCGATTTTTAATTATATGAGTTAAGAGTTGCATGTTAAATATTGAAACCAAGAAGGTAATGGGCAGTCGTAGCTATATCAATTAATTGGTATTAAATATAAAACATACCTTCAATCAAGGTTGTAAGATCGGTAGAGAATAACCATAAATTTTAGCTCTTTTACAACACTTTAATGGAGAAATAAAAAATCATTGCAATAGATGTTTTATTGTAATGGTTTTTAACTATTTTGTAACTAAAGCTTTTTGTAATTGTTTTATTTAATTACAACGGATTAATTTTTTGATAAGTTTTTGTTAATAATCACTCATGAGATTAATCTTTTAGAATGATCTTAAAATTACAGTTTAATTGCACCAATATTTTAAACCATTGTAGTAGTGAATTTACAACAGGTTCATATGTAATGGTTGAAAAACCTTTCAACCATTACATAAAATTATTTGCAACGATTTTTAACATTTTGTAATAGTTTTAAGTATTATCGCTACGAAAAATCAAGCCACTTTATCAGTTAATATATATAGTAAAACGGAAACGTTCTAAGTTGATGGATGCAAGTACTAAATATTGCCACATTCCAAAGTCGTCAGAGCATCGGGTCTAAAAGCGAGACTAGCGTTATAATTTTAAGAATAATTATTTTGTACTTCAAAAATTCATTTATCCAAAATAACTAATCTTAAGTTATTATTTAGATTAATCTACTTATAATTCTCACTTCAAATCATTTCTTCCATTAGTATTTAGTTTTCAAGAAACCGTATAGAGTAGTACATGGTCCAACATTGAGCTCATCGCCTGAGTTCTCTAGAACATATTAAAGATTGATTTGTGGCAATATGTTGGCTCCTATTAGTTGAGTTGAATGGTGGTAACAGCTCCACGGGTCAGGTTATCTATTTCCCACAAAAATGGGGAAAGAACGAGAAGGAAATAGACATCTTTACACGTAAATCTATTTAGATATTCCTTGCAGCAGGGGCCAACTATAGGTTACATCATTAAAATATAATGAGGAATTTGTCCTAAGTAAAATTACATTAAATTCATTGAATGTTATAAATATTCTCACGATGGAATAGAGTGCATTAATGCATGTTCTATTTCAGTGAAGGGTCATGCAGTAATATTTATAATGAGAGAGTTAGATTTAAATTTAGAATTTTCGTCACAATAGGTTACTAACCAACTACTCTACCCGAGCTTTGGATACATGCTTGTATATTTCTTGCAGTAGGGGCCAAAATTAGATTTTTTATCCTCCTATGGAACTAGTCAATCTAATGCATAGCTAACCAATTGAGAACCTCATTTGCAAGCCTATAAACACGAACAATGTTAAATTTTCAAAGGAAAAAGATGAGAGATTTAGCATCCTTCAAGATATGTTCGAGCTTATAGGGAAATTAGTCGAAATATCTTTCTCCAAATTTTAGTTTGCGAATTTAAAAAATGGTAAACTGATTAGTGCTAAATTGTTATAATTATATGCAATGATACAATCTCAATCTTCTTTATCTATGTCATTTAACATAAATTTCAATTAACCCTAAGAAATATGTGCTAGGCATAGTTTTTTCTAGCTATAGCCATCAAAACTCTATGTCTTAATAGATGTTTGAATAAAGACCTCAATGTTGATACGCTTAAATTTATGAAAGAAGCAACGCCTTATTTTATTTGCGAGTGGAAAATGATAGTGAATTTAATCTTAAGACTTTAGTCTAAAAAAAAAACCCATTTTTTACATCATAACCTAAAAAGTGGGAGAAATGTATAATAATTGCAAGTACAATCACCTAAATTTGTACTGTCACTATATATATAATTAGACAAATACTCATACACGGTTAGTGAAAAGAATTGAATATATATCTTGTTGGATATGCAACTTGCGGAGCCGAGTTGAGCTGAGGACCTATTAGCCTTTGAGGTTCTGCACAAGAAAAGAAAAGGGATGACGGGGATTATATCCCGCGTTCCTCCTCGGGCGAGAAAATTAGTAAGTTGTTTCGGGTATAGATCCAATAAGTAATGACAAATTTAGCAATAGAATGAATTAGTTACCTTTCAGCCACTTTCCTTGTGTTATTTATAGTAATGTTTGAGAATCTTTTTTAGTGATTCCCACCCATCCTTGTACTATATTTTTGTGACAAATGTCTTGGTGGTGGATGTTCCCTTTTTTCCTTTGGGCATTTTGGTAATTGTATACTTCCACTATTTTATGTCGGGAGTCCATATCATATCTCATATCGTAATCTAGAGGCCTAAATATTCATCGTTAGGTCAAGTCCTCACTGACTAATTTGTGTTTAGACACTTGTTCACTTATTTTATTGCACAATTAGGTGGATAAAAAAATCTTTTATGTATAATTAATTAGTAAAAATAAAATATTTCTTACAAAAAGACTTGAGAGATGTTGACTTGGAGAGTGACAAGGGCAAGATACAAGTTGTATAAATACATGCAGTAAAGCATGGTTGTGATAGCAGCAGAGAGAAACAAGCTTGCAATTGAAATAAGAAATATTTCACATAGAAATATGGGAAGGTCTCCTTCCTGTGATGAAAATGGCCTCAGGAAAGGACCATGGACCCCTGAGGAAGACAAGAAGCTTATTGATCACATCCACAAACATGGCCATGGCAGCTGGAGAGCCCTCCCTAAGCTTGCAGGTACATATCTTTGTAAAATATATAACATTCTTGATCTTTCCTTTACTAGTCTTCTTGACTGGAATCATAAATGGATTGTCTTCTACACATATTAGCGAGCATATACACTATCAAGTAGGTGCTTTCGCACGCAGACATTTTTGACAACACACTTGTCCTCTACATCTTCTAGCCTACACATTCTCACAAGTTATTAACCGATATTATTATTAAGTTACCATCTTGTCTAAAAGCTTTTTGAGTATTGCACGTGGATATATAATTTTCAGTTTTTTTTGTTAAATGAGTGGCTTGAATTGAAGACCATTTTGTAATTTGGGTTCTAATACCGTATTAAATTTTTACTTTATTTAAAAGTTTAAACTATTAAACAACTATCTATAATATTTATCACCATTTTTGTTTTCTTCATACAGGTTTAAACAGATGTGGCAAAAGCTGCAGGCTAAGATGGACAAACTACTTGAGGCCAGATATCAAGAGAGGGAAGTTTTCCCAAGAAGAAGAGCATACAATTCTACATCTCCATTCCATTCTTGGAAACAAGTAATTTCACATTCATTCAAGAAGTAGAATAACAAAAATTTTGTTAGATTTTGTTTTATTTTATTCCTTCGTTGGAGAAGATAACAATTCATGTGAGATAATTATCACATAATAATACTTGTGACATAATTATCACAAGAGGTGATATTATAAATATCTCTTATATAACAATAGGTGATATTGCATTGCGATGTGATCACCATGTTCTAAATTATGATAACTAATAATCATCGTGTCTAGGGGCATATTTAAAATTTTCTTGGTAAGGATTATAACATGTAACTTAATATTCGTATAAAAATAATTAATTATTTTTTGTTTTCAGTTGAAATATTTAAACTGGAAGATCTGTCTGACTAAAAAAAGTATCAAATACTTTTCTTACATATTATTCAATAAATCAATCTAAAGTCAAATCCTCACCCTACTGCTTGGTCTGTCTGCAAAGAATTCTTTTATGTACGGTGCTAGATTTTTCAGATTATAAACACTCTAATTAACACTCCTAATTGTCTCTTACACTCTCGACGTGCCTCTTCCTTCCACCCACCCTCCCCCTCCCCCTCCCCCTCCCCCCAGCCCAACCCCAACCCCAATACTTTTCTTACATATTTCTCAATAAATCGATCTAAAGCCAAACCCTCACCCTACCACTTGGTCGGTCTACAAAGAATTCTTTTATGTACAAAATTAGATTTTTCAGACTAAAAATACAGATGTAACACTTCTAATTGTCTCTGACGCTCGATGCGCCCCTTCCTCCCGGCACCCCCCACCCCCCAACTTCTTTTATTTATTTTTAACTTTTCTTCAATGATTGATCTGAGATTAATGATTGTGTAATTTTCTTTGAAGATGGTCAGCAATTGCGTCGCACTTGCCTGGACGAACAGACAATGAGATCAAGAACTTCTGGAACACTCACTTGAAGAAGAAGCTGATTCAAATGGGATATGATCCAATGACACACAGGCCAAGAACTGATTTATTTTCAACCTTACCTAATTTAATTGCCCTAGCTAATCTTCTTCACACTAATCCCCTTGATGAACACGTAATGATGAAATTAAAAGCTGAAGCTCTTCAGTTGGCTAAGCTTCAAGACCTACAATTATCTCTTCTTCAATCTTCACACAATCTGGGAGACTTAAACGTAGGACATAACGAGAGTTGCATACACCGAGCAATTGGGTTTGTTAAACAAATCCCGGGTTTAAATATACCACACTTGGAAAATCAACCCACATTTTCCATTGAAAATGCTGGCAGAGCTCAACTGCTCCACAATCCACTCACTACTACTTCCCCTTTGCCTGCAGACCCACAAGTCCCTTTCCTTCTCCAAACACATTTGAAAAATGATAATAACCAAAACTCTAGTAACTTCACAATGAACACCTGCCATGGTGATTATCAACCTGATTCTCCATGGATTGATCTGCCATCTCTGACCACTACAAGTTTGCCACCTCTGACAGAAACCTTCATAACCAATCCAGGAGATGTTAGCAGCACTTCCAGCAATGTAGAAGGGAATAACTGTTCTTATAATTGGACAGAATTATTTTTTGAAAATCCTTTGATGGATGAGGTTTCTTAACTATTGTGAGAGTTGTTAGCTGAGGCTTTGTGTATTTTCTTGATATTTCTAGGGTTGATATTAGACATATACATGATATATACATGCACATACAGAAACTATAGTGATATGCTTCTGCGAGAAAGCAAATTTTCAATGTATAGTTTCGGGGTGATGTACTAAAATTTAACTACTTTCTTTATTTTCTTTTTCAATTAAGGATTTTTGTAACATCTTATAAATTAAAAGGGAGTCTGATGCACAAAATGCATACTATATACAACGTTTGGGGAAGGGTCTGACACCATATTAGGTCTATTGTACATGATAACGCCATCTTACATTTTTGTAAGAGGTTATTTTTATGAATCGATCTAGCTCGTGACATTTTGGTTGGATTCTTTTATCTACTTACTCTTCATGTAGTACTAGATAAGGTATATTATAAACCATGAGATTTAGTCTTTTTAAATCTCAACTATTCGTTTTAAATTTATTTAACTATCTTTTTCAAAATTAAAATTTAAAATAGATAGTTGAGATTGAAAAAGATCAAATCTCATGGCAATAATTCACCTCATCTAGTAAATGGAAAAATAAGTAGAGGACCGGTTTCACAATATTAGATTTTGTTAGAAATTATACTGCTAAATAATTCTCTAATCATATTTAACTTTTGTTTCAATAATGGTAAAGTACATAATAATTATTCTTGGATTTCCCTAAAAGAGAGAAAAGAATGTGGACTATAAGAGGTACTTGATGTTTACTCAAATGTGAGGAAGGTATGAATTTGAATGACCTTTTTCAAATTGAAATTTAAAATGAATGATTGAAATTTTAAAATACCAAATCTCATGACCCATAATTCACCTTATCTAATAAATGAGAGAATACGTACAGGAGATAATCCAAATCCGAGTAGTGAAGGGATCAAGATTTCCAGGACAATATATAATATCTTGCATTACTTCACTTGCTGCGGAGTTTTTCATTTAGAAGTTGTCTGAGAAATAATTAAAATTATTTCAAGATGATAACTTCAGGGAAATTAATTTTTCACTTGTAATAGCTAGTGAATTGTGTGATGAACAATATATAACAGGCAAACCATACGTTATCCTTTACCGCTGCTTTTTCTTTTTTCTTTTTTAAATTCTCGCTGAATATCGTTCTTAAATTTAGTATGAATTTATATGTATGTGTAGCTACTTAATATCGTGCAAGCCTTTGAAACGAAAGAAAATCAAAAAAAAAAAAGATGAATTATTTTCAATTTCCTTCACTCTTATGCTGAGTAGAGTTTTAGTGCAACGTTAAAATTATTATCTTGTTAC
This sequence comes from Ehretia macrophylla, assembly GCA_037974665.1. Lineage (NCBI taxonomy): Eukaryota > Viridiplantae > Streptophyta > Magnoliopsida > Boraginales > Ehretiaceae > Ehretia > Ehretia macrophylla. Next base: position 41,718,272 of record CM075774.1, read on the forward strand.
AAGTTGCTGACTTGTAAACAACTTCTAACAAAAATACAAAATAAGACTATATATAATTAATGGATCCCAAAATGAGTCCAACATTTCTTTAAATCTCACACAAAATAGAAATTTCGTATACTGGACCACCATAATTAAATCTCTTATTATGCTCATCCAACACGCTAGTGATGTTCTTTGTTGTATCAGATTACTACCTTCAGCGGTTTCATTGTCCTTGGAGGTATTAAAGCGTGAATAAATAGATTATTCATATATAAGTCCAATCCTCCATGCATAACCAACTCGTTGATTTTCAATGATAAGTGTGATGGCATAATCTTTATGTTCTATAACAAAAAAAAAAAAAAAAATCTCTTTTTGATGTAGTCACTCACGACCATCGACTCCAAATTGTTTGTACCAACTATGCATGGAAACTGATATATTCGTCTTTATATTGAATATGTCATAAGTTGTATTCAAAATTTTATTCAATATATTTTCCATGATATATATTAAGCAACTATATATATAGAAAGTGGGTCCGATACTCTCTCAAACCTTGTTCATATCAGAAACAACTTCGTGCACCCACTACAACTAAAAACAAAAAAAAATGTTACAATAGTTATCTTATTGTAATAATTTTTGAACTGTAGCATAGAGAAAATTGTTTCAATGATTTATTTCATTGCAACAGTTAATACATTTTTTTTTCAATCACTTTTTAGTAATTGCTTATGAAATTATTTTTCTGCGTCAATTTTAAATTAAATGGTAGTCTAATTGCAACAATTTTTATACAGGATTTCATTATTTATAAAAACTGTAACATATGCAACGAATAAAGTGATTTACAACGGTTTTAGTCTATTTATAATAGTTTTAAATATTGCAAATTAACCGTTACCTTTAATATTTTCCTGATATAACAAGTGAAAGAAAATCTAGTAGATGGATCAGGGTTAGGTAGATAAAATTTAGCTTTTCCTTCTCACAAGAAACTCAGCAGATGGAGAAACCTAACCACATCTCATCTTTTCTATGTTGCTTTGACAAGCATGCATGAACCAACCTGTCGTTTAATCGAGCACTTCACATTTTAATTGATTTTCAACAAAGCTTACTCAAAAAATTGCAATAATGACAAGTGTTTAATGTTAGTTAATTTCAACAAAGCTTACTCATTAGAAAAGAAATCATCTCTAACTACTCAGAGGAAATAATTTTTTGGTACGACTTTTTTTTTTTTTTTTCAAATAACTGTACGGTCTCTAGCATAGGTCAATCTACGAAACTATCACCATCAGCTCTATGTGATCTTGCTATATTAAATTAATGTTTATGCACGACTCATTTTTTTTTTTTTATTTGTTAACGGCAAGAAACTCATTTTAATCAAGATCAGATTAAATCACTCGTCTTATCAAGATGTGAGGTGTTGGACACTCTCATTCTGAAAGTTTAGGTATATTTGTCTCTATTGTTCAAAATTAGTCAATCATATCTATTAGAATAGACATACTACTTGTTGTCGTGTCTTGCATTTTGAACTCAGACTGATATAGGATTATCGTTTAGTGGGGGTCCAAAGCACAAAATTTAGTACTTGTGTATAAACCAACCAAACTAAACTGAACCTTTGTCCCACTAAGTGGGATCGGTTATACAGATTAAACGACGCCATTAATTTTTATTGACAACTAACAAATTTAGTACTTGTGTATAAATAATTTTTTTTAATAAGGGTTAAATTGACCTTTCAGCCGAAAAATATTTTTAAAATACACAAGTTTTAAAAAAAACAACCCTAATTCACTTTTTAATGACTCCTGTCTTGGGGTTTATGGAGATTGCAACCTCGCTAACTCGTGAGTTTAGTAGCGGATGTGTGTGTTGGCCAACGTAGGCTACAAAAAAAATTAAAAAATTAAAAATTCTATATATTTTTTCTCAAAAAAAAAGTTAAATATGTATGTATTTTTAGTAAAGAAATGAATTACCCCCCAATAAAAAAATATATATGTATTTATATAGTTCAAGAGTTATGAGTTTTAACCTCTATCGATAAAAACTCCTAGAGTCGCCTAGAGGTGGAGCTAGGAGGTGGTAAGGGTCTCGACTCTCCTAAGGTTATTTATATAGTATCGTTAAAAAAAAGTTATCGACCCAATTATTTTTTTTTTGTTTGTTCCTGTTATTAATTTTTTTATTTAAATTTTGACATCTCTAATATTAAATTCCTGACTCAACTCCTAAATCCGCCTTTGCTTGAATACTCCGCCCTTGATTTTGAACCGCTCTAATGACAGGACCTTGCATTTTTTTCGAATGAGAATCAAGAAAAGAGACAGAAGACATTCCATAGAATCCATTCAAGCCTGCGATCCAATAAAATGAAGATTGCATAAACCCATTTTCTGCAAATGGTCCAGTCCACTATCATCAGTGACATGCTTTATGATTTTGCTTCTGTGTATGTCGAGAGTGTTGGAATACATAATTTTATTTTATATGAATAAATTACAAAATTTTAAAGTTAAATTATAAGATTTTGAATTATTTTACATAACAATAATTGATTTTGGAATAGTTACTCTAATTTGCTTACATGGGCAGAGACAAAAATAGGTGAGTGCAGCCCACTCACCCCAAACTTTTTTTTAAGTCTAAAAAATAAATTTAACGTCATTAAAAAAATTATTAGCATATAAATGTCACATCATGTAATTTTAGCCCCCCAGCTAGATAAATATTTTTGTTAATATCGTATTAGAGTTGTGTCTTAATTTAATCTTTATCTATCCAAGTATGACCTATTTCTTTTCCCTAACAGGTCTTTATCTATCCATTATGACCCATTCTTGTTGACTCGTTTACTCCATATCATTAATTCAAATTACATATAGGGTAAAGTCTTAAATATCATACGATATTTGGCTATCCACCTAATACTAATTTTAGGAGCTAGCAATTAATACATATTTCGTACTTCATTTTGACATCTTTGTATCATCATCGTCTTAGTAACAATAACTTGACCTTAGATTAATGTGAAGAGTCATTAAAGAAATTGTCTATATCAGGCTGTGCCACTCCACACCTAACTGGTTCGTGCAGGGGGAGAGAAAAACAAGCCCGATAACCAGAAACATGTTTTTTGGTTTGCCTGTGTGTCCTTGAGATTTGCCATTTGATAATAAGGTGAAAAGACCTTGACATATAAAGTTTAACGGGAATAGATCAGTTCATAACATTCGTATGTTAAATTATGAGCGAAATTCAACAACCATTAATATATTAAAATTTTTTTTTGGACTAAATTAGCAAGATGATTTCTATTTCATTAATCAAAAAACAGAATAGTATCGGTCATTTATAATTGTGAACTGTTAATACAATTATAAATAATATAGATAACAGTAAAATCTACTCATTATGTTATTGAAGAGTAATGTTACATTATGAGAGGGAATCCTCACTCAAGTTCCACTGATTTATACAGTGTGCAATCATGGGGGGAATGTGTAAAGCACACAAGCGTGAGGGAATATGTCATCTCCTGTGATTTTGACCTTATCTTTAATTATGCATTATCCATTATCAGATCAATCATTAAGGAGAATTGCCCATAGTCATACTTGTGTTGAAGTTTTTGAGGAGTAATGTAAAATTAACCTACCTTAGTGCTATGATTAGGTGACACTTTATTGGATGTTTACTGTACCATTATCCAAATAAGACAAATTGATGTACAAGATTTGCACTCATCGGACTTATTTTCATGTATTGTACATAACTATAGCTTACATTTTTATAAAAAAAAATTAATGTTTTCACTCAAATTAGTGACGTCCAAATCATAAGGAGACAACTCTACCATTCCACTAAAATTTCTTTGTACTGTAATATCTAAATAAATGAGCAAATCTACAAACTCAATGCATTAGTAATTAAAGTTATTTTAAATTTTTTATTCATTCATGGCGTTCGGCCAAAAAGGAATAAGGACCTAGGTTTTATTATAAACAACCAATCAATGCTAATGCTTCTTCTCAAGGAAATGGATCAATAAAATGAAAATTTACAGTAACAAAAGGGCTTTACCCAGGAAAATCTAGGAGGGAGACCATCACACAAGTGTAATAAAGATGCCTTTCATTACCAGGACTTGGCCTTTTTTTTCGTTAATCCTGTGAAATATTCTCAATCAATCAGTCTATACCAACGATACATAGATAGGATTATCGCCACCATTGAGACGGGATATGCCTGCATTCCACTGTCTGATCAAACAGTTCAATGTAAACTAACATTCTGGGGATGCAGCGATTCTATCTAAATATGCACTAATTCAATAAAGAGTCTAATCTCTATCAACAATTAGAAAGTCTTGAACCCGGATTAACGATTGATCACCTTCTCCCACTTACTGCTAGAGCAACCCCTGGGTAGGGGTCAGGACTTGGCCAATTAGTACAGCCTAACTTATTTGGTCGATCAATACAGACCCCGCCATAATTATCTTTTAAGTCCCATTCTGAAGGGAAGAAAGCAGCGTTAACTGTTTAAATAAAATTTAAATAGCTTGATCAATTAATGCTCCAAGCTCTATCAATATTGAACGATGGGTCTCCACTTTGTACGTCAATTAATATCATATTTTTAACTGAACTAGTACATATGTTAGGGTGTACTTTTGTACTATCAGAGTTTTAATCAAATAAACTGTAAAGTCAAAATAATGCATACAAAAAGATAATTATTGGTTTAACTCTAACATAGTATCTATCTATTTATTGTGAGCTTGTTACGAGGGAATACTTCTCAAGGTTATTAAAAAAAAAAAAAAAAAATTGATGTTGAACTATGACCATGTTGATAATATCACAAGAGTCCCGTGAAAGACGTATCTAAGATATTTTCTTTCTGAATATTCCTTTTCTATTTTTAACTCAGATCTACCTACTTTAATTAGCTCATTCAGGCAACATGATGATAAATGGATGAAGGGCCCCATATGCAAACTATCAAACTATGTGTGCAAATGGTTGCTACAATTCTATTACGTATAACTAAAAATTTGGTTTGGATAGTGTCTTGTTAAAGGTGAGAGAGATATAAACTAGTGCCATAATCAAAAAGCTATGTTTACATAAACTTATTGTAAAAAATCTTTACCAACTGGTGTAGTTTTTGTTTGTACATATTTGTTCATTTTTACAATCTTTATGAATCTTTGACAAGTTATTACTAGAAGAATTTTGTATTGAAATAATTTAAGTTTTAGTATAATTGCATAATTAGAGCATTAATTTAGGATTAAATTAAAAAAATTACAGGCTTTTTTATTAGATTAGGTTTCTTATTAGTTAAATTATTTATTCTTGTTCATCAAATTTTGTAGCTTATAAATAGGCTCTTCTATTGTACTTTGCATTATATCGAATAATATACAATATAGTCATTTTGGTTATTTCTATTGTTTAGAGTCATCGATGGTGGTGGCTCCTACAATTGTTCGCTTCCACATATGTTTTAGACTTTTCTTTGTTTTTGTTTAACATTTTGCAATACCACATCAGTCTTTCTTAATACTTATACTCACTTAATCTCAAGTTTTCTCTTGTTCTACTGACACTACCATATATCTTTTAGTCTAATACAACACTTAAATTTATTACAAAAAGACTAAAAGCTATTGCAAATGATTTTGTACAATAGTTTTTCAACCATCGCATTTGATCCCTTTGCAAATGCTCTACTATAACAGTTTATAATTGTTGCATTTGAACTATATAATTTTAAAATTGTTGTGAAAGGGTAATTTCATGAGAAATTATTAACTAAAAGTGAAACAAATTTTAGTCATTGCAATTACATAAAACCATTGCAAAAAGTCTCAACTTTTACAATTATTAAAAATATATATATATATTGCAATAAGACACCTATTGTAAAAGTATTTTTATTTTTAAATTGAAGTATTGCAAAAGAGCTAAATGTTATAGTGTAGTAGATTATATATTAACTGTTATATTCCAAGCCTGGTATCACAGATTTAAGAAAAATTATCCTTAATGTTAAATTCACTACTTTAAAATAGTCCATCCAAATTATTACTTAAAGCCACCGATAAACCACTCACTTGTTATGTTTCATACCGGATCATATCACATTAACAGTCATTGTCAAAAGCCAATACATAGAAGAACCTATTCTTATATCTATCTTTGGCTGACTGTACTCTTAATATGCATAACCTCGTATGAGGTACTAATTCTAGATTTAACATTGGTATTTCATTCAAACTTGAATTAACTAAATGGTATTTTATGCCTCAATTCAGATGCATCTACAGACAGGAAAAGGATCTATTAGACATTTCAGGTTCCAATTTGAGGCTTTTCAGTATATGAGTACATTTTTCTTTCTATTATTGCACAACTTGGAATAAACTTTTTACCCAACATTTTTGTGTTCAAAAGGCTTCCAATATTCTAGCATCTAGAAGAGTTAAAAGGGTCCATCCCAGAACCAAAGAAGTATTAATTAACAATTGAGTCATCTTCGAATTGTAGGAAATAGTTGTTCATCATACGAGTTACAATTAAAAGAAAGAGAGAAAGTAATTAAAAGAAGTTAATTAAAGAAATTTAGTGTGTGACAGGAAAGGTTAGGACCACATCACAGATCACTTTTAACATTGATATATGAATGGAATCAAAGCTTTGCTTGAGCCCTTGGAAAGAAAAAAAGCAGCATAGACCCACCTCTCAAAAAAGGCCAAATCCAACTAGTCAGCACACCTATCTCTTCACCATGCTTGCTGTCTCCTTCCAAGATCTAAGCTTCCAATATTATTAATTAACCTCATAAATAACCTCCAAGTGTGCCAAATCTTACCCTTCAGAATCAGATGCAACAAAATAATAGCAATATCAAATTCCCATTTCTGCCCTTTTACTTAAAATAAAATTCTTAAAAACGATCATGTGAACCCCACCTGCAGAAGTCGAACATATCCGATTATCATTTTTTAACCTAATCCTTTGCTTAACATTCAAACTTACCATGTTGACAAATCAATACAAGGTCATTTCATTTTTCTGATTTGCTCACATTGCATGCATGATAACACCGTAATCTAGCCATATCACTATCAACTTGCAATAATGCAGAAAAAATAGATCAAAACATTTGTATTACATGCATGTATGAATTGTAGATTGAGCAAAATCCAAATTTGTTTCCACCCTGTCAAACAGTGAAGCATAATTAAAAGAAGGCACTAGAGAATTGAGTGGGATTTTGTTTTCTTTTGCTTAGGATAAGAAATCAAGATACAAAAAATAAAAAAATAAAAATCTAGAAGAACAAAAGTTGTGGCTGCAATTTGCCTATCAGTTTTCATGCAGCCCCACTGAACATTACCTTAACCAATCATATTTGACTCTCTCTTCAAGGTCTTTCACTCATTTTGATTGCCAAATTGTGCAAGAAATAATATTAACTTTCACCAAAAACCAAGATTTGATCCAAAAAGCTAAATCCTTTTTCCAGTAACAATATACGTACAAGTTATAAAGATAAGTTTATTATATTCCACTCTACCTAAAACAAGCAATCTTCCTCTTTAAGGTGAGGAACAATTCATAACATATCAGTGAAAACCATAAGGTGCACCAAAAACCAAAAAAGGATAAGATCTAACTGAAAAAACTGCTTGTCTTAATTGTAAGACACAAAAAAAGTTATGGAGTATAGATAGGAGAGAGAAGGGTGTGTTTTAGATTTGTTTTCTTGAAAAAAAAAAAAAATGTCAAGTAGGGGGTGTAGTATAGTATGGTTCAGGAGGGACTTGAGAGTAGAAGATAATCCAGCACTTGCTGCTGGTGTGAGAGCAGGTGCAGTTCTTGCAGTGTTTATATGGGCACCTGAAGAAGAAGGCCATTATTATCCTGGAAGGGTGTCTAGATGGTGGCTTAAGCAAAGTTTAGCTCATCTTGATTCATCTTTAAGGAGTCTTGGCACTTCACTTATCACAAAGAGATCTACTGATAGTGTTTCTTCTCTTCTTGAAGTTGTCAAATCTACTGGGGCTACTCAGCTCTTCTTCAACCATTTATATGGTCAGTCTTTAATCATAGGGTGCTTGCTGTCTATTTCCACTTTGATTTGTTATGATGCAAATTGACCCTTTGGTTTATATATTCTTATGCTTCTTGCTCTTTTGTATTCCTGCATAAATTTTTTATTTTTTTTCTAGTGATGTCACATTTGTCAGATTGATCAGTTGTTGATTGATATATGTTGTCATTTGTTAATTTTGGCGGAGTGATTTTCAATTCCGTTGAGTCTCTGCACCTATCCTTTTTTTCGCTTTCTAAACCTTTCTTTATTTTTGGAAAACAGGATTTGGCTCGGGATTGCCCATTTTTATTAATTCCGGTGTTTCTCTAAATTTGAAAGTTATCACTTAGTAGGTTTATATACCAAGGCTCAATCCAATTAAGATTAATGAAGTGCAGAAGACCTTGATTTCTTTTTCTTTATTGCATTTTTTCATCCTATTGGTTTATGATTGCTGAAATGTGTGAATGGATTCTATTTCATATGTAAGGTGATGTTGGGATTTTAGCATACAATTATTCCATTTTTGTACACTTTATATGTGCTTATTATGTCCTCTGTATCTTGTCATATTTATCTAGATTGGCTCAGCTTCATTATGAAGATATTCACTATTGCAATTCAATTCATTTCATTATGTAAACCATCATGTGTGAACAATACAAACAATAGTTGATTTTAAGTTTTTTTCTACAATTCTGCTTAGGGGCAAATTTATAGTTTTTAGGCATGGTTTGTATTTGTATCTAGTCACTATGAATGGTAAATTTAACTCTTTCTTGATTATTCTTCTAGACCCTATATCACTCGTTCGTGATCATCGCGCAAAGGAAGTGCTAACAGCACATGGTGTAGCAATTCGCTCCTTCAATGCAGACTTGCTGTACGAGCCCTGGGAAGTCCATGATGATGAAGGACGTCCGTTCACGACCTTTGCAGCCTTTTGGGAAAGATGCCTCAGCATGCATTATGATCCTGAGGCTCCCCTTCTCCCACCTAAAAAGATTATCTCTGGTCTGTTTCCTACTCTAAACTTTTGATTTTAGTAGATTTTGATGAACTTGTTATTGAATCATTCATTTGATATGAGTCCTGTATTTGAGGTTCCTCGAGTGTTACTTGCTTGATAGTTGTGATAATTAACGTGCAATTAGTGGCATGTTTGGCTCGTTTGCATCATGTACATAAAACCTGATGCTGCAACTCCTTTACTTTTCTTTTTCGACAATTCTTTCTCATTTAACATGGTGACGAGGCAGTGTTCGAGAGAGACTGAGAGAAGTTTAGATCATGACAGCAGTTATAGAAGCACGGTCATTTGAAATGTTAGCAAGAAGTGGATGCTAAAGCAGGAAATGTTTGAATCACATACAATGCTAACCATTCTTTACTAATTAATCTTCTATTTAATAGTAGTTTCACTCTATGAGCAACCATTTTTTCTGTCCTTTCTTGGTTATTTTATTTTTGTTTGATCGATCACACTGAGATACTGCGTTCATTCTTGTAGGTGATGTGTCAAGTTGCCCTTCAGACACATTAGTATTTGAAGATGAATCGGAGAAAGCAAGCAATGCCCTTCTTGCTCGGGCATGGTCACCGGGATGGAGCAGCGCTGACAAGGCGTTAACCACCTTCATCAATGGACCATTGATAGAGTATTCAACAAACCGCAGAAAGGCTGATAGTGCTACAACATCACTTCTCTCTCCCCATTTGCATTTTGGGGAAGTCAGTGTGCGGAAAGTCTTTCATCTTGTTCGGATGAAACAAGTTCTTTGGGCGAATGAAGGGAACAAAGCCGGTGAAGAGAGCGTTAATTTGTTCCTCAAGTCTATAGGTCTCAGGGAGTACTCAAGGTACATGAGCTTTAATCATCCTCACAGCCATGAAAGGCCTCTACTCGGGCACCTAAAGTTTTTCCCTTGGGTTGTGGACGAGGGCTATTTTAAGGCATGGAGACAAGGACGAACTGGCTATCCACTTGTGGATGCTGGCATGAGAGAGCTATGGGCATCTGGTTGGCTACATGATCGGATAAGAGTTGTCGTCTCCAGTTTCTTTGTGAAGGTTCTGCAGCTTCCTTGGAGATGGGGTATGAAATATTTCTGGGATACTTTATTAGATGCAGATCTTGAGAGTGATGCTCTTGGCTGGCAATACATAAGCGGTACTCTCCCTGATGGTCGTGAGTCTGACCGAATAGATAATCCTCAGGTATAATGCTGAAACTCATAAAATCTTAATGAGCTTAATCTTAGTAAAGCCTGCATATGTTGTTGAACTTCCATACAATTGTTCTAACAATAAAGAACTGTTAAAGACGCATCCACCGACGTGCTGCTCCTTAGCTTACTCTAATAATATATTCGTTCAAATGTTTTTCAGCATCTTTTGTTTCATTTAGTTTTTTGAGGTTTATGAGTCCATCTCAAGGTTATAATTACTACTTTGCCTCATGCCCGGGGAAGCAATATTACTGAAAGACAGAATCCAAACAGTAGAATTTACAGGGTACTCCAGACTCCAGAGTAGGCCTAATTGGCGATTCATGCTTTATGCGTTAGATGGAGAACGCGTGTTAAGCAGAGGAAAACCGGTTTTACGTTGTGAAAAATTTTCTGCATTTGGATGGTGTAGAGCTTCAGAAGCAGAGTTGATGATGATTTTTTCGTAACCATTGTGATTGGTGTTGTTGTAAACTTATTATTCAACTTATTCCTTCTAACGAATCTGCAGAACTATTTGAATATAATCTGCAAATATGAAACTACGGTCTCTAATAACTTGAGATGGGAACAATTGTTGTCAATCACTACTGTATACTTCTGTTAAAGAATTTCACGTCTTTACAGTTTGAGGGCTACAAGTTCGATCCTCACGGAGAGTATGTAAGGCGGTGGCTTCCTGAACTTGCTAGGCTGCCAACCGAGTGGATACATCATCCTTGGGATGCACCAGAGTCTGTACTCCAAGCTGCTGGAGTTGAGCTCGGTTCCAACTACCCTCTTCCCATCGTTGAAATAGACGCAGCTAAAGCCAGACTGCAAGAAGCACTTGCACAGATGTGGCAGTATGAAGCAGCTTCTAGAGCTGCAATGGAGAATGGAACAGAGGAAGGACTAGGAGACTCCACGGAATCTGCCCCCATTGCATTTCCTCAAGATATGCAAATGGAGATGGATCATGAACCAGCTAGAAACACCCCAGCAACTACAACTGTTAGGCGTTATGGAGATCAGATGGTCCCGAGTATAACATCTTCTTTGTTGAGATATGAAGAGGAAGAAACTTCTGTGGATCTCAGAAATACAGCAGAAGATAGCAGAGCTGAAGTGCCAACAAATGTTAATGTGTCTAGAGAACATGGTACACAAGCATTTGATCAAGCTAATACACAACCAATTCGATCCAACAATAATGTACCACAGTATAATTTTACAATGGGACGGCGAAACTCTGAAGATTCGACAGCAGAATCTTCCAGTAGCAGGAGGGATGGAGGTGTGGTTCCAGTTTGGTCTCCCTCAAACTCTAATTATTCGGATCAATATGTTGGTGAAGAAAATGGTATTGGAGCTAGTTCGCCGTACCTTCAAAGCCATCCACAGTCTCATCAGCTAATGAACTGGAGGCGGCTTTCTCAGACTGGGTAAGCTAGTTATAGCTTATGTCACCATTGGAAAATGGTTTCTAAAAGTTATAATATCAGTAGATTTAAAGAATTTTCTGGTTTCAATCATGGAAATTACTAGTGGTATAAGAAAAACTTAACGAAATTGGGTAACATCCAAAACGCTTTCTAATATGGGAGTTAATTACTGAATGCAATAGCAGACCATGACTATCCTTAATTGCATTCACCAAGAAGGATAGTATAACACATCCCCCCACCCCCTCCCCCCTTCTTCCCTCGAGCAGAAAAATGGAAAGAGTTCAATATTCAATGGATTGAGGAATGTGAATTTTATGTCTCAAGACTCTTTACCAGATGTGTATACATTTGTTTGTGTGGATGTTCTGAAGACGATGTCATTTCTGTCTATAGAAGCTAGCTCGATTCTATCAAAAGAATTCTCAATATTTACTTTTGTCAACAGGTAAATCTTTCATTTCAAAAGACACTAGGCAGGAGGTGGAAAATCGAATACTGGCTGCTATGGCCGCTAGGATGATGGATCAGCATCCCCTCGTATCATATTAATATTTCCTGTCATTAATCTGACCCGGCCGATGGTATCTGTCTCTACATTTTCAGTTACCATCTGGTGATGTATGTGTATCCTCCTCCTCTATCCTGTTGTACAATATATCTTGTATTGCTGTATAGTAGATACTGTTTGCATTAGAGCAGATAAGTGACAAAATAGGATGTGAAGTCCTCAAATAAACTCAGGTTTGTACTCTTCGATCTATTTATGTAGGAAATGTTATTATAATTTATTAGTTTCTTGTTTTTTCCTTTCTGTTTCTTCTCAAAACATCCGAGGATATCTGAATATTGCGCGATCTCATATTAGACTTGTTGCTAATTTCAATTAGCAGATACAAATTAATAATTTTGAGCAAGAGAAAAGATTGATACAACTTCTCTCGTTATTCTATACATATACAGAGGATGAAAAATTGTCTACCAGACTGTTCTCGACATAAACTGCCTGACTGATGATATTCGAGTTCTTTCTGCATCTATCTCGGGTGATCCATACAGTCATTCCACTGTGTCACAGGTTTAACCACAAGAATACTGAGACTTTGCAGGATAGATACCTCATCATGCTTCGCTACATAGGTATAGATCATTGTAGATGCTTTTCGTGTTCGCCTCATTTCTTCCTGGCTTTGGTGGGCGGAGAACACTGTATATCAGGATAGCAGCCATGGCGCCAAGGACCGGTGCCACAACAAACACCCAAAGATTCTTGTATGATCCAGTGACTAGTGCAGGACCTATACTTCTTGCCGGATTCATAGAAGCTCCAGTAATAGGCCTGTGTAGTTGAAATCAATCAGCTGCAGAGACAAAGAAAATATAGAAAAACATAATAAACTCGCATTTTTTTTTGGCAGGAAATGGAAAGAGGGTGATCAAGAGTCTATGTATAAGATAGTAGTTGCAGTAGAATGATGAAGTAGGTTATGAAAAGTGTCTTCCATAAGAATGATTGTTGTGCGTTCTGATTTACCCGGCGATAAGGACGTTGAACAGCAAAGTAACTCCAATTGCAACTCCAGACAGCTCCTTGTTCTGATTTTCATCCATTGAAATTGAGATCAGTATTCAGTAATCCAATAAAGGGATATTTTTGTGCAATGATAAATTATCCATTACTCAAAGGAAATGTTCTTAAGCAGACAGAGCAAAGGAATGTTGTGTTTATCACAGAGAAGAAATTAAACAGTCCTCAAAAACTCATAGGTAGATTTAAGATCTTGAATAATGAATGGTGAAGCTGGTCTCATGGTACAAGGATTGGTACTCGCCTAGTTAGTGTGCTCCTGACGGGGACATCACATCGGTAATTGGGAGACATGCAAAAACAATGGTTTATAAATGACTTATCATAGATCACTAGATATGTATGGATTTATGAATCAGCAAATGTAGAATAGAATAACTTATTGATTCAACCTCCTATTCTGCTTAATAACCATTTTAAGCCGGTGGTTTTGAGGCCCAAGTAGTTATTCTTAAACGTATGACACTGTTTTTGCTTACGGACATATGGGGTTTCCAGGCTTGGAACGTGACAGCTATTCACTAGTAATTGAACATCATACCGCTCTATCATCTGAAGCAGCTCCACAGATCATAAACATGAGAATGAAGGTGATGATGAATTCCCATGCAATAGCTTCAAGGTCAGTAGTTGGACTTTTGTACTGAGTAATTGTTGGAAGTATATCACCTTGGTCATTGAATAGTACTCTCAAGGCTAGGCATGCTAGTGTTGAACCCAACAGCTGAGATAAAACATACATAGGCACCTGTGTGCACATAAGAAGAACAACATAAGATTCAATGCTATCTCGCTTTGATACGAGACATAATGTAAGAGTGGTTTATAAGTTAGCATTGTAAGTTTTAGTAATAACTCGGGTTCACCATTTTGTAATAGTGAATTTAATTTTTCCACGACAGTTATTCACAAGCTTACTATAATAGTCTCGCTTACAAGTTCAGAATTCTAGGCATGGAACGTGACATTATTCCTGATATATTGCTTAGAAAGTTAAACTTTGGGGGTACTCCTCCTTGTTTCCTTTTTCTTTTTTCTTTTTATAGTCTATTGTTAATTTGGCCCGTCTCATAACTCGTGCATGGCGAGAGTTTTATGCACCACATTACTTTTTTTTTAGTTTCTCTATAGTTTTTCGTGAAATTAGAAGAGTGCAACTATGTCCTTAAAGTTAAGAATGTAAAATATTGCGTCCGTTAGTGATGAATGTCAGTCAATCACATTAATATAAGGTCTACATATGACGAGTGTCAGTCACTGACGTACGGAAGGCCAAGCCAAATAAGAAAAGTACATCTTGAAGAGGGCATCACCTGCATTAAGGGAAATCTGCTTGCTGCAGCAAATGCAATGGTGACTGCAGGATTAAAGTGAGCACCTGAAACATGTCCAAGTGCATATATCAAAGCAATCAAAACTAGTCCCCACACCATTGCTATGCCCACAATTGTGAGGGTGTGTACTCTATCAACAAGAGCTGCTCCACAGCCTGCAAATATGAGAATATATGTGCCCACAAGCTCTGCAATAATCTGTTACACAAGCAAAGAAGCTATACATTCTTAGTAGATGAAGATGATACCAAGCACTATTAGTCATTAGGGTGTACGATACTAATCCCTTTTGTGCATGGTTTGTCGAAAATGCAAACTACCTCCTTTTTATTTTCAAAACCTCCTCATAATTTCCTGTGGTTTTCAAAATTAAACTGAACATCCTCTTCAGAAATATGGGATTGAGGGACGTTAGAGTATTTTTTAGAAACTCCAAGGGGATTATGAGGAAGTTTTGAAAACACAACAGGTATTTTACACTTTCGACAAATTATATGGGTTTTTTGCCGTTCACCCCTTGGTCATTGTATGAGTAGCAACTGAGACGAACTTTCTGAAAAACAGATGGCGAAGGAGGACCATTGGTCGCGAAATCTTGCGCGAATCTTAGCTTTCCTTCTTCCATTTTGGAGAAATCTGTAGACAAATCCCTTCTTGGTGAAATGCTAACACTTGAAATTGTGCTTGCCATTTGCAGATCAGCAGGCAAGGTTTTGCAGCAATCACTTGTGTATTTTAGTCTCTTGGTGATATTTGCTCAAGTAGAAGCACTTTTATACTTGGCATGCAAATTTACTTCTCTCATGCGTGACACTGTTTTGTTCGGTTCGCTATAAATGAGTGCCCTTATTAGATTCATATAAATGACCCTATTCTCATAGAATCAGATTTATTCAAATTTATATAACTGATCCCAGCTCGTGGGATTAGGCTTGTTTTGGTTTAGTTTTTTGTGTCGTATTAACTTATAAGAATGTTGTTGATGCATCAAAGAGTGGAATCTTGGCCACCACTTCTTTGGGTATTGTCCAATGGCATCAAAGATATCCATCTTGAGTACAATGTGGATATTCTATTTGTTGCTTAAGAAATTATTTGATGGCAAGAGAAAGATAATGTACCAAGTAATGAAACATAACACATACATTTGTCTATCCAAATCTTTAGCCGGCCGTATGCAGATGTTGTAGCCGTCAGACTACAGTTCAGTGCAATCTGCTAAACAAACAAAGTGATTTCGTTAAGATCAAATTTGTTATTTTGGTTTACGAAAAACTCGTTTTAAGTAGAATTATTCGGATACAACTCAAAGCTATAAATATTGTAGTATAACAACACGTTTTAATGAATATTCCAAGTAAGTCAAAGATGATAAGGGGTAGAGGTCTTAAATTCGAGACTTTAGTCACAACGAACTGTTGTCTTGCCATTTCACTTGACCCTTGAGGGCTAGTTAAGATCAAACTTAATGTAAGAAAAGATAAAATAATTTGAATCCTTCAAATGATCATCAGGTGAATTCAATTAGCATAAACAAAGCATAGTGATTGTAAACTTGCTGGCTACATACTTTTGTGCCTTCTCATAAGTTTACATCAGAGACTTGCAACTCTATTATTGTAATAGTGTCCCCATCAGGGATATAATCACTAACGTGATATTAATTCTGAATACTATTCTGTCATGCTCTTGGTCCTTAATTGACACTGGTGTTATAGGTCTAAAAATGATTACTCGGGCCTCAAATACAATGATCGAAAATGGCTAACTCAAGTTATTACTTAATCCACAATAATGATTATAAACCACTCGCTTATCAAGTTTTCAATCGATACGACACATTACAAATAACATAGGGTTAGACTTGGCAGATTGACAGATGCCAAATGAAAATTATATGAATTATCAGGTTTGGAATATATGTGTCGAAGCTACTGACAATCAAATGGTGATTCCAGCTTGTCTGATTCTCGAATGTATTTTCTTTCCATTGTTATTTATCATTCGGCAAATCAAATTTCATATTGGTCGACATTCTTGTCGTTACAGCACCTTGAAAACACATAAAGGTTTCAACAACTTCAATGACTTATTAAAGAAGGTGGTGAAGACAATAAATAATACAAATTTTAAATTCGTTTTTTTTTTCAAAATTAATTAATTTAATTCATATTATTTTTAAAAAAAATCAATTTAGTCCTTATTATTTTTCAAAAAAAATTAAATTTAGTGTCCAAAAAGTGTTAAAAAAAGATAATAGGGATTAAATTGAAAGTTTTTGAGAAACAAATATGAACTAAATTGACTAATTTTAAACAATAGAGACGAATTTAAAATTTTGATTAAACAATAAGAATCTTTCATGTAATTTTTTCTAAATAATGTAACAAATTTCTCTCTAATAACTTAATTTTTTAAATAAGGTGGTAACTTAATATGATATTAGAACCCACGTTATAAGTTCAAGTCTCATCGCTATCTATTTGAAAATATTAAAATTGTTCACGTACAAAACTCAAAAACAAATCTTACTTGAACGTGCGAGGGCATATTAAAGATAATAAATAATATAACAAATATCTCTCTAATAATTTAAATTTTTAAATAAAGTGGTAATTTAACATAGGGATCCGGAAAGCATATGTTGCATTATGTTGCCATTAATCTGAAAATTACTCATTGTATAAATAAAACTAAGTCTCTGCTTTCTTATTTCGGAACCATGACAGTTGGGATGGACCTATAATTTTGTTTTATATGCAGGTATACGCTAATATTTTTATTTTGATTTTTCATATTAAAAATATATCTATTTAAGAGAAAAATTGAATTTTTAAGAACATAAATAATGCTCCTGAGGTTGTGCCTCTTTAGGATTTGGATTATTTTAGTTCTTATATTTTAAAATATACTGTTTTAGTTTTGTATCTTTATCATTTGTTTTAATTTAGTCCTTATATTTCAAAATGTATCATTTTAGTCATATATCTTTATTATTTGTGTTAACTTAGTCCTTATCTTTATCATTGTGGTCCATGTTTGTCTTCCATCATTTTGAAAGATAAAGACTAAATTGAGACAAATTGTAAAAATACGGGATTAAAATGATACATTTTGAAAGATAATGCTTAAATTGAAACAAATGATAAAGATACAGGACTAAAAATGTACATTTTGAAATATAAAGACTAAAATAGCACAAACTCTAAAGATCAGAGACCAAATTGGGTATTTACCCATTTAGATAAAATAATTTGTCACTTCTTAAGCTTAGAACTTCAAACCTGCAAGCAGTGAATGATTCTAGAGGTGACTCTTTCAAATTCCAGAGATGGCCCCTATTATCTTCTTAGTGTAGCATTTTGTCCTGTATAATACTTAATTATCGCATCGGCTAGTGACCAGCTCTGAATACCATTATATATACCTCAAGCTCGAAAGCCCAGACCTGCACGTGAGACTGATGTTGTAAGCATAAGAAATAACTATTTAGGCATCTTTTCTACTGAACCAAAATAGTTAACCCAAGTTATATCTTATATCCACAATATTCACTTATAAACCACTCAAATACACTATATCCCACGATGTGTATAACACCCACTCAAATACACTATATCCCACATCAGTGGAAGATAATGTATATGTGTGGTTTATAAGTGGGTATTGTGGATATAAAGAATAACTTGGGTTAACTATTTTTTGCCAGTAAAAAAGAGGGCCAAGCAATTAATTCTTATGTCTACAACACCAATCTCATTTGCAGACCTAAAGTTCTAGGTCCTGGACATGACATAATCACTTAATACAAACTTCAAAATCATATTCATTGCATGCATTTGTCAGAAAAAAGTGTTTGTTGTCCAAGCTTATCCATGCAATAGCAATAGCACTTTTTTTTGTTTTGGTTGATGGGAGGCGTAGCACTAGACTAGAGGCTGTTGATGACTCTGGGGGGTAATTTTCCCTCATTTATCCTTCTCAATTTGAGTATGCAAAACCACTAAAGGTTGGTCCAAATAGTGTTCTCCAAGAGATTGACCAAGGCTGAAGTTGGCAAGTAAATCCGCGTATTTGTTCGCTTTTCTATAAACATATTTCACTAGGAAGTTTGGATGTTGTTGGAGAATAACTTGACAATTATCAACCCATGATCTTCAGGGACTGTTACTCAATATGTTGTTTTGGAGCATGTGAACAAGTGTCAGTGAGTCCGTTTCGATCTCAACATTTGTGGCTCCAATTTGAACTAGCTTCTTTAGTCCCAACCACATGGCTGCCACTTCAATGTTGGTGCTAGAGGCAATACCCATATTATAAATGAAACCCGACAACCAATTCAAGCCACATGTTGTCACAATATCAGGGTCGCCCTTTGTACAACATCAATATTAAGTTTTCAACCATCCTGAGGTTTGACCCATTGTACCTCGATAAATCTCAAATGTTGTCTAACTGCAACTGATTTACTCTTGTCCCAAGCATTCTCCATATCTCTTGCATAGTTGATAATGAAAGAAGCAGATTCAAAGGAGATTGGTTCACTATCACTCCCGTATCGCCTATCATTTCTCCATCTCCAAATCTACCAAAGAGACGAAGAAAAAATCAAATACCAAGCAATTCCATACACCTTTCTCGTCTTAGGAAGGTTTGAGCTAATCCATGTTCACCAAGGGATACTGCCAAAATCATGTTGTTGATCATGGGGCAGTAACCGTATCCAAATTTGTTTGGAGTAGTAACATCTACGAAACAAATGATATGCATCTTCGTTCGTGGTTCCTCAGGCAGTATATGAAGAATCGACGATGATGCCTCTCCTACTCAATTGTTGGGCAGTAACAAGTTTATTAAGGACCAAACGCTAGAGGAAGATTCAGATCCTTTGAGTGGTATAAAGCTTCCAAATCACACCCCAGTCAAAACTGTCACTAGATGTTTCATCGTTAATCATGTGATAAGCAAATTTAATTGTGAAGTCTCTTGATATGCTATTGCTCCATGATATGTAGTCATGTTCATCAACCCCAATTCGCACTATAATAGAAGCAATCTGAAGTGGTGTTTCATTAGGGAGAAGATGTTGAAAGCTAGACCAATTCCAAGAGCCATCCTCAACCGTGAAGGCTTTAACTTTCTTGTTGATCTCAAAATTCTCAATTTTACCATTTGTTTTCTCGATCAAATGAACATCTCCTACCCATCAGTCGAGTCAAAATCGAACTTCCTTTCCATTTCTAACAATCCATTTAATACCCTTCCGAAGGATGACCACCCCTCTAGTAATGTTTTTACAAAGTAAAGAGTCTAAGGCTTGATCTTATAATTTAACACATATTTGTTAAAGTATTTAGCATTGAGAACCTGACCCAGAGGAGGTGATGCTCTTTATTCATATTTATAAGAATATGGTAAACGAATGGTTTTGATAAATAATAATTCGATTTATTAGTTGGGTCAATGAATTTAAGACTAAAGTAATTATTTTTAAATTTATAATATTAATCTCGCTTGTGAATTTGAGAGTTCAAACTAAAAACATGACAAATGATAGGTATTTTGTTGAGATCCTTACATATTTTCGTTGCACTAAGTTCAAAACATTGTAACTTATTAATTTACAAGTAGTCAATAGTTACGAATTTAGAAAATCTTATGCTTAACGTTCTATGTGAATGACACTTCAGCCCTTTGTATAATAAGAATTTTAATATTAAATTTTATATGGTAACAATAATATTATATGCGAAAATGATGAACCATCTCGAAAATTATATAAAAAAACTCAAATTTAATAAACACCTATTAAAGTGAACTCAATAGTTAAAATTGACTTAATTTTTTATTCTTTTTAACTATAGAGTGCATTTTAAACCGTGTATAAATAAAGATTATGTACGAATTTACACATGAACTTATCAAACTCATCTACTTCTTAAAATCATTGCATTGTTTTTCAACAATAAGTTAGACAATCTAACTAAATTAAGTTCAATCACATACATCTATAAATCAACAATGGCAGCAAAAACATTGACCAGGAAAAAAAAAAAAAAAAAAAGACCAAAAAGAAAGAAAACAATGGCAGCAAAAGTCAAATGAGTGTAAAACACGAGAAACACCAAGATCATGAGCATCACATCATCTTACTGATTTTTCTCTCACAAAATCTTCCTGTACTATAAACAATTAATTTATCACCATTTCATATTGCTTTTCTTTAGTGCCGAAAACAATAATTTAAAAACAAAAAAGCTTCAAGTTTTCACCTTTTTTCTATCCAATTGTTTGTACAGAAAGCTCATGAGCACAACTAAAAAGCAACAAACTTTGTTTCATAAAGCTACAAGTTTGTTCATTTTCTTGTTATTTTGAAGTCTTTTGATTGGTAAGTTGAAAAACTCAATTTGTGTATGTGGTTAAAGTTTGCTCTCTTTTTTTTGGTTTATTTTTGTGGGTTTTTTTTGGCCGTTGTCGTCTAATGGCCTATGTTGTTGTTCTTGATGGTGCAGGCTGTGAATTTGGGGAAGATTTTATGGATTTTGAATTGGGTTTTGCTTGAAATTTTGATCAGAGGATTGCAACTTGGGGCATGTTGAGAATTTATTAAAAAGTTTTGATTTTTATTTAGGTTGATAAATTTGATGGATAAGTTATGGTGCTTTAGTGATGCTTGTGTTCAGGTAAGAATTGTATTTTTGTTTGATAGTGAGTTGTTTTTACTTTTGTTTTCTTATGTTTATAGCTATTAATTGGTCTGACTCCTTCACTAGCCTACGCGTAACTAGAGTTTCATGCATCGAACTGTCTTTTATGTTTAGCTATCAAATTTTTTTATCAAGAGGAAGAAAAGAGTGGAAATGGTTTAGCTGTGGATATTTTTTGTGATAAATTTCAGAATATGATGTATGCTTAAATTGTCCTCAAATGATTGTGATTTAGAATATTTTTTCTGTAGGGACTATAATATATAATCAATGTGTACTTGTGATTTTTCATTTTTCTTAGTGGGGTTAATTAATATTTCAGGCTAAAAATACCTTAAAAATATCGTTATATTTAAAAATATTTCGGGGTCAGCATCCACCCTTGAATGATTGTTTGATTGCTGTGTGTATAGATGAGTAAATGTTGGTACTTGCAGGCAATAAATTCGACAATATGTCATGGTTTTGTTTTAGTATGGGGTAGATTACAGCAGCGGTCCTTTATGTTTACTGCTTTCCATATATTTGTTCCATTAGTTCTTATTGGCATTATGTCGAAAAATTATGGGCCTTATTACTTGCAATGCACTTACTTGCAAGTCAAAATTTTTGCTCTTTGGTATATGTAATTTGTTGAGTTCATATATTCAAGTCCATGACGGAATTATGCTAAAGAAGTGTTAGAGCCAAAACCATAAAGACCTTGATAACGAGCCCTTTTCTAGCTTTCTTTGGAAGCAAATTTGGTTGTTGACCTAAATACGTGATTGTTTCATATTCTTTTCAATGACATATATATACTCAGATTAGTTGTCTCATCTTTCCATCATTTTTATCATATTTTATCATATTTTCTCTTCTTTTTAGTTATCTTTATCTTTGCATCTTTACACAAAATCTATCTTAGGACTAAAGTAAGTTTCATTTATTATCTTCTCGCCTTCTATGCTTTAGTGCTTAGGTGTGCAGTCTTCATATAGCTCTGGTGGAGGAAAAAGTCATGAGGGTCAAATTAGATATGGTTTTAATCTAGTTAAAGGTAAAGCTAATCATCCGATTGAGGACTACCATGTGGCTGAATTCATGGAAAGAGAACGACACGAACTTGGGCTCTTTGCTATATATGATGGTCATCTGGGAAATGCGGTGCCATCCTACTTGCAGAAAAATTTATTTGCAAACATCTTGAAGGAGGTAAGTTGTAACATTTTAATGGTTTTACCTTGTTGCTAAAATATTTTAATTGGTTTCTATCTCATGCTGGTGAGTTCGAACATACTAGGAAGAATTTTGGGTTGATCCAGGCAGATCAATGTTAAAAGCTTACGAGAAAACAGACCAAGCAATTCTTTCCAACAGTTCCAATCTGGGACGAGGTGGGTCCACTGCCGTCACAGCAATTCTAATAAATGGCCAAAGATTATGGGTAGCTAATGTGGGAGATTCACGGGCTGTTCTTTCTAGGGGAGGTCAGGCAGTGCAGATGACCACAGACCATGAACCTGATACTGAGCGGGGCAGCATCGAGAACAAAGGAGGTTTTGTCTCCAACATGCCAGGTTTTTTCTCAAGAAACCTAACTGAATCTGTTTATGGATTGCACGATTAGTATTTCTTTTAAGATTATTGTACAGGTTACACATTACTAATATTCTGCCTGAGCAATTGACTTGCAAAATTTCTTGTCTAAGCTTATAATCAGCTGGGGTAATGTAAGTTAAATTTTTATATTTACACTCATGGTGGGTTGGGATAATGTAAATAAATGAAGTTCAAGTTTATTGTTTAATCTTTGACCTCTGTTTGGGTTGCCAAACAATGTTACTAATTGATTTAGTACTAGGCGAAGAAATGATTATCTGATCAGCTCGTGTAATTCCATGTCAATGATCCTTTTGGCAGACTTATATATTAGGTTGTAGCTTTCGACAGCTGATAACAATTTTCTACTCCCTCCATCCCAGTAATCGGTCTTAGTTTGCCCTTCCTTGGGTCAAATGGACTCTTTCGTAGAGCAATATTGGAAAGTCTTCTTTGGAATAAAAGTTATATAAAATATAGTATTGGTACTTCTTATTTGACAATGTAGAAAAATTCCAATAGTACTTAACTTTGCAAAAAGTCAAATTGGAACAAGTTAAATTAGCATTCTTATTTTGGGAAGGAGGGAGTCTTTGCTTTGGGATTGTTTCTCGCAATTCTACATGTGGAGAAGAAATAGTCTGATGAACGGATGAAATGCCAGAGTGAAGTAAGACGTATATATACATTATGAAAGATATTGAACGTATTATTGTTTTACTAGCCTTTTCTGTTACTGTACGCTCATTGTTTGTTCAAGGCATATGTTTAATTTCAAGTGACCTGACCAATTCGTGGAGCAGGAGCCAATGCTGGCACTGCGACTTTTGAAATCCTTGGATTGACAGTGCTTGTAGAGCATCTCAATAAGTAGAAATGTAATCATTAAAAACCATATATTAGATAAGAAGTAATATGTACAATGTCTTGGTTAGTGTTATCATGGAAGATATGTTTATCAGGAGATGTCCCTCGAGTGAATGGGCAGCTGGCTGTCTCTCGTGCCTTTGGAGATAAAAGTCTGAAATCACATTTGCGATCAGATCCTGACGTCCAAAATACTGTTGTAGATACGAACTGTGATATTCTTATCCTTGCGAGTGATGGTCTCTGGAAGGTGATGCATCTTTCCTCAACTTCTTATTTGCGCCTAACCATCATCAAAAAAGAATGTGAATCATGGGCAGAGAAAATACTCGCAAATAAGTTAATTTTGCCTTTCTTTCGCGTTTATCTATCCAGGTGATGGTTAATCAGGAGGCGGTTGATATTGCTAGAAAATTTCGGAACCCCCAGAAAGCGGCAAAGCAACTGACGTCAGAGGCATTGAAGAGAGAGAGCAAAGATGACATCTCTTGCATTGTTGTCAGATTTAGAAGATAAAAGCTCTTCTTACATATTGCTGTTCATAGCAGTTCATATAAATAAGAGCATCTTAGATGGGAGTCAGTTTCATTTCTTACTCTGTTTTAGGTAGTTTATATTGTTCATATTTTTGTCAAAATATATCCTCCAGAGTGATGTAAAAGTGTCATTTAAATTGTGAGGGGCAGTTGTGATCATGATCTTGGGAATGGCTTTTGACTTGCAACATTCCTCGTTATAACGTTACAGGGAGATTCGATATTTGTCAACTGTTCAAATCATTTTTTCATAACTACATAAATAGTTCACGGCCATTGGATCTTGAAAAACAGTCTAGTGAAATTGGCTTGAGTGTTGGAATCTGATGCATCTGAATACTCAAGTTCTTTTCTTTTTTATAGTGAGGAAATCCACCTTAGGCAATATCGTATTGGATTCATTATAAATCTACAATTTATAGTGAGGAAGTCAACTTAGGCAGCAACGTATTACATTCATTATAAACCTAACATCTTCACCTTTTGTTCTCACTCTTGAAGGCAATTATAATAAAGTTTCTACTTTCTTTCCCTTTCTCGCACGAGTGTTATTATTAAATTTTTTTCTTTTATTTGTTTAAGAGAAGTCTAAGTTAATTTACATCACTTAAAATGTTGTATATTTCAAGAATTGATCTTAGGACTTTATATCACTAGATCAGCTCACCAATGGTTAACGAGTACGTATTATTTTGTACTTTTAGTTCCGAATATTACGAAATTAAGTTCATTTAGTTTACTAAGAGAGTATTAAGCACCAGACAGACACGTGAATTAAAAGTTACGAACAAAATAGTAGTGTAACGTGGTGAAGATATAATACGAGTATAGTTTATAAATGTCACAAATTAAATAATAATTTGAGTTAATTATTTTGGATAATTAAATTAAGGTTTAAGATAGTTATTATTAAGTTTATAATACTGGTCTCACTTATAAATTCGAATAATTTTGGACCCACAACGTGACAACAATTAGAGACTATTGGAGAATAACTTTTACGAAATTTCAAGAATTCTTAGTGTCTATTGGACATAACTTTTAAACACTTAAAAGCGTTATGTGTGAGTTTAAAAGTTGAAATTAATATATTTGACTAATTTTTTAAAAAGTTTTTAGGTTAAAACTGAAGCTAAAAAATAAGAGAACTTTTCGAAAAAAAATTTATAAAGCTATTTCTATATAATACGAGAACTGTTTTTCTTTTTATTTCTCAAGTATACCCCTTCATGTTTTTAAAATTCTAACATTTTCCTCAAATTTTTTAACATACGCCAAACAATAAATGATTTTTATTTATTACTATTTTTAACCAAAGAGTTTAAAAATTAAAAATTCATAACTAGATTAAACATAGTCAAACGCTCGAACAATTAACTTCACAGTGGATGTTGACTGAATCTGTGCGGGCCAAATAGTACCAGCCCACATTTTCTACCAGGCCATAATGGGCCCTGTCAATCACTAGTAGAGTGATGCACTGAGAAAAAACCCTAAAATTGAGAGCAAAAGCACCCTTTATATATTCTAGGGGTTGTGCACCTTCTGCTCCACTGCTATCACTTATTATCTTTCAGACCCCTCTTTTATATATATGTGTGTGTTTATTTATGCATGTATGTTTGTGTGTAATTGGTAAATAGTCGTCCGAGCTTGGTCACTGTAACCCTTTTTGTGTGGAGGCACCCCTTCTTACGAAGTTATGGGCTATAGATATATAATCTACGTGTGTGTATGTATTGCTTGCCTCTTCTTTCAGCTGCAAGAGGGGAGATCTCATGAGGATCTTGTTCTTGTTGGCTTTGTTCTGGGGGCATATATCGAATTTTTTTTCCAAGATCTTTTGAGGGTGTTTATTCATGACCCAGATTTACTTTTTTCCACCATATTTCTGGGTTCCTCAACTTGGCACATTTCAATATTACCCGAACTTCACTTTTTAATTAATTAATTTTTTTTGTTGTTACGTGATAAGAATCACTTGTAAACAATGTTGATTTGTGTAAAAAATAAATAATGTGATATTTAGCACGTAAGAGATAGAAGCCTAAGCGGCTCCGGCTCCGGCTCCGGCTCCACATAGAAAGTAATAGTTTGCAAATTTGGAAAATATTCAAAATCTAAAATTTGGTCTGGGTCATAGCTTTTTTTTTTTTTCCCTTTCATGTAATTCTTCAAATGGGAAAATATTTAAAATGTAAAAGGTCTGTGTCATTAAGGTTGCAATTATAAAAAAAAGTTTTCTAGGTGATTGGACTCGTGCATAATATTTTTTTTCTTTTTTCTTTTTTCTTTTTTCTGTTTTGGGTAAGATTATAATGCTATAAATTTGCTACTTTCAAATAAAGTGTTTTAATATTTGAGATTAGGATACAAAATGTCTTGGGTTTCACAATTTTATTTCTAGCTGGTAGGACTCGCTAGCTGGGAGGACTTGCTTAAGACTTTTCAAAAGAGTTTCCCGTCATAAAAAAAATAGTTTGTGAATCGCATAATCGAGTAGTTTAGAACATTTGACACATTAGTGTTATTCAATGAATGCTGTAGTTGTATGTTTGATGCATTTGTGTAGTGTGAGTTTTACATGCGCTATATGTTTTATATGTTCGTGATGCTCACCTGACACAACACATACACTGAAGTATCTTTTTGGTGTTAGTGTTATAAACTAGTTGAAATTTCTCTTCCAATGTTGATGATATTTGGTTTTCTCTTCTTTTCATCCTTCTATCAACCAAGGCACTATGTGTCATTTCTTTTTTTTCTTTAGCAAATCTCTATGCAATAAGAAGAAAATTTGTGATGGGTTAAAGAAGTCATAAAACAATGACTCGTCATGACTATTATATCGGATTTAAAGCTTCCACCCACATTAGATTCACTTGCGAACATGCATAAAACATGATATTGTACCATGTGATTTGTAATTTTGAGATGAATTGAGAGAGTCTAAGTTCTTCATCATAACAAAAATAAAAAATAAAAAAAAAGTTGTATAATTAACCTTTTCTTTAATTGGTCAGAGGTTGCATATATACCCGCATGGGAGATGATAACTCTCAGATTGAGATTGAGAGTATTAAATCTATTAGATAATGAATTATTGTCCCCAATGATATGATCCGATAATACAAGTTAATATATGTGTAAAAACACACCACTTTACCTTAAGACTTACCAATTAATGGTCAAATTCTGTCGAATAATACGATAGTCGACTCCGTCAGCTATGTTACCATTGACGAATGATAAACTATGTATAGATGTAGCAGGGTCCAATTCTAAGGCATCTTTGACAATAATCAACATCACGTATCCTTTTTGACCCAAAAAAAAGAAAAACGCGTATCCTTAATAAACCAGCAATTATATATGTAGGAGCATATATTTTTGTAAAGTAAAAAACTACTTTGACATCATTTACAAATAATTCTCGATGTCAAAACACAGACGGGGATAACCTAGGTGCTGACATTTTAACAGGAAACTTCTATTTCCAAATGAACTTCTTACTGAAGACCATGGGACAGCAATGACAATATCATCTAGAGCATCAAAAGATTTGAAGCCACAACTGCTACAAACAGAATGGAACAAATTTTGTCTTACTATTTGCATCTGATAGTCAACAAGCAACAGAATAATACAACAGAGGAGGCTAACACTTAAGATAGCAAAATGCTGTAGTTACATGCTATACCGTGAACTTGCCAGTGTCGATCGCCCTCCACTCACATCCCTTAACCGAGGAAGCCAAATAAAAGTTATAAAGAATGCTCACCCCAAGATCTCATTGGCTTGTTCAACTCAACTGCTATTGATGTCGATGAAGGTCACATATAGACCGCCTTATCTGTATACTCTCTTTGCAAGTATTCTATAACAGGCGAGAAGGGAATCACAAAATCAATAACACAGACAGAGACACAGATAGAGAGAGAGAGAGAGAGATTTGCTCAGGAAATTCATAGAACTTAAAATTTTAGATGAGAATTGTACGTCATTCAGTTTCTCCTACAACGACATAATGCCAGATAACTAAGAAAAGACAGCTAAGGACTATACATATTTGCCTACTCAGGCGTTAAAGATAGCCCGAAATTGTTAGCTAGGAGCTATACAGAAATTTAACCTCATTTTTTGTGGTTCTTGGATGGTGAGAACAATTGCCAATCTACATAAAGGTTACAGGTTCCTTCCACAACACTAAATGAAGCCTTCCCCTTCCTATCAGAAAAGGACGAGTCCCAAAGAGAATCTTATCAGAAAAGTCAATAATATCTAAAAGAAAACTACTATGATGTGATTCAGAAGCAGAGGATTATGCTTAAATTGCTGCAATCAAATCAAATTCAGTTAATTTAACTTACTGGCACAACTCGGCTGGTGCTTGCATCTCCCAATGAAACAGTAGCTAAAGACTTGGAAGCCCATGCCTTGGCATTCAGAGCTCCTTCTTGCAAATTACTTCTCTTGCAGGGCTCCTTTAGAGAATTAAACAATTGCACTGCTCGTTTGAGGAAGACCAGAGGATGCTCCCACAAGCTCCTCAATCTTATATTCAGAATATACCTTCTCCATGCGAAGTTAGATAATTTCCGAAGAGCTGGAAAAATTATATATAGCAACCGCAAAAGCACAAAAGCTGTGGCCAATGCCAAATATGTCTCCTGCCCTAGCAAATTCTCAGGAGATCTGGCCCAAGAGAATGGACAACTTTCCTGGTCATTAGTATTCGGCTTCTGATGATCTGACGAGCAACCAATCTTGTCCAGCAATACTCTATCTACTGGAGCCTTCTTGCTACCTATAAGTAAAAAAAATTATATAAAAATAATTTTTCACAAGTGTAACTTTTAATAAAATTAATGGAGCCATATACATCAAATTGTACATTAGAAAAGGATAAATGCAGACACTGCTTTCTAGGAAGAGCTTGAGACGAATTCTTGTCCACAGTTTTAAATCTTTTTATTATGCTGAGGATGCAACGTTAAGAGTTACCACAGATATCTTTCACTGAAATTAAATAAAGCCAAATAATTGCAATCAACAGGCCTAACATAACTTGATATCTGATTGAAAAGAAGTTCCACTACTTTTTTATTATAATCTCGTCTTAAATTAGGGAGAAAGGTCAGACAAGTATACGAATTTTAACCTAATAGTCATGCTTGTATAGTTCTGCATGAAGCATTCGATGAGGCATGCACTATAAAACATTACGCTTGGCACATGGTTTCCAGCAGAAAGTCTTACCTGTAACATCACTATAGAAAGTAGAGAGGGAATCAAGGGTCCGTGAACCATGATAGCGCACTCGCATTGTAGAATTTAATAGGAATAGAGTAGGAAAGCCATGAACTCCATACTTTGAGAGAATGCTGAAAAGTTAAGAAATGTTATTTCAAAGTCCTGACATTCCATATACACGCAAGAGAATTACAGAAAATACCAGTGCTCAAACCTTGGCCTAATGGCTGATTCTTCAAACGCAAAATGAGGAATGGAAACGAACATGGAAGCCAGGGTAGAAAAGCTTGGTCGCAAAGTTCGAGAGAAAGGACACCAAGAAGCATAGAAGAGGACAGCAACATAATCGTGTGTTCTCCTCTGGACCATATTCAGTGCCTTCTGCAATGAGACCTCATCTCCCTTCAGAGCAGAAATGTAATGCTATCAGATTTTATCCAAAATAACTGATATGAGAGAATCATTTTTTCAAGAGTCTACAGTTCCAATTCCGAATTAAGTAGTTGCAACTTGATTGTTAAACTCTACCAGCATCAACATCTCAAGAATTTGACAGACGAAACAAACAAAGAACATAAACTAGCAAAAATAAGTATTTCGTGCAACAAAAGTCTAAAACATTCCCATGTACATCAATCTGGAAAATGATAAGCAGAAACATATATGAGAGCCTATTCTAGTATGCTATCTACATTGACTAGTCAAAAGCAGATCCAATTATAAACTTACTGTAATTTGAAAATAAAAACTTTAAGCAAGCTGAGAAATTAACTTTTGAGTCACAGTTTAAGCTAGCAAAAGTGTCAAATTGCTTAGTTCAACTTTTAACTTTTCTTTACATATTCTTAGGCGCTCTGCTCTCGTTCATATTTATTGAGTTTACAATTTCCATTCGATGTATATGTTTCTTGTCTAGTTATTATTTAGATAACTTCACCTTCTACTTGATCAGCTTCATCCCAAATATCATGTTCGTATGGAATTTGGATTTTCAACTTTTTATACTTAATGATGAACGAAGCTAGATCCTAGAGCTGCATTGGAGTGTAAACTGTACCCTTCAATCTTTCCGACATATATTACAATCATTTCGATATATCCTTGACACAAAAATACAATTTTTTCATGAGTCAAAATTAAATTTTCAGTTAATTAAAATGTCACAATGGGTAGAATATTTTCACCTATTCAATTAATTTAACAGATATACAAAAACTGAAGACACGAAACATATATAGAACATGAACAAAAATGGTAAAAATCAAAGCTCAAAATAGTATTAAAAAAAATGAAATTTTCATTTCCCAATGAACAAAAATGATGAAAATTATAGCTTAAAATAGTATTAAAAAAATCGAATTTTTAAAATTTCCCAATTTTGTTGGGAAAAATAACATTTCGTTAAAGATCAAGTCTATTGCCTACCCAATACATTAAAAAAATACACCAAAAAGCACAAACACATAACTTATATAGAAAATCTATGAAAACTAGAACAAAAAACTCATATAAAAATGAACAAAAATAACGAAATTAAAATGTCAAAATAGCAAAAAAAATTGAATTTTTAAATTTTTTTTTAAAATAAAATTTTGACGTACAAATTAATTAACAAAAAATAGAAAAAAAGTAAATCTTATGATAATTACCTCAGTTACAGCTGCTGAATAGAAAGAATCGATGCCATTCAAGGGGCAAATGTGGAGTTGAGGTCTTACAAAAATCGAGTCTTTAACGGATTTCAAACGGCAAAAGGGAGAAGGTAACGGAACCCTAACGGAATAATCATCGGCGTAGGTTAGCCTCGCCAACACCGTCAATAACAAAGCTAAGCCAGCTCTCAAAACCCTAAGATATGCCATTTTTTTAATTAATTAATTAATTAAAAGGAAATTTAAGGTTTTGTAATGGTGCTGGAAAAATGGGACCCACTAAAGAGAGTGAGAAACCCTAGTTTGAGAATGAGAGGAGATAGAGATGGAGATGGAAAGTTGGGGTGAAGTGAGAGCCCGGCGCATGTTAGCGTTGAGGCTTACCTTTTTACTTTTTCTGTTTTTATTTTTATTTTTTTGATTGGTATGGTATGGTATAAGAATGGAAATAGGGCGAGTTTAGAACGAGAGCCCTGTCTCAATACCGTCTTGTCCTCGTATTTTATACTTTATTTTTTGCCCTCGCCCCATTCTCAAATCCCCGTGGAAATGGGAGTTATTTATGATTTTTTTTATTATTATTTAAATATTACAATATTAAATTTAATTTAAACTACATAATTTTAAAATATAAATTAAAATTATAGTAATCATAAATATAATTACATATTTTAAATAAAAATTAAATATTAATCATATATCGAGCCTTATGCTTGCATTTAAATAGTAAAAATAAATTTGTCGTTATTGAATCTTAAGCATTTAAAATAAATGCTAACTAAAACAATTGTGTATCAGAATTATATGTGGAACGATAATACTTCTTTGTGTTATGGGATCGTACTAATTATTATAATATTTTTTTGGTTATCGCATGCCACATATAATAATAATTGCAAAGGGCAAAAATCATTTTGGTCCCTGAGGTTTGGTATAAAGCCCAAACTAGTCCCTGAGGTTTGCAAAAAGACCAAACAGGTCCTTCTCATTATCTATGACTTAATAGTCAAAGATTTTATCCAATAAAAAGACTTAAATGCCCTTCCTTTAGTGATTGGAGATTTGGAGGGAAGGGAAAAAAAAAAAGATTGGGACCATGCAACAAGCACAACTATTTAAGCATCCAAACAATTTTTTCTCGTCATTTGAAAACAAAAAAGAAAAAATAATAATAGATGAAAAAAATACAAATATTAAATGTGAAAAAATAATTCACATGTAACGAATTTCTCATCTATTATTATTATTTTTTTTTTCAAATGACGAGGAATTCGTTACATGTGAACAAGTAAAGAAAGAAAACAATCGAATGTACGCTTGCCTTTGTGTAATTTTGTTTATCTTTTATATTATCTTATTTCGATCAAAATTTTTTTTTTTTTTTAAAAAAAGGAAAGTCTAAGGTATGGTTAAAACAAAGAATCTTTAAAAAATCTCAATTATTTAGGAATTCTTCAATGCAGCTACTAGGAGACACTAGGGCAACTAATGGTGCATCGTTTTATGTCAGAAGGAGAGAGTTGTCCAGGCAATGCAACCTAATGGTCGTTTGCATGTAGAGTAATGTTAGATATTATTTTATTTTTATCACCAATTTGGCATTACTTATTGGATGCTTAGTTGGCATAATAAATAATTCACATGTAACGAATTCTTCGTCATTTGAAAACAAAAAAGAAAAAATAATAATAGACGAGGAATTCATTACATGTGAATTATTTTTTTATATTTAATATTTATATATTTTTCATCTATTATTATTTTTTCTTTTTTGTTTTCAAATGACGAGAAAAAATGACTTGGGTGCTTAAATAGTTGTACTTGTTGCATGGTCCCAATCTTTTTTTTTTTCCTTCCCTCCAAATCTCCAACCACTAAAGGAAGGGCATTTAAGTCTTTTTATTTGGTAAAATCTTTGACTATTAAGTCATAGATAATGGGAGGGACCTGTTTGGTCCTTTTGCAAACCTCAGGGACTAGTTTGGGCTTTATACCAAACCTCAGGGACCAAAATAGTTTTTGCCCTAATTGCAAATCTTTGAAATATCGTCCTTAATTATATTGTTTGAAACTATTTTAAAGTACAATTGTGAGAACAATTAACAAATTTCTTAAATCCACTATGATCAATAGTAAAATAGATATATTTTTGTGAAATGATAGCAAATCTCAATTAATGGTATACAATAATTTTGATTAAAAGAATGATTATAAATCCTTTTGAATAATCTATTTTTTCTTCTCCATTTTTTATAATACTTTATTTAATGTCATTTTTCTATACTTTTATATTTATAATTTTAAAATTTTAGTATGTTTGTAAAACTGAAGATATAAAAATAACTACACATGTATGCGGGGTGAGAAATACTTATCCCCACACCTTGCCCCGCCCCCACCCCCGCGTGGGGATTAGAAGTTAATCCCAACCCCGTCCCATTTCCCATTTCCCATTTCCTACCTTAATCATCGCCCCGTTTGGAACGAGGATGGGACAAGTATCCACAGAACTTGTCCCCATTGCCATCCTTAGTATGGTAAAATTACTCTCCTTTTTATGTACGAAATGTCTCAAAATGAATTCTTTACAGTTGTGACATACTAATATGTTATAATATTAGTTTAAACATTCCATTAAATTAAAAAGAAAATAAGAAACGAATTGTCCGATAGTTCTGGCTTTCCTTCATTTATTTATTTTTGTCAAAAATCAAATTATTTATCATGCAAGGAGAGAAAAGAAAAAAGGAGATCGAGAAATTTTTAAGAGAAGCTGGAAAGGTGGGAATTATCGAGTGACAAATCAGAAAGTGTGTGCCTGGGGGTTAATTAACTTGGATAATGCTGCTTTTCTTTTCTTTTTTTAAAACAAGATTATGTATTTTGTGTCAGTATCATTATTATAAGTTTAAAGGACTTTTAAAGGTGATTTTTCATCATTAAAAAATATTTTTATGTGTGTAAATCTAAAAATTCTTTAATTAACTCGAGCTGACCCATCAGTCTTAAACACATAGAGTGACTCCACAATTACCTGTTTGTGAATGAGTTGATGATCAACTTGAACTGACCAAAAAATTACTCGTGTAAATCAATCTATTTTGTTTGGTTGTCTATTGATGTTTTCAAATTTGCATAATATTTTTGTTCTAATTTACGTTTTGGTCTCCTCCATACCCAGTGAACAATCCAATCATTAGTAAGTTGAGGACTTTTGAGACAAGAAGAAGTCTCAAACGAAGCCCAGGGAAAAATGACTTATTTTGCAATTTATATGAAGGGTAAAAGAGTCACCATATTAGGGTGTACCTTTTGGGGCTAGTGAGACATGTGGCGATATTGCAAACAAGGTCTCGTGATGTGCAACTTGTCGAGAACCTTATCGAGTTTTCTTATTGTCATATTCATTTCACAGAATGCAATATTTGTTTTTTGAGACCATGAACAACTCAAAGATTTTTTTAACTAAAAAATATGTGTTTTCGTCATTAATAGTAAATAAAGAGTCAAAAGTATTATCTTTTTCATTTTCAGACAAAAATATATACACATAGTATTGTTACTAGAATGGCCATCACTACATAGCAAAGATATTACTAGAAACGTTGGAGTAAATAGGTAGTTAAACTCCACATACTCCCGAGAACTTCTATTACCAGGTCTAGCGTCGAGGTCGTAAAGCTCTTGTTTTTATAGCATTTGAACTCCTATGGCTTGTTTTTTTTTTTTTTTTGATACGAGGAAAATCCAATTGGCGGAGCCTGACTACCAGAAATCAATAAAGTCCGACCATCAACCGATAAACCCTGAGTGCAACGAAACGTCCCCAATCCCGCTGCACCAGGCAAACCAAGGCTCTCAACCTAAGACAGGAGGCGTGAAT
Source organism: Ehretia macrophylla (assembly GCA_037974665.1). NCBI lineage: Eukaryota > Viridiplantae > Streptophyta > Magnoliopsida > Boraginales > Ehretiaceae > Ehretia > Ehretia macrophylla. The sequence goes on from CM075774.1 coordinate 41,753,443, forward strand.
CGAACTCGAAAGCACACTACCTCCGAAACATGCTCTTACCACTGGGGCGTCCCCCAGGGACAAACTCCTACGGCTTTCCTACGTGCTTTTCACTAGCTTATTAGATTTGTTAGAACTAATTTATCTAGTTTCACACGATTCGATCTTTAAAAAGAGATCTACTTCTAAGGGCGATATACTCGTGGGAAGATTATAATAAAGTAGTATATAACTTTTGTAATTCACTATATCACTTCTTATTAAAGCAAGAGAACAAAGGGGATGGGTCAGCACCACAAGCATCTTTGCGTCCCTCAAAAGTGAATGGATGACTTTTCACATCACGCATTTGAGTAAATTAGGAGGATTAATTTCTTTGAGGCCAATCTCAATAAATTTTGTCTGACTAATCTGGACCATACCTCCTCCAAATAGGGTCATGTGTCCTAGGGCTCGGCACCCTTATGGCCAATCCCATTGTCACCAATTTTACTGCTTGATTCCGAGGCAGAAATGCAGTTGCTTTCCATAAGATGAACTAATCAATATCGGTGTGGCAAAGATCATCTATTGAACAAATATATACTATCCTTATCCTTGATTAATCTAAACCATGCCTCCTTCGAAACTTGGTCATGTGTCCAATGTTCGACACCTAGTGTGTGAGTCCGAATGGCTTCCGAGGGGAAGTCCCCCGTCATCAAAACTATATACCATCAGAAACAAGAAACCTATAGCAGGATCTGGCAAACAACTAAACATGCAGATCTATCAGGCTGACTGACAAACCAACCAAAAGAACACAATTAGCTTGAACAACATCCATATGCCACTTATATCAAAAGAAGGTGAGAAAGAAACCCTTTCACACGCATTTCTTTTTTGGTCAACTTCTTTTTCATTTCTAATATATATGAGTTTGTCCAAGAGGTACATAGTCATGCAGCTCAGTATCTTAATATCAGCAGCTACTCTTAAATACTTGAGGCGCTCGAGCAATGGATAATGCAAGAAGGCAACCAAGAATTACATAAAGATAGTTTAAGTGTCTTACACTTCTCAAGAAAAAAAAACTAACTACTGGAGATTAAAACTATTCTCAGATAATATATGACATAAGCTTGAACTTAGGGTTTATGCTTTTAGTTTAGGATGCGATATACTGCCCCAACCACAACACAACCATCAATCACATTCAGAGCATAAATTTTATTGTGTTGCAAACAGAGATGAACTCCTCGTTCGATTTTATAGAACAACTCTCATTTTGAGTTGTCAGACCTTTCTATTCACATGATTATGTAATAACTTGGATTATTATTCAAAAAAATAATTATCTGAAATGTCAATGAAATTTTTCATATTCACATTTCAGATAAGCAAAAGAGTACAATGTAAATAAATTCTTCAAAAAAGAATCAGTTAGCAGTTAGTTCATGAAATTCAATTGAAAATTAATTAAATGAACACTTCTCGTTGCACTCTTTCACTTTAAATCAAGATCCCTGGACAAAGAAGTTACCTCCCGTCTGAAATCTTATCCTTGAAATCAACATAAGAATGTGCAAGCATCTTCTAGGGTCCCATACTCGAATGCATCATAATTCTAAGAATCATTGAACTGTATTCTTGCACTGCAATTAGGGCACATGGAACCAATGGCACTTTCTGCAGTTCCAGAATGTACGGGGTCATGATAGAACTCATTTCCGCACCAAACACATATGGTGGGTACCTGATTTCTCCCAGTTACATTTGGCATCAAAGCATCCTTCCCAAGCCAAAATGAGTTATCAAATCCTTGTCCCATATCCGTGTCATAGGAGAAAGCTTTGGAATGTCCTGGAAGGGAATTAGAACTCTGTGTGGTCATGAAACTGTATTCTACTGGTTCATTTCTACCTGGACCTAGCTCTTGATAACCAGTGTTGTAGTTATATTTTCCATTTCCTCTGAATAACTCTGCTTCGCCCTGCATGCATGATCACGTCAGTGAACGCCCAATTAGCTGGAGTAACATTGTGGAAGATAAAATAAGTCATTCATTGGGGGTAAAGGACAAGAAAAGAACTTCTTAAGTGTCGAGAACAAAGACGAAAATAATACGATTACATATACGGCTGGTATTATCAAGACAGAGATGAAAAAGTTCCCAGACTTAAAAGGACTTAAAGAAGGCAGATGAGAACACCACTTTAGCAAGGCATGATGAGAAATCTGAATCTTCACCTTTGAGTTCCACCATATGATAACAATTTCCGAACAAAAGATAATAAGCTACTTTTGGCTGATTCGAGGAACATCTTTACAATCAACATTAGGAAAAAGATAATGATTTACAGTAGAAGACATAAATTCAAATTATCAGAATTTTTGATACCCAGCTATCAAATACTGCACATTAAAGACTTGTCAAGAAATAGATTAATAATTTAATAGCACAATGAACATTCTCGATATGCACCTTATCTGAAACAATATCAAAAGTGCCTAAACAACTTGATGATTGCCCTACTGGGGTTGAAGTATTTGTCAAACCACCCTGCAAAACACTCTCTTCATTAGCTCCCCAAATGCTTCCAGACATGAAATCCGCATTGGCCCGGGCATCAGTGCTGCTCAAAGAAAACCTAAATTTGTTCTCAGAATTTCCTACATCTATCTTGGAGCTCTCCCAAACCTGGGTAGGGTAGATCATGTTAAAATTGTTCTCGAATTCAGATGTCTTGCTATCGAAAGATGAATCACGTAAATTCATCCCAAAACCTTGTACGTCTTTGGGATCCTTAATTGTATTATGGTTAATACCATTCATATTATTCTGAACAATATATGTTTGGTCCATTCCAGAATTGATAAGTGAACTCCCAGCAGGATATCTTTCTATGTCAAAATCAATAGAATTTATGCCTGATTCTGTTTGAGGCTTACTAACACCAAGACTTAACTCATCATTTCTGGAATAACCAGGGCCATTAAGTCTAAGCTCATCCATGGCATATGTCTTATTCTCAGCAAATGCTTTATCAGAAGCTTCTGCATTGTGCCGCATAAGAAACACATTTCCAGATGGTTCCTGTTTAGATTCTTCTACCCTGCTATAAACCCCAGGAGCATTATCTTCTGCACAAAATGCTTTCTCACTTGCAGATGGAAAAAGCGAGCGAAATTCAAGACTTCTTTCCTGCTTTGAACCACCCAAAGAATCATCATTTACTGCACTTTGATTGCTGCTACAAGGAAAAAGCAACTCACTACTCCTAACATGTTGAACTTCATTAGATCCAGTCACCTCTATATTTGCTGTCAAGCCCTTCTCAACGAAATTCTCAACCACAGACAATTCCTGATGACCAGATCGAGAAAGCAAGTTACCTGTAGAATTTCCAGCCTGCCCAGGCTGCTCTACCAAGCAAGCAGAAAGCTCATTCTCATACTTCCAAGTTACCACTGTTTGACCGTTTAAAGATGAAGCAAGTGAACGACTATCAAAATACCTCTCTTCTTTATGGCTAGCCAGAGCATCCATATCCGATCCGTTAAAACTCTTCACACTATCATTGCTCTGGAAGTACATCTCTTCAAGTTTGCGATCATCCTGTGAGCTAGGCAAGAAACTCTTTACATTATTTTGAACACATGCTTCCCCATCACCAAATGGACTGGGTGTGATGCTCTCAGAATCTCTCTTTTCCGCACAAACTGTCAAGGCAGAAACTGACAAATCATTTACATTATTGATGTTCATATCAGAACGATCTTCAGAATCACGATGCAGCTTGTCCCCGGCCACACTCCTCTCTTCCAGTCTATCAAGACTACTGCAAAGACCATATTCTGACCCATTTTGTTTAATCTTAATCCCATCAAGTTTGGGCTCATCTATTGCATGTGTAGATTGCAAATCTTTCATCTCAGCATCACATGTTTCTGCATTGCCATTTGAACTAAGTAAACTATTTTCAAAGACTGCTTCCTGTCTTAGCTCCTTTGGGCTAGCAGAAACCTCAATCACATTATTTTCAACAAGATGAGTTTCATTATTTAATGAAGAAGGCAAACCACTCCCTGAACTCCTTCCTTGCCCATCAGGGTTTTCATTGCTTCTAGCGGCCATAATCCTGCTAGCATGTGTATCAACAGAAGTTCTGCCGCAACCATGTTTCTCATCATTAGACAAAACAGCATCAGAAATGAAAAATAAATCAGATTTAGTGGAGAGAACATCTACTGCCTCCTTCACCTCTTCCATATTGCTGTCAGTCTCCGTGTAATGTGCCCCCTGAGCATTACTTTGAGATAAATAAGTAGTTTCTGCGTCATTGTTCTTTGAAGTTATTGAAGCTTGCATCGTGGACTCTATTTGAGGGATTCGACCGATTGATCCAGCCTGACTAACCTCTCCCACAATTACACATGCTGATTCGTTAGCACTCTTCCCTTGGTTTCTCACATGGGCACCAATATGACCATTGTAACGATGCCTTTCACTAAATGTTTTGTGGCAAAACTGGCATTCATACTTTCCTTCTTTGATAATCACCCCGTCGGTGATGGATTGACCACCTCTAGATCTCTTTCCCTTATGAGAAGAAAAGTGGTGGCGCAATAATTCATCCTTCTCATGAAAAGTAATGTTGCACTTCTCACAATGAAAATTCTCTCCTACAGGGAGCTTTGGCAGATCACCGGTGCTATATGTAATTTTCACCTCATGATTACTAGATATAGAAGTAACAGTGGGTGATGACATTTGACACATAAGAATTTCCTTTTTGTCATCATGTTGAACAGAATGATCCGTAATCTGTAATATGTATGATAAATAAAGATTGAACCGCAGAAATATAAAAGAAGAAAGAAGTTAACTGAAGTGATGATAGATAAAATCAACTTACACCAGCTGAAGCCAATTCGCCAATAACCATAGAACTCTCAGTACTTTGAACACAATTTGGCTGGTTTGCATCTTGTAAACCATGAAGAGAGAGCAAATAAGAGGAGACTTCTTTGCACGACGCAAACTGTCGTCCATTAGGGCTGCATATCACAAAGTTTCATATTAACATGTATAAATATCGGTAAAGGTCAATAGTATTACCATAACTCCTAGCAAGGACATTAAAGTGAGTAAATAAAGAAGCGGTAGAAGACAAAGGGGAAGGCTTTATCAAGCGATTCCCTCAGGTGAATAAGTTTATATTCGTCATTACAAAATGACTGATAGGTAGATGCCTAATTTCACAACAAGAGACTGATTAGACTACAAACAATTCAAACCAAGATAAAAGTGGTTTGTTAGGAGAAACAAAAAGAAAAGGTAAAGCTCAAGTGTAGACAAAGACAAAATAATAACTTTCCCATGCACAACAGAAGAGTAACACCATAACAGATGAGCTAGGAAACAAGGGGAAATAGATTAATGGAAACTTTTATCCTTTCAAGGAATCCCTTGATTATGGAAAAATTCTTTCCTGTAATGCTCTTCAGGTTGTAACCAACCAACCTAGAGAGTTCAATATTTGTTCCCTTACCATATGTAATGCCTCTTGCAGTTCTATTAGCCAGTAAACAAATCTCTTCCGCAACAAACACACCCCCCCCCCTCCCCTCCCCCAACAAATTTAAAAATAAAAAAGAAAAGAAAAAGAAGAAGACTGGTGATGCATCTATCCCTAATAATTGGTTACCATACTTTATCTAAACTTAATGCCGGGTTGGGGAAGGAATTAAAACCCACAAAACAACCATGCACAGTTGTCTTTCATCCAAGAAAATGCTATGCTTAATATGGCTACCAGTCTATGAAATTAACAATATCATTTATTGTTCATTGTCCATGTCCAAGTGCAAAAAACCATATGACCAAAACATAAATTTCCTCTCCAATATACAAGGCAAGCAACACATAAATAAAAAGCATTAAGTGGTAATGCAACAACACATGGCCGAAAAAGAACAAATCTTTCATACATATTAAGGCTACAAACATCAAGAAAATGCATAATTTGGTAATGCAACCACATTAAGCCGATAAAGCATAATTTTTTTCCTAAAAAACTACACAATCGAACATAAAAGCAAGAAGCTTTAATACGTAACAATGAACAACAAGAAAAACACCAGCATTTTTAGAAAACCTTATGTATCGACGACAATAGACCCACGCACGCCCTTCCTTCTTCTTAATTGAAAGCAAAAGCTTCCAACCTCTTGGCAACACATTGCCAAACTCACTCGCATCCACTATCCTCTTCTTCTTCCTCCTACTCCCCCATTGCCCATTCAACCCTTTCAAGAACCCCAACAACTCTTCCTCACTCCCTAACCCTTCCGTCCTCCGCCACAACTCCTCTCCATAAGGGTTTCCCATCGCCCCTAATGCCACCAAATCCACCACGACACCGTCCCTATTAACAACCTCCTTATCCCTATCCTCCATATTTTCGTAAATCACAATCTCATTCATCACCACATTGTCATTTAATTCATCAAAAAAGTCATTACCAGGCTCGTCTTGCATCAAGGGGACCGCATTTTCGTTCCTCTTCGGCCGCCCACGCTTCCTTTTCGACCCAGTGGGCCCCACATTGGCTGCTAATTGGGGCAAAGAATCGGCATAATCTATACGAACAGGAATTAATTCGGCATTATTCGTCTCCTCTTCTACGAACAGGTGTTTAAGAAGCGTCACGATTCGGGCATTCTCGGGGTCCGAGTGGATAGAAAGTTCCGGTGAGGGATTGGTGGCGCGGAGATGAGGCGTGCGGCGGTGAATGGTGGTGGTGGTAGAAGAGGAGGACGACGACGAGGCCGGGGCGAGGCGGAGACGGGAATAGGTTTGCTTACGGGAGCCTGCGGATTCGTTGAAGATGGAACGGTCGATTTTGGGGATGACGACGTCGTTTAATCGGCTAGGGTTGAAGGAGGAGGGAGAGAGCATAGAGAGAGCGTAGAGTTCGGATTGGGAGAGGTAACGGAGATCGACGATTGGGATTGACTCTAGTTGGACTCCGTCGTCCGCCGCGGCGGTGGTGGTGGTGGCGGCGGCGGCGGCGGCGGCGGCCATGGGGGTTTGGGCGGAAAACGAAAAATTGTTTTTGGGGTTTTGAGAGAGTGAAAGTAAGTGGACCACTGACTGAGGGAACGCTGAAAAGTTTGCAATTGGTTGGATAGATAATAAATAATAAACCTCCCCACTTAATATGTGTTAAGAGTATAGGCTTAATATAATATTAAAGTCTAGACTATTAAAAAATTTTAGATTCAAAATTATCGTTATTTATTTAAAAATATTAAAATTATTCAAGTACAAATTTATTTAAAAATATTAAAATTATTTAAATACAAAACTCAAAAATTAATTCCATTTACACTTGCAAGATTATATTAAAAATAATAAATAATATAATAAATTTATTTCTAACAGTTTAAGCTTTTAAATGATGATAATTGGTTCAATCCGAAATCAACAAACCAATCTATACATTGATTTCATTAGTCTTGCGCAGTCCTTCCAACATGGCAACTAACTCTGCTTAATTGTTTGTCATCGCCCTGCAGTTAATATAGTACAAAATGTTAAAAATGCACCGATGAGTCCCACATGCATCTGAGATCCTTCAATTATATTTTAGCCGCATGTTTGGTTCCATTAAGTCCATCCCAATATAGAAAATATAATGTAGGGTTAAATCCACTTTGTAACCCTATCCTTTATATGTTTTGACACTTATTACCCTTTACCTTTAAAAACACCCACTTATTAACCCTTGACTTAGGTCAACTTTGACAAATTTATACTTCTGTTAAGAAAAATAATGCAATTACTAAGCTACCCTTATGAATTGTTTCTAGAGACGATTTTACCCTTGAACAAAAAAAAAACACTCACAAAACTTCCTACTAATTTCAATCCCATTTCTAATTCCGTTCAAATCTAATCTACCCCAAACCCAAACCCACAATCCCTACCCCCAACATTTACGACTGACTCAACCAAAAGAACTAATGACCCCTAAACCCAACCACCCTTACCGTGACCCCTACCACCACGCTGAACCCTACCCCACGCACCCTCACTCTCCTCTGACCTTGGTGGTCGTTTGTGTTTGTGTGTTTGGCATCTATGAGAGATGTGTTTGGTGTCCATGTGTGTGTGTTTGGTATTCGTATGTGTGATAATGTGTGTTTGCATATGTGTGTTGGTGTATGTGACTGCGTGTGTGTTGGTGTTTGTGACTGTGTGTTTGATACTGTCTGTTGTGATTGTGTGACTGACTCTGTGTGTGTGTGTATTTTCTTGACTGATTGACTGTGACTATGTGTGTAGCCTCGTGACTGTGACTATGTGTGTGTTTGATGTAGTGGCTTCATGATTGTGTGTCTATGTGTGTGTTTGATGTTGAAGAAAAAAGATTGTGTTTATGTGTTTTTTTTCTTTTGGGTTATGTTTGTGATTTTTTTTTGGGTCAAGTGTGTGTCTGTTGATGATGAAGAAAAAGAGTTTGTTGATGATGAAGAAGACCGTATATGTATGTGTGTGTGTGTGTTTTGGGTTGTGTCTGTTTGTTTTTCTTTTGGGTTGTGTTTGTGTTTTTTTTTTTTTTTTTGGGTCAAGTGTGGGTCTGTTAATGATGAAGAAAAAGAGTCTGTTGATGATGAAGAAGACAATATGTGTGTGTGTTTTGATAAAAGGGGTATATTTGTCCAAAATTTTAAACAACAATACTATTCTGTTAATTCTTTAACAAAGGTTGATGGGAGGGTTAATAAGTGGGATTTTTTAAAGGTGAGGGGTAATAAGTGTCAGAAAATGTAAAGGATAGGGTTATAAAGTGGATTTAACCCTATAATGTATGGGTAGAAATCATCATTCATCAACTTTAATCACCACCTCTTTAATTTTTTGGTAAATTAGAGGCAGTGAAATTAATTTTTTCTCCTCTTTAGATTTTTGGTAAATTAGGGACAGTGGAATTAATTTTGCCTTTTTTAACGCACACAAGAACTGTTATGCATTTAATTATCCACATAGGACTTGATTAGACAAACTCATGTTTCATTAATCCGGACCATGCTGAGTTGTTGACTAGCTATTCTATTTGACACATTCAATAGATTTTGTATTTAATTAATTAAACTATATCATTAGATCAGACATGGAGACTAAGAATCTATTTGGCCTAATTTTTAGATATTTAAATACATTTTCTGTATATTTAGAAGCTAAAACTAATATGTTTGATTCATTTTTTAAATATCTTTTAGTAAAAGCTAAAAAACAAGAAGTTCAAAATTGGAGATTTTCATAAAATATTTTTACGAAATTATTTTTATATAACGCGAGAAGTTGTCTTTTTTTTTCTCAATGTACCCCTCTATATTTTTAAAAACCCGATATCACCTTCAAAATTTTTAAAATTTCAAAATTATCTAATATAAGTCAAACAGTTAACAATTTTTGTTCAACAACACTTTTAAGTTCTATGATAAATAGGGCCTAGCTATTCTATTTGAGATTAACTATAATAAATCTTGTGCTTAACTAACTAAATATAAAACAATGTTTATTTTAAAGAAATCCCCAAACTCTAGTTAAAAAGGAAAAAAAAATGATAAACCCAAAATTAAAAATTACTGTTCAGTCCATAAAAAGTAAGTTAACGGGCCGAGAAAAATTTAATGGGCCGAGAAAAAAATTAATGGGCTGAGACAGAAATGCCGCAGGCCAAGAGTACATTATAACTGAACAATTGGGTAGGCCGTCTTATCGAAAGCTCTGGCCTCATTTTAACTTCTGCGCTATCGACGTGGGAAAAAGTTTACTGCAAAGCTACCTAAAGCCTCTCAATTGGATGCTATGTGCTCGTTATATTGAATACTTTTACTGTATAAGTGCACCTCTTAACCTTTTTTATTGTACGAGTGTACCTCTTGCCTCGGGTTTCTGGCTCCACCACTGTTGACAGAGTTTTAATAGTAATAATAATGAATTCATAATAATGGATTGAAAAGTTTCACTTGGCAAAATGAAGGAAAGAATTTTTGAAGAATAGATGTAGAAATTCAACTCATGTAGATTTGAAAATTTTAACTTTGTATTGAACTGCAGAGTCTTCAGATTAATTCTATGCATTTCTTATTTTATGGTAATGATGAATTTCACGTATGCGGGCGAAGAAAGAAAAAAAAGGGGAAAAGGTTTCATCTATTTTTTTTTTTAATGACGGAAACTTTTTCTAAGAAACTTTTTGTGCTCATTTTCTGAGTGCCAAATTCAGAATACATGATTTTGTTTAAAGGAAGTATGATTACCAAATTAGTCAGAACAAAACTTAACAAGACTGAACTGAAAAAATTAGTTTCTTTACTCTTCAAAGGTTTTATCTGCTATGTTATAGAGAAATCAACATTAACTAAATCAGATGCGTCAAGCAGGCCAAGTTGCTGCTGCTCTCGAATATTTACTTGCAAAATGAACCTCCTTTTTTTTTTTTTTGTCAAAACACAATATTAATATTGCAAGAGAGAAAATAGTACATTATCCAACTCCAGTGGGTAAAAAGTTATTTTGTAACAAGTTAAACAAGGGCATTGGAATATTCGATATCCAATCAAGGGGCAAGCTATTCTTAAATTTGCTTTTAGTAACTTAATCCGTTGCGCTGTTGGCAGTTCTTCTAATGCAATGTATAGAAGAAGAAAACAATAAAAGCCTTATCCACCTTATTAAGGATCTTCCCCTAATCTTGGATAGATTGTCTGAAGATTCGTCAAAAATCTAACTTTTTAAGGCTTCAAACTACTAGCTCTCCAAATCAAGAACGGAAAAGGAAGCTTTTTTCCCTTCATTTAAGAGAGGTTTCAAACAACTTTTATATTATTTAAATGTTACACATCAAAATTAATCTCGAGAATAAAATGGAAGCCTTTCGATTCATAAAAACTAGTACTATAGATCCTTATTTCGGTCCTCCAAACGAACAGTGTGACACCTGACTTTCTGTACTTCTTTTCCCTTTCAAACTTATATTCTTTCTCCTAATTGAAAGAATTTTTAATACGTAGTCCAAAACCAACAACTTGATTGTGACGAACATATGATAGGACAGCAAAAATTGCAACTTGTTTCACGTTGAATCACTCGTGGTATTCAACATTCAACAATGGAAAATAAATAAATAAAAAGTAATTTATCAAAATGCTCTTAAATTTTTATTTTTTTATATATTTAAGTTATTTATTTTTTATTTTAGATAAAATAATTTTTTATCTTTTATTTTAATTATAACTATTAATTCTTGAAGTAAAATATATCAAAAAATAACATTAGTGAGCACGTAAATGATATGTAACCACAAAATATATAAACTTTAGGATGCATATCTTTTATCATGTAACAATTTTATTCTTAAAAATTTGTAAATTTTGTGACCACGTATCATTCACGTGCTCACTAACGATATTTTTTTGACAAGTTTTATTTCAAAGACTAACAATTGTTACCAAAATAAAAATTGAATGACTATTTTGTTTAAAATAAAAAATAAAAGACTTAAATATAAAATAAAAATAAAAATTTAGGACCAATAAATTACCCTAAAAAAAAAAACCCTTCTTATGCGTCATGATTTGCAATGAGAACCAATGAGGCTCATTGTCTAGCTAGTGATAAAATTTAACCACTCCACTGGCAGAAGTGTGCAGCCTTTAGTTTGGTGTTAAATATAAAATCTAAGGAAAATTATCGGGTTTATGTGAGTTCATCAATTATGCGTGTACCTTAAAATTTGACGAGTCAAACTCAATAATTTTCCTAAATCTAATGATAAACTTTCACTCTCTTTTCACAAATGTCAGCTCTTAGTTCAAGTCCTTGATATAAAATCTTGTATACGGTCATCATATAATGGTTGATAGTACTAATTCAATACTACATAGATTACCCAAGAAATTTCCTCATTCTCGCTGCTAGAAAATAAGCAACCTCCTTGCTGATTTTTCTTTGGTTTTAATCCAGATAAGTCAAGGATGCATTTTCTAATGATAAATTCACTTTAAATAGGAACACCTTGAATCTATCCCAAGATTACAATTTTCGTATGCTGTAATCCAACCCAACGTATGTTCTAGATTAATTAAGGGCTGAAAGATACCTCCTTGCCGACTTTTAGGTTAATATTTTTATATTTGGATTCACAAGTGGAAAGAAGAAAAAGAAAAAAAAGAGATGTAGAGGAAAGAAAAGGAAAGGAGCAAGTTGATTTTTATCAAGGGAAAATTCCTACACCAATTCACATTGATGGGTTAGTCTCTTATATGATTAGTGGGACTTGCACATGTAAGTTCACTTCTATATAAAAGATTGACATCAATACGGATTTGATATGAATATAAAAAATGGCCCAAGTACTCAGATGGCCCAAGGCCCATGATGACAAAAATGACAAACATAATGAGACACTTGTCACGAAGAGAATGTACAAAGACAAAAGGGGACCACTCCAAAAAGGCAACCACATTATTAGAAATAGTATAGGGAAAGTGAGTAAAAGGTATTCAATTAATCAATTTACTATTTCTAACCTACTCTTATCCACATACACATCAACTTCTTCCCAGCGAAGAGAATGTAAACCTAGCCGCCCACCCCGCCTCCACACCCCCCCCCCCCCAACATCGCTTTTCACGTGAAATGAACCAACAATGCTGTCATCTTCTGAGAATGGCAGCTCAACCTTGAACAAAAACGTCAACATCAACACCAACATCAACATCTCCACTACAACAACAAACAACTACAGGAGTCTCATGGAAGCATATGGCTTCTAACCCAGTGTGAAGTTTCCCAACAGAAAATCACCAACCCTTATCTTTGAGTTGGCCATGGCCTCGCCCACCACCTTGTTCCTCTTTCTCCCAGATTCAAGTGATGACGATGACTTACCTTTAGTGACAGATCTGTTCCTTTATTTCACAAAAGATGTGTGCTTTCTTGTTTCTGAGAAGAAATATCTAGCTTTCGTGATTAGATCTGAAATGAATAATCTTACTCTCTTGTGTTGCAAACCAACAACTTTGTCGGCCCGTCTGTCTGCTTCTCAAACCACCTTTCATGGTGGAGTTTTTTCATGGAGGTCTCCCGGTGGCTTTGATTACCACCCTCGTCGGCTTGGGGCCCTGCTCATCCTTCGCGGGATTTGTGGGTGTAGAACTTCTCCAGCTTGGGTTATCTCAAGGGTTGGTGCGTCCCTTATTGCGCACTTTTCAACTTGTTACGTTCAAGATTCTCACCAGTTCAATGGCATTTGCGGGCTTAGATGGTGTCGCCGTCATTGTAGTGGTTCCAACGACGTTAGAGGGGGCTCTCTGTTGACAGATCTGTGTGAAACTATCATTTATTCTCCATTTTGTCATTTTGTAATTTCTTTGGTGGCTTTTGCTCTGTTATTTTTCAGGCCGGGTTAGTCCGCCCTCACTGTTTGTAATATTCTGTTGTTCTTCGGGCCGGGTTAGTCCGCCCTCCCTGTTTGTAACCATTTGATTTCAATGAAATCTTTTCAGACCAAAAAAAAAAAAGTCAAATACTAATTTTTTCGCCTGAGGAGAAATGCAGGAGATAATTCCCGTCATTTCTTTTCTATTTCTTGTGCAGATCCTCAACTCGGATTAGAGATTGAACTAGCACTCAACTCGACTCGATAAATTTCATACCTAACAAGACTGATTGAAAAGTTTCCTCTCAAAATTCTGTTTCTTTTTCTCCTGCAATTTGGGTGACTGTGTGGAATGTGCAACTTGGTATCTTGTAACTTAATGTTTTATTATGTTATTTTGCTATATATCATTATCTTTTTAATTATTATTGTTTTAAAAACGTATCTCCTTTTAATAAATTTTTATCTCCATTCTATCTCAAAAGCCACCAATACTATGCAGTAGGCAAAATTGGATTCTACATCAAAACTCAAGTTGAATAGCATCGATGATTATTTAATACTTCTACGTCCACAAATTGATTATATCAATTGTCCATTCATTAATGTAGAATCTAGTAGCTAGAGGCGTTACACGACATAATCAATCTTGTGGTCACATTATAAGGCGATGTCATTTCAAAATAAAGCCTGTTTGGCACCTGTCTGTTTAAACATGAAAAGGTTGGCTATGTGGTATTAAATTAGATCATTTACTAAAGCCAAATAGCCGATGGCGAACGGCAGATCTATTATTATTATTATTTTTAAAATAAGAGTTGTAACACATAATTTTTGAATTATATAAATATATATATATATTTTTTTAGTACTAACTAATTAAATTTTAATTACAAATATCTAAATATTTTATTTTTTTTCAAAAAATTACATAGACTTTTAAATGTATTTTTGAGCAAGTAAGATTAACCTATCGTACGGTATCAGGTTAAATCTCACAACTAACAAAACCCCACATATTTAATTATTACCGTTGAGTTTGAAATCTTGTATAGACAGACGACGTCAAGTCATCATGTCTTTTATGTTCTGGTCGCCACACATGCTTAATGGTCTGGACAAAAAATCGCGATCCCATTACTGATTCATGCATGTCAAATCGGCAAGAGGCTCTACATTTCATTTCATACCGATAGAGAGAGCTGAAAAATAGTGAAGAAAGCATTAGAGCACCACAGATTTTTCCTCGTGCGGGCCTATATATGATTGAAAATCTAGCTTTCAAGTCTTATAGAAGTACACAACCACTACTATGCTTACGTTCGCACGCAACTTTAATCCCACCACAACCTCTAAGATTTGTGTTTAATTTGCTTGATATCTACTACCGCTCGATTCATATGTAAATAAAATTCATAAACTTGTTATTTATGTTTCGAGTCCAAAGATGCAAACAATTAAAAAAGACGTGACAGATTCAGGCTCTCTAACAATTGGGATGTCAAAAATTGAGTCTTATGGAGTGGGGGGTAAGGTGGAATAGGAGAGGGGGAAAGGGAAAAAAAAATTTAAAAGGACATGAGAAAGGATGTAAATGATTAAATCAAGAGTGTTAGTCGTGGCACATCATGAAAAAATTGGAATAAAAATATTTTTGAATTTCACACGAAAAAGTAATTATTATGGGATAAATTTATAATTTTGTAAAAGTTATAAATATAGTCGTTTAAAAGTGTTGATCGTTTAAAAAATCAATCCGACATTCAATTATCCATCCAAGTCTTGGTGATGATCCTTAAATGGTATAGCAAAATGTGAGCAGTGGTGATCTCCATTTAGCTTTGCTTACCCTCCAAATAATTGAAATAAAAGTAGGAGATGATTAAAAGATTCACGTAAATAACATTGCAATTCATGTATAGTGCAATAAAGTAGAATCTCTTTAAATTAATAGCGTTAGGACTACCAAATTTTATTAATTTAGCGAGATATTAATTTATCGATGAATTAATAACTATTAATTAATAGAGATATTTTTAATTTTTTGGACTTTATAGTAAACATATTATGATTATAATGACTTTTTTTAAAAAATGACATATATTTTTTCTGTCAAATTTGAAAAGATAAGTAATCATAATATAAAATAAAATTTAATTTAGTAAGATTATAATAAAGTTTCTCTAATCTCGTATCCAAGTCCTTGTAGGATTATGATGAGAACTAATTTCTTTAATTTTGTATCATAATCTTTGTAGGATTATCTCAATTTTTTCTCTTTAAATAATTAAATATGAGATTCAACTAGATTTGAAGTTCAACAAAAGATAAGCTACTCTTTATTCATATTTTAAGAAAACTTCACAGTCAATTTATTATGTACTTTTTAGCTAATTATTAATTTATAAAATATTTGGGTCAATAAAATACAAAGGAAAATTTTTAAATGTATTATCTTATAATTTTATCGAATTTATTAATTTTTTACACTGGTCCTAAGTCGGGACCGAACATTTTTATTAATTAAAAGAGATTATTAATTTATCAAGTATTAATTTAAAGAGGTTCTACTGTATAAAATGTGTAAAACTATACAATTTTTTTCCTCGTCACATACATGTGATGCCCTTTGTGATAGATTTTACTCAAGGGTTATACTTCACAAACATTCATTTTTGTATGTGAGGCCGATTAATAAACATACGGATTCACAAAAAAAAAAAAAAATTATCATCACATGCATTGATAGTGATGCGTGTTAAAATGATGTGCGATCAGTTAACATTTTGAAAAAAATTTATTTTCTTGAATCATTTATAAACGAACAAGGAAGTTATAAGTAATGTAATTATGAATCTTATAGAGAGTTTGATCCTGACTCAAATGAACGTTGGCAATATGTTTAACACATGTAATCTCGATTATTCACTCATTTTGTCAGACATTAGCTATGAGAAGATAATTCCTTCACCACTGTTAAATCTTATTCCGAATGGTCCAAATCCCCAAAAGAGAAGTTCAAGTTTGACATCATATGTATGAATTTTCTTGAAAATGTCTGGGGCGTTGAACGTCCCAGACTAATGTCGTGGACCTCACCCAGCGTGAGAGTCCATGCGCCTGACTAAGGGTGTAGGGTCCACAGTCATTTTTAAGCCTTTCCCTCACGGGAAGTACTAGTAACCGGGGACCAGATCTTCCGGAGTGAGGCCTTGCGAGCCGTTGATTGAAATTGACAGCTCAGGTTGAAGATTGGTTTTTTTTTTCCGCTTCATTGTAATGCGTAATTACCAATATGACCCTCACTGTAATAATGGTCGTAGGACCCACATATGTATGTTGACTGTTTGACTGCGAAGATGATCAACAATTTTTAACGTATTAATGACAAATTACTTTATTATCCCTATTTGATTAATATGACATGGGACCCACAACATACTATTGTTGGCCTGAAAAGTCTATAATCTTTATGTTGATAATAACAAAACATCTTAATTGTGCTTTAGCTTTTTTTGTGAGACCTTCATTCCAAAGCAAGTCTACATCAACATTGGATCAAGTTGTTTTAGTCAAGAGTAGAAAGTTTTTTGGATCAAAGACCAAGCACTATCAAATTGTATCCAAGTCCTAAAGAATTCAAGTTATTGACTCGAAGATAAAGAGGGAGTCACAAGGAAGGAGAAGTGGTGACATAAGGGGTACCGGCCTTAAAAGTTGTCGCTTGCCTAAGTATAATTTGTATCGCTCAAAATTTCTCCAAAAAAAAATGTTTTCTTATTTCAAAATCTTTCGTAGAAAAAATATTTTCTATTTCAAACTCTTGCTTTTGAAATCATTTTATATAAATACCTTTCAACTAGTTTGAAATTTTTTGGGATGTTAAAAAATGCTAAGAAATCTCTTTTTCAATATGCTCAAATATTTCTGGGCTAAAAATACCTTTTCAGCATTTTTTATGGCATCCGGGCGTTACCGGCATTTTTCGGTCGCCCAAATAGAAGGTGCAACGCCCGGAAGAAAAGTCCTTTCCGGGCGATACACGCTATTTCCGGGCGCCCGGATCAGTGCCTCAGCGCCCGGATGAGTTAACGGGAAAATCTGAAAATCTTGCTTAAAATTCGATTTTTGTCTAATCTTTCCCTCTTTTTAAGCTATGCCTTCTCACCTTCAAAATTATCTCTCCAAGCCATAATTTTTAGATTTTCAAAAGAGTTTTCATATCATTCCTATTGAAAAATCTTGAGCTATCATTATCATATCTTTTGAGCATTCAAAACCATTTTCCAAAGTGTAATATCAAACTCAAATAGGAGTTGCAATTGTCATTTATTCTATCACATAATCTTTGTAATACATTCTTTCACATAGATTGAGAGAATCATTGTGAGAAGAAGTATTGTAATCCTTTGTGGACTCAAAGGAAGAGAGAGTAGTAGGTTAAGCTTCACCTACATTTGAAGGAGCTTGTGTAACTCTTGTGGACTCAAGAGTAATTGTAGTTGGTTCTTGCTTCACCAACATTTGAAGAAGTATCATAGTGAAGTGTTACTAAAATTCTAAGGGAAGAGAAGACCTTAGGTGGTGGACTAGGCCTCCGGGAGTGCGAACCACTTGAAAATCATCGTGTTTGATTTCTCTTACTCTATTCTCTTTATTTTCAAGTCATTAACCTTCGTGTGGTCATTGCTCATCTTAATTGCTTGGTAATTGTTGAGATATCTATTTGAAACTCTACCTTGAAATTCAAATTGCATATTTAGTGTTAAATACTCATATGCTCACAAAGTGTTTGATAAATCGCCTACAAGAGTTTCTAGTGTTGTTTCAATCCTTACTTGACATTGCTTTCATATTGAAATTTTAAATTGCTTAACCTTGCCTAAACAACCTAATTCACCCCTACCCCCCCCCCCCCTCTTTTTAGGTTATTAAGGACCAACAAGTGGTATCAGAGCTAGTACTCTACATATAGCTTAACATCTAGTAGAGGATCCTTATGGCAAGCTCATCAATGTCTAATATAGTTGAAGGATAATCTTCCTCTAGACCACCATTGTTTAATGGAACAAACTATTCTTTTTGGAAAACTAGGATGAGAATCTATATTCTAACAAATGACATAAGAGTTTGGAATGTGATAAAAAATGGACCAATCAATCCTACTTTAACTAAAAAGGAAGGAGAACAAAGTATCACTACCCCCAAACCGGAAAAAGATTATAATGATGATGACTTCAAAATGTGTGAAAGAAACTATAAAGCTATGAATATGCTATATCTTGCTTTAGATTCAAATGAGTTCAATAAAATTTCCGGATGCAAAAGTGCTAAAGAAATTTGGGATCAATTAGAAGTCATATATGAGGGCACCAACCAAGTTAAAGAAACTAGAATAAACATGCTTGTTCATAAATATGAAA
The DNA here is from genome assembly GCA_037974665.1 of Ehretia macrophylla. Classification (NCBI taxonomy): domain Eukaryota; kingdom Viridiplantae; phylum Streptophyta; class Magnoliopsida; order Boraginales; family Ehretiaceae; genus Ehretia; species Ehretia macrophylla. The sequence continues at coordinate 41,772,284 of CM075774.1, forward strand.
TGATCAAAATGCCTTTTGATGAAAATATAGAACAAATGTTCTCTAGATTTAGTGATATTGTTAATGCTCTAAAATCTCTTGGAAAATAGTACTCTAATGAAGAATTGGTAGGAAAAGTTCTCCGAAACTTAACCGAGCCATGGGAAGCTAAAGTAACGGCTATTGAAGAAGCTAGAGACCTCAAAACTCTCATTCTTAGTGAACTTATGGGATCTCTTATGAGCCATGAGTTAAAAAGGAAAGATCGAGAAGAAGAAAAAAGGAATAATAAAAAGTCACTTGCGCTTCTTGCATCAAAGGCTTACTCAAGTGATGAAGAAGAAGAAAACAAAGAAGATGATGATGAGATAGCTCTTCTTACAAGGAATTTTAAGAAATTTCTTAAATTCAAAAAGGTAAGCAAAGCTCCCTACAATAGGTTTATGAACAAAGGAAGAAACAAATCAAAAGAAGAAGGAATGTGCTTCAATTGTGACAAGACGGGTCATATAAAAACAAATTGTCCAAAACTAAACAAAACCAAGGAAGGAAAAGCCTTGAAGGCAACATACGTTGACGACGATACATCAACCGGTGAGGAAAGTGAAAATAAAGAAGTGGAAAACACTGTTTGTCTTATGACAAAAGAAGATGATGAGGTATGTTCTTCTTTTAACTCCGAATATTACACCTCTAGCTCATTAATTGAAAATGAATGTTCTTTTGAAGAATTACAAAATGAATTCTCAAAAATGCATGATAGTTTTGAAATTGTAATTATTAAGATACATGAACTTCAAAAAGAAAATAATACCTTAAAAGAAGAAAATAAATTGCTTGAAAAGGATCGAAATTTTGCTCATGAAAAGGCACTTAAAATTCATTTCGAAAATAATAATCTTCAAACAAAAATTGAAAAGCTTGAAAAAGAAAATCAAGGATTAAATAGAAACCTTGTAAGATTTACAAAAGGAAAAGAAAACATTGATAAATTGTTTGGCTCTCAAAAAATGGCTTTTGATAAAAGTGGATTAGGATATGAACCTTCTTCAAAACAAAAATCTCTAAAAAGCTATTTTATTAAAGCATCATCATCTACAAATGAAGCATCAACATCTAAAGGATTTCAAAAAATATGCACCTATTGTGAAAGACAAGGTCACATAACATCACATTGTAAATTTCGAAATATGATAGGTAGAGACTCCAAAATTCCTTCTTGGCTTAAACCAAAATGGATTATCAAAAGTGTTAAAAATCAATACTAACAATATAGGACCCAATAGAACTTGGGGACCTAAATTTTGTTTTTGTATATAGGTTACCCTAAGGATGAAGTATGAAGGAAATTGGGTCATTGATAGTGGATGTTCAAGGCATATGACCGGTGATCCATCTCTTTTCTATGAGCCTATCAAAAATTACAAAGGTTTTGTGAGCTTTGGAAATAATGAAAAAGGTAAAATCATTGGTAAAAGTAGTATTGGAAATAAAATATTCATTCATGATGTACTACTTGTGAAAGGATTGCAACATAATTTGCTTAGTGTAAGCCAACTATGTAATAATGATTATCTAGTTAAATTTAAATCATCATGTTGCACCATTTTTGACAAAATGAAAAATGTGTTGTTTACTGCAAATAGACATGGAAATGTTTATATTATTGACTTTGAAAGTATATCATGCCAAAACATTGAGTGCTTAATCACAACAAATGAAAGTTCTTGGTTATGGCATAGAAGATTAGGACACATTAGTATGGATCTACTTGGTAAACTTTCTCGAAAGGATCTTGTGAGAGGCCTTCCTAAGACCAAGTTTGAAAAAGATCATTTATGTGATGCATGCCAATTTGGAAAACAACATAAAACATCTTTTAAAACTATTAGCCATGTGTCTACATCAAAAGCTCTACAAAAACTTCATATGGACCTTTTTGGGCCAATGGATGTAATAAGTCTAGGAGGATCTAGATACGTTTTTGTTATTGTTGATGATTATACTAGATACACATGGGTGATGTTTCTTGCTTTCAAAAGTGATACTTTCAATGAATTTGTAAAATTCTGTAAAAGAGTGCAAAATGAGAAAGGATACTATATTTCATGCATTCACAGTGATCAAGGCACGGAATTCATAAATGCATCTTTTGTGGAATTATGTGAACAAAATGGCATTGAGCATAATTTTTCGGCTCCTAGAACTCCTCAACAAAATGGGGTTGTTGAAAGGAAAAACTGAACTTTACAAGAAATGGCAAGAACAATGTTGAAAGAAAACAACTTGCCTACATACTTTTGGGGAGAAGCTGTCAATACAGCTTGCTATACTCTAAATAGAGTTTTAATTAGGCCTTCTCTAAAGAAAACTCCATATGAATTATGGAAAGGACGTACTCCAAATATCTCACATTTTAAAGTTTTTGGATGTAAATGTTTCATCTTAAATAATAAGGAGTATCTTGTTAAGTTTGATTCAAAGTCCGACGAAGGTATTTTTATTGGATACTCTTCTAGAAGCAAGGCATATCAAGTTTACAATAAAAGAACCTCTGTAATTGAGGAATCTATGCATATTAACTTTGATGAAATTAACCCATTTATGTCAAGAAAGGATGAAGACGATAGTATGAGCTTTCAACAAGTTGAAGAATAAAGTCAACCTATTCCGACAAGTGAAAAAGGCAATACATCCACAAGCAATCAAATTGATACTCAAATAGATGAAGAACAACCAACTTCAAATGATCAAATCATATCAACAAATCAAGATCTCCCAAAATGTTGAAAATTTGTCAAAAATCATCCAAATGATCAAATCCTTGGAGATCCATCACAAGGTGTAAGAACTCGTTCCAATCTAAATACTTTTTGTGAACATGTAGCTTTTATATCTCAAATTGAACCTAAAAATATCAAAGAAGCATTATTGGATGATGATTGGATTATTGTTATGCAAGAAGAGCTTAATCAATTTGAAAGAAATCAAGTTTGGACCTTAGTTGAAAGACCTAGTAATTACCCGATTATTGGTACAAAATGATTTTTCGAAACAAACTAGATGAATCCGGTAATGTAACTAGAAATAAGGCTAGATTAGTTGCTCAAGGATATAATCAAGAAGAAGGAATAGACTATGAAGAAACCTTTGCACCAGTAGCTCGACTTGAATCCATTAGAATGTTACTAGCATATGCATGTTTCATGAACTTCAAACTCTATCAAATGGATGTTAAAAGTGCTTTCTTAAATGGATATCTTCAAGAAGAAGTTTATGTTGAACAACCACCCGGTTTTGAAAACACAAATTTATTAAGTCATGTATTCAAACTTCAAAAGGCTCTTTATGGACTTAAACAAGCACCTAGGGCATGGTATGATAGATTAAGTAATTATCTACTTGACAACGGCTTCTCTAGAGGTAAACTAGACTCTACTTTATTTGTAAAAAGAAAAGCTAAAGACATCTTGCTTGTTCAAATTTATGTTGATGACATTATCTTTGGTGCTACTAATGAATCCCTTTGCAAGTATTTTTCTGAATGTATGTACAAAGAATTTGAAATGAGCATGATGGGAGAATTAAATTTCTTCCTTGGACTTCAAATCAAACAAACAAAAGAAGGGATCTTCATTAATCAAGCCAAGTACATTAAGGAACTCATCAAAAGATTCGGACTTGAAACTGCAAAAGAAATGAGCACTCTTATGGGAACGTCAATCAAACTTGACAAAGATGAAAAAGGTAAATCTGTTGATGAAAAGCAATATCGAGGTATGATTGGAAGCCTTCTCTATTTAACTGCCTCAAGACCTGATATTATGTTTTCTGTATGCTTATGTGCTCGGTTTCAATCTTCTCCGAAAGAAGCACACTTGAATGCTGTAAAAAGAATTATTAGATACCTAAAGAGTACCATCAATCTAGGACTCTTTTATCCTAAAGGCACATCTTTTGAACTTCTAGGATACTCCGATGCCGATTATGCCGGATGTAAGATCGATAGAAAAAGCACTAGCGGCAGTTGTCAATTTCTAGGACATGCCTTAGTCTCATGGTCTAGTAAGAAACAACATAGTGTAGCTCTTTCAGCAGCAGAAGCAGAGTATGTAGCTATAGGTAATTGTGCAGCACAAATTCTATGGATGAAACAAACTTTACTTGACTTTGGTCTCGAGTATGATCATGTGCCTATCAGGTGTGATAATACAAGTGCTATAAGTCTGTCAAAGAATCCTATTCAACATTCTAGAACTAAGTATATTAAAATTCGTCATCATTTTCTAAGAGATCATGTGCAAAAAAGGGATATTGAACTTGTTTTTGTTGATTATTTGCATCAATTGGCCGATATTTTTACAAAACCATTGCATGAGAATCAATTTTGTACTATTAGAAGGGAACTAGGAATGCTTTGGGTCACTTAACCTGATGAAATATTGCATTTTTGGGCAAAAAAAGTGATCCGGGCGTTACTGCCTTCTTCCTGGCGCCCGGAAGAAGTATGTAACGACCGGAACCTCGCTCTCTGCCAGGTGTTACTGCCCTCATCCGGGCGCCCGGAAAAAGGGCCTATCGCCCGGATCGGGCTGTTTGAAAAACCGAAATCTCCTTCCTCTCTCCTCACTTTTTCACATCTTCTCAAATATAAACTCCTTCTTCTCTCAATTTCTCCTATTTAATCACCAACATCTTCACCATCACTCACCATTATTTGCATCAAAACACTCTTTAAATCATCAAACTCTTATATTTTGATCATCAAAGCTTTAAAAAATCATCTTCATCCAATCCTTAAAAAACCTCGTTTACAAGGTGTTCGGTGAAATTCCTCAACTAAGCCTTTATTCTAACAAGCTTCGTCAAACCTTCAAATTCCAATGGCACCACCAAGAGCTGACTCCAGGAAACGCAAGCAAGGAGAATCTTCATCCTCAGGCCCTCAGATCATTGTAAATCCAGATGCTTTTGCACAACAAAACATCCTATGGGGTAAGATTTTAGATCTTCCCACCTTGCTTAATGGTACTAGAATTTATCGGCTTTTAGATGCTCAAGGGTGGCTACCTATGTTAAGGTTTGAAAACAAAGGCATTACTGCATGGATTAGAGAATTCTACTACTATGTTAACTTAGACTTCACCACCATGAAACTGAATAGTCAAGTTAAGTCTAAGGAACTAGAATTAACTGCAAGTATTGTTGCTAGAGCCTTTGGGATTCCTAATCAAGGCACCAAACTTTATTCATATAGAGGTATGCCAGAAAGTGTTCTTGAAAACTTAGAAGCCAATGTTATAGAATTTCTGTGGGAAGGAACAGGAACAAGCTCCTTAGGATATCCTAAGACTAAGGATCTCACTCCAGAAAAGAAGCTGTTATTTTATATTATTCATGAGGTCATTATTCCACGGGAAGTTAAGGATGGTTCAATTCCAAAATTCACTGCACTATTGATGTATTTGATGTATGAAGCTAAACGTATCAATCTTCCACACATCATCATTAACCATATCATTCATACCAAGGAGGCTCAAAATCAACTTGCTTATGGGGTACCCTTAACTCACATTTTTGAGTCTTTAGAAGTTCCGCGAGATCACGAGTTTGAAGCCATTAGCGATAGATCCTATCTTCTCAATGTTACCAGCCTCACTCGCCAAAAGCTGAAAATTCATAACTCTCGAGTTCTCAATATTGGTGATGATACGAGTGATGATCCTCTTGTATTTGAATCCCTTGATGTTGACCCCACTACTTTTAGAGATCCTATGGAACGGCAAGGTAGCAGTGGTATTGGTACTTCTCAAGGACAAAGGGCTAGACCATCTTCCTCTCACTCCTCCTCCCTTGATGAAATTCGTGCACACTTGCATGCACAAGATGATCGTTTGGACAGAATAGAGCAGATGCTGAAGACTTTATATGAACACCACATTGGTTCTTAGTCTGTGGATGCTTTAAGTTGTGTTCTCTCCTCAAACAATTTTTTTGCTTCAGTTGGATCTTTCCTCAAACACTCCTTAGCTGTTTTTTTTTTTTCCCCTTATCTTTTAACGTTGGTTGGATATTTTTTTTTTTGCCTTTTTGTCATTAATGCGTTGCATTTTTTTTCTTGCTTATCTCTTGTCTTATGCTTGTTGTCGCCTACTATTGTCTTCATTTGCTATTGGATGTCCTTTTGTGATGACAAATAGGGGGAGAAAGTATTGAAGTAAATATGCCTATCATTGCACTTATTCAGGGGGAGTTTTTGCTTTACAGGATCAAGACTAAATTTTATCAAGCACAAATTGAGGGGGAGAATTCAAGTTTTATTCTTTAAATTTCAACTATTTCATACTTGTTAACTTCAATGTTTTGTCATCATCAAAAAAGGGTAGATTGTTGGCCTTAAAAGTCTATAATCTTTATTTTGATAATAACAAAACATCTTAATTGTGCTTTAGCTTTTTTTGTGAGACCTTCATTCCAAAGCAAGTCTACATCAACATTGGATCAAGTTGTTTTAGTCAAGAGTAGAAAGCTTTTTGGATCAAAGACCAAGCATTATCAAATTGTATCCAAGCCCTAAAGAATTCAAGTTATTGACTCGAAGATAAAGAAGGAGTCACAAGGAAGGAGAAGTGGTGACATAAAAGGTACTGGCCTTAAAAGTTGTCGCTTGCCTAAGTATGATTTGTATCGCTCAAAATTTCTCAAAAAAAAAAAATGTTTTCTTATTTCAAAATCTTTCGTAGAAAAAATATTTTCTATTTCAAACTCTTGCTTTTGAAATCATTTTATAAAAATACCTTTCAACTAGTTTGAAATTTTTTGGGATGTTAAAAAATGCTAAGAAATCTCTTTTTCAATATGCCCAAATATTTCTGGGCTAAAAATACCTTTTCAGCATTTTTTATGGCATCCGGGCGTTACCGGCATTTTTCGGTCGCCCGGATAGAAGGTGCAACGCCCGGCAGAAAAGTCCTTTCCGGGCGATACACGCTATTTCCGGGCGCCCGGATCAGTGCCTCAGCGCCCGGATGAGTTAACGGGAAAATCCGGAAATCTTGCTTAAAATTCGATTTTTGTCTAATCTTTCCTTCTTTTTAAGCTATGCCTTCTCACCTTCAAAATTATCTCTCCAAGCCATAATTTTCAGATTTTCAAAAGATTTTTCATATCATTCCTATTGAAAAATCTTGAGCTATCATTATCATATCTTTTGAGCATTCAAAGCCATTTTCCAAAGTGTAATATCAAACTCAAATAGGAGTTGCAATTGTCATTTATTCTATCACATAATCTTTGTAATACATTCTTTCACATAGATTGAGAGAATCATTGTGAGAAGAAGTATTGTAATCCTTTGTGGACTCAAAGGAAGAGAGAGTAGTAGGTTAAGCTTCACCTACATTTGAAGGAGCTTGTGTAACTCTTGTGGACTCAACAGTAATTGTAGTTGGTTCTTGCTTCACCGATATTTGAAGAAGCATCATAGTGAAGTGTTACTAAAATTCTAAGGGAAGAGAAGACCTTAGGTGGTGGACTAGGCCTCCGGGAGTGCGAACCACTTGAAAATCATCGTGTTTGATTTCTCTTACTCTATTCTCTTTATTTTCAAGTCATTTACCTTCGTGTGGTCATTGCTCATCTTAATTGCTTGGTAATTGTTGAGATATCTATTTGAAATTCTACCTTGAAATTCAAATTGCATATTTAGTGTTAAATACTCATATGCTCACAAAGTGTTTGATAAATCGCCTACAAGAGTTTCTAGTGTTGTTTCAATCCTTACTTGACATTGCTTTCATATTGAAATTTTAAATTGCTTAACCTTGCCTAAACAACCTAATTCACCCCCCCCCCCCCACCCCACCCTTTTAGGTTATTAAGGACCAACAACTATACTATATCATATAAGGGGTTAAAATGTTTATTTTACCCTTAAAAAAATTATATTTACTAAATTGCCCTCGACACAAAAAATATTACATAACATGAAATTACGTTTATACCCTTTATTGCCTATTTAACCATGTTCGAATTTACGGTATACAAGGACTCAATTACGAAAGAAATAATTCCAATTACGAGTGATGCACGCTTGTATTCTAAAGGAGGTTGCGACACTTGGCGGTAGGGACCGCCTAGCCCTAGGCTTTAATAATTGTGATAAAGACAAAAACATGAGTAAACATCTCTTTTACTCCTACAGACGTGGAAGCGGGACCCAAGTGCATTTAATTGGAGAGCCATTTCCCCCACGTCCTATAAAAAGAGCAATGAAAGAACATATTGCAAGTGAATTATCATCTATGTTTATTTTTTATTTTTGATATTAATGGCAATGAAATTACCCTACATAAAATCATACATTAGCTTCAAATTGAGAATTATAAACCCATAAGTACGTACAAAGAGCATGAGCATGCATGATTACACCGTAACATATTTTGTCATTTATGAAAGTAAAAAATTAAGTATTTTTCATGAATTAGAAGACGGCGTAATTAAAGTAAATAATTGTGAATTCAAGTTTGAAATCACTTTGAATTGCATTTAACATACATGGAGCTAACATGTGATGAGGAACGTAATACATGTAAAATATCATATGTGGTTAATGGTTATATTTGGTCCACATTGAACACTATAAACCCCTTAGTACATCTAATGACCTCGAACATACACGAGTGACTCGTACTAGATTTTATCACCTAACAAATGGGTCGATCTCCTATGTCGTAGTATGTCATTGTTCGATTAGTTACCACATAGAAAAAAAAATTAATTTTCAAATATTATTTTCAAAATTTTTACACTGGTGAAAAAAATGTATAATATTATTAAGACATGGTACAAACACTTCACAACATTGAAGAAACTACAAATATACTTGTGTAGACACTTTTGACCCTTCATATTCTTTTATAATATAGTAAAGATAAAGATATATAGATAGATTAAAGATTATAGATTTAAACTTTTTTTAGCGTTATTAAATACTATTTCATGTCATCTCTCAATTATCACTTTCTTTTTCATGTATACTTTGTTGGTATGTTAAAATAACAAACTTTTATTTTTTTTCTTTTCTTTTTACATGTTAAATAAGAATACCCATAGAATATGCTGAATGTGTATTGAAAATATGGTGATAAATGAATGATATGATCCATATTATAATTCTTAAAATATTATATTAGCTTGTACTTGAATATTTAACTTATATTCAAAGAGAATTTAAATTGAACATAAGAAAGTATATGAGCTATTGAAAATCGTCCAAAAAATAGCTATTGAAAACTGTATAGGATATTGAACTCACTTTAGATTTATAGTTACTGAAAATTGTTCTTGGAGAAAATTTGAAATCAAAAGAAAATAGTATATAATTAGAAGTTAAATTTTCTTATTTATAAACTTATGGTATATGAAATTTTTAATATAGAATACGAGCGTGCATCTAAACAAAAATAAACTTGGACCTAAAACTCTGCATTAATTGATCAAATAGTCATAGTCGATCCACTGATGCAAGGCTATATATTTATATATATTAATGAGAAATCTACATCCATACTCATAGATACTTACTTTGGTTATTTGTAGAAACCATTCAATTTTATTAATTTCGCTTACCATGTCTTTCATTTCATTCTACCATGTCTTCGATTTCATTCTACTTGCATTAAGTGGTGCTTTTTTTATATTGATATTTAAATGATATTTAATTTTCTAACTATCAAGCATAGAGTGTAATCCCTAATAACCATCGATTATGAAAATAATTTTGAAAATTAAAATTTTTCTATGTGGTAACTACTCGTCAAACCATGAGATACTATAGATAGGAGATCCATCTATTTGCTAGGTCATAAAATCTAGTATGACAAAATCATGAATGTTCTGGTCAGTACATGCATTGAGGGCTTTATAATTTTCAATTGAAAACCAAATATGAGATAAAGGTTTCTCATCACATGTTATTTCCGTATATATAAGTGATTATAAACAAATTTAAACTTTATTTTAAGTGATTATAAACAAATTTAAACTTTATTTCACCAAATAATTGTAGTTAATTAAAATACTATATTCATACTACGTAAGATAAAATTAGTTTTGTGTATCTTCACTTCATTTAAAAATATTATGAAGCTTCATTTCATTATGAATTTACTTCAATTATGTTGTAATTTAAGGGACATTTCAAAATTTTAATTTGAAAGTTGAAATTTTTCGATGAGGTAACTACTTGATCAACCTGTGAGATACTACAACATAGGAGTCTCATCATTTTGATAGGTAATAAAATCTAGTATGACCAAATCATGTATACTTTGGCCATTACATCCATTGAGGGCTTTATAATTTTTAATGTCGACCAAATACGAGATATTGTATAAGGAATTAGGGATGATGCTTTTAATATTAGAGGTTCCTCATCACATGTTATTTCCGTGTATGTAAGTGTTCATAAACAAATTTAGGCTCCGTGTGTTTGCCGTAAAATATTTTCTCGAAAAATATTTTCCTAATTTTTCGGTGTTTAGTAACACCGAAAAATTGGTAAACTATAAAATATTTTTCAGTCAAATATTACAGCTATTACAAAATTTGAGAAAATATTTTTATGTCCTTTGGGAGAATAAAACATTTTTCTGAAACTCAAACACCATAAATTTTTTTCTAGTATTTTATTTTTCACGAAAATATTTTTCCCTAATAAGTTATTTTATGACGAACAAACGAAGCCCATTAAAATATTTTATTTTTCAAGAAAATATTTTATTTTTCAAGAAAATATTTTATTCTGAAAATATTTTCTACAAGCAAATTATTTTACGGCAAACAAACAGAGCCTTAAACAACTTTATTTCAAATAATTGTAGTTAATTAACATATTATATTCTTCCTACGTAAGATAAAGTTAGTCCCATGTATCGTTACTGCAATTAAAATGATTATTAGGCTTCATTCCTTAATTAATTTACTTGAATTATGTTATATTTTAAGGGACATATCAAATCTTTACTAGTAGATCAAACTATGAGATAGTTGGGCATAAGAGAATCATCCTCCTATTAGGACATAAAATCTAGTACACCCGAATCATGAATCCTCTAGTCGTTACATGAATTAAGACCTTTATAAATTTCAATGTCAACCAAATTAAGAGATTGTATAGGGTAATTTTCTCCCCATTATTTCTTTTTATGAATATGCTATTAATAATAAAAATTTGATAAATTAGTTACTAATAATTTAACAATAACAATAGTTGAGTGAGTTATTAGGAAAAAAAATTATAAACTATCATATGTGTAATATAAACTACAAATTTAATTCTTTTAATTGTTGAATGTTATATGTTCTTTCACTCTAATTTATCCAAGTAGTTTATATAATACTTTAATATCTTGTCCTTTTTAATCATTTTCGCCTACTATTTTATCGTTACATATCTATGTCCTTTTTTTGTCATTGGTCACTATTTTGTCTTTACTCGCAATATTTAAAATATCTTCTATGAGGACATAATTGTTATTTAGTCAACAAATATGAGGGCATAATAAACATATAGTCGCCGATCAACATTTTACTCAACACATTAAATGCTATTTGGTCCTATTGCCACATATGCATGGTTAAAGCATGTCCAATGAGATTTTCAAAATACAAAACTTTTTAAATTTGAATATTTTTAGAGATTTAAATCTCTAAAAAATATTATTAATAATTTAAATATACATAAAACTCATCACCTTTGTCAACTTTTAAATCAAAATAAAGCTCAGTCTCTATTTTTTTCAACAAATTTAAAGACCAAAATAGAGATTGAGACTCTATTTTAACTTAAAAATTAATAAAAGTAATAAATCTCATGTATATTTTAATCATTAATAATATTTTTTTAAAAATAAAATCTTTAAAAATATCCAAATTTAAAAAAATTTATATTTTAAAGACACTATTTACCTATAAATAATAAAAAATCTCTTATTAAAGGGACAGAGTTAAAACACATATTTATTTCTCTCAAAGCTTACATCTTCCTTCCAGGGAGGTACTCTTTTTTTTTTTTTTTTTTTTTTTGGGTCATAATGGGAGATGCTCTTATAATAGACATTTACACATTTTTTTGTCTTCCTACACCATTAATGCATGCGGGCCCCATTTCCACGTGTCGCGATCTCTTCATTCCCCGGTCCCTGTTCCCCCGGTTTATAGAATTTCCCTTCCCTCACACGTAAGGCGCGACTCAATTCAAAGTACTGGTGCAGAAAATGATTGGAAGATGCGCTCCACATGTACTTTGTTCATGTGGACAGGAGACTTCAATCCATCACATGTTAGTACCACCGTCAACTAAAATTGGACCACATATATATATATATATCTATTAATATATATATGGTACTTGATCGACAAAGCTACTTCACATCATACCATTTTATGGATATTTCGCATGGAAAATGTGCCCATCTTTGATTGGTTATCCACCGTAATATCTCACATTAATGTACGATGTGTAAATAAGTATTTTATAAATAAATGTTATAAATTTAAGTAATAATTTAAATTAATTTTTTGTGCCGGTAAATTTAGAACCAAAAATAGTTAATTTTTGACTTTATGACACTAATCTTGTTTGTCTGATTGTCTCAAATAATTTAGAGACTTTGGGTAATTATCTAAATGAGGGTATTAATATTTAGATTTTTTTTCAATAAAAAAAATTAAATTTTTTACTAAAATAATCACTACAAATAAAAAAAATATTAAAATTAGAATTATAAAATAACATAATATTACAAGTTAACAAAAAAATAGACCTATATAAAATTTATTTTTCTTACATTTTGAGATGCAAAATTATTTATTAAATCGTTATAATCAAGTTTATCTAACAAATTTTTTTCAATAGACAACATAACTAATCCATTTAATCTTTCTTGGGACATAGATGATCTTAAATAAGTTTTTATTAATTTTAATTTTGAAAAACTTCTTTCTGCAGATACAACTGAATTTGAAATTGTTAACAATATTCTATAAGAAACATAAGTATTTGGAAAATAATCAACCTTTTTTTTATATAATTAAGTACTTCCAATGTTGACCCAAAAAAAAAAAAAAAGTACTTCCAATGGACTATAATTTTCTTTTTGATATATTTCTTTTAACACTTTTTAATTTTGAAAATAAATCTAATCCTTCTATGCCTGAGTGTCCATCATAGCTTAGAAAATCTTCAAGATTCAAGCAACATTGTTTAATAGTATCTTCATCCATTGACTTTAATCTAGTGAAATTGAATAAGAATCCAAAAGAAATTTCAAATACTTCAAATTGCTCGAATCTAGTTTTAAGTGAAGAAATAATTTGATCAATCATGTAAAAAAAATACTCAATTCTAAATAATTCTTTAAGAGATTTTATTTTATCATCACCAACATCTTCGTCAAATTGTTTCTTTCTATGAATCACACGTTTTTCACGAAATTTAGGTTCTATTTCCATTTCATTTGCAATTTCTTTGGCGGGAATCATAGCAGATACAAATTCATTTTCCCTATAATTTTCAAAAAGAGAAACAAGACCCTTAAAAAGATCTATAGCAACATCAATGTGCATATTTTCACTTTGACAGTTCTTACTAATAGAGTTTACCGCAAACAAGATTTCATACCAACTAGTCATACCTAATAAAAATTCAAAATCCTCTAGTTCATAAGTTGACTGTTAGCTTCACTCTTTATTTTAGGATCTTCACTTGTTTCTACTAGTTCAAAGAAAGCATCTCTAATTTTTTGAGCTTGCTATCTAATAGCCTTTACACTTTCAATATGACTTTTCCAACAAGTTTGTGATAACGACTTAACCATTAAATTAGATATGTTATTTTTTAAAATTTTTCACCGTTTAGGTGAAGAAGAGAATAATGAATATATTCGTTGTAGAACTCCGAAAAATGATATGGCTCTAACACATGAAGTAGCAACATCACAAAGTACTAAATTAAGACTATGACATGCACATGGTGTATACAATGCTCTAGGATTTATATCTAATAACTTTTTTTGCACACCTTTGTGTTTCCCTTTTATGTTAGATCCATTATCATAACCTTGTCCTCTTACATCATTAATATTAAGTTCTAAGTTCTTAATTTCTCCTATAAGTTCATCAAAAAGGCATTTCCAGAAGTATCTTCCACATTCAAAAATCCTAAAAAGTATTCTTCTATTCTTATTGGACTAGATGAAATATCTACGCACCTTAAAATCATAGACATTTGTTCTTGGTGGCTCAAATCAGGAGTACAATCAAGTATAATTGAATAGTATTTTGCTTCTTTAATATTTTTTAAAATTAAACTTTTTACTTTTTGTGCCAACACTTGTATTAACTCATTTTGAATATTATGTCCTAAATAATGTTTATGAATTTCACCATTTTGAATACGCCGAACATGTTCTTTCATTATTGGATCAAATTTAGTAATCATCTCAATAAAGCTTAAAAAAATTCCATTATTTTCTTGATAAATTTTCTCATTATTCCCACGAAATGCCAAATTATTTTTAGATAAACTTTTTATAAGAGCAATTATTCTTTTTAGGACATTTCTTCAATATTTTTTCTCTTTATTAAGTCTTTCTTGAGCATCTTTATCAATTGTTTTGTTCTTTAATAATATTGATTCTAACTCAAACCAAGCACTTATGTTAACTATATGTTCATTACTTGTTTCATGACTCTTCAGCCTAGCACTTAGATGTTTCCAATCTTTAGTTCATTCGTTACCCAATTGGCTCATCATACTAGATTTTGTACCAAATAATTTACAACAAAAATAATATACTTTATCAAAATCTTTTGAATACACTAACCATCTTCTATCATGTTTTTCTCCACTTGACAATTTTCCTATATAATAAGAAGTAGAAAAGTGTCTATAAGTTTCATCTTTTGGAAAATTTATATCACTCGCTCTTATTGGACCATTTTCTACTAATAAGTCTATTAATTTATTATTAAGATTTTTCCATCTTCCCGGATCATAAATACAATCTAAATCATCTTTAAGATTTCTAGTTTCCATGTTCTCTTTATTATTTTCTTGACATTCTTCATCAACCATCACATTATCACACATTTTATTATTACAATTTTCTATGTCTTTTTCTACCATGACTTCATGATCTCTTAAATTATTTAAATTTGATAGTTCATTAGTTTCTTTACTTGAGTTACTTTCATCTCTTTTGTTAGTGGTAATAAACTTTTCTAAATCTCCTCTTTGAGATTTAATTAAACTTTGTATTCTCCTTTTTTTCTTAAGTTTTTCATAACCCGATGAATATTTCCTACTAGACATGTTTGCTTCAAATTTAGGTACAACAAAGCTCAAAAAATTTACAATAAATTAAATATTAAAAATAACACAATAATTGTAATGAAAAAAGAAAAACTAAACTATTGCATATAAGAATAATTAATTAAAAAAAATGAGAAATGAGAGTATAAAAGAAAGATATAACTTAGACAAACTTGCAAGTAAAAGCAAGTGCTTCAATACTCTTCAAAATAATATCAATATGTTTCTTTTCTTTAAAGTTTTTCTCTTTTGGAAGAGAACCTATTAAAAAAAATTAATTATTTCAAGTTAAGATATATATATATAAGTATGTAAACAATATCAAAATTTATCACATAAAAAAATAAAAAGAAGAGTTGAATGTATAACTCTATGTTTTCTTTCTTATATTATGTGCAAAATTAATATCACAATAAACAATAGGAGACTTTAGAGTATAAAAAAATACAAAGAGCATAAGAGTGAAGTGTGTAAAAAATGAGGAAAGAAATGATATATATACTAGAGCTTTACTTATTATATATATATATATATATTTTTTTTTTTAAAAAAAAGAGGATACTATTGTATAACGGCTGGAACTGTTCAAGGCCTCAGCCAATTACCTTATCAAGATTGCTGGCCGTTTGGCCTTTATTTAAAAAAAAAAAAAAAATTCTTTTAATTGAGGCTAATGGGGCCTTAGAGTCCCAATCAATTTATTGATGAAGACTTACTTGTTTAATGAGTAGGTTTTGGGACTCTAAGACCTTTTTGATCCCAATTAAAGGACATTAGTCTAAGATAGACATTTATCTTTAAAAAAAAAAAAAAAAAATTTAAATTGGGGCCCCTGGACTAAAGGGGCATTGGGCACAGGCCCAAGCCGTCCTTAACTTGGGCCGGCCCTGTCCCCAATTGTTGTGCAATTAATTTATTCGAGGGGAATAATTGAAATGGTAGAAGATTATACTAACCCTGAAAATTATGGGGTTTTGAGACTATTTGTAGTGCATGTAAAAACTGTCTATTTTTAGATGGATTTGATTTAATGGATTAATGGTGTTACAAAAATAAAAGATAAGAAACTAAAAAGTCAAATTTTCAAGATAAAAGACTTAATTATTAAAAGTAGCGAAGATAAGGACCATTCATGATATATATCAAGATTATATTAGCTTACTTTTACCTGAGATGCTCGACGCTCAGTTTTATCAACATGTTTTACATATTTTGGTAGGGAAGTTTCTTGTAACATCTGATTCTATAGAAGAAAATGACCCAAGGCATCAATATATAGCAAAGTCTTCCCATCAAGGCATCTACAATTAGAATTATAAAGATTTGAGCTAAAACTCTTCCAATCACAAAATTTAATATTATGGCTCATTAATTTCAAAGGCCTACCATTTTATGTCAAATGTTTTTGTTAGATTTAATTTTACAATCTATTGGAGTTAGTAGGAAATATATCCAAGCATAATGTTATTAGCTGAGCACAGATCACTCGTATCTGGCCTAATATTAAGTCAACAAATTAAAATAAGTCAATATAATCAGTTTAGAGTAACTTGATAACAATACTCATTTACATCATCAATATCACATGTTAGTACAAGTAAACATAAGTGTATCCTATATGTATGACTTAATGCTCCCTAACTAGACACCCGTATGTAGGAGAACTACGGGCCATTATACAAATCTCTACCAACAATTGTTCTTAGATTGTACTTCTTGTACCTCATTTATATTGTCACACTTTTTATATTGCTATATTTTGATCTTATATCAAAATTATAAAAAGTTACCAACTTTTTACATTACGAATCACTAGTTTTACATATAAAAAAAAAAGTATATGAAGAATTATAACTTAAATTATTTGAACCATAAATAAGTTTTCCTTATACTTCACATTTTTTTATAGTTCGACGGAGTACAACCCAATTGTGCCCATGAGACGATAAAGGCGCAAGCAAGTTATAGTTTGCATTGACTTCACGAAATATGTGGAAATACCTTAGTATTTTTAGTTCGTAAAACCATTTAACCCAACACTAAACATTCCTCACAAATTTTGCAAAATATGTCAAAGCACCTTGGTATTTTTAGGTCGTAAACTATTAGACCTACAATTTCACTGTGTTTATTCTTTAAATCACTTGAATTTTTATTAATTTTAATATTCAAAATCACCTTAACTTCCTTCAATAAAACATCCTAGATTAAAAGATAGAGGGAAAATCTCATATTTAGTCTCTACTATTTATAAAGTGTCTCAGTTTAGTTCTTATTGTTTAAAATGTTTCAATTTAGTCCCTATTGTTTCCCTAAAAGTTTCAATTTCATCCTTATTGTTTAAAGTTTTCAATTTCGTCTTTATTGTTTCTCAAAAAGTTTCAAATTAATCTCTATTATTTTTAAAAAGTTTTAAATTCATTCCTATTGTTTCTCAAAAATTTTTAATTTAGTCATTGGATAATGTGAACGAATTTGAAATTTTAAGAAAACAATATGGATGAAATTGAAACTTTTTAAAAACAATAAGGACGAAGTTGAAACTTTTTAAAAAATAATAGGGATTAAATTGAGACATATTAAACAATAGGGATGAAATTGAAACTTTTGATGAAACAATATGGACTAAATTGATACATTTTAAATAATAAAGACTAAATTGAGATACTTTACCAACAATAGGGACTAAATGTGGAATTTTCTCAAAGATAGATTTGCTTTAGCTTTGATGATACTAATTACATACTTTTTACCATGCCTTTAGCTGGGAATGATTTTTCTTTATAATTTTATGATATTATAAGTGACATTGAACAATTATCAATTATTAATATAATTATAATAAAATAATATAAATAATTTATAATCGTTGAATCTTGCTTAGGTGGTTACTTACTTGCCTCTAATCACTCTTCAAAGGGCAAATTTCACAAATAGTCCCTATTGTTACCCTTTTGTTTTAGTTTAGTCCCTATTGTTTTATTTGTCTCAATTTAGTCCTTATTGTTTACAAAAAAATCTCAATTTGGTCCCTTTCTTCAAATAAGGGTTAAATCTAACAGAAAGTTGGTCACGTGCACCGCACGTGCCCACGGTCTCAGGGGCAATTTTGGAATATCACAATAAAAGTTCAATTTAGTCCTCAATGTTTTGAAAAAGTTTCATTTGAGTCCTCAATATTTTAAAAAAATTTCAAATAAGTCCTCAATGTTTTAAAAATATTTCAAATAAGTCCTCAATATTTTAAAATTGTTTCAAATAGGTCCTCAATAAAATGTTTCAAATAAGTCCTCAATGTTTTAAAAATATTTCAAATAAGTCCTCAATATTTTGAAAAGATTTCAATTAAGTCCTTACTTTGTTCATATTGATGAATGAACAAAGTTAGTCAACCCAGTGGTTTTTGTAGATGGGTTACAAATAGGTTATGACAGGACTGATGGATATTTTTTGTAACTTTGTTCATATTGATGAATGAATATGCTATGAACAAAGTTAGTCAACCCAATGATTTTTGTGGATGGGTTACAAATAGGTTATGACATGACTGATGGATATTTTTGTAGATGGATGGGATTATGACAGGATATGTAAAGATAATTTTTGTATATGGATGGGACTATGATAGCTAAATGTAATGACTTTAACCATATTTAATGACTTTTTTTTATGATAGGTTATGGGATTATGACAGGTTTTTATGACTGATGTTTTGATAATATTATTGTTGTGTTTTTTTTGGATTAAGGATGAAGAAACATCATTTTTTCTAATGTTGAGGTGTTTATGATTGTTTTCATAACAGGTATTCAAATGAAAAATGCTAAAGGCCTGTAGTTGGTAACGTATATTGTGTCCTTATTCTGCCTCTTTGTTTACGTATTGTGACTTCCCTAATTTTGATTTTGACAAATTCGAATTTGGTTTCGCGAACGCTATCTTAGTTATCTATCACTTATTAGTTAAAAGCTAACTCGATTAAATTTTTTAAGCTACATCTATAAAGACAAGTCTATTTCCTCATTGTTAACCACCCAAACCTTGTGTGTTTAAGAGATGGGGACCTTAAGGGTTTATTTCCAACTTTATAGAACAGTAAGGATTTAATTGAAATCTTTTCAAAACATTGAGGACTTATTTGAAACATTTTTAAAATATTGAGAACTTATTTGAAATATTTTTAAAACATTGAGGACCTATTTGAAACATTTTTAAAATATTGAGGAACTATTTGAAACATTTTTAAAACATTGAGGACTTATTTGACTTTTTTTTAAAACATTGACTACTCAAATAAAACTTTTTCAAAACATTGACGACTAAATTAAACTTTTATTGTTATATTCTAAAATTGCCCCTGAGACCGTGGTCACGTGCGATGCACATTACTAACTTTCTGTTAGATTTAACACTTATTTGATGAAAATGACCAAATTGAGATTTTTTTACAAATAATAAAGACTAAATTAAGATAAATAAAACAATAAAAACTAAACTAAGACAAAAAAATAACAATAGAGACTATTTATGAAATTTGCCACTCTTCAAACCTAACCCCAAAAAAAAAAAAAAAATGACTCTCCAAACTCCACTGTAGCTCCTTTGTTGAGGGCAGGTATTTGTGTACGTGTCACCTTTTTGTCGTACAGCGTTGGAGGAGCTGAGAGATTCAAACGCCAACGTGTCCACAGGTGAACACTTGTTCCTTGGGGCCCACTAGAGACAAGCCATGTGGAGTATGGGCCTTGCACAATTTTATTTTATTTTATTTATTTTTTTGTGTCAATCCTTGCACACTATTCTGCCCACGTGATATATATAAATGATTTTGTTTTGTTCAATTTTTTTTTTTTTTTTGGTAAAAGTAAATTTTTTTATTCCACAGCAAAAAGACCCAAGGCTGAAAAATCTCAAGATATACAAATATTTCAATCTCTACAAAATGATATATTTTCAAGTGTGTTAAAATATTTATGTTGTAAGCTAACTTTGCTCATAACATCCGTCACGATTCTTGAGATAATCTATTCTTCAGTTTGAGGAGTGGCTCCAAAAACTATACCGTTACGCTCCAATCAGATGTTGTAGATACAGAAATTGAAGGCATTTCTCATGATAACACCTTCAAACTTCTACCCTTAGCAACTTTGTTAAGTTTTTCCACAATGATCTCTCAACTTGAATTGAGTACTCCACATCTCATCCTCTTAGCGCACCATTTCCAAATGCGACGTGTGAAAATGCAATCAAAGAAGAGGTGGTTCCGACTCTCCAAACCCAACCCACAAAAGGTGCAATTGACATATGTTGCAACACCTCAATCAAACAGTCTAGCTTTAGTAGCTAGTCTATCAAGTATAGCAAGCCAAATACAGAAACTATGTTTTGAATAATAGATTTATTCCAAATCAAATTCTCCCAACAAACCTGCTCTCCTCTATCCCGAATAGCTTTCCAAGTGGTATGAAAATTAAAACCATTAGTTGATTCCACAAACCACATCACACGGTCTTCAACTTCAATTCTAAGTGCAAAGTGTTCAATTTCTATATACACGTAGATTGAATGATTGATTAAAAAAATATGAATTATTTATGTAGTTCCTCAATTATAGTGCGAATTATTATATGGGATCAGTGATCTCTAATTTATCTTTTTCAATCAGGAGAGATGATAATCTTCAATCAATTATATGCGTTAATATAACTTCTGAGAGAGAACAAATGAAAAACTCAACTTTTTTTGGAGCTGATCGGATAAATTTGTCTTTAATCTTTCAAAATAAATTTTTTAGTTCTAAGACTTATAATAATGTGACATCGCTGCCACAAATTTTTTAAAAAAAATTAACGGTTTTGACATCAAATCTGAATAGCATTATAACTGACACGAGCTCTTTCCGTGCAAAATTGTTAAATATTTCTAGAATCTGGGGAAGGGACCAATGAGTCACATTATTATAAGTCCAAAAATTAGAAAGATCATTTTGAAAGATTAGGAGCCCATTTATCCTCCGCACTAAAGTTGAGAGTTTATATAAATAATTTACATATATGGCTCCGTTTGTTTGCCGTAAAATATTTTTTTAATTTTTTTATATTTAGTAATTTTAAAAAATTTGTCAATTAAAAAATATTTTTTAATAAAAAATAGTGGATATTTTTGTTTAATTTTTCGGTGTTTGGTAATACCAAAAAATTGATCAACTGAAAAATATTTTTCAGTCAAATATTAAGACTAATACAAAGTTTAAAAAAATATTTTTATGTCTTTTGAAAGAAGAAATTATTTTCCGGAACTCACCAACTCCTACCCCCTACCCCCAACCCCCTCACCCCTTACAGGGCTCTCACGGTTAACATATATCTTATGTGTATTTTTTTTATTTATAAAATCTAATGTCGAAGAATATTTTTAACTGTAAATCTAAACACCATAAAATATTTTTCAATAGTTTATTTTCTAGGAAATCATTTTTCTTTAATAAATTATTTTACGGCAAACAAACGAAGTCCAAAAAAATATTTAAAAAAAAAAAAAAAATTTCACAAGTAAATTATTTTACGACAAACAAACGGAGCCTACTTCTCACATCTTTTTCCGGTAAAGCTATGGCAAGAAGAGATGAAGAAGAGGTAAAAATATAGGATTCTGAAGATAAGTGTTTATTTTATGTGATTATGGTCATAGTAAGGCAATTTTTTGTGTAGATTTATGAATCATGGTCTGAAGCAATTTTAGAAAGTACTTCAATTATTCTCTTTTCTCTTACTGTTTAGAAAAGATAAACAAATAAAATAAAACATCCTTGCCGATGGGCGGTGCAAACTGCTAACTGGGAAGAAGTACAGAAATAATAGACTGAATAGGAAATTTTGTAGCCAATGAAACTTTTACGAGATGATTATTTAGTCTTTGTGTTTTTGGTTTTTGTGGTTGACAATATATTTGTAAATGATTTAACCAATTATTTTTGGTAGTAGAATGAAAATTTGAGTAAAAAAATAAAACATTCCTTAAAATAATTATTAGGTAGCTGATAGTCTTGCTAGGCCTCCCACTATATCTGTTTTGTTACTCGACTTTGACTCGTTTCTAAATAAAAGAGAGAAATTAAAAAAAGAAAAAAAGAAAAAAGACAAGGCTACTTGTATCACTAAAAATACTCCATTGGCGTGAAAACAAGCGTTCTATTAGGTGATGTAACCATTCGCCACACTTCATGCTTTAGATGAAGGTGTCACTATTAGCACCTTTAATTATAATTTTCGATATCCTAAGATTTTTTTCTTTTTTCGATGATGCAAAAATTCAATTAGTGAAATTTAATTATCGAATTATTCGATAAAACTTAACCATTAACTGATAAATCTCCGAATATCCTATAACTCTTTTTTATATGATTCACATAAGATTATTTTTAGAACCTTGATTGCAAGCTTTTCCTAACTATTTTTCTGCAATCATTGACACAGACTTACAAAAATTAAGGAGAAATTAACGTACAATGCCACAGTCATTCAAGAAAATTAAAAGGAGAAAAATATTATTCCATGTATGGAATTAGAAAATTTCAAGTCTCGATAAAAATATGAAATCTCCTTTTATGTCGAACTTATAATAATATTTAATTTAATAGCCTTTTCAATAGAAACACATACAACTGCATTAATTTATTAGATCTAGAGAAAATTGAATTAGAAAATGTTACTTTCTAGAGTGCTTATATTATGAAAGAATAAAGCAATGATTGATCGATGTACAACAATAAGTTGTTATATAATATATTACTTTTATTTTTCGATGACGAAGAACTCATTTTAATTAAAAGCACATTAAATTTACTTCAAAATTATAAACTCTATAGTATAGTAACACTTCCTGACACATGCTCCAAGTTCGGCAAGAACCCTACAATATTTTTATGGGAGGACATAAGTTTGAACTTAAAAACTTTAATTATAATAAGTTATTATCTGACCATTCTACCCAACATTTAGGAGCCATTATGGACACACTCAATAGCGTTGCCTGAAAAAAAAAAAATATAATAAGGGAGGCATTGGAGACTCATATTTCTTTTTTTGTTATTATTTGATTTAAAGATAGTGTAATCTAAGTAAAATATATAGAGAAGCTACACATTGCCTCATTGGTTTGACACTTTTCACTATGTTGAAGTTTCACTCTTAACTGACAGGATGCATGTATGAGAGTGCCCTGATACACTCGGAAGTTGATTAGTTAGTGATCGAGTTTTATTAAATAATCTTTTAATCGAACTTTACCAATTAAGTTCCCACATTATAACCAAAAAAAAAAAAAGCTACACAATGTAGCTTTTATATCTTCTTCTTTCAATTTTTGTTTTTCATTTTTTGTTGGATATAGAGTGATGAAGAAAATAAATGCGAAGTCAAAATCAACCCTGGGCTAAGGAATATTTTCAGCCAGCAAAATAGTTTATGTTTTTAAGCTATGACTTGCAAACAAAGACAATAAAACAAATACGAATATACAATCCTTGTGATGACATGGACTCACATGATACAACCATTACCAAATTGACCCACTGTCCGAAAGTCTTCTAGTAAAGTCTTTTGTTTATTAGCCGTAGGTTCACGTACCAAATATTCACATCACGTGTCTAACTTTTAAATACATGACTTTAGAAAAGACATGATTCAAAGTGATTAGATAAACGCTTATTAGATTAGCACCAAAAAAAATTAATTTTGAGTGATTAAAACTTAAAAAAGGGGCAAGTTTTCTCTCCACGTTCTAAGTACCCACACCTAGATTAACAATTCGCGCGGAGTTACAAATATATATTCTTTTTGTACCCCGTGTAGTTTGCGCGTATGTCCCTTCCAAACATCCCTCACTATTTGTAGTCAATTTCCTGCTCAGTCCTAACCACTTCCTCTTCTCCTTCTGAGAAATATATATGCCTTCATTTCTCCTGATCTCAACAAGCGTTATCTGTGATCAATCACCATTCTAGTACTATTTTCGCTCGAGTATGCTAAATTTCGGAGTTCTGATAAGATATTGTGTATTAGTGTTGGTATGATCGCATCTGTTTCATCAGTATTCCACAACATCAAAATCGAAGAATTCCAGGGAATTAAACGTACAACAAACGTGTTGCTGAAGTCTTCCACCCTGGCGCACTCACATTTTTTTTTCCAACAGGTACACACATAAACCAAATCTTTTCACGATTATCTATGATTTTTTACCTCGTGCACAACAAATTGTTTATGGGCGTAACTTTCTGCATTGCATGGAGATATTAAGGATCTATGTCTCATGTTTTTGCATAAAAATTTAGATTTGTTTGGTAAAAACAAGGTTGTGCACTCATTGACCTCTTGAAAACAAGCTACTTTTTGGTTCCATTAATATACCTTTTCTTTAGCTAAAACCAAGTTCACACATTTAGTTTATTGGCTTCTTGTAAACATATTAGTGTTGGCTATTATGTATTATTACCGACAAGGATGGATTTATGATTTTTTATTTTTAATAAAAATTATAATACATAATTTACAACTATACGAATATATATATTTTTTTAGTGAAGATTAATTTCAAAACTAAAAATATATGAATATTCGAAGAATTTTACGGGAATCAGTGTTAGTTATAGCTTCTATTGGCTTAATGTTTCATCTGTCACTATTTGTCAGGTCGTTCAAAAGATATTTATTAGGATGAAAACTCTTACAAATATCGGGACAGCCACCCGGCCCCCATCCTATGTTGTCCGTCCTGATGTTTTGAAGACTTTTTTTTTTTTATTAGGAGCCAAAACTTGTGTCCTTTTTAACCATCTGAGATGGTTCTGGAATTTTCATGATTTGAATGTTTTCTCACAAAGGTGTGACAATGAATCTGCAGGAAATTGTTTGGTGAAGCTTCTGGAGAGAAGCTGCAGAAACCATAACTCTGGCCAAGACTGCTGTGAGATATTGTTACTCCTGGAAATGGGGCAGGTCTGAAGAAGCAAGAAAAGCAGGCCTTGAGAGTTGCTTTTCTGATCACATATTATCTCCATCTTCATGTTCAGCAAAGTGGATTCTGTCATTGCTTTGGCGGCTACCGATCGATTACGGCTAATTTTTCGATCAGATTCATCTGCTTACAGCTTAGTGTTAGTAGATATAGCTTGCTGCTGAAGAACGTAATAGGCTAGCACGGCTCGCTTCGCTCTTTCACACGAGCTTAGCCAAATAGCAAACTTGCTAGTGGGGGAAAAGACTACCTCTAAGGTGAAGAAAACAACTTGAAGAAACTTTTATACTTCTGAAGGGACTCAGTTTAGAAGATGGGGAATGTCAATTGTTCCTCTGCTCTTGGTTGGAAAAATAAGAAATACAAGGTAAAATCTTCTGCTGATTAGTTTTTTGGCTTCCAGAATCTGTTCCCCTTGAAGGAACAGAATTCATCTGCTCGCAGGCACGGATGTACATATGGACCAATGGAGGCTGCAGCCTCCCACCGAGTTCATTTTTAGTATATAGTATTTTTGGAGTAATTTTTGGTTTGTAAAATGGATTATGAACAGAAAAGAATTTTTCTCTGTGTTAAATTATGGGTTATAGCTCCATTGAAAAATATCCTAGATCCGACCCTGTTTACTCATCGCGTCTTTTGCTAATTCGGCTATTCCCTCTTGATTCTTGCTTGTAGGGAGAAGAGAAATCTTCGAGAGCTTCGGCTGACAACAAGGATTTCAAGACTTTGAGTGTAAAGATCGAGCATTCTATTAAGTCTACCAAAGCTGATGAATTGAAATCAAGTTCTTTTAGTGTTCCAGTACCTTTTGGCGTGGTGAGGAGTTCAATAAACAACGCGAAAATAATGAATCTCGACAGTCCTGTTGGAGGCGAAATCGAGCAGGCTTACGAAGGTGAAGATGAGCATGAAGATAGCAAGTCAATGAAAAGGGAAAACTCTGATTTTGATCTTCAAGCCCATGTTGGCAACTCAAATGAAGAGAATGTTCAACCCTTCGACAAGGGAATGAATGCGTATGGTTCGTTTGATGCTGATGTAAAAGATCGATATGAGAGGAGAACTGAGAAAGATGTAGATGAGTGTATGGATACAGCTAGAAGTGGACACATGAGTGATCCTGGTTTTGGGAAAGCCGAATTTTTGGCTTCTCCAACGCTTAAGCGCTCGTGTTCTGATTTGATGATAAGGGATATAGTTGAGGCTTCTGATCGGTTGCCTCCTCCGAAATCTCAGTCTTTCAAAGAAATGCAAAGATTAGCCGAGAGGTTGAATGTTGAAATTCTTCCAGAGCGTCCAGGAAGTCCACTTTCTGTGAGGACACATTGCAGTGCTGACAAAGTGATGTTGAAGAAGCATTCTTCGAGTCAAATTCTACCCTCAAGGAGTAGAAAATTGTGGTGGAAGCTGTTCCTCTGGAGCCATAGGAATCGACATAGCGCAGGATTCGCCAAAGCACAGCCAAAGCCTGCTTTGAACCAGCAAGGTGGATACTGTTCTGACACCCTTGAAGCAAGTAAAAGCATGGAGTTAAGCGAGTTAAAATCACCCGGATCGGTCACAGGAGAGTCATTTACAATTGGTGACCATAACAATGACAAAAGTAGCTGGGATGGCTTTCAGGGAACATCTGGTTTTTGGCCTCAGAATCAATGGGTTGCTTTTCCTGCTGAATCATCCACATTCTCAAGAGTAGATCAATGGGTGAAGGAACTTCCATTGGAACCTCTGTTGCAAACTGATGAAGACTGCAACGAGGATGGAATCGCCTTCACACCCTCTGCAGACACTGGCAAATCACCAGCAAGAAGCTCAGCTCATTTGGCTCAGCATTCGAATCATTTGAATCTCCCAGAGGAGATTTTACATGCCAATAGTGTCATCCAGTCTCTGAACTCCTCATCAACAGTGGCTCACATTGCAGGCATCGGGCTGAAAGTTATCCCCTCCATTTCGCGCTTCTCCAGTCTTCGATCACTGAACTTATCTGGCAACTTCATAGGTATGCACTCAAGCTAGTTGTAACATGTATTTCAGACTGATCACGAAAAAGCAATATATGATATCAACAAGGTACTCAATTATCTTTTGCTTCCCTCAATTGCAGTTCATATATCTCCAGGATCACTACCGAAGGGTCTTCACGTTCTCAACTTGTCAAGAAACAAGATCACCACAATTGAAGGACTCAGAGAATTAACTCGATTGCGCGTACTTGATCTCAGTTATAACCGGATATCTCGAATTGGACAAGGTAAATTTCTTTCTGAATCATGTTATTCAGCAATAGACTTTGGCTGCAGAAACTATTTAAGTAGCTGCTTAAAGGATTGTCATATTTGCTTATTTCGCGCTCCGGTTATATTGTTATCAGGACTGTCTAACTGTACACTCATCAAGGAGCTATATCTTGCTGGAAACAAGATAAGTGAAGTTGAGGGGCTGCATAGGCTTCTGAAGCTGACAATCTTAGACCTAAGCTTCAACAAGATAACAACAACAAACGCGTTTGGTCAGCTCGTGGCAAACTACAACTCTTTGCTAGCTCTAAATCTAGTAGGCAATCCTATCCAGAGCAATATCAGTGATGATCAACTGCGCAAGACAGTATGCAGTCTTCTCCCGAAGCTAGTTTTCCTAAACAAACAGCCTATCAATCCACAGAAGGCGCGAGAAATAGGCAGAGAAGCCATCCTTAAAGCTGCAATGGGCGACAGAAGCAGAAGCCCGCGCAGAAAAGCTGTGAAAAGGGTGAGCCAAGGAGGGGGTTCATCCTCCTCTAGCGTGCACAGCAGCAGGGTGCATGTTGCTCACAGAAGCAGGCATGGCTCGAAAAGCCAAAGACACCATCACTCTTCTGTGAAGAAGTCATCTCCACTTGCATCATCACCCCATTAGACTTCAAGGGGAACTTCTTGAAGCTTAGCTTTTGTTTTTCGTGTGTTGTTCTCATAGTTTGTACACTAGCAAGGCAAGATCTGGTTTCTGCACTTCAATTAAGTTCCTTTTTGTGTTTGCCACAACATGAAAGCATTTGGTTTTTGCTTTGCTTGTTTGATCTCAATGTGTTGATTTCCAGTAAAACACCATTAAGACAAGAATACCAGTATGTTGCATTCCGATCAGGGACGGATTTAGGAATTTTATTCAGCGAGTAAAAACAAATAATTTAGCACTCATATATGGACAATTTTTCTTAGTGGGGGCTAAACTAATTTTTCAGCTTAAAAATATTTTGAACATACGCACATTTTCAAAATTATAACTCTAACTCACTCCTTAATAACTAAACTCTTGGGGGGTTTACAGTCCTCTCCAACCCGTGAATACATCTACTCATGATTCTGATGTTTCTATACTATCAATTCTTAGGATGATTGTCAATCTTCTGTAATCACATATAATGGATCTGGTTAATGAACAATTAAGTTTCTCCTCTTCAAAACGTTACAGTCAAATGTCAACAGAATAAGGTGCAATTGGAGCTGTGAAAGCTCAATGATGGTTGATATGAGGATGTACTAGGAGCTCAGGTTACTAAACGATTTTAAATTCAAGTTTTGCAGTCGCTCATTTAAAAACATTAAAATTGTCTACGTGCAAGACTAAGAAATAAATCATGCCTACACGTGTAAAGACGTGTTAAAAACAATGAATAAATATAATAATTCCTCTCTAGCCATTTAAGATTCTTAATAGTTGCTTTCCTCACTAGGGAAGGAAATTCAAAGCCAGAGACACCACCATCCTCACTCTTGTTCAATGGTAATAGACTGAAAGGCTTAGGAGACGATCCGGACCCATTTTTTTCTAATCCTCCGACAAAAATGCTACAGCTCAAGATGAAATGTAGATGCTGAGTTTGCTATCTTGTGGTGACTAATAGCAAACGATCTGCATGATACCAATTTTTAAGCTCAAAAGAGCATTCAGTTGAGAGCTGTTCTGCTAACTCGAGAATAAATGCTTTCACGAACAGAAAAGACGATAGCTACTGTGTTTCGGGAAAACTATTGGAAACATTACAACTGGATGGGTCTGGCTGAGTGTTGGGGTGGTCCTCCAAGTATGTGAGATCCCACTTTTTACTCAGCCTATCATCTGACTATAACGTTTTGAAGTATTTCCTTGTTTTTCTGGTATATTAATCAAGCAATAGAAGAAAGAATAAAAGCAAACAAAACACTAAATCAACGAATAAACGCATTGTTCGGGCATTCTATACACTACACTGAACAGTTCTTCACTCATTCCCTTCACAATCTAATGCATAATGTGGTTGTATAAATTGTAATGAAACATCACAAGAAAAACTAATGTATTGCCCTATACTTTTCTCACTGTCCTGTGCCTCAGTGTGTGTAATTACACGGCCCTATGTATGCCTTACGGCTCCATAGGAAATGTCGTTGAGTATAAGTAAATCCCCATTCATCCGATTCTCTGCTCTTTACTATCTTCTTTCTGTCCAAAACTTTCGCTCCCACCCTTCGTGTGGAACTCTATAATGATTAATTTAGATCCAGAAAACGAACACAGGAATATGATATACAAACTTGACTTACTGTCAGAACTTTGCGATTAGCTTGCCTGTCTTCTGTGAAAAGGTTTCTGGCAGATTAGGAGTTTCTCATCACTATCGCTCTCGACCTCTACAACTCGTGCATCCCACTTCAAATGTGTGGCGAGAGCTCTTGCCGATTCAATAAGAGGTGAAGTGTCACGTAATATCACCCATCCCTGCATCCATCATACATCCATCCAGATTAGGAGAAGTTGAAAGGATACGTTAAGGTAAATAACAAAGCGAGCCCAGACAGTTTTCTAGATTAGTAGACACAAGCCACAGCGAGCACCACTTAGCCAGTGCATTGAAACCCAAGCATCATTATAGCGTACATATAGATATAAACGTTATACCTACAATTATCAATATTATATGTTATCACATACATACTTACACACACACAAGCTAACACGTGAGTATGTGTCTGGATATAAATATGCAAGATTAAGAAAACCTGAGAAGGAAAATATTAAATTCACATAATTATTTTTGAGTATTACTGGGAAGTTGATAATCAAGTATAACCTCAATTTCCAGTTAGAGATCCACTTCAGGCATCAGAATACACTAAACCGATGTCTAATTTTAATTCCCATATCTACATGCTTCTTTAGTGTTAAAAACATCAAGTGAAAAATGCATGCCTATCAGATGAGAGACGCAAGTCAAGTGGTGAGAGTTCAAGATACCTCTGGACGAAGTAAACGATCTATCTCAATAAACAGATCAAGCGTTTCACATCTCCGTTGCTGACCAAAGTCAAGCGACAGAAGTCCGTCAGCATGCACCAGATCGTAAGTTCTTGGATAGCTTGGGAAGGGCTCGCACCTGGAAGAAAAATTTAAGCGATAAGCCAATCAGAGAACATTTCTCACTATCAAAGAAAAAAAAAACCAAATGAGTTGATCAGAAATGTCAATGGATAAAAACTCGTTCATATTTCTTACGACTCTAATCTAGGATTTCATGAATTTCGTTGTAATTTCATCCATTATATGCAACCAGAAGAAATGCCATTCAAGTTCAATCAGCTTCAAGAACTATGATTTTCAATATGGAAGTCTTACATTTGATTTATACAAAAGTAGATACGGAGAAGTGAAAATGTAGAATGAAGGAAACTGGTTCAAGTGATAGAAGAAAAAAGATACCAGTCATGCAATACACCAACAAATCCCCTATCAACGATCAAGGGGAGGTGGTTGGGACTGCTTGCGGCGACAACATTCATGACCCATACAGATTTGCCAGCTTCCAATAATGCAGCATTGAACCCTCCAAAGTGGGCATTCATGTCCAACACATTTCTCAGCATGTTATAAGGTGGAGAAGGATCCTCATCGCCAGGTCTCTTCGGATGATCAGAGAATATAAGAGGGGAAAGCAATGACCAATAGTTATGGACTGCTGAATTCCAGTTAATGGAATCCTCGGCAAGATCTTCTGAACGCAGACCTGACACAGAAGAATAGCATTATCACATTGATGTCAACATGAAAACAAGGCAGCAATTTGAAGTGCCTGATGCATGCAAAATACTAAAGAAAATGTTTTGCATAAAGGAGAGGTATAAACTATATGCAAAAAAAGCCAATAAATTGAGTGTAGACTATTACCATGTACTGTTAGTTCTTTTGAGTTTAACTTAGCCCTAGATGGCCATGTTGTCCTTTCGCTGATAGGAGTCCAT
Source organism: Ehretia macrophylla (assembly GCA_037974665.1). NCBI lineage: Eukaryota > Viridiplantae > Streptophyta > Magnoliopsida > Boraginales > Ehretiaceae > Ehretia > Ehretia macrophylla. The sequence continues at coordinate 41,803,916 of CM075774.1, forward strand.
CGGCGGCTCTGAGTTCCTCCAATGCAGGACTGAAGCGGCCGATAATATGGCGATTCAATATCATGGCCCTTACTGCAAAGAGAAGGGCTGGAACCAGACTTCCTGGACACATAATCAGTTCAAACATATTAAGATCATTCACTGATTTGAAGGTCAGATAACTCTACATTGACACAGGCCAACACAAGAACTAACGCATGAAGTAACAGTAAATGCAAATGAGATGCCATCATGGTGAAGGCCTTACCTAGATGCATAACAATCCTTTTTACTCGTCTTCTTCCACAAGACAGTTTCCTCTTGCTGCGACAACATGTCCCAACAGAGCTTTTCAGCAAAACTGCGCACAAAATTCCATTTCTTCTGTTTCTCTTTGTTGCGAGGGGTGGGCTGAGTAAGTGGTGAAGTCCAGACAAAATATCCACCGGGCCTCAATAGCCGATCAACTTCAATCAAAAGCATGCCATCTGTATTGCATTAATAAGAAAAAATTATATGTCTACATTCATGATGCAGACAAACACTTTCTGTGAACTAAGTAAATGATAGATTTTAAACCAAACCAAACCAAGCTTTATCCCACGAGATGAAATAAGGAATGCAAGCAGGAATTCTCAAGAGAAATGCCATGCACTAACAGATAAGAACTAGGTCTAAACCTAACAGCGGCTGGTCCATGGAATATTATAATAAAATAGAGGTTCCTTTATATCTTGGATTTCACAATAATTTTAGTGCCAGTACCACCTCAGCAGGTCAGTCGGGAAAATAATATGCAAGTGCCACATTGGATATAAAGAAGTGGTAAATGTGAATGAAGACCTGAACAAAAAGTACCTTTCTTATCCCAGTCCATGTTGTTACGGCAATGTATCATGTCAAAGGAAAGAGAGGGATATGGCAATTGCTTTGAATTGAATGAACCTATCATTGCAGGAAGGCCTCTTTCAAGGGTCAGCTGGACTTGACTGCCTGAAGCCTCATAGTCAGCAATACACATGGTCAATAGCTGGCTCGAAAAGAGATGTGCGCCAAAACTACCATAACCACATCCTATGTCCAAGATAGTTCGCACCTGGAAAGTGAAGCATTACCACCATGTCACCTTATATCATTGGCTCACTTATTAAAAGTCTGCAAAAAATTCTCTAACCAGTACTGCTCAATTATCCAACTATGATCATATGAACCACATGTTGCCCCTAAGCATGACCCAATTTTTAAGGAAGTAAACAAATTGGTAAAGCACATTTTTTCTGACAAAATAAACGAGATTACTTAGAAAGTAGCTGATAAGTTGCACCTAGATGATTAATAGAATTGATAACATTAGAGTATGCAATTCGATAATCAGTAATAGGATATGAAGAACAGTCTTGCACGAGATTTCATTCAAATGTATTTTTATGTGCGACATATTCGTACAATTTTTCAAGTTAGTGTTTCTCATGAATTCTAATAGTTAAAGCACCTCCCACATTTACATTAATGTACTTGAAAAAACAAATGCTCTAAATTGAACAAAGACCATACTATGCACAAAAAGAGTTTCAAGTTAATCTGCTACCTAATGGAAAACAATCTGATTATCTCGGAAGATAGATGCCATGAGCAAAGTCTTGACGTCGAGAAATAACGATCCAAGGCAGAAATGAAAAGTACATTAAATTTTGATTAGCAAGCTTAAAATAGAATTTGATAGTGTTGACGCAATTATGAATTTAGAAGTTCCATAATGCTAGTGTATTGAACTTTTGAAGAATAATGTGCACATACCACCAAGTATAAAGGGGTATGACGAGAAGAGAAATGTGTGGACAGAAGGAAAACAATGGCAGAGAAACCTAAATATCCAAACAATTACTTACTCCTGCTTGTATAAAGTTTGATTCATTTCTTAAACCAATCATTTCTGCAATTTGATGCGTGTAGTCTTCAACACCATCATACATGAGAGAGGCTGGACGAAAAGAGATCTGTTCTTCATCTAACATCATCATCCTGTGATAGCACGGCATATGGAGTGTTAGAAACAAAATGAAGCTGAACATTTATATTTAATTTTAACGAAAAGAATTCAGCAATTGTTATCCACCTCTTTGTCAAGCTTCCAGAAGATAGTACCTCCTGTGCAGTAATGTTAACATTTGAAAACCAAATGACATCTTTTCCAGTAGGCCACCTTAGAGGAACCTTGTAATTAACAGGTGAAAGAACCAAACAATTTTGTCTCAATCCATGTATGCAATGGCGGTCAAACTCTTCACCTCCGGATAATCCTATAGCAAGATTTTCCGTTTCGTTGTAGCAAGGAACAAAATTTTCAGAGTCTGGAGAGCAGTATTCCAAGTCTTTCAGTCTTGCAGAACCAAGAGTGATCTTTCCAATATCCACTAAATCTGAAACTACTTGCTCTTGGAGCCTCCGGTATCCGCGAAATATTTGACCTCTCGATGAATTTGTTATCGACATTGTCCACCAAAATGATCCAGTAAGAGCAAGAATTACAATTACAACTAAACTGAACTTGAGCAAGAGCAAAGTGAACTTATATCGACTTTTCGCGGTTCCAGCACTAAAGGGATCTGATACAAAACCATTCTCAGTTAAACTGTGTTTATAAGACGAATTTTCGGGAAAAAGAAACCAGAAAGGAAATCTGATAGATAAATAAGCATGATCAGAAGCTGTACGAGTTCGATCAACATCTTCCTTCTCTGTTTTATCTTTCATTTGAGTATCATCCCAGAGATCATGACTGTTCCCTGAAAGCCTCACCCCACCAGACACACCTCGATGGAGTGGCCTCGACATTTTGCAACCTAAAAACCCCAATACACAAATTATTACAACACATAAACACCAAGCAACAAATATTCACTAAAATTAGCTACAACATAAAGGAAACAAAACTGGAAATGCCAGAACAATATCTACACCTTAACTTCCATATGAGATCCACAAACCTCATAAAGCCTATAGCATCATATGTAAAAAATACAATCACATCATATACAACTATCACAAAGATTGAATTTTTTTTAACTATATATCATATAAAATCATGAAAAGATTAAACCTTTATAAACAATAAAGATAACAGAACTGGAAATGCCAGAACAATATCTACTCCTCAACTTCCATACGAGATCCACAAACCTCATAAAGCCTGTAGCATCACATGTAAAAAATACAATCACATCATATACAACTATCACAAAGATTACATATTATATAAAATCATGAAAACATTAAACCTTTAAAAACAACCATGTGACAAACAATGATGAGTCCCACCCTCTCCGAAACCTACACATAACAGGAGGTTCGTGCACCGAGGAAGTGGCCCTTTATCATACAAATCTATGAAAGAAAGATTCAAACTTTATCAACACCCATGTGACAAACATGAAACAGATACTTATATGATAACAAAATCGCATCTTTATGAATACAAATCATCTTGCCTTATCTTTCAAGTGAAAAACAGAGAACAAAGTTCAGCTGCAGTGAAATTCAGCAGAGTTGAATTACGCACAACACACAAATGAATACCCAGGAACCATTTAGATCAATTCAATAGGCAACTCATATTCTTCACCAAAACAAGCAAAACCCATTAAAGACAAAGCAGAAAACAGCAGAAAAAACAGTTCCATAGAAGGAAAGACACAAAAGAACATAACTTTTTTTTTTCTTCATTCGCATTTACCTTAATAGAACAAAAGTAAGCAACAAAGCCCCTTAATTTCTGCTAATTTTATGGCAACTTTTCATTAACTCATCAACTAAGTTGTTTTGTCTCTTCCTCAGTTCCACCACCAATGCTTGTCTCTCACACAGTACACACAGTGGCAATATTTTTCTCTCTGTATTTCTTGATTTGTATGTGTGTTTTGTGTGTGTATAGTGATAGCAATATGGATCCAAATCACTATAGAGCTCTGCTAGTGAAAGAGTTGTACCTATCCTTTTCTTGAGGCTTTTATATGTATATGAATCAAATGTATAGTAGTTTATATATACATTTTTGTGTATATTAATGCAATGGAATATTTTAGTTTTTCATGAAATAATTAAAGTTTTGCAGTAGTATTAATACTCATCAGTTGGCCAGTACTGAGTAGAGTTTTATTACAACTGTAATTCTTAATTACTTTAAGGACTCAAAATCAATCCCCAAGATTTAATTAACTTCACTATGTAATCCCCACATTTAATTAGCTGGTAGTAATAGCTATCTAGTAAAGCCAAAGGCCGTTTGGTCTAGTGGCATAACAATCGTTTCTGCGAGAGATTTGTAAGTTTAAATCTCATTAGGTATATTTTATGATTTTAAACTTTCCAAAAAAATAATAATTATCTAGTAAATCTTCCTTAAAAGAGTTGTTAACAGAAAAAAATAAAAGAATCTATAATAAATTTTATTAATATTTGAATTTACTTTTCATTCGTTATGATTTGATGATCGGAAGGTATTAACTAGTAGTAATAATTGTTGATTAATTTTTTCTTGAAAGTGTTGTCAAGAAAAAAAATAGAAGAATCTATAATAAATTTTCATATTTAAATTTTCTTTACATTTATCATGATTCCAGGGTCAGAAGGGAATTTTAAAATGCCTATATAGATTGTGGAAAGATGGTTTCACGGTTGTAAAGTTATTTTGATGATTATAAAATTATTTGGAGGTATTTTCTGAATGCCCATATAAATTATTAAAAGATGATTTAATGGTTGTAAAGTTATTTTGACGATTATGAAATTATATAACACGATATATATGAAATAAATTAAGAGAATCTTCTAAAAAGGAAGAGGTGACTTACAAAATGCCTCAAATTTAGAGTTTATTATTTTTACTTAATTTTGGAGTCGCCTTTTGTATCAAGAATATCAATGAATCCCATCAATGTAATCTCAAGATGTAATTTTGGAAGACACGATACAGAAGTATTGATACATGAAAATTTGTGTAAATAGTATACCTAATAAAGAATAATTTGATTTCGATTCACTTCTTTTAATCTACTCTAATATAGAATATACGATAGAATTAAAAGATAAAACTCTTAATTTTTGAAGAAGCTAGGATACTTTAATCCAATTAAGTTAGAGTTTTGAGAAACATTGAATTATTTAGCAAAGTTACTTATAACCAAAATAGTCTCCCTTTGAATTAGATCTTTGATAATTATTATGGCTAATGGCAATTTAGCCAATGCAATTATTTATTAAATTAAACTAAGCATGTAGATCTATGTAGGATTTACAATAATTTTACTATTTTGTTTTTTTTAATATATATAATTTTCAAATCCAACTTGCGCCGAATTTGCCGCGTATCGATGACCTAAGCTAGCATTTACTACGTACGCGTACACATACAAGAGAATAATGAGTAAGAGCTTGACAAAAAAAAAAAAAAAAAAAAGAATAATGAGTAAGAGTTTGACTATGAAGGATGCACGATAAAATGAAGGTCAAAGGAGGATCCATCATTTTTTTGTGACCGGATGTCTTCCTAAGAAGTTTGTCAGATAATATCGAAGTGTCAAATTTCGATACTTATGATTAGATTTAGATGAGGTATACTTAAATTTTTTTTATGGGTCGAAGTATATCCAAGTTAGTTAAATATAAATTGTTGATATTAAAATTAAATTAAAAAAAAACTAATTTTTTAGACTTATTTGAAAGCAAAATTTGAGAAAGTCTCTCACTCGTCACTCCTGTTCCAAATACGACTCCACTAAACTAACCTCTTCGGGCAAAGAGGCTCCACCGTGAACCTTATAAATGTGAATCAAGAATAGAAAATCCTAGAAAAGTTATTATTGGTAACATACAAAAACTTAATTTCGTGTAGCGCCAAAAACGTACTTTGATATAGACACTTTTTATACATTTGGACTTTATCAAATACAAATTATTCAAAAGAGGCATGATCTAAATTAATTAAAAACAAATTTTACTTGAATTGGTCTTCAAAAAATTAACTTTTTAACTTATATGTACTTGAAATACGAGTACCCCAAATATTATGTCACTGGACTAATCCCTTGACGCAAGGAGGCTCCACCATGAACCTCATAAATGTGAACCAAGAAGACAAAATTCCTGGAAAAGTTTACTCATGGTAAATTAAAAAATCTTGAGATCGACGCTTTTACACATCCAAACCATATCATATGCGCATGTCCGGGTTGTGTTTCCCTCAAAATGCATTGGCTCTGTGCTTCTGATCTCATAAATGAGGTTTCTTAATTACCGACTATTACTCATTTGTAAAATTATTTTTACGCGTCAAATTTAATAATAAATTATTTAACTTACACATGAGAGGGTAATACAATAAACCCTTCTTTAATATATAGCTTAAATTTTTAGAAGAAATGATAATTTAACAATAGCAAAAAATTATTACTCTCATGGAAACATGTCAATAATAGGTAGATTGACCTCGGAAGGGGTATCATATTTATTTCTTTGTTATTTATATAATTAAAGAGAAATTTGTTAAATTTATATTTCATTTCGATGTTACTAAGTGAGACATATTGGCAAAAGAAATGCAGTATAATGCATCCATGTGCAATTTATTAAAGAGGACGTTTCTAGTTCTTTACTAAGATATTTACATTTTTCTCTCTTCAAACCAAAGGTTGGGAAAAAATACTAGATTTCAAATCTCACTCTTTTGCATGATATCCTTTTTTTTGGATGACGTAGGAACTTAATTAACTGGCGGAGTTCGACCACCAGATTATTTGGTGGGTCTGACTACAATTGGTAAACTCCCAGATACAGCGGTGCGCCCTCATATATGTATCAAGTCAGTTAAGAACGAAACTCCTAATGAGGAGCGTTAAAACCGCAACCTCGTAGAAGCGATTTCACCTTCATTATTGGTGGACCATACCCTGGGGCCTTGATATGTTAGTTGAAACATAACAAAAATTAGAAATGCAACGAGTATTACTTTGATTGTTTGGCATCATAATTTGTAGTCATATGGTTGTTCCTAGTTTTCAATAAAATTAAATCTCATAAATATGCTCTTAATGTTAAACTCTTTATTTTATAGTTAAGGCTAATCAAAGACTAGGAGGTTCTTCTATATTTTCTAAATTGTTGGCTACACAAAAACGTCTAACTAGTATGGATAAATTTTATAATTAATAGAATCACCTTAAAGTTCTTTTCAATAATTACAAAATCTGATAAAAATGATTTTCTGAAAGCCGAATTTAAATTAAATTCTATTGATAATCAAGTTATAGTTGTCGACAATCAGCTAAATTTTACAAAATAGTGTAATATGGATTGTATATTCAAATTCTAGTCCATTCCCAAGCTCATTAAATTAATAAGTTGAGAATGCAATTATTCTTGCAGAAATCATAAGTTTAAGATTAATCATCATTTAAAAAAAACACGTATGTTAGAAAACATAATTCTTAATCTTTTAGTGTTGTGATCAGCGTGTGTGTGATGGTGAGAAGTATACATATATTACAAAAAGTGTTATAATTTGAAATAAGTTAATTGGAATTTATCATAGGGTGATATGCGATACGTGATCATAAGTAGGTAATCACAAAATTGAAAAGTGAGACATCCCCAAAAATAATAATGAAATGAAACATATATCCGACTTCGAATAAAAAAGATACCGTACCAAACATTGAACTTTTCCCTATTAAATGTGGGAAGAGATTTTAAATTAAAAAAGGAAGAAATATATATCAAGGAATATCGCTTAGCATTGCTCTTTAACATTTTTATTGTAAGTTATATATATATTTTTTTTATTCAAGAGAGGTTTAAGTTATACAACACATATTAAATATTATTCGCGAGAATTAATCTCATAACTTTTTACACTTATAATGAAAAATATACTACTAGATCAAAAATTAGGTAGTGTTAGATATCCTATTTGATTGCATACAACATTAGCGATAATCAATGAACAGGTTTCTCCATAAGTTTAGGCAACACTTAGAATCAATGAACATCATAAAAAGAGAGATTTTCAACTTTAATTAATTGGCATAATCATTTCAAAATCTTTTGGTTTGAAAAGGTAACGATTGCTATTGTTTGCTCTTTTGGTAGGTATATTTTGTGCTTTGATTCACAGCCGACAATCTTCCTCAAGGCTAAAATAACATATATAATAGATAAAACAATACTTGAATTACACACTTTAAAGAACTCAATCGAAATATAATATTGCAAGATGAATCACTAATAACATTTGTTGGGGAGTGTGTTAACAACTACCCACCTCTCTAACTCTTTGAAATTCAACAAATATAGCTAGAAGTGAATACACATAATATTTAGTGGGATCTGCAATCTCTACTGATTCAATTTTATATAGTTGAAAAGAATACTTAGGTTTCCTAGGCGTAGGGGAGATCAGAGCAAGAGAGAATGCCTAGACGACAATAATTTGCAAGTTCAAGAATGAATCTAATGGAAATTTAGGTTTTTGTCCGAATTGCTTAGAAATCGATAGGTTTCAAACAAACTTTAAACTCATCGAATAATAAAATGGATTTAGGAGCGAAGATGGTTTGAATATTATCTGTAACTACGAGAAGGTAAGAAGGTAATATAAAATCAAGCTATTTATGTAACCCCTCAATTTTCATTAATTTTGATCTCTGTCATCGCCCATATCCCACTAATTTTAATTTTTAAAACCTTTTTAGTCATTGTTCATAAAATATTCTGAATCCGTTTCTTTATAAACTCACCATGCACTCTCACAGTAATTAGTGCAAATCTGGCAGTAATTAACAACATATAACTGTTTACACAAGAGACAAACACCTCTTTCGTTAGATTATGAAAATGAATGTTTCGGTTTTTGCAAAACCATATAAAAAAGTGCACATTGAATTTAATGAATATAAAAATGGAAATAAAAAAAGACTCTGAAAATGTTAGGATTTATTTTAACGTTGAAGAAAGAGAGATCACATGCAGCATGCAGATATTTATTTTTTATTTTTTTTCTATTCCAGTATACAAATGTGGGGTCCAGTATAGCCGCGTTTCTGTGTCGTGAAGACCTCCTGACGTGTCGGCTGGGTGTGTTTATATTGACACTGTTTTGGAGCTGCAACAGGGAAAAAAAAAGGAGCAAATTTGACTCAGTACAACCTATCGATACATTCGAATAATTGCTAAACTTCATCCTTACTTTTCATTTCATTTTATTCCGTAATCATCAAACAAATTTGCTAATTGAATAGTTAAGGAGAGTCGTATCTTTTCTCTCCCTGTACATTGGTTTTGTGTATTCCTCTCCTTTGACGAGACTTCTTTTTAATAAAGTATAATAAGTTTTTGTACTGCCATCTGATATTGATTAATGTTTACATAATAGACGCAAATGATTATGAGAAAAATAAGGAAAGCTCTAACAATTCCCTTAAATGGCCAAAACCATCAAATTTGAGGAACTGTTGGTACTATATAACTCCAACAACTCTCCAAATGATCCCATATATTTTAAGAGATAAATTATTTGATATTTGGATCCCCCATTGTTGGGGGATCAAATCCCTTCCCCATCTTATCCCCCATAGTTTTTAATATTGTTTTTTAAAATAAAAATAGATATTGGAGTAAATAGAAGTAGAGATTTTCTAAATAGGGGAGCTGTTGAAGTAAAATTAAAATAAAATTTCTATAAAATAAGGGATTAGTTAAAAATAAGGGAGTTGTTGGAGTAAAACTGAAATAGAAAATTTGTAAGAATGGAAAAAATGTTTCAAATTCTCTAAATATAAAAAAAAAAATAGAGAAATTGTTAGAATTGACTTAATAATAATAATGATGAAAAGATTTTACAAACAAGCCATGAAGGCAAAGAAAAAGAAATTGATCACGGGCGGTCAAGAAAACATATGAAACAAGGGGTACAAACAAAAAAAACAAACAAGAAGAAAACAAATCAACAAATCAAATCAATTCAACATTGAGAGATGTTCGAGTGACAAATAACCGATTGAGACTTGTATTTTTTTAAAAATTTCCAGCCTTGATCTTAACAATTAATGTACAGTGAGAGAGGTTAAGATATGTAATTATACAGTAAAAGTGTCCAATATAATAATTTTTTTTTTTTTAAATTGATACAGCACATCCTCATTTTCAAGTGGCTTCGAGAATGTTCCTCTGTTACCTGTTATAGGGTATTAGGTTGAAATTGAAGAAATAAATGAGAGATAAATGAGAAATCATTAAGCAATTTAATTCCAATAGCTCTCCTAATAATACATATTGCACCTCTACTTTTAATATATATATATATATATATATATATTTTTTTTTTTACACAACAAGAAAGAAACCAACATGGCAATAGCCCACCAAGCAACAGCGACCTTCCCCGTTACTTCCATCCTTGTTATTAACTCGGCAAGTGTAGTGCACACCATGAATTTGAGTTCATGGCTCAGCTACTAATAGTGATGTTTTCTTCGTGTGTGTGTATATAAACTAAATCAAACCAAACTAAGCCTTGTCTCATTAAGTGAGGTCGGCTATATAGACCATACGACGTCATTCATTTCTGTCGAGAATCATCTTCTCTATGAGGTCTATACATCTGAGGTCTCGTATAATTGTCTCCGTCCAACTAATCTTAGGTTTACCTCTATCCCTCTTCTGTATATATATATAATAGTGGTGTTTTCTTCGTGTGTGTGTGTATATAAACTAAATCAAACCAAACTAAGCCTTGCCTCATTAAGTGGGGTCGGCTATATAGATCATACGACGTCATTCCTTTCTGTCGAGAATCATCTCCTCTTTGAGGTCTATACATCCGAAGTCTCGTCTAATTGTCTCCGTCCAAGTAATCTTAGGTTTACCTCTATCCCTCTTCTGTGTATATATATATATATATAATTAGGAACTCCTAGATAGAATAATATTAGATTCTTCTCAAGGTTACAAAATTTTGTGGTTCAACGACATGCTCTAAATGCATACTTCAGGTTAATTAAGGACCAAAGAATAAATGTTTATTATTGTTGATACTGGTTGATCCATATTTGGGCCAACATGTATTTTTTTTTTATTTAAAAAAAAATTAAATATCTATGTATTCTTAATTAAAAAGATTAATTAATCCCACTTTTTTTTTGGTCATTAATTAGTCCCGCTTGCTAGTGTGTCCTCTCATTAGTTAGGCCTCCAAAGAGGCTAAATAATTGTTTTTTTATTAAAAGCGATTGTGTTTACCAATCAAGACAAGAAGATGGGACTCACGCTAGCCTCTTAACCGAAACGCTAACCCCTTCTCTAATGCGCATATTGAAACTAAGCTTGTTTGCATCTTATTTGAGCAACAAATCCTCATATTAGCAGTTCCTGTTGCTAGACCTCTAGCAGCGGATCATGATGTTTGGGGATTTGTTCACAATGAAAGTGAAACCTCAAACGGATTACACAATTACACAATTATGTTCAACACACCAAATAATTGCCCCAAACCAAAAAAAGAAAGAGGAAAAGAAAAAGAAGCCGTCAATCAATTATTTATTTCCATAATATCTTTCTTGAGCATTAGTATGTAGAGTTCCTTTACATCTTAACGACGTACTTTCGGAACATTTTCCTTTTCATTGTTTTCCATTCGGTGGTGATGAGGTATGGGCACTTTCGGTTCCCGTCATGTTCTAACAGGTTCACATCAGTTACATACAATTAATGCAAGCATGTTCACCATGACAATGACAATGGCCAATTGCGGAATCCGCCTTGTGCAAGGGGAAAGACAACAACCGTTCATTGTTTTGCCTCGTTGACTGGAAGATACAAGTGGTCGGCTTGCTATTTCTTGTACTTCCTAATAATATAATGAAGCCACTTCGAAGAATAGCTCAGATGATAATGTAATAGTAGAGCAAATTGTGAAGTACGGATTCGAAATCCATTATATTTAAGAGTTTTCATATTGTAATCAATCAAGATCAAACTTTTCACTAAATTGGTGCATACATTAGGACATATTACTGCATCCGTAGATTTACTAGTTGGTGATCAACTCTGCCAGAAAATTCAGTAGTCGGACTCCACCGAAAAAGCCTGTAGTCGGGCTCCACTAGAAAAGGCGGCGGTCGGGTTCCGGTAGTTGGGTTCCCAAGTCAATAAAAAAAAAAGTTATAATAACATCATTAAAGAGATTAATGTTTCTGAAGTGATAATACAAGCATTTGATCTCTACACTCAATATTTTTGTTGAAAAAAATAATAATATAATAAATCTCTGTCTAACAACTTAATCTTTTAGTTGATGTGGCCGCCTAATAAATATAGATCATTTCATTTTAACTGTATCATTATTTTACTATAATTTATCTCCTTAATAATATAATATCGTTATTAGAAAACCCAAATACAATCAGTGTCTTGTTGCCCTAAAGTAACTGAATCTAGATCAGCTATTACTTCAATATTAACGGTAAATTATAATGCTTAAGCATTTTTTCCTCAGGTGAGAATGATGAAATGAAGTTCTAGTTTACACCATTCAGAAATTAAATAAAAATAATCTCACTAATATATCTAATGGTTTAATCTTTTACAATAACACATTAAAACCTTTTCCAAAAAATAAATTGTAATAAGAGAAAAAATAATAGCGACAAATGAAATTGATGAGTAAAGCAACAGTTGATAAATCTTTTTTTGCTAATACATAGTCTAACTATATGGAGGGATTTGGTTCACGAATTGATTTTTCATTCTCGAAAAATTATTTGGTATGTTAAAAATATTCCTAAGAATATTTTGTCAAATTTTTAGTAATGTTATTTTGTTATGTTTGTTTTAGACTCAATATTCCTAAGAATTTTAAATAATTTTTCAACAATGCCCCTAACTTAAAAAATAAGAAATATCATAACCACTGTACAAATAACGATACGTTTTATATACTTTTGCTAATATATTTGTAAGCTTTTTTAACTTTACACTTCAAAATTAGAAACTTAAATTTATTATTTTAAAATTTTTAGAAAATTTAAAATTTAAAAACTATTTTATTTATTTTTATTTTTATATTTAAATTAGAAATTTAATTTAAAATTTTAAAATTTAGACTTTAGCATTCAAAATTATTTTAAATATAAATTTAAATTATAAAATTTAGTTTAACTTCAAAAATTAATAATTTTTTTAATTTCATTTTATTTTTATTTTTATTTTTATTTTAATAATTTTATTTTTTCTAAATATTTAATTTTGTTTATATTTGTTTTATTTTATTCCTATTAACTTTATTTTATTTTTATTTTATTTTTTATTCAAATTTTACATTTTTTTAAGATGGGTATTTATGTCTTTTGTTTTCTTCAAAACATTCTTACAACTTGAGAATGTGAGATTCTCATCCTCTCATATGGGAATAGAAATTGAGCAAATAATAAGAATATTAAATTCTGAAGAATGTGATATTCGTAGGAATATTTTTTTATTATATGAACCAAACATGAAAATATTATATTCTAAACTTTACATTCATGCGAATCCTGTAAGATTTCGCGAACTAAACGCGCCCTAAAGGTCATATGACTAGTAAAATTTTTGGTTTCCCACTAAAATGATTTTAGCTTCCCACAATCCCACATCTTACGACACCTAAAAGAATTATATTCGAACCAAAAGTTCTCTTTGATCATGTTTCAGATCATGGAAATTTATTTATTTTTGTTCCAATCAGCTAAGACTTTAGATAAGTCTTCTATCTAACTAATTTGAATCATGCAATTTTTACACAAGGTCATATGTATTGAGGTTTTGTGAATCCGAAAGGCTTTATAGTAGCATTTTCTGTTGTATGAAAATTTATGGAAATATACATAGTTGATCAATACGACTTTGAGGATATTTTCTTTTGGGTTATTAACACTTATGGTCATTTATTTTTGCTGCGTGTGCCAACTAACTCCCTTATCTTTTAAGTATGACATTTTGGTCCCTGATCTAATACTAAAATGACGCCGTTAGTCCTAATGTGTGAAATCCATCAAAAAAATAACGAAAATGACATGTTTCACTTACGTGCTGACTTATGCAAGGGCAAAATAGTCTATTACAAGTCAGATATTCATTTTCACTGGGTCAATGACACAAATGGTCATTTATCTTTGTCTTGAGTGCCAATTAACTCCTTTATCTTTTATTTGTGACGAATTAGTCCATGATCTTGAACTACTTTGATAACGTTAGTCCTTGCATGCGAAATCTATTAAATATAAGACGGAAGTGGCATGTTGACCGTATATGCTCACACTTTGCGTGAAAAAACGGAGGATGAGCAAGCTTTGGCAAGCTACTTGTACTCTACCATCCTCTCTCAATCCTTTTTGGCTCGCTTTTCGTCTTTCAGTTTGGGCAACAAGCTTTGCTCATCCACACTTCTCTCCACGTTTCTCTATGATCGTTTTCTCATTTCTTTTTCTTCTGATCCGTCCACAAGCATTGCCACTGTCGCTAACCTACGCGCTACTAGGTATCATGACCCTACTTGCATTACGTTCTCACATTGTTTGTTGAATTACAAAGGCTTCCTTTATATCCAAGTGCTAATAATATCTATTTTTTTAAGGTTTTCATACAGTGTGAGCACGTGCAGTCAGCGTGCCACTTCCGTCTTATTTTTTATGGATTTTACATGCAAGGACTAACATTGTCACTGTAGTTCAAGATCAGGGATCAATTCGTCACAAATGAAAGATAAGGGAGTTAGTTGGTACTTAAGGCAAAGATAAATGACCCTTTTTGTCATTAAACCGATAAAAATGAGTATCTGACTTGTAATGGACTATTTTGCCCTCACATAAGTCAGCACGTGAGCAAAGCATGTCATTTCCGTCAGTTTTTTGACGGATTTTACACATTAGGACTAACAGTGTCATTTTAGTATTAGATCAGGGACCAAAATGTCACACTTAAAAAATAAGGGAGTTAGTTGGCACACACAACAAAGATAAATGATCATTTGTATTAATAACGCTTTTCTTTTCCTTGTTGCTTTTAGTTCTAATGAATAATGATTCTCTTGAACATGTGTATGCATGTCATGCTATTTGAGTGAAAGGGTAATCAGTCATGGTGTTCCGCGGCAAGTCGCTATCTTGCTTATTTTTTTCCAATCAAGAGGTTAGTTATAAGTTTGGTTTAGCGATAGTAAGAGTGAAATTATTTTGTGAAGTTGTAGGTTCGACACTTTCTATGCACGGTTTTAAAATTTTATTTTTAACTGACTTAGTGTATATGTAGAAACACACTACTGCATCTAAAAATTTACCAATCGATAATCAAGTTATACTGAATAATTTAATAGTCAAATTCAATTAGTTGAATTCTCACGACATTCAAAACAAATTTTAGATATAATCCAATAATAAATAATCTACTCCAAGTCAACAGTTACAGACTGTTAAGCGGATCTTGCTCCCTACGTTTGACTCCATTGACAAAATTTGTTTAAGCACATCACATGTAAGAAACCATTTGACCTAAAATTAATAGCGCGAAAGGGATCAAGCAGGGACTTTCTTGGCTTAATTAGTCCATGTCTTAGAATCCAGTTTTCTCACATGAATAAATTAGAATTTTTAAAATCAGTATATAAGATTTTAAACTACTCCACTTTAATATTAATTGATTTCAGGATAAAATTTAAGAATTTTCTATATGGTACCATAACTAGGTCTTAGTTCAATATTATCCATCTACAAATTTGACCTATTCTTGCATTGACTTTGATATGCAACTCTTATAAAATCGTTGCTTACTCAAGTAGGTCATTGTGTCTTCAAACAATCAATGATCATGAGTCACATGCACGTGAAGTAGAGTGTTGGAAATTCAATTGTATAAATCAAAATTTTAAAATTAATATATAAAATTCTAAACTATACTAAATTTAATATCAATTAATTTTAAAATAAAACCTTAGAATTCTCAATATTCAAGACTCATATCAAATCGCGTGATTGGACTCTAGGGTTTTGGATGTTTCATATGGAGTCAACATTCAAGCACTTGACCAAAATTTTAACCCTAATTTTATATATATTCACACTAATCAATTATTTCTTTTTCTGGTAAATGGAAATATCTAAAAAAAAATTGAATATAATATCTCGTTTCATTTTGCAAGTGCAATAGAGTATGGAAAGTAGCTTCGCATGGTATAGCAATAGTCAAACAGCAATCACTTGAGCCACGATCATGGTGGTCCTCGGCCTACCTGTAATTGGCTTTATTATGTAATGCCATGCAACTAGAACTCAAAAAGTCAAATTGGTCCCTGAACAAGATGCTAGTAGCCATCGAGAAAAAGGGGTTACGAGATGAAAATCA
This sequence comes from Ehretia macrophylla, assembly GCA_037974665.1. Taxonomy (NCBI): domain Eukaryota; kingdom Viridiplantae; phylum Streptophyta; class Magnoliopsida; order Boraginales; family Ehretiaceae; genus Ehretia; species Ehretia macrophylla. The sequence goes on from CM075774.1 coordinate 41,820,317, forward strand.
AACTAACATAGAATCATTCAAATCTGCTTTTAACGCGCGTTATCATATTTTATTAATCATCATCTTACTAGTCCATTGTTTCTTTCTCGTTTTAAGTATCACAATAAAAACATTTTTACTAAATATAGAAAGGGAAAAAGTCAAATTGGTCCCTAAGCTTCGTGCAAAAAGTCATTTTAGTTCCTCACATCTGTAAAATATCCATTTTACTCCCTCTCTTTAATTACCATTAGGCTTCTTTTAATGGTCAAAGGTTTGACCTTACTATAAATGCCCTTATAGTTGTTAGGCATGAAAGAAAAAAAATACGATTAAAAAAACGTTGGGTTTAACCGTTGGGATATTTATAATATTAATTGATTGCGCCAATTTGCTAGGCAAATAAATATGATACCTGTCAATAAATGAATAATTTTGACAAATTTTATCACTTTTTTTTTAATTACGAAACAATATTACCCAAATAAAAATTGAAGATTGATTATTATAAATACAAAATATAACTTAACCTAAATAGAGCTATAAAAATAAAATATAATTCAACCTTAATAGAGCTTTCACTTTAAAGAAAGAAGAAAAAAAGAAAAAAATAATAAAATTAGCCAATGCAACATCCCCTTTGTCGGTGGTTTAACAGATCTCCTTTTAATGACGATGTTGCTAATCTATATGGTAACTTAAACAAGGTCAATCGAACCAATCCCTACCCCACCCCCACCCCTACCCCCACACCCACACCTACACCCACAATAACTGTAGGGGCATATTCAAAATTCAATATATATACTTATTTTGTTACAAAAAGAAAAAAATTAAAATTTTTAAACCCACAATCTTTTAGTTACAGAGAGTGACTTCTACCAATAAACTTAATCACGCGAATGTGGAATTTAACATGATAATTACATGGGACTAGCACTTGTACCTTGTAGGGGCAAATTCAGAATTCAATATGAGTGGAGGCAACATTCGTACCCTTGCTATTAGATTGAGTGAGTCCTGAGAGTTGAAAATTATGAGATTTTACTCCTGGAATAATATTGGAGCTAATGAAAGCCACGGTAAGATTAGAGTCCACACAAGAATTCCCCTTGTAGGAGCGGATTCAAAAATTTAATCTTGAGATGGATCTAATCTAATTTTCATCATCTATTAAAATTACACGCGGGCCAATTAACTAAATATTAGGAAGTGCCAGAGCCCATTCTAAAGGAGATTTAAAAGTAGTTTAATAGTAGACTACTCATCCTAACAGTTGAGAGACTAAAATTCAAATCTTATGGGGGTGGAGGGCAGGTGGTTGTGGGGGGTAAAAAAAAAAAAAAGAAAGCCCCTTCTTAATATGAATTAATTGTTACATGAGTTGATAATTAATTATTTTTTCCCCTCAAAAATAAAACCATCAGCTCAAAGTTGTTCATGATAATGCAGATATATAGTTAGTGCTTAAACCAAAGTAAGTGAAATATCTCTTTCAAACTTATTAGCAATGACATGAATTGCACCAAATGAATGGAATGTTAAGGCCCACCCACGAGTAAAAGAGCCTCAAGATCCGAAAGAAGCATGTGTTGTTCTTAAATGAGATCAACAAGTTGAGTGACTAAACATAGGGCAGCCTCTGAGCTTGTTTATCTTTTTATAGTGACATTTTTATTTATTTTCATGTGAGATCTATTTCTCCTCGTCAAATATGAAATATACACATACAAATTGTTTGCGGATTTTTCGGCCACTGAAAGGAGGCACATGGAGAACACTTTAGGTTTAAAGCAAGTAGTGGCGTATATAGATGAGATTCGTGGAGAGTTGCAGCCATTATTAACCCCGCAAAAGTTTATATAAATATTGTTGTAACTTTATTTGAAACTTAAATTAACTTCTAGTGAAAAAATAATTTTTTCGATGTTTTTTAAATTATGTATTGTGGGCTTGACTAGAAAAATATTTTAGATCCAGTTCCGAAAATAAGCTTTACACCTATCAGAAATTTCTTATAATATGTCAATGTACCACAATGATTCAGTATATTTAAATTCGCTTTTCACCAGAGATTTGTGCGTCAAAGCAAGAAAAATGTGGCACTAGTCTGAGAGCTCATTGTGGGACTTGGGCTACAGTGAGATTGGGCCCAACAGATGGCTGTAGTACATGCTTGGTGAAGTGGAACATCGGGCCCCCAGGCAAGGTCCAGTCTTAGGCCCCATAGGTCCACCCGATACCTGAACCTTTTGGACTTTACTAGTTGCTAGTGCCCATCACGGTTAAAGGCGTTGTGCGGTAATTAAAAATCAAGCAACCTTAATTGTAGATTTGTTGACCGGTTTACTGTATATGTAAGAGATTTTACGTTTAATACATAAATTTAATCATACAAAGAATATAAAGAAAAAAAAAAGAAATGATATAGAGTATTACTCAAGTTCAGCGATACATGTGCTAAGCATCACTTGAGTCTTAATTAGGGACTACTGAAGTTTGGTGTACTTCAAACAAAGGGACACTTTTCACAAATGGTGATACGTCGCCATCTAAGTGTGTTAGTAGTGGTTGTGGTCAATCAGATATTATTGCTAATGCATTACGTATAAGGTCTGTGATTGGGAAAAAAGTTTCATTCGCACACTTACCACATGACTCATTATTGAAGAAAACACTCACATTTTTCTTTACTTTATACCTAGGTACTTCAACTGCCTATCCGATGAGGAATATAACTTTAACTGCTACATTCATTAGCACTTATCGTAGTACGTGTACTTTAAGCCAAAAAAAGTTAGGGAGTCCGGCAAATACTTTCTCACAACTCTGCTAGAACTCTCACCTCTCACATTACGTTCCAAAAAGATCTTCAACTCTTCGGGGGCCACATTCACTAGTGTGCTTCCGAATGTTGCCTCAAACCAAAATTGACTAATTAATTTGTACATTTATTAGTTTTATGAAAAATATGCTTGAGGCAGAAACTTGATTTTGGTATAGCAAGGCTTTGCACTCATCAATCTCCAATTTAAGTGGACTATTAGGAGGTGTTCAGCTTCTCATAAGATCCACCACTGTTTGAGAGTCAGTTTCAATATCCAATTGAGTAAGATCCATTACTGATGCCCTACACAAACCTTCTCTTAGACCAATCAGTTCAGCCCCCACACTAGAGCAACACCCAACTTGTATGTGAAAGCTTTAATTAATTTTCCTTCTTCTTGCCGGAATAAACCACCAGCTACTGCCAAGTCTGGAGATCCTTTCGTACACCCGTCAATGTTTAATTTCCACCTTTGGCTTGATTTTTCCCACTGTACCAGAATCGTTTAGTGTCCGCTCCTCCCATGAATTTTCTCAGAGTTCATCCAAATTTCTTCACTCTGAGTGACATATTTAATCAGAAATTCTTTTGTAAACTAATGATTAATCGGTTGTTCTCCTTCATATCCCCTGTTAAAAATGACTGACATTTTAATTTTTTTTTCCAAGTTTTATAGTCTTACCTTTGCCTCTTGCTCCGGTTAGAAACCTAAATCATGATTAATAAAAAATTTCGTGTTGCCTTTAGCTTTTGTCTCTACTTCTATTCCTTTCCCACAATTCTAGCACATCTTGCTATTAAAGATCTTCATAATATCATCGTGAATGACAATGAAAAGGTTCATATATGTTGGAAATATCAAATTAATTAAATATATACTTTTTAACAGTTTAATTTTTTAAATAAATTAGTCTCTTATTATGGTATTAGAATTCGAATATAAAAAGAATTTTAAATTCAAAGTTCATTACTATTATTTTATTTACCACGTACATAATAGAAAGCACCAAAATAGGTAGCACTACAAAAAAAAGTAGATTTAGCGAGAGACAGTTCCCTTCACTGTGCCGTCGCCAATTTAACTGGCATACTGTGCCTAAATATCCACGACCACCCAATGGCATCGCATCATTGGAGCCGGCTGGAGAGAATCGTTGACTTTCTGGCACCGTGTTGGATTTATCCCCACTATCTCTCCGTTTCCCTAATAAGCTAGTCTGTTTCAGCTTATTTTTTCCCATGCGATTTGGATCTTCATCGCCTTTCATGACCTGTTTTGACATATTAGGATTAGTATATATATAAATAAAATACATACTAAAAAAGGTAATTATGCATATTACTACCAAGCTGATGGAGATAACAAACAATATTACAATCAAAGTTGATACTTTGAAAGAAAAACATGAAAAATATTTTTTCTAACCAAGATTTTTCAATAATCATCATACTCCTCATTGTCACCGTCATAATTGCCATCATCATCCTCATCAGCATCATCATCAGCATCATCATCATCATCATTAATAAGCTAAATACTCGCTAGATCTCTAAGCTTCAACATCTACTTTAAGAACACCATAATCTTGAAAAAGAAAGCAACCTAACAATTAAGAAATGCACCAAACAAATGCGCTCTCATCAATAAGCAAAATAATTAGATGCTCAAATGTTAGGAACGAGGACCACTAAGTTATCAGATCTAATTTCCAGAAGATGCCAAAACAAAGTGGACGTAAAGATGTTGCTTTATTTATGCGATATGCCCACTAGTTATCCACTTAAACATATTAATTGTAATGTTCTTCGAGCTAATTTTCTTCTCTTTCTTTTTATTTTTCCTTAAGGGGAGTTTTTTTTCAGGGGTGTCAAACATTGGGACGTATTATCCATATTTGGTGGATGTATTAATTAGCTGACACAAAGTCTTTCAGTCTATAAGAAAATTAAACTCCTAATTAATTCAAATTTAATAATAAGCAAGTTTCTTGTCGACACTTCAAATCTTCCACCACTAAACTAATCCTGCGGTTCCTCTGACTGAAGTTATGAGTTGTAATATGCACACCCTCAATATCGCTTGTAATATTGCAATCTGTATAGTATCATAAGCCATAATTGAAAAATCACATATTAACTCTTGAATTATATCAAATTTGACTATAAAATAAATTCTTATTTTCGAATTCAAGCAACTCAAATAGAGATCAGCTTAATTTTTGGGCCATGATCCATCCTTTTGGGCTAATACTGATTTTATGCCCGGTTTTGCTTGACCATCTGAATTGGGCTTCATGGGTGTCTCTGGTCTTCGGATTATCCCACCTGAACTTGTTTAGTTCTTTAGGGTCTGTTCGGCTTAATTTTTAGACATTTAAAAGAGCTTTTTATGAGTTTAGAAACTGAAACTAACCTATTTGACCTATTTTTTAAAGAGCTTTTAGTAAAAGTTGAAGTTGAAAAAAATTATAAAAAAATAAGAAGCTCCCAATTGAATATTTTCAAAAAAAGTCTTTGTGGAACTATTTTTACATAACGCGAGAAGTTGTGTTTCTTTTTCTTTCTCAAATATACCCCTCCATATTTTTGAAACTCTAACATTACTCTCAAAATTTTTAAAAGTCTAACATTGTCCAACATAGGCCTATGTTTGATAGTATTTATAATTGAAACTCTACTACTAAAAACTCTATAAATCAAAATCTAAAATTTTATAGTTAGACCAAATAGAATATTGGTCAAGAGATGCAAACGGGCTGCTTTAATAGGCTGTATTCCCTCATTTTGTGACTTATATTATGGGCTTCTTGCTCAGCTTTGTGAAAAGATCTATCGAAGCTCCATCAACTATGGAGTTGGAAGAGTCTTTTTCTTCTCTTATACATACAAAAGTGTTATGGGCTCTGAAAGTTATAGCTGTTGAAGTTCTCACTAAAAAGTAAAGACTTACAATCTTAAAACCTTGAAGGTTATAGACTTATAGTTGTGAAAGTTACATTGGTTAGCAGAGCCTTTTCCTGTTGGGCCTTTTTTTTTTCTATGTGGAGCTTGGTTTTAATCTATGTGACGACCCGGTTTGATAACCTCACTCGACCCGGATGGAGACCGGTGCAACTCTTAAGGAGGTTTTGCGGCCCTTTTTTTTTTTTTTCTTAAATTTCTCGTCCCAATTTGTGGGTGATATATTTGTGCACTTGGGTTTTTGTTGAATGTGAATGATTATAATCGTTACACTAGTTTTTTTTTTTTTTCTTCCAAAAAAAGGTGTAATCTCTACAATCTCGTGAATGTAGATCCAATTGACCTAATCATGTAAATTTTTTTTTTTATGATAGTCTTTCTCATTGCACTTTTTTGTTCTCCATTTTATTAGCTTTCCCGGACATTTTCTACTCTTATAAATAAAAGGGCAAAAATTATTTTGGTCCTTGAGGTTTGGTATAAAGCCCAAATTAGTTCCTGAGATTTGTAAAAAGACCAAATAGGTCCCTCCCATTATCTTTGACTTAATAGTCAAAGATTTGACCAAATAAAAAGACTTAAATGCCCTTGCTTTAGTGGTTGGAGATTTGGAGGGAAAGAAAAAATAAAATTTGGGACCATGCAACAAGCACAACTATTTAAGCATCCAAACTATTTTTTCTCGTCATTTGAAAATAAAAAATAAAAAATAATAATAGATGAAAAAAATTCAAATATTAAATGTGAAAAAATAATTCACATGTAACAAATTCCTTATCTATTATTATTTTTTTCTTTTTTGTTTTCAAATGACGAGGAATTCGTTACATGTAAATTATAGTGAATTTATCACAAGGTTATACATTCTATTGTCTAATATTGCACCTCAATACATTTTTCAAGTTAGTTAAAAGTCAGACAACATTTGTAGTTGGAGAACATATATCCAAAATTTAAGACTTTAAAAACCACAATTAGTGGCTACCCGATACTAAATTCAACTTTCGGGGACAAGGTAGTGGTTATAGATATACTTGACTTTCTCTTTAATTTATATTTAATTTTACACTATTATAAATATTAAAAATTACAGACTATTCAATCATAATATTTCTATAATCTGAAAATGATGAAGGAGATTACATAGTTGATCAAATACATCAGATATCAGTAATTCCATAAACTCACTCAAGATTAAAAGAAAAACAAACTAAACACAACCCAATCAACATTACCAAAGAAAGAAAGAAAAAAAATGTGTATTCTAAAAATATTAAGAGCCAAACTCTTCTAAGTAGCAAGAATTTTGTTGTTGTCGTTATTCTTTTTTTTTTTTTTTTTGAATAAGAAAGAGCATAAATTGAAAGTGAGAAAAGAAAAAAAATGGCTTGGGTGCTTAAATAGTTGTGCCTATTGTATGATCCTAATTTTTTTTTTCTTCCCTCCAAATCTCCAACTACTAATAAGGGCATTTAAGTCTTTTCATTTGGTAAAATCTTTGACTATTAAGTCATAAATAATGAGAGGGGCCTATTTGCTTTTTTTGCAAACTTCAAGGACTAATTTGGGCTTTATACCAAATCTCAGGGACCAAAATAGTTTTTGCCCATAAATAAAATAAGTTTGTAGGCTTTGTGTAATATAGCTGTTGAAGTTTTCACTCCAAAATTTGACAAGGTTCAAACAAAACACAAAAAATGTTAATGGGGTGAGAGAGGCTCGAACTCTCGACCTCAGGATCACTCAGAAGCTATGAGACCTACGCGCTAGCCAACTGCGCCACCACCCCTTGATGTTATTTGCTTTCGACAATTTTTACGTATCTACTATGAGTGGTTTGAGCACTATATAACATCACAGAGCATTTACAGACAAATGGATTGGACTGCCATCTGTTCATTTGGCCTGTCAGATTGCAATTTTTTCTCCTACAAAATTAATTGGCACCAACTTATGGAATAATTAATTGAGCTCATTTAAGTTTTTAATTATAAGGGTGTTTTTATTTTTGTCAATATTGTTTTTGCTAAGTAAAGTATTTAATTGAAACTGAGATCTATATAAAAATATCCCCAAGGCCCCATCTATCGCTAATTGCAACATTAATAGGAGTTCTCCTAAACTTTTTACCCTCCCAAATTCTCAAGCGAATTATTGTTAACACCTCATTTACAAGTTGTTCCTCTGTTTTAAATTCCTGTCTAAACATACGGTAGTTACGCTCCCTTTATAAGATATAAATTGACACATAAAAGAATAAACGAATGATCATAGGGATGTTTTTATTCTGTTACAGTACTTTCGTAAGGTAACTGCCAATTTGTGGTCCTATTGGTGCCTTTCAACCCTACCAAATTTCGGATTACATTAGTTCAGATGGCAACTTGCAATCATTCTTCCTAATGGAAGAAAGTCATATGCATACAATAGTTTATAAGTAGGTAGATGTTACCATTTGGATAGTAGAAACTAATGATCAGCATTAGGTACTAAAAAGTATACATGAAAATGAGAGAACAAAATATAGTTTTATATTTTTTATTTTTTTTATTTTTGGGTCAATATTAGAATTAGTTTAGATACCCTGCCTTTTACATGCCCTATCGTGTCTTGTTGTGATTAGACTAAGCATGTGTATGAGTCATGAATGGATTTCACTAAGACATTATCTTGGATTTTTTTTTTTTTTTTTTAATTTCTTGATGTGAACACCATATAAAATTGTTGCCTTATCTAAAAATTTAAAATTCAAGTTAATAGAAATATGTTTAATCTATTTGATTGTAAATACTTCAACATATGAAAAGGATGATTCAATTGCTATCTTTTTATTGTTCACCACTTGATAGTTATCTTCGTTTATTTCTCAGTGTAAATCTTTTTTGGCAATCGCCAGGAGTCTTTGCATTAACAATCATAACAATTACTTTATACGGGTGTTCTTATAGGATTTCTAATTGTTTTGAGATTCCAAATTTTAGTTGAGGAGAATATGAAGGGATACTATACAAAAGGAAGCTAGAGCAAGACAATTGTAGCACTAATCAAGGGAAGGCCCTCCAAGACACACTATCATAATCAAGATGATTTTCTAGGTAATATTGACACGATTATTCTTATGATATGTGGTACATATTGTTGTATCTTTATATCTTGTAAGTTGTAACCTCTTGATTGAGGTTGACTTAAAACATATTAGAATTATACTTGTTGTTAACTTGACAATTTAATTTCAATCAATTTTTAGATGTTAGTATTTGGTTATTTTCTTCTTGTATTGTATACATTTATAATAGGGCAGCATTAAAAGTTGGAGGGGTTATTGTGATTATTGCAATATGAATTAATTAATTCTTTCTATAACAATAACTAGTGCTTAGTTGGATATATAATTGAAAACTAATAACTGCATATTAAGATATGACCTTGTTTACAACTAAAAGTTAGATGAAATAGTCAAGTAATAACCTGAAAGTTTTGAGTTCGAACTACAACTTCAATCTTCATTACATGGTAAAAAAAAAAAAATGATATGACCTTGTTTCATGTGATTGCTTGCTCTCTTTTCAATATAAGAATAGCATTATTATTTGTTTATTTGTTAAGGTGTACTTGCAAATATTCTCATATATATCAATGGTAGTACAACTCATATCATGTAAGAGATAGTTTCTCATTCTACATATTTTTATTATACTTTTCTCTATTTTATAACTTTCTAACTATGCGAGGGTTGTGTTACAAACGTTATATTGTGGTTGTGGCTTCACTATTTGTTATTAACATAACAAAATTCTGTTCCTTTTGGTTATACCTTATTCAACTTTAAATAACCTATGATCTGGCTTATATTTAAAAAATATATATATATATATATATATATATATATATATATATATATATATAAATATATCCGAAAGGACGATCATATTTAATTAATATGGTGTTTTTTTTCTTTCTCTCTTTCTTAAAAAAAATATAAAATACTTACTCTCAATCATCTTCCATTTTCTAATATTTATTCGCTTGTATACACTTTCCTTGGACGGATTAGAATGTATTAAGTTTAATATTTTGGCTTCATGGATTAAATTCCAAGGGTTTCAAGAGCATATTATTATTTCCTAAACCACCATTAATTTTCACCAAGAAGAATAAACATTGAAAAACCAATTACAACAATGAAAAGGAAAATAAAAATAAAAAATTGATTGGACTGCGCACTTGTGACATATCTGGCAGGTTGGTTGCTGGGATTGGCTGCTGCAGGCATTTGGCCATTGATTGTGAGAGATGAGTTTGGAGCCACTTTGGTCTGTTATGTACATATCACATAAAAAAGGAAGGGTATAGTTGTTGGCCTAAACACCAACATTCATTTAGTACTAGTTAGAGTCTGGTGTATGTTTGGAGAGCGCTTTTTTTTTTTTTTTTTAGTGTTGATATCACCCGAGTTGGTGATGTTTCACTCTTCTTTAATAATAAAATTTTATATATATAATTGAGAAATTTGACATTTAATCTATAAATTATTATTATATAAAGAGAATGATTAATATTGCTCGAGTGACATAAAATAATACAATATATAAAGCATTACATTTTTCTTTTGCCAATTGGAGAGCACTTAGAACCCCTTTTCTTGGACTGGGCATAATAGTCATCCAATCACGTTGATGGGCAACTTTTTCTTGTTAATATCAATCGTTGAAGTGATAGAAGCCTTCGTAGTTTCCATTCATAGCAAGCTGGCGAGTAGTATATATTTGCCTATTTTATCCAATCGAATCCCTTGGAAATGGTGTGCACAATGTTAAAAGTTAATCTGTAAAGGCATCTATTAGAAGATAAGAAATTATATGTAAAAATATTCAGCTAATATCTCATAAAAGAGTTGAAAAAAGACTTAAAATGAATTACAAGTAGACACTTAGACGAAATTTCGCTTGTATAAAATTAATGAAAATGACCCTCAATAAAAATAAATATCGAGTATCGCCAGATTTTATATAACCGACTCTATCTAGTGAAAGTTAATTGGTTTGATGACTTTGTTCAGCTGTACTGAGTTATAAATGCCAAAATGAATGATCAACATCAGTGATCCCCAAGGCTTCTATGCTATAGATGTCCTCTTTAATATCAAATTGAAGAAGCTTCACCCTCTATATTTAAAAAGAGAAACAGCATTTAGAATTCGAAGAAAGTTATGAGGCCCCATTTGCCATTTGTTGTCAGTGAATGATAGCGATTGAACTCTGATGTTCACCCCATGGAATGGCCATTAAAGAAAGCATAATTCTAAGAGATTAGTTTAGTAGTTGAGTGTATAGTGCGTAGGCGACAGACATATTTATGCATTGGACTCCAACTAATTGGCAGGTATGAATCTCTTGGGATAGTCTTAATAAATTTTGGAGTAAATAGTGCGAAACAGGAGTTTTACTTACATGCATGTTTCCCTTTATATTTTATAAAGTTGTTAATACTTTATGTGTGTATTAAAATTGTGCATATATATTCATCCGTCTACCGGTCGTTATTTTTTTTTTAACGCCAGTGGGTATTTGACAGTTGTCTCCTTTTTATAAAGGTTAACAAAATAATTTAAATTAGATAAAACTATGTCCTTAAAAAAAAAAAAAAAAAACCAAAAAGGGTCCTTGAGCAAAAAATAAAATAAAATCTTATTTTTTGCAAAAGAAAAATGAAAAAGAAAAAATTGTCTTCCCTAACCCCGCCCCCTTCCACCCTACCCACACCACCACCACCACCACCACCACCACCACCACTACCACTACCCCCCACCCACCAAACAACCAAACATCCTCCCACCCCTACCCCCACCCCCACCAATATCACCACCACTCTTTAACCCTCAATACCACCACTCGTTATCACCAACACTATTACCACCCCCATGTTGGAAAAATACATGACAATTAAAAATAATTGCGCAGCGAAAAATAATCATGTATCCGTTCATGTTTAATTATACAGATCTAAATAAGATAATAATTTAATCTAATTAAATTAAACCTGCAATAGTTCTAGGATTACCTCTTGAAGTGTAGTTCGATGTAGAATCTGAATCAAGCTCTCCACGTGTGAAGCCTCCAAGATTGATCCATACAGAATCTGCACTTGCTAATTGGATTTTTATCCCCACTAGGTTTCTAGAGAATTCTATATATTTTTATGACTGATAAATTGTGCTAGATGTTTCTCTGTCAGAATAATTATATATATAGGAAACACATATGACCTAAGCCATAAGTGGGCTGGTCTTAAACTTACCAGTCTTGGGCTCCATAATAATCAGATCACCATCTAATTACTACGAGCCCAATTAAATTAATATTTAGGACTATCCCAAATTTAATTTAATATTTTCTCTAATCCAATTAATCTGCAAATTCCATTTGTGTGTGACCTCTCGGGTTCATAATTAATCGGTAGCGAATAATTAATTCCACTAATTAATTAAATTAGAACTCTTTCTAATTAATTCGCAAATCACAAGTGACACCTAACAGTATATCGCAATTACCCAATTAAAGATGAAGTGCAAGCATGCGAACCCAAATAGTAATTTATATGCAATCAAATCCTACTGTCTCAATTATCCCAATCGAGCCAGAGTCATAGATCAGGTCGTCAAACTCTCTTACTCGACCATATGCCAAAACCCAATTAATTAGTGACTAATGAATAATTCGTGAAATGACTTCTACTATTCCACCTTGGCCAATGATTTTAAGTCACTCAACTAATCAGATTACATAGGATACCCAATTGACAATTTCTGTATCTACACACACATTTTTGCATGACGGAATAAATCACAACCACTGAATACATTATCTAATCCATGATTAGGACTAGCTTATTTGCACCAGCAAATCGTGACATTCTTAATCATGAGATAATCGTAGGGTCTCAGGTCTAAGGATTAATTGCATAATTACATGATACAACGAATTATTGACATTCCATGTAATTTGTTGTATCGGTGGTCAAGTCCAGTTACTTATTCACAATAAGTACTTATACATCTACTACAACGATACGAGATAAATCACCCAAACTGATATCTCATATAATTTGGTTAGTAGACTGTAATCCGATCTATCTGGATAAACTAATGCCCAATTAGTTTATCCTATGATCGGGAATAACTTTTAGAATATATTTATGATTATAGATTCCATCACTCATATTCTTAATCCTAATGATAGAATCTATAAATAATATTCTAAGGACTTTATTTATTTAATCAAAACATTTATAATAAATAAATAAACTGCTCATATTAAATGAATTAATAAATTAAATAACACATTATCCATAATTCTAAAAAATACAATTTATTGACTTTTGGGCATTATTCCTAACAATCCTTCACTTGCACTAAAGCCAATCAGAATGGTATCTCATACTCATTCCCTCTAAGTGTCGATCCAAAGATTGCTTAGTCAAAGCCTTGGTCAACGGATCAGCAGTGTTATCTGCTGAAGCTACTTTCTGCATTACTATGTCACATCTTCCCACAATTTCTCGGATAATGTGGTAACGCCTCTCTACGTGTTTGGATTTTTGGTGAGATCTCGGTTCCTTAGCTTGCGCTATCGCTCCATTATTATCACAATGTAAAGGCACTACGACCTCAATGGAGGGAACCACTCCAAGTTCCGAGACGAACTTCTTGATCCAAACTGCCTCTTTTGCTGCATTTGATGTTGCGATGTATTCGACTTCTGTAGTGGAATCTGCAGTCGTACTCTGTTTGGAACTCTCCCAACTGACAGCTCCTCCATTACAAATTGAAATGAATCCAGATGTGGATTTACGATCATCCACATCAGACTGAAAATCCGAGTTCGTGAAACTCTCGATTTTCAATTCCCCTCCTCTATATACCAAGACCATATCCTTAGTCCTATTCAAGTACTTCAGGATATTCTTGACTGCTATCCAGTGTTCCTCACCTGGATCTGACTGATATCTGCTAGTAACACTTATAGCATGAGCGATATCAGGCCTAGTATATAGCATGGCATACATAAGGCTTCCAATTGCTGAAGCATATGGAATCCTATTCATCATCTCTCTTTCTTCAGCTGTCTTAGGACTCATAGCCCTAGAGAGATGAATGTCATGTCTAAAAGGTAACAACCCTTTTTTAGAATCCTACATGTTAATCCTCTTTAACACCTTATCCATGTACGTACTCTGGGAAAGACCTATCAATCCTTTCGATCTATCTCTATAGATTCGAATTCCTAGGATATAGGTTGTTTCTCCCAATTCTTTCATGGAGAATGTTCCAGATAACTAGACTTTGACAGATGACATCATACCAATGTTATTCCCAATCAGTAGTATGTCATCTACGTACAAGATGAGGAATGTAACTGCCTTATTGGTGACTTTCTTGTAAGCACAAGGCTCGTCTTCATTCTTAATGAAGCCAAATGTTCTGATGACCTCGTCAAAACGTTTGTTCCAACTTCTTGAGGCTTGTTTGAGTCCATAGATGGATCTCTTTAGCTTGCACACTTTGTGACTTTTACCTATGGATTCAAAACCCATTGCCTGTTCTATATAAATGTCTTCTTCAATGAAGCCATTAAGAAAAGCCGTTTTGACATCCATCTTCCATATCTCATAATCATAGTGTGCAGCTATAGCCAATAAAATCCTAATGGATTTGAGCATTGCTACTGGCGAGAAGGTTTCCTCATAGTCAACTCCTTGTCGCTGACGGTAACCTTTTGCCACTAACCTTGCTTTGAAAGTCTCCACTTTCCCATCTGCACCCCTCTTTCTTTTATATACCCATTTGCACCCAATAGGTACAATACCCTCAGGTGGGTCTACAAGATTCCAGACTTGATTGGTGTGCATTGAATCCATTTCAGATTTCATGGCTTCAAGCAATTTTTCTGAATCCCTATCAGAAATAGCTTCTTCATAGGTAAGGGGATCATCAACATGATCACCATCATCTAATGTGAACAACTCTTGTCCTTGGCTATGAAGGTAGCTATATCTTGTGGAGGACGAACCATCCTTAAAGATTTGCGTATCTGTGGTGAAGCAGTTGGTTCTTCTTGAATAGTTTCATTCTGGATCAAATCTTGGGTTTCTACTTGGTCAATTGGTTGCTCAATGTTTCCCTCATTAAGCTCTACTTTTCTTCCCAAACTACTATCTTGGATGAACTCTTCTTCCAAGAATATGGCATGCCTGCTGACGAAGACTCTTTGGTCAGTATAGGAATAAAAGTTGTATCCTAACGAATCCTTGGGATAATCAATGAATCTGACTTTGTCAGATCTCGCTTCCAATTTCTCAGTTTTAAGGCTTTTAATGTAAACAGGACAACCCCATACTCTAATGTGATTAAAGCTGGGCTTCTTATTTCTCCAAATCTCATAAGGAGTGCTTATAATTGATTTGGAAGTGACCATATTCAAGATATATGCCGCAGTGAGCAGAGCATGGCCCCAAAGGCTAATGGGTAAATCGGTGTAAATCATCATTGATCATTTCTATTGTCATCTTTCTTTATATCAAATATATAAAACCCATTTACTAGTTTACCAGTGCCAACACATTTATTTCTCAAATAAATGAAACATTCATTATCCATAAATTTAAATTCAAAACCATTTTGAACCAAAACTGAAATAGAAACGATGTTCCTTAAGGCACTAGGCAAAAATAAACAATTGTCTAGAATTAAAGTAAATTTTGATGACAAAGTAAGACAACATGTCCCTATAGCTAATGCAGCAACCGTTGTTCCATTTCCTACCTTCAGGACCACGTCGCCTTCTCCCAAAGCTCTACTTCTCCTCAGTTCCTTTCATCTGCCTTTGATATATAATGAGCATATTCAAGAGCTGAGGTAATGTGCGCTCGAAGTCATTCATCTGGAAATTGACAATGAAGGAATGGTAGGATTCAGGAAAAGACTGAAGTATCAAGTCAGTTTGCAAGTTCGAATCCATAGTGAAATTCAAGGATTCAAGACGCTCGATCAAACCGACCATCTTAAGAACATGCATATTGACATCTGATCCTTCATTCATCCTCAATCGGAACAATTCCCTAGATATCTCATATCTAGCAACCCTATTCTTCACACCATACAACTCTTGCAAGTGTGTGATGACTTCAGTGATATCTTCCATGTCATCGTGTTGACGTCGAAGCTCATTTGACATTGAAGCCAAAGCATAGCTCCTGACCTTCAATGCATCATCACGCCATTTCCTCAAGGTTTCTAGTTCCTCTTCAGTTGCCTCCTCAGACAACTCTTCAGGAAGTGGACCATCAAGCACATATTCAATCTTCTCGGATCTCAGTATAATTTTCAAGTTGCGGAACCAGTTAGCAAAATTTGGTACGGTCAAACAGTTCTTACCTAGGATAGTTGCAAGAGGATTCATTTTTTGACATATAACTGCATAAATTAATTTGAAATTAGATAATGTATTATTAACTATTCGATTTGGGTCTTTAAAACAAATAGTACCCCCACTAAATTTTTCGAATTCCACACTTCCCTCTTAGAAAATGAAAAATCAAATGAATGAGTTTCTTAGTGGATTGGGGGGGCCATTAATTTTTGTTTCACCTCACATTATAGATTTTTGGTAAATCAAAAACTAATAGGTGAATAACACTTTATTCAATGTATCTCATACAAATTCTAATTATCTTGTCTACAATTCCTTTGACCTCACATTATAGATTTTTGGTCTTTAAGAATTGTTTAAGTCGAACCCATTATCCTAGGGAATTTGGATCAATGAAATACCGACACCTCACATGATAGATTTTTGGTAGCCAGTAAGAATCCAAACTCTCCTACATCTCATGTTTTATAGACTTAGTTTACATATTAATACAAATAAATAGCCCCTATGTGTCCACAACCAGCTACTCACTTGCCTAACACATAAACTAATATATGATAATGGAAGACAATGATATAATATACTCTTAGACTACTATCATTATTAACTCAATATTTGGAGTAAGAAGATTTGTCAGTCTTTAATTAAGGTCTCACGTTTCACATGTTTCTGGTTTCAATTTATCGCATAAATTAAACTAGAAACATTCACGCATTTAATATATATATCGCATAATAAATAAATGCATCTAAATAAATAGGATGATCATGGACTAGGAGCACTATCAACCTGAGCCACTAGGTTGAATTCCTAAAATAAAATTAGGCCCCAATAGTTGGGCTACTCCTTGTTGGTCTTCACAAAACTCCTTATGCGAATCGGGTCCACCAACTCTTTGATGCGTCCTGCTTGATCTTCTTGTTACATTTATGTAAATAGATTCTTAATCTAGTAGGATACATAAATGAGAATAGGGGTTTTACATTATCAAAATGGGTAAGAGGCATACAAGCCCCATTTAAATAATTACATAAAACCTAAATGAATAAATAAATAAATAAACATACATTCATTCATCCATTATAGTTCATGATCATCCAAGCATTCAATCATAAATATAATAGGTTATCCACGAATATGGCAAAATTAATTTCCTTGATATAATCTCATTATATCTAGTTGCCTAAATTTAATAAACCATTTATCAAATAAGCAAAAATATCTCATATTTCTAAAATAAATAAAACACCTTTTATTTATATAATATAATTAATAAACAATTTATTAATTAAATCTCTTAATATCTTTTTTGGGGTTCAAATAAAATAGAGTTTTGGGCTAAATTAATAAAATAATCCCTTTATTAAAATAGACTCAGTCCAATCACTTAAAAAATACTATTTTAAAAACAACTCAAGAAAGCCTAAAAACTTTAATAACCCAATTTAGAAAAGAAATAAAACAAGACAAGCCCATACCTATGAACCCCAACCCTTGGGTCATGGGTTTAGACTTGGATCCAAATCCCTACTTGGATTCGGATTTGGGTCGAAACCCTAGATCCCAAAAAAAAAAAACATTTTTTTTCTTTTCTCTTCCCTGCGCCCCCCTCCCCCTCCCCCTCCCTTTTCCTTTTCCACTATGGCTGCACCTTGCAGCCATGGTGGCAGCCTTGCTGCTGCCTCCAAGGCAGCGCCATTACCTCCTTATGTAGTGCTGCTGGGTGCAGCGGCGCGCTCTAGCGCCGCCGCAGCAGCAGCGGCGGCGCCACTACAAAAGGAGAGGGCAAAAAGTTTTTATTTATTTATTTATTTATTTATTTATGTTTAAAATAATAAAACAACTTTTACCATAATTAAAAATCTGGGAAAAAATAAAAATAAGACCAGATTACATAAAAACAAATTTTCTATAATAATATCCTATGAAATTTTTCATAAAATAATGGAAGAATAACTTTTATTAGGCTATTATAAAATTAAACAACTTTAATTTTAAACATAAGAGATATAGAAAATTGTGTCATAAATGCTAAATCACATAACAAACATGAACGGTGGCTCTGATACCACTGTTGGAAAAATATATGACAATTAAAAATAATTGCGCAGCGAAAAATAATCATGTATATGTTCATGTTTAATTATGCAGATCTAAATCATATAATAATTTAATCTAATTAAATTAAACCTGCAATAGTTCTAGGATTACTTCTTGAAGTGTAGTTCGATGTAGAATCTGAATCAAGCTCTCCACGCGTGAAGCCTCCAAGATTGATTCACACAGAATCTGCACTTGCTAATTGGATTTCTACCCCCACTAGGTTTCTAGAGAAATCCTATATATTTTTTTGACTGATAAATTATGCTAGCTGTTTCCCTGTCAGAATAGTTCTATATATAGGAAACACATATGACCTAAGCCATAAGTGGGCTGGTCTTAAACCTACCAGTCTTGGGCTCCATAATAATCAGATCACCATCTAATTACTGCGAGTCCAATTAAATTAATATTTAGGACGATCCCAAATTTAATTTAATCTTTTCTCTAATCCAATTAATCTGTAAATTCTATTTGTGTGTGATCTCTCGGGTTCATAATTAATTGGTAGCGAATAATTAATTCCACTAATTAATTAAATTAGAACTCTTTATAATTAATTCGCAAATCGCGAGTGACACATAGCAGTATATCATGATTCCCCAATTAAAGATGAAATGCAAGCATACGAACCCAAATAGTAATTTACATGCAATCAAATCCTACTGCCTCAATTATCCCGATTGAGCCAGAGTCATGAATTGGGTCGTCAAACTCTCTTACTCGACATATGTCAAAACTCAATTAATTAGTGACTAATGAATAATTGGTGAAACGACTTCCACTATTCCACTTTGGCCAATGATTTCAAGTCACTCAACTAATCAGATTGCATAGGACACCCAATTGACAGTTTTCGTATTTACACATACATTTCTGCATGACGGAATAAATCACAACCACTGAATACATTGTCTAATCTATGATTAGGACTAGCTTATTTGCACCAGCAAATTGTGACATTCCTAATCATGAGATAATCGTAGTATCTCAGGTCTAAGGATTAATTGCATAATTACATGATACAACGAATTATTGACATTCCATGTAGTTTGTTGTATCGGTGGTCAAGTCCAGTTACTTATTCACAATAAGAACTTATACATCTACTACAACGATATGAGACAAATCGCCCAAACTGATATTTCATATAATTTGGTTAGTAGACTGTAATCCGATCTATCCGGATTAACTAACGCCCAATTAGTTTATCTTATGATCGGGGACAACTTTTAGAATATATTTATGATTATAGATTCCGTCACTCATATCCTTACTGTTAAGGATATAATCTATAAATAATATTCTAAGGACTTTATTTATTTAACCAAAACATTTATAATAAATAAATAAACTGCCCATATTAAATGAATTAATAAATTAAATAACACATTATCCATAATTCTAAAAAATATAATTTATTGACTTTTGGACATTATTCCTAACACCCCACCCCCACCACACACCTCCACCACGCGGCAATGAAGAACACAACCACTCGAAACAATTGGGGACAATGACATCAATTTGTTTTTTTTTTTTGGTAAAGTAGGTGGTGAGAGGAGAGGAGAGGAGAGGAGAGGAGGGGAGGGAGGGTTGGGGACGATGACATCAATTTTTTTTTGTAAAGCTGGTGGTGAGAGAATAAAAGAAAAAATGACTATTATACCCAAATATATTTTGGTCCAGTAAAATAATTCTTTTAAGTGAATCACTCGCAAATTCGCAAATAGTGCGTGTAGAGTACAAATGCCGTTAAGTTAGACGGATTTTTTAACGGAAGGAGTATTGTACATTATTTTATCAAACTACAAGGGAAAATGTGCATTTTATGAGCCACATGGAGTAAACGTGCACTTCATGTATACCACAGAGAGTTTCATGTCATTTACCTATAAATTTTGTATATGACTAATTTAGACAATGCCCATTCCAGACAGGATTTTCATTTAACATTTCTATTATAAGCTGAAAGGCTCCCCAATAAAAGTTCTGTGTCATTAAAGAAAAAAAAAACTAGGAAAAGGTCAAATGAAAAAATAGCCGCTATTGCATTCTACGTATCATTCAGGCCAAGCACGAGAGTGGAAGACACGATCATTACTTGAGGTCTTAATTTCCTTTTTTTTGATAAAAAAAGTTATGTATTTCTTTATACTTGATGAAATTAGAAGTTTGTGTCAAAGATCTTTTGGTTTAGTGGCATGATACTCGTAGTGTTTACGTAAAGTTGCGAACTCGTATCTCACTAATTACATCTGTATATATATATATGACATTCGGCTTTCCTTTGAATAAAAAAAAAAATAAAAGTTTGTACCACCAACCATTTAGTCTAGTGATATATTTCATGTTGGTGAATGTGAAATCAATTCTCGTGAATGATATTTTTTTATATGTATTGTACGATTTATACTTCAGGCCCTCACTTGAACAAAAAAAAAAAACAGAAGTTTATTTCACCCGCATAGTTGTTGCACCATTGGGCTTGAATTTACAATATTTTCAGTTGCAATGTGCTGAGACATAAACAATATATAGGAAGATAAAGGATGTAGAAAATATACGTAGAGCACAAAAGATTCCACCAAGTTCAACAAAGAGTTCATTATATATAGACACGAGCCAATTTTAATATGAGAAATGTTAGATATTACGACTACGAAATTTCAAAGTTTTTTTTTTTTTTTTTGTATGTCAGCTTATGACGGCTGCTAAAATAACTCAAGAAAGTGCAATTTCGGGCCATGATGCTTTGAGCGACAAGAACCGTAGTTCTTTATTTACCTATTTCACTACGAAATATTACAAAATTTTAGCTCTTTTGATATACTTTAATTGAAAAATTAAAAAAAATTATTATAATAGGTGTTTTACTAGTTGTTACAAATTAAGGTTTCTTAACCGTTGTATAAACTAAAACTATTTACAACAGTTTTATTAAATTGTAACTGTTAAAATTTTTATTATCACTTTCTGTCAATAATTACTTATGAAATTATTTTTCTGCAACAATTTTAAAATTATGGTATAATTGTAACTGTTTTCTAAAGTGTTGCTTAGAAGTTACAAAATACCTTTGCAATAAACAATTTGTAACATGATCATATGCGATAGTTAAAGCTATTTATAATATTTTTTTATAGCTTTTTTACAACAATTTTAAGTGTTGCGAAATATAAAAAATGTGGTAGTGAAGGCCAAAAATGTTATACTCATGGGTTTTAAATTGTTGAGAACGATAAATAAATAAATTAGATGTATTATTAACAGTTTATATTTTTAAAGAAAGTGCTCACTTTCATAATTTCTAATTTAGAATTTTCAGTAACCATTTAGAAGAAAATTTAGCACGTAATAGGCTCAATAAAAAATGGTTATGCCTACACATGAGGGACTGTTTATGACAGATATATAAATTTATCAAATATTTCTCTCAGTTTCAATTTTTAGACAATATATCTATTTAGGCTCTGTTTAGCCTAATTTTTTTACATTCAAAAGTGTTTCATGTGAGTTTAAAAGTTTTTTTAGGTAAAAGTTGAAGCTGAAAAACAAAAAGTTCCAAATTGGAGCTTTTCAAAACAAGATTTTGTGAAACTGTTTTTACATAATGCGAAAATATGTTTTCTTTTTCCTTCTAAAATATACCGTTTCATATTTTTTAAAATTTAACATTGCCCTTAATTTTTTTAAATGCTCAACATTACCCAACATAAGTCAAACAGTCAACAATTTTTGTTCAACAACACTTCTAACTAAAACTCTATTACTAAAAATTTTACAATTCAAAAATTAAAATTTCGCAACTAAACCCATCAAAGCCTTAGATACTAATGTATATTTTAGTTTGACCCGGTGCGAGAATTAAGGAAAGAGTCGAGAGTGAAATATAATAGGAGAGCGAATGGTGCATAAAGTGGGGTAAGATAAAACTTCTATTTTTCTAAAAAAATTAAAATATAGTAAGTGGAAATTATGTAGGCCTAAAAATGTACCTTTAGTATAACTTTATATTTAAATACAATATATATAAAGATTTCTAGGTAGAGAAATTGAACATGAATTTGAAACGATTAAAAGAAAAATAAGAAAAATAAGAGAAATATAATTTGATTCTGTTCAGTGGCGGAGTTAGGGAGGGGCTCGTGGGGGACTTGGCCCCCCCCAATTTTTTTTTTTTTTTGTTAAAAAAAGTTATTGTCATTAAAAAAATTAATATAATATCGTTGAAAAAAGTTCTATTTTTTTTCTTTTTTCTGTCATGAATATTTTTATTTAAATCTTGACTCCCAATTTTAAATTTCTCGCTCCACCCCTAATTATGTTCGAGTAGCTTTTTGGTATCATCGTTAAAATTGTACCCCCACTCATAAGAATTGTTCTTTTGAGGTGGAAAAATCACACTTAAAAACACAACTACCATAAGTGAGGAGACGTTGAGGAATAATATCTAAGGATTTGCTTTATTTGTACAAATATATTCAATCTTGAGTCAGGCAACTGCCTATTATGTATATATGCCTGCCTGCACAAAAGTTTGCAGCCTTAGCAAGCCATTCATTGGTGGGTGTTGGCTGATTTTAGCTAGCGGGCGGGTCACCCCCTAAATTGAGATTAGACGAACGGTTTGAAAACAACTATAAAAGTACATCTCACTATTAAAAATTATGGTGTTTTATCTTAAAATTAATTAATATTAAATTGAGTAATTCACTATTTTATATATAGCGGAATTTGAATTATGAATTTTTTATATGAAAGAAATGTATATTCTCAAACTCCCTTACATGTGACATAGCGAAAACTGATATAGAGTCACACGAGTCATCGAGAAGAATTAAAAAATGAGAACTGTCATGGGGTGCACAAGTCAGCGAGAGCGAAATAGACAACAGTTGGGTCACTCGTGGATCTACAAGAATGGATCAAGGACTTACTTTGATACTATATTAAAAAATCACGAGGGCTAAAATTAATTTTAAAATAGAACCCATAATTAATAATACTCACGGTAAAAAAACACGCATCATCATAACAGTACGTGTCACCATTACATAAGGTAGTTATAAATTTTTTTTTTTGCTCAATGAATAAAGTGTTTCATTAAATTCAATAAAAGTGGTTAGACGAACTATTTGAAAACGACTATAAAAGTACGTCTCACTATTAAGAATAATGAGATTTCATCCTAAAATTAATTGTTGTTAAGTTGAGTAACTCATGATTTTATAATGCGGTATTTGAATTTATAACTTTTTTATGTGAGAAAAATGTATATTCCCAAACCCCCTCATGTCTGACCTAGCGAGAATTGATATGGGGTCACACTAGTCATCGAGAAGAATTGAAAATCGAGAACTGACATAGAAGCCCACAAGCCAACAAGAGTGAAATAGACAATAACTGAGTTACATATAAATGAATATGAGCAGATCAAGAACTTAATTCTTGTATTATATTAAAAAATTATGAGAGCTAATTAATTTTAAAATATATTAATAAAAAAAAAACACGTATTATTATTATAATACGTGTCACTGTTACATAAAGTGGTTTATAAGATTTTACCATGAGACTTCAAGAGTGTAAAAGAAAGGTAGATGAAATCCAGCTCATTGTTCTCAAAGAGTGACACGACCCCATGTGGAGAGGACTGCCAGTTCACGGACTTGTACAGTGTTTATAAACTAGAGGACCCTTTAGCTGTCTCCTCGTCCCTAACGCTGCCAACAAGCTAAGATGATGACCACCTTGTTTGCCTCCTCTCTCTATTAATCTCTCTTTCAATATATATATGTTTTTTTGTACAATGTGAGTTTGCTAATGGGCTCACAAAAAAAGCCTGTCCTTTAGATCGTATAAATTGTTCTACAAAATCAAGGAGGCTACCTTTACAACTCTATTTGAGACGTCAACGAAAGAATTGATTATATATATTATATCTCAAATTTAAATTAATTAGGAAGTTAATTTTTTTTATTTACACTCCTAGTAAATTTTGTGTTTAATTGATTTGAATCTTGCCTTCTTCAAATAGAATAATATGTGTTAGAATTAAAATATACAATTGTCCCACATTAAAAAATTATAAATTTTAAGACGATGAAACACATAATTCTTAATATAGTATCAGAGTTAATTTTTTGATCTAATCTTGTATCTATCTCGTCTTTATCTTCGACGTATGATTTAAAAAATCATGTCACACGTGAAGAAAATGTTAAAATATACATTTGTACCACACACTTTATAAGATCTTGAATTTTAATATTTAGAGTTTGACATTCTTAATATATTAAAGAGAGTTTTTTGTTATTAAAAAAAAAAAAAAAAGGGGCTACCTTGACGACAATGAAATGACAAACGTGTGCTTCCAAGCCAGGTTGTGCAGAGATTTCTTCAATGTAATAAAACCATGCAGTCTAGAATTTGGAGGCCTCAAAGAACGTGAACAACATAATGGTCATCCATGAACATGAAAGGATGCGAGGTTTTATTAATAATTTAACTTATCTTACTTTCTTTTCTCTGCAGAAGTGATTACTTTTTAAACTTCCTTCAACGTGTTTGACTGTGAAAATATATGTATATGTTTGTATTACGATTATATGTGAGACTCAACTCTTTATTTTAACTCATAAATTTATATATTCAGGTAAGATTTACTGTTTGTGTCTAAAAATATTTTAAATATTTTAAATTTTTATTTATTTATTTAAAAAAATTTTAAAATTATACAATGTAATCAACGAGATTCGAATTAAAAATCTCTCGTAAAAAAAACTTTTCATATATATATATATGGTGATTATTCTGCAGTCAGAAAAAGTTTCGACTTTATCGCAGCCGACCACGGACGAAGTCATGCCAATGTTTTTTGCTTTCCCCCTAGTTTAATGGCCTTTTTAGAGTAGTTTAAGGTTATGTTAACTGTTCAATCAACTTTGTTTTGGCTGTTATGACAGTTGGCTATGTAACATCTCATGATTGGAGATTAGGAACGTGGGGTCGTGAGAATATCGCTAGATACTTTGATTTAGGTTAGAAAAAAATTTAGTTAGCAATGGTCCACTCGAAGGATGTAGTGATATTGTATGCCTGCCTCGCTTTGTTTGATGATATTTGTATGATGACGTGGTTACCAAATCAGAAAAACACAATGTGGTTATCAAATCAGAAAAACACAATCGTCCCAGATCGTCAGTAGTTCCTTTCATCTAAAGGAAGTCTCGAATTCGAGAACTGTAAAAGTGAGTGGCTGTTATTGAATTATTACCGGTCCCATGCCTCGTCCATATCCGAAGCTCTCCCTTGGTAGCGTCATGGGAATATTGGGCAACGACAGATGAGTGTCATAAGATCCTCCTAAGGTTGAAACAACTAGCGGTGATCAAGTTTTTTTTTATTTATTATCAGTTCATGGAACTCAATGACAAGCAAAGAACAAGGGTCAATAATGGCAAGAGCAACGAAGGAAAAATCGCCTTTGACCAAAATAGGGCATCTTCGCCCAAGGGCTTGCAATCTACATAAAGGTGACCCAACACCCTCTAAGGACACACACACACACACACATATGATACCTTACAAGCATATACACTCTTATCATACCTTTTAGTCTTAGCCCTACCAGAAATTCTCCTAAGCACTACCGATTGTTGGCACCCACTCAAAAAAGGGATTGCGAAGGTTTAACTAACCACGTGATCGTTAATTATAGATTCAAGGGTCTACATAACTTTTAATAAGCGGTATTTCTCATTATAAAAAAAAGAGAAGAAAATACATATTATATAAATTAGTTGCTTTATGGTGATGCTCTATCATCCTGCTATACAGTTGATGTTCTGATAAAAAAGTAATACCTATAAATACATTTTCACAAGTTCTCCTGATCATATATCTGATCTTATAGCAGCTCGTAAAGTCGACAACTACTCTAGTGAATGACAAAACCTAACCGTCTGGCTCATCATAAAAAACAAGATTTTTGAAAATCTTCATACGTTTATGCTTAATAAACCTTTCATTTTGCAATTGATCATCCTGATAAGGTCCAAATTAATTTATAGTTATGTGGACCCTCCATCATCAGAAGATATTTGTGATATAATGATATAGTAGTATTCAAACACGTTGGTATAGAAAAAATGTCATGGTCAACTATATTCTATAAATCATGTAGTTGAAAGAGGAAGAAAGTATTGTAAAATGATAATCTTTAAGGGCTAAGGACTTGAAATTTAGGCTAAATCGTAAGTTAAATATTATTCTATTAGGTGGGGTTGTATTACATATTTTTTTTTATCTATTGTAATACTTAAAATTGTTGTAAAAAAGTTAAAAATATTACAAATAACTTTAAACGTTGCATATAATTATGTTGTAAATTGTCTATTGCTACCTTTCTAAATAATAAGCAACGATTTACAAAATCATTACAATTGAACTATAATTTTAAAACAGTTGCAAAAAATAATCTCACAAGAAATTATTAGCAAAATGTGATATATGAATGGTTACGATTAAACAAAACTATTACAAAAGTTTTAGTTTATACACAGTTAAAAAGCAGTTGTAATAAGACGTCTATTGCAATAATTTTTTTCATTTTTCAGTTAGAGTATTGTAAAAGAGATAAAACATTGTAATGTCAGTTATATAGATCTAACAACGTCACTTATTCTTAATGAGAGTTGTCTTTTCTGTCGACTCTATACACATAAGAACTTATTTGAGTATCTTTTTTTTTTTTTGTATGATATGAGAACTCAACTGGTGGAGTCCGACCATCGAATTATCCTGCAAAGTTTGAATACCAACTAATAAACTTTTAAATGTAACGATACGTCTCCATATATGTATCAACTCAGTCAAAGGTAAAATTACATAGTAACGAGGAGTGTTGGAGAAGATTATTAAGAAGGGGAAGAAGGGAGGGAGGGAATATTAATGCAAAGACAGGGAGGACAGAGTCAAGTGCTCTTAGTCATGCAGCTGTCACTCAATATACAATCCCACAATTGCTACCCCTTCTCACATACAGCAAATAAGAGTTTGCAACTGTCGGATTTCTCTCTCTCTCTCTCTCTTCCAACCACAACACCACCTTAAATCTTCCCCTTTTTCCTTGATTTTTAGTTTAAACACTTCAAAACTATCCATCAAATATTAACAAGCTGTTATCAACATGGCCAGCCATTGCTGCGATCTCCATTATCTTTTATTGCCAAGAACAATTAAGCTGTATTGAACCTGCATGGGATGATGATTCTTCATAGTATAATTTTCTGATTATTCAATATTGATACATCAAGAATTGTATACATAATAAGGGATCATATTTACGATTTAGATTGCCATGGCGGCACACCACCATTATCGATCACCCTTTGGCGACACGACCTACACAAAGGTATTTGTTGGTGGGCTTGCTTGGGAGACACCTACAGATGTAATGCGACGATATTTTGAGCAGTTTGGTGAGATTTTAGAAGCTGTGATCATCACAGATAAGAACACTGGAAAGTCTAAAGGATATGGTTTTGTAAGTATCATTACAATATATACATGTACTGTGTGTGTGTGTGTGATCCTAGGCTCATACATATATAGCTCAACCACGTATGTATGTATAGAAGGTTTGAAGTTTGTTCCATGGACAGGTTACTTTTCGTGATCCTGAATCCGCAAGGAGGGCTTGTGCTGAGCCAAACCCTGTAATTGATGGGAGAAGAGCAAACTGTAACATTGCTTCATTGGGTCGGCCTCGACCATCTCCACCTCGAGGTATGTGAGGTTAATTTTTTAATTACCTCATTATCAAATTAATAATAGTGGTCCCACCCTTTCTTGTATTTGCACGTATAACAGGATTTTTATGTACCGATTACTCAAACTTTATATTATTGTCACGTTAATGATATTAGTCTAATCTTTTTTATATATTGAAAGTTTCATGTATCGACGGTCTAAATTATATCTCATTATCCATTAATAATGTTACTCTAACCCTTCGTGCACCGGCTGTCCAAACTTTATCCCGTTATCACATTAGTAATATTGGTCCAAATTTTTCTTGTACAAATATAGTTAAAGTTTTATGCACTGACTGTCTAAACTTTATCTCATTATTATATTAATAGTATTGGTCTGACTCTTCTCAATAGCATATAGCAAAAGTTAAGTGCACTGATTGCGCTTTTATCATATTAACAATATTGCTAATTAATATTTCTTTCTTTTGTTTAAACTATAGGTAGAAACCAAGGTGGAATATATCAAGGAGGAGCAGTGGTACCACAGGCTGCATCATCATCACATAGTGGAGTTGCAGGGTCACTACCTCCTCTACCCCCTCCACCTCCAATAATTTACCCACCTTATGGGTAAGTTAGCCTTTTTGGTATATAGTCATTGTTGCTTGTCCACGTTACTGAATACAATGGTCCATATAAACAAATTTTGCAGAAAACAATAGATAAAAATTGCAAGCTTGCTAATGATCATATATATATAAAGCTAGCTTTAGAGAAAATATGTGTAATTTTATGGGAAAATTTCACATTTAGTCCCTATTATTTACAAAATGTATCAGTTTAGTTTTTATTGTTTAAAATATCTCAATTTAGTCTTTATTGTTTCACCAAAAGTTTCAATTTCGTTCATATTGTTTAAAATGTCTCAATTTAACCTTTATTGTTTCAAAAAAAATTCAATTTTGTCTATATTGTTTTATAAAAGTTTCAATTTCGTCCCTATTGCTTTCTTAAAGTTTCAAATTCGTTCTTATTATTCAAGAACTAAATTGAAATTTTTTGAGAAACAATAGAGACGGATTTGAATTTTTTTAAAAATAATAGAAACGAAATTGAAACTTTTAAGAAAATAATAGGGACTAAAGTAAAATTTTTTGTAAATAATAGGAACTAAATGTGAGATTTTCACTAATTTTATTGAATGCAGTTGGCATTGGCAGTTAGAACAATAAATAAATTGCCGACTGGAATGGGTTGTCAGTTTGCAGAAACGTGCTATGCTTTTTGTGTCACCACAAATCTTACCAGTGCATAAAATTGCCCTAATATCTTAATCACAGGAAGATATCATAATGTAATAAGAATCGTTGGGTACATTTGTTGTTTTCTTTTTATTTTTTAATTTTATTTTATAAATATGACTGGGAACTCTTCTTAGAAAGTTCTTTAGGCTCATACTACGGGTATCAAACTTGAAGACACATGATTTTACTCGGAGGAGATATAGTTTGAATTAATTAGGCTTATAAGGCTTACTAGATTGATCTCAAGGAAATTAGCTTAATCTTGTCCTTGTCATTATATGGGAAGAAAATCATCCAAAAACAGTACCAATTAAATTTGCAATTTAATGTTATGCATTTAAAAACATTAAGGCCGGCCAAAATTAGAAAATACAGGAAGATGTCATAAAGTAATGCTTGATGTTAGGTGCATTAGATTCATCTTAACCTTATCATCATCTGGGTAAAAATCCCTTAAAAAGAGAGTTAAAATGTTTGGTGCCAATTAAATTTGCAATTTAATGTTATGCGATATCAAATAGAAAATATTGGAAATATGATAATAATATTTCACCAAGAGGGAACTATGATGATCAATCATTGTTTCCTAAGTTCCTCAAATGTCTCTTACTAGCATTTGATGAAAAAGTCAAGTTGTTAATTAAAGCGATTGAATAGGATTAGACTATAGTTTAAGAGATATAGGGTGTCATTTTATATATGGGATCATAGATTTTGGAGTTCAATATTAGGAGACGCATTGTGAAGGCTCTTAGAAAAAATGAGAAATGAGAACAAATAAATGTTATTTTCCCCAAGTGGTATTATAAAATTGAAAATTTTGCAAGAATAGCTTTTCGTCCTTACTCGAATATTTTATTTGGGTAAAAGAATAGGGCCAGTTTGGAAAAGACAAACTTTAAGGGGGGCCAAATAGTGAGCTTTTGAAATTATGCCAGAATTGAGATTTGCATTTACATGTTCTAGTCACATGTTTGAGGTTTGCTTTGTAATATATAGTCCTCTTGTGATTATCATCAAATTTTGGCAAAATAGTCATGTGAGGAAAAGGTAGCAACCAAATACATACAAAATTGGACTTTTTCTTTAGTACAAAATTTGCTAAAATATATCAAATTGAAAATATGAGGGGCTTAAGTCAGATTTTTGAAAAGTTTAAGAGCAATTGGTGAAGTTCACTCAGATGATTTCTGGGTGCAACCGGGCCCTTTAATATATGTAAAGTTAAAATCACCAAACTTTTTGTTGTCAGATTCTCACATTCATCTTTGAGTTGAAGGCTTATAATATATATATATATATATATTTGGTGGTATCCACGTTATCTTGGCAAGTTTGAAGACACTGTAATTTCAACTATATTCCACCTCCGTTCTTGATGAATAAACAATATAAAATGCTCTTTATTGCATGTGTAAATTAATTGGAAAAAGAGAATACTTTGGTTAAGAAAGTATGTTAGCCTTATTGGAAAAGAACAATACTTTATGTTATTAGTTTAGTAATTGGTGATATATCTAATATAGAATTCGAGTAGATGACAAGGTCAAAATGTTTTGGCGATATAACTAAATGAAAGTTTAAATATATCATTTAATAGATTTCAAAGCATTGTTGTATATGCATCTTTCATCCTTCCCTTTTTTCGTATATATATATATATATATATATATATATATATGAGTAAATTTGACATTTTATATATAAATTCTTACTATACAAAATAAGGGCCAAGAGGTGAAGAAGTATTATAAAGCATTACTTTATTATAAGATCTCCAATGCTAATTCGATTGGTATGACAATCCATACAACATTATGAGGAGAACTTATAGCGTCATTAGAGTAATGTTAGATGTTACTGTATTTTTATTAGGGCAAATTGGACAAATAGTCCCTATTGTTTATAATTTTTGGACAAATAGTCCCTATTGTTTTAGAAGTCATGCGGTTAATCCCCATTATTTTAAAAAATCCTACCAATAGTCCCCATTGTTTTAAAAGTCACTCAGTTAATCCCTATTGTTTGCAAAAGTCTTTTCATTAGTCTCCAATATTTGCAAATACATTTGCAAATATTGGAGACTAATAGAGAGACTTTTGCAAACAATGAGAACTAATGGAGAGACTTTTGTAAACAATAGGGACTAACTAAATGACTTGTGAAACAATGGAGACTATTGGTAAAACTTTTGCAAACAATAGGGACTAACTGCGTAACTTTTAAAACAATGGAGACTATTTGTCAAAAATTTATAAACAATAGGGACTATTTGTGAGATTTGCCATTTTTATCACTCAAATATTACTTTTTACGCGTATGCCTAGTTGGCATGCTAACTTAAAAAACTTTTTTAGTTCTCTTTCTTTTAATCTGCCAACGTAGACATGCACATAAGAGATGATATTTAACATTACTCGCGTCATTATCTGCATTATATACTTGTTGAATGGAATAGTTTATGTAATGATTTCTAGAAGTCTCTATTTTTTTTTTTTTTTCCAAAAGTTTATGGAAGTTAATGTAATTTTAGTTTCTTATCGAGGATAAAAATACACATGAAGGATGAACTGTCCATTAACGTGAAATTAAAATATCATGCTGTCACGTTCCTTTCGATGGCCTGGCTGGAGGACTATTTGGAGTATCCATTTGTTGCCGGCTTTTGCTTCTTCGTTCACCATGTTTGTCTCATATGTCAATACTTTATATAAACGAGACGACTTTCAATATAAATGAATGATATCGTTAAATTTATTCAATCCCAAATTTACTTATAGCATATAGTTCATTGTGACTATCTTTCGTATCAGAATTAATCGTAGCCGTCAATCATAATACTCAATTTTTATTTTTTATTTTTTGATTCTTTTGCTCACAATTACTCTGGTTCTTGATCTCCTTCAGGTACGCAGCATTCTCACCTGACTATGGCTACCACCAAGTAAGTCTTTTCCTTTTATTTATCTACCAAAAGATATATAGACAAAGTGCTAATTGCATGAGTATTCATAAATCTATTTTATCTATTTATACTCCAGTCCCTCAATTTTCCAAATAATTACGTTTCTTAATCCTTCAAGTTATTGCATTAGCTAGGGAACATTGACATGAAAAGGAAATGGACTCAAAGGAGTCCTCTTTGACTTAAATCAATAACCTTTCGGGGATAATATGATAAATTCAAATACTTTAAGGGTTATTTATGCAATTAGTTCTTCAAAAAATGGAAATAACCAAGTGACAACGAGTAATGGCGGATGTATTCACAATTGAGTGTGGGTTGTAGGTCTCACTCACCCCAAATTTGTGTGTGCGTGTGTGTATATGTTTTTGTTTGAAATATGTGTATTTGTTAAGGTATTTCTAATCTAAAAAATTAATTTAGCCCCACTCAAAAAGTTATTCGTATGTGAGGATTAAACTATACGTTTTTGTCCCCACTGAACAAAAAAAAAAATTATCCATCTCTAGATACAAGATTACTTTTTTTTTTTTTTTGTCATGAAAACTTGTTAAATGACCACATTATCTAAAAATTTAAACTGGTAAAGAGGGATTTATCATATTATTTATTTTCAACACGCTCTCACAAGTGCAGTCAAAGTTAGTTTTTTAACCTTAAATTTAGACAATTTAATTAATTTTTTTTAAATAGGTGGTGGCGAGTTTTGAACTCAAGACCTTACAATGTCCTATTAATATTAATTATATAAAATTGCTTATTTGATTGCACAGACTATCTACAACCCTCAACTTCAGCAACCACAATATTATCATAATCTATATGGAACTTCATCTTCACCCATGGGCTCTCCATATTATTATGGATATTCATTGCAAGCATCAAGAGGACCATTCACGGCACACCAAGCACAACGTTTTCAAGGACCATCTTATCTATACTACCCTACACAAATGGAAGGCTCTTTCACCTATCCTGCCCCTCCTCTTCCTCTATTGCAACCAACAAGGCACACCTTTCCCTCTTCTACAGCTGGTAAGTACTTGTCCTTTTGATACTTATATGCGTACAAGATAGGGTGCATGCATATATTTACATTGTTTGTGCATATTAGAGTACATGGATCTTCTTTTTACTCATGACTCAGAATACTCATGACAAATTCTTAATTAATTCGAATTTGAGACGTAAGTAATTATCTCCTGCTCACAACCTAAGCGCTTCAACAGTACTAGGCTAACTCTTATAAGGGTAATAGAATTCATATCTTAATTGTGTGTAGACACGAAGTGACAAAATATAATTAGGGGTGAAGTGCATCAGACCCCCTTGTACTTTAGCGAAAGTGCACAACACCCCCCTATAGTTTAAAAACCCCCTGAACTAGTCCCTATGTTTTTTAAAAGTGCACAACACTCCTCTACCGTTAAAAAATCCGTTAAATTTAACCGAGAGTGTACTTCACACTCGTTAAGTGAGATTTTTTTTGATTTTTAACGAATTTATTAATTAAATAATTATATGAATTGACCAAATTACTTTTTTTTTTTTTGGCCTAAACAAAACAAAAGAGAGAAATGAAAAAAAAAATGAGGGTATTTACGTCTTTTTTACAAAATCCGTTAAATATGACGGATTTTATAACTGTAGGGGGATGTTGTGTACTTTTAAAAAACATAGGGACTAGTTCAGGGAGTTTTTGAACTATAGGGGGGTGTTGTGCACTTTCGTTAAAGTATAAGGGGGTCTGATGTACTTCACCTTATAATTAGCATTAAATTTACAAAATACTTGGTTTGTCAGCCATAGTCTTTTTCTAAATTTTATTTCATTATCAATTATATTTTAAAACAATAATCGTCGTAGGCCTCTAATAGTTGGTGGATCCCACAACCTCACGGTCGAGCGATCGTTTTGAAGAGTATTTCATCAAAGAAACGATTTGACAAAAGCTTCAAGCTAACTGTAGTAATAAAAGTTGACATACTATTGATACATGTGGACTAGTGATTTTATGTATATACAATCTTGGAAGAGGGGTCACATGGGGGATCTAACCACGTGACCTGAAGTGTCCAGTGTTTGCCCTGACCCAATATGGGTCAATAGAGAAAGTCATGCCAGATAAGACTGGTGTAAACTAACAGCGACTGCATGTGAATTTCATATCTTTATGATTGATACATGGTCAGACTTGAGAAGATATGCATCCACTCAAGTGGCATAGAGTCCCACTCCACATGTTAAAGATTTTATCTTGGTTTGGTTGTCTTTACAACTCCTCTCATATAAAAATATCAAAAATGGTTCGATCCTCGAGCGACGCATTTGTTATGCACTTTCGAGGAGTTAGTTTACTGATGGAGCGATATGAGATGTAAGTAAAAAATATGTTTATATTTCAAATTTGAATTAATTATGAGAAATTGATTTTCTTAAAACTAGTCTTAATAGGTCGTGTGTGTGATTATTTTGCATGATTTATCAAGACCATATATTTTCTTTAGGTGTGTTCATTATAAAATTTAACACCCTTAATATAAATTGAAAAAAAAAATTAGAGAGAGTTTCCGTCATAAAAAGTAAAAGGAAGTACTGCCCTAGTTAACATGTATTCACATGCACTTGGTAATTGAGTAGCTTTCACATAAAACAATAAATTAGACAAAACAAAATGGATTTTTCAATGTATAAAATAAAATTTTGATGGGACGGGTTTTGTTTCTTTGTTGAGCTTCTTGTGGATCAATGTTTACTAGTTGGGTTATTTCAATAGCAGCATCCAAAAGGCCTACACAAACTTCTATCATCTAATGATTTAGGTGTAAAAACTTTTGGAAAATCACATATCTTCTTATTTTTTATTTTTATTTCTAAATCCAATAAGCATATCTGAGTTGGTATGAAAGTTTACATGCTTTGGTAGACAATAACAAATAAAAAATTATTACACTCGTTTAGACGAACGTCAGTTATGAAAGTGAGTAGACGAACCGTCTAAACTAACGAAATAGTTTCCCGTATAATAATCATACGTTCAGAAAGAGTAGAATAACAGGTCCTTGACAAATTGAAAAATTGAGGATGATGATGTTATGTGTCCTTATTTTCCTGGTTATATTTCTTTACTAGGTTAATTTGTGCTGGGGTATTTGCGATTAACCCTCCCTAGTTCAAAGATCTTTCCACTCATGTCCGAATATGTGATCTAGAGAAGTAATCAACACATATAATAAATGTAGTATATCATTACCATAGTAATTTAAACTTTTAAATGTAATAATAATTTTATATATATATAAACATTTTAAATATTGTCCCGTAGAGAATTTGTACACCTTCAACTTGAAAAAAAAGAATTTTTTTTTTTTTTTGGATTTAAAAAAAATCATTATATTGGAGACTTTCATTATATAAATGCACATATTAACCTCTCTTACCATACGAGTTCACACCCTCACCTTAGGTTCTTGACTCCGATACTACGCGTAGCTACATCCACCTCTGCATGCATGTCCTATACATGCAATATTAAGACCTGATCTTATGTACTTATTCTGATGTTCATGACCTAATGGATTTCAGATTCTCAAACTCCACATCAAAGCTCAACAGAAACAGAAGTTGCAGCAGCTACTTCAGAGAGCCCCAACACCTAAGGGGGGGAAATTAAAAGCTCACACAAATATGCAAATAATGGTGACAAGTAATCAATGTACACTCTTGACAAATCAATCTTCATCTCTCCAGCATTGACTTTAATTCCTCTCGACTTTTATTTTTTTTCTTTCTTTTTGGTCCATGCGGTTGCCATAGCTGAGTACTGCCTCACGTATTTCATGAGATCTCGACAGCAATTGCATGCAAAAGGATGGACCAATCTAATATAAAAGCCACATTTTCCTCTCTATATTGGAAAATGATTCGTTCATTAATTTTTTTTTTTCTGATTTAATTATCAAACATTTCTTACTATTGTATGAAACTATATGAGGGAAGTTCACTCCCTTACAAATAAAGATTAATTATAAAAAATTATGTACTTGATGAACATTTTCTCTTCTTTCTCTAAAGTGAGAAATACAAGTGAATAACTATTACTCCGTAATATTTTAGCTCTTTGCAACACTGTAACTGAAAAATAAAAAAATTGTTGCAATAGGTATTTTATTGCAATGGTTTTTTATTTGTTTGATATAATAATTTTTTTTGCAATGGTTAAATTTTTTTACACTTTTTGTCAATAATAATCCATGAGCTTATTTTCTCTTAGTTGTAGTGGTTTTTTCGAAATAGTTGCTATTATTTAATTAAAAAAAAACTGTTGCAATACAGAATTTTTAATAAAACCATAAAATCATTTATAACGTAACGACTTTTAGTCTTTTATGCAACAATTTTAAGTGTTACAACAAATAAGAATAGATAAGAATATGTGGTAGTATGAAATTCTTTGCCAAATTTTCTATGATTGTCAATAACGTACATGTGATTGAATACCTATTGCAGTACATTTTGACGTTTTTAGCAGAAAGGAGTTCACATGGTAATTCCTTGAATCTACTAAGAAAAGAGTATAAAGTCAAATTTTAATGAATATTAAAGGTAAAAAAGTTTACTGTTTTCGTCAATACTCTAGAGTCTGCACACATAGCTGTAATAGAAGTCAACATGAAAGTAATTATGTTCTAAAACTCTACCTAATCAATAGAGCTACCAAACTGTTCTAATCGACTATGAAAAGCTGCACGAGCTATTCCTGCATGTCACAAATGACCTATGAAAAAGAAGAATCCTAGAATAAAATGTAAAATTTTAAGGCGATGATTGATATATATCTTGGAATAAATTTATACATGAAGAGAACGAGTTAAGAAATAAAATGAAAGTAGTAATGAAATGAACTTGAGAAAGAATATGTCATATTGGCATGTTTTAAGAATAAAGATAGAAATGTATGTGTTAATTCCAAAACCATGCTTGGTAGTTAGTATATGAGAATGATTGGAAATGACTTTTACAAAATGAAAAGATTGTCATTTTATATATATATATATGCTATTTTCTTAAGAATGAAAATAAATATAATAATAGTAATGATAATGGTAATAGTAAAAATAATAATATGTCATTTTATTTGGAACAAATGAATTCCACAAAATTTTACGGAATTCATTTGTAAATCCAACTTTTTATGTTTGGAAACAATATTTTAAAAAATTAAAAATCCAGGATTTTAAGTTAGTTCATTTCTTTTGAGGTGAAATTTACAAATCCACATTTTTTAAGTTAGTTCATTTCTTTTGAGGACAAAATTACCCTTTAGATTTTTCTTTACAATTAAAGTTTAACTTTAGCTCAAATACAAAGATAAAAAAATAAAATATATTTCAAACCATCTCCCTCACCATTCTTCTTTCAATAAAACACGAAGAAATAATTGATCAATAAGTCAGGGTACCAACAGTCCATGCTAGTGCTTGTTAGATAGTTCAAAAGTTCTTGTTTATTATTATTAAATTTTACTAATTCCAATAGAATAAAAGAGGGGTATTTGAGTAAAATATAATTTTTAATTCCAATTCTACATGTCAAGCAAATTATTATTCCAAACAAGAGAATTCATTTATAAATATAAATTCTCATGGAATTCATTTACAAATCAAATGAATTCCACAATACAAGTAATTCCAAACACTATGTTAGCTCTATATAGATGTACCTTTTCTTATCAAGATAATTTTCATTTTGTTATTAGATATATTTATATTTTGAATGAGTATTTTTGTCATTTAATAAATAATAATAAGAAATATTGTCTTTTGATTATTATATACATCTTTTGTTTTAAAAGGGTATTTTTCTGATAAATAACAATAATAATATTAATTAATATATAGAAAATAATATATATAAATATATATGTGTGTGTGTCTGTGTGTATTTACAATGCAGGACAATTTTTGTCAATTTGAGTTAGTTATATATTATTGTGATTGTTTTGCATATTTCCTGTTTTTACTTAGAATTTTTTTTTTTTTTTTTTTTTTTTTAATGTTTGCTTTAACAATATCTTAGGCTTTTAACAGTCGATTTAGGTGCTGTTTGGTAGCCCTGTTGATTAGCTAGGTTTTTAGAACACTATGTGTGTAGCCTATAGAGTATGGACGAAAATAATGAATTTATTTACCTTTATTCATTAAAACTTGATCAGTTTATACTTTATACACTTTTCTAAATAGATTCAAAGAAAATTCTTAATAGCTATTCTCATTTATTCCCACTTTGGTGAAAGAAAAAAATGATCAGCAAGTCACATGATTTTATTATAATTAATATTTATTTCTGAGTTACATACTGAACTTCCCTCATCTAGTTCATACAAATTAAATGATGTTTGATAATTAAAGCAAAAGAATAATGAACTCATAAATTTCCAACGTAGAGCTGACAAGGTGTTTTTGTATTAGTTTGGTCCATTCTTCCCCATGCCACTGCTATTGAGATCTCATGAAATACTTGAGGCAGTACTTCAGCAATAGCAAATGCATGGACCAAATCAAGATGTGGACTCATAAGGTGAGAATGGTCAAGGGGTACACTTATACAGTGAGATGAGTTTAATATAATAGTTTATTTTTTAGACAAAAAAATAATTTTTTTTTAGTTGATGATCTGCTTGTGCACACCCTCACATCAATGTGGTTATGCCACTAGTGTGAGCTTCCCCCTTAGGTGTCGGGACTTTCTAAAATACTAGCCGCGAAGTTCGGTTTTTATTGAGCTTTGTTGTGTACGTAGTTTGAGATTTTATGCATTATATCAAACATCAGAATAAGTGAGTACTGCTTTATGCTACCCTTTCACCGATTCACTCCTCCATTTGCGTAGGAAGAATTCATGTATTGAGCAACATATATTTAGATTCTGAATTAATCCATAATTCTCTTGACAAATGTAATAACACCTCTCCCCTTTCTTTCTAAACACACACACATGCTTGTGACATGTAGATATTAAGACATGATGAATATGTACTTAAGTTCCTATACATCATCTCTTTACCACTTCATTTTTTGTATAATAGAATTTTTACTATATAAAGTATTACTCTATGTGCTCGATGAGATACTTTGGTAGCAAAAGTAACCCTTTTCAACTATTTTTTACCCCAAAAAAAAAAAAATAGAAGTTTGTAGGATCAATTTTTTTTCCACCCCTTGAACAAAAGAATAGTTAATTGAAAAATAAAGAACTAAACCAGTATAGGGCATGTGACAATCGCCACATTTTTAGTACAAGGCTCAACTCACAATTACTTAACACGAGCTATAAACATATTCCAAATACCTAAAACTTAATTATGTGAAAATCTTCAAATAACCTTAAATGACAATTATTTAACTGATTTCAACGTCTGAAATATTTCCAAACTAAGATAGAGTTTCATAATGCTTAAACTAATACTTAAACTGGGACAAATTAGGGCGAAAATAAAAGCACTTCAGGCCATCCTCGATCAAGTAGGAACTCCATTCTCTAACCTTGTTTCATCTCACATTGCATGCCATCTGAATCTGCATTCATAACAAGAAAGAGCGACGACAATTCCTAGAAAGTACTTTACAAGTTTCATAGTTTGTTGGCAAGACAATAAATACATTATTTTGAAGAATATTAAGTTTATTCACAAAAATTACTCAAATTACAAAGTCCATAACAGATTAATCAAAACATTACCTACTAAACGAAGTGCCATAAATTTTAAAAGCAATAATGACTACGAAAAGCTACATACTATAAAGTAACACAGATTTACAAAGAGCTACTCATTCATGTAGCCGCACAAGGATCCACAAAGACAAAGAATCAAAACTAGTTTTGAATTATGTGTCTCATTACATATACAAAGTTACAAAGATTAGTCATTTGGAAGAATATTTAAAAAAGATTAATCATAATCAGCTCGTGCATCATAAGCCAGACAAACAATTTTCACGGACAAACATTAATTCAAAAGTTGAAGACTTGACAAAGATCGCTATATCTCATGCCAACGCATAATTTTATAAAATTCATTGATTTAGAATAATATGTTAGTTTGGCATGTTACAAAGTTGGTCAAAACATTGAAATAGAATTGAGAATATTAATCCATATACGCAACATATTTCATCATACCAATCGCTATCTAAAATAATATGTAGAGCAATAACTTAATTAGTTTGGTACGTTAGAAAACTTGGTCAATTTCATGAATCAAATTGTCAAAAGTTCTTTATTAGTGGGACAATTGGGGGTCTTTTGGCAATTCCTAATCCAAGGAAGTAGGGATATAGTGCTCTTATCTAAAAGTCAATATTTCTTAATACTCACCAACTAAGATCATCAAATCCAATAACTTACCAAAAGCTAGATAATGGCATTTATTTTTTATTTATTTATTTTGTCAAAAAGAGAATGCCATTTTGAACACGAGCAGATTGAACGATCGGGACAAAAATTTATAGACAAATGAGGGAAAGGGGAGGAAAACCAAGGAAAAAAACGTAATTTTACCTTTTTTAGATTCTAAATTTTTTTAAGGGGATGGAAAAGTAAGGGATACTCATTATTCTTTTTTCTTAGAAATTGGAGAAAAAAAAAGATGGAGTGGAAGGAATCTAAACATATGTCATATTACATGCAAAAAAAAAAATCTTTATTCCTTTTTAACAAATTACCATTTGTTGTCAATAAAATTCATCTGCCATAATCCAAAAAAAGGAGTATGCG
This sequence comes from Ehretia macrophylla, assembly GCA_037974665.1. Classification (NCBI taxonomy): domain Eukaryota; kingdom Viridiplantae; phylum Streptophyta; class Magnoliopsida; order Boraginales; family Ehretiaceae; genus Ehretia; species Ehretia macrophylla. Next base: position 41,861,416 of record CM075774.1, read on the forward strand.
TAAATTGTTTTATAAAAGTTATTATTCTCTTTTCTTTTCTTAATTCTTTGATTCAAACAAAATAACATTGTTCCTTTATTCAGTCAAAAGTCAAAACATAGTGCCATGCTGGGCTATGAAAAAAATTGTGGTGGGCATATTCATAGAAGCTATTGAGTTGATAGGAGGCCGGCGGAAAACGAATTAACAGTTCTTAGTGCTATTAATTTCATATCTTTGAACCAAGGGTATTTCTCTCAAAACACTTAGTGCTATTAATTTCATATCTTTGAGCCAAGCGAAACAATACTTATATAGGGTGGACCAATATATAGATAAATTGATGGTTAGTCAGACTTTTTGAAAAAAATTTCATTTCTCTAATCCAACCATTTGTCAGCCATAATGTTTTTACTATTCTTGAAAATTCTTGAAAACCATTATCATTTTCAAGAATCAGGACACTGTAGCTTTCCAAATTTGCATCTTGGCCCCCATTAAATAGTCCAAACAAGTTCAATAGTAGCGAATTGCCCTAAATCAATAAAAGTAAAAAGGCGAAACAAAATTTATCGTTTTGAAACCTAACCATCGCGTAAACGAAGAACACTCATGTTAGGCTCAGGTTTTTTTTTTTTTTTTTTCTGGTGGAAAACTATAGGTTAGAATATTATGCTAGACTATTCCAGTGCATATAAATTTGGACTTACTCCTCTGTCAAAGAGCATTCAAAAAATTTTCTAAATCAATTCCAAAGAGAGAAATAATACAACAGTTTCCATGGGTAAGCAAGAAAAGCCTCATGCAGTATGCATACCATATCCAGCTCAAGGCCACATAAACCCTATGCTGAAACTAGCAAAGCTTCTTCATCACAATGGCTTCCACATAACCTTTGTAAACACAGAGTATAACTACAAACGCCTCCTTAAATCAAGAGGTGTTGAATCTCTCAAAGGCTTTCCATCTTTTAGTTTCGAAACCATTTCAGATGGCCTTCCTCCATCAGATGGTGATGCCACCCAAGACATCCCATCTCTCAGTAAATCCACGAGTAGCAATTGCTTAGGTCCATTTAAAGAGCTTCTAGCCAAACTCAATAACACCTCTTTGTCAAAGGTACCTCCTGTTTCTTGCATTGTTTCTGATAGTGCCATGAGCGTCACTGTTGAAGCTGCTCAAGAACTTGGTATCCCTGAAGTTTTCTTTTGGCCTGCTAGTGCGTGTGCCTTGTTGGCTTTCAAGTATTTTCATAGTAAAATCGAGAAAGGGGTTTCACCACTCAAAGGTACCTTATCATTCCATATATTATTTATTAGTCTCTATGCGTAGACTCAAGATCAAATCCTTTCCTTTTGCATGGAGATAATAAATTCGATCGTTGTGGCTAGGCTCTATAATGAATTTCTGATCACATTCTTCATAGAGCCCTTTTATCTCTTCCTTCTCTGAGCTTCGGTTATGGAAGAAGGAACCAAGAAGAAGGTATCAGCAACCATTGATTTTATTAAAAGACAACTTATGATGTTTATATCAATCTATTATACGCCTCTGCATCTAGTATTGGGTAGACCTCATATAATAATTTAAAACTTTTGAGTCAAGATTGGGTTGTACACATATTTGGTAAGACCATTCTTCCCTCAAGTCAATCCACTGTCTCGTTGTAACAAAATGTTAAGAGCCAATGGTTTGAAGATCTTGATTGAGACTCTCAAAGGAATATAAATGTCATGTTATTGTGATGGACCTTCGATTGAGGTAGGCAATAGGGCTTAAATAATGGAGTAAGTTCGTGATGACTCGTACTTCTTTGATTAAACTCCCAAAGTGGTATGAGATAACAGTAACTTGATGGAGCAAAGCTTAGTTGCTTAGAAACCAAGCAGGCTCGTGCTAGAGTAACTTCATGGTGCCTCATGGGTGATGTAGATGCACGGGGAGATTAATTAGACTGCACATGGTAGCAGAAGTGTACATGATTTGAAGCTTGTGAGAATGATAATGGAAGATGAATCGATAAATAATGGCTATAGAACAAAGAGGAGTTGAGGCCCAACGTAATTGTTTACATGTGAAAGTAAGAGTTTTGTTAGGATTTTTCATAGTGAACTAAAAGGGTACAAGGAAGAGTATTTGTTCTATATTAGAAGACTAGGGAGGAAATGAGCAATTAATATACATGTATGCGCTTAAGATCCAACAATTAAACTTTAGGGTCAAATTAAGTTCGACAAACGTGTGTTAAAGTACATTTGTTAATTCTTGCAACTTTTCAGATTCATCATAAAAATTTCATATCATAAAATTAGTTTAACAAAATATTTTAGTAATATACCCTTTTATACATGCAAAGCATAGTTCGCGAATCGTGAATCGAAATCTCATTTTTTTGAATCGTGAATCGTACCGATTCAGTCACAAATTTAAAATTAGATAACATTTGATATATTATGTTTTCATTAGCAATTTTGAATTGAAATTATTTATTTGATATATTTTTTGTTACTTTTCTAGGTTGTTCACTTGTTCCTACAACCAAAGCAATTAGATATTAGAAGACAATATTAATTGTAACTTATTTGTAAAAACAAGAATATGTTAATAATGGCAAGTTGCTGCTGCCAAAACCATAAAAAAAAAAAAAAAAAAAAAAAAAAAAAAAACAAAAAAAACACCCAATAAAGACACATAGTAAGATAAAAAAGACACTCAATAAAGACATAAAAAGCATCCCACTCAATAAAGACATAAATGATTATAGTTAAAAATTGATGTTTTGATTTTGTAATTATAGTTAAAAGTTGATGTTAAATCTGAATGGGCTTTTCTTTTTATTTTGTTTGTTCATGTTTTTTAATAATGGGCTAATTGTATATTGCTTCAAAAAATTGAAGTGGGTTCTCTTTTTTTTTTTTGGACTTTTTAGGTTTTTTTTTGTTCGACATGAATCCTGAATCGTATTGTAAATCGACAATTCACCACGATTCACTCCGATTCACTGTAATTAACGATTTACTAACTGATTCAAATCATTTTTTGTGTGAATCGAACCAAAATACAAATCGTACGATTACAAAAACTATGATGCAAAGTACAATTAGTGTGCCAATTTATTTTTGGATGACATGAAAACTCTGGTAGAACCCGACCACCAGATTACTACGCCAATTTTGATCTTATGTCACTTCTTATATTTCCGTTTTTTTTAATGTTAAATTCATGGTAATTACACAAAAATCTAAAACAAATATTCTCTATTCTATGTGTTGCAGATGAGAGTTACTTAACAAATGGCTACTTGGATACAATTCTAGATTTACCTGGTTTGAAAGGTATACGCTTGAGGGATATGCCAAGTATCATAAGGACCACAGACCCTGATGATATTATGCTCAAGTATATCGTACAAAATACAAAGAGAGCTGAGAAGGCTTCTGCTACAATTTTAAACACATTTGAAGAATTAAGAGCATGATTCTCTACAGGCCCTTTTATCATTTGTGTCTCCAATTTATACAGTTTCGCCTTTACATTTTCTTGAAAATCAAGTTGATGATGAGAGTTTAAAGGTTCTTGGATCAAATCTTTGGATTGAAATGCCTGAGTGCCTTGAATGGCTTGATTCAAAAGAGCCCAACTCAGTCATTTACCTAAACTTTGGAAGCATCACAACCATGACACAAAGCCAATTAGTGGAATTTGCTTGGGGGCTTGCTAATAGCAACCAAAAATTCTTGTGGATTATAAGGCCTGATTTAGTCTCTGGTGATTCTGCTATGCTGCCATCTGAATTTTTGGAGGAAACGAAAGAAAGAGGATTGTTAACCGGTTGGTGCAATCAAGAAAAAGTACTTAACCATCCTGCCATTGGAGGGTTCTTAACACATAATGGTTGGAATTCAACTCTTGAGAGTATATCTTTTGATGTGCCTATGATATGTTGGCCATATTTTTCTGATCAACAAACAAATTGTTGGTATTGTTGTAGTCAATTGAGCATTGGCATGGAGTTAAAAAGTGATGCTAAGCGACATGAAGTTGAAAGCATGGTGAGAGAATTGATGGTTGGAGATAAGGGAAAAGAGATGAGAAAGAAGGCCATGGAATGGAGCAAAAAGTCTAAAGAAGCTACTAATTTCCCAGGAGGATCATCATACATGAATCTAGATAAATTGATCAATCAAGTGTTGCTTTCCTAGTGGGGCGCACCGCTACACCCGAGAGTTTACCAGTTGGTTGCAGGAGTTTACTCGTTGGTGGTCAAGTTTCGTCTATTGGATTTGTTAGGAATAATGCCCAAATGCCAATAAATTGTATTTTAGAATTATGGATAATGTGTTATTTAATTTATTAATTCATTTAATATGGGCAGTTTATTTATTTATTATAAATGTTTTGATTGAATAAATAAAGTCCTTAGAATACTATTTATAGATTCTATCCTTAGGAGTAAGGATATGGGTGACGGAATCTATAATCATTAATATATTCTAAAAGTTGTCCCTGATCATAGGATAAACTAATTGGGCGTTAGTTTATCTAGATAGATCGGATTACAGTCTACTAATCAAATTATATGAGATATCAGTTTGAGCGATTTGTCTCAAATCGTTATAGTAAATGTATAAGTACTTATTGTGACAGAAAAAAGCTAGCACAATTTCATCAGTCAGAAAAATATATAGGGTTTCTCTAGAAACCTAGTGGGGGTAGAAATCCAATTAGCAAGTGCAGATTCTGTGTGGATCAATCTTGGAGGCTTCACACGTGGGGAGCTTGATTCAGATTCTACATTGAATTACACTTCAAAAGGTAATCCTAAAACTATTGCAGATTTAATTAAATTAAATTAAATTATTATCTGATTTAGATCTGCATAATTAAACATGGATAGATACATGATATATTGTTTACTGCGCAATTATTTTAATTGTCATGTATATTTTTCAATAGTGGTATCAGAGCCAGGTTCATGTTTCTTATGCGATTTAACGTTTATGGCATAATTTCTTATATCTCTTATATTTAAAATTAAAGTTTTTTTAATTTTAATAAAATTATAGCCCATTAGTTTCTTCCCAATATTATGTGAAAAATTGTTTTGCATAATTAGAAATTTTATGAAAAAGGTTTTTCTAAAAATTTCATTGTTTTGTTTTTATATATATTATATATTTTTCAGATTTTTTTTGAAAAAAGTTCAAAAAAAAAAAAAAATTGAAACCCCACCCACCCCAGGCAGTGGCGCCACCGTTGCCAGTAGTGGCTAGGCCACTGCCGGCAGCTGCGCACGACACTACTGTGGCAGCAGCGCTGGGCACTGTTGCCACAGCGGCGCCGAGGGCGCCGCTGCCTGCCCTAACAGTGCTGCGGCGCTGCTGCCATAGCAACACCGAAAGGCTGCTGTACACGTTGCTACTAAGGCAGCAAGCACGCTGCTTTGCAGCGCTGCTGCTAGGCAGCGGCAAGGCAGCCACCATGGATGCAAGGTGCAGCCATGGTGGAAAAAGGTAAAAGGAAGGAGGGAGGGAGGGAGGGGGCGCACAAAAGAGGAAAAGAAAAAAAAAAAAATATATATATATATATATATATATATATATATATATATATTTTAGATCTAGGGTTTCGACCCAGATCTGAATCCAAGTGGGGATTCGGATCCAGATCCAAACCCATGACCCAAGGGTTGGGGTTCATGGGTTGTGGGCTTGTTATTGTTTTATTTCTTTTATTTGGGCTATTTGTTATATAGGCTCTTTGGGTTGTTTTTATTGTTGGGCTGAGCTTATTTTAATAAAAGGGTTGGACTGTTTTATTTAAATTTAGCCCAAAACTTTATTTTAATAAAAACCCAATTTATTTAAAACTCTTAATTTTAATTAATAAATTGTTTATTAATTATTTTAAAAAATAAATAAAAGAGTTTTTATTTATTTTAAAATATGAGATATTTTGCTTATTTAATAAATAGTTTATTAAATTTAGACAACTAGATATAATGAAATTATATCAAGGAAATTAATTATGCCATATTCGTGGATTACCTATTGTATTTATGATTGAGTGCTTGGATGATCATGGACTAGAATGGATGAATGAATGGTGAATGAATGAATGAATGTATGTTTATTTATTTATTTATTCATTTGGGTTTTATGTAAATTATTTAAATGGGGCTTGCATGCCTCTTACCCATTTTGATAATGTAAAACTCATATTCCTATTTATGTATCCCACTAGATTAGGAATTTATTTACATAAATGTAACAAGAAGATCAAGTAGGACGCATCAAGGAGTTGGTGGACCCGGTTCGCAGAAAGAGTTTTGTGAAGCCCAACAAGGAGTAGCCCAACTATTGGGCCCTAATTTTATTTTAGGAATTCAACCCAGTGGCTTGGGTAGATAATGCTCCTAGTCCATGATCATCCTATTTATTTACATGCATTTATTTATTATGCGATATATATTTCAAATGAATGGATGGTTCTAGTTTAGTTTATGTGATAAATTGAAACCAGAAGCATGTGAAAAGTGATACCTTAATTAAAGACCGACAAATCTTCCCACTCTAAATATCAAGTTAATAATGATGTAATCTAAGAGTAGATTATATCGTTGCCTTCCATTATCATTGATTAGTTTATGTGTTAGGCAAGTGAGTAGTTGGATGTGGACACATAGGGGCTATTTATTTGTATTAATATGTAAATTAAGTCTATAAAACATGAGATGTAGGAGAATTTGGATTCTTACTGGCTTCCAAAAATCTATCATGTGAGGGGTCGGTATTGCATTGATCCAAATTTTTTAGGATAATGGGTTTGACTTAAACAATTCTTAGATACCAAAAATCTATAATATGAGGTCAAGAGAATTGTAGGCAAGTAAATTGGGATTTGTATGTGATGCATTGAATAAGGTGGCATTCACTCATTCGTCTTTGTATCACCAAGAATCTATAATGTGAGGTGAAACAAAAATTAATGGGCCCCCCAATCCACTAAGAAAATCATTTATTTGATTTTCTGTTTTCTCTTAGGGAAGTGTGGAATTCAAAAAATTTAGTGGGGGTACTATTTGATTTAAAGACCCAAGTCAAGTAGTTAATAATACGTTATCTAATTTTAATTAATTATTTTCTGCAGTTACATGTCAAAAATGAATCCTCTTGCAACTATCCTAGATAAGAACTGTTTGACTGGACCAAACTATGCTGACTGGTTCCGTAACTTGAAAATCATACTGAGTTCTGAAAAGATTGAATACGTGCTTGATGGTCCACTTCCTAAAGAGGCTCAAGGGGCATCTGAAGAGGAACTGGAAACCATTAGGAAATGGCGTGATGATGCGTTGAAAGTCAAAAGCTACGTCTTGGCTTCAATGACAAATGTGCTTCAACGTCAACACGAGAATATGGAAGATGTCACTGAAATCATCAAACACTTACAAGAGTTATATGGTGTAAAGAACAGGGTTGCTAGGTATGAGATATCTAGGGAATTGTTCCGATTAAGGATGAGTGAGGGATCATATGTCAATACGCATGTTCTTAAGATAATCAGTTTGATTGAGCATCTTGAATCCTTGAATTTCTCTATGGATTCGAACTTGCAGACTGACCTGATACTTCAATCTCTACCTGAATCCTTTCATTCCTTTATTGTCAATTTCTAGATGAATGACATTGAGCGCACCTTACCTCAGCTCTTGAATATGCTGGTTATATATCAAGGGCAGATGAAAGGAAAATGTAAGGAAACTGTGTTGGCATTTACCTCTTTTTCATCTGCTAAGAAGCAGAAAAGGAACAAGAAGAAAGGTAAAAAGGCCCCTCAGGGCAAGCCTACAGGAGGCGTGTCCAAGAAGAAGAGGAAGGTTGCAAAGCCTGGAACTTGTTTTCACTGTGAGAAAGAAGGACATTGGAAGATGAATTGTTCAGAGTACCTCAAGAGTTTGACGGGAAAGGGCAAGGCTTCTGCAGGTATGCCTCGATTGCTCATGTTTGAGATTAGTCTTTTGATTAATCATGATTCTACTTTATGGGTGCTAGACTCTGGCGCCACTTCTCATATTTGTACTTCTATACAGGAACTGAGGAGAAGTAGAGTTTTGGGAAAAGGCGATGTGATCCTGAAGGTGGGAAATGGAGCAATGGTTGCTGCGTTAGCTATTGGGACATGTTGTCTTACTTTGTCGTCTAAATTTACTTTAGTTTTGGATAATTGTTTATTTTTGCCAAATGCTTTGAGGAACATCATTTCCGTTTCAGTATTAGTTCAAAATGGTTTTGAATTTAAGTTTATGGATAATGGATGTTTTATTTATTTACGAAATAAATATGTTGGCACTGGAAAATTAATAAATGGGCTTTATATACTTGATATAAAGAAAGATGACAATAAAAATGAGCAATGCATGAATGTACAGACCTTTAAAAAGTCTAGAGATACCATTAATTCTAAATATTTGTGGCACTTAAGATTAGGTCACATAGGGGAAGCTAGAATCACGAAGTTGGAGAAAGAAGGACTTATAAGCCCATGTGGCCCGAGTCTATTCCCAACATGTGAATCTTGCATCCTAGGTAAACTGACCAAATCACCCTTTGTGGGACAAAGGCAAAGAGCTACAAATATTTTAGAATTAATACACACTTATGTGTGTGGGCCTTTTGGTGAATTGGCCCGAGGTGGTTTTGCCTACTTCATTACTTTTACTAATGATGTGTCTCGGTATAGGTATGTGTATCTTATGAAACACAAATCTGAATCCTTTGAAAGGTTCAAAGAATACAGAACAGAAGTAGAAAACCAAACTGGAAAAAAAGATTAAGGCTCTTCGGTCTGATCGAGGAGGGGAATACCTCAGTACTGAATTCCAGGAGTATCTCAAAGAAAATGGTATAATCGTATCATTGACTCCACTTGGAACACCTGAGCTTAATGGTGTGTCAGAAAGGAGAAATAGGACTCTATTAGACATGGCCAGATCAATGATGAGTTATATTGATTTACCTATTGGCCTTTGGGGCCATGTTCTTCTCACTGCGACATACATCTTGAATAGAGTCACTTCCAAATCAGTTGTAAGCACTCCTTATGAGATCTGGAGAAATAAGAAGCCCAGCTTTAATCACATTAGAGTATGGGGTTGTCCTGCTTACATTAAAAGGCTTAAAACTGAGAAATTGGAAGCGAGATCTGACAAAGTCAGATTCATTGGTTATCCCAAGGATTCATTGGGATACAACTTTTATTCCCCTACTGACCAGAAAGTCTTCGTCAGTAGACATGCCATATTCGTGGAGGAAGAGTTCATCCAAGAAGGTGGTTTGGGAAGAAAAATAGAGCTTAATAAGGGAAACATTGAGCAACCAATTGACTAGATAGAAACCCAGGATTTGATCCAAGATGAAACTATTCAAGAAGAACCAATTGCTTTACCACAAATACGTAAATCTTTAAGGACTGTTCGTCCCCCCACAAGATATAGCTACCTTCATAGCTAAGGACAAGAGTTGTTCACATTAGATGATGGTGATCATGTGGATGATCCCCTAACCTTGAAGAAGCTATTTCTGATAGGGACTCAGGAAAATGGCTTGAAGCCATGAAATCAGAGATGGATTCAATGCACACCAATCAAGTCTGGAATCTTGTAGACCCACCTGAAGGTATTGTACCTATTGGGTGCAAATGGGCATATAAGAGAAAGAGGGGTGCACATGGGAAAATGGAAACCTTCAAGCAAGGTTAGTGGAAAAAGGTTACCGTCAGAGATAAGGAGTTGACTATGAGGAAACCTTCTCGCTAGTAGCAATGCTCAAATCCATTGGGATTTTATTGGCTATAGATGCACACTATGATTATGAGATATGACAGATGGATATCAAAACGGCTTTTCTTAATAGCTTCATTGAAGAAGACATTTATATGGAACAGCCAATGGGTTTTGAATCCATGGGTAAAAGTCACAAAGTGTGCAAGCTAAGAAGATCCATCTATGGACTCAAACAAACCTCAAGGAGTTGGAACAAACGTTTTGACGAGGTCCTCAGAACATTTTGCTTCATTAAAAATGAAGACGAACCTTGTGTTTACAAGAAAGTCAGCAATAAAGCAGTTACATTCCTCATCTTGTATGTAGATGACATACTACTGATTGGTAATGACATTGGTATAATGACATCTGTCAAGGTCTGGTTATCAGGAACATTCTCCATGAAATACTTGGGATAAGCGACCTATATCCTAGGAATTCGAATCTATAGAGATAGATCAAAAGGATTGATAGGCCTTTCCCATAGTACGTACATAGACAAGGTGTTAAAGAGGTTTAACATGTAGGATTCTAAAAGGGGATTGTTACCTTTTAGACATGGCATTCATCTCTCTAGGACTATGAGTCCTAAGAGAGCTGAAGAAAGAGAGAAGATGAATAGGATTCCATACGCTTCAGCAATTGGAAGCCTTATGTATGCCATGCTGTGTACTAGCCCTGATATCGCTCATGCTGTAAGTGTTACTAGCAGATATCAGTCAGATCCAGGTGAGGAACACTGGATAGCAGTCAAGAATTTCCTGAAGTACCTGAATAGGACTAAGGATATGGTCTTGGTATATGAAGGAGGGAAATTGAAAATCGAGGGTTTCACTGACTCGGATTTTCAGTCTGATATGGATGATCATAAATCCACATCTGGATTCATTTTCGTTTGTAATGGATGAGCGGTCAGTTGGAAGAGTTTCAAACAGAGTACGACTACAGATTCCACTACAGAAGCTAAATACATCGCAGCATCAGATGCAGCAAAAGAGGCAGTTTGGATCAAGAAGTTCATCTCAGAACTCGGAGTGGTTCCCTCCATTGAGGTTGCAGTGCCTTTGTATTGTGATAATAATAGAGCGATAGCGCAAGCTAAGGAACCAAGGTCTTACCAGAAATCCAAACATGTAGAGAGACGTTACCACATTATCCGAGAAATTGTGGGAAGAGGCGACATAATGATGCAGAAAGTAGCTTCAGCAGATAACACTGCTGACCCGTTGACCAAGGCTCTAACTAAGCAGTCTTTGGATCGACACTTAGAGATGATGGATATGAGATACCATTCTGATTGGCTTTAGTGCAAGTAGGGGATTGTTAGGAATAATACCCAAAAGCCAATAAATTATATTTTGGAATTATGGATAATGTGTTATTTAATTTATTAATTCATTTAATATGGGCAGTTTATTTATTTATTATAAATGTTTTGATTGAATAAATAAAGTTCTTAGAATACTATTTATAGATTATGTCCTTAAGAGTAAGGATATGGGTGACGGAATCTATAATCATGAATATATTCTAAAAGTTGTCCCCGATCATAGGATAAACTAATTAGGGCATTAGTTTATCCAGATAGATCGGATTACAGTCTACTAATCAAATTATATGAGATATCAGTTTGAGCGATTTGTCTCATATCGTTATAGTAGATGTATAAGTACTTATTGTGAATAAGTAACTAGACTTGACCACCGATACAACGAATTACATGGAATGTCAATAATTCGTTGTATCATGTAATTATGCAATTAATCCTCAGACCTGAGACGCTACGATTAACTCATGATTAGGAATGTCATGATTTGCTGGTGCAGATAAACTAGTCCTAATCATGGATTAGACAATGTATTCAGTGGTTGTGATTTATTCCGTCATGGAGAAATGTATGTGTAGATACGGAAATTGTCAATTGGGTGTCCTATGTAATCTGATTAATTGAGTGACTTAAAATCATTGGCCAAGGTGGAATAGTGAAAATCGTTCCATGATTTATTCATTAGTCACTAATTAATTACGTTTTGGCGTATGGTCGAGTAAGAGAGTTTGACGACCTAATCCATAACTCTGGTTCGATCGGGATAATTAAGACAATAGGATTTGATTGCATATAAATTACTATTTGGGTTCGCTTGCTTGCACTTCATCTTTAATTGAGTAATCGTGACACACTGCTAGGTGTCACTCACGATTTGTGAATTAATTAGAAAGAGTTCTAATTTAATTAATTGGTTGAATTAATTATTTGTTGTCGATTAAATATGAACCCGAGAGGTCACACACAAATAGAATTTGTAGATTAATTGGATTAGAGAAAAAATTAAATTAAATTTAGGATTGTCCTAAATATTAATTTAATTGGACTCGTAGTAATTAGATGGTGATCTGATTAATATGGAGCCCAAGATTGGTAAGTTTAAGACCAGCCCACTTATGACTTAGGTCATATATGTTTCCTATATATAAAACTATTCTGACAGAGAAAAGCTAACACAATTTCATCAGTCAGAAAAATATATAGGATTTATCTATAAACCTAGTGGGGGTAGAAATCCAATTAGCAAGTGCAGATTCTGTGTGGGTCAATCTTAGAGGCTTCACACGTGGGGAGCTTGATTCAGATTCTACATTGAATTACGCTTCAAGAGGTAATCCTAAAACTATTACAGATTTAATTTAATTAGATCAAATTGTTATCTGATTTAGATCTGTATAATTAAACAGGGATGGATATATGATATATTTTATACTGCACAATTATTTTAATTGTCATGTATATTTCCCAACAGGATTCTCACGCCATTAAAAAAAAATGTTGATTTCCTAGAAATGTTTATTGTTACACAAAAATAATCGAACAAGTGTTTTATCTCTTTTTTTTTTTTTATATGAATAATCTTTCTTCGTTAATAAAAACCACACTATGAGACATGCGACATTTTGATCTTAATGTTTTTTATTTTCATTTATTCAAACGTATATATATCGTGTGTTTATCTTTTTCAAGCAATTATATTCTATAAAAAAATTTATTCTTTCGCTTTTTTATCTTTTTTTTTTTTTTATAATTCAAAGGAAACTTAAGTTGTACAATATATATTAAAAGATATCACTCACAAAAATTGATCTCGTAATTTCTCACAATCACTGCGAAGAACATGTTACTAAACCAAAGGCTTGTTGGTTCTTTGTGGATGTTGTAGTGTAATAGCAAAATTTGCGACGTGAAGATGGATTGCATCAAGCATGGCGAAGAATACGCAATGTAGTCGTTCTTTCCCCCTAAAGAGTAACGATAAATGAGCATCACTTAAATATTTTCTTTTGGTAGCATTGATGTTAATTTTAATTATCCCCTTGGTGACTACATTGAAATAGATTTTTTTTTTTTTTTGGTTGAAGTCAGCAAGAGCTATTCATTAACCAATCAAACTGTACAAGTGTCAAAAAAAGGTTACAAAGACAAACGTACAAAAACACAAAAACATAGATCACTCAATCACGTAGGATAGAGTCATGTAAGTTCCAAGCAATAACAATACTCCTATTCAAGATATGATGGCGAGAAAACCCCATTCGGACTAGGCTTCTACTTGACAATGTCTTTACTGCTTTGCGAATTGAAGCTTCTAGCATAGTGTAAAAGATTTATGATGTCAGGATCATAGTCTAATTGATTTGCTCAATGGGTAGCTTCAGCCACTGTGTCGAACAAGTCCAGTATTGAGTCCACATTCACAAAGTTCATCGGGGCTCCAAGATGGTGCCAATCATCAATCCAAAAGAGAGTTTTCTCCCCATTGTCGAGGGAATGTTTAATGAACTGTTTCACAATAGGCTTAAGTTGAAAGATTTTTCTCCAATTCCAAGCTGCATCGTTCGGAAGATCAATCTCTCAAATACTTCGACCCTTGAGCAAGTTTGCCTTCGTCCACCTCAATTAAAACCGAATCACGATCAGAGAGAATGTACCAGAAGTATCTCAAAATAGAGGCATGATTGACCTCCTCCAATTTACGGATACCCAGACCTCCTTCTTCTAATGTTGAAGAGATGGTGGCCCAAGCAACTCTAGCATGTTTTGATCTAGAGGAGTTGCCCTTCCAAAGAAAAGAAGCCATTCTCTTTCACTTCTTTAAGGACAACTTTAGGAAGAATAGTAATGTAATTTCAAAATTAACCAATTTAATCTCTATTGTTTTAAATTTTAATTTAGTTCCCATTGTTTTCATATAAAACTCAGATTATTTCTCAATGTATGTGACAAAATTCAAAATTTATTATACGTGTGAATACTATTATCGACCTTTCGTTGAACTAGTTATATTATCTTATTTTCACTCGTTGGGTTAGTGTAGTTGACTGGCCCCATTCCTGCAGGTCTTCAGGGAACTAGGCGCCACAGGGCGATCTGCACTAAGCTTGTGACAATCAGTATGAGAGCGAAGTTGTTGGCTCATTCAACAAGAGCAGGGACGACTATAGTTTGAGGAACCAATTTTGCGCAGCCATATGAGTACAATGAGGTTTCACGGGATGCTGATATGTTTTAATCGATTTGCAGAGATAGAGCCCAAACATTTTATATCATATTCACTTTATCTACACCAGAATTGCACTGAATTTGAGCATCAGCCATCGTGGGCATCATCAATCTTGGGCTAGCTCTTGTACCGAAAGGTGACTTTGAGGGAAAGTCTTCAATCAATCCGAACTGATATGAGTTTTTTGCATATTAGTAGGACCTACCGAACTGATATGAGTTTTTTGCATATTAGTAGGATCTACACGTGTAGGTCCTACCTATCATTTAAGAGACTTATATCAGTCTAGACTGATTAAAGTATTTTCCTGACTTTGATGAAACTTTCCATGCTTTTGGCTCGTAGGCCAAGTCCTTTCTTGTGAGCAGTTGGCTAGGCTATGCCAGTCTATATGCCTCCTGTTTAACAGCAGAACTTAACCCAATATCAACTCTATAATAGAAAATTGACTTTCGGGTTTAAATCATGAGCAGAAGCGAATCTAAATTTTTTTTTTTTTAGTGAGAATTATAACACAAATTTAATAATTATACGAATATATTTTTAGGGAGGGGTTAATTAATTTTTTAGACAAAAAATGCATAGTTATTAAAAAATTTATTGGGTAAATGTGGTTTGCTGCTTTCAATATATAGCGCTAAGTTGCATCCACCCATTATTAGGTGCTTTTCAGTTATAACACTCTAAATACTAAAATACGAAAGAGAAGTTGTGAAAATATTCTAGAATCATTTCTAACATAGGAGAAAATGTATCTGTGTTGATGGAATAGGAAAAAAGAACAAATTAATTTTTTATCGGTGAAAAAAGAACAACGTTGGAACATGATTATTCTCCAAGCTAACGTGTCTTTTCATTTGATATATCTTAATTAGTGGTTATCATATATGGCTAGAATTAGCTTTATTTACAAAAAAGATTTAAAAAAAAAATTTAAAAAAAAGTATTACGGATTTGAAATCCTGAAATAATTCTCATTAAATTAGTTTTCTTCGAAATCCATCTGAATTGCTAACTATTATTTATATTTTCGAATACTTATAAATTTCAAATCATCAACTCAATCATTTATGTTATTTAACAAAAAGTTCTTAAATTCATGGTTTTCAAGTGTAAAAGCTATAATATTTATAAATATTTAAAGTTCCCTTAGCAAATCTAAATTAAACAAAAAAATTCAAATGTAATCTAATTGGGCTCAAGTCGGCCCAACCCACTACATGTAGGTGGGTCGAGCTAGGGTCATATAATTTTTTACCTAGTCCATTTGAGCCCAAACCCATTTAAGCTTATGCCTAGCTCAGCTCGGCCCATGAGCCTAGCCCATCTCAGCTCATGAGCCCAGCCAAGTATAGGCCCATCTCGATCCCATATAAGGCCCATTTCGAGTCCAAATACGGTTCAACTTGAGCCCAACATAAATTAAGCACAATTAGAGTTTACTTATTAAAAGAAATTGAAATATTATGCTCTATGCATGCAATGTAAGTCGTAATAACTATTTATTTTTTAAACAAACTAATAAGTCGTAGTAAGTATTTTTTTTTAACAAACTAATAATAACAAGTGACAAATTTATTTTTTAAGTTGATATTAAATAACTTGTTATCAAATCTTTTTTATGATATTGCAAGTTTGTAACTTTAACCTTGGTTCATTATCTTCATATGAAGTTTTTAAATTGTTTTTCAGATAATTGTTAGTTAGATGGTGGTTGGTGACAAGTTTTTCTTACTGCATGGTGATTTTCGTGGGTTGGAAGAGGGAAAAGTGAAGTAGTATGCGTTTTTTGGGTGAAAAAAGAAGTGCAAGAAGCTTGTTTCCATTGCTATGAAAAAATAAATTTGTTTTTTAGGCTTGCTTTCAGTCTTCTGAAGGTAGAATGTTTTTTTTTTTTTTTTTTAATGTTTTGCTATTAGATTTGATAATTATTTGTAGCTTGCTTATTTTATGGCGTTTAATTTGTGTTTTGTGCTCTCTTATAGAAACCCCTTTTTAAAAAAAACTTATTTGAATTAAATTATCAATTCTTTGTGAGGATCTTGTGACTGAGATGTCACAAGTTTTTTTTTTGTTTTTTTGTTTAAAGAAAAATTAGTTTCTTCACGTGCCCTTGTTTCACTTTTTATCTTCAATTGCATATAGAAGCATGAAGAATTTTTAATTCATCTCCCAAGGAATAATATTTTTCCCAGTTCTTTTGATCTTTGGAGTTGTCTACAATTCTTTTCCACGAATAATTTTCTTAGCCTCCCAGTTTGTGACTTCAATAGCATTATTTTCATGCAACATTGTTAAGGTAGAAAAATGCTGAGTAGCAAATGGTTTTCACGCGTTGCCGGATGTCTGCAAAATAGAGAGGGTTCGGCGGGTCGTGCCCGCGTTAGCACTCCGATACTTAAGTTAGCCTGGTGCTTTAATGAAGGAAAAAAGTAAACAAAATATATAGGTGCCAATAATAAAAATGCAATTACATTTTCCCAATTGAATCTTCTCGTACTTATAGGTAGATGCCTACTGAATCAGGTAGGGAATAGTGGAGTAGTGGGGAGTTAGTGGGGGAATAACTGCATGTAACCATTAACTATACTTATTAATGGGGTTATAACTGATTACAACCGCCAAACGTGCTTTGCTATCGCGGAACACTACTATCTGTAACCTCTACCGAGCTCAAGGTCCCAAAATTAGACCCTCGGATGCCTCTTCACTTCATCCGACCCCCCAGGGGCTCTCACCATGCTCCATCCGAGCCTTGGGTGCAATCCTCGAGGGGTCGGATTTGTCTAACCCCTCATCTGAGGTGCCCAATGTTCTACATTTGTCCGCATTGACCCCTCCCAGGGGTCATTTTGTCATTTATACAAACCCCAAGGGTCTTACCCGTATCACGATGACCCCCAGTTCTCGGAGCTATGCAATGGGTCCGGGAACTGGTTTTGTCACCTCGGCTTCACCTAAATTGCGCGAGAGTTTACCTTAGAGTCGTCTCGTTTTCCGTGTAACTTATTACCAAACACCATTTACTGCAGCCTTGCCACTTGTCACAATTTGATGGAGTGCCTTTTGAATTCAAAGTTGATTTTAGAGACCCTTGGTTTTCCCTCTCTTTTTTACTCCTTTAAATACTTCTTTTGACCATTTCAAAATTCACTTTTCACCATTTCAAAATTCACTTTTCACCTAACTCTTTTTCAAACACTCTTCTATGTCTTTTTTTCCCTCTCTCGCCCACGGCTCAACACTTTGAACCTTCACACCATTTCGGCACTTCACTCCACTGCCTTGGGTGCCTTCACACCACTTCGCTTCACCATCTCGGGCCCTTATCCGAGCCCTTCTTTCAACTTTCTACACCCATTACTCTTACAAAATGGCGTCTTCCTCTTCCACTTTTTCCTCTAAAATCATGGAAGTCACTGTCACTCTAACTGCCGTGACTTAAGGCCTCGGACCCAGGGATAGCGCGCGCGCCGAGCCCTCGGTCACCGCTGCTCCGACGCTCTCAATACTTCCTCATCTCGGGGTTTCTATCCCGGCTCAACCACTTAGGTCCATTAGGTCTGATGAGGCCAGACCTTCGAGATCAACCCCTTCGAATCCTACTGGGTCTGAAGCCTCCCAGACTGTTCCCAGATGCGATCCTCATCCAGAGCTCTTACACATCACTCTAGAGATGATTCCAAGAATGCCCGAATCTCCTTTCCCTCCTCCCAGGGTCGCGACTCCCAATCCCGACCCAGAGGCTCGGACAGACTTTTCAGCCTTACGCTTCAAATACACCTTTGATGATCGTGATATGCTCGACCTTCGTAGCAGAGGCGTCTTTCCCGAAGGCTACGAGTACAGGGTTCCCAGACATCATGAAGTGACTTGCCGACCCAAGGTAGGGGAATTGGCATTACCCTACATCGTTCTTTGGTTTATTTGTCTTCCACTCCCAACTTTTGTTGTTCGTGTTCTCAACTACTTCGACATCGCTCATTGCCAGCTCGCACCAAATGGCTAGAGGGAAATAGTGTCCTTTTATATATGGGTCAAATCCCTCGGGCTTTCCCCGATACTTAACCTCTTCCGCCAATTCCATCAATTGGTCCACGATTCTAAAAACTCCAGTGTGTACTACTTTTCTCCTAGATCTCGTCACCGTCCGTTTACCAACTAGCCCTCTAGCAATCGTGGGTGGCACAACAAGTTCGTATTCGTCGCTCATCCTTTCAGATGGCCCGTCAAGAGTCTTTATAGGCTTCTGCCTGGTGCCGAGCTTGATGCTTACCTCGAGCCTCCTCTCCTGACTCTAACCGAGAGGCTCATGACTTCTTTCCTTCTCCGCCGAGCTCATCCCATACGTGGGGATTCCTTCCTGACCCATGAAGCCATATTAGCCTCGGGCCTTCATGATCGGCTGAGGGTTTCTGGTGTTGCAGCGAGGCCTTTGGACATTGTTCACTCTCCATCAAGACGAGCCTCTGTTGTCGAAGTTTCATCTTCTCCAATAGGCGAAACTCATGCAGATGTTCCGTTCTACGGCGAGGATGAAGGTAATGAAAATTTCTTTACATGTAATGTCATTTTAGACCTTTAATTCCACCTAGCTGATCTTTCACTCTCTTGTTACAGGTGTTGTCGAGCCTCCGATGCCCCCCGGCAATTCCAAGGCTGTTGAGGTCCGTGCCGCTAACGCCGATAACACTCATCCCACACCTGTTCCTCCTACCGAGACCTGAGAGATTGATCCTGTTATTGCTGCTGCTGTGGAAGCTCGGGTCGAGGCATGCCACGCTCAAGCCGAGACTCGATAAGCCCGAGCTGCTAAACGAACAGGAAAGAAGAAAGTCAAAGGGGGTCCTAAGAAGAGACGAATG
This sequence comes from Ehretia macrophylla, assembly GCA_037974665.1. Lineage (NCBI taxonomy): Eukaryota > Viridiplantae > Streptophyta > Magnoliopsida > Boraginales > Ehretiaceae > Ehretia > Ehretia macrophylla. Next base: position 41,880,636 of record CM075774.1, read on the forward strand.
AGGGTCATCCCATTAGAGTCTTCGTCCGAGCCCACCTAGTCTGAACCTCCTATCCTACAGGATTTCTCTTCGCCAACCCCCGAGAGAGCCGCTCGCAAATTGGAAGCCTTCAAGGAGGTTACCGCTCGACATGAAACTCCTTATTATGAAGAGGTAGTTGGCATTATGCCCAAGGATAGTGGGTTGGCAAGAGACGCACCACTCTTCGTGCCTGAGGCCTCTGCTCAGTCTCCTGCTAGGGCCTCTGCTTAATCTCGTCTGAGGTCCATCCCCGGCTCCTGAGGGTTCCACTCACACGACGAGTTATCTGCATGAACTTTCAAGAAAACAGTTACACCCCATCAAGCAAGAGGCCTTTGAAAAGGCTTGCCTCAAGATATTTTCTTTCTTTCCTTAGTTTCTCATTCACTTTTATTTCATTTGGGTTGTGTCTTTTTGACCTTGCTTGGTTGTCGCAGATGTCCATGGGTCTCAGCGTAGCCTACTGCTTTGTGGGGAGAATATGAGCGGCGGCTCACTGAGACGGAGGCTGCTCTTAGGGAGTCTGAGGAGTGCTTTAGGAGTTCTGAGGTCGCCATCCAAACCGAGCTTGCCGCTTCTCGCAAGGCAGTCATGATGGCTCGGGAGAAGGCCGCTTCAGCAAATTCTGAGCGTCGTCGACTCCAGAATAATTGGAAAGCTTCTCTGAGGGCTCAAAAAGAGGCCAAGGCTGAGCGCGAGAAGCTTCAATCTGAGTTAGAGGCATCCCAGATAGCTCGAGGTTCCGTGAAAACTCAACTTAGGGATTTGAAGGCCTCACTGGAGGATATGAAGACCCAGGCAGTGGAGGACTTCCGTAGCGGGCAGGGCTACAAGGATGATTTGAAGAAGTTATATGCCCGATCCGCCACTGATACTACTACCGATGTCACCGCTGCACTTTAGGCGAAACTTGACCGTTACGCTCAAAGGCATAGTTTAGTTATTAGGGAGAATATGCTTATTGGTGATTCATCGAGCTTTGAGGACGAGACCGAGGATAGTGAGGACGAGGGATAAGCATTGTATTTACTTTTTGCTTTTCTAGCTATAATGAAAACTTTTGTCTTTAATGAAAATAGGTTTTTTTTCTTTCAATTTGTTGCTTTTCCTTTTGCATTTGGTTCCTCTGCCGGTTCATGCCCTTGCCCTTAATTTCATATTCGTTGGCTTTGGGGGTCATGCCCCCGCATGCCTCAGGAATGGTGCCCCAGGCTCGGCCTTCGGGGATCGTGCCCCCAGGCTCGTTCTTTGGGAGTCGTGCCCTTCCAGCCTTTATTCCTTGGGGGTCATGCCCCCAGTTTTATGTCGTCCTAAGAATATCTCATTTCCGCAAGAGGTATGTCTCTTTTTCGTTAATTTTTGATCTCCTTCGCTGGGATTTAACTCTCTTCCATTATAATTATCAATAGAGCTTTGGATGGAAACATCAATTTTATTGCAGAGACATAATCTGTCTCTACACTATCAACATCTGAAGGCATCATCTGCCTTGCTACAAATAACGCCTAGAGACATAATTTGTCTCGATATGTACAACATCTTAACATTGAAAGAAAGAAGATATAAATAACAACTAGATAGTCAAAGAGAGGGTTACATGTAATATTTTCTTAGATGCTCTACGTGCCAAACATTTTTCAATTCCTTGCCATTGAGGTCTTCAAGCCTGTAGGTACCTGGCTTGACCTCTTTGACTATCTTGTACAGGTCTTCCCAATTTAGTCCGAGCTTTTCCTGATTCAGGTCAGGTCTGAATATTGTATTTCTGAGGACCAAGTCTCCTTCTTGGAGCTCTCTGCTTCTTACCTTCTTTTTGAAATGTCGGGCCATGGTCCTTTTGCCTTCAGGCATCTTTATTTTGGCCTTCTCTCTGAATTCTTTTACTAAATCCAGGTTTTCCCGTAGGGCCTGGTTATTAACTTCTTCTTCATATTCACCAACTCCTTGGCTCGCCGAGCCAATTTCTACAAGTAGGACAATATCTACCTCAAATGTCAAGCTGAAGGGGGTCTCGCCCGTTGACTTGTTTGGCGTTGTTCTGCATCCCCACAGCATCTCGGGCAACACCTCGGTCCATAGGCCTTTGGTTGCTGTCTGCTTCTTTCTCAAACCCTACAATATAAATTTGTTAACATTTTCCACTTGACCATTAGTCTGTGGATACGCTACAGAAGCAAATCTAAGAGAGATGTCCAGTTCCGAGTATTGTTTTCTGAAATAGTGACAATTGAACTAGGTCCCATGGTCTGTCACTATCACTCTCGGAATCCCAAATCTGCACATAATAGACTTCCACACAAAATTCTAGGCATTTCTATTTGTAGTATTGGCTACGAGCTCAGCCTCTACCCACTTAGTAAAGTAATCCACTGCCACGAAGCATTTGACCCTCTGACTTGTGCTCATCAGGAAAGAACCCAATATATCCAGACCCCATTGAGCAAAGGGATAGGGGCTCATCATCATCGTCAAGTCCACTGCTGGTTGCCGTGGGATTCTTGAGAATCTCTGGCATGTATCACACTTCTGCACCAGACGCCTAGCATCTTTATTCAAAGTCAGCTAGAAATACCCATACCTCAGTATCTTCCGGGCCAATGCCCTATGGCCTATATGATTGTCACAGATCCCCTTATGCATTTCCTGAGTATATAATCACCTTCACCCTTATCTACATACCTAAGCATGGGCCAAGTATACATTTTTTGATACAACTGCTTTCCAAGTATTACATACTTTAAGGCTCGGATTTTCACATTCCTCGCCTCTTCACTGCCTTTTAGTAAAATTCCCTTTCCAGGAAATCAACCATAGGTTGCATCCAAGACTGATTGTGATCCACCTGGGCTATCTCTTTACACTCCCGAACTATGCTTGGCTCGGACACCTCTTCCACCTCTATCGTCACTGTCCCTGCCACTCCCACTGCAAGCTTTGAGAAGACATCTGCTCTCTCATTCTCCGTCCGTGGAATTCGGTTGATTATAAAACCACTTAAACCAGCCACTGTGTCTTTTACTTTGCCCAAGTATGTGGCCATGGTTTCATCTTTGGCTTCATAGTCTCCGCTTATCTGACTTGATACCAATTGTGAGTCTGTGTGAGCCTCTATCAAACCTGCCCCCATCGTTTGAGCTATTTTAATTCCTGCAATGAGGGCGTCATATTAAGCCTCATTATTCGAGGCTTAGAAACGGAACTTCAACGCGAATTGCAACTCATCACCCTGTGGACCCTACAGTATAACCCCAGCTCCGCTGCCGTTCTTGCCCGAGGCTCCATCCACCCAAATCTTCCACGGCCTCGAACTATCCTCTGACGGCTCCCTGTGAACTCCACAATGAAATCTACTACATCTTGAGCTTTTACTGCAGCCCTTGGTCTGAATGTTATGTCAAATTGGCTCAACTCCACATACTACTTCAGAAGCCTTCCCGACGCCTCTGGTTTCTACAATACCTGCCTAAACGGTATATCTGTCATAACACATATGGGGTGTGCCTCAAAGTAATGTCTTAGTTTCCTCGAGGCCACAAGTAAGGCCAATGCCATCCACTTTACAGGCGGATACCTCAGTTATGCCCCTTTAAGTATTTGGCTGATATAGTAGACTGGCCTCTGCTGCTTTCCATCTTGCCATACCAATGCTGCTGCTACGGCCACTGCGGATACTGCTAAATACACATACAAAATTTTGCCAGGCTCTGTCGTAGACATTAGAGGTGCTGAACTTAAGTACTCATTCAGTTTCTCAAAAGCCTCTTGACATTCTTCAGTCCACTGAAAGTTTTTCAGTTTTCACAGAACCTTGAAAAGAGGGGCACATTTGTCTGCTGACCTTGCCATGAATCTGCTCAAGGCTGTTATTTTGCTTGTCAACTTCTGAACATCTTTTACACTCTTGGGCGACTCCAGATCTAGAATGGGTTGAACTTTCTCTAGATTAGCCTCGATCCCCCTCCGAATAACCATAAAACCCAAGAACTTTCTTTCTTGAACACCAAAAGCACATTTTTCAGGATTTAACTTGATACCGACCTTCCTCATTATTGAGAATGCCTCAAACAGATCCTTTATGTGAGTTTCTGCCCTCTTACTCTTCACCAACATGTCATCAACATAAACCTCCATATTCTACCCTAACTGCCCCTTAAATACCTTATCTATCATGCGCTGGTAACAAGCCCCTGCGTTCTTCAAACCGAATAGCATCACCATATAAAAAAATACCCCTCGGTCTATTATGAATGCCGTCTTCTTCTCATCTTCTGGTGCTATCTTAATCTGGTGTACCATTTGAAGACATACATGAATGACAGCATCTCAAAACCTGATGTGGCATCCACTATTTGATCTATTCTAGACAATGGGTAGCAGTCTTTCGGGCAACCCCTATTCAAATCTGTAAAGTCCACACATATCCGCCAAACCCCAAAAGGTTTAGGGACCATCACCACATTCGTCAACCATGTAGAGTACTCCACCTCACGGATATGCCCAGCCCTCAACAATTTGTTCACTTCTTCTCTGATTGCTCGGTTCTTTTCTACGTGGAAGACCTATTTTTTCTGCTTCACCAACCTGAATGCTAGATTTACATTCAACCGATGCACAACTATCCACGAATCTATTCCTATCATATCATGCATAGACCAAACAAATATATCTCTATTACAAGATAATAAATGAGTTATACCTTCAACTAGGTTTTGAGAAAGCTCTGTTCCGATCTGAACCTCTTTCCCTGCTTCTAATTCGACTTTCTATAACTTATTTGCTGACTCAGCTTTTTTCGGCTCCTGCCCCTTCTTGGCCTTCTTCTCGGGATCTCAATTAGTTCATTCTTTTCTTTCTGCAGCCACTGTAACGCCCCGAACCAACACTCTCATGCCTGCAGGATACCCCCTGGGACTTGGGCCCAAGCGAGCACCAAGGCCATGGCAAGTGGGCCCGGAAGCGCACTATACACGTATTATCCGCTTTGGGGCCATACCCCTCACGGTTTTGTCGCCTCCAACCTCCCAGCCACTGCTAAGAAAACGCGCGTACACGATACAAGGATGTTACCCCTTATATTAAGCAGCCCAAAGACCTCTGCGTCCGATGTGGGATATTACACCCTCCTCACCTTGGGGACCCAGCGTCCTCGCTGGCCATGCGAATGCGTCGGCTCTGATATCACCTTTGTAATGCCTCGAACCAACACTCCCACGCCTGCAGGATACCCCCTGGGACTTGGGCCCAAGCGAGCATCGAGGCCATGATGAGTGGGCCCGAAAGCGCACTATGCACGTATTGTCTGCTTTGGGGCCCATACCCCTCACGGTTTTGTCGCATCCCAGCCACTGCTAGAAAAACGCGCGTACACGATACAAGGATGTTACCTCTTATATCAAGCAGCCCAAAGACCTCCGCGTTCGATGTGGGATATTACAGCCTCAGGCAAACGGTATAACATTCTTGGGCTCTCCTCTGGTCCCCTCTTATTGTTATTATACCAGCTTCTGAAGGGAACTTCATTGCTAAATGATAGGTAGACACCACTGCTCTGAACTTTCCCAAGGCCACCCTTCCCAATATCCTATTGTAGGGTGACTCGCAATCTACTACAATGAAATCTAGCATCTCACCACGGCTCAGCTTGTCATGCCCGAGGATTACCTTCAGTGTTATCATACCCTCGAGTCTTACCTCTCTGTCGTTGAACCCTGACAAGGCTCCCTTCATCGCCCTCAAATGTTCCCTTCTCAAACCCATATTCCCAAATGTACTCAAGAACAGGACCTCTGCTGAGCTCCCTGTATCGACCATGATCTTGTGTACCACAACCCCACTGATATCTGCTGCAATCACCAATGGGTCATCATGAGATAACATTAGACCATCCAAATCTTTATCGCCAAAAGTGATATTTTCTTCCACTCTTGGTCTTTTCATCGAGGGGGCCCCGCGACCTACTCTACGGTAACCTCTCTTGGCTTGCAAGTTTTCTCCCCCTGAGGCCATACCCCCAGTTATCATGTCTATCTCTACCTGAGTGCGCACCATCTGAGCAGGCATCAGACTTCTCTCTCTCTGCCTTCTACCTTGGTTGTCTCTCTTGACATAGGCTTATAAATGTCTGCGCCTGATCAGGGCTTCAATTTCATCTTTTAAGTTCCTGTAGGCTTTAGTATCATGCCTAAAGTCTCTGTGATACCTGCAATACTTCTATTTGCCTTTGCGGCGCTCCTTCTCTGTCTTCATTTTCGGTGGATCTATGAGGTTCATCCGTGTCCGGATTTCTACTAGGATCTCAGATCTGGGCTTCACCAAAGGAGTATAATTATAGAACCTCTGCAGCCTCGGTGGTTCTCTCATTTCCCTTCATCTCTGTTCATGTCTGCCCTATTCTGCTCTTCTCTCTCTTTGTGTCACATGCGTTTGGTTATTCTGCCTTTTCTTCTTTGGGTCTTCCTCCTTTTTTGCCATTGCTACCTCCTCCACTTTGATGTACTTCTCTGCCATGGTCATCAGCTCTGTCATGTTCAGGGGGGTCTTCTTGGCTAAAAAAGCCTGAAGCAACTCGTTCGTTACTCCTTTTGTGAATGCTTGTATTGCGAACCTCTAGTCAAATTGCGTACACTGGAGGGTAGCCTCATTAAAATGAGTTGCATACTGGCAAAGACTTTCTCATTTTCTCTGTTTTAGTCCAAGCAAAGAAGTTGTGTGTCGGGTTGGCTTGATGGCTGAGGAAAATCTTCCAACAAACAATTCTGCTAGCCGCACATAAGAACTGACCGACCCTTCCTTCAACTCATCATACCACACCCTGGCCGCTTTCACTAGAGTTCCTACAAAAGCCTTACATACCCAAGCCTCTGGCAACTCCGTGAACTCCATTTTACGCTTGAAAATGGCCAGATGATCCTTAGGGTTATCATGCTCATCATAGGTGGAAAAATAGGGCTTCGGGACTTCATTGATGGCTCGGTTAAATGGATTTAGGCCTTTTAAAGTTCCTGCAACTGAGGTAGTACAAGTTGTACCCCTCTTTGGACGCTTTGTGATGGGACCTGTGCCGCTGTGTCCGAGCCCGGAGATGATCTTGTGGAGTTCTCTGCATCTACGTGTTTCCCCCAGTGTGAATCCGTCGCCTAGACTCCCTTGGATTGGTTATATTTCTGGCTGATTGGGTTTTCTGATGTGAAGGATTTTGTGAAAGTGCTTGTTGTGGCTGATTTTCTGAGTGATGTGGTGCGGGTTGAGGTGTTGGGTTATGAATGACTTCTTTAAACTCTTTTAGAGTTCGCAGAATATATCCTAAATCTGTCGGTAGATTAGTTTGCGGGACTGGTATTAGGGCGGTAGGATATTGCCACCCTACATACCACGCAAGCCCTTGCAGACAATTTTGAGAGTAAGTTGGCAGATAATTTGGGTACGGATTCGTGTATGGGTTGGTGTATGGATTGGTGTATGGCGGTCAGTTTCCTGTTGGTATCTCCACTCTTGGTGGCGGTGGATCAACCTGCCTAGGGTTGAAGGTCTCCCCTGGACAGAACTGCGTGTTGGGCTGTTCTATAGCCTCTTTTTCATGTACACTTGCTAAGCTTCGACTCCTTGTTGTAACCATGATGCAATCTTGTGAAAACTCAGTGGAGACCAAGAATCAGCCCTATGGTGGGAGCCAACCTGTTAAGGTAGAAAAATGCTGAGTAGCAGATGGTCTTCACGAGTTGCCAGACATCTGCAAAACAGAGAGGGCTCGGCGGGTCGTGCCCGCGTTAGCATTCCGATGCTTAAGTTAGCCTAGTGCTTTAATGAAGGAAAAAATAGACAGAGTATATAGGTGCAAGTAATAAAAATGCAATTACCTTTTCGTAGTTGAATCTTCTCATACTTATGCCTACTGAATCAGGTGGGGAATAGTGGAGTAGTGGGGAGTTAGTGGGGGAATAACTACATGTAACCACTAACTATGCTTATTAATGGGGTTATAACTGATTACAACCGCCGAACGTGCTCTGCTATCGCAGAACACCACTATCTGTCACATCCGCCGAGCTCAAGGTCCCAAAATTAGACCCTCAAATGCCTCTTCGCTTCGTCCGAACCCCAGGGGCTCTCACCATGCTCCATCCGAGCCCTAGGTGCAATTCTCGAGGTCATCCGAGGTGCCCAATGTTCTCCATTTGTTTGCATTGACCCCTCCCAGGGGTCATTCTATCATTTCTACAAACCCCAAGGGTCTTACCCGTATCAAACATAAAACCTTTATATAGGTGATGAATCTAACTTACATATATATGTATGTGCATGTGAGCATTTTATATTTATGTATGGAGATAATACTTTGGAGTTATTTATAGTAGTAATTTGTGTTTATTTATCTGTACTGTCAAAAGAAAAATACTAAAAAGAAAGAATTTTAAGGTGAGTTTTTTTTTAGTCTATTAAAGGTGAGTTGTCTTTCACAAATTATTAGCCCTAGAAAATCACTTTTTGAAATTGTATGTTAAAAAGGCCTCTACCATATATGGCATTGTTGAATATTTCATCGATTTCTTAGGAGAAGTAATGAATTATATAATATATACTGCATTCACAAATAAACGTATCACTTCACAATGTCTTTTCAGATGATGCGGAATTGACCTTGATTTTATGTTAATGAATTGACTTTCTTCCATTGAAGTGGAGAGCTTATGTGTGTATCATGCATAAGTGGATCTTAGGACTATATTAGAGTTTATGTAATTAATAATATTTATTGCAATTAATTAATACAAGTTGATTTTTATTATAAATAATTTTATTTATGATATTTCCTTAATGTATATTGGGTTTGGGGCAAGCTCAACTAGTATATATATATATATGTGTGTGTGTGTGTGTGTTTGTATATATATTAGTATAATTATATTAAAATTACATTAATAAAAAAAAAATGGGTTGACCTAACCCAGCCTAGCTCAACTCGCAACTTGTGATAGCGGGTTCATGGATCGAGCTGGGTCTATATTATGAGAAATAAGTCCAACCCGACTCAACCTACTAAATATCTGTATCGAGTCGGGTTTAGTGACCCATGATTCGGCCGGACCGTATCGGTCTGGCCCATATGCCAGCTCTATGTTATGTTATATGGATTTAACAAAACCAATCATTCTTGTTATAAGTTGTCTCATTTGTTAATGGGGTAAAAACTATTTTAGTCCCTGAAGTTTACTAAAAAACCCAAACTGGTCCTTGAGATTGACAAAAAGCCCAAAATGATCCATGTCGTTTAGTGATTGCCACTAGAATTAACTGGTAGAAGGGCATTTAAGGCATTTTTCCCTTCATTTTAAAAAAAAAACTAACCTTTTGTTTGGATCAAATGAATTCCACAAAATTTTACGGAATTCATTTGTAAATCTAACTTTTTATGTTTGGAAACACCATTTTAAAAAATTAAAAATCTAGGATTTTAAGTTAGTTCATTTCTTTTGAGGTGAAATTTACAAATCCATATTTTTTAAGTTAGTTCATTTCTTTTGAGGACAAAATTACTCTTTAGATTTTTCTTTACACTTAAAGTTTAACTTTAACTCAAATACAAAGATAAAAAAATAAAATATATTTCAAACCACCTCTCTCACCATTCTTCTTTCAATAAAACACGAATAAAATAATTGATCAACAAGTCAGGGTATCAACAGTCCATGTTAGTACTTGTAGATAGTTCAAAAGTTCTTGTTTATTATTCTTAAATTTTACTAATTCCAATAGAATAAAAGAGGAGTATTTGAGTAAAATATAATTTTTAATTTCAATTCTATATGTCAAGCAAATTATTGTTACAAACAAGAAAATTTATTTATAAATACAAATTTTCATATAATACATTTACAAATTAAATGAATTCTACAATACAAGTAATTCCAAACACTAAATACTGAAATGAATGGACGTGGCACTCCCTCATTTTGCTGGGAATCGAGGCAAATTAGATGGGATTTGACTTTTTTTTTTTTTTTTTTTTTTTAATGTTGTGCCTTAGCCCTTCTTCTTGTCTGAACGAAACACACACAAACCCAATGAACCCGCGAATGGCAACTCCAACATAAAAAATAATAATAATAAAATCAAGAAGCATTCTATGCACATTGAAGGCTCCTTTCTATAGAGATCATTTCCCTGGCATTTTTCATTCGTGAAATTGCTTCAAATTAAAGTGGTTAGTAGGGTTTAGGGTTTAGTTTTTGCTAAAAAATTTAATAATATTGTATATTATGATAGTTTAGGGTTTATTTTAGACATATTATGTTTGATTTTGTTATTTATTAGCTTCGTATGTTATTTATTTTAGACATATTGGAAATGCTTCTCTCGATAGTGATGTGGGATGAAGTAATTAATTGTAAATTTAATTATGGGCAGTTAAATTGGTATGAAGTAATTAATTGTAAATTCAATTATGGGCAGTTATATTGGAATACATTTTGGTGTGACGAGAATGAAGACACGAAGAGAAGAAGAAGAAGATGACAAGGTGGCAGAAGATGGTAATGGAAAAAGGCAGAAGGTGGCTTCACCCCAAAGGCTCGCATTTGACAATCCCCTTCTACCACTTGCTTCATATGATGATGATGATGATGATGAGGAAGAAGATGGTGATGGGAGGGAGGGGAATAGGGGAAACCAAGTGAACAATGATCGGAGAAAAGAGAAAAATGGTTATAATCATTATCAGGATGATGATGATGACGATGAAGATGATGAGGATCATGGTGGACAGGGGAGCACAGTGAGGCGTAATCGCACAGTTGAATTAAGGAGGGACTGTCCGTATCTTGACACTGTAAATCGCCAGGTAATTGGTTCAACTAGTATTATATTGATCAGAATATGTAATTATTCCCTTTTTAAATTCCACTAGTTTGCACCGTTCAACTAATGGGTTGAATTTGATGATGCAAAGTGTGGAACTGACATGTTCTAGTTGATGGAAATTCTTGTTCTTTCAGGTTCTTTTCAGATAGTATGAATGATCATGATAGGCTGCAAATATTTTCTCCTTCTCTTACTCCCCAGTTATTAATTGATTTTTCTTCTTCTTTGGACCAATTTAGCTGCAAAGAAACTATGTGGAATTATCCTGAATATATTATGATATTACTCGCGCTGGAATAAATAGACTGCCTGGATGTTTCTGTTCGATGGGCTTAGTTCTGTCCTCAGCCCCATACTTTTCTTCATTAGTCTGTATCCCATTCCTTATTCTGTTTTTGGGTTTTTGCAGGTGTTGGATTTTGACTTTGAGAAATTTTGTTCAGTCTCTCTATCCAATTTGAATGTGTATGCATGTTTGGTCTGTGGAAAATATTACCAAGGAAGGGCTCAAAAATCTCATGCTTATACCCACAGTTTGGAAGCAGGTCATCATGTATATATCAATCTTCGAACAGAGAAAATTTATTGCCTTCCAGATGGATATGAGATTCTAGATCCTTCATTAGATGACATCCGACATGTACTCAATCCAAGGTTTGTTGTAATCATATCTTAATGGTTAGCCTTCTGTTTTATTGCTTTTCATCAATTCTTGTTATTTTCTGAATTTGGTAGTATCGTGTTCTGTGGTTGGCTGGCTTGGCGAGTGTATAAACTGTCTCAAGCATGTATATCTTCCATGCAAATGTGCCAAGCAGTTGTGTTTTCCCCACTTCTGAATCTTTTAGGTTCACTTTGATGTGACAATGTGAAGTACAGAGTCTTGATGTTTATGATTCTGCATGGTAAAGATCATACTCTGTCTTCCCTTTGCTAAGATAGGTGTATACTCCATTTTAAGTTAGTGTTTTTCTGATGCCATAATACAGGTTTACTAGAGAGCAAGTTGAGTTGCTTGATACAAACAAGCAATGGTCTAGGGCTCTTGATGGGTCTGATTATCTGCCTGGGATGGTATGTCATCTGAAGCTGCTTTGCTTTCCTGCTTATTTGTTTATGACTATCAACTCTTCTCCAAGTTTAGGTTCTCTTTTTATCATCAATCTAACCTTAATTTGATTCTCAATATTTTAAGGTTGGGCTGAATAACATTAAGGAGACTGATTTCGTTAATGTCACAATTCAATCTTTGATGAGAATCACTCCCTTGAGAAACTTTTTCCTTATCCCGGAAAACTATCAGCACTGTAAGTCTCCACTTGTTCATCGATTTGGAGAGCTTACCAGAAAGATTTGGCATGCGCGTAACTTCAAAGGACAGGTTTGAGAAGAACTGTTAATAGTCAAATATTTGTCAACTTTCCAATCATGGCTTTAATGTTTTTATGATAATGTCCATGTGCAGGTGAGCCCTCATGAGTTCTTGCAAGCTGTTATGAAAGCCAGTAAAAAACGCTTTCGGATTGGTGCACAATCTGATCCAGTAGAATTTATGTCCTGGCTCCTTAACACTTTGCACTCAGATCTTAAAACTTCAAAGAAAAATACCAGCATTATTCATCAGTGTTTTCAGGTATCTGCTTTGTGGATTAGGTGAAATCCTTTGTCCTATACTCCTTATGCCTTTTGATTCTCATGGAAGAAGTGTATTTTTCTTTTCAGGGTGAACTGGAGGTTTTTAAAGAAACCCACACCAAACCTATCACTGAAAAGAAAGAAAATGGAGATGCACAAACTAATGGCAATGGGGAGGAGGGTACTGAAACAGGTAATGTTGTCATGGAGACCAGCAGGATGCCTTTCCTAATGCTTGGACTGGATTTGCCGCCGCCACCCCTTTTCAAGGACATTATGGAGAAGAACATAATTCCTCAGGTGTGTATCTTGATGTCTCTGTTTATTTGCTAATCCTGTGTACAGTTCTATATTGGTGTCCTTGTTCTCATCTGTCTTAAAAGCTTGCTACTAGTTTCTTAGATCTGGGGATGCACGGGTTCTCATTAATGTCTCCTTCTCACTTGAACTCTTTATCATGACTGATATATATGATACAAAATAATATAATTTGGTTTGATAGTCTTAGGTGGCTGTTTGCTTGTCTGCTATCAATGCTTATTCTGAGTGGACAAAGATTTACCCACCTCTTCCTCTGGAGTTGGCCGTCTTCGTTTTCCTCTCAGACCTCAAATAACAGCTTCCGATGCAAATATTAGACATGACTTATCAAGTGCGATGGAGACATTGATCATCCCCTGGTTGAAATCATTCTGTAGTTTGCAATAAATAGGTCTAAGATCAAAGTTTCCCACTGCGTATAACTAAGCACAATTGCACTAAACATTAATCACCTCCCTAACAGATAGAAAAGAACAGAAAATGTTGACCCTAGGAGGTAGGACCTATGTATTGCAAAAGTCAATACGCATTATGGAACATACCTATGTTGGACACTTGCCACTCCGACAAGGATGTGGTATGCTTCTAAACGGATAGCACCAAGTTAAACAATGGCTTTATTGTGTTTATTTTGTTGTATTCTTATCTGAAATGGACAGAGTCGAGTTTTTATGTGCTCTCTGATGCGTAGAACAATTATGTCTCTCTGATGCATACAACAATTACGTTTCTTCGTAAAAAGTGTGACTATCTTTCCTTATCCCCAGATCTTGTTTGTGAAGTATTGGACGAATCTGACACTTCGACGCATATCCATATCTGATACTCTTACTTGAGTCAGTGTAACATAGGATGGTATGTTGAAGGTGATGTCAGAAAAAGTCAATTTCTAGGGGGACGAGCTTCCTTCGATGACATATGGAGATTGGCAATGGTTCTATATTCTTGCACACAATGATAAAGAGAGAAATATCGCCCGTCCCCACTGCAGAGGTGGTGGGCGGATTGGGGTGGATGTTGTCTTCTATTCTTTTGCATCTTTACTGTGTAAGTGATTTATGTCTAACAAAATGTGAGTGCTTGTCTATGATGAAGAACAGCTTGTTAATAGTGATATAATTTGAGGTGCAACTTTTAGGCACATGTTGTTTAATCTCCAAGTACCCTATAGAAAAAAGAACGAGACCTTGGTTTCTCAATTAGAGATTGTCTGCATTGCGGTGGGCATATTTTGTTTGATTGAAGGTATCTGGTACTCGTGACAGTTATTTCATGGTGAGTTACCAATATCATGGTGAGATGCCTATTGAAGGTAGGCACCTTTCTATGTGAATTATGTCTCTCAGTATATCCTAAGATTTTAGCGTGCTTTCTTCTCGAGTGTGAAAGTTTTGCAAATTTGTTCTTTAGTGTGTCTGGAATGATCCTACTCTCCTCTGCTGCACTTTCGTATTTGCTTCTCACAGTAGTAGGTTTTGATGAAGTAAATGCAGCATCAGAGAATTTCTTGCTTGTTTGTTCTAGGAAATCTTTAATATATTTGGATATAATGTTAAAGTGATCTGAAATCCTTTTCTGTATTATGTGAAAAAACCAGTAGCATCTAATTTCTTATAAAAAATGTACATCGGACGCTACCTGAGTTATACAGGACTTAACTTTTTGGTACTGCAATGCTTTTATTAGGTTCCACTTTTCAACATACTGAAGAAGTTTGATGGTGAGACAGTGACTGAAGTTGTGCGGCCTCATATGGCAAGGATGAGATATCGTGTGACAAAGCTGCCACAGTATCTAATTATCCATATGCGTCGTTTTACGAAAAACAATTTCTTTGTGGAGAAAAATCCTACCCTTGGTGAGTACTTATAGTTACTACTTATGCAAGCATTGGATTGGACCTACATTTCACTCATTTTATATGGTTTCTACACCTAGGTACCTTATTGTCTCGAGACTTTCATACCATCAGCATAACTACTTATATGCATATGATGCAAAGTGCAAACATAAAAATACATGCACACACACACACATACACATACACATATACATGTAGTGTAGATCAGCAGCAAGAGTTGAAATTTAATTTCTGCATTAAGCAACTATATATATATATATATGTGTGTGTGTGTGTGTGTGTGTGTCCAATCATTTGTTTCTTTTGAGAACACAAGCTCCCTTCTGATGAGTGACCCAATTCGTCAAAAATAAAAAGGAAAAAGGAGGAATGAGGTTCTGTTGCCCTCATCATTATTAATGGTGGATTCTCGGGGCTAAGGTCGAGATTGGCAAAATTGAACCTAAGTTTTATGTTGTGTGCTTGTGATGTGCTCAAGGGTTTGCACTGTTGATGTATCATATTGGAATTATCATTTTCAAGGACAGGCTATAGTAGAGAATATTATCTAAATAAAGCTGTCTTTCTTTTTCTAGACTCAATTTTGTAATAGCCTAGTTGAAAGAACAATTGTGGGTTGCTGATGGAACAGTATTTAAATCATCAGCATGTTTCTACAGTGTATTAAAGACTTATCTCGAGTCTGATGTTCCGATTTTGTGCATGATTTCTATGCCCTTGAGCTATGTTTATTTCTTGTACGAGATGGGGGTATTCATTCACCTCTGGCATGTAACTAATCAAGTCCTCAGTTGTTCTCTGTGTCTTTGGACTGCCTACGAATAGCACTGATGTGGAAACTAGATTGCCTTGACCTTGTTCGAAGGGATTCTGTGATTTGTAGTTCATGTCCTTGATATATCTGAATTGTTTGTCAATAATGGTGATGCAGAAACTGGGTTGATCATCTTCCCCTGGTTGAAACCATTTTGTAGTTTGCAATCCATAGGTCCTATTTCCTAGGGTCAAAGTTTCCTGATGCATAGACTTTTTGTTTTCTTCCTAATAGAGATTTTACTCGACATCCAATGTTTTGTACTTATAGCTTTCTGGTTTGTTTTTCAGTTAATTTTCCTGTGAAAAATCTAGAGCTGAAAGATTATATCCCACTGCCAGCACCCAAAGAGAATGAGAAACTCCGCTCCAAGTACGACTTGATTGCCAATATCGTTCATGATGGTAAGCCAGGGGAAGGATCCTACAGAGTGTTTGTGCAGCGGAAGTCAGAAGAACTATGGTAATCATACATCACTGCTGATACTATTTAAGGTTCCAGAAATGTTATGATCCTTTAAACTTGTCAAGTCTCTCATTCACATTCACTGTTTCATCTAGGTATGAGATGCAGGACCTTCATGTTTCAGAGACACTTCCGCAGATGGTTGCACTCTCCGAGGCCTACATGCAAATATACGAGCAGCAGCAGCAGCCGCAACCACAGCAACGACATTGAAGATAAATTCCAGTTATGGAGGTAGCTTACCAATGTCATACGACGATGTTGTTAAATATTGCTTTCATAGATGTGTACACCGAGAAAGAAGATCTGTCGAGTCCTATTCCCATGATATCTTGACGTCTCATTTTCCATTCTGCAAGTTCTACAGGTTTTTGCATCTCAAGCTCTCAGTGATTTTCCTAAAATAAATTTGAGGCTTCTTATAAATTACGATGTCGATTTGGTGCTGAATTTTGTATGCATATTCTTATCTTTTGTAAAATCACTGGATTTAGTCATATGAAAAGTTGATTACGATTAATAGGACATTATATGTGATGCACACTACAATCTCAAAGTGCTTGACAGGAAATTTTGAATTACTAGATTTAAGACCAATTTGAATTCAGCTGTAACGAAATGGAAATGGTATATTTATTTGATTCAAAGACCAGAGGCTCCAATACTTTCAAGTAATCCATTTGGTTCAAATGATGATTTAATTATTCCCAAGCCAGTCACTGTACTACCTTGCTGTAAACCATCAACGCGTAAATTTAGAGTGATCTATCAGTTTTTCACATGATTGGTGGTGTTTACACGTGTAGATCTTATTAATATGTGAAAATTTGATTTGGTTCGAACGAAGAATTTTCTCTTGATATGGAGAGTATGTCATCTATTGCTGCCATGTATATCCGTTTCATCGGAATGTGGAATCCACTTTTAATGTGAGTGTCGTTTGGGCCGGACGGAGGTATATTCGTGGCTTCCCAACTTCAAAATCCTCATTTTTGCCTTTGAAAAAGGCCCTCTCTGACCCTTCCATCTCTCTCCTGCATTTTGTTTCTGTTGGTTGCCTCCCTATCGAAATCCAACCAAGTAAACCACCAAAATCCAAAGAAAATGGTGAAAACATCAGCCGAAAAAAACCCTTCTCAGAATGGTCATTTTGAGAAAGATATAATTCATCAAAACTTGAGAAAAGGCCAAAAATCACCTTTGAATTATGCTGTAAAGGGTCTACTTTTGGCCTTGTTTGTGGAATTTTACGATTATAGTGAACACCTACATTCAAAAATCATTCTGGTCATCTATTGTTTCCACATATACTTTAGCTTAGAGCTCATGCTAGCCATTAGTGCAGTCTTGGCCCGTGGCCTACTTGGTGTAGAACTTGAGCAACAATTCAATGAGCCTATCCTCTCTTCATCGTTACAAGACTTCTGGGGTCACAGGTGGAACCTTATGGGAAATCAATTGCTTCTTTTTGCTTCATGGGGTGTGTTTGATGGTTGAGGTAGCTGCGAAGAAGGCATTAGGGGTCAAGATTCATGTGCCCAGATTTATGAGTACGATGTTGAATGTGGCATTTTCTTTTTTTTTCCTTCCAAGGGAGACACAAGACCAGAAATAAAAGACACATACACTATTACAAATTTAGGGGACAACTCTCCCATTTTGTCTTTCTCCACAAGATTACGAAGAGTCGTCTCTGGTGGTTGAACAAAATTGTGGCTGCCGATGGACATTGTGAGTTCAAAGTTGACAAGCCAATCCACACACTTGTTGACTTCTCTATACACATGAGTGACTGCGGCATTTTTTATGGTCACTGGTTTTTGGCTGATTTTTCCACAGCTGTTAAGGTGTAAAGCTCATGTTATAGGGTTTGAAGTGTATGCAGCCCTGGGTGCATTTGTGAGAGATGTTGGCAAGGCCTTGACTTCAACATCTTCAACAAGTTAATCAATTTTGACACTTTCTATTAGTAAATTTCTCGCTCGCTATACGAGAGGTTGTGAGTTCAATTCTCACTAATTATATATATATATATATTATTGTACGATTTTATATCTCCTTTAAATCAAAAGAAAATTGTGCAAATATACCTATATCAGATTTAGGCTAGTCGATGTTGAAGGTCCATTAATAGACAAATCCCATTATTATGTTAAATGTATGGAGTCGGGAGCACTTTGAGTGTAGATAAAAGACTTGTTCATGTTTCATATTCAATAATTTTTTTGGACCTAATTTCAATAAGTTTTATGTTTGACTAATTTAGACCATGTATTATTTGAGCGGAACAATATGAACTCAAAAGAGTTTTAGAAAAGGTTTTTCTTCATTAAAAATAAAAAAATAAAAGTTTTGTTAAACGCAGTTTAATTT
This sequence comes from Ehretia macrophylla, assembly GCA_037974665.1. Taxonomy (NCBI): domain Eukaryota; kingdom Viridiplantae; phylum Streptophyta; class Magnoliopsida; order Boraginales; family Ehretiaceae; genus Ehretia; species Ehretia macrophylla. The sequence goes on from CM075774.1 coordinate 41,898,983, forward strand.
AGACCATATATTGTTTGAGCAGCACCATATGTATTGTTGAGTAGAGCGATGAGTAACAACTCATTATGATCAAATATTTCAAATTTAAACTTATGTCTCCTCATTACAAATATTGTCTAACTTTTAATTGATGTGAAACATACGTTAAATCAAAATGATACATAACCAGATTTATAATTGGGTAAATATCACTATACTCCCATGTGAAATTCATATATATCAGTCCGCCCTCCTGTGTTTAGAAAACTATCAAATACCCCCTATATTTTTTGAAACCAGACACACCGCCGCCCTCCGTCTATTTTAAGCTATCACCGTTAAAATTTTTATTAAAATGACATTTTTACCCTTATATTATACATTTTTTTCCTTTTCTTTATTCTCTCTCTTCCCGTTCTTTTCACCCAAAAATAATTAAAAAGAAATTATCATCCCCCCCCCCCCCCCCTCCCCACCACCACAACAAACAGCCCCCTACCCTCAGCGTCCCCTCCTCCCCCGTGTGCGTGCTGTGTGTTTTCTTCATTTTCTCTTTTGGTCTAATCACTAAAACATATGTGCGTGCTGTGTGTTTTCTTCATTTTCTCTTTTGGTCTAATCACTAAAACATATGTTGTTATTTACTTGAAATTATCACCAATACAACACCCAAGGATTCAGAAACAATTTCTGCTGATGAAGGAAAAGCTGTTAATGAAGTTTTAACCTGCAATTGTCAAATTATGAGCATCGTGAAGTGCTTCGTGTGCGTATTTTGTGTGTGTGCGTTGTGTGTGTTGTGTGTGCTCTATTATGAGCATCGTGAAGTGCTTCATGTGTGCGTTGTGTGTGTGTGCGTTCTGTGTGTGTGGAGAAGATGAAATTTTTTTTTTCAAATTTGTTTGGATAATGATAGGTACAAGGGTATTTTAGTCAATAACTTAATTCATATAAAATCAAAAAACACACCTAGCTGCACTAATGGCGCCTGGAATGCACTCTGGATGGAAAACGACAACAAACGAAGGAGGGCGGAGTGATATTTTTTAACAATCATAAGGGGATTTTTGATAATTTTATGAATACAGGGGACAAATGAATATATATAAATTTTACACAGAGACAGAGTGATATTTACCTTTTATAATTTTAAAATAAATTAAATATAATTTTGTTTAAGTCAGTTTCTCATTACCAAGGAAAGAAAAAAGAAAAAGGACTGCAGATTACAGTGAAACTGTAAAACAAGTTTTCGCATTCTTCGAAGTTCATTGAATTTTACCAAAAAAAAAAGGTTCATTGAATTTGCATCTTTGTAGGCACTGATGTAAGTGCACTTTCGGCAAGCATAAAACAGTGAAGCTGGCGTTAGATTTTGTTCAGCAGATAATCTGTTAGGATAAATACAAATGATTAAATATGCACGTGGTTAAGTTTCTGATTTATGTGCAGATATTTTTTAATTTTTGAATAATGTTAATTACAATGCAACTACCCCCCTCCTCCCCCCCCCCCCCCCCCCCCCCCCACACACACAAAAAAAAAAAAAAAATCTACTTTTTCTGACCTCAAAAAACATTTGAAGTCCTAAATTTTTAATTTTTGACCACTTTGCCAAGACCTCATTTACGATTTTCCAAATAAATTAAACTACCATAATTTTTGACATGCCAAGTGACTCGAGGAACAATTATCTTTTTTCATTCTTTTCTTTTTCGACCAGAAAAAAAAAAAAAAAAGGCAACATCTTGTTCCCTTTTCTTTAGTTTTGAAATTGATTTTGACCAAAAAGAAAAAAAGAAGTTTTAGGGGTGAGTTAGTATGTCAAACCTCTAGAGATAAAATATATTTACAAAAGGTTTTTACATTGTACCCTCTCTAATTTATCTTTCTAAGAGCAATGTGATTATAGACTCCAGCAAATAAAGTATTCAGAAGCTAATTTTCTTGCAATTAGTTTTGATAGTTGTGCATGACTAATATGAATGATACCTCTTTTGAACGGGTAATGTATCTCGAAATTTAACCTCCTTAATATAAATCTAAAGAATTTTTCAATTAGAGCTTCTCGTCATAAAAAATAAATAAATAAATAAGATACAGTATAACCTCTTTAAATTAATAGCGTTGGGACCACTAAATTTTATTAATTTAGCGAGATATTAATTTATAGATAAATTAATAATTATTAATTTATCGATATATTTGTAGTTTTCTTGGCTTTGTAGTAAACCCATTAAATTTATTGTATCATTTTTTAAAAGTGACTCATATTTTTCAGACCAATTTGAAAATACAAGTAAAAAAGTCTAATGAGAATAGAAGATAAAAATCTAATTTAATAGGAATAGAACAAGTTTCTCTAATCTCGTATCTTAACCCTTGTAAGATTAGGATTAGAATTAGTTTATCTAACCTCGTATCCTAATCTTTGTAGGATTAGCTCAATTTTTTCTCTTGATTCACATTTTGAGAAAAACTTCAAAGTCAATTTATTATTTACTTTTAGCTAATTATTAATTTATGAAATATTTGAGTCGATAAAATACAAAAAAAATATTTTAACTGTATTATCTTATAATTTTATCGAAATTATGAATCTTTTATACTGGTCCCAAGTATGGACTGCACATTTTTATTATTTTAAAAAAAATATTAATTTATTTAATATTAATTTAAAGACATTCTAGTATACTATACTGTAACAAACAATTTTAGATTGGTACTTATAAGAAGCGATGGTCGAAAACTAGGAGATTTTACTTTTTTTTGCAAGTTTGTGCATGCCTCATGTCCCATGACCTCAAAAAGTCACGAAAGTGAAAAGTGGTGCATTCGGAAACCAGACCAAAAAAGCAAAACTCTACTCAAGTTGCTTTGCTCAATTCAACCATTTGATTTTCGTTTTTAGAATTGATCTTTTGGCGTTCTTGAGTGATCGCTTTAGCTAGTGCCTCAAGCTGTCAACTTTTTCCCAAGTCTCACATGTTAGATAGCTGAAAAGAGAGAACGAAAAACAAATAAAAGAAACAAATGTAAATTATAGACCCTAAACAAGAGATATATTTATATTTGGATTAGAATCAGTTAAAAAATTATTTTTATTACGGTTAATCCAGTAAGTTTTATATTTAATAAATTCATAATGCTTCTAGTCAACGAATTATGTACCTTGAGATTTGAAATTTAATGTAAATTCAAAAGATATTACAAGAGTGTTTCGGTCTTAATAGGAAATAAGTGAACCCAAAGAAACACGGGAACGAGTCTATGACGTTTTGATTAAAATCCAACGAATATAAATTATTGATAAAGAAGGTTGTAATTGTCTATTCAAATGTCTGTCTATCGGGTCTTTACGGTGGACTTGATTTTACCAAAAATGATAATAAAAAATAACGTAAATAATTCATAATCTTTTAATCTCATTGATAATATTTTATATTATGAGAGATGCTTACCGTTGAAAACGAAAGCACTAAGGCTCCGTTTGTTTGCTGTAAAATATTTATTTAAAAATTATTTTTTGAATTTTACGGTGTTTGATAATACTAGAAAATTAGTTAACTGTAAAATATTTTCCTGTCAAAAATTACGGTTACTTTTTCTTAATTTTACAGTGTTTGGTAACCCCATAAAATTAATCAATCATAAAATATTTTTCGGTTAACAATTGCAGTTAATACAAAATTTTATAAAATATTTTACGGGATTTTAGGAGAAGAAAATATTTTACAGAATTCACGATACATTCAAACACCAGAAAATATTTTACAATAATTTATTTTCTGAAAAAATATTTTTTTCTAACAAATTATTTTATGACAAACAAACGAAGTCCTGTAAAATATTTTATTTTCCAAAAATTATTTTACGACAAACAAACGGAGCCTAAATTGTGAAGTTTAACAACGTGTCGAGCTCCACCATTTTATTTTTATTCACACGAGCTCCACCATTTTATTTTTTATTTACACGTTAATAGGACAGTTGTCATGCAGTAGCTTGAGCCAGCTGGGATACTTAACCCAACTCACGAGCCTGTTGGGTGCGCAGCAAATAGTAAGCTGCCTTGGATGCTCTCACACACACACACACACACACACACATCTCAATACCCTCCCCTTCAAGGCGAAATGCTTACTGCCAACTGTGTTGTCCTAACACGCTTCCCAACAAATAATAATAATAGCATTAATCACTTCGTTATTCTATTCCCAGCCTGTCACCTTCCAAACCTCAACGTCTCACTCTCTCACTCAAATTCCACACTTTTTTTTTTTTAAATAAAAAATTTTCAAAACGTCTAGAAACATTTCAAACACAAATAGTAAGTCTCAATTTAGTGTGTGAGTTCATGCGCTACAGTGAAGAATTGAAATTTATGAACGCTTATAAGATAAACTCTTTATTAAATAATAGATTTTTTATTATCACGTCTTAAATTTAAATTAATCAAGAATTTTATTTTTTTAAAGCTAGTTTTGATAAGTTTTATAATTAACTAATATGGATCTTGCATATTTAGAGGAAAATTACATATCTAGGATTTGATTTTTTTTTATTTTATACAAAGGAGCCTAAGTAGAAATTATAAACCAACCAACCTATGAGATATTTCAGTCATTTTGTGTTTTTCTATGAATACAAGTAGTTATAATAAGAGATGTATGATGTTATAATACTTCAAAAAAAGGACAACTCATGACTAACGAGCCAATCAACACATCGGTTAATAAGGCTATCCTCAATGGAGTCTTTAAATTGCAAAACTTTCTTAATTTGGGTATTTTTAGAGACTCCAGTTTCTAAAAGTAATACTATTCATGACAAAAGTACGTGGGGTCCACCACTTTTGACTTAAAAGATGCTAATATAGAGACCCAATCTCTATTTTTTTCAACAAATTTATGGAAGAAAATGGAGACTGGTTCTCTATTTTGGCATCTTTTAAGTCAAAAGTGGTAGACCCCACGTACTTTTGTCATGAATAGTGTTATTTTTAGAGACTGGAGTCTCTAAAAATACCTAAATTAGAAAAATTTTGTATTTGAAGACTTTATTGAAAATGGCTTAAATTGATAGGCATGAGGCCCATAGAACTCAGGATGGTGTGATAATAATGATTGCAATCTTCAATTACTAGTTTGAAAGAACTAGTTCTTGAAGTATCACTCTTCAACAAATCAAAATTTTGGTGCGAGTTTTCAAATAGCGTTTCCCATAATTTTTTTTCAAATAGCGTTTCCTGTCATTTTTTTTAAATAAAAAAAAAAAAGAAAAAAAAAAGAGACCTCCTTTCAAAGTGACAAACTGCTGTAACTAAGCTGTAATGCTTTTTGTTCGGTAGCTAAAAAGCAAAGCTATTATGCAACCGCGTATTCGAGACCTTTTTGGTCCTCTTGCTAGCTAAGCAAATGTCTCTTTCCAGGCAGCTTCGCAACAACTTGTAGATACATCATCCAAATTTAGATTTAACTAATCTTAAACAATAAACCCAACCCCCCCATCATATAAATACCCGCTTCTACATGCCCAATTCATCATCCAAAGTCACAACAACAAACCAAACAAAAATTTGATATTCTTACTTGCATAGCAAAAAAAAAAAAAAACTTCTTATTCCCTTCGAACCACACATACCATTTGCAACAAAATGGCTTGTATTTCTTCAAGTTTCAGCAAACCAATTGTAATGCTCTTCCTTGTGATTTCTGTATTCAATGTGTGTTTTGCATCAAGACAAGTTAGCAATTTGGTGCAAGACCAACAAAATCAGCTATTGCAATACCACAAAGGTCCACTTCTTGGTGGCAAGATTTCAGTCAATTTGATATGGTATGGAAAATTCAAACCATCTCAAAGAGCTATAATCACCGATTTCATCACCTCTCTGTCATCTTCCACCCCGTCTCAAAGCCAGCCATCTGTCGCCACGTGGTGGAAGACGACTGAGAAGTACTACCACCTTGTGAATTCTAAAAAAACCTCCTCCTCTTCACTTTCGCTCTCTCTGGGTAAACAAATCCTCGACGAAAGCTATTCTCTCGGAAAATCACTGACACAGAAACAAATCGTACAATTGGCATCTAAGGGAGAACAAAAATATGCTATCAATGTTGTTCTGACCGCCTCCGACGTAACTGTTGACGGTTTCTGCATGTCTCGATGCGGGACCCACGGGTCATCGACCGGTACATCGAAAGGTGTTCTTCCCAAGAATTACAAGTTTGCCTACATTTGGGTTGGCAACTCAGAGACCCAATGCCCTGGATTTTGTGCCTGGCCATTCCACCAGCCCATCTATGGACCACAGAGCCCACCATTGGTTGCACCCAACAGTGATGTGGGTGTAGATGGCATGGTTATTAACTTGGCTAGCTTATTGGCTGGCACAGCAACCAACCCATTTGGCAATGGCTACTATCAAGGTCAAGCTGATGCACCATTAGAGGCCGCAACTGCTTGCCCTGGGGTCTATGCCAAAGGTGCCTACCCTGGTTATGCTGGTGACCTATTGGTGGACTCCACAACTGGTGCAAGCTATAATGCACATGGTACAAATGGAAGGAAATATTTGCTTCCTGCTTTGTATGATCCTGCCACTTCAAAATGTTCCACATTGGTCTGAAAAAAATTGGCCTTGAGGGTCTACTAGAGTAGGATATATAAAAACTATAAAAGCTATGTAGAAAAATATTGTAATTCAATTTATTCATTGATTTGTTTTCACGTTTAATGAAAGAACAAATTAAATTACACGCTGTTTTTTCTTCTCATTGTATCTTATATTGAGTTTATTTTTCTTCCATTCAGTCAGATTAGCATTCTTCCAAAAGTAGTGCAAATATTTCGTTGCAAAATAAGACATTGTCTTCTGCTAGGTGTAAAAGATATAGTAAATGAAAAAAAAATGAATTAGAAATGGATAAAGAAATAGTGAGTTTTATCGTTTTTATGGTTACGTCTTAACCGGTAAATTTTTTTCTATAATCGGAATGTGTTACTACTCAAATTGCAATCTTTATTTGCCAAATATCGTGCCATGTATTTTTTTCAAATCAAAGATCTACTTAAATGTGATATTAATCACGTAAGATACCAATTAAAAGTTAAAAGTTAAGTTGATAAAATTTAGATATTAATGATCTTTTAATGGGTCATTAGTCATGTAGACAGATATGTATATTATTCTGCCCAAAAGTCCATATGCTAACCTCTAAATCACCACGATACGAAATAATAATAATAATAATAATTAACTCACAATTTATGGTGATTCTATTAGGAGCATTACTATCAAATTAATTTTCAACTGTTGGTTTCTCTCTTCATAACTGAAGAAAGTGGAAGTTATTAAAATCTAGGTTAATTCCACTCAATCCTCACAAATTTTATGGTTGGAGCATTTGAGTAGTCTTAACTATTTTTTTAAAATTTTTTTTGGTTGCTAGGTGAGTCATCTTAATTATTATATGCACTTAGCTCCTTGTACCCTAAAGTCAAAGCGAATTTAATAATAAATTTAATTTTTTATTCCACCGTTATAGAAAATGATGCAGAAACCATCCTAAAAGCCATCTCTACTCTTGGTTTTACTGTACCTTGGTATGTAAAATCAATTATGAAGGATATTAGACCACTTGCAATTGAAATTCCTCATGGGTATTTTTTGAATTAAGGACAAACGGCTTGATTCAACTAGAAATAAAGTTTTTTGTTCACTTGCTAACTTACACTAGTCCCCTTATGAAACTTCCATTTCAGGCTAACCATACACGTTATATGTTTCTTTTCATGGTATCATCAAAAGATACAAGTTTTTAATACTATGTCGTCAATAAGAAAATCTTTAAGTTTGTATCCAAGAAACCGAATAAATTTTTAATATTTAGCTGATTGAGTAGCAAAATATAAAGCTAACAACAGTTTTCCTCTACATTAGTGTTAGTGTATATACATTATTGTACAGTTGTACTATTGTCCTGGTTGTACTACACCTTAGGTTGTACTACTACTTATCATATGTATAGTATCTTGGATATCAAGTAACTCTATATCTATATAATGGCATGTTGTATATCATTATAAGACACACTTCAGATAAATTAATATAAATTTCGTATTCTCTCATTCATGTCTTGTTTCTATTTCAATAATTAGTTTCAAATATTCCTCCTACTATGGGGGACATCGTTGTAGCAGATTGTAATCCATCTAGAGTGAAATAATAATACTGTATCTTTGTCTTTCAAGTTCAATGAAAGTGTTTTCCAAAGAAAAAAAAAAGGGTTCAATGGAAGATATGTTTAGAATAAAAGAAATGTCTGAGCCCGGGTTCGAACCGGGGACCTCTAGTGTGTGAGACTAGCGTGATAACCAACTACACCACCCAGACAAGGCCTTGATGTTGTTTTCTCGATCCAGATTGCTCATAATAATATGTTGATCTCCCTCTGCCTTTGCTTTTTTTTTTTTTTTTTCGGGGTCAGGTGCCCTTAAATATTATCATCTTTAATTAACAAATTCAAAATATTTAACTTTTGTGGTAATTATAGTAGAGTGTTCCAATCATTATAAACTTAATAAATAACTAACAATCGAGTACTAACTTACCAATTGAATCTAATCAATTGTTTTTTTTTTTTTTGGTGGCCCATACTGGTAGTCCAAAATGCTTCAGCCAAAGTTTGAGTCTTTTTGACCAAAAAAAAAAAGTTTGAGTCTTTAATTGATTACAAAACATAGACTCAAGAGCCGAAAAGGTGATGCAATTCAAACAAAATTTTCCCATCTTAGATGACTTAGTCTTACATTTAGCCTTGTATTGAATGCCTTTCGCGTAAAATCAGACTAAACCAAGATCAGAGAGGCCCTAGGCAACTATGGTGATTGCTTTGAAAGCTGTTGAGATTGCTATTTTCTAATGGTAGATATCTGGTGAAAGTATTTTATTTTCGGCCAAAGTTTGAGTCTTCGTTAATTGTTGACATCGAGGAATGAAGCAATCGTTATGAGCCTAGAAAGTTGATCGTGTTGGATTCTTGGCTTAAGTCCGAATCGAGGTAAAAGTTCAAGACAATTGGAAAGAAGGTACAATGAGAGTAAAGATAGGAATCTCAATTTCCTATAAATAAAACCTTCTAATTTGTAATTTCTTATCTTGAGAGCCATATCTCATGGAGGATTGGGAGGGTGAGCTGACTGATGAGAGTTTTCGTGCTTTTGCAAAAAAAAAAAAAAGGTGATTTGGGAAGGATTTAGTCTTTAGCCATATGTAAAGTCTTGTGAGAGAGGGTTTAGACTTAGGCTTTTCCATGCATAAAGCCATGTGAGTTTGAGGGAGGATTGGAATATTTTTTTGATTCAAAAGATCTGTTACATATAATCATTATTATTGAATAGTGGAATTCCCAGTTCTTTGGTCGTAGACATAGGCAAAGAATCAAATCACATTAAAAATATCATATATTGATTTCCGCTCAGTGTTATACTTGATGTGTATGCATGTGTCCAATTTCTAATAGATCGAATGCTTTAGATGCTTATGGCAAGAAGCTCAGGTTCTCTACGTAAACTTAGTGTATCTGGTCTGCAAAGTGAACTTGCCTCTTCTTTCATCGCAGAACAATAAGTCTAGCTGCAATGCTTCAAATTAACCTTATTCGCCTTCATATAGAGACACCGATTTAAAAGTCACCGTTTACAAGAGACAGAGTTATATAGACGGGAGATTTATTTACATTCCTTTAATTCGAATCAATTAAGAAATTAAATTTTTTTTTGAAGTAAGCCCTAGTAGCCCTTGTGTAAAAACTTGGAATAGGCTTCCAAAAAGGTAAGAAAGATTTACTACTATCTTAAGATAAGAAAGGAAATTTAGCATCAAGCTGGAGAATTTTCTGCCTTGCTTAAAAGAAATTTTCACATTCATGTGATTCACAACGTGTCAAATGTTGGATGGAATATATATGCGAGTGTATGAGAACACGCTTGCAAACTATGTAGTATACCCAAAAAAAAAAAAGGATAAATAGTGTATTACCTTCTTGTATTTTGTTAAAAATGTACAATACATTCATGTGTTTTAAAAATTAGTTGATTACACGCTTTGTGTTTTGCTAAAAGTGTACAATACCTTCATGTGTTTTAAAAATTAGTTGATTATCCCCCTATGTTTTAAAAATTAGCTGATTACCCTCTATGTTTTGCTAAAAGTAGTTGATTACCCCCTTGTATTTTATAAAAGTAGTTGATTGTCCTTTTATATTTTTTAACAAAAACGCTAATTTTTAAAAAGCACGTGGGGGTAATTAGCTACTTTTATAAAACACAGAGAGATAATCAGCTAATTTTTAAAACACAGGGGGTATTATGCACTTTTAGCAAAACACAAGGAGATAATCAGCTAATTTTTAAAACACAAAAGAGTATCATGCATTTTTAGCAAAAGACAGAGGGATAATATGCTATTTAACCAAAAAAAAAAAAAAAACTAAATGGCATGTACATTAAATTCATGGAAAATGCTATGTTTATCAAAAGTTTTACCAACTCATTTAACATGTATTAATTGTCTGCTTTTTCAATGAATTCACCTCCAAGAAAATTTAAATTTACAAACCTCTATATACCACGTGTTATTATAAAAAAAATTATATTTTGGTTAGTATATCTAACATTTTTTTTTATTTATGACAAGGAACTTATTTAGGTAAGATCACATTAAATTTACTCCAAGTATACGTTTGGACGGGTTGTTGAAGTATAAGACCACTCATTTAGGTAGGACCATATTAATTGACTTGAAGTATACATTTGGGTGGGTTGCTGCATTAAGACCACACTAAATCCACCAAAGGCTGTAAATTTTGTGATGCAGTAACTTGTCCAAACGTATACTTCAGATCAATTAAAAATTAAACAATATTTATAATACGATAGAATAGATATAAATTTAGAATTTTTGATCACAATAAATCACTACTAAATTACTCTACCCAACTCTCGAGAATAAAGAAATAAATCAATCATTACTTTTAAATAAATAACTTAGAAATAAATCAATCATAATGGGCCTCGGAGAAACCATCGGCCCCAAGTAGTATGAACCACGAAAAATTCACACACAGTTTCCATGTTCATACTTCAGAATGATACTCCTTTGTCCTCTATAATTTTCCATATATTCAATTTTCAAATAAAGCCAAATTTCAAGGCCAAAGGAAGGACCACCACCATTGCCCAACTTTTCACCAGTTGATAATGATATCCTTTTTTTTTTTGGTCAATATAATGATATTCTTTTTACATTTGTGTTATTGTAGTTGTAAATAACACTACTATAACACTTTTAAGTTATAATTTTTCCCTTGTAAACGGGGGCTCAATATGAGTTATAACACATAACTTAACAGTCATACGAATAATATTTTCTCCAATGAGTTGTAAGTGATTTTCAAACAAAAAATTAAACATATATTCAAAAATTTGTAGCATTGGTAAAGACTATAACTTCCATTTACTCGTAGTTGAATCCACCCCTAATAGTAAAGTACACTAGATACATTTATAATGCTTTTACATTTTTTTTTTGGTCATAATGTTTTTACAGTTCAAGGTTGTTAATGAATAATAAGAAAAGAAAAACTCATTTATTTATTTTTTGGTCGATAAAAGCCACATTAACTTTGTTACGCACTAAATGGAAGAAAGACAATAGACGTGCAATGCATTATGCGAAACATTAAAAATGTGTATAAAAATATATATCTTTCCAAAGCAGCCAAATGTTTATTTTAAATGAAATTAAATTTGGTTCTAAGATGTTCCTGTTGCTAGAGAAATTTAGAACCGTCCAAACTTTATCCACTCTAAATTCTGCATATCACACCACCACATTTTTTATCTGTTGCAATATTTATAAATACTACAAAATAACTAAAAACTATTACAAATAATTTTATATAATAATTGGAAAACCGTTACAAATTCTTTATTACAATAGTTCCAATAAATATAAGCTATTATAATTTTGAAACTAGTAATTTCAGCACCAACTTCTCTCACATGGGAGTATAGAGAATATGCCATCGAAATAGTTAAGAAATGTGATAGGGATTATTTTGTATGTAGTCAAGGGTGTGCAAGTGACCTAAGAGGAAGTCACATAAAAATCTTCAACACGCGATAGAAAATAAGCAACACATATCAATCAAGTTTGGCACATATGAAATTGCAATGCGAATTTTCTCCTTATAATTGGCACTGATATCACTATCTCCTCATTGTTTTTTTTTTCTTCTAAATATCTCCTCATCTTTCTAAAGTTGTTGTATAGTAGATCCCTTTCAAAGGGGACTTAAACTCAAATACGAATTTAAGAATTTTGTTTTGTGAGGTTAAAATTTTTGATTTTATACTTATATATAAATAATTTTTTTAATACAAATTAAATTTATTTTTCAAATTAAAAATATTTTAAAAAATCATAATTTAATAAAAAAAAAATTAGGGTGAGCGGGGGTTGTAGTCCACTCTTTTACTAATTTTATGCAAATGCCAAATAGAATTACTTTTGACAGTATTTATTTGTTTTATGGATCAAATGCATAATTTTTTAAAACATGTTGAAAGGAAACACACTTTTTTAAAAATATAATTGAGATCAAAACCTTTAATTACAATATGTTATTGATCATTCCACTCAACTTTTAGAAACACACACTTATTAAATGCACAATCTCATGACTGTGAGACTGACTTTGTAGCCACCAATGTTGTTGTCTTAGGTTAACTCCAACAAGTGCCCTATCGTCCCTTTTACCCCACATGTAAGGAAATTATTGAATATATTAGTCTTCAACAGGTTTCCTATGGATTTTCAGCATCTCTACATCTAATTTTAGCATCTCTACTTGGAGATGATGAAATAATTCCCTAAACCCATCTAAAATAAGGGATTGATTAAATGTATGAAAGCGATTGAAGTGAAACTGAAATAGGAATCCCTAGATATAGAGAATCGATTCAAACTCTCTATATGTAGATAAAAAAAATAGGAAAGTTGTTCGAATTGACCTTAGAAACTGAAGTAATATAGCGTCATTTCTTTTTTTTTTTTTATGGAAGCTATAATATACAATTTAATGATTATACGAAAAGTATCATATAATGTTATTTCTTTTTTTTCAGTGATAGCTATAATATAAAATGTAATGATTATATGAAAAATATTTTTTTCAGTGAAAGTTAACTTAATTTTAAATTTAGATATTTAGTGAGGTTAGAGGAAATTGTAGCCTTCATTGTCTCCCTATTGGCCAGTATGATTAATGCAAACAATAACTCAAAAAGTCAATCAACGATTTTGTTGACTTACGATTAATTTTGTTAGTAGTCGATTTCACTTAGTGAGAAAATATTAATTTTTGTTTAGTTATTTGTTATGATTAATTTTGTTGGTAAATTTGGTTTTTGATTTTTGTTTTCGGTTATTTATTTATTATTTTTTTTTTTTTGGGGGGGGGCGGGGGGCGCTGAATACTACATTATATAAGCAGTAGTTGGGCACGTGAAACGTGCGTTTTCAGGGTCATATTAGCACGTTGTTATTCAGACCACCCTGACTCGTACAGCCCCTCAATTATTAGCACGTTGTACATCAGACCATGAGGCAAAACACTGACATGCTAGGTACATGTATGTGGTCGCAATTATACGAAAAATGACTAATAATTCAATTGAAAGCATGGAAAATAAATTTTAATAAAAATTAGGAGAAATTTATTGCTTTATTCTTTACCAAGTCTATGAGTGTATGTAGATCACGGATAAATTGTGAGAAGAATTTAATGTAATTATTGACTGTTAGTAATTTGATTCACCAATCATAGAAGTAATGCATGCGAGCTTGCCAACCAATAACAAGAGTCGGAGAATTAAGAAAACCGTTAACATCCCTTGTGATTGAATTGCAAAATTGAAATTAAAAAACGTTTTGTCTATAAATTGAGTCTCTAATATACTGACCCATTTTATGCATCTGTTGTTATCTGACTTCCATCCCATTGGGATTAGATAACTTGTTGTACTTTCTTTTATAATGAATGTTTTCATTTGTCCAAAAAAAAAAAAAAATCATAGAAATCATGAAAGACACATGGCTACCTAATGAAAAGGCATACTCCAATCAATCAAACAACCTGACCAAAAAAATAAATAAATCAAACAAAAATGTTGCTAAAATCTTGAATTATATTCTTAAGAATAGTTTGTAACTTAGAATTTACTTACTTTTATTTATTGCTTTCAATAAAAATAGTTGTACTATTGTTTAGCTATTGACCCTTAAGAATGAAGATACCCTTTTTTTTTTTTCAAAAACTTACTACTAGCAAAATCTTTAAAATTCAAGACAAATTTAGCATTCTTATTTGTAACACCTTTAATGAAGAAAATTATTAGAATGAACACAAACAAATTATAAAAAGCAAACAATCACCTTAACTCATCAATGCATTGATCTCTTTTGGTGGGTTGGTGGGTTTTTTGTGTGTGAGAGAGGGAGTGTGTATGCAGGGGTAGATCTATGAATTCTTGTCAGTGGGATTAAAACACATAATTTTTTAATTATATGAGTATATTTTTTTTAGTGGAGACTAATTAATTTTTTTAACTAAAAATACATAAATATTCAAATTTTTTTATAAAAAAATTCACATAATTTTTAACATTTTTCTGGGATAGTAGGAGTTGCAGCCCCGCCTCACTCCCATGTGCATTAAAAAAAATTCATATAATTTTTAACATTTTTCTGGGATAGTAGGAGTTGCAGCTCCGCCTCGCTCCCATGTGCATCTGTCTATGTGTGTGTGTGTGGAAGCTTTGAAGAAGCCACGAGTATAAGGCCTTCTCCAGCAGTATCTCTACAAATGCAAAATCTCTACATGTAGAAATACTTTTAGAGACTTTTGTCTCCAACAGCATCTCTACAGATTCTCTAGAATGTAGAGAATTTGTAGATGATCTCTACAATTAGATTCATCATCTCCACATGTAGAGATCATCTACAGATTCTTTAAAAACAAATATTGAGTAAATGTGGAGAAGTTGTTGGAGTGAAACTGAAATAGAGAAGCTGGTGTAGTGAAACTAAAATAGAAATTCTCTAAAAATAGAGATTGAGTAAATGTAGAGAAGCTGTTGGAGTAAAACGAAAATAGAGAATCTATAGATGTAGAGAAATGTTTTAAAATCTCTACATGTAAAAAAAAAAATAGAGAAGCTGTTGGAGTTGGCCTAATTCCTTGATATAATATTGTTGTTTTGTGTCACGCCTTTCCAACAACTTATGAAATATGTCCATATTCAATGTAAAAGATAAGTCAAGCTTGTGACATATTCTTAAGAAAATGTTGGGTGGCGTTATGAGTTGGTGTAAAAGAATCCTCGTGCCTTTAAATTATGTATATTTATAATGTAAAAGAAATACCTAACTCATTAATTATTTATTTTTCGTATGAGTTGGTGCACAAAAAATAAATATTAGTCGAATCATTTGTAAATCATGACAATTAAACAACCTTAATGTGTGTTATTTTAAAACGAAAAAATAATAATTAAAATATTTAGAGACCCAAAAATTGATTGGATCTCTATTTTAGTCAAAAAATTGATAAAAGTGACAGGTCCCATGTATTTTGACTCTAAATTTAGAAACTCAATCTTTAAAAATTATCAAAAATAACATGATTTTGTAAATAGTGTCTCTCATTGGAGATGCTCTTAGGTAGTCTAAGAATGGATAGAGTTCTAAAATCTATAATAAATTTAAGTTAGTTCATATATATATATATATATATTCTCATTTTTCGTACATATTCAACTCCACTAAACAAATGGCATCATTTAAAATCTCTAACGTACACAACTATAATTCTTGTAATTTTTATTTGACAAAGTTCTTGAAAAGGTAGCTTGTTCCATAGTTTTCATACAACATAATACTTTTCTTATTTCTTAAGAGAATGGTAAAGCCATAATTTTAGATATCTTAGGCTATTTGACTACTACAAAATTTTTTAATCATTCTACAATAATTAATCACTCGTACAAATTCAAATTATATGTCCACACAAATGTTTCAGCAAAAACATTAAAGCTCAAGATCTAAATGTGTTGTACATAATGTTCTAACTGTCTTACTGAATCATCATATTTTCATTCATGACTATTTTATGTGTTCACACTTGAATATCTCACCAAAGCAATGTTAGATTCATGTTAACCAAACAATATATGATCTATTCCATTCAATTGAGAAGATTCTTTGGTGTATGACTAAGAATTTTTTGTTTCATTTTTTTTGAAAATGTCATTTGTGTTGAAGGTCAATAATAGTACTTGAAATTTATGTGTCCCACCAACTTTATTTTCGACGAAAAACATCAAAAATTTATTACCATTAAAAGATTTATTCCATTTAATTTAAAAGATTCTTTAGTGTATGATTGTTTTTTTTTCTTGGAAAATGTCATTTGGGTAGGCCCAAGGGTCAATAATTGTACATCTTTTGTCTTTGTGCCACAAATTCATTTTCTGCAAAAATAAAAAATAAAAAAAATATCAAAATTCAAAAGGTAATTGTCATTTTCATCAAATCTATTATTATTGTGACAATTTGAGTTGGTAAAGTCTGAATATCTTATACAAATAGACTAATAACTAGTATTGACCTTAAGAAATGAATTACCAACAAATACCCTTCTCAACTACCGCCACCACCATGTATCCAACCACCAAAAACCACCTTATAAAACCCCCCTCACCACCTCTCTGAGTACCTCCCACATTACCCTCTCAAAGCCAAAGGTACCACCAAAAGAACTAAACACAAAAATCACACACTAAAACAACAAAAATCTCTCTCTCACACACACACTAAAACACAAAAATATCACACACAAAAACACCACATTCCCCACTCGAAGTTAAAGGTACCACCAAAAATCACTCTCACACACACAAGCATAAAATTTTTACACACAAGCATCCACATTCCCTACTCAAAGCTAAAGGTGCCACGCAAAAATCACTCACACACACACACTAAAACACACACATATACTAAAACGCACAAAACACACACAAGCACCCACATTGCCAAATGGCTCTCACAAGCACAACCAACACTCTCTTCCCAAACAAGTCCTTAGGCTATCCTCAATGGAGTCTCTAAAATACAAAACTTTCCTAATTTGGGTATTTTTAGACACTCCAGTCTCTAAAAATAACACTATTCATGGCAAAAGTACGTGGGGTCCACCACTTTTGGCTTAAAAGATGCCAATATAGAGACCCAATCTCTATTTTTTTCAACAAATTTATGGAAGAAAATAGAGACTGGGTCTCTATTTTGACATCTTTTAAGCCAAAAGTGGTGGACCCCATGTACTTTTATCATGAATAGTGTTATTTTTAGAGACTGAAGTCTTTAAAAACACCTAAATTAAAAAAATTTTACATTTGAAGACTCTATTGAGGATGCCTTACTACAAACCCAACACCAACAACAACCTCTTTTATTACATTCCCTCCAAACCACCAAACAAACCAAGACCGTTAGATCATCATCATCCATCATCAAACCAATCTCAGGCGTCCATTCTCCTGACCCGACAAAGAACCCCAGAACCTCGGACAAAGCACCAAAGTTATCTCGGCCGTCCGCCACCGCGTCCACGGCGGCGCCGGCTGTGACAAACCCAGAAACCATTCCAACCAAATGGTCATTAAACAGCTGGAAAACCAAGAAAGCTCTTCAGCTTCCCGAGTACCCAAGCAAAGAGGAGCTTGACAATGTCCTCAACACCCTCGAGGCTTTTCCGCCGATTGTCTTCGCCGGAGAAGCCAGAAGCCTCGAAGAGAGGCTTGGCGACGCCGCGATGGGCCGAGCATTCTTACTTCAAGGTGGAGACTGTGCTGAGAGTTTCAAAGAGTTTAGTGCCAATAATATTAGAGACACTTTCAGGGTTGTTCTTCAAATGGGTGCTGTCTTGATGTTTGGTGGTCAAATGCCTGTTGTAAAGGTCAAAGCTTTAATCTTTTTCTCTATTTTAATATTTTGTCATATTTTTTTAACCGTATCAAATCAAGTCTTATTTCAGCAGGTTAAGTTCTCATGCAATTGTGTTGTATGGGTCTCGTCTTATCCCACTATATATGATCGGTTATCTCTGCTATATGCAAATTTATATGGGTTGTGGATCTTATTCCACTAGGTGGGTTCAGCAGATAGTGTTGATAGCTCTGCTTATTCTACACTGGTGTGATCTTATTTTATTAGGTGGGTCGACTGGTAAGGTCGTTTCCTCTGCTATAAGCAAGTCTATATGGGTGTGATCTTATTCCACTAGCTGCGGTTGGCGGGTAGGCTCCTTAGCTATATTACATGCAAGTCTATATGGGTGTTTATCTTATTCCACTGGATGGGGTCGGGAAGTCTGCTATAGTGGTCTGAATTTTATGTACTTGGATATTAGAAAAAGATCGTTTTAAAATTGTTTTCTTTGTTAGTTTAGGATTTTAAATTATGAAGAGAGAGAAAAAAAAAAAAAAAAAAGCAGCTTCAGGCCAAGCAAAGAAAATAATTTGTTTTTCTTGTTCTTTTTATAGTTTTGTTCTTAGTGATTTCAGCTAATAAGTTTCATTGGCAATGTTGAAAAACTCTAGAATATAGATAGTAAGCATTGAATAGTTGTAATTTCGTGGCCTTTTTTTAGGTTAGTTATGTCTTTAGGACAAGAATGAATGGAATTTCGAATCTGCTTATTGATGTTATAGGTGGGAAGAATGGCTGGTCAATTTGCAAAGCCAAGATCAGAGCCATTTGAAGAGAGGAATGGTGTGAAGTTGCCGAGTTACAGGGGAGACAACGTGAATGGTGATGCATTTGAAGCCAAGTCAAGGATTCCTGATCCTCAAAGGATGATCAGGGCTTACTGCCAATCTGCAGCTACTTTGAATCTATTGAGGTCGTTCGCCCAAGGTGGTTTCGCTGCTATGCAGAGAGTTACTCGGTGGAACTTGGATTTCGCGGAGAGTAGTGAACAAGGTGATAGGTAAGTTGTCATTTTTATTTGTTTCGGACACAAAATTTTGTATTTGGCTTGGCATGCCAGGAAAAGAAGATGAAGATTATTGGTTTAAGTCACTTTCACGTACTTCACCTTGTGTGTAGAACCATTTAGCTTTTGATAAATTAGTGTATAGCTCTTCATGAAGCTGATGATCATTGTAGAATCTATGGGTTGTATGTTATTGTCAATTTTAGCCTCTTCGCCGCATCCCTCAACTGTCAAGGCTTTTCACTCCTTTACTAACCGTTGGTTGAATAATTGTCTGGCTTCATAGAGAAACTAATTAAATTCTTTCTCACGTATAGATTTTGACAGGATATTTGTTTGTCTTGGCATGTCAGGTACCATGAACTAGCTCACCGTGTTGATGAGGCCCTTGGATTCATGGCTGCAGCTGGACTTACTAGGGATCATCCTGTAATGAAAACAACCGAATTCTGGACCTCTCACGAGTGCTTGCTCTTGCCTTATGAGCAGGCACTCACAAGACTCGACTCGACATCTGGCCTATACTATGACTGCTCCGCCCATTTTCTCTGGGTTGGGGAGCGAACCAGGCAGTTGGACGGTGCCCATGTTGAATTTTTGAGAGGAGTTGCTAACCCCCTCGGAATTAAGGTGACCTTGTTTAAACAATGTTGCTTTGATGTAATTTATTTGAAAAGTAAACATATGATATGGTTGCTCACAGATAATTAACCTTTCTTTGACAGGTGAGTGATAAGATGGATCCAAACGAGCTTGTCAAGCTCATTGATATTCTGAATCCTCAGAACAAACCAGGAAGGATCACAATAATCACCAGAATGGGGGCCGAGAACATGAGGGTCAAACTTCCTCTCCTAATCAGGGCTGTGCGCAGAGCTGGGCAAATTGTCACGTGGGTCAGTGATCCTATGCACGGAAACACCATTAAAGCGCCTTGTGGTCTGAAAACTCGTCCCTTCGATTCTATCATGGTAAGCTATGAATATCATTCAAGTCCATGGCGCTTTGCATAATATACCTGCATGTCTGTAAATACTATGTTTCTGTGACTTCGCGTGATTGAAGAAGTTAAAGTAAAAGCTTCTAGATACCCACAATTGTTAACCTCGGATTAGTACAACGATTTTTACTCTATAAAAATAAATAATGATTATCACGCATTGCGCATAGATTCATTCTTTACTTGCTAAATGAACAGAACAGTTCAGTTCGCGCTGCAATTTTACACTTGTATCACTGTGTCGCAACATTGCCTGATTGCTTTTCAAACCTTACATTTTTCCTTTTGCACACAGGCGGAGGTTAGAGCATTCTTTGATGTGCATGATCAAGAAGGAAGCCATCCTGGAGGAGTCCATCTAGAGATGACCGGCCAAAATGTGACAGAGTGCATTGGTGGATCGCGAACAGTGACATTCGATGACTTGAGCTCGCGCTACCAAACTCATTGTGATCCCAGGCTCAACGCGTCTCAATCTCTTGAGCTCGCATTTATTATCGCAGAGCGTCTAAGAAAGAGGAGGCTTGCATCGCAGCGCTTTTTTTAAGGCCTTCAAACTTTTGGATGGCTTCAATATTGCTGCCCAATGAATCTTGACAATAATTATGCCTTGTAATAACATATTTAATTTTGATTTCTTTTTTGTTTTTCTTTATATTTTTTTTGGTTTTTTTTTTTTTTTTCCTAAAGAGTATGTTGTACTATACGTATACTAGAAACCAATGATGGTATAAGATTTCCACAAGAAATAAAGCAAAGTTTTGTTCTGCGTATTTGGTGGGTGTATATTTTTGTACTTTTTTTAAAATTTTTTTTAGGTAAATAGCCGTGAGCGAAAACAAAAGTAAACAAAGAAGCAAACCCAAAAGTTTGGTCAACAATTAATCTCGGGATGTTTTATCTTTTTTGTCTTTCTCTTAAAAAAGTAGTAACGGTGCCATTTTCGTACTTCTGCATGTGCCAGGCTGCTTGGACCAAGAGGTAGTAAAGAAGGACCAATGATTTGTTATTTATGTCTTCAAAGGAAAGTGCTTCACTTACCAATGTATTTTACGAGCATTTTTTAGGGTATATTTGTGGATTATCATTTTTCTTATATTTTTCATATAAGATGGGGAGAAGCACAAAGAAGAAATACCAACAAAAGGCAAAGTACACGTATTTCAAGAAATACGAGTTTGAAGACGGTCAAATCTTGAAACAAAGACGAAATAAAATTAGATCCATTTTGCCTTGATTTTTAAGGACTTTAATGGTTTCAAGAAGAAAAGAAGAGGTAATTTGTACCAAATAATTACAAAAATAATAAATTATTTTCAGAAATGAAAAGTGAAAATGTCAAACAATTTAAGTTACAAACTGTTCCTACAATGTGAAGCAAAAACTAGTCTAAGAACTACTTCTAAGAAAGAACCAAAACAAATTCTTTGTTGTTGTTGATGATTTGCCTAGTGGCAATTCTTTAAATTCTCTTTTTCTATTTATAATAGTAGCCAATGAATAATCGTCGATTTTACTTTGATAACTTTGATAACCATCAAGCACTTCAATTTTAAGTTCTAAACCATTATTATAGTGAGAGAAATGTTAAATACCATTCGATTTTTATCACTTATTTATTACTTCTTATATTTACTTAGTTGGCATATTAAAAGAATAAAAATAAATAAAAATATATATATTACTTTTGTATGTCAATTAAACATTCATACAATTAATTATAAAAATCAAGTGGTATTGTACAACCCTATTAAAGTGAAGTTATGGAGTAAATAATATGAAGAAAGAACAAAGGGCGAAGTGGACAACCTCAATTGCTTCTGGACATCCAGCCTTTGAAAACATTGGGCCTTGATGGGATCAGTCTCTTTAACTCAATTTGAAAAGGCCCAAGCCGAGACCAATTAATTTTGTATATTCACTATATAAAAATCACATTGGAAATTTCTTTTTCTTTCTTTCTCTGCATCTTTTGGAACTCGTTTTTTCGTTATAAAAAAGAGAATGTTATTTAACTTGAAACTTAGCCAATACCAACATTATTCAGGTCTGCAATTAGTAAGGCACGTACATGGGATGGAATTTTAAAAATCTAATTAGCAAGTAAAGTGTAAATCTTAGCTAATTTAGTCACATAATCAGATATTCGATTGTCAGATTTTTGAATACTAAAGAATCGAACATGACCATTTTATAATTTGATTCTACCAATTCGATGCATTGTGTCACGTGAATCTTTTACAAAAAGAAAACGAATTCAAGTTTAGAGGGATTAATCCCACATGAATCTAACACCAATTTTTTTTTTTTTTTTGGCCAGAAATCTAACACCCTCCCACCCATGTGAGTTTCGCATATTTTATTTTGCCGGAGTGAAAAGCATCCCATCTATGCCAAAGGCACAGCTTTGCTCGTTCTTTCTTTTGGGTACTTCAACATGAAACAACTGAAACACCTTATTAAATAGACCTTTGACATTGCAAAAATGTATCATTGGGTTGAATTAAATGAACCCAATAATTTTACAGAATCAATCTAAAATACATAGTTCGTGTCATTTTTTATGTTACAAGTATGTAATTGTCTCGTATTAATAAATAGTACGTGGTATAGAAGTTTTCAATATGTGTAAGAGTACATTTTCTATGTCCTAATAATGTATTCAAAACAGAGCAAACCGAAGTTTGTGTATATAAGAAAAAGTTGTGGATCACTTCTTGCTGCATACTCGATGGCCTTCTACTCGCTGACTTATAACATGATATCAAAGTTGGACTTAATTTTAATTTTGTCAATCTACATGTGATTCATATCTTTTCAATGACTTCATTCCTCTATTTCAACTCTCCTATTCAACCTTTTTTGTTGATTTGTACGTTCTTCTGTGTCAGTTCTCATATTCTCATTTGTTTTTTCAATTCTAATCACATATGAGTCTGTTAAAGTATACAACTTTCTTATATTGAGAAATCATAAATTTCAAGACCATCAAATAAGAAATTGAATTATTTTACCTAATATCAATTGATTTTAAGATAAAACTCATGATTCTTAACACCTATAAGGCAAGGTTTTTCTTTCAATTGATATCCGAGGTTAGCAATGCTATTTTGTTCACCCTTCCAGAGAAAGATAGAAGAGATGATAAGTGTCCCAAGATAGTGAGAAGATGGTCTGTCAAGGCTACTTTTATTTGTTAATGTATTGTATCGATTAGGCCTCTCTTTGAACTCAAAAGAAAAAAAAACATATAATGTTCTATTTTGTCATTTTTTTTTCTTCCAGTAATGACACGTTCACAATATTGTCCAGTTATATGCTATCTCATCTATCTAATCCTCAAGTACTATAGCTTGCAGATGTTTGGCCTACTGGGGTCACTTTGTATGTGATGTTGGTTTGAGCTTATCCTTTGGTAGGTCCTGAGTGATCCAAAAAAAAGGTAAACTTCAAACATTCCCTTTTTGTTTTGTTAGGATTTAAACATTAAAACTATGTAGTAGTTTTTATTTCATAACTCCTATTTAGTTATAGAATGTGATAAATTAAAAAAAAAAAAAACTCTTAGACTAATACGATACAAATAAAGAGTCACATTTTTCTCAATCATATGGGGTTACTCAATTATTACGACACTACAAAATTTAGCATCCAACTTTGGTAAAGTACAAAGAATTATTTGCACTTTACCCTCCAAGAAATATCAAAATGACAATAGGTGTGATTAATCCTGACAAAATATTAATTGAGAGAAAATATAATATCTGCTTTTAACATTGATTTTGTATTCTTAATGCAGTATGCTCTGACAAAAATGGCCTATTGTATAGTTTCACTTACATAATCAAAATCTTCAAAGAGAAAGAAATGTGAATTTTGATATTTTGTGGAGAATTGGACTTTGCTTTTCTACATAATATTGTAACCTCATATGCCCACCTAAATAAATAATTAAATATTATGCTGGGAGTTATAATTGGGCTGTATTTCAATTCAAATTTATTATCTTGTTCACTCTTTTCTTTTTTATTTTTAATCTGGTTTGTATGTTTGAAGTTCCATACCATAGTTTATTTTTGGTCAATAAAAAAAAAAATGAAATTCATTAAGTTTCAAAGGCATTAACCAATGCCAGATCCTAAAGAGCTATGAAGAAAATTAGGTAACTCCATAGGAAAATCAAACTTTCAATTCATGTGTAAATTTTCCAATCTAACACTCTTTACGAGTCAGTCTGCACTCTTGTTTGCATCCTTGCAAACATCAGCATGCTAATTTTTCCAACCTAGCACTCTTACCATGGCTGAAAGACAATAGGAAACTCTTTTTCGAAATTTTTTTAAATTAGTCCAAACTGAAATTAGTCTCTCACATATTCATTGATGAGTCGATCTAGAATTACCAAGGAGGCACCCTTGTTATATGGAGGACTTGCCCATAAAACTGCTGGAAATAGGAAGGTTTCAAAGCAATGATGTAAAGAATCCATCTCAATACATTGAAGATTATTGTCAATAATGCAAGAGGCAAGACAACCCTTGGAAGTGCCAAGGACGGGGGCAGATTCTAGAGGAGGTAGTATGGACCTTGAAGCTTGGCAGACTATTGGTTGCATATACGATAAATGTTTAGTTTATATTGATTTAAGTTTCCTACTACTTTTAATACAAGTTTAAATATTTTGATTCAATTGATTAGCCAAAATATTTTGACATATTAATAGTTAGATCTAAGTTTTTACAGGGGGTGTAAGAGCATGTGGGAAGTGGGGTATCTCTTTTCTGATAGTCCTAAAGTGTAAATTATGTGCTTTTCTATAGTATTGCTAATTTATCTATGTATTGGGCTCTCTTTGGTGCGTGGGCCTTGAATGGATTGGGCTTCTTCTAAGTCTCAATTATGTACCAGCAACAGAACTCTTCATTGGAAATTACTCAATTAAATACCGTGGTGCAACTATGTATCTTAACACATATTTCAAGTCCGTCAAAAATCATACAGTACTCAATGAAATAGTAATGAGACTATATTCTTGATTAGGGGTTAAGAATTTCTTTTTCCCTATTCTCTTCTTCTATAAAAGTCAAATTATACCCAATCAGTATGTCTAAGCACTCAAGATTTTGACAAGTCTATGGTATATAAAGCATCTTTCACCCCTTTCTATAACTACGACTATTACTCGAATTCGATTTCCTAACAGGCTCTCCAATCTAGTTCTACATTCAATCATTAGACACAATATTAATAGTATAAACATTATTTGTGATAGAATGATATAAGTTTGAACTTATAATATTTGATCAAGATAAATAATTATCCGAACACTTCAACAACCCTTAAAAACTCAATGACGTGACACTTTTTTGTATGACATGGAAACTTAGTTGGCGTTTAATCACTAGATTATTGGGCGAAACCTAATTACCTACTGGTAAACTCTCCGGTACAACAGTGTATTCTCATACATATATCAAATTAATTAAGGATAAAATACTAAAATAGCTGTGAAAATAAAATCGTAACTTGACAAAAGTAATTTTACTCTACTGCTAGACGATACCTCTAAAGGCCAATGACGTGACACTTGATCTACATTGCATGACCTTTTTCTTTTCTTTGTTCAATTGCATAGCATGACCTAGATTGGAATTCAAATCTTATAATAAGATAGAGACATAGGTTGCTTTGATAACATCAAGATAGACGACCAGTATTAAACCAGTCTGGCATGTACCAAGCCTGCCAGCCCCACCGGCCACTACTTGCATATCTCATGACATCCCCCAATTTATTAAAAAAAAAAAGGTCATATTCTCCAATTTCCAGCCCCAATCCCAACTGTCAAACACTACCTTTCGGTTATCCCCAAACATCAACCTCCCTTTTGAATGATAAAAAAAAAAAAAAAAAAAAAAAATTCCTTTTGGAAAAAAAAAAAAAAAAAAAAAAATCAACCTCCCTCGTTCATTTCCACCCCCTACAGGTATCCTACTGGGTACACTGTGTTTCACACAAGTGACACTTTTTTTTCTTCTCTCTTCAAAAGAGACAAAGTCGATTTACAAATTAACAAGTATAAGAGATATTTTTCTTTTTATTAAATGTTAATTTTTTTATATAATGATAATATTTAGTATTCGTCAAGAGAAACAAAGGATGAAAATTTAGAAATTTCATTATTTGGATAGTAAATAATTTCAGTTTGCCCCCTTAATGTATAAGTTAGAGAACATTTTACCTTTTAAAGTATTATTTGTAACATTCAACTCCTTTGACCTCAACTCAAATAGAAAAATGAATTAATAGGTTAAAAATATGGGTAAATAGCACTGTAACCCCCTATGATTTATCTAAAGTGCACAACACCCTTTTATGGTTTCAAAAGTGCACCAGACCCCCCTGTGATTTGGAAAAGTGGCACACGAGTCCCCTCCGTCTCTTTTCCGTCAAATTTTATAACAGAAAATGTGAAATGACTTAAATACCCTCAATTCATTTTTTTTCTCTGTTTTCTCCTTTTTCTTTTTATATATATATATATAAGATCAAAAATATATATAATATATACACACACACCACACTAAAAAAAAAAATAATAACAATATATAACATATATATCACACCACATCTGGGAAAAAAAAAGAGAAATATATATATATATATACACACACGCACACCAAACCTAAAAAAAAAAGAAACAAATATGTATATATAATACATATACACAATATATATAATACACATACAAATATATACACATACATATTGGAGTTTGGGGGGTCTGACGGGGTCAGGGGGTGGGGTGGTGGGTCTCGACGGGGCTGGGGGATGGGTTCCGCTAGGGGGAGGGGATGGGTTGGGTGGGGGACGATGAAGATAAAAGCTGCTTGTTTTTTTTTTTTGTGTTGTAAAGGGCTTTTTTGTCAATTAACCCATATATTTTATTGAAAAAATTGTTGAAAACCAGCCAAAATTGCATGAGAGGTGCGTGTACCTCACATGCCGTTAAAATTAACGGATTTATTGACGGAGGGGATTGTTGTGCTATATTTTTGAAACCACAGGGGGTTCCAGTGCACTTTTAAAACTATATGAGGGTGTTATACACTTTAAATAAACCATAAGAGGCTATGGCGCTATTTATCCTAAAAATATTAATTGAAATGATAAAAACACACAAATATAAAACAGTTCGGTCATTTGATTTCCTTAAACAAAGGTGGCCCTTGTTTGTAGGGCCCACTTGTTATATCACCGCTATTACCGAAAGAATTTCCTATGAATATAAAAAAGCATAAGGAATACAAAGAAATTTAATAATTTTTTTATTTAGAATAGACATTAAAGTGATAAAGAAGATAATTTTAGATGATTGTATTATTTTCATGTTAAATAGTAAGAATGTTTTAATATTTTTGCTCATCGTCTTTTCATTTTCTTTTATTTTATCTCAACTTAGAAAAAAAAACTAAAATCAACTCTAATAAAATAAATGAAAAAATTGTCTAATATCTCTTTTTTCTTTTTCCTCGCTAGAAAATAAATTGAAACATCTCTTTTTATTCCTCATGAAAGGGTGAATCTAGATACATTGTTATTGTGAAGAGGACAACAAATTATTATTTGGAATAATATATAATAACGCTTCTATCTTATTTTCTTCCCCTTGTCATATTTCAAGAGACACATACCCCCTTTAACTTATTTTAAATTTTTGGTCAAAACACACACCCCTTTTAGTTAATGTCATGCATCACTAAATTAAGAATAGAGTATATATACATACATACATACACACACAAGCGGAGCGCTCGTTATCCTTACTTTTTCCTTTGCTGGGCACTCCCATTGCTCTCACGCAAAACGTTATCCTACTTTATTGTTACGTAGCAATAGAAGCCTATCATACATAAATGGGCGCTTTATAAAAGAAACCAAAAAAAGGTTCGCGACAAAGTTGTCAAGTCGAATAGTTGCAGAAGTAAGGTCTCAGAGCAACTTACTTCTCCAATTGGATCATTACTTCACACGATGGGTAACTTCTAATGGTTTGTCGGGGAAGCTCTTGTTTTTCTTTCAAGAGTAGATTGATCACCTTTGATGATCACACACCAACCCGAACATTCACTAGTTACAATCGATGAAATTTTGATTGATTACATTAAGTGGTTATATATATATATATATAAATCATATAATGAAAATTTTTACTACATGCATATTATAGCCCTATTCTTATATTATATAGAGAACGGGAAATTTAGATATATATATATATATATATATATATATATATATATATATATATATTTAAAAAAAAAAAAAAAAAAACACAGATATATATATATATATATATATAGTCTATTGAGGATCCTATCCTATATATCCGCTCCTCTCCTTTCATTAAAAAACACACACAACACACACTACCTTTGACCGAAATCCTTCCTCACTCTCTCTCTCAACACAAAACCACGCGCACACACAACACACACTAAAAACCACCATGGCAGGTCGTGAAGAGTACGTTTATATGGCGAAACTAGCCGAGCAAGCCGAGCGCTACGAAGAAATGGTGGAATTCATGGAAAAAGTCTCCTCCTCACTACCCAACAACGAAGAATTAACAGTTGAGGAACGCAACCTCCTGTCCGTGGCCTACAAGAACGTGATCGGCGCGCGACGAGCGTCGTGGCGGATCATATCGTCAATCGAGCAGAAAGAAGAATCGAGAGGGAATGAAGATCACGTGAATTGCATAAGAGAGTACAGATCGAAGATTGAAAATGAGTTATCGAACATCTGTGATGGGATTTTGAAGTTGCTTGACTCGAGGCTTATTCCTTCGGCATCAGCTGGTGATTCCAAGGTGTTTTACTTGAAGATGAAGGGTGATTACCATCGTTACTTGGCTGAGTTCAAAACTGGTGCTCAAAGGAAAGAGGCTGCTGAAACTACTCTCACTGCTTACAAAGCTGCTCAGGTCTATTCTCTTTTCTTCTTTTTTGTTATTTTTTTTTGTTGTTGTTGATGGGAACTAGTCTTTCAAACTTACATCAAAGGTGAAGAACTCGAAAACTCTTTAATCAGAACGGACATCAGTCACTTGCAGTGACTAATAGTGACACCCACACGTGTAGGTCCACTCACTGTGTGAGAGTTACATAGTCCGAGTTAGTTAAATTTTAAAGAAATTAGTTTTTTTACTGATTCGGACAAGTTTTATCCTTTAACCTCCACCACTAGACTAATTTCTTAGTTTTTTGTTTCTTGTTTTTTTGGTAAAAGAGGCATTTTTTAAATAGCGTTGTCATTAGATTTATATAGTGAAACATTATATCATACATGTGTGGTGAAGGGCGGATCTACTTTGCGGCCTCTACTTACTTTAATTTTTTTTTAAAAATGTGTGAAACATTATATCATACATGTGTGGTGAAGGGCGGATCTACTTTGCGGCCTCTACTTTAATTTTTTTTTTAAAATGTGTGTATTTTAAAGGAATTTTTAAGTTGAAAAATTAATTTAGTTTCACTGAAAAAAATTATACTAAATTGGTTGATTTTATTAAAAATCCTAGATCCGCCCCTGGGTGGCTTTGGTTTTCTAATGCAGAAAATCTAAACCATTTTCGAAGTCATGATATTCTTTTGCAAAATATGTTTTGTGGTGAAAATGGTGTTTTTTTTAAAATTTTTTTATTGTGGTGGTCAGATAAATATAGCAAGTCAAGATTTTTATTTTTTTAGTAGACAGTATATTTACCATTTTTGAAGTCTTGAGTTTTTCTTTTCTCTTTGCAACATTTGTTTTTTTGAAAGGAAAAAATGGTTGGGTTTTCTGGTGGAGAAAATTACCGCTCTTTAAGTCTTGAGTTTTTTTTTTTCTCTGTTTTTTGTTTGCAATATCGTCGGATCTATATAGTAAAACTCAGATGGCAGTAGTTTGGTTTTCTACAGGGAAAAATCTTTTCCATTTTTAAAGTTGTGTTTTTTTGCAATATTTGTTTTGTGGTGGAAAAAGGTGCGTTCTTAGATCCATGTAACCGATCCTACATCAGTGTGGGTTTTGGTTTTTAAAGTCTGAGTTTTTTGAAACATTTATTTTGCTGTTTAATTACATTTTTGAATGGTATAGTCAGATCCATGTAACATAGCCTGGGATAGATGTGGTTTTTTTGTTTTCAAAGTCTTGGGTTTTTTTTTTTGGGGCAATATATGTTTTGTGGCAAAAAGTTTGTATTTGGATGTTGTTGTGAGATCTGTGTAGCCAACCATATAATGAACCCCCACATAGACATGATTTGGTATTTTGGTTTTCTAGTGGAAGAATTCTTTTATGTGCGATTTCGCGCCTGGGGGTTCCAGGGGTTGGGTGTTCGCGTGGCTGAAATTGGAAGTTATCATCTTGATTTATGAAAATGGTCTGTAGACAAGCTGAGATCTGCCTGTATAGATGTTTTCTATTTTTTCCCCCTTTTATTGATAGGCAAATTGATATTGGTGGGCTTTAAACCAAAAAGATCTCTCTCTTCTTTTTTTTTTTTCTAATTTATTATGGATCTAATCATAAATGCAAGTATCGATAAAGATTGCTCCTTTGATCTTAAATTTTGCTTTCTTACCTTATATTGTTACAATGGTAGGGCCTTGTATCCCAGTATAATTAACAGGGAAGTTTTGCCTATTTTGATGATGGTTATTGATACATATTTTCTTGTTATCTTTGTGTTTGCAGGAAATTGCAAATGCAGAGCTTCCCCCAACACACCCGATCCGGCTTGGACTTGCTCTCAACTTCTCTGTGTTCTACTACGAGATCTTGAACTCCCCTGATCGTGCTTGCGCTCTTGCAAAACAGGTGATTTGTTCAAAAAACTTTTGATTATATAGTTTTTAGAAATTGTTTTTAGCAACAGGGTAAGATTTCGTGCATCTACATTTCTCCAGCTTCTGCTCATTGTGAGAGTTGTTACGACCTTGAGTTGTCAAAATTGTAATGTATATAGAATCGATGAAGTCAATAAATTCAAAGCAGAAGTAGTCTGGGTGTTGATAATTGAGATCTGCTTTGCGGTTAAATCTAAGCTTTCATCTCAACGTTTGCACCTTATCTTGGGAAACACAAAGATTGATATGTAGATATATTAGCTTGGTGGTGGTGTAGATCCAGATTTATCTGCTACTAATAACCATCGTCTGAAAGTTTGATGTTTCTCGCTTCCCTGCCATGGCCAGGCTTTCGATGAAGCCATTGCAGAGTTGGATACCCTTGGCGAGGAGTCATACAAGGACAGCACTTTGATCATGCAGCTTCTTCGTGACAACCTCACTCTGTGGACTTCCGACATGCAGGTATTCGATCTGTTGCCATCTGATTATTGTTTTGGTTTACAACGTCACACATTAAAGCATTCATGTTATCATTTGTAACCGGAAAAGCCTCTAGAGGTTCCGTTCAGTTTCTCATATCTATTCGCGTCAATGAATAAATAATCTGCACATGCTGAAGCGCGTTGAATAACGATATCTTGCTTTCGATGCAGGAGGATGGAACCGACGAAATCAAGGAAGCTGCCAAGCCGGATAACGAACAACAGTGAGGGTACTTACCCTCAGAATTAAAATCTGCACTTCTCCTTGGGTTGTTTTTGTTAGGGGAAAGTTGCATAGTTTATTTTTACCTGTTACTCTGTGTTTTCCTTTAAACTTTTGTGCCTCTATGTTACTGAACTGCGCTTGAATCTTAATGCTGTGTCATCTAAATCTAGTCTTCTATTTTTTGTGGTCTCTCAAGTTTCTTAATTTCATTATGAGTATCAAATTGCATACGAAATGAAAAAAGGTTCTTTCACGTTGACGTCCTTTTACGAAGCTCTAGCCAATAGGGATGAAATTGATATTCATCGTTCTTTTTCTCGGAGAGATATTTGGAAGTCTTTAGCCCCGTTGAGAGTGGCTTTCTTTGCTTGAGAATCGACTTGAAAAAGAAATTCTCGCTATTGGCAATCTTCGAAAAAGAGGGTAGGTCCTTGTTAATAAATGTTCAAATAAAAAAGTTTAAACCTAAAAATCAATTGATATTAAAAGTAGTTCAAGATTTTAAAAGATAATTTTGGAATTTTTGATTCTTTTCATGTGGGATAATTGTATATTATAGTGCTCTTTTCACGCGTGACTCGGTTTGAAAAAATAAGTTAAAATTTTTGCGCTAACATCAAGTTGAAAGTGGTTCAAAGAAACAACTTTGAATATGAGAGTTGACATTAAGGTAAATGAGTAAGTAAGAAGAGTTATTTATAAGAGATGATATCGAGGTGAACGAATCGGCTAAAAGAAAAAAAGATAAGTTACAAATGAACGGTTAAGATTGAATCAATGTTTGATTTTAAAGAAGTGATTTTATAAGGCATCCGGCATTGGGCAGCTCTTACAAAACATGTGGGCTTGACAAATTTTATCACATGAGACCGGATGTCTTATAGGGAGAAATTTCCCTGATGATACCATGAAACAAATTATCCTCTGGTTCCACTCCCCAATTTATTCATATAATGCAGGAAAATTTATTCTTCATTCCTCTATTATCTTTCCATCAAGATTCTCTGCCGTTGGTCGATTGTGAGTTTTTTTTTTTTTTTTTTGTCAAGTCGATTGTGAGTGTTCGGTACGTGAATGGTGTTAGGTCTTGTCAACAATAGAACTCTTGGGTCGCTATTGTTGCAAGTTGTGGTTCAAATGTATATTATTGGTCTCTGATAATGGCCGCACACACTTTATTCTCTGGACCATAGAAAACTGATGCTTTTCAACTTTGGTGATGAATGATTAACGCACTTGGATTGTTGGTCATAGTTAGGGTCAGAATCAAGAATTTGATCTTGGGGGTTAGAATTTAATTAAAAAGATTGAGAATAAACAAATATGAAAAATTAAGGGGGAGGGGGGCTAGGCTAGCATTTTTTTATAAAAAAAAAAAATTACATATTTTTTTCTTAGGGAGGGGGAGGGGGAGGGGGAGGCACCCTCTAAATGGCCAAGTTCTTCCACTAGTCGTAATAATCAAAATCTGATTTAAGCCTAAATCCTATTTTGTAAATAGTAAATTAGGTTTGAATTAACTCAGAATTCACTTGTTGATAAGCCTAACTCAAGTTTCTCTGAGTAGTCTTCCATTAGCTTTGTTGGATCGGGATAGGATAGTTAATCACTGAAAAGATTGTTGATATAACAGCAAAGTTGTCATTGTAATACCGGACTTTTAGTCTAATAGTATGCTCTTGACTGTAGATGTGAGAAATAGTAAAATTAATTTTCGTAAGTAATAATATTTTTAATATATATTATATGACTTAAATCTCTTTAAAAAATTTAAAAAACTGTTGTAATATTTGAATGTTATAAATTTGAGTTATGCAATTCATGTTTTACAAAAGTACGAGATAAGAACGTACACAAGTTTGGCTCTTTATTGCTATTTTATAAAAATTTCGTTTATCAAACTGTATTTTTGATGTCATATCATTACGTGGATGAAAAATTAGGGAATAACTTATCGTTGACGTGATGTTACCTATTTATCTTTGAATCGAGGAGTGGAACATTTGAAAATAACGATCACCACTATTCACTTTACAAAACCAGGACCACACAATGTGGTATTGGCCTACCAAAGTTTAGATTTTGACCCATACCATTGTTTTTTTTAAAAAAAAAAAAATTCACTTAGGTGATACCATGATAGATCTATCTCAATCTCATAATATAACAATACGTCTTAATATATATTTCAAATCAATCAAATTAACTCATACTAGAATATAAAAAAATTGTTTTTGGAATGACGCGAGAATTTACCTAACAAAGTCTGACTATCGGATTATCCGGCGAAACCTGACCACTAACTGGTAAATCTACGGGTACAACTGTGCGTCTTCACACATACACCAAGTTAGTCAAGGACGAAACTCCAAAACTGTGAGTAAGGTTGAATACACGACTTTACAAAAGTGGTTTCACTCAATTACCGCTGGACTATACCATTGGGGAGAATATAGAAACATTGTGCTTTGGCTGATTTAGAATTCGTATGTGGATTTTCATCTAACAAGACCAGCACACTCCATCATCTATGGTACTTCTCCAGTTTTTTTTCCAATTTTTGAATGAATCTGGAACACAATTAGGTTATGTCGACGTCTCAGCAGCCAACATTTCTGATTTCTCCAACCCTAACAGTTTTGTTTTCCTCTTTAATCACTAGGTTGATGAACTTCTGGCAGCATGATGATTTGATTTGTTTGTTTTTCTTTCAACAAGCTTGACTTTTTTCTTAATCTTTTGGAGTCGAAAGAAAAAGAAGTTGAATCCGGAGATTCATGGTCTATACAATTATAATAAAATAATTTATACTATTCAACACAATTGAGATTGACAGATTAAGGGTTATATTTGCGCCTAACAAGGCTAAATATTTCGTACTTGCACAGGTCGCTCTGTGAGGCTCATCCTCCCCTCTTTAAGTCGGTCATCCAGGTTGTCAGATGCCAATTTTTTCCAACTGTAATTATCAATTTTGGGAAGTGGTTCGGCAAATGACATATTCAAGTATGTCTTGCCAAAAGAGAAAAGGCAAGGAGAGAGTTCATGTATGGGATTTAGATTCCCTAATAGCGAAAATGTTAATAGTGGTGAAGTATTAATCAGTTATTTAATCGTTGTATTTAATAATTTAGATCATTTTATTATAATTATATCATTAATTTTTCATTATTAATCTTTCTTATATTATAAGATGATTCAAATCTATGCATGTGTACAAATTGGTTTGAAGTTAAATATTTAGTCTCGTTGCTTTAATGGACCATAGTGGTGGGGAGCTCCAAACTAAATAAATTAATCAAATCTTAATCAACTTTTTCAATGGACCACTAAGACTAGTTTATTTGACTGTTATTTAGAGATGACCAAGACACTTTAGAAAAGAAAGCTATCAAAATCTTAGTACTGATATTGTAAATAAATAATTTCTTTTGGTAGGTCTGAGGTATAACATGTAAGAATAAGGAGATTATGCCCCGTTTAGAGTTTGTAATGGAAAAATGAAAAATAGTTACTGTCTTCAACATATTTTGTATGTTAAAGACATTTTGTCTCCAAGATATTTTACATTTTAGAGGGCATTAACACAAGCAGTAGTGTATATGGTAGGGGGACCTCAACAAGCGAAAAAATCTTGTATCAGATATCTGGCAGTTCCGATTTAGAGGGAAAAGTAAACCTCACATGTATAAGAGTTCACTTATGTGTAATGTGTTAGTCCTAGACTTATTGGATGCCAGATGTAGTGGCGGATCCCCGCACCCAAGCTCAGAATGTGTATTCGTGCAGTAAAAGAGGTTAGGGTGTGCCCTGCAAAAATCTAACATAATGATTTTTAAAAAAAAGAAACCAAA
Source organism: Ehretia macrophylla (assembly GCA_037974665.1). Classification (NCBI taxonomy): domain Eukaryota; kingdom Viridiplantae; phylum Streptophyta; class Magnoliopsida; order Boraginales; family Ehretiaceae; genus Ehretia; species Ehretia macrophylla. The sequence continues at coordinate 41,934,546 of CM075774.1, forward strand.
AAAAAAAAGAATTTTTTTTTTTTTTTTAATTTGAGGCACACCCTCTTTTTCACTTAGGTCCGCCCCTGTTCAGATGTAGGATTTTTTTCCTAACATTTGATAGGTTTGGTGGTAGATCTCATATGTATGTAGTGTTGATATATGTCAATATCCACCTCTTCATAATAAGTATCGTTAATTATATGGTAGCATAAATTAATGATTCCGACTTAAACGTCGATGAGGTCAAAAGAGATCGCGATGGCTACAAGAAAGAAGTTCGGGAATTTGGAATTACCTAAGATGACGTCGGGTTGATGCAATGCTAAAGTTAGCCAATTTGACCAAAGGAAACTTCTTAGAAGTTGACTTGGATGCTAGCCACCCATGTGGTCAATTGTAGCCACCCATGTGATAAATATGGGTGGCTAATACTTTGAACATGGTTGGTAAAGCCAACCAAGATTGAAATGTTTGATAGGAAAGTCTCCTATGGCGGGCTAGCTGAATTCTATAAATAGGCATGCATTAGTTCATCATTTTCATCCACAACACAATTCCAAACACAATCCTAAGTTAGTCTTTCTTTCTTGTATTCTTCTTGTAAGTCCAGAAGCCATTGAAGCTCTAATCTAGAGAGCGCACGGTGGGACAATTATCTTGTAAGTGTTATATTGAATTGTTATAAAGAGTAGTGTTGTCTTTCTACTTGATTGTTGTTAAGACGTTTCTGGGAAATTGGTTATATTCTTACATGGTATCAGAGCTTAAGGGGCTCTTAACAACAATCTTGTCTAGTAAAGCTCAACAAATATGACTACTCAAGGTGCTAGTTCTTCTTCTACCAGTTCTAGTTCCGGTTTAGTACCGACAATTCGTATACGTCCCCCTACCTTCACAGAAGGAAAACTTGATGGCACGAACTATCTTTTGTGGAAGTTCAAAATCACTACAGTTCTGGACTCCTACGAACTCCTTGATACAGTGTTAGGCACAGATGCAGAACCAGTTGCAGTCCGTGCTGAAGATGACACAAAAAAGGTCACACCTCCAGATCCTCAGCTTGTCAAAGAATGGAGAAGACGAAATGCTGATGCACTTTGTGCAATTGTAACAAGTGTTCAGGATTCTGTCCTTACTCTAATTCAACACACAACCAAGGCAACTGAAGCTTGGAACATACTGAGAAATCAGTATGAAACAAGGAACCAGACTCGCATTCAAAACTTGGAGAATCAGTTAGCTGCTGAGAGATTAAGTGAAGATGAAGCAGCTGAGTCATTTATCAGTAGGATGAAAAACCTACGTGATCAAATGGCTGCAGTTGGTATTGCCAAATCAACCGAGGAACTAGCTCGAAGGTGCATTAGAGTGTTGCCTCCAAAATTTGACGGCCTTGTGACAGCACTCAATACACAAGTTCGCATTCCTCCTTTGACGTTTGAAGAATTCACTGCCATGTTGATGGAGGAGGAGATGAGGCTGAGGAGCAGAGAAAATCAACTTGACTCTGCCTTTACAGCCAAGGCGAGGAGTAACCAAGAAGAAAAGAAGAAAACAAAGAAGAAAACGTTCTCTGGATCGTGCTACTACTGCAATAAGAAAGGTCATGCTGTCAAAGATTGCAGGAAACGAATCCATGACGAGAAGAACGGAACTTTAAAGCCAAATTGGAGAAATAAAGAATCTGCCAATACGGCTGAAACGGAAGTGCATCTATTTACTGTAACAGATGTATCGGAGGAAACGTGTACTAGCGCACATGTACATCAAACAAGTGCATGGGTGTTAGATAGTGGAGCTTCCCGACACATGACCAGCAAGAAGGAGTTATATGACTCCATAAAACCTCTACAAGAACCAATGAATGTTGTCGTCGGGAATAATGCGAGGTGTCCTGTTGAGGGCACTGGAACCATCTCGCTCGTGTCTCAAGATGGAGGAAGCAAGAAGCTGTCCAACGTACTCTTTGTACCCCAGATCACCAGAAATTTGCTATCTGTAGCTGCTATTACAGATAATGATCTAGAAGTGCGGTTCAAGAAGACGGAAGCTTTGATTCTTGACAAGGATCAAAATATCGTAAGTAAAGGTATTCGCAAAAATAATCTTTACGAAATCAGCTCTCTTTCTGCTGTCGTGGATGCCAAAACAAGTCAACTTTGGCATGAAAGGTTCGGGCACATTTCCTATCCTGTGTTAAAGGAAATGCAAAAGAAGAAGATGGTGGCCGACTTGCCTTCAATTGAAGAAATTGAAGGACCATGTGAAGCTTGTATGCTGGGCAAGCAACATAGACAGTCATTTCCTAAAGAGAGTCATAACCGATCAAAGGCTCCTCTAGAGTTGGTACATGCTGACCTCTGCGGAAAAATGACTACGATGGCGTTGGGAGGATCTTCCTACTTTATGCTGTTAGTCGACGATTATAGTAGGAAGATGTGGGTGTACTTCCTTCGGGACAAGGCTGATGCTCTTGAAAAGTTTAAAGTGTGGCACAAACTTATGACAAATGAGAACACAACTCAGTTGAAGAAACTTCGTACCGATAGTGTGGGGGAATTCTGTTCTACAGAGTTCACCAACTACTGCAACAAGCTTGGGATTAAGCGCCAATTGACTGCTCCATACACACCACAACAAAATGGAGTTGTGGAACGAAGAAATCGAACAATTGTAGAAATGGCTCGATGCATGTTGAAAGGTGTTGGCCTACCTGACACATTCTGGGCTGAAGCAGTCAACACAGCGGTATACATCCTCAATCGGTGCTCAACCAGGGCACTCAACGATAAGACTCCTAATGAGGCTTATTATGGTACGAAACCTTCTGTGTCTCATTTAAGAAAATTTGGGTGTGAATGTTTTGTACACATTCCAAATGAAAATCGAAAGAAATTGGATGACAAGAGCAAGAAGGGCATTTTCTTGGGATATAGTGAAGAGTCTAAAGCATACAGACTCTATGATGTAGAGGCCAAGAAGGTGATCATAAGCCGAGATGTGGTGTTTAATGAGCGACCACACTCAATGGGGGATAGCGGTCCTGCCATTTCGTCATCAACTGATGAAGTAATCCATCAAGTGCCTGAACAACGACCGTTGAACAATGAAGAAGTCTCTAATGATGAGGAGACTGAAGACCAACCTGTTGTACCCACAAGGAAGCCACAACCGAAGTGGTTCCAACAGCTCTTTGATGGAAGAAATCCAGGAATTACTGATGATAGTCCACGTCCTGATGGACTAAAACGATCAAAGAGAATAGAGGAGCAGAACAGATCAGGACAACAACTAGTAAACATGGCTTTGATGACCCAAATCATCAAGACGGTAAAAGAACCGGTAACTGTGGAGGAAGCCATGTCAGATCCAAATTGGAGAGCAGCTATGCAAGCCGAGTATGATAGTATCATGAAAAATGATACTTGGGAGATCGTTGAAAAGCCACCGAATAGAAAAATTATCGGCACCAAATGGATCTGGAAAGTGAAGTACAAGGCAGATGGAAGTCTTGAAAAATACAAGGCACGCCTTGTAGCACAAGGATTTTCGCAAGTCGAAGGTTTCGATGTATATGAAACCTTTGCTCCAACAGCAAAAATGTCAACAATCAGGCTAGTTGTTGCAGCTGCCGCGCATTATGAATGGATTGTACATCAAATGGATGTCAAGTCAGCTTTTCTTAATGGGCAACTTGAAGAAGAAGTCTACGTTGCACAACCCCCTGGCTTCCAAATACCAGGTGAAGAAGAAAAAGTCTGCAAATTGAAAAAGGCTTTATATGGGTTAAAGCAAGCACCACGAGCTTGGTACAAACGTATAGACTCTTTCTTCTTGCAACATGGTTTCTGTAGAAGCAAATCAGAGGCCAACTTGTATATTCTAAGTGAACAAGGAAAGAAGGTAATTGTAGTCCTATATGTGGATGATCTTGTAATCACTGGTGACCATGAAGATAATATTCGGAAGACGCAAGAATGGTTGAGCCAAGAATTTGAAATGACAAATCTTGGTCTTCTTCATTATTGCTTGGGAATCGAGGTATGGCAAAAACCTCATACTATCTTCATCTCGCAGCAACGATATGTTCGTGAGCTTCTGATTGCATTTGGTATGTCCGAGTGCAAATCAGTTGTCACCCCGATGGAAGTGAATACAAAGTTATCAATTGACGATCCTTCAGAACAAGTTGATAACAAGCTCTACAGAAGATTGATGGGAAGTTTAATCTTCCTTTGTAACACAAGACCTGATATTAGTTATGCTGTGGGAGTTCTCAGTCGGTTTTCAAATAAACCGAAACAAAGTCACTGGCAAGCAGGGATGCGAATCCTCAAATATCTCAAAGGCACGTTGGAGTATGGGATATCATACAAGTCTGGAGATACTTTATCTGGGTACTGTGACTCAGACTGGGCTGGTGACATTGACTCAAGAAAATCTGTTACAGGTTACGTATTCACATTCGGTGGTGGAATCATCTCATGGGCTAGTAAGAAGCAACCCACCGTTGCACTTTCATCAACGGAGGCAGAATACAAGGCTGCTTGTGTAGCATCCTGTGAAGCTGTTTGGCTACGACGCATCATGATTGATATTGGCATTCCAATAGAGGAAGCAACAATGTTGAAATGTGACAGTCAGAGTTGTATAGCCATGTCAAAGAATCCGGTATTTCATGCTAGAACAAAACACATAGAGATTCAGTATCACTATGTGAGAGAACTGATCGAGGAAGGTGAAATCTACATGGAGTACTGCCCTACAGAAGATAATTATGCAGATATCTTCACTAAAGCGTTAGGGAGCGTCCAATTGAGCAAGCATCTTCAAACATTGGGTGTTGGCCCAATAGTTTAGTCAACATGAGGTGAACATTGAGGGGGGGTGTTGATATATGTCAATATCCACCTCTTCATAATAAGTATCGTTAATTATATGGTAGCATAAATTAATGATTCCGACTTAAACGTCGATGAGGTCAAAAGAGATCGCGATGGCTACAAGAAAGAAGTTCGGGAATTTGGAATTACCTAAGATGACGTCGGGTTGATGCAATGCTAAAGTTAGCCAATTTGACCAAAGGAAACTTCTTAGAAGTTGACTTGGATGCTAGCCACCCATGTGGTCAATTGTAGCCACCCATGTGATAAATATGGGTGGCTAATACTTTGAACATGGTTGGTAAAGCCAACCAAGATTGAAATGTTTGATAGGAAAGTCTCCTATGGCGGGCTAGCTGAATTCTATAAATAGGCATGCATTAGTTCATCATTTTCATCCACAACACAATTCCAAACACAATCCTAAGTTAGTCTTTCTTTCTTGTATTCTTCTTGTAAGTCCAGAAGCCATTGAAGCTCTAATCTAGAGAGCGCACGGTGGGACAATTATCTTGTAAGTGTTATATTGAATTGTTATAAAGAGTAGTGTTGTCTTTCTACTTGATTGTTGTTAAGACGTTTCTGGGAAATTGGTTATATTCTTACATGTAGAGCCCACTTATGTGTGAGTAACTCAGACCTATCAGATGCCGGATGCAAGTCTTTCCCTTAACAAAGAGATGCTCCTATATACCCAAAGTAGCGGAGTAGCAATTTGAAAAGATTCATGATTATTCAAGCACTGCATATCATATTCCTGGTGATAAAGAAAGAGTCTTACTACTCATGAAATGGAAGGAGGTTTTACCTTGTGAACATACTGCTCCGGGACTATTAGGTAACAGCTAGCAAACACTTTTCTCGGCAAAGACTTGGGCTCAAAAGCTTTACAACTTGTTTGGATTCAGTAGAGAAGTATTCGACCAAAAAAAAAAAAAAGTAGAAAAAGTATAATAAAGCAAAGGAAATAAATAAATTTTGTTTGAATTGTAGAAATTTATAATGGAAAGTATCATAAAGGATTTTGAGTTTCATTTATTTAGATTAAAAAGAAAATAGAAGAAAAAGATAAATTTTATATAAAAGTTATATGTATATATATTTCTAATTTATTTAGACCCCAAATAATCAGTATTCTTGTAATTAATATTACAAACAATGGTATAATGATCATCATGCAATTTATGTCTTTCTTTCCACTCTTTCCCGTTTCTGACTCAAAATTGGGAGAATTGAATTTTCGGGAATAAGAAGGATGCATCCCTACCACAACATTCCCAGACACAGTTTTATCACCTGGCTTGCATGTTTTCACTGTCTTGCTACTAGATATCGTCTTCTCTATTGGGGTTGCATCAACCATGCCCACTGCATCTTCTGCCACAAGCATTAGAGACAAGAGATCATCTATTTTTCGAATGTTGTTTCACCAAGCGTATTTGGAAGGGAAGTTTAATGTTTATTCTTATTGACGCTCCTATTTTCACTTTTGATGCTATCATTAAGATTGGCTCTTTTCTTACAGATAGAAACAACATTAAGAAATACCTTTTCCGGTTGTTCCTGGGCACATCTATCTATCATATATGGACTAAGAGAAACATAGGCTTTTTAGAGACGAGGTATCGATTGAGGAAGAAATTCTCATGCGCATTTGTGAAAAAGTGTCTCCGAAAGTCCAAATTAGAAGTCCATTTAAGATGACTTCCTTCAACTGTCGTTTCTTATGTAGAGCTTGTATTGACTCCCAGTTGTCTTGATCTTGTGTGGATTTGAGTGACATTTGTGGCTTTGTCGTTGTCTTTCTTGCCGCTTCCATGAGTAGTTTATCGTTAGGTACCTCATGGATTTGGCTTTTGATGTATTGTTTAACACTTGCTTTTCTTTCTTTTTCTTAATAAACTTTTCTAGCTGATTCAGAAAAAAAAAATATATATATATATATATGATGCATCCCTTCCAATACGGTTTTTTTATTATTCCCCCTAAACCAGACAATAGGAGAGCTCAATCAGAATTCCACTCTCAGCAGATCTTCTACAAGTGACTCAACGGATACTACTTCCCTCCCCCAACCATTCTTTTCCCCCATTTCCTCCAACCAAACAACCGAGAGAGTTTTCGTCATTGAAGTACTTGGACGGCACCACAAACCCAAACAGGCTCTACCAGTCGAGCAAAAACAAGGAATCCGATAACAAGAGAAATGATCCTATATATGTCCAGTGCCTCCCATGGCATTTTGAAGGAGGGGGTCGAAGGTTCATGTCTCATAGCTAAAAATGCTATACATAGATTAATCCCTATTTATGATCATATGGTAGCACATTTCAGGAGTGAATTAATTTCTTGCCAAGATTGCGGATTTGAATCCCCTCATAGTTTTATATAATTTCTATTTGTGATCATATGAAAGTCCTTTCCAGGGATGCACTAGCTTTATCCTGAGATTGCAAGATTTGAATTCTCTCATAATATTATATAACCTTTATTTGGGATCTGTTGTAGTACCTTTCAAGAGTGAGCTAGCTTCATGCCAAGATTATAAAATTTAAATCCCTTAATAACGTTATTGTTAACGCCAAAATTGGCCTTGGACCTATGGTCTAACCATGATGGGTCATGTGACCCCAATCAACACGCAATTTGGGCCAAGGCCCATATACAGCACCACGGGTTGCAACGTACTCCCGTAGGGGCTCACTCAAAAGCCCAGAGCCCTTTGCTAGACCCGAATGATGACCCAGCTCCAGGTGGACAACCAACAACGGATTCGGGTTTGACTCGAACTCTATCGAACAATAATGTATAAGCGATCAAGAAGATACCTTGATTGACCAGTCTACTAGTAGCAGATGACGATCGACAAACTCAAGATGAAGATCAACCCTATCCTACGAAATAAGAGATTATTCGCTCGTAGTAGTCTACTGAAGATACAAGTCTCAAGGGTCTATGACTCTCGACCTACCCACACCTATAAGTAGGCCAAGCCTACACAGGGAATGAGGGATCGAGTATTAGGCACACCTAGCGATACTCTCCATTTTCCCTCTACATATCCACGGCCTACACTCCTTATATCGACGCTGATACTAAGTATTCTCCTCTATTATCTCTATATTTTTCTCGCATTCTTATCTTTTCCAATAAACTAGTTACTTGAGTGTCAAAATGTCTTCAGTCGGCACCACATCGGTGTCCCAAGACTCACGTCACTCTATTACCTTCTGACCTTGTAGGTTGCTAGTATCCCGAAGTTCGTGATTGTGGATTTTCACGTCTACAGTTATATAATCCCTATTTGTAATCATATGCTAGTCCATTTCAAGAGCGAACAAACTTTAGGCCAAGATTGTTCGATTTGAATCCCTTTATAATGTTATAAAATCCCCATTTCAAGAGTGAACTAACTTCATATCAAGATTGCAGGGTTTGAATCCCTTTGTAACATCATATCTTTATTTGTAACAACATTGTAGTCCCTTTTAGGAGTGAACTAGCTTCATATCAAGATTGTTCGATTTGAAATTCCTCACAATATTATAATATATTTTAGAGATTACTTGGTGGTCACTATCTAAAGCTCTACTTGGTTTAACTGTAAAATTTTAACTTTTGACTTGTAAAATTTTCAGTAGTAGAACTTTAACTAGCAGTACTAATAAATAAAAATCGTTAATTGTTTGGCTTATGTTGGCAAAGTTGAGCTTTTGAAATTTTTGAAGCAATGTTGGGCTTTTAAAAATATGGAATAGCATATTTGAGAAAGAAAAAAAAAAACTCAACTTCCCGCATTATATAAAAACAGTTTCACAAAAATTATTTTTTAAAAACTCCAACTTAGAGCTTCTTGTTTTTCAGCTATTTTTAACTTTAACTCTTATCCAAAAAACTCTTTTAGAAATTGGCCAAACATATTAATTTTAACTTTTAAACTCACAAATAACACTTTTAAATGTCTAAAAGTTAAATCAAACAGACCCTGAATCATTTTGTCAAAACTATATGATCAATCCACCACCATCAGAAGGGATTCACCTAGAAGCCCAAATAGTAGGAAATCAGAAAATTCTCAAGACTCCAGAAATATACATTTTTATAACTCGTCCATTCCCCAGAACTTCAGAATCTAACATTTCAAAAAGAGTGGATGAGCAGAATTTCAAGGTTTATGACAAAAACTAAACATAACTTGACAATGTCACCTCTAGCTTTTACCAAGTCGAACTCAAAATGGCAAAACTTCTTGCAGATTTGGTTACAGCTAACTGAAGCCTCCATTGCCCCACAATTCAATCATCAAATCTGGAAAAACTTCCAATGAGTACAGAATCTATGATCCTGGGCTTAGATCCCTTCATAACAATATGAATTCTGGGCTTAGATCCCTTCATAACAATATGAGGTTACGAAGGAGATCTAATGGTAATATAACTAATAATGCATTCATGATGAGATGATCTAAACTGTTTAGAACCAGTGAATCTCCCACGTATCAACATCCTATGATCTCTACAGAAAAAAGAAAGGAGAGTTTTTCTTTCCCCTTTCACAAAAAGCACCTAGTTCTTATAACAATCATGCAACACAACATGAATTCTTCTGCTAAATCAAAAACTTGCTAAATTATCATCTGGCAACAATACAAAGCCTCTTCTGGCAAACCCTTATCAACTTTAAACAAACTTTACAAATCACAACCAAAAGAAGAAAATCATCAAGATCATCAAAAATATTTAAACCACAAAAGCGATCAAGAGTAGATCAGACAACAACATCAAACCTAATAGCAGATTTTTCCCGAAAATTCATTACATAAGCTGAAATGATACTAATCTATTAGTTAAACATCCCAATGTTAGCTTCACATTCATGTTATTCTCTATCTATTGTTCCTTTCAACACTCTAAGTTGATTCAGTATAGCTTTAAGTTTCACATAGAGAACTAAAATCCAAACATATGGTAGGAGTTTATCACCTAGCTCAACCCGGACGGCACTTCCATGAAAGAACCATACATGAAAAAAGGATCACTATTTCAGTAATGATACGGAGAAAGCTAATCACATTGGTCTACAAGGAGCTCAGCAAACTCTTGAAATAGCGCAAGCTAATTTGAGAAAAGCTGAAGGAAAGAGAGTGTAAACGAGCAAAAAGGTTTTCATAATTTCATTTTTTGACTATGCACGCTGCAACAAAATCCTTGTATCTTGATTCTCATCCATAAGTGTGAACTCTTCTTGAGACCAATTCTACACATCACCTTATGCAAATAATCATTCACTCTAATGTACATGGTCAACCTAACAACTGGCAACACTATATGTGTTTAAGACCAATTCTATAGAATTAACCAAACCTGTGTTTCTATCCACTCTTAAAAAAAACTTCAGAAATAGAAAACAAAAAATGTCACACTCATTTGAACAATAATTGGATTCGTGCTCTTAAAATTTCACGAAGCTAGGAGAAAAGACCAATTCTTTATTCGACAGAAGACAGGGCCATATGAGATATTGAAAGGCTTGAATGGACGGGTAAGACTGGCCTAGTATGAAAAGAGAAAAACAGAAAGTGATTTTCTCCGGCTTTGGAAAAGCAACGAACTCAGTTCGGGCCACATCTGAAGATAGCTAAAAAGAACAGTTTGATGAGCCTGCATAGTATTAGGTACCACTAATAATAATAAGCAAGCTTGCTGATTAGCAAGTTCAAATTCTATTTTTATGAACAACCAAATCAAATCAAATCTTATCCTATTAAGTGAGGTCGGTTAAAAAGGCACCCCTATGCAGACAGTCGGGGGAAAGGTCTAGTACCCATTTGATATGTCTATTGCATGCAATTTTACCTAGCATCATTTCAAAAGGCTACTTCCATGACTCGAAACACAAAGACAACTCTACAATTGCGCCAAGGCTTCACTACAAATTCTATTTATCTAAAACACTAAAATGGAAAGCAACAATTCATCGTATAAAACAATGAAAAATAACCACAAATATAGTCAAAATGAATATAAAACAACACATTTCAACACACACACATACATATATAAAATACATAGAAAATTAACATCAAATTGCATAAAATCGATGTCGAAAAGAATGATATAAAATCCAAAACATTACAAATTAAAGCAAAAGAACAGTCTAAAGTGTTTTTCATTAATTGTTTTCACCATTCATGTACAAAACAAACTACTAGAAAAATAAACCAGTGCTAAAACTAAAATTCTATTTTTTCTCCACAAAACACTAGCATTTTGTTCCATATAGTCCCCAAAATGTACATGTAGATATATAAAATTACATTTATATTTTTCTATTTTCAACAAAAAAAAAATATAACAAAAATTCCTAAAAAAGCTTACCTTTCTTTTTTTCCCCTTAATTGCCCTTGAGTTTTCGCTAATTTCCCCAAATGCCCTTACATTTTCATTAATTGCTCAACTGCCCCTGAACTTTTCGATAATTCTACTGAATAGCCTTATCATTTTGATTAATTTGCTCAAATGCCATTCCATTTAGGGCTTGAAACTGGAACTGTTGGTGATAGAGGCAGCTGCGGAAACCCTAGTTGGCCTGTTGGTGAGAAGAGCAAGCTTGGTGAGAGAAGTCCTGATGACGGCAAGCATCCGAAAGGCAACGGCGATGTCGGCACAGCCGGAAACTGTTGTACAGCTGCGGAGGAGGTTGTCGGCGGTGGAGGAATGTTCTGCTGTTGCTGGTGCGGAGGAAGCGGAAATGGTGGTGGAATGTTCTGTTGTTGTAGCGGCGGAAGCGGCGGAGGAGGAGCAAGGTTGTTCCACCGTGGCGGAGCCAACGGAGAGAGCGGCGGCGGCGGCGGCGGAAACCTCTTCAAATCGGCGTCGTTGCAGGCGGACGCGGAGGCGACTGAGTTCTGGAGGTACCGCATGTAGGCGGAGATCGGCGACTCCGCGGCGGCGTGAACTGTAGGGAACGGCGGCAGAGGCGAAAGCGGCTGGCGTTGACCGCCGAGAAACCCGCCGGAAGACATGGACGCCATAGGGTTTAGAGAGTGAGGCTGGGAAGGCGCGGCGCAGTTTAGCAAATTAGGCGGGCGGTTGCTAATCTGCGCCAGCGGTGGAGGGCGTATCCTCTGAAGCCTGGAGCTAGCTGGTTTGGACTGCTGCATAGCCGGAGGAGCAGGAGGACGCGGTGCAGGATTCGAGAAGCGTTCGAGGCGCTCGTGGGCCGGAGAGCCCGTAAGCCTCTGAACCACATCACGAAAATCACTCTTATTGATATTATACACCGGCGGTTGATGCTGCTGTTGCTGTTGCTGCAGATTCTGCGGCTGTGATTGACTTGATTGGACTTGATGATTCATATTTGAATGGCTCTGATTTTGTTGTTGCTGCGGTTCTATCACAGGAGGAGGAGGAGGAGGAGATGGAGATGGCCTCCTAATAGGCTTTGATATCTTATGAGAGATTTTGTTAAGCTGCTTCAGATACACATCACGGTTGCTGCTGCTGCTGCTGCTACTACCACCACTCGTTGTAGTAGTAGTAGCAGAAGAAACAACACTTGAATCACCACCACCACCAGATGAATGACAACTTTTATCCATAAAAACACACACACAACACACACAAATACCCTTTGTTTCCACCTCTCTCTCTCTCTCTCTCTCTATATATATATATATATATATATCTGTTGTCTCTCTCCTTCTAGATTCCTCTCTTTCTCTCTCTATATTTGTGCTTATGAGTATGTATGTATATATATATGTGTGTGTGTGATATTTGTGTTTGCTTATCTTTGCAGACTTGGTTTGGTGACCTCAGTTGGGACAGTGAACCAATGATTATCTTGGAGGAAAGCAAAAAAATTTATGGGAAATATTTCCGTTCGAAGAAGGGTAATTTTGCCAGTTTAAATATTTCGATACCCGGTTCAAAAAATAATATAACGGTCCGATGAAGGCAACAATTCTGAAATTTAACTCAAAGTAGTAAAATTATTGAATCAATTCAAATTTATGTAAATCTCCCGCATAATTATAGGGCCCACATGTGGGTATAATCACAAAGTAGTTTGGTAATTTTAGAGTGTATTTTCGTAACTCTGAATAGTGAAGAGTGGTTTAGTAATTTTAGAAAGTATTTTAGTTGTTTTGAAATACTTTTGAGTATTTTGATATTTAAATTTAAAAAAATAATCCAATGGTCTTGTTATAGCAATCGGACAGAAGTGTGACTCAGAAAATTATTATCGTTTACTTGAAATGTAAAAAAGAAAAGAAAATGGGTGTGAAAGTAAAGGGCTTGATTGGGTGGTAATTTCACTAAAAGATGAGGAGGCCAGGGAATGTGATCAAAAGGCGTAAAAGTCACAATGGAGGGTTTTGTAGAATAATTAAGTAATAATTTATTATAAATAATAATTTTAAATTCGAATCAAAATTACGTTTTTTATTTTACAAAATATAAATAAAAAAAGGTGTAAAAGGGAGAATATGTCTGGGGTGGTTGTATATAATGTGTATGCTTAATATGTGTGTGTGTGTGTGTGTGTGTGTTTTTTTTCTTGCTTTTGCTTTTGGTTGGCTTTGCTTAAAAGAAGAGAAGGGGATAGTGAGAGGGGTAGCAGTGGTGGTGGGGACATGACTCGTTAAAAAAGGAACAGCCAAGGAAGGGTTGGTCTGTACTCAAAATGTTCATGAGCTAACTACAATGTTGTTAAAACTGTTTGTGCTTGTGTGTGTGTGTGTGTGTTTTGTGGTGGATGCAAATCCAAGAAAAAAAGAAGAAAATAAAAAAAACACGATTTAATGATGATGTTTTTTGTTTTTGTTTTTTTTTTTCATATTTAATGATGATGATGCGTGTGAGAAATGCGTCCGTTTAGAATCTTATAGATAAGTGATAACGTCGGCAAGTTTTGTCCTTTTCTCGAGTTGAGTCAGTTTAGGCTGTCCTTAGTAGAGTCTCTATTTTAGAGACTCTACTATCGTATAATTATTACGTAATATAGTTCATTTGGTGCAACAAAAATTCATAAAGTAGAGATTAAAATCACCAAAAGTGGGCCCGGGTCTCTAAAAAGTACAGAGTCTCTAAAAATGTTTACAAATTTGTTAACATTTTTAGAGACTCTGTACTTTTTAGAGACCCGGGCCCACTTTTGGTGATTTTAATCTCTACTTTATGAATTTTTGTTGCACCAAATGAACTATATTACGTAATAATTATACGATAGTAGAGTCTCTAAAATAGAGACTCTACTAAGGATACCCTTAGTAGCTGAGTTTAATGACTCGTTGCCCATAAATGAACACATAATCTTATTCGAATAAAGTATAATTTAAGTTATTAAGGTATAAAATTTATTATAATTGGATAAAATATTTGTACATAATGTTATAATTTTATGATTGAATTCAATAATTATAAAATATTGATATATTTATAGTGAAATGATATGAACAATTTGCACCTGTTAAATCATACTAACACCGGTCTAGAAAAAATCAGCTATTTTATTTTGTTCAAACTTTTGATGCAAATATCTTTTTTTTTTTTTAATAACGAAAAACTTTTGTTACAAAACCCTCCGTACATATAACTCCATTCGGAGGAGATATGATTCAAGTGTATCAAAATTGGCTTTCAAAAAGATTAATTTATTGATTAATTCGAATTCTAAATGTGAATAAATTTTCCGTTTATATAAAATGCTCCATGTCTACTATAAGGGAACCTTTTTTTTAGATGATGTAGGAATCTAATTGGTGGAATACTACTATTAGATTATCCGGTATAATCCAATTACTAATTAATATTCTCTAAATGTAGTGATACATCTTCACATATGTATCAAATCAATAAAAGATAAAATTTTAAAATAATATTAATAAAATAAAAAAAAAAACTTTAAAATAGTAAAAAATATCATAAGCTTAGCGGCTAGGGTAAGGGAATCCTTGGATTAATAAGAATATCATGTTGTTTGAGTGGGACCAAGTAGCATAATGCAGGCTAAATCGTGTGGATTAAGACTGGAATAATAAATGAGTGCTGCATTACAACATGAAAAATTAATAGGAGAGAGAGATATAAACGTTTAATTAGTTAATTACGAGACAATTAATGCAATTATCGAATACCAAATTAATGTTTTGGAATAATAAATGAGTGCTTTTAATATTTTTCCATTCCAATTAACTCGTCAAAATGTGTCATAATAGTGGGTTTTGCTTTCCAACTAAACAAATAATTAGTAATTAATTAAGGTTCCATTGTTTGTTTCGATTATCATAATATGGTCAAATTTAGCCTTTGACCTCCATGTTGCTATATAATTTACTTTACAATTTGGTTAAATTTACAAGTTGCTCTGTCTATTTGCATTACTTGTGCTTTATCTCCTTTTTAAGGTAAACAAATAAAGTGAAACCACTGGCAAAGATAAAATTGTATGAAAAGAAAAGGAGTGCACAGATTTTAGTAACTTTTTTTGCTCAATCTTTGAATAGATTCTGATATTGAAGACCAAAAAGTGAGAATAACAAACAATCTAATATTGACAAAAAAAACAAACAATCTAATGTTCGATTTTGTTAATTCTTTTGTGCTCAACTTGTTTGTTACTTTGAGAAAAATTCATTGACCCGACAAGTTGGACATCCAGCTTAAAGAGGAGAGAGTATGTATCATATAACTTGTCATGTTAGTGTTCAAACCGGGTCTCACATGACCTGTTATGTTAGTATCGAATATCCAGTTTTACCAGGTCATAAAGTGTTTGATTACTCTAACACTATTTGAGAAGTTATTTATAATTTTTCTAACATGTAAAATTATAAAATATTTTAAAGGTTACTAAATTATTTTGTCAGTTTGTTTTTATCATTGAACTATTTTTAATTTTAAAAAAACTATTATTTTGAGTTCATTCAATTCATTATGTCATGTGGAGGCATATCGATACAGCTAGGAGTTTATCAATTGATGGTTGAACTTCACTAACCAGGTTCTCACGTCATCCAAAAAGAAAAACTCATTATGTCAAAAAATGTCAAAAAATCATAACTAATATTAATCTATATATTCTCAACTACATTTCTTATTATTATAATTTTATAACAATTATCCTTTAATGAAAAAACTCAGACAATCAAATAATTTTATGACAAGTATCCTCAATGGAAAACTCAAACAATTAAATAACTATTGGCATTGATCTATTATCTGCTAGGAATATGGTAGATGTAGATAGTACATTACCTCTATTTCCTCTAATGCTTTCTATACCTTTTTCTAAAATTTGTATAATTCTGAAACCGACTATATACTAATTAAAAGTATTTAAGAATTATTTTTATCCATGTCTATTTTACCAACTTTTCATTTGATATCATTATGTAATTGAGCTCATGACATTTGTTTCCATAAGGTCGAAATACAAAAGAAATATAAAATATTAATTTTATACTAATTAGGACATAAGTGCACGTCTGGAGTGTATTGAGACCAAAGCCCGTTGTTTTTTTCTTTCCTTTTTTTTTTCCCCCTTAATTTTGACGGAAATTTTTTTTTAGAAATTGATGAGGAATAAATACTTAATCTGATATAAAATATCAACCATATCTTTTAGCAGATTATAGGATCTATATTAATTAGAGGAGATCGGGTATGACCGACCTGACAAAACAATGACAGATTATCTGACCACTTTTGGAACCTAATTTACCTTGGAAAGGGATAGGTCAAGCATCTATAAAATTCGAGAAAATATTCTCTAAATTAGTATAAATATCTCATTTGTCTACAGAAATAAGGTAATTTATTTTCCCTCTAAACACTTTCAACTTACATAGAATTATTAAGCAAAATCAAATTGCTAACTTCAGTATTAGAGTGCTCAAGTAAAAAAAAACTCGCAGTTTGTTCATTGTGTATAGGTCAGCTCGGACCAAGGTCCAAAAGCTAAGGATTCTAATTTCTACCTTAACATAAATCTTTTGGCTCACACCAAAAGCATTAAACTCCAAACACGTGATTTTATTATAAAGAAACATGGTCCAAATTAGTCGAATACAAGTTTTATTAAAACTCTCTAAAAAATTAGGTTCTAATTAATTCAAATTTAAAATGTGAATAAGTTTTAAGCCAAATTTTTTATTATTTGACTAACCCTTGGAAGTTTGGTAATTGCAAAACTTGTCACCCTTTATTTAATTGTTTCTTGGTCAATTGCCACCTAGTTTGGGTCTAGAAGGCTTGACCAAGAAGAAAGTAGGGTTTGGGTCTATAAGGCAATCAAGAATGATGACGAGTAATAGCCTAATAGGACAAAGAAAAGAACTTGATATGTATTTTGAAATGGAGTTTTCCAAAAAAAAAAAAAAAAAAGAATAGAATTTTTAAAATATTATTTCTTTAAATTACTACTTCAGTTGGATATTGGACTATACGTGGACATGTTAATAGTGAACCAGCTTCACTCCATGCACTGTCCATTCACGTGATTACGTTATTTCGTTCCTTGACTGTTGACTATGTAAAAAGCATCCAAAAATGTGATATGTAATCATCTTCCACATTTTGACCCCAAAAAAAATAAATAAATAAAAAATCATCTTCCACGTAATGATCATATGTGAATCTTGTGAGATGCTTGCATGTCTTGAACGAGTTGAATGTCCTCTCCGGATCTTGGAGAGTTGAGAAAGTAAAAGTATAAATATTGTTCTCGGTCAACAATCCAAGCTAATAACGCGCTGGCTTAATTTTAAGGGATAAGTTTCAACAATTAGGGTAAGTTTAATAGAATCTCTAAAACATAACAATTATAATTTTTTTGTAAATATAGAGAGTCGTTTGAAGTAAAAATATAACATCAATAATTATTATAGAGCTCTAAATTACTATTTTTGTACCAAATTTAACAAATTTTAACAAAAATAGAATCTTAATTTGTTGAACAAAATGGAGCCCCAAGAAAAAGACAAAAAAAATATAGAGACCCATTGGGTCTTCCAAATCAGATCTGACTCTACCAAAAAAAAAAAATGACAAAAAAAGGGACATAAATCTGAAGAAAAAAAAATTCCCGTTGGAAAGGAAAGGTGGGGTGGGGGTAGGGGTGAGAGAGGGTGGTGGTGGTGTGCTGCAAAAAAATGGAGAGGGAGGGGGGTGGGGTGGGGTGGGGGGAGGGGGGGGGGGGGTGGTTGTTTGTTGCAGAGGGGTTTTGTTGCGCTGCAAAAAAAAAAAAGTAAACGTAATTAAATGTCAACATATTCAATAATTTTTACCGTTGTTAGAATTAATTAATTTTTTGGTCGAAATATTCGTAAAAAAAGTTATGATAATATAAATAATAATTTATCAAAGAAAAAATAACACACGAGAAAAAATAACACATATTCAAATTAGTTTATAAAATTAAATTTAACAAAATATAGAGACTCAATTTATTGAGCCCCTCACTGGAGATGAATTTTTTTTAAAGCCCCTAAAAAACACATGGGGCTCTAAATGGGGTTCTAAATTTATTTGGGGCTTTAAATTTGTTTTTAGAGTCCTTCAATTTAGAGCTTCCATTGAAGATGGCCTTAAGCCAATGATTAGTATAAAATATGAGATGAAATAATTTCAAGAGAATGAAAGTGTTTAGAATTAGTTATCTTTTTCGTGTTATACAATGACGTATTGATACTATTTTTTATTTTTTATTTTTTTTTGAAATTTCGGGTGCATAGACCCTTTCCCGAGGTCCACCTTACGCATGAAAAAATGAATCTTACTCAATAAGAATCCTGAATATTGCCGTTCTCACCCTTATTCTACAAGATCTTGGGTGGTCAATAAACATGTATCTTGCTCAAATCTTAGTCGGGTTCATCCGTAAGTGGGTCTGGAGCGCCAAAATCATAATTGGCCTTGTCTATACTACTGTCACACCCGAGCCTAAACCCTTAAACTCGCGAGCAATACTAATGTTATAGATATAAAAAATAATTACATTAATCATTTTTTTATTGATTCAAAATAATTAACTTAAATTATTTTTTATACCCATAATACTCACTTACAAATTACATATATACATTATCTCTTACCGATATAGAATGTCCCACCAGGGGTCGGGAATTCTTACCCATATCAGTTTTAATGGTTTCTCGTGTGGGTTTGCAAATGTTCTTTGCACGTGGCTTTGTCTTGGGCTCCGAGTGGGAGGCGATGGGCTAGATTGTACTGTTATTGACGGGTTCGGTGCTGCTTGGGTTAATCCATGCAATTGGGCCTTTTTTGGGTCATTTGGACTGTTGTTGTTTGTTGGTTGGTTTTGGTTTGTACCCATGTGTTTGGGCTTGTTTGTTATTGTTGTCTTTTGGACTTGGTTGCTCGGGTTCATGTTTGTATTGATTGAAATTTTAAATTTGGTATTTTGACAAAAAATAAAAAATAAGGGGTCTCACTTTGCTCAACGCAGTAAGATCAGACAATTTACCATTACCTAGTCTGTTCGAGCTTCGGAACATGAAAATTCTATGCATTAGAGATGAAACCAATTCTCTCATAATGTTTCAACGTGATAGATTGGGAATAGATAAAAGTAAATTATTTAATCTAAACAATTGATGACTGCATTACTTCTTCAACATTGCTTCACACAATAATGAGCGTTAGTTCCTCTGATAAGAGGATTTTTTTGTATCAGCCAAACTCCAAATACAAGTGTTCCTTACGAGTTTTCAATATGCTGAATAAATGAGAGTGCTTTGGTAAAAATAGGTACAACCTTATCTTGTAAGATGAACACATTTAATTAGTTTTAGTTTTCTGATGTATTGCTATTTTATTCTATAGTGAATGCAAACGGTATACACAACTAGTGGCGGACCTAAGTAGAAAAGAGGGTTTACACAACTTGAAAAAAAATATATATATATTTTTTTATTCTTTTAAAAAGTTATTATATTAAATAATTTTACTATACGAGTGAATACCCTAACCTCTTTTACTGCACTAGTACATACCCTGAATTTGAGTACCTAAGTTCGCCAATATACACAACTTATTTGCGATGTACTAACTCTTATAGGAAGTGTAAATAAGCACAAAATATTTGCTCCAATAGAGACATTGCAAAGGACATTTTCTGCTCCAACATTGGTATTTGAAGAGAAAAATCGTCATCTAATAAGTGCATGCTCTAAGCACTTGGTCGCTGAGCTCAGTAGCGTGGGCTTGTAACCCAAATGGGGGCATAAGTGTGTTGGAACATTGGACTAAAATACATGGTAGGGCTTTAAGAGGCAAATAGTTGGCTCGCCTGTTCCAATTAGAGAGTTGGTGTTGGGAAAAGGACACACACACACACACCCATAAATCACACAGTACAACGGAATCAACACACGATATTTTTAACGTAGTTCGCCCCTCAGCCTATGTCCACGACCCAAGAAATTGGGAACTCCATTAATCAAGAATAAATTATTACAACGCAAAGGATCTTTTTATAAAAAAAGATCCAAACTCTCCCCTCACTCAAACGCTCATAGTTTTAGGAAAAACTATAAAACCTTCTCAAGTAACGCACAAAGACTTTATCTATGACTAAAGTCTAAACTCTTCCCAAATCGACTTTTTTTGGCAAAAGACAAAAAGCACTTTCAATCACTCGGCTCACCCCCTTCTACACCCCCTCTCCCTCCCCACCTATGGGATGTGGCTCTTGTGACGCTGGATTACAAGTTAGAGAGTCTTATTTATAGGTAACTAATCCTAACTCTATTAAGGTTTAAAACTTATTTATTCTCTTAATGAACTTCTGCTTGTCTTCAACTATTAATTAGATTTGGGCTCAAACAAATCCAACAGTTGGGTCATCTGTCTCTTGCGAAGGCTCGAGTTTTATGGCCCCTAAAGTGGAGGGCATTGGGTTAGGCTGATTTTACGAAAACCTCTGCTCTTTGCTTTGGAAGGATAACGGGCCAGTGCCTTCCAAGTCCAATTATGCCCGATGGGTTGGCCTCAATTGAACCATTACCTTTTGTCATTCACCTTTTTGCATTAGTCTACAAAGGACGAATAAGATTAATACATTTGCCTTTCTGTGTTTCTTTGTTCTCCATTCAGTCAACAAAGTACGCTTTGGATTTATTGAACCTCCATTAATATATTTTAAGCTCTCAGTGCCTTGGTCTCTACAGTATTTTACATCAGTCCAACTTGGCGCTTATATTTTTTGAAGTATTTTATAGAGTTGGTGAATATTATAATTTCACAATAGATAATATGCGGTTTTTAAAATTATCTTAATTTCTACAAATAAAATATTTTTAATATGTCCTCTTCTTACACATAGTTTAAGAGCATTCATATGATGCAACTGCAAAATATAAAATAATCATCTTATCCAAAAACTTAAATATTAAACATGAGTTATTATATTATTTATTATTTTTAACAAACTCTTCACGTGCAAATAACAATGTTTTAGATTGAGTTTTGTACGTGTACATATTCTTTTAAATGGGTGGCAGTGAAACTTTAACACATGATCATCTTATAACACTTGTGTTTTACTACCATATTAAGTAACTACCTTATCTAGTTATCCTACATGTAGACAAATTAATAGGTGCTAGCAAAACTTGAACCCATCAATGTTTTGATAACATAGGCTCAATACATATTGAATTACCACCTAATCTAACCCATTAATATTTCCAAGTGGAAGACCATTATCCTGCCTCACGAGAAGAGACATGCTAAATTAATAAATGAATAAAATAAACCCTTTTTTAATCATTTAAAATTTTAAATAAGTTAGTAACAACGACGTGCATTACCTTGGTTAGTCAAACTTCAGATGGCTGCACTTCCATTGTTATTATAATGACATCTTTCTCATCTAGCATCTTTGACTAGGTTGCCAAGTGCTCTTATAATGGGCTCAATATGATCATTTCTAAACGAAAAGAGCAAGAACAAAAATGGAAGCCAAATCTTCGTCAGAGACTGCAGGAAAACCAATAAGATGCAAAGGTTTCAGTTTAACTCTATAACATAGTAGATTATTTAGCTATATCAACTTTGATTTCTCATGTTATGGTCTTCTATGTTTGATGTTTTGCAATTCAACAGCTGCAGTAGCCAGAAAAGCTGGAGAGCCTCTTATTATAGAAGAAATTGAAGTAGCCCCTCCTAAGGCATGGGAAGTTCGGATCAAGATTCTGTGTACAGCCCTTTGTGAAACTGATGTTACATTCTGGAAATTCAATTTTGTAAGTCAATCGAAACTGCACGTCTATGTTCAGGGGCGGATTCAAAATTTAATTCGGGTGGTGGCAAAATTTATGTCCTAAATGTTGCTAACAGATTGAGTGGGGATTACAACTTGCAAATTATGAAATTTCGTTATGGCAGTATTAAACCTCTCACGACCCGGCCCACTTTTAAATTCGTCCCTTCAATTGAAACTGTACATCTATATTTATGCACAAATTCAAAATCTAATTAGAGTGGGAAAAATCTCTCCTAAATGTTGCTATAAGATAATTGAGTGGGGGTTACATATTGCAAATTATGAAATTTTATTACAGCAGTACTAAAACTCCCACGATCCCACTCTTAAATCCGCCCCTGTCTATATTCAAAGTTCTTAAAAATATTATACAGTATGAATGAGTCTCATCACTTGAAAATCATTCAGGGGCCTTTTCCAAGGATTTTTGGTCATGAAGCAGCTGGGTAATTTCACATCATACTCTAATACTATTTCATTGCTATAGAAAAATTATTCCAAATGTCAGACATCTAGCTCTGAGTCACGTGGGGGTCACCCAATATTAGAACCGTGATATATGGAATAGTTTTTCCTTGCTATAGATATCAAAATTGATTTTAGAAATTATTTTTTTTTAGTTTTCATTATTTTGTTTTAGGATTGTTGAGAGTGTAGGAGAGCATGTGGAGGAAGTAAAAGCTGGAGACATAGTCATACCAGTATTTCAAAGGCACTGCAAGGAATGCAGAGACTGCAAGTCTCTGAAGGGCAACGAATGCTCGAAATTTGCGGTCGAGCATTGGGAAGCAATGCCGAGAGATGGAACCAGCAGGTTTATGGGCATGGATGGAAAGCCTGTGTATCATTTCATCTCCGTGTCCAGCTTCACACAATATACAGTGGTGGACATGACTCATGTTGTGAAAATAAGCCCTGAGATCCCCATTGATAAGGCTTGCCTTCTCAGTTGTGGAGTAACTACTGGTAAGTGGTGAATGATTAGGGGCGGAGTGGAAAATTTTATTTTGGAAGCCAATATTTTTTTTGGAGTCAATATTGAATAACGGGATAAAAAGAGTAAAAAATTGAAATGCATATCATTTTTTTTTAATTTACTTTTTTTTAGTTTTGGGAGGCTGGCCCCTGCGGGCCCCCCTAATTCCACCTCTGAATGATTAATAATAATGCATGTGTAGACTTTGAATTTTTTAAATTTACAATTAAGATCCTGAAAAACGAATAGCTTCTTTGAGATCCCTTTCGTGATGGAGGGGTTCTGGCGGGTTACTGGATCCTAAGCACCGATAGGTAGGAAAGTTTGCCCACCTCATCTACCTAACAACTTTTGGTACTTAGTTTTGATACCATGTTAAGTGACCACCTCATCTTAAAAACTTAGCGATTTATTATATTATTTATTATCTTCAACACTTAGTATTATGTAAGGGTTCGCTTTTCGTCTCTTAGCTACCGCGTGGCTCTTTCTCCTCTTATTGCTCCGACCTCCCCTGTTTCTGGAGAAATTTTTTGCCAATTTTGGTGTCATGAAGAGATTCAGAGTCTTGCCGGAATCACCTGCCTAGCCAGTTTTGGCCACATGTTGCCATGACCCCGGCTATATTATATTGTAATTCTACTCTATATTAGAACATTTCTGTGAATGCTATTCTGATCTAAGTGGTCCTAGAGATTCAGCTTAGTGAAAATTGAACTAGTAGCAGAGTTAATACTTAATTCATACTGAATCAGTAGAACACCATAGAAAGTTCACTGATTTTTATCATAAACCTTAATTTCACTACGCTCATACATGAATAAAGCAATAAAGGAATCGTCGCGAATTCATTTAGATACCGAGTTGAGTCGAGTTGTTTTACTCTCTTTCAAACAGTAAACTTTTTTAAAGTTGATCAACTTATATGATTATCACCCCTGTCCACTAGAACGTAAATGCAAGAGCAAATACGTAGAAATTTCCCAGATGCTCTTTGTTTGATGATCTCAGACAGTATTTTTCATGGCGCAACCGCAGGATTTGGTGCAGCATTGAAGGTTGCACAGGTCGAAGAGGGGTCTTCTGTAGTGATTTTCGGACTTGGAGCTATAGGTCTCGCGGTAATTTGCTTCTTCCTATGGGAGTGATCCCCTCATAACAACGTGTAACGTTATAAGCAAGATATAACCGATTGTGAATTATTCACATAATTTTGTAATACCTGTATAAAATTTTACAATCTCGCTAGTAACGTCTTAATGTTATAAATGAACCTGATCCATTACTAAAAGAAGAAGATATAAAGATATATATGAAAACAGTATTTAGCTATGACTTGATTTAACAGGCTGCAGAAGGAGCAAGGTTATGCGGAGCCTCCAAAATAATTGGTGTCGATCTGAATCCAGAAAGATTTGAAATTGGTGAGTCTGATTATAGAATCCCAATCGATTCAGGGGTTTCTCGTCTGATCAATCCTTTATTTTTTTCTTTTTCGTTTTCCTATTTGGGGTAAAATTACGATTTTTATATTTTGCTGAAATTACATATTAAATATTATATTCCTGTAACAATCTAATAACACCTTTTACGGTTTATAAATATATATAGCAGAAAACCTCCTTCCATTACTAGATACGTAGGGAGCAAGAAGCCGCTTTCGTATAAATCAGAGAGGTTTATTTATTATCATAGTATCAAAAGTATATCGTGTAAATTCGAAAAAATTGTGGGGAGTTTGCAATTTACCCTTTGCTTTTTTGTTGTACTATGGTTCTCCATTTGTGTGCGAGATGTTCCGAGATTAAATTTTAACATGTGTAACATTTTTTATATGTAATATAATATTAGTTTAGACCGCTTTTAATCGATTCTCCACTAATGGAAATGTATAAATCCATGATAGGTAAAAGGTTTGGATTTACAGATTTCATTAATCCAACCTCCTGTGGGGATATACCAGTTAGCCAGGTTGATATTTTATGTTCCACTGCTTAAATTATCAAATCTACTAAGTTTTTTTTTTTTTTTTTTTTTTTTCATTTGTCACCAATGAACAAAATTGTTACACTAAATGCATCTTTTGTGTTCATTTTCTCTTCATCAATCAGGTTATAAATGAGATGACAGAAGGGGGTGCAGATTATTGCTTCGAATGCATCGGATTAGCATCCTTCGTGCAAGATGCATTCACTAGTTGTCGGAAGGTCTCTTTCCCTCTACTCTCAATTTTTTTTATGCATCTCGGAAACTACCCTATATAATCGGACATTACTATTTGACAGATATCATACTTAGTCTGCAAGTTGAGAGTTTAATTTTACTACGCCTCCAGAAAGATTCAAATCCATGTTTGATAAAAATCCTTTGGAAATTTTCGCAAATGGTCTCTATTATTTTTTAAAAAATTTAAATTTATCCCTATTGGTTAGAATTAGTCAATTTAGTCTTTATTATTTTTTAAAAATTTTAAATTAGTCCCTATTATTCAAAATTAGTCAATTTTTGCCTTATTATTTTTCAAAATATTTCAATTCAGTCCCTGCCTAAATTGGCTAATTTGAATTTTTTATTAAAAAAAATAAAAAATAAAATGATTAATTTTAAACAATAAGAACGAATTTAAAATTTTGAGAAAACAATAAAGGACTATTTGTGCAATTTTCCAAAATCTTTCACTCCTTCGGCCACTTGGACTACCGCTCAGAGGGTTTTTTCTCTATTCTTCACCCTCGCCTTTCAACCTTTTCTTTGTCACCTTTTGATGCCAATATGGCTTTAGAAGAAAAAAATTTAACCTACATGATGAGTGAATACTATAAAATTGGAACCTTACGACCACCAATTAGACAAGTTAATTACTACAATTTTTGTCCTAGAAGTTTAGTGATTTATATGAAAAGAAGACCAATCTATCAATTCTAGGAAGGCTAACACTATAAATTAAATAAAAATTGACCTAAAAAGGGGTATGGATTTAAAATATTTCAAAGTGCAAGTATATTGTTTCGACTAAAATGAGTGGGATTATAGTGATTAAGTAATTTAAAAACTAAAAATATTAGCATACTTCAAAGTAATATGTGAGGTCAGTTAAAATTATAACCCTCATCAACTCCTTTTGTGCATTAGTAGTACCTATATATACATCGTATAAAGAGCATCTTATATTCTATACTACATATATAAGGCTGGTTTGCAAAAAGAAAAAGGTAGCATCTAAAAGCAATATGACAACGCATTGTTATGGAATGTTGCAAAATGTGTACCTATACTAGAACAAAGGCAAGAGGGGACTAGTATACTTGTTGCTTTAAATTTTTAGTAATGATTAACAAGGACAAAGCTATGTTCACATGAATGTCGTGGTCTCCATTCATTCCTAATTTTTTTTTTATAGAAAACATGTATACATTTTAAAGGTATGTTAGGTTAAAAAATTAATTTAACCTTCATTAAAAATATTTATCTATACATAAATGTTAAATTTTATTTTTTTAAGTCTCATTTAAATATAAATTCTGAATCCTCTCTCGATGATTGGTCCTAACTACTCAAGTTGCTGATGGTAGGGAGGTGGAAAGACTATAATACTTGGGCTGGAGATGCATGGCTCACCAATAAGTATCAACTCATTCGAGATACTCAGAGGCAAAAGTGTCATTGGATCCTTGTTTGGAGGATTCAAGCCCAAATCAGACATCTCTAGCATTACCAAAAAATATTTAGACAAAGTAAGTAGCTTAAATTTCCAATTTTTCTTGTTAATACTATTCATTTCTATTTCAAGATTTTTTATTTTTACATTATTTCGCAATATCGCAAACACATTTTGGTGAATAAGTTTAATTTTTATGAGTTACAAGCCAAAAAAGTTTCGAGTAGATCAATTTAAAGTATCGTGGGCGGATCTACATAATTTATCGTAATTCTCACTAACCTTATAAGTTTTTTTAAAATATCTTAATAATTTTGATTTGTAAAGTTACTTTATCTCCCATAACTCCACTAATTTTAATCACCAAAATCACTTCCACTATTAAAATATCCTAAATCCCTTAACATGATCCTTCATTGCTTACTTTGTTGACAGATTTGTAGTGCTATTGAAATAATCTGATTTGTTATAGGGAAAATGTCACATTTAGTTTCTATTTTTTTTTTCAAAAGTTTTAATTTTGTTTATATTATTTAAATTTTTTTAATTTCGTCCTTATTGTTTCTAAAAGGTTTTAATTTCGTTCATATTATTTTTAAAAAGTTTTAAATTTGTCCCTATTAATTTCCTAAAGTTTCAAATTCGTCTCTATTACTCAAAATTAGTTAATTTAGTCCCTATTATTTTCTAAAAAAGTTTAAATCGTCCCTATAAAAAATAATAAGACTAAATTAACTAATTTTGAACAATAAGGACGAATTTGAAACTTTAGAGAAACAATGGAAGCTTTTTAAAAATAGTAAGGACGAAATTAAAATTTTTAGAGAAACAATAGGAGCAAAATTGAGAAATTTTAAATAATAGGAATGAAATTAAAACTTTTAAAAAAATAATAAAGACGAAATTGAAACTTTTTAAAAATAATAAAAATTAAATATGTTAATTTCCCTTTGTTATATGTACACTTGGAGTTACTCTTTAAAACGGTTATAGAACCCACCTCTATTTCTATCTCATGAGTCCTATGAGTTGATGGGTCCCACAATCGTATTTTGTGGACGTTAGAAAAATGTCTAGCGTTTTTAAAGTCTTTTTCATAAACCGATAATAAGGTGTTATTATGACGTGATAAGTGATGATTATGCATATTTTTTTGGCCCGTGTCCACAATGCAGGAGCTTAATTTGGAAGGGTTGATTACACATGAAATCAAATTGCAGGAAATTAATGCAGCTTTTGACTTGCTCCAAAAAGGGAAGTGCGTTCGTTGCATCGTATGGATGGATTGAGAGATAGTTAGCTTAAGACAATAAAATGACAATCTATGAAAATAGAGAACACAATAATTGCTGTTATGGTCTCGCTTCTTTATGTAATTTGTTTTCCTGCTTATACACATTTGAAGAAAATCTTCTTTTCATTTTCCTTTAAAATTTATTTTCTCTGTCTTTTGGTGTAGTAATAATTGATAAGAGATATCTTATAGATGTTATCTCTAGACAACAAATTGGGGATCCCAAATCCGATAGGATAATTTTTTTTTTGGTCAAAGAGAAATGTTCATTAAAACAGATAACGAAAACGAACAGATAAATCTTGGCCCAAAAGTGACCGGACGGAGAGGATGAGCGAAAGCTCATAACAGCAGACAGAAATCATAAACATAACAGAATGGGCTAAAGCCCTACAGACATAAATCAGGAAATAAACAGGATGGGTGACATCCCTAAACAGAGAGTTAGAGATAAACCCTAAAATAGATAACCTCCAGAGATAAAATCCAGATAGCATGGGGGTAGAAATCCAATCGTATAATAGCGCAAGAACCCACTCCAATACTTCTCCGATCATCAGAAATAAATCACACACAAAAGGTCTTGATAGTCCTGCAGAAATAGTTGCCGAAGCAGAGGAAGAAGAAAAAGTCACCAAAGTATGCTGAACGGGGCAAACTAACCCGACTGGAGGTTGGGCCCGGACATTCCAAACAGCCAATGGTCTAAACCCTCCAAGAGACAGAGAGGACCCTCGGTGTTCCGAGCTTGAACAGGTGGCAACAAAGGCCACCCTATCACCACCAGATAAACCACCATGAACAGTGGAAGGAAAAGCAAGATCCAGAACCAAAAGTGTGAACAACAAAAGACAACCACAGCGAAGTAACTGGAAAGATTGGCACAGATTAACGATGTATTTAGAAAAAAATAGACCCAAATCTGGTTGCTATGGAGTGAAATACACAGTCCTCAGTTGAAGAGGTAAATAACATATCTAAATGACATAGTAACTCTTCATCATCATCAGAGTTCGGGATAAGAAGGAACAGGGACCTGGGGGAGGTCATGACCATCTCAAGAAGATGGGTGCAGAGATTTTAGTGATACAACCACTGTATCAATAAAATGGTGTTTGAGAAGCTCAAAAACGTTTTTCAGTTGGATGTTGTTGTTGATGTTTGTGAGGAACAAATTTTCCTGCTTGAGGATAGTTGGGGAGAGCTTCAAAAAGAAACTCAAAGCTGATTTCAGTTGGAAGATAAATCTCTAAAAAGAGAGAGGGTAGAAGCCATGTTCTTCTTCATCGTACAGTTGGTGATGTTGGGTTTACAGTGATAGGTTTACAGGATTGCAGCATTGGTACAGTGGTGATGTTGAATTGTAGCGTTGGTGCAGGTGCAGGTGCAGGTGCAGGTGCAGGGGTGGGGGGGAGGGGGGAGGGGGGCGGCGGCTAGGTGATAGGATAATAAATTGATGAAAAAAAAGAGTTCTATAGTCGTCAGTTGGTAAAATGTGATCCAAGACGAATTTAGAATTTTTTCTTAACTCCAATCTGACTTCAATTTCGAAAAAAATTTCCACCAAAAGTCTCAGGGCAATCTCATTTTTTTGTTTTGCATATCAATTGATATAATTGTGCTAATTCTGTGACACAAGAATGAGATTATTTTCAACATCATTGAAAAGATAACATATAGATGTTGATTTGAGACATATTCATGGACTTCAGCGTCAAACATTATAGTGTCATATATAGAGAAACAGTATTTGGTAAATCCATTGTAAAAACATTAAAACTATACAAGTCCTAAATCCAAATTAAGGATTTATGACAGAAAAAAAATATCTTAAGAACATATTGTCAAGCCATTAGAGGAGTAAAAGTTGATACGTTGTCATGAGGGAAACATTACATTGTTGTGAGTCTTGAGCTAGTGGATTTTTTTCCATCCTATGGAGATATGTTGGAGAATTCCTTCCACTTAGAGATAACAACGGGTATCTGCTCTAATCGAAATTGATGAGTAACTGTCCAATAAAAATTTAATAGAAAATCCGTTAAGATTTGAGTTTTATATGAAAAAATTGAAAGATAAACTAATAGATTTTGATTTTTAGTACTAAAAAAATCGAAACCCGAAACTCAATTATTAGTTTATTATAAAATATATATCTATACATCTAATAAATAAAAATATATATTTTTTAATGGACAACATTTTAATAATTGCATATATATGCTAATATATAATATATGCATGCACTAATAATATAATATTTATATAATACAGAGTATACCACTACCTTTCTTATTTTATTATTTTTTCTCTCGACCTTTTGACCTTTTGACCTTTCCCTTTCTTACCTAGTCTCTTACTTAACTTTCCCATTTCATGAATTCTTCACCAGCTTCTCAACCTAACATTTCAACCGAAGAATATTTTTTTTGGTATTTAAGTTCTAATATCATGTTAAATGATTATTTTGTTTAAAATTTTAAACTATTAGAGATATATTTATTATATTATATATTTATTATATTCAACAAAAAATAAATAAATAAAAGATTTAGATGGCTGCATTTCCATTGTTATTATAATGACATCTCTGTTGTGTAACATCTTTGACTAGGACACCATATGGTCTTTCTAAACGAAAAGAGCAGGAACAAAATATGGAGCTCAAATCCTCATCAGAGATCGCAGGAAAACCAATAAGATGCAAATGTTTTTTTAGTTTATTCCTATATCATGTCTTAGATTACTAAGTCATATTGTCACGTCCCGATCCCAGAACCCAATTGCCTGGGATTCTGAGCTCGGGACGTAATACATGTCATCTTTGATTTTTCATGTTTTGGCCTTCTAAAAATAATAGAGACGAAATTAAATTTTTTTAAAAATAATAGGGATTAAATTGATTTTTTTTTTAAAAATAATAGAGACTAAATTGAAATATTTTAAACAATAAGGACGAAATTAAAACTTTTGATGAAACAATAAAAATTAAATTGAAATATTTTAAATAATAAAAATTAAATTGAGATATTTTATAAACAATAAAGATTAAATGTAAAATTTTCCCTCTCTTGTCAGCAGCCATCAAGAATTCCAAGCAGCTTTTGAATCTCCAATCATCCCTCTGTTGTGCAAAATCAAGCTAAGTCTTTTATAGGTCTGATCTTTCGCTGGCCAAAGCAGGGTCTCGGTAGGTACAAAAGAAATGGCTTTTTCGATCTGAGACCTTCTTAGTGGACGACCTTCCTTATTAATATACTTAACCCAAAGCCTGCCCAAAATCCCATCCCTCGTAGGTGGTCCACTTCACTGTAGCATCAAACCAAACTCGATTGTGGCATGCCACCTTGATTTTGGAATGTTGTTAAAAAAAGGAGACAAGTCAACATCAAAATGGTAATTAACAACGACATGCATTACCTTAGTCAAACATAATAATTATATTATATATTTATTATATTCAACAATAAATAAATAAATAAATGATTTAGATGGCTACATTTCCATTGTTATTATGATAACATCTCAGTTTTGTAACATCACTTCATATGGTATTTCTAAACGAAAAGAGCAGGAACAAAACATGGAGCTCAAATCCTCATTAGAGACCGCTGGAAAACCAATAAGATGCAAAGGTTTTTTCAGTTTATTCCTATAATATGTCTTAGATTACTAAGTCATGTTGTCACGTCCCGAGCCCATAACTTAGTCTCGCCTGTGAGTCTGGAGTTCTGAGCTCAGGTGTGATACATGTTAGCTTTGATTTATCATGTTTTGGCCTTCTATGTTTGCTGTTTTGCAATTCAACAGCTGCAGTAGCCAGAAAAGCTGGAGAGCCTCTTTTTATCGAAGAAATTGAAGTAGCTCCTCCCAAGGCATGGGAGGTTCGGATCAAGATTCTGTGTACATCCCTTTGTCACACTGATGTTACATTCTGGAAATTAGAATCCGTAAGTCAATCGAGAATTTAATCTGAGCAGGGGACAAAATTTGTCTTCTAAATATTGGGAGTTATCCGGTTGCAAATTATGAAATTTTACTGAATTCGAACCCCCACAACCCTGTCCTAAATCCCCCTGTCTATGTTCAAACTTCTAAAAAATGAATACTGGTAATTATCGAGCTACAAACTATGAAATTTCATTACTGCAGTATTTCAACCCCCAAATACCCGTCTTAGATCCGCCCTTGTCTATGTTCAAACTTCTTAAAAAATGTACACTCATCACTTGAAAATCATTCAGGGGCCTTTTCCAAGAATCTTTGGTCATGAAGCAGCAGGGTAATTTTCACATAACACTTGTATACTATTTAATTGCTTTATATATTAGAATCAGTTTCTATATTCAGAAGCTATTTTCGATTCCACTCTTTGTTTTTAGTATTGTTGAGAGTGTAGGAGAGCATGTGGAGGAAGTAGAAGCTGGAGAGTTAGTCATACCAGTATTTCAAAGGCACTGCAGGGAATGTAGAGACTGCAAGTCTCTGAAGGGCAACGATTGCTTGCAGGGGCGGTCCCAGGATTTCAACATAGAGGGGGTCGAAATTTAGTTAAAAAAATTAACGATATAATATATTGTAAATACAAACACATGTAAAGAATACTATTTAACAAAATGATACAAGATTATGTAAAGTAATGTTTACCGTTAATGAAGCTGGGCTCGTCTCTCCTTTATAACATATAAATCATCGATTGTTTCATGTTCAACCCTTGAAAATTTTGTTGAAGGTTCTAAAAGCACATTTGTATCAATATTAGATGCAGAAGGTTGTTCACTATATTCTGGATTAACATCCTTTTCTTTTCTTTTAAAGAATGAATAAATTATTTTAAATTTATTCATCCTTTAGCCTGAAAATAAATTTAACATTATTAGAATAGTTAAATAAATGAATTTGAAAAATCTGAATTTAATTAATTATGTACATATATATCCAATAAAAAATATTATCCACACTAAAATTACCTAGCCTAAAAAATAAATAAATATCATCTAACAGAAAATATACATTATAAAACATTACTGCAATTTTAAATTTATTATATTCATGTATTTAACTAGCAAGAAATTAAATAAGTTACATCTTACTGAAATTTATCACTACAATTATATATTTGCTACATAATATTAAATATTAGAATATAATTAAGAAAACAATATAACAAAAAATTTATTATCATAAGTATTTCAGTCAAATTGATTAGAAAAAAATTAACATAACATAAATTAATTATATGTTCACCCACTATAAAACAAAAAACTAACAAAACAAATTATGCATTCATAAAATTATCTAGCCAAGAAAAATTAATAAATAAGCATAGTATAATTATGTTCATCATTTCATGATATATTACCTTAACTTTGCCTTTGCTTGATTATGTGGTGTGTATTTTGTTAGGAAGAAGAATTAGAGGTGAGAGGTGAGAGGTGAGAGGTGGACGAAGAAGATGTGAAAAGTTTAAGAGAATGGGAGGGATTTCGGTTTGGGAAGAAGAACAAAAGAAAACAATATTATTTTTAATTCAAGTAGATTAATCATTAGGAGACAAAAAGAACAAAAGTTAAGGACCACTTTATTCTTTTATTAAGCTTTTTGACTCTGCTTTTATGTTTTTAAGATAAACCATTTTTTTTTATGCAAGTTGGGGGGGGCCGGCTAAGATTTTTAACAAATATAGTACATAAATTTTTTATAAAAAAATAATTTTGGAGGGGCTTTGGCTCCCTTGGTCCCGGCTGGATCCGCCTCTGATTGCTTGAAATTTCCGATTGAGTTCTGGGAAGCGATGCTAAGAGATGGAACTGGGAGGTTTACGGACATGGATGGAAAGCCTGTGTATCATTACTTATCTGTGTCCAGTTTCGCGCAATATACAGTAGTGGATATCACGCATGTAGTGAAGATTAGCCCTGAGATCCGAGTTGATAAAGCTTGCCTTCTCAGTTGTGGAGTAACTACTGGTAAGTGGTGAATGATTTATCACGTATATGTAGACCGTCTAAGAACTCCGCCTGTATTAAGGGTCTCACCCTGGCACTGTCGGTCCCAAGTCCGAATAAAGGAAGAGGATTGCGTTAGACAACTGACAGTTAACGTAAAACATGTCGAATCTTTCACATTAATTTGTAGTCGATCCCACCTAGTGAGACAAGACTTAATTTGATTTGATTTGATTTTATGTAGACTGTTTGATGATGCCGAAAATGGCTTGAAAACTAGCTGAGCTAATCGTGTGACACGTAAATGCTCAAAAACCATATAAAGTACATTAAACAGTTCTGATAGAGGATCAGTCATTCAATTTGGAGCTAAAGTTTCTAATCGAATATTTTTAACAACTCAATCTGCAACTTCATTTGCTTTTCTCTGCAAACATAACTGATTATTTATTGTTTTCTCCATTTGACATACCAAGTTAATACCAAATGCTACTTACGAATGGTTCAATAAACAATTTCGAGATCAATTTCCATGGTCATCATCCCAGGCTAATGTAAAGTAAAAGCAAGATTAACAACTAGAAAGAAAATTGCCAAATGCTCTATGTTTAATGATCTGAGACATGATCAATTAATGGTGCAAGCGCAGGAATTGGTGCAGCATTTAAGGTTGCACAGGTTGAAGAAGGGTCTACTGTAGTATTTTCGGACTTGGAGCTGTGGGTCTCGCGGTAATGATTAACATCTTATGTCTAATCTCTTTGTCCCCGTTAAAATCCGACGATTGTAAATTATTTATGTTATTTTATTGTAAATGTATCAAAATTTATAATAATTGGATTTCGTTCAGTAACGTTCTAAGGTTAGGAGCCGATTCATTCTCTAAAAAACGAAGATATAAACATATGCCAACAGTATTAAGCTGTGACTTGATTTAACAGGTTGCAGAAGGAGCAAGGTTATGTAGAGCCTCCAAAATAATTGGTGTTGATCTGAATCCAGAAAAATTCAATATTGGTGAGTCTGATTGTAGAATCACAATCTGTTCATTCGGGTAAATTATAAAAAAATCCTCTTATGTTTTACCGAGATTGCATGTAGAATATTATGGTGTTGTCGTAATTTAATACCCCTAAAGTTTATAAAAATGTGACAGAAAACCTCTCATAAAAAATGAGAGACAGTGAACCATGTTTGTATAAATCACAAGGGGTTATCAAATTACGGTACTCCAAAATCTGACTTATAAGTTCAATAAAATATAAGGAGACTTTTTTCATATAACCCTTTGCATTTTATTGTTCTATATGGTCTTAGCTAACTTAAGTGACTAATAACAAGAATGAACAAGAAAAGGGTTTTGACTCTTCTATTAAAATTGTACAAATCCACTATCATATTTTTTATTTGTTGTCATAAAATGACTTTATTCAACGATTTTTCAACTGTTGCAAATTCTCTAAAATAATAAGCAACGGGTTTAAAAAGCTTTGCGATTACCTTATAATTTTAAAACCGTTGTCCAAAAAAAAAAAAAGCTATTAGCAACTATTAACAGAAAATGACAAAAAAAAAAAATAATCGGTGCAAAAAATTTAAGTTATATAATGGTTGAAACACCGTTTCAATAAGACACCTATTGAAACGGTTTTTTTTTTTTTTTTTTTTTTCCAGTTAAAATATTGCAAACAAAACTAAAATTTTGTAGTGATCCATGCCAGGTAAGAGCTTCGGAGTCACATATTTCATTAATCCAACCTCCTGCGGGGATAAATCAGTCAGCTAGGTTGATTGTTTTTTTTTATTAAAAAAAATGCTTATATTACCCAATATTAATTATTTTGGAGTATTTTTTTTCCTTTTATCTCATTTTTCACCAATAAACAAATTTATTGTTAAACTGCATCTTTGTATTTATTTTCTCTCGATCAATCAGGTTATAAATGAGATGACGGATGGGGGTGCAGACTATTGCTTTGAGTGCATTGGATTAGCACCCTTAATGCAAGATGCATTTAATAGTTGTCGGAAGGTCTCTGTCTCTCTACTCTCTCTTTTCTTTAGTATTAATTTTCACATCATTTAAAAACTTAAATCGTTAGAAATTAATTATTATATTTATTATCTTAAATATACTCCGTATATATATGCAGAATTTATTTTGAGCATTACATTTTAAAAGTTTTAATATTTTTTAAATGAGTAGTAATAAGTTTTTATTACAAGAAATTCTGAAAAAGGAGACAGACGATTTTCATTACTTTTTTTGCGACAAAATAATGACGGCTCAATATTTTCGTCATCAAAAGCAATTTTTCTTGTAGTGTTTGTATCAAGACATTTTGGTAACCTGAATTCTGATAACATAGTAAGTTTTTCCTAATATAAAAGCTTAAGTTATTACTTTTTTTTATATTTATTTATTATATTTAATATTAATATATCTCCTATACAACTGGACCCTATTGTTTATCAAACACCATATTTAATCTGCAAGTTAAATGTTTAATTGTACTATGTCTCCTAAAAAATTCAAATTTGTATTTGCTATCGGTCCATTCTTTTTGCCACTTATATACCCCTTGGAAGCTTTCTCTACTCTTGTTCCTCGCCTTTCCACCTTTTCTTTGTCATCTTTTGATGCCACTATGGCTTTTGAATATAAAAAAAAATATAACCTATATGACACATTTCATATCATAAATTGGAATATTCTTATGACAACCAAATTAAGATATGATATTGCTTTTTGGGTGAAGTGCATCAAACCCCCTTGTAATTTAGTGAAAATGCACAACACCCTCCTATAGTTTAAAAACTCTCTGAGTTAGTCCTTGTAGTTTTTCAAAAGTGCACAACACCCCCTACCGTTA
Organism: Ehretia macrophylla; assembly: GCA_037974665.1. Taxonomy (NCBI): domain Eukaryota; kingdom Viridiplantae; phylum Streptophyta; class Magnoliopsida; order Boraginales; family Ehretiaceae; genus Ehretia; species Ehretia macrophylla. The sequence continues at coordinate 41,971,452 of CM075774.1, forward strand.
AAAAATCCGTTAAATTTAACGGAGAGTGTACTTCACACGCGTTAAGTGAGATTTTTTTTTTATTTTTAACGAATTTATTCATTAAATAATTATATGAATTGACCAAATTACCATTTTTTTTTTGCCTAAACAAAAAAGGAAATGGCAAAAGAGAGAAATGAAAAAAAAATGAGGCTATTTACGTCTTTTTTATAAACTCCGTTAAATATGACGGATTTTATAACTGTAGGGGAGTGTTGTGCACTTTTAAAAAAGATAGGGACTAGTTCAGAGAGTTTTTGAACTATAGGGGGATGTTGTGCACTTTCGCTAAAATATAAGGGGGTCTGGTGCACTTCACCCTTTCTTCTTTTTGAACATATCGAGATGTTCTCCAAGCCACTTGCAGCAAATTTTGCAGGTTCTACTTAACTTCTCTTCGAGAATTTTAGTATTTTATAACGAGATAGTCATTGAAAAGAAGCCCACTTTCAATTATCTTGTTATTTCAATTCTTTAAATATCTGCAATCAAATAGGACTGAGTTGGACAAATTCTCTCTTCAATTCTTCAACAAGCCATGGCACATGATCTATCAAATGCTAAGAAGGCCTCACTAAGACCTTTAGTTGAGAATTGTCAGCCTATGATTCATTGTCATGATAATTTTAAATTGGTATATGTGTTTAGGGAAGCGAATCGGTGTACAAATTAGTTAGTCAATTTTGGCTTTAAGCAATCTATTGGAATGTCGGAATTGGACAACCTCTCGAAACAATTAACAACCTTATTAGAGTAAGATAGAAGGGGTGAAACATCCTCCAGATTTATTGTTATGTAATAACAATACAAGGGTAACGGACATATACATAGAGACAAAGCTAGAATATTTTGATAATGAGGGTGAAGTGATTTTAGAGACCAAAATTAGTGGAATCGTTATTACTGAGTAATTTTGCAAACTAACAATATCAAAGTATTTCGTAGTCCCCACTATGCATTCTCCACTGCTTACACACTACACATTCTACACAGCATCTTATAGACTATCTAATACATACACAAGGCTCTTCCGGAAAAAGAAAAAAGCAGGCATCTATAATCAATATGATAATCCATTGATATGAAATGTTCCAAAATGTGATCCTATACTAGAACAAATTGGAAATATGTTTAAAAAATTTCGAATGTTTTAAAGTTCAAATTTAATGTGCATAGTGTATGAGTCTCACATGGTTCTGGGTCCTATGCGTAAATATGACTTTCAAATTTACTCCTCAAAGTTGCTGATGTTAGGGTGGTGGAAAGACTATTATACTTGGGGTGGAGATGCATGGCTCACCAATAAGTATCAATTCATACGAGATACTCAGGGGCAAAAGTATCATTGGATCCTTGTTTGGAGGAGTCAAGCCCAAATTGGACATCCCTAGCATTGCCAAAAAATATTTAGACAAAGTAAGTAGCCTAAATTTCCAATTTCTCTTCCCTATTTCGAAATATCACTAGCACATTTTAGCAAATATGTTTATTCCTCGATTTACAAGCCAAAATATTTCAAGTAGATCAATCATAGCATTATGAGCGGATCCACATAATTGATTGTGGTCCCTATCGCCCCTCCAAAATTGTTTGAAATATCTTAGTGATTTTGTTTTGTAAAATAATTAAACTTTCATAACTCTACTACTTCAAATCACCAAACTATATTCTTAATTGATCCTTCTAAAAATCTATACACAATTTAGTTTTTACATCAAATTGTATATTTTCATCCCGGTTACTTTTGTAACAGATATATGATACATATAAAGTGACTTATCATATATTGTTTTTCACCTGTTTTCACTATGGAGGAGCTCAATTTGGAAGGCTTCATTTCACATGAAATCAACTTGCAAGAAATTAATGCAGCTTTTGATTTACTCCATCGCGGGAGGAGCATTCGTTGCATCATATGGATGGATTGATAGATAGTAAAGCTCAAGAGAAGAACATGACAATCTTTGAAATTACAGAACACAATTGCTGTTCTGGTCCCGCTTCTTTATGTAATTTGTTTTCGTGCTTATACACATTTGACTGACAATAATTAAGAAAATCTTCTTTTCATTTTCCTTTAAATTTATTTCCTGGGTCTTTTGGCGTAGCAACTAGTAATTGTTTTGAGATATCTTGTAAAAGTTATCTCTAAACAACAAATTGAGGATATGGTAAGATCGAATATATAAATTGATGAGGGAAAAGAGCCCGATATGATGTTCGTCAGTTGGTAGAATGCAGCATAGGTTGATTAAGACTTGACGATTGTTTCTCTAATACGATTGGACATCTTATTTACACCATATCTCTAAAACAATCGTATGATCTCCTTAAAAAAAAGGTGTAGATAAGGATTTATTGGTCATAAATGTCCAACGGCCTTGCCGCCAACTCCTCAATGCTCTCCCTAAGTCTGTTGATTTCCATCCTCAAATACTCGTCTGACTTATAAACAGCAGCCAGCAGATCTTTCCGCTCTTTTTCACTCATTAACCCCGCATCCATGCATCTGAAACTGCGTGGTGATTCCAATTCAGTTTCTTTGAATGATATTTAGATCCCTATTGTTCCATCAGGCTGTGTGATGCCTTGCAAGTCAAGTTTCTCCAAGGCTCCATGGTTGGATAGTTTTTCAAGCTTCTCTTGTAGCTCCTCTTTCCTATAGAAGCCGAGGGGCTCAAGGGAGATTAAGTCCATTAATGAGCCCTTATCTTCGCCAATAACTGTAGACCTCTCAACCTCATCATACAAGTCAATGCTGGAAACTTTATACCTTTTAGATTGGCTAAATTTCTTGAGCGGAACCACAATATTTGGTCGCAGTCCATGCGAGTCCCACTGATCTTTTGATTGGGACTCCTCCTCGTCGTCGTTGTCGTCGTTGGCCATTGCTTTAGTAGAGTTATGAATTTAATAATTATAATTAGATAAATGATTATTTAATTAAATCACAAGCTTTTTTATTTTCACGTGGGCCACATAATTCTAACACTTAATTCTATTAATTTTAGTTCGATAGAGACTTTGCAAAGGGTGTTATCTTCTCCCACATTGATATGTGAGAATAGAAATCTCTACTTAATAACTATATGCTCTAAGTATTGGGCTGCCGAGCTCACTTACACGGGCTTGTAACCCTAGTGGGGGCATTAAGATGTTGGAACATTGTTACCAACCAAATGGAATGGTATACAAGAAGGAGGTATAGGGCTTCGTGCCACCTATAATGGGGGACATTAAGCTACAGTTGACTTCACAGAGTCAACGGTCACTCAAATGGGTTGGTATCTCTTGAGTCCAACTACCAGATGGGCTATGCCTCATTTGAACCAACATCTTTTGTCATCATCCTTACTTAGATGGGTTGGCCTCAATTCAATCAACACCTTTTGTCAATTATTAAGGGTAAAGTGTTATTAATGTTTGAGTAATATTATTTTAAGTATATACGGAGTAAAATTTTGACCCAATGTTTATTTTATATCAGAGTCAACGGTCACTCAAATGGGTTGGTATCTCTTGAGTCCAACTACCAGATGGGCTATGCCTCATTTGAACCAACATCTTTTGTCATCATCCTTACTTAGATGGGTTGGCCTCAATTCAATCAACACCTTTTGTCAATTATTAAGGGTAAAGTGTTATTAATGTTTGAGTAATATTATTTTAAATATATACGGAGTAAAATTTTGACCCAATGTTTATTTTATATCACTCAACTCTCGTACTTAATTAATAAAAAAATATTTAAAATATATACTTGTACAAATATTTCAACATGATAATACAAAAGGGGCTAAGCGATTCAAAATAAATATGAGTGAGAAAATCTAAATAAAGTTTAACAGTGATTATTTTTATATTAGAACAATAAATTAATACTTAAAATTGTACTTCTATGTCGATCTTTATTATCCCAGTAGTATTTTCTCAACGATTATGTAGTTTAGTTTGAAAATTAACATCTTATTGTGTATGAGTTTTGATTCCTTCTATTTTTTGTCTTTTCATTTAAGTTTTTTTTTTAATTACTTTTTTTATGTTTATTTTTTAACAGCAATACTAGAAGAATTGATTACTTTAAAAGCTACTTCCACATTAATCTAAAAAATAATGCTAGCATCATGCATTTCTTTTTTTCTTTTGATGACGTGAAATCTAGCTGACGGAGTTCGACTACTAGTTGGATCCAATAAAATACAAGAACTAACTGGTAAATCCCCGGTACAGCAATGCGTCCCAACACATGCACTGCGTCAGTAAAGAGTATAAATCTAATATCATACCAAGAAATTTTGAATCCAGAATTTGTTAGATTATACCTCTCCTTATTGCCGCTAGCTATCGTTTGGGGGCAGCAGTATGCATTTGACTAGCAAAAATATGTGGGTTAGAAGGGTAAAAGGCTCAAAAGTATGTGTAAACCAGCCCAGCTAGTGGATTTCATCTGCATTACATCTTCACTGATCTCGATACTTGTAATTTATCTGCACTGGTCAAGAAGAAGAAGAATAAGAAGGAGAAAAGACCTTTAATACAAGCAACAGAAGCCTAAAGCGTTTAGAACGAGGTACTTTATGCCCATTTCATTTCTTCAAATTCTATTTTTTTTTCGCAATAATAAAGGAAGAAAATGCATTAGTTTATATATAGGGCATGCCATTTGATTATGGGTTTAATAATTCATGTTTATTATTTATGCGAATGGGTTTTTGATTTAAAGAGTACATTCAATGACTTTACGTTTTGTATAGTGCATCCTTCACATGTTAATTATGAATGTTCAGAAAATGTGGCGGAGAAGAGTAAACTGTTTAACTTCTTTTTATTCTATTTAACGGAGCTGTACGACATTTTATATCATATAGGATGGATGTTACACATGAGAATGTCTCGACCATAACACTAGACCAAATGGCATGTGGTTGTTTAACTTCCTTTTTTAACCCTCAGAGTTTTGATTTTTTACTTGAACGGGCACGTCTTAATGACCAAATTGTTGATGAAAATAGATTTGGGGATTAATGGCAACCAATTATAATAACTTCGGCGATTCAAATGACTCATTTTTTAAGATAAGGGATCAAAAACATCATAACCCTATATTTTATGTTCAACAATGTAGCAAACCTCATTTGAGGCATGTACTTGCCCAAAACCATTGCTTTATTTTCCGATCGCCTGGAAGGGACACACATGCAACAAACGGTGACATCAATAGTGATTGTAACTCAAGAATCAAGACATTAATGGATACGATTAAAAGTGTCTCATCATCTGCTTTACTAGTATAAAATGCACTTGCCACTCTCAATTCTTTCTTGTGAAGACGCTTACAAACATATGAAAAGCATATGGGTAATCAATATGCTCTTTCGGTTTTTGTTCTCTTGTATATATGGCTTTTTAGTTTGTTCGCATGACAGTCTCTTAAAATAGAAGCTTTAATGGGTGATTATATCCTTATATGCTTGACATATTGATGTATAGGGTTTATTTGTGTAGATTAATTTTTTTTTGGCTAAGTCAGTAAGAAAATTTCATTCAACATCATAAAATTTGGTGTACACTTACAAAATCCTACACAAAAACCCGTTCCTACTCAAGAATAGCACTAATTTTTCAATAAGTACAAAGGGCTCGGTTACTACAAGAATTCTTAAATTTTCTTCCCGAGAGCATTTTCAGTCTAACTGTCTCACTAATTTTTGCAACAAGTTTTTCTTCCATTGAGGTGCCATTACCAAAGAGTCTACTATTCTGCTCGCTCCAAAGATAGTAGATACAAATAGGAAAAATGATTTTGAGAATGTCAGCTTTGATAGTCTTTTTCTTGCAGCCTTTGATGATGTAGTGAAGGGTATGGTCCCAACGTATACTTCCAACAGTGGCCTTAGCAAAATTAATACACCTTCTCCAAATTCTTCTACTGAATGTGCATTCAAAAAAGATGTGGTCACGTGTCTCCATCCTCATATGACAAAGCTCACATCGATCATCAATTTGAACACCCCATCCAACAAGCCTAGCTTTCGTTGGCAATCTATCCAAGATAGCTAACCACGAACAGAAACAATGTTTAGGGATACGAGGGTTTTTCCATAGAAGAAAGTCCCATTCCACCTTCGCATGCCTTTCTCTAATAGCCTCCCAGGTGAAAGCAGTTGAGAAATTACCATTGGATCCAAGGGTCCAGGTAATAATGTCATTATGTTCATTGCTCAAGGGTGAAGGAAGACCGACATTAAGATCTGCCAATTGTCTTGGCCAGCTGCCAGCAGCCATTGCAAATAACATCACGAACCTTACTTTGTAGGGCAAGCCGAGAAGCATAGATGGAAGAAGCATTAATATGTTTTGTCGAAATTGCGTGTTAGTCTTGTGTTCTGAAAATTTGCTGCGAAACCTTTCGTAATTTTTTGAATGTTAATTAAAACAATAGAAATTGACTTTCCCAAAACTGCGGCTAACTATCATTGCAGCTAAAACAAGAATTCACATAAAGAGATGGCGAGTTTTCTGGCTCGACGTTCTGATAGGATAAGTGATCTTCCTGAAAATGTTATAGAAACCATCCTGATTTGTTTGCCAACACGAGATGCCGTGAGGACAGGTATTTTATCAAGGAAATGGAGGCATCACTGGATGAAACTTCCATGGTCTGCCTCTTCTTAAGAAGTTGCACTTAGGCTATCTTTCTAACAAGGTAATTGTCGCATCTCCTAATTTACCTTTTCATCTAAATGTTAAACTGTTAGAGATAGGTTATTGTATTAAATTATTGTCTTAAATATGCCCCCAAGTGTTGGCTGAATTAAGCATCGCACGTGGGCATAACTCTAATTGAATGGGTAGCATCGAGACTATAATTATTGAAGTTGTTAGGTGAAGTATGAAATTTTTTTTATCTTTACACTTTTCTCCTTTTAGTCTTTGGTTGCAGATGAAGTTCCAACAAGGCTTCTGACTACATTAGTCTACCTTAAAGATCTTAAGCTGATTAAGATAATGGTAGATGAATTGAATGAGCTATCATTTATCCTTTGCTTGATCAGAAGCTCCCCTAACATGAAGCGTATTGAGATTCAGGTGAGTAAGGTGGATGTTTCTCTTCCATATTGTATGCTATATCTTAATTTTCAAATTAATGATGTTTAATCGTCTTTTTCTAGTAAGGTGAGTAAGGTGGATGTTTCTCTTCCATACTACATCGATGCTACTTTTGTTTTGAGGTTTTGTGAAATTTGGAAGGATACTTCAATCTATACTTTGTATGAAAACCACCATGGATCTCCATGTAATTCTTCTTCTTTTAATTCTTCGTTTTTCTTTTTCGACCCTAGGGGGAAAACATTTTCTCGTGATGAGAAAATATTTTATAGAATGTGGTTAGGGATTGCAACGGGTCAAGTAGGCATCAAAATGGAGAAACAAGTTTGTTGTCTCGTGTATTATTAGTTTACCCTCTCAATGTATAGACTATGTTAAATTTTGTAACTGTGTGTTTTATATCACGCAACCCCTTCGTGCTTTAGTTAACAAAAAATGTCCCGTAGGCATTAAAAAATATACAAATTTGCAAAAATAACCTTGTTTTAACCTAATAATACAACATGGGCTAAGAGATACAAAATAAATATGAGAAAAAAATATCGCACTATATATACATTAAGGAATTAAGATGATATAAACATAAAAAGTATAAATATTAGGCAAAAATGTTATACTTATACTGTGTAACATTTTGGTTAAAATTTTATTTCTTGTTTGAAGTTTCAAAATTTATAAAAAAAAATTAAAAAATTAAAAAATGAATATAAACAAGAAATATTTTTATACATTAGTATAATGTTAATGACTATGAGAGACATTAATTTTAGTTAACTAAATCACATAAGGAGGTTGAAATATCTCTCAAAACTCACGTTTCTCAAACACAAATGGGCCAAAATTTGTCTTTGCATGTAGCTATAACTTTTGGCCAATGTTGTGTCTATGTGATACGTCTTTACAAAAATAAGAATTAAAGGTGAATACTATTTTTTTAAGAATTTCATCGACAAATAATAAAATAAAAAGTGATACTCCACTCTTTTAAATGAACTATTATTTTCAGAATAACCTAATATTGAAAAAATGCAATGAGTCCACTATTTTAGATTGTCTATATTCTAAGTCATTTAGTCTCTGAAAATACTCTTTATAAAGGAAATCAAAATTGTTAATACGAGGCAAGTCAATTTTAGAGTATAAAATTCATATAATACACTTATGGCATGGTACTTCTAATGAAATAAAATCTAAGCATTAAAATATATCCAAATTCACGGTTAGTTTTTGTCACTAATTTGCTAGAAAAAGAAGAAAAGTTCCTCTACATATACTCAATATCTACTTTTCAACAAATAAATTTAATTTACCATGTAAAAGTTCTCTAATTAATAAAATCATCAATAAAATGGTTTTTCTAATGGAAAAAATATATTTCTCTCAATTCTCATGCATTTCCTTTTTTCAAATCATCTTACAAACCAAACTCGACATTTTGTAAATCTTTTACAAACCAAACTTGACATTGTGTAATATTATGAATATTCAGAATAAGTACGAGTGAATTGTTTGCCGCCCCCCTGTGTTTTGGTCGAAATACTCATTCACCCCCTGTGTTTTTAAAATAGGCTTCTTACCCCCCTGTGATTTTCGGAATGTAGCTGACCGCCCCCCTCCGTTAAAAAATCCGTCTAATTTAACAGCAATTGTAACACACGCGCTTAAAATACAATTTTTTTATGCTTTTGGTTTAAATAAATTTATTGTTGGACAAAAATACCATTTTAATAAATTGCTTGTCGCCCCCCTGTGTTTTTCCTGAAATACTCATTCACCCCCTGTGTTTTTAAAATAGGCTCATTACCCCCCTGTGTTTTTTCGATTTTAACTCTATGTAAGGGTATAACGATCAATTAACTAATTTGGTAACGTTTGCTAACGGAATAAGAGATTTTGGGTGCGTCAGCTTAATCGAAAAAACACAGGGGGGTAATGAGCCTATTTTTAAAACACAGAGAGTGAATGAATATTTCGACCAAAACACAAGGGGGCGGCAAGCAATTCACTCGAATAAGTACTGGTGGAGAAAACTGTTTAACTTCTTTTTTACCCTCCTTAGACTTTGTGATTTTTCACTTGCATGTGCACGTCTCATGACCAAACTGTTAAAACTTAATTGGATGGAAATGGATTTGGGGACTCACGAGGTCCAATTATGATAATTACTCTTGTTGCTCAACCTTCCTTTTGTTTGGGATGAAGTTCTTGAGTGGATGACGAATGTCTGTAAGTCGGATTGTCTCCAATCTTCTATTCTAAAATATGTTTTCACGGCTACAATTTACCATGTTTGGTGTGAAAAAAATAGAAGGTTTCATGACAATGTCTCCATTGATGAAGATCGAGTTTTTGAGAAAATTTGTTTAGTTGTAAAGCATAGAGTTAGAAATGTTTTTAGACATAGAAGAAGTTTTACAAACATCCTTTTATGTAATTTTTGGAACTTAGATAGCAACCAACTTGTGCATGATTGATTGTTGTTTGGTGCCATGATAGACTCTTGTATTTTTGTTTGAGTTTGTTGAGCTTAATAGAGACACTTGTTAAGTTAGCAAAAAAAAAAGAAAGACTCATTTTAGAAGATAGATGACCAAAAACGTCATAACCCTATATTTTATGACCAACAACAATGTAGCAAACCTCATTTGATGCATGTACTTGCCCAATACATAAATTGCGATTGCAACTCAAGAATCAAGACAATAAATAAGATTAAAAGTGTCTCGTCATCTTCTTTACTAGTATAAAAAGCACTTGCCACTCTCAATTCTTTCTTGTGAAGACGCTCACAGACGTATGAAAAATTATAGGGGTAAGCAATATGCTCTTTTGGGTTTTGTTCTCTTGTATATATTGTTTTTTGGGTACTTAATGGGTGATTATATCCTTGTATGTGCAATCTTTGACATATTGATGTCTAGCATTAATATGTTTTTCCGAAATTGCATGTTAGATTCTATGTTCTGAAAATTTGCGTGAAAGCTCTCATGCTTTTCTGAATGTTAATTTAAAGATTACAGGTTAACTTTACCAAATTAACTGTGGCTAATTATCATTGTAGCTAGCTAAAAGAAGGAATTCACATTAAGAGATGGCGAGTGTTCTGGCTCGACGCTCTGATAGGATAAGTAATCTTCCTGACAATGTTACAGAAACCATCCTGATGTATTTGCCAACACGAGATGTTGTGAGGACTAGTATTCTATCAAGGAAATGGAGGCATCACTGGGCAAAACTTCCACAACTGATACTTGATGAAACGCTGTGGAGCAAATCGACTACAAAACATTCAGCTAGAAACACAATTGCAATGATTTTAAGTCAGCTTCTGTTGGTTCATGAAGGACCGATCAAGAAGTTTACCCTCTCCATTCCTGGATTGAAAATCTGTCCTGAAATTGACAACTTGATCTTTTTCCTCATAAGGAACGGTATTGAGGATCTTACTCTTGAGATGTGGACATCTGAGCGTTACAGATTGCCATTATCGTTTTTCACATTCCAAAAGCTGAGGCGTTTGAGTCTTCAGTCTTGTTTGATTGAGACTACACCTGCCTTCAGAGGATTTAGTAGGCTGATTAAGATGAAGCTCTATAATGTACGTATTAGCGCCGAAGTGCTTGGAAGTTTAATCTCCAGTTGCCCATTACTTGAGCTATTGGATCTGCGATTCTCTTCCAGTCGTAATGATGTTGAAATTGAGATTGCTGCTCCTAATCTGAAAACATTCCTCTTCAGAGGCATTACAAAATCAATAATCTTCAAAAATGTTCCGTTTCTTGCTTCGGTTTCAATTAATGTACCGGATGAGAATATAGGTGAAGACTATTTCAGGAAAAATGGAAAATGCAACTTAGTCGAGTTCTTTCATGCCCTGCCTCTTGTTAAGAAGCTACACTTAGGCTATCTTTCCAACAAGGTAATTGTTGCATCTCCTAATTTACCTTTTATTCATCTAGATGTTTAAACTGTTAGAGAAAGATTATTGTCTTCATCATGCCCCTCCACGTACTGGCTGAAATGGGTAGCAGCGAGACTATAATCCTTGAATTTGTTAGGTGAAGTATGGAATTTTTTCCTCTTTTGACACTTTTTTCTTGTAGTCCTTGGCTACAGATGAAGTGCCAACAAGACTTCCTACTACTTTAGTCTACCTTAAAGATCTTAAGCTGATTAAGATAATGGTAGATGAATTGAATGAGCTATCATTTATCCTTTGCTTGATCAGAAGCTCCCCTAACTTGAACCGTATTGAGATTCGGGTGAGTAAGGTGGATGTTTCTCTCCCAGATTGTCTTTCATATCTTAATTTTCGTTTTAATGCAGTTTAATCGTCTTTTCCTAGTTTTCCCTCAACAAATGTTGTTCTGGAATTCTTGAAAGAGCAAGACTACTCAGATGTAATGCTGAATGAATTTAAGGAAGTGAAACTGAAAGATGTTACTGGGACAAGACCTCAATTGGAACTCATTGAGATTTTATTAGCTAAATCACCATGTCTGGTGAAAATGCACATTCAGAACCATTTGGGACTGACATCTCGTAAAGGATTTAAGTTCCTCAAAGAACTAACAAAATTTCGGCACGCATCAAAGAAAGCAGTAGTAATTTTTGCAGACACAAAGGAGAAACAAGTTTGTTATCTCAGGGATTATATCATTGAGATGAGCAAAAAATGATGGCATCTTGATTTACATATTTTGGCATTACAAACAACATGGATACTACTTTTGTTTCCTGGTTTTCAGGAAATTTGGAAGGATACTTCAAGCTATTCTTTCTGTGATAACCATCGTGAATCTCCATGTAATTCTTCTTTTGATTCTTCCTTTTTCTTTTTTCGAACCTATGGGGAAAACACTTTCTCTTGATGAGAAAATATCTTGCACAATGTGATTAGGATGACAACAGATTAGGTAGGCGTCGAAATGGAAAAACAAGATTGTTGTTTGGGTAAATTGAATTTGTATACATTACGACTTTAATTTGGATGTTCAGAAAAATGGCCTCTTGATTTATATGTTTTGGCATTACAGACTTACGTGGATGCTTCTTTTTCTTTTTTGGTCTTTGGGAATTTGACGGAATACTTCAAGTTATTTCTTTGTATGATAACCGCCATGGATCTCAATTTAATATTATATTTTTGGTTTTTGGATTTTCTTTTTTGGCCCTGTGTGAAAAATATTTTCTCGTCGTGGGAAAATTTGCAGAATGTGATTAGAGATGATAACGAGTCGGATACCTGTCAAAATGGAAAACAAGTTTATTGTCTCAGGATTATGTTATTTGCATAGATTAAGGCTTTGTAATGTTTGAAAAATGATAGCATCTTGATTTATCTGTCGTGCAAAGTGTGATTAGGAATGACAACAGTTCAGGTACTCGTCAAAATAGAAGAGCAAAAGTTTATATACCCAGTATATGTTTTTTATTTATTTATTTATTTAGGGGAGGCTTAAAGTTGTATAAAGTAACCAGCGTGACTCAAACTCGCAACCTCTGCATTACAACGAGTAACCTTACCACTGGACTTAAGCCCTAGTGGCCCTAGTATATGTTATTTGTATAGATTATAGCTTTGAGATGTTCGGAAAATAATGACATATTGATTTACATTATGAACTACATGGATGCTTTTTCTTCTTGTTCTTTTTCTATGAAATTAGAAGGATAATACAAGGCATTTCTTTGCATGAAATAATCACAATGGATCTCAATGTAATTCTACTTTTGCTTCCTTTTTTCTTCCTAGATCCTCTAGAAAAAAATATTTTCTCGTGGTAAAACAATATCTTACAAACTGTGGTTAGGAATAACAACAGATTGAAACTTATCAAAGTGGAAGAGCAAGTTTATTGTCTCGAGTTTATGTTATTTGTATAGAGTATCGCTTTGAGATGTTCGAAAATTGATGGGGATTTACATGTTTTGGCATTACGAACTACTTCAAGCCATTTTTCGTATGATCAAGCGTCCCTTCATAGTATCAGCAGCTTACATTACTTTACAGTGGGTGTTCTCTTCTCCCACATTGATATGAGAAAGAACATCTCCACTTAATAACTATATGCCTTAAAGTGTTTGGTTGTCGAGCTCACTTGCGTGGGCTTATAACCCAGTTAGGGGCATTAAGGTGTTGGAACATTGTACCAAACCAGATGGTAAGGCTTTGAGAGCTTAAATTTCGATCCTAAAACAAAAAAAACAAAACAAAAAAGAACATTAAAAAAAAAAAACATTAAGCTTGGTTGGCTTTACAGAGCAACCATTCGCACATTTGTCTCGGCGGCTCAAGTTCAATTACCAGATGGGCTTACCTCAATTTTATATCACTTAACCTCCTTCTATAAGTTAGTTAACATAAATGTTTCTTGTAGTGTCCCAAATATTTATTTTTTGTCACTCAACCCTTCCGTGCTTGTGTTAACAAAAGATATTCAGTAGCCGCTATAAAATATATAAATGTTCAAATATACATAATATATATATTAACCTAATAATACAATAGGGGCTAACTGATACAAAATAAATATGAAAAAACAAAAACATTAGATTGTAAATACATATAGGAATTAAAATGGTATTAAGCTAAAATATATATATATATATCAAGGGAAAGTGTTATATTGTTACACTGTGTAACATTTTGCTTGAAATTTTATTCCTTATTTGAAGTTTTAGAATTTATTTTTTTATTTTTTTAAAAAAAAATTGAATATAAACAAGAAATAAATTTATGCGTCAGTATAATGTTATCACTGCGAGGGACAATAATTTTAGTTAACTAAATCACATAAGGACGTTCAGTAACATAAACACTCCATCTCCCATAATTTGACTAATTTCAATCACCAAAATCACTTAGCTCTCATTGATAAAATACGCTAGATCCTCTACATAACATGATCCATCATTTTTTTAAAATTTTTTTTTTCTCAGGAACATGATCCATCATTGTTTACTTTGGTGGCATATATATGATCCTCCGAAATCATCTGATGTTATGTTGTCAATATTTTTACTCTTCATAACTTGAGAAATATGAAGAGTTTTAAGGCAAGAGGTTTAACCTCTTGAGAGGCTCTCTCTTGAGCTATTAGAATTTTGTCCATCCTATAGAGGTATATTGGATCTTTGCATGTTGCTATTGTATCTATGTGATATATACTTCTTTACAACAATAAGAATTAAAGGTGAATACGATTAACAGTAAGAATTAAAGGTGAATACGATTTTTTTAAAGAATTGTTCTTTTAGCAAAAAAAAAAAAAAAAACTTTTGGCCAATGTTGTATCTATGTGATACATCTTTACAACAATAAGAATTAAATGTGAATACTATTTTTTAAAGAATTGCATCGACAAATAATAAAATAGAACGTGATACTCCACTCTATTAAATGAACTATTATTTTGAGAATAACCTAAGATAGACAAAATGCTATGAGTCCACTATATTAGATCTTCAATATTCAAAGTCATTTAGTCACCAAAAATCAAATTTAAAAAGGAAACAAAAATTCTTAATACGAGACAAGTCAATTTTAGAGTATAATACTTATGGAATGATACTTCTAGTGAAACAAAATCTAAGCATTAAAGTTTCTCCAAATTCACGGTTAGTTTTTGTCTTTAATTTGCTAGAAAGAAGAAGAAAAGTTCTTCTACACGTATCTAGTTTTTTTCAACAAATAAATTTAATTTACCATGTAAAAGTTCTATAGTTAATAAAATCATCAATAAGATGGTTTTTCTAATGGAAATATATATTTAATTCATTTATCATATATTTCATTTTTTTCAAATCCTTTTACAAACCAAACTTAACATTTTGTAAATCTTTTACATATTTAGGAAGGGGTAAGGAAATGGAGGATGGAGGAACTTTCATAGTTTTTCCTCACAAATTGGAAGGAAGATGAAGAAAAGGACTAGATGGTTTGAAAAAATAATTTGGATAAATTTTAATCTCAAGTTATCTTTTCCCTCAATAATTAAGATTAGCAACCATAAAATCATTTCATTTATGTTTAATCTTTGGGTTTTACGGGCCAAACCAAAAAATGTCCTTAACATTTCCATTATCATTCTTAACTTACTCTCATTTTCTCTTAGTGATATCAAGTTCAAATTTATATCATCTCACTTAATTAATTTGAAGCATACGCTAAAGTGAGCCACTATATTAAAAGGTTTATAATCTTAAATAGAATTTAACGTGTTCTTATCTTGAGTTTCTCGTCGATTGCACCAAAAAAAAAAAAAAAAAAACACTTTCCATTCCTCTCCCTCACAAATCCAAACACATTGTTTTTGTTAGAAGGGTAAAAGGCCCAAAAGCCCTTTACTGAACATCTCCACTCATCTCGAAACTCAGCTGCATTACTGAACATCTCCACTCATCTCTATACTTGTCATTTATATGCGATGGTCAAGAAGAAGAATAATGAGAACGATAAAAGCCCTTTAATGCAAGCAACAGAAGCCTAAACCGTTTAGAGCGAGGTCCTTTATGCCTTTTCATTTCTTGAAATTATTTTTCTTGGCAATAATTTAGGAAGAAAATGCATTTGTGTATATTGTTGGCGTGCTATTTTATTTTGGGATTAGTAATTATTGTTTATTATTGATTCTACTAAATGGGTTTGATTCAAAGAGTACATTTAATGACTTTACAATTTGTGTAGTGAAAGATGCCAGTAAACATCCATCAATGCATGTTAGGTATTCGACGAATGTCCACATTATGCATTTTTTTTTTCTGGCCAGTCAAATAGTTAATCTTTGTTGTTCACTTGGATGTCAGAAATGTTGCATTTTCTTGCCGATATGAGTGTTATGTTATGAATATTCAGAACAAGTGGCTTAAGATGCGTGACACTCGTCTCATGTTGGTTTGTATGAGATGTGTATTTAGTTTATAATGAGTTCGGTTTTCTACGGTTTTCTACTAGTGTCAATTTAGAACACGAGTTTTAGTATTTTGGGTTAGTTGATTAGGCCCAATGTTGTTGGCAGGTTCGAAGTTGGATTTGGGTCATTGCTTCAGTTTGTTTCCTCAAAGGATCACTTCTCTGTGTCAGCATTTTTTGAATATGGTGGGGGTAGAGGGGTTTGGTAACAGCAGGCAAGGGAGATAGGTGAAGAGGAGATGGTGGCAGGGTAACTTTGTACTTGCACGTTCATGTGTCATGATTGCTATTTGATCGGCACTCTGCTTCCTCGGAAGGAAAAAAAATAAAAAATATAGATGGCAATGGATTTGGGGGTAAAGGCATCCCATTTTTATAACTTAGGGAACTCAAAGACTCGTTTTAGATCAAAAGTGTCATCATCATCTTCTTACCTCTCCTACTTTTTTGAATGTTAATTAAAACAATAGAAATTGACTTTCCCAAAACTGTGGCTAACTAAATCATTGCAGCTAAAAGAAGGAATTCACATCAAGGGATGGCGAGTGTTCTGGCTCGACGTTCTGATAGGATAAGTAATCTTCCTGACAATGTCATAGAAACCATCCTGATGCGTTTGCCAACACGAGATGCTGTGAGGACAAGTATTTTATCAAGGAAATGGAGGCATCGCTGGGCAAAACTTCCACGACTGATACTTGGTGAAACGCTATGGAATAAATCAACTACAAAACATTCAGCTAGAACCACGGTTTCAATGATTTTAAGTCAGCTTCTGTTGCTTCACGAAGGACCGATCAAGAAGTTTACCCTCTCCATTCCTGGATTGGAAAGTTGCCCTGAAATTGATTACCTGATCTTCTTCCTCATAAGGAATGGTATTGAGGATCTTACCCTTAAGATGTCGACATCTGAGGGCTACAGATTGCCATTAGCGTTCTTCACATGCCAACAGCTGAGGCATTTGAATCTTCAATCTTGTTTGATTGAGTCTACACCTGCCTTCAAAGGTTTTAGAAGGCTGATTACGCTGAGGCTGCGTACAGTAACTATTAGCGCCAAAGTGCTGGGAAGTTTAATCTCCAGTTGCCCACTATTTGAGGTATTGGTTCTGCGGTATACTCCCTATTGTAATAATGATGAGATTGAGATTGATGCTCCTAATCTGAAAACTTTGTGCATCATGAACACTGCAAAATGCAACTTAGTCGAGTTATTTCATGGTCTGCCTGTTCTTGAGAAGCTGGTCTTAGGCAATCTTTCTGACAAGGTAATTGTTGCATCTTCTAGTTTACCACCTCTTCTGGACGCTTAAGCTATTAGGAGGATTATTATATTAAATTATTGTCTTCAACACATATCCTCATGTGCCGGCTAAATTAAGCATTACATGTGAACATATTTTTTTTAAACGGGTTGTGATGAGACTGGAATTTAGGACTTCTTTTAATTGCGCTTTGATGTACCTTCTTAATTTACCATCTCATATAAACGTTTAAACTATGACATGAGTTATTATATTAAATTATTGTCTTCAACAGCATGCTGACTATAATTCTTGAATCTGTTTGGTGAACTGTGATTTGTTTACTTTCTCTTTACACATGTTTCTTTTAGTACTTTGCTGCAGGTGAAGTGCCAACAAGGCTTCCGATTGCTTTAGTCTGCCTTAAAGATCTTAACATCCAGGAAACAATGTTAGATGAATTGGACGAGCTGTCATTTATCCTTTGTTTGATCAGAAGCTCCCCTAACTTGAAGCATATTAAGATTCAGGTGAGTAAGGTGGATGTTTCTCTCCCATATTGTATGCCATATCTTAATTTTCGTATTAATGCGGTTTAATCGTCTTTTTCTAGTTTTCAACTGATAATGTTCCCTCAACAAATACCGTTCTGAAATTCTTGAAAGAGCAAGACTACTCAGATGTAATGCTGAATGAACTTAAGGAAGTGGAACTGAAAAATGTTACTGGGACAAGACCTCAATTGGAAGTCATTGAGATTTTATTAGCTAAATCACCAAGTCTAGAGAAAATGCGAATTCAGAACCATTTGGGACAATCTGCTGAAGGATTTAAGCTCCTCAAAGAACTAACAAAATTTCAGTGCTCATCAAAAAATGCAGAAGTAATTTATGTGGACGTATAGAAAAAGCAAGTTTGTCGTCTCATGTATATGTAATTTTTGTAGATTGTCTTTGAGGTGTACAGAAAATGATGGCATCTTGATTTACATGTTTTGGCAGTACAAACTACCTTAATGTTATTTTTTGTTTTGTGGTTTTTGGGAAATTTGGAAGGATAGTTCAAGCTATTGTTTGTATGATAACCACCATGGATCTCCATGTTTTTTTCTTTTGAATCTTCCTTTTTCTTTTTTGAACCTATGGGGAAAACACTTTCCCGTGGTGAGAAAATATCTTGAGGATGTGGTTAGGGATGGCAAAGGGTTAGGTAGGCGTCAAATTGGAAAAACAAGTTTGTTGTCGTGGGTATATTGAATTTGTAGTGATTATGACTTTTGGATATGATGTTCAGAAAAATGGCATCTTGATTTGTATTGCCATTACGAACTACATGGATGCTTGTTTTTCTTTTTCAGTTTTTGGGAATTTGGGGGAATACTTAAAGCTATTTCTTTGTATGATAACCACCAGATCTCAAAATAATTCTACTTCTAATTCTTGCCTTTTCTATTTTGACCTTGTGGGGAAAACATTTTCTCGTCTTAAGAGCAAGTTTATTGTGTCAGGTTTATGTTATTTGTATAGATTATGGCTTTCAGATGTTAAAAAAATGATAGCATCTTAATTTATGTGTCGTGCAAAGTGTGGTTAGGGATGGTAACTGGTTAGATACTCGTAAGAGCAAGTTTATTTCTCTACTATATGTTATACGTATAGATTATGGCTTTGAGATGTTCGGAA
Organism: Ehretia macrophylla; assembly: GCA_037974665.1. Taxonomy (NCBI): domain Eukaryota; kingdom Viridiplantae; phylum Streptophyta; class Magnoliopsida; order Boraginales; family Ehretiaceae; genus Ehretia; species Ehretia macrophylla. The sequence continues at coordinate 41,990,425 of CM075774.1, forward strand.
AATAATGGCATTTTGATTTACATGTTTTGGTATTACGAACTACTTCAAACTATTTTTTGGCATGTTATTTAATTTTGAGATTAATAATCATGTTTATTATTGATTCTACTAAATGGGTTTTGATTTAAACAGTACATTCAATAATTCACACAATGCATTTTTTCTTTGTTGTTTGTATAATATGATGAATATTTAGAATTTTACCCCCCCGACTTGTGATTTTTTTCTTGCACGTGCACATGTGATGACCGAACTGTTGATGAAAATGGATTTGGGGACTAATGGCATCCGATTATGATAACTTCGATGACTCAAAAAGACTCATTTTTTAAAATAAGGGACCAAAAACGTGATAAACCAACAATGTTTGTCGCAAACGTCATTTGATGCATGTATATATATACTTACCCAACACATGCAACAAAAGGCGACATCAATCGTGATTGCAACCCAAGAATCAAGGCAATAGATAAGATTAAAAGTGTCTCATCATCTTCTTTACTAGTATAAAATGCAATTGCCACTCTCAATTCTTTCTTGTGAAGACACTCACAGACATGAAAAGCATAGGGGTAAGCAATATGCTCTTTTGGGTTTTGTTCTCTTGTATATATTTCTTTTTAGTTTGTTCACATAATAATCTCTTGAAATAAGAAGCTTTAATGGGTGATTATATCCTTGTATGTGCTATCTTTGACATATGCATGTAGATTAATGTGTTTTGTCAAAATTGTATATTAGATTTTATGTTCTGAAAATTCGTGTACGTGAAAGCTCTCGTGCTTTTCTGAATGTTAATTAGAAGATTAGAGGTTGACTTTACCAAAACTGTGGCTAATTATCATTGCAGCTAAAAGAAGAAACTCACATCAAGAGATGGCAAATGTTCTGACTCGACGTTCTGATATGATGAGTAATCTTCCTGACAATGTTACAGAAACCATCCTGACGTGTTTGCCAACACGAGATGCTGTGAGGACAAGTATTTTATCAAGGAAATGGAGGCATCACTGGACGAAACTTCCAGAACTGATCCTTGATGGAACACTGTGGGATAAATCAACAATAAAACATTCAGCTAGAAGTACAGTTGCAATGATTTTTTGTCAGCTTCTGTTGCTTCATGAAGGACCGATCAAGAAGTTTACCCTCTCCATTCCTGGATTGGGAAGCTGTCCTGAAATTGACAACCTGATCTTTTTCCTCATAAGGAACGGTATTGAGGATCTTACCCTTGAGATGTGGACACATTGCTACAGATTGCCATTATCATTTTTTACATGCCAACAGCTGAGGCATTTGAGCCTTCGATCTTGTTTGATTGAGACTACACCTGCCTTCGGAGGATTTAGTAGGCTGATTACACTGAATATGTATAATGTGACTGTTAGTGCCAAAATGCTTGGAAGTTTGATCTCCAATTGCCAATTACTTGAGCAATTGTTTCTGCAATTCACTACCTATTATAAAGATCATGAGATTGAGATTGATGCTCCTAATCTGAAAACTTTCAGCTTCGCAGGCAATGGAATATCAGTTATCTTGAAAAAAGTCCCTCTTCTTGCTTCGGTTAAAATCATATCAGATGAGTATATAGGCGAAAGTTATTGCAGGGAAAGAGGAAACTACAACTTAGTCAAGTTATTACATGGTCTGCCTCTTCTTGAGAAGCTGCACTTAGGCTATCTTTCGGACAAGGTAATTGTTGCATCTCCTAATTTACCACCTCGTCCAAACGCTTAAACTCTTAGAATGGAATTATTATATTGAATACTAAAATGCATTTAAAAGTTTAAATTGTGACGGGAGTTATTATATTAATTAGATTATTGTCTTCAACAACATACTGTCTATCATTCTTGAATTTGTTAGGCGAATTAACTATGAATTTGTTTCCTTTCTCTTTACACATGTTTCTTTTAGTATTTGGCTGCAGGTGAAGTGCCAACAAGGCTTCTGAGACCTCTATAATACAATGTTGAAACAATTGGACGAGCTGTCATTTATCCTTTGCTTAATCAGAAGCTCCCCTAACTTAAAGCATATTAAGATTAAGGCGAGTAAGGTAGATGTCTCTCTCCTGTATGCTTTAAGATCGTATTTAATGCAGATTAATCGTCTTTTCCTAGTTTTCCATCAATCAAGCTTACAGACCAAAACCAAACGTTGTTCTGAAATTCTTGGAAGAGCAAGACTACTCAGATATAATGCTGGATGAACTTAAGGAAGTGGAACTGAAAGATGTTACTGGGACAAGACCTCAATTGGAAGTCATTGAGATTTTATTAGCTAAATCACCAAGTCTAGAGAAAATGCGAATTCAGAACTGTAAGGGACATAAATCTGGTAAAGGATTTAATCTCCTCAGAGAACTAACAAAAATTCAGCGCGCATCAAAGAAAACAGATGTAATTTATGCAGACGTAAAGGGAAAGCAAGTTTGTCCTCTCAGGTATATGTAATTTGTGTAGATTATGTCTTTGAGATGTTCAGAAAATGATGGCATCTTGATTTACATGTTTTGGCATTACAAACTAAAGGGAAAGAAAGTTTATTTTTTGTTTTGTGGTTTTTGGGAAATTTGGAAGGATACTTCAAGCTGTTCTTTGTATGATAACCACCATGGATCTCCATGTACTTCTTCTTCTTCTTTTAATTCTTTCTTTTTCTTTTTCGACCCTGTGGGGAAAACATTAAAATGGAGAAGCAAGTTTGTTGTCTCGGGTATTATATTGAATTTGTATAGATTATGACTTTCCTAAGTTCAGAAAAAATGGCATCTTGATTTGTATGTTTTGGCATTTTGAACTACATGGATGCTTCTTTTTCTTTTTTGGTTTTTGGGGATTGGGGGGAATACTACTTCAAGCTATTTCTTTGCATGACGACCACCATGGATCTCAATATAATTCTACATCTAGTTCTTCCTTTTTCTATTTCGCCCTATGGAGAAATTGTTTTTTCGTGGTGAGAAAATATCTTGTAAAGTATGATTAGGGATAACAACTAATCGGATACCTGTCAAAATGAAAAGTAAGTTTATTGTCTTAGGTTTATGTTATTTGTATCGATTATGGCTTTGAGATGTTCGGAAAATGATAACATCTTGATTTATGTGTCCTGCAAAGTGTGGTTAAGGATGACAATGGTCAAGTACTTGTGAAAATAGAAAAGCAAGTTAATTTTCTCAGGTTTATGTTGTTTGTATAGATTATGGCTTTGAGATGTTTGAAAAATGATTGCATCTTGATTTACATGTTTTTACATTACGAACTACATGGATGCTTTTCTTCTTGTTCTTTTTTTGTGAAATTAGAAGGATAATACAAGCTATTTTTTTGTATGATAATCACAATGGATCTCAAAGTAATTCTACTTTCGCTTCTTCCTTTTTTCTTCCTAGATCCACTAGTAAAAACATTTTCTCGTGATAAAACAATATCTTGCAAAATGTAGTTATGGATAACAACAGATTGAAACCTATCAAAGTGGAAGAGCAAGTTTATCGTCTTAGATTTATGTTATTTGTATATACTATGGGCCTATGGCTTTGAGATGTTCGAAAAATGATGGGGATTTACATATTTTGACATTACGAACTACTTCAAACCATTTTTAGTATGATCAAGTGTCCCTTCATAGTATCACCAGCTTACATTACTTTACAAAATGTGTTCTCTTCTCCCACATTGATATGTCTGAACGAATATCTCCACTTATAATAAGAATATGCCTTAAAGTGTTTCGTTGCCGAGCTCAATTGCGTGGGCTTATAACCCAGTTGGGGGCATTAAGGTGTTGGAACATTGAACCAAACCAGATGGTAAGGCTTTCAGAGCTTAAACTTCGATCCCAAAACAAAAAAACAAAACAAAAAGAACAAAAAAACATTGAGCTTGGTTGGCTTTACAGAGCAACCATTCGTCTCGATCGGCGGTTCAAGTTTAATTACCAGATGGACTTACCTCAATTGAACCAACACCTTTTGTCATTATTATTTTTTTTCAAAAAGGAGTATTTTATACACTATCAATAAAAAAGGAGTATTTTATACACTATTAACTAAAACATATTGAGTTAATATTACTTTACTTATAATGTATGTACAATATAATATTCTGCTTATGATGTTTATTTCATATCACTTAACCTCCTTCTATAATTTAGTTAACATAAATGTTTCTTGTAGTCGGTGAAAAATATACAAATATACAAAAAATATCTCTTCTTTTTATTGATAATCCAAAGGTATTAATTGATACAAAATAAATATTAGGTGCAAAATGTTGTACTTTATATATCGAAAGGGTAAAGCATTATTAATATTTGAGTAATCAATTATGTCCCAATGTTTATTTTATACCACTCAACCCTTCTGTGCTTTTGCTAATTAACAAAAGATATCCGGTAGCCATTATAAAATATACAAATGAACATATGTATATTAACCTAATAATACAACAGGGGCTAAGTGATACAAAATAAATATGAGAGAAAAAAAATTATTACATTGTAAATACATATAGGAATTCAAATGATATTAACCTAAAAAAGAATATAAATACTAGGGAAAAGTGTTATACTGTTATACTGTGTAACATTTTGCTTGAAATTTTATTCCTTATTTAAAGTTTTAAAATTTATTTTAAAAAAACATTGAATATAATCAAGAAATAAATTTATACGTTAGTATAATGTTAATGACTACAAGAGATATTAATTTTAGTTAACTAAATCACATAAGGATGTTCAATAATATAAACACTCCATCTCCCATAATTTGGATAATTTTACCAAAATCACTTAGTTCTCATTGATAAAGTATGCTAGATCCCCTACATAACATGATCCATCATTGTTTATTGTGGTGGCATATATATAGTCCAATGGTATGTTGTCAATATTTGTACTCTTCATAACTTGAGAAATATGAAGAGTTTTAAGGCAAGAGGTTTGACCCCTTGAGAGGCTCTTGAGCTATTAGAATTTTATCCATCCTATAGAGGTGTATTGGGTCTTTCCACCTTGCTATCTTCAAATGTTAATTGCATTTAGCCTACCATTTTGGGATTCAAAGAGCATATTTGGATACTAGTTGTGATTTTAATAAGTGATCAACAAATGAATTAACAGTGTACAATTTAGTTCTGACATAAAAGTAAATATTCACAAACGGGCCAAAATTTGTCTTTGCATGTAGCTATTACTTTTGGCCCATGTTGTATCTATGTGATACTTCTTTACAACAATAAGAATTAAAGGTGAGTACTATTTTTTAAAGAATTGCATTGACAAATAATAAAGTAAAAGGTGATACTCCATCAAAATTTGTCTTTGCATGTAGTTATAACTTTTGGGCAATTTTGTTTCCATGTGATACGTCTTTACTGCAATAATAATTTAAGATAATTATTTTCTAGAGAATTGTATTGACAAAAAATGAAGTAGAAAATGATACTCCACTCTGTCAAATATACTATTATTTTGAGAATAACCTAAGATAGACAAAATGCTATTGGTCGACTATTTTAGATTTTCTTTATCCTAAGTCATTTAGTCTCCAAAAATACTAGTATTTATAAAGGAAATCAAAATTGTTAATACGAGACAAGTCAATTTTAGAGTATAAAATTCATATAATACTTATGCCACAGTACTTTTAATGAAACAAACTCTAACTACAATTTCTCCAAATTCACAGTTAGTTTTTTTTCATTCATTTGCCAGAAAAAGAAGAAAAGTTCCTCTGCATATACGCAAGTATATACTTTTCTCATTTATTTTCTTTTTTTCAAATCCGTTTACAAACCAAATTAAACATTTTGTAAATCTTTTACTCCATTAGGAAGGGGGAAGGAAATGGAGGATGGAGGAATTTTCATAGTTTCCTCCCGAAATTAGAAGAAAAATGCTCTATGTTTAATGATCAGAGACATGATCAATTAATGGTGCAAGCGCAGGAATTGGTGCAACATGGAAGGTTGCACAGGTTGAAGAAGGGTCTACTGTAGTGATTTTCGGACTTGGAGCTGTGGCTCTCACGGTAATGATTAACATCTTATGTCTAAACTCTTTGTTCCCGTTAAAATTCGACGATTGTAAATTATTTACGTTATTTCATTGTAAATGTATCAAAATTTACAATTATTGGATTTCGCTCAGTAACGTTCTAAGGTTACGAGCCGATTCATTTCCTAAAAAACGAAGATATAAACATATATATGCCAACAGTATTAAGCTATAACTTGATTTAACAGGTTGCAGAAGGAGCAAGGTTATGTGGAGCCTCCAAAATAATTGGTGTTGATCTGAATCCAGAAAGATTCGATATTGGTGAGTCTGATTGTAGAATCCCAATCTGTTCATACAGGTAAACTACAAAAAAATCCTCTTATGTTTTACTGAGATTGCATGTTGAATATTATGGTGTTGTAGTAATTTAAGACCCCTAAAATTTATAAAAATGTGATAGAAAACCTCTCATCGAAAATAGGAGACAGTGAACCACGTTTTTATAAATCACAAGGGGTTATCAAATTACAGAACTCCAAAATCTAACTTAAAAGTTCAACAAAATATAAGGAGACTTTTTGCACATAACCCTTTGCTTTTTATTGTTCTATATGGTCTTAGCTAACTTAAGTGACTAATAATAAGAATGAACAAGAAAAGGGTTTTGACTCTTCTATTAAAATTGTATAAATCCACTATCATATTTTTTATTTGTTGTCATAAAATGACTTTATCCAACGATTTTTCAACTGTTGCAAATTCTCTAAAATAACGATTTGTGCAAATAATAAGCAACAGGTTTAAAAAGCTTTGCGATTACCTTATAATTTTAAAACAGTTGTCCAAAAAAAAAAAAAGCTATTAACAACTATTAACAGAAAGTAAAAAAATTAACCGGTGCAAAAAATTTAAGTTATATAATGGTTGAAACACCGTTTCAATAATACACCTATTGAAACTGTTTTTTTTTTCCCAGTTAAAATATTGCAAACAAAACTAAAATTTTGTAGTGATCCATGCCAGGTAAGAGCTTCGGAGTCACATATTTCATTAATCCAACCTCCTGCGGGGATAAATCAGTCAGCCAGGTTGATAGTTTTTTTTTTATAAAAAAAAAATGCTTATATTACCCAATATTAATTATTTTGGAGTATTTTTTTTTCCTTTTATCTCATTTTTCACCAATGAACACATTTGTTGTTAAACTGCATCTTTGTATTTATTTTCTCTCGATCAATCAGGTTATAAATGAGATGACGGATGGGGGTGCAGACTATTGCTCTGAGTGCATTGGATTAGCACCCTTAATGCAAGATGCATTTAATAGTTGTCGGAAGGTCTCTGTCTCTCTACTCTCTCTTTTCTTTATTATTAATTTTCATGTCATTTAAAAACTTAAATTGTTAGAAATTAATTATTATATTTATTATCTTTAACATATCCTGTATATATATGCGAAATTTATTTTGAGCCTTATATTTTAAAAGTTTTAATATTTTTTAAATGAGTGGTAACAAGTTTTCACTACAAGAAATTCTGAAAAAAGAGACGGACGATTTTTGTGGCTTTTTTTGCGACGAAATAATGACTGCTCAATATTTTCGTCACCAAAAATAATTTTTCTTGTAGTGTTTGAACCAAGACATTTTGGTAACCTGAATTCTGATAACATAGTAAGTTTTCCTTAATATAAAAACTTAAGTTTTTAAATGAAATTTTTTATATTTATTTATTGTATTTAACATTAATATATCTCCTATACAACTTGACCCTATTGTTTATCAAACACCATATTTAATCTGCAAGTTAAAAGTTTAATTTTACTATGTCTCCTAAAAAATTCAAATTTGTATTTGCTATCGGTCCACTCTTTTTGCCACTTATATACCCCTTAGAAGCTTTCTCTACTCTTGTTCCTCGCCTTTCCACCTTTTCTTTGTCATCTTTTGATGCCACTATGGCTTTCGAATAAAAAAAAATATATAACCTATATGACACATTTCATATCATAAATTGGAATATTCTTATGACAACCAAATTAAGATATGATATTTCTTCTTTTTGAACATATCGAGATGTTCTCCTATCCACTTGCAGCAAATTTTGCAGGTTCTACTTCACTTCTCTTCGAGAATTTTGGTATTTTATAACGAGATAGTCATTGAAAAGAAGCCCACTTTCAATTATCTTGTTATTTCAATTCTTTAAATATCTGCAATCAAATAGGACTGAGTTGGACAAATTCTCTCTTCAATTCTTCAACAAGCCATGGCACATGATCTATCAAATGCTAAGAAGGCCTCACTAAGACCTTTAGTTGAGAATTGTCAGCCTATGATTCATTGTCATGATAATTTTAAATTGGTATATGTGTTTAGGGAAGCGAATTGGGACACAAATTAGTTAGTCAATTTTGGTCTTCAGTAACCCTTTAGAATGTTGGAACTGAACAACCTCTCGAAACAATTGACAACCTTATTAGAGCAAGATAGAAGAGGTAAAACATCCTCTAGATTTATTGTTATGTAATAACAATACAAGGGTAACGGACAGATACATAGAGACAAAGCTAGAATATTTTGATAACGAGGGTGAAGTGGTTTTAGAGACCAAAATTAGTGGGATCGTTATTAGGAGAAGGCTAGTTAAAACCTCAAAATCTCTACATGTAGAGAAGATATTGGAGACAAAAGTCTCCAATAGCTTCCCTAGAAATTCCCTACTATGTAGGAAATCCCTACAACTAATGTTCAGCATCTCCGAGAAGATGTTGGAGACAAAAGTCTCCAACAGCTTCCCTAGAAATTCCCAACTATGTAGGAAATCATTATAACTAATGTTTAGCATCTAAACATGTGGAGATGCTGAATCCATGCCCTACACATTCCCTAAATCCATCTGACACAAAAAAAAAAGAGATTGATTAAATGTAGAGAAGCTGTAAGAGTGAAACTAAAATAGAGATTCCCTTAAATAATGAATTGATTAAATGTAGGGAAGTTGCTGGAGTAAAACTGAAATAGGAAATCCCTAGATGTAGAGAAATGATTCAAAATCTTTACCTATAAGAAAAAAAATAGAAAAACTGTTGGAGTTGCCCTTAGTAATTTTGCAAACTAACAATATCAAAGTTTTTCATAGTCCCCACTATGCATTCTCCACTGCCTACACATCCTACACAGAGTATCTATAATCAATATGATAATTTGATATGAAATGTCAAAATGTGATCCTACACCAAAACAAAGGCAAAAGGGGACTTGTATACTTGTTGCTTTAAATTTTCAATAATGATTGGTCTTCACTACTCAAGTTGGAAATATTTTTAAAAATTTCGAACGGTTTAAAGTTCTAATTTAATGTGCATAGCGTGTAAGTCTCACATGCTTCTGAGGCCTATGCTTAAGTATGACTTTCAAACTTACTCCTCAAAGTTGCTGATGTTAGGGTGGTGGAAAGACTATTATACTTGGGGTGGAGATGCATGGCTCACCAATAAGTATCAATTCATACGAGATACTCAGGGGCAAAAGTATCATTGGATCCCTGTTTGGAGGAGTCAAGCCCAAATTGGACATCCCTAGCATTGCCAAAAAATATTTAGACAAAGTAAGTAGCCTAAATTTCCAATTTCTGTTGTCTATTTCGAAATATCACTAGCACATTTTAGCAAATATGTTTATTCTTCGATTTACATGCCAAAATATTTCAAGTGGATCAATTATAACATTATGAGCGCATCCACATAATTGATTGTGGTCCCTACGCCCCTCCAAAATTGTTTGAAATATCTTAGTGCTTTTGTTTTGTAAAATAATTAAACTTTCATAACTCTACTACTTCAAATCACCAAACTATGTTCTTAATTGATCCTTCTAAAAATCTATACACAATTTAGTTTTTACATTAAATTGTATATTTTCATCCCGGTTACTTTTGTAACAGATATATGATACGTATAAAGTGACTTATCATATATTGTTTTCCACCTGTTTTCACTATGGAGGAGCTCAATTTGGAAGGCTTCATTTCACATGAAATCAACTTGCAAGAAATTAATGCAGCTTTTGATTTACTCCATCGCGGGAGGAGCATTCGTTGCATCATATGGATGGATTGATAGATAGTAAAGCTCAAGAGAAGAACATGACAATCTTTGAAATTACAGAACACAATTGCTGTTCTGGTCCCGCTTCTTTATGTAATTTGTTTTCGTGCTTATACACATTTGACTGACAATAATTAAGAAAATCTTCTTTTCATTTTCCTTTAAATTTATTTCCTGGGTCTTTTGGCGTAGCAACTAGTAATTGTTTTGAGATATCTTGTGAAAGTTATCTCTAAACAACAAATTGAGGATATGGTAAGATCGAAGATATAAATTGATGAGGGAAAAGAGCCCGATATGATGTTCGTCAGTTGGTAGAATGCAGCATAGGTTAATTAAGACTTGACGATTGTTTCTCTAATACGATTGGACATCTTATTTACACCATATCTCTAAAACAATCATATGATCTCCTTAAAAAAAAGGTGTAGATAAGGATTTATTGGTCATAAATGTCCAACGGCCTTGCCGCCAACTCCTCAATGCTCTCCCTAAGTCGGTTGATTTCCATCCTCAAATACTCGTCTGACTTATAAACAGCAGCCAGCTGATCTTTCCGCTCTTTTTCACTCATTAACCACATTAACCCCGCATCCATGCATCTGAAACTGCGTGGTGATTCCAATTCAGTTTCTTTGAATGATATTTTGATCCCTATTGTTCCATCAGGCTGTGTGATGCCTTGCAAGTCAAGTTTCTCCAAGGATCCATGGTTGGATAGTTTTTCAAGCTTCTCTTGTAGCTCCTCTTTCCTATAGAGGCCGAGGGGCTCAAGGGAGATTAAGTCCATCAATAAGCCCTTATCTTCGCCAATAACTGTACACCTCTCAACCTCATCATACAAGTCAATGCTGGAAACTTTATACCTTTTAGATTGGCTAAATTTCTTGAGCGGAACCACAATATTTGGTCGCAGTCCATGCGAGTCCCACTGATCTTTTGATTGGGACTCCTCGTCGTCGTCGTCGTCGTTGGCCATTGCTTTAGTAGAGTTATGAATTTAATAACTATAATTAGATAAATGATTATTTAATTAAATCACAAGCTTTTTTATTTTCACGTGGGCCACATAATTCTAACACTTAATTCTATTGATTTTAGTTTGATAGAGACTTTGCAAAGGGTGTTATCTTCTCCCACATTGATATGTGAGAACATAAATCTCTACTTAATAACTATATGCTCTAAGTATTGGGCTGCCGAGCTCACTTACATGGGCTTGTAACCCTAGTGGGGGCATTAAGATGTTGGAACATTGTTACCAACTAAATGGAATGGTATACAAGAAGGAGGTATAGGGCTTCGTGCCACCTATAATGGGGGACATTAAGCTACAGTTGACTTCACAGAGTCAACGGTCACTCAAATGGGTTGGTATCTCTTGAGTCCAACTACCATATGGGCTATGCCTCATTTGAACCAACATCTTTTGTCATCATCCTTACTTAGATGGGTTGGCCTCAATTCAATCAACACCTTTTGTCAATTATTAAGGGTAAAGTGTTATTAATGTTTGAGTAATATTATTTTAAGTATATACGGAGTAAAATTTTGACCCAATGTTTATTTTATATCACTCAACTCTCGTACTTAATTAATAAAAAAATATTTAAAATATATACTTGTACAAATATTTCAACATGATAATACAAAAGGGGCTAAGCGATTCAAAATAAATATGAGTGAGAAAATCTAAATAAAGTTTAACAGTGATTATTTTTATATTAGAACAATAAATTAATACCTAAAATTGTACTTCTATGTCGATCTTTATTATCCCAGTAGTATTTTCTCAACGATTATGTAGTTCAGTTTGAAAATTATCATCTTATTGTGTATGAGTTTTGATTCCTTCTATTTTTTGGCTTTTCATTTAAGTTTATTTATTTTTTTATTTTTTTACTTTTTTTAAGTTTATTTTTTTACAGCAATACTAGAAGAATTAATTACTTTAAAAGCTACTTCCACATTAATCTAAAAAATAATGCTAGCATTATGCATTTCTTTTTTTCTTTTGATGACGTGAAATCTAGCTGACGGAGTTCGACTACTAGTTGGATCCAATAAAATACAAGAACTAACTGGTAAATCCCCGGTGCAGCAATGCGTCCCAACACATGCACTGCGTCAGTGAAGAGTATAAATCTAATATCATACCAAGAAATTTTGAATCCAGAATTTGTTAGATTATACCTCTCCTTATTGCCGCTAGCTATCGTTTGGGGGCAGCAGTATGCATTTGACTAGCAAAAATACGTGGGTTAGAAGGGTAAAAGGCTCAAAAGTACGTGTAAACCAGCCCAACTAGTGGATTTCATCTGCATTACATCTTCACTGATCTCGATACTTGTAATTTATCAGCACTGGTCAAGAAGAAGAAGAATAAGAAGGAGAAAAGACCTTTAATACAAGCAACAGAAGCCTAAAGCGTTTAGAACGAGGTACTTTATGCCCATTTCATTTCTTCAAATTCTATTTTTTTTTCGCAATAATAAAGGAAGAAAATGCATTAGTTTATATATAGGGCATGCCATTTGATTATGGGTTTAATAATTCATGTTTATTATTTATGCGAATGGGTTTTTGATTTAAAGAGTACATTCAATGACTTTACGTTTTGTATAGTGCATCCTTCGCATGTTAATTATGAATGTTCAGAAAATGTGGCGGAGAAGAGTAAACTGTTTAACTTCTTTTTATTCTATTTAACGGAGCTGTACGACATTTTATATCATATAGGATGGATGTTACACATGAGAATGTCTCGACCATAACACTAGACCAAATGGCATGTGGTTGTTTAACTTCCTTTTTTAACCCTCAGAGTTTTGATTTTTTACTTGAACGGGCACGTCTTAATGACCAAATTGTTGATGAAAATAGATTTGAGGATTAATGGCAACCAATTATAATAACTTCGGCGATTCAAATGACTCATTTTTTAAGATAAGGGATCAAAAACATCATAACCCTATATTTTATGTTCAACAATGTAGCAAACCTCATTTGAGGCATGTACTTGCCCAAAACCATTGCTTTATTTTCCGATCGCCTGGAAGGGACACACATGCAACAAACGGTGACATCAATAGTGTTTGTAACTCAAGAATCAAGACATTAATGGATACGATTAAAAGTGTCTCATCATCTGCTTTACTAGTATAAAATGCACTTGCCACTCTCAATTCTTTCTTGTGAAGACGCTTACAGACATATGAAAAGCATATGGGTAATCAATATGCTCTTTCGGTTTTTGTTCTCTTGTATATATGGCTTTTTTGTTTGTTCACATGACAGTCTCTTAAAATAGAAGCTTTAATGGGTGATTATATCCTTATATGCTTGACATATTGATGTATAGGGTTTATTTGTGTAGATTAATTTTTTTTTTGGCTAAGTCAGTAAGAAAATTTCATTCAACATCATAAAATTTGGTGTACACTTACAAAATCCTACACAAAAACCCGTTCCTACTCAAGAATAGCACTAATTTTCCAATAAGTACAAAGGGCTCGGTTACTACAAGTATTCTTAAATTTTCTTTCCGAGAGCATTTTCAGTCTAACTGTCTCACTAATTTTTGCAACAAGTTGTTCTTCCATTGAGGTGCCATTACCAAAGAGTCTACTATTCTGCTCGCTCCAAATATAGTAGATACAAACAGGAAAAATGATTTTGAGAATGTCAGCTTTGATAGTCTTTTTCTTGCAGCCTTTGATGATGTAGTGAAGGGTATGGTCCCAACGTATACTTCCAACAGTGGCCTTAACAAAATTAATACACCTTTTCCAAATTCTTCTACTGAATGTGCATTCAAAAAAGATGTGGTCACGTGTCTCCATCCTCATATGACAAAGCTCACATCGATCATCAATTTGAACACCCCATCCAACAAGCCTAGCTTTCGTTGGCAATCTATCCAAGATAGCTAACCACGAACAGAAGCAATGTTTAGGGATACGAGGGCTTTTCCATAGAAGAAAGTCCCATTCCACCTTCGCATGCCTTTCTCTAATAGCCTCCCAGGTGAAAGCAGTTGAGAAATTACCATTGGATCCAAGGGTCCAGGTAATAATGTCATTATGTTCATTGCTCAAGGGTGAAGGAAGACCGACATTAAGATCTGCCAATTGTCTTGGCCAGCTGCCAGCAGCCATTGCGAATAACATCACGAACCTTACTTTGTAGGGCAAGCCGAGAAGCATAGATGGCAGAAGCATTAATATGTTTTGTCGAAATTGCGTGTTAGTCTTGTGTTCTGAAAATTTGCTGCGAAACCTTTCATAATTTTTTGAATGTTAATTAAAACAATAGAAATTGACTTTCCCAAAACTGTGGCTAACTATCATTGCAGCTAAAACAAGAATTCACATAAAGAGATGGCGAGTTTTCTGGCTCGACGTTCTGATAGGATAAGTGATCTTCCTAAAAATGTTATAGAAACCATCCTGATTTGTTTGCCAACACGAGATGCCGTGAGGACAAGTATTTTATCGAGGAAATGGAGGCATCACTGGATAAAACTTCCATGGTCTGCCTCTTCTTAAGAAGTTGCACTTAGGCTATCTTTCTAACAAGGTAATTGTCGCATCTCCTAATTTACCTTTTCATCTAAATGCTTAAACTGTTAGAGATAGGTTATTGTATTAAATTATTGTCTTAAATATGCCCCCAAGTGTTGGCTGAATTAAGCATCGCACGTGGCCATAACTCTAATTGAATGGGTAGCATCGAGACTATAATTATTGAAGTTGTTAGGTGAAGTATGAAATTTTTTTTATCTTTACACTTTTTTCCTTTTAGTCCTTGGTTGCAGATGAAGTTCCAACAAGGCTTCTGACTACATTAGTCTACCTTAAAGATATTAAGCTGATTAAGATAATGGTAGATGAATTGAATGAGCTATCATTTATCCTTTGCTTGATCAGAAGCTCCCCTAACATGAAGCGTATTGAGATTCAGGTGAGTAAGGTGGATGTTTCTCTTCCATATTGTATGCTATATCTTAATTTTCAAATTAATGATGTTTAATCGTCTTTTTCTAGTAAGGTGAGTAAGGTGGATGTTTCTCTTCCGTACTACATCGATGCTACTTTTGTTTTGTGGTTTTTGGGAAATTTGGAAGGATACTTCAATCTATACTTTGTATGAAAACCACCATGGATCTCCATGTAATTCTTCTTCTTTTAATTCTTCGTTTTTCTTTTTCGACCCTAGGGGGAAAACATTTTCTCGTGATGAGAAAATATTTTATAGAATGTGGTTAGGGATTGCAACGGGTCAAGTAGGCATCAAAATGGAGAAACAAGTTTGTTGTCTCGTGTATTATTAGTTTACCCTCTCAATGTATAGACTATGTTAAATTTTGTAACTGTGTGTTTTATATCACGCAACCCCTTCGTGCTTTAGTTAACAAAAAATGTCCCGTAGGCATTAAAAAATATACAAATTTGCAAAAATAACCTTGTTTTAACCTAATAATACAACAGGGGCTAAGAGATACAAAATAAATATGAGAAAAAAATATCGCACTGTATATACATTAAGGAATTAAGATGATATAAACATAAAAAGTATAAATATAAGGCAAAAATGTTATACTTATACTGTGTAACATTTTGGTTAAATTTTATTTCTTGTTTGAAGTTTCAAAATTTATAAACAAAAATAAAAAAATAAAAAAATGAATATAAACAAGAAATATTTTTATACATTAGTATAATGTTAATGACTATGAGAGACATTAATTTTAGTTAACTAAATCACATAAGGAGGTTGACATATCTCTCCAAACTCACGTTTCTCAAACACAAATTGGCCAAAATTTGTCTTTGCATGTAGCTATAACTTTTGGCCAGTGTTGTGTCTATGTGATACATCTTTACAAAAATAAGAATTAAAGGTGAATACTATTTTTTTAAGAATTTCATCAACAAATAATAAAATAAAAAGTGATACTCCACTCTTTTAAATGAACTATTATTTTCAGAATAACCTAATATTGAAAAAATGCAATGAGTCCACTATTTTAGATTGTCTATATTCTAAGTCATTTAGTCTCTGAAAATACTCTTTATAAAGGAAATCAAAATTGTTAATACGAGACAAGTCAATTTTAGAGTATAAAATTCATATAATACACTTATGGCATGATACTTCTAATGAAATAAAATCTAAGCATTAAAATATATCCAAATTCACAGTTAGTTTTTGTCATTAATTTGCTAGAAAAAGAAGAAAAGTTCCTCTACATATACTCAATATCTACCTTTCAACAAATAAATTTAATTTACCATGTAAAAGTTCTCTAATTAATAAAATCATCAATAAAATGGTTTTTCGAATGGAAAAATTATATTTCTCTCAATTCTCATGCATTTCCTTTTTTCAAATCATCTTACAAACCAAACTTGACATTTTGTCAATCTTTTACAAACCAAACTTGACATTGTGTAATATTATGAATATTCAGAATAAGTACGAGTGAATTGCTTGCCGCCCCCCTGTGTTTTGGTTGAAATACTCATTCACCCCCTGTGTTTTTAAAATAGGCTTCTTACCCCCCTGTGATTTTCGGAATGTAGCTAACCGCCCCCCTCCGTTAAAAAAATCGTCTAATTTAACAGCAATTGTAACACACGCGCTTAAAATACAATTTTTTTTATGCTTTTGGTTTAAATAAATTTGTTGTTGGACAAAAATACCCTTTTAATAAATTGCTTGTCGCCCACCTGTGTTTTTCCTGAAATACTCATTCACCCCCTGTGTTTTTAAAATAGGCTCATTACCCCCCTGTGTTTTTTCGATTTTAACTCTATGTAAGGGTATAACGATCAATTAACTAATTTGGTAACGTTTGCTAATGGAATAAGAGATTTTGGGTGCGTCAGCTTAATCGAAAAAACACAGGGGGGTAATTAGCCTATTTTTAAAACATAGGGAGTAAATGAGTATTTCGACCAAAACACAAGGGGGCGGCAAACAATTCACTCGAATAAGTACTGGTGGAGAAAACTGTTTAACTTCCTTTTTACCCCCCTTAGACTTTGTGATTTTTTACTTGCATGTGCACGTCTCATGACCAAACTGTTAAAACTTAATTGGATGGAAATGGATTTGGGGACTAACGAGGTCCAATTATGATAATTACTCTTGTTGCTCAACCTTACTTTTGTTTGGGATGAAGTTCTTGAGTGGATGACGAATGTCTGTAAGTCGGATTGTCTCCAATCTTCTATTCTTAAATATGTTTTCACGGCTACCATTTATCATGTTTGGTGTGAAAGAAATAGAAGGCTTCATGAAAATGTCTCCATTGATGAAGATCGAGTTTTTGAGAAAATTTGTTTAGTTGTAAAGCATAGAGTTAGAAATGTTTTTAGACATAGAAGAAGTTTTACAAACATCCTTTTATGTAATTTTTGGAACTTAGATAGCAACCAACTTGTGCATGATTGATTGTTGTTTGGTGCCATGATAGACTCTTGTATTTTTGTTTGAGTTTGTTGAGCTTAATAGAGACACTTGTTAAATTAGCAAAAAAAAAAAAGAAAGACTCATTTTAGAAGATAGATGACCAAAAACGTCATAACCCTATATTTTATGATCAATAACAATGTAGCAAACCTCATTTGATGCATGTACTTGCCCAATACATAAATTGCGATTGCAACTCAAGAATCAAGACAATAAATAAGATTAAAAGTGTCTCGTCATCTTCTTTACTAGTATAAAAAGCACTTGCCACTCTCAATTCTTTCTAGTGAAGACGCTCACAGATGTATGAAAAATTATAGGGGTAAGCAATATGCTCTTTTGGGTTTTGTTCTCTTGTATATATTGCTTTTTGGGTACTTAATGGGTGATTATATCCTTGTATGTGCTATCTTTGACATATTGATGTCTAGCATTAATATGTTTTTCCGAAATTGCATGTTAGATTCTATGTTCTGAAAATTTGCGTGAAAGCTCTCGTGCTTTTCTGAATGTTAATTTAAAGATTATAGGTTAACTTTACCAAATTAACTGTGGCTAATTATCATTGCAGCTAGCTAAAAGAAGGAATTCACATTAAGAGATGGCGAGTGTTATGGCTCGATGCTCTGATAGGATAAGTAATCTTCCTAACAATGTTACAGAAACCATCCTGATGTATTTGCCAACACGAGATGTTGTGAGGACTAGTATTCTATCAAGGAAATGGAGGCATCGCTGGGCAAAACTTCCACAACTGATACTTGATGAAACGCTGTGGAGCAAATCGACTACAAAACATTCAGCTAGAAACACAATTGCAATGATTTTAAGTCAGCTTCTGTTGGTTCATGAAGGACCGATCAAGAAGTTTACCCTTTCCATTCCTGGATTGAAAATCTGTCCTGAAATTGACAACTTGATCTTTTTCCTCATAAGGAACGGTATTGAGGATCTTACTCTTGAGATGTGGACATCTGAGCATTACAGATTGCCATTATCGTTTTTCACATGCCAAAAGCTGAGGCGTTTGAGTCTTCAGTCTTGTTTGATTGAGACTACACCTGCCTTTAGAGGATTTAGTAGGCTGATTAAGCTGAAGCTCTATAATGTATGTATTAGCGCCGAAGTGCTTGGAAGTTTAATCTCCAGTTGCCCATTACTTGAGCTATTGGATCTGCGATTCTCTTCCAGTCGTAATGATGTTGAAATTGAGATTGATGCTCCTAATCTGAAAACATTCCTCTTCAGAGGCATTACAAAATCAATAATCTTAAAAAATGTTCCGTTTCTTGCTTCGGTTTCAATTAATGTACCGGATGAGAATATAGGTGAAGATTATTTCAGGAAAAATGGAAAATGCAACTTAGTTGAGTTCTTTCGTGCCCTGCCTCTTGTTAAGAAGCTGCACTTAGGCTATCTTTCCAACAAGGTAATTGTTGCATCTCCTAATTTACCTTTTATTCATCTAGATGTTTAAACTGTTAGAGAAAGATTATTGTCTTCATCATGCCCCTCCACGTACTGGCTGAAATGGGTAGCAGCGAGACTATAATCCTTGAATTTGTTAGGTGAAGTATGGAATTTTTTCCTCTTTTGACACTTTTTTCTTGTAGTCCTTGGCTGCAGATGAAATGCCAACAAGACTTCCTACTACTTTAGTCTACCTTAAAGATCTTAAGCTGATTAAGATAATGGTAGATGAATCGAATGAGCTATCATTTATCCTTTGCTTGATCAGAAGCTCCCCTAACTTGAACCGTATTGAGATTCGGTGAGTAAGGTGGATGTTTCTTTCCCAGATTGTCTTTCATATCTTAATTTTTGTTTTAATGCGGTTTAATCGTCTTTTCCTTGTTTTCCCTCAACAAATGTTGTTCTGGAATTCTTGAAAGAGCAAGACTACTCAGATGTAATGTGATGCAACCCGGTGGGCGTGTGAAAAGTGTGTAAAATAAACCAAGTTAAAATACCCGCAAGTGCACGGATCTTCGTAGTATAGTGTGCTATGAGTGCGGAATCGTACTACAGGGAAGCTCGTTAGTCAATTAGTGAAGTAGTGTGAAAGTGTTCAAACGCTTAAGTGACAGGTTTGCAAAGAGTTTTGAAATAACGTGCGAGAATATAAACTAAACTATAACTAACAAAATTGCCTAAGTTAAGCTAAATAATAGCTAAATACGGAAGAATATCTAGGGATCAGATATGTAAATAAGGCAATCAATGTAGGCTCGGTATCCGGATTCTCAAATTCTATACAAGAGGTTAAGCTACAAGCATTAACCTAGTCAATTAACTTAGTCTATTAAAATCCCGATTACTAACTCTGATGTAGGTGCCGTTCCATCTACGAGCGTATAGCCATAGTATGGATCTGTCCTTGCAACCTGGTGTAAAAGGTCTGTTTCAACATAAGTAATCAACATCTCCTTACTAGTCTAGAAACTATGGTCTACTTAAAAGCATTACCTATAGTCTCTTGGAATCTTTAAGGTTGTCAAGCTATTGATTCACTATTAAAGCATGGATATATGACACAAAAATAAAGCAATCATATCATCTACTTAAAAGCATTATGTATGAAAGACAATACTTAATTAATGCAAATCATATATTGCATTAAAACTAAATTATCCGAATCCGAGACCATATATTAAAAGACCATTATTTACAATATCCTACCCTAGATAAGAATTCTACTCAAACATAATAAATACGAGTTTATACAAATAAAAGAGAGTCAAGAAAGGCTTCCCCGTATTGACGAACGCGTATTTCTGAACTCCAGGTCTGAACAGAAATTCTATAGCTATTCGGGCAGAGCTTCCCCCCCCCCGAATAAGAGCTATTTTTGAGCAAAGGCTCAAAAATGAACGTTAGGATGTCCGCTGTACAGTAGCTATTCGGGCAGAATGCCCCCGAATAAGAGCCACTAGGCAGGACTTCCTCCGTATATAGCTATTTAGGCAAAATCCTAAATAAGAACTATAAAATTAACTTGACAAAAATTGAAAATATTGGAAAAATATTCCAAAGCTCTCAAAAATTGTGAGAAAATATGAAGAGGGTTGATGTCTATTTATAGGAAAACTTGGCTACTATTCACGTAGTTACTATTCACGTGACTACTATTCATGCGATTACTATTCACGTATTCTGCACGCAGTTCTACTGTTCATGCATTGACCATCACTATTCACGCGTTGATTGATACTATTCACTCGTTGACCAAAAAGTTGACCAACGCTATTCCAAGTTTATTCGGCATTCTGAGTCCGTTTCTGCATTTCGTTTGGTCAAATTCTTCCTCTACGGGCTTCAATTCTTGGTCAACACTTGAGTTTGTCTTTGACTTTGACCAGTTCGTTGACCGCAACATCTTCAGGCGTTTTTCACTGTTTTGACCCTCCAAACGAAAGAATTTGGCTAAAATCACGCCACCCACAGGACAAAGTCCTGTGTTTTGCTCAGACTGTTGTTTCTACCTGAAAAACGGATATGGTTTGCCGAAAACGGACATGGGTCACTATTTGAGATCATCTGAGTCAATGCTCTAAGTCCAATTTCGTGCTAGTTTCAACCAAATTTCTTCTCTATGAGCTTCATTCTTCAACCGCTTCTCGTGTTTCCCCATTCTTGACTTCTTGACTTGTAATTTGGATCATTTTGGGTCTGATTTTCCACTTTTTTGTGTCATCTTACATTGCATCGAAAATATCAAAGTATTGCAATAATTCCCAAATTAAGATGCAAATATAATACAAATACTAATGTTTGAGTGCTGTAAATACAGTCACATCAACATCCCCAAACCTAAACCTTGCTTGTCCTCAAGCAAGACTGTCTTTAAAAGAGATGTGAAAGTAGATTTTGCATAATTTTTACAAGTCAAAAAAACAGATGAAATAATCTATCCTATCTTTTTGTCAAACACTTTCCAAATCTGAAACATGAGAAATGCAATTTACTATCTTAAAGATATTCATCAATTAATGACAAACATGATAAGAGAACTTTGTACGTAGTTTTCATAAATAGGTACTCTTATTGGAAATCGACTATTGATTGCTTCGGAGTACATATTTATAAGTAAACTAAGCAAATTAAGTTCATTCAACTCCCAACTTTCAAGTTATGCAAACAGATTGGACCTTGATATTCTTACATACATTTGTAATCAAACTCTTGATCATGCCTTAACCCTTTAACATTTGCCAGAAATATAAAAATACAACTAATAATACCTCTATATAATGTTCAGTTTCCTTTGCTTTCTGAATATCCCATGTAGCGGGCTTTATGGCCAACAATCCCCTGCCCTTATGACTGAGGTTGCCAGGTTTTAAAGGGACCCCTACATGCCTTAATCACCCGAGATATCCAGGCTCGAAACTTTACACTATAGCACATATCCCAAATTACAATGTCTAGGATAGTGGTGCTTAGAGATTTATAACATATTTACACCAAAAATTTATTCAACATAAAGGTATGTACAACTCTTTTTCGTTTTTCTATTTTTTTTGCATTTTTTTTCATTTTTTTTCTCAGAGTGTACATACAGACAGAGTAACATAATATACTGTACAGACATGGCATAAGGGCTCAGGTTTCAATCACAATAAATTTTCATAACAAACGGTAATCATATCCCAGTCCTTTCATAATTACATACCTATCTATTGAAGAAAAGAAGAACAACTAAGTTTACTCATGAATATAGTAACCCAAAGTTTTTCTTACAGAGTTTCCTCAGAGTTTTTCACAATACATAGCTAATAAAACAGGTTCTCAAATCATCTAAATCATCGTTTTTAAACATGTAAGATAGCAGACTACTCTTCTCATAAACAAAAATGGTGTATTTCTTGCATATTTTGAAAAGTTTTTCATGAAATGTACGCACCCCCACACCAAAACTTTGCTTGTCCTCGAGCAAATAGCAATGTAAAAGAGTGAGAGTGTAATATGCAAGTAATAACATAATGACAAATGCTACATCCCCAAACCTATGGTTTTCTTACTCTACAGCGCAGGTTGATCAGGTATAAAGGGAAATGTAGTAAGGAAAGATATCACCTGATGTGAAGCATTTCTATGTTGATGTCAAAGCTTCTCTACTAACTTTTGTCAAAAGATGTATCATTCTGCAATTAAAGATTAGTGGAAAAAGCATTTTACAGATTATCATCAACACAACAAAAATAGTTAGCTATACTAAATAGACAAAACAAATCTATAGGGGAGAAACCAAAATGAAATATGGTCACGAAAAATAACTAATATATTAAGCAAATAATTAAACTACCCAGACCATTTATACTCTTTTCTGGGGTTCAAGAGTAAATCTAAACAAACATTAAAGCATTTAAAAGAACACTAGGTTGCCTCCTAGTAGCGCTAAGTTTATTGTCATTAGCCAGACTACAAAAATCACACAGATAGAAAATAAACACACAGAATAAGAAAGCATTTTTTAAAAATCTAGGTTGCCTCCTAGTAGCGCTGAGTTTTACGCTCTCAGCCAGGCGCCAATGTTAGAGCCATCTATGTTTAAAGCTCTTTGGCACATATTGCCTGATAATCATTTCAGCACAGATTTTGAAAGGAAAAGGATCATGCAACAGATGATGGTTCATTGCTTTTACAGAACATGACTTTTCCAAGTCACCTTGAAAATGTGACAAATCCCATCCCAATGTGATGTGTGTGGGAATGTTCTCAACTATGTCAACATGGGGCATAGTATTTTGTAAATCAGTGTGTCCTAATTGGTCAATCCATAAGTTAAAAGATGTATGCAACATATTGTTCATAAATAGGCCAAATCCAAATTGTGCCTTCTTGGGTAATGTTATGAGTTGCACAACGGAGGAAGGCGCATCAAATGAAGAATTGATATGACTTTCAATAGGAGAGAGAATGGGTGTTGAAGCTTCTTTATCAGGGTTAAAACCAGTTGAAAAGGATATAGAAGCATTGTACTCATTCTCTTGGTCAATTTGATACAAAAGTCGGTCAATCTTATTAACTTCTTCTTCAGGAGATAAGAAGGATGGAGGAACTAAAATAGACTCAGTATACTTGTCTTGATAGAGTATAGGCTCTAAGGAAGTGTGTACACTTATCTTCCTTGAACAGTATTCAAAGTCGGGTTGAGTCATAATAATACTAAGGTCATCCTGTCCTTCTAAACGAGGCATTGTATCATCTTTTTCCTCAAATTCATTTTCCTTATCAGATGTCTCCCAAATAACCTCGCTCATTTCATTAGTCTGTTCACATGTTATTTCATCAAAGGTGCTCATAACAGACTGAATATGTTGATCTAAAGATTGAAGCATGCGAGCATTAGAGTCGGCAAGTAGATAAAGTTGGTCATACTTGTCATTGGATTTGGGAAAAGCAGAGTCAATCGAATCATCTTGTTGATCATCTTGTTTGAAAAGATTAAGGATAGGGTCAACAGAAGATTCAGATTGAAAAGTTGCAGGGTCTTGACTTTCAAAACTTTGAGAAAAATTTTCTTGACTCCAAGGTGATGGTTGGTTTTGCCAACCTGGAATGTGTGCCTCAAACATGTTATCTACCTCATTCCTAGTGTTACATTCTCTACCCACATTATCTCTACTAAACACTTCTATTTCCTCAACAACTTGGTTTTTGATAGGTTCGTGATGAACGAAACTATATTGGTCTGGTGAACTCAGAACAGGTTGAATAGGATGCTCGTCTTTTTCCCACCCATTTATACTCTCGGCTAATAGACCGATTTGGTCTTGTAGCCTATCTATGGATTGGTGGTTGGATTCGACGAGCTGGACAAGTTGGACAAGTTGGCCAAACTTGTCGTCGAAGTTTGGTTCAAGAGAAAAAAATTCAACCGAGTTGGGATAGCAAAAGTTTTGTTTGAAAGAATTACTTTGAAAGCTTTCGCAAAGCTCGGAAGAATTAGTGTTTTGAAATGTAAAATTTTCAAAATTTTGAGGCAGAAAAAATGAAGGCAGAAAAGATGAATCATTTTTATCCAAAAATAAATTTTGATGATTCTGCCACTCCGGGTTATATGCATTTGAGTACAAATTTTGGTTTGAATAATAACCCTGAGTACTAAAATCATGACTATGTAAAAACTGGGGATTTTGGGGACAATTTTCAAAAGTATGCCCAAATTGAGAACAAATTTCACAAGTATTTGGGATAGGGGGTTGGGTTGTTTCATTAAAAACCCATTGATCGGATGAACCATTAAAATGAGTCATATTCCAATCAATCAAAATTCCCAAACAATTTTTTAAATTTTTATTTTTTAAATAAAGGGGATAAAATAAACACTTAAACAAGTTCACAAATACTTTTATCAAAAACTAAACTATACCGTGCTTCCCCGGCAACAGCGCCAAAAACTTGATGCAACCCGGTGGGCGTGTGAAAAGTATGTAAAATAAACCAAGTTAAAATACCCGCAAGTGCACGGATCTTCGTAGTGTAGTGTGCTATGAGTGCGGAATCGTACCACAGGGAAGCTCGTTAGTCAGTTAGTGAAGTAGTGTGAAAGTGTTCAAACGCTTAAGTGACAGGTTTGCAAAGAGTTTTGAAATAACGTGCGAGAATGTAAACTAAACTATAACTAACAAAATTGCCTAAGTTAAGCTAAATAATAGCTAAATACGGAAGAATATCTAGGGATCAGATATGTAAATAAGGCAATCAATGTAAGCTCGGTATCCGGATTCTCAAATTCTATACAAGAGGTTAAGCTACAAGCATTAACTTAGTCAATTAACTTAGTCTATTAAAATTCCGATTACTAACTCTGATGTAGGTGCCGTTCCATCTACGAGCGTATAGCCATAGTATGGATCTGTCCTTGCAACCTGGTGTAAAAGGTCTGTTTCAACATAAGTAATCAACATCTCCTTACTAGTCTAGAAACTATGGTCTACTTAAAAGCATTACCTATAGTCTCTTGGAATCTTTAAGGTTGTCAAGCTATTGATTCACTATTAAAGCATGGATATATGACACAAAAATAAAGCAATCATATCATCTACTTAAAAGCATTATGTATGAAAGACAATACTTAATTAATGCAAGTCATATATTGCATTAAAACTAAATTATCCGAATCCGAGACCATATATTAAAAGACCATTATTTACAATATCCTACCCTAGATAAGAATTCTACTCAGACATAATAAATACGAGTTTATACAAATAAAAGAGAGTCAAGAAAGGCTCCCCCGTATTGACGAACGCGTATTTCTGAACTCCAGGTCTGAACAGAAATTCTACAGCTATTCGGGCAGAGCTTCCCCCCCGAATAAGAGCTATTTTTGAGCAAAGGCTCAAAAATGAACGTTAGGATGTCCGCTGTACAGTAGCTATTTGGGCAGAATGCCCCCGAATAAGAGCCACTAGGCAGGACTTCCTCCGTATATAGCTATTTAGGCAAAATCCTAAATAAGAACTATAAAATTAACTTGACAAAAATTGAAAATATTGGAAAAATATTCCAAAGCTCTCAAAAATTGTGAGAAAATATGAAGAGGGTTGATGTCTATTTATAGGAAAACTTGGCTACTATTCACGTAGTTACTATTCATGTGACTACTATTCATGCGATTACTATTCACGTATTCTGCACGCAGTTCTACTGTTCATGCATTGACCATCACTATTCACGCGTTGATTGATACTATTCACTCGTTGACCAAAAAGTTGACCAATGCTATTCCAAGTTTATTCGGCATTCTGAGTCCGTTTCTGCATTTTGTTTGGTCAAATTCTTCCTCTACGGGCTTCAATTCTTGGTCAACACTTGAGTTTGTCTTTGACTTTGACCAGTTCGTTGACCGCAACATCTTCAGGCGTTTTTCACTGTTTTGACCCTCCAAACGATAGAATTTGGCTAAAATCACGCCACCCACAGGACAAAGTCCTGTGTTTTGCTCAGACTGTTGTTTCTACCAGAAAAACGGATATGGTTTGCTGAAAACGGACATGGGTCACTATTTGAGATCATCTGAGTCAATGCTCTGAGTCCAATTTCGTGCTAGTTTCAACCAAATTTCTTCTCTATGAGCTTCATTCTTCAACCGCTTCTCGTGTTTCCCCATTCTTGACTTATTGACTTGTAATTTGGATCATTTTGGGTCTGATTTTCCACTTTTTTGTGTCATCTTACATTGCATCGAAAATATCAAAGTATTGCAATAATTTCCAAATTAAGATGCAAATATAATACAAATACTAAGGTTTGAGTGCTGTAAATACAGTCACATCATAATGCTGAATGAACTTAAGGAAGTGAAACTGAAAGATGTTACTGGGACAAGACCTCAATTGGAACTCATTGAGATTTTATTAGCTAAATCACCATGTCTGGTGAAAATGCACATTCAGAACCAATTGGGACTGACATCTCGTAAAGGATTTAAGTTCCTCAAAGAACTAACAAAATATCGGCGCGCATCAAAGAAAGCAGTAGTAATTTTTGCAGACACAAAGGATAAACAAGTTTGTTATCTCAGGGATTATATCATTGAGATGAGCAAAAAATGATGGCATATTGATTTACATATTTTGGCATTACAAACAACATGGATGCTACTTTTGTTTCCTGGTTTTCGGTAAATTTGGAAGGATATTTCAAGCTATTCTTTCTGTGATAACCATCGTGAATCTCCATGTAATTCTTCTTTTGATTCTTCCTTTTTCTTTTTTCGAACCTATGGGGAAAACACTTTCTCTTGATGAGAAAATATCTTGCACAATGTGTTTAGGATGACAACAGATTAGGTAGGCGTCGAAATGGAAAAACAAGATTGTTGTTTGGGTAAATTGAATTTGTATACATTACGACTTTAATTTGGATGTTCAGAAAAATGGCCTCTTGATTTATATGTTTTGGCATTACAGACTTACGTGGATGCTTCTTTTTCTTTTTTGGTCTTTGGGAATTTGACGGAATACTTCAAGTTATTTCTTTGTATGATAACCGCCATGGATCTCAATTTAATATTATACTTTTGGTTTTTGGATTTTCTTTTTTGGCCCTGTGTGAAAAATATTTTCTCGTCGTGGGAAAATTTGCAGAATGTGATTAGAGATGATAACGAGTCGGATACCCGTCAAAATGGAGAGCAAGTTTATTGTGTCAGGTTTATGTTATTTGCATAGATTAAGGCTTTGTAATGTTTGAAAAATGACAGCATCTTGATTTATCTGTCTTGCAAAGTGTGATTAGGAATGATAACAGTTTAGGTACTCGTCAAAATAGAAGAGCAAAAGTTTATATACCCAGTATATGTTTTGTTTTGTTTTTTTTTTTTTTTTTTTTAGGGAGGCTTAAAGTTGTATAAAGTAACCAGCGTGACTCAAACTCGCAACCTCTGCATTACAACGAGTAACCTTACCACTGGACTTAAGCCCTAGTGGCCCTAGTATATGTTATTTGTATAGATTATAGCTTTGAGATGTTCGGAAAATAATGACATCTTGATTTATATGTTTTTACATTATGAACTACATGGATGCTTTTTCTTCTTGTTCTTTTTCTGTGAAATTAGAAGGATAATACAAGGCATTTCTTTGCATGAAATAATCACAATGGATCTCAATGTAATTCTACTTTTGCTTCCTTTTTCCTTCCTCGATCCTCTAGAAAAAAATATTTTCTCGTGGTAAAACAATATCTTACAAACTGTGGTTAGGAATAACAACAGATTGAAACTTATCAAAGTGGAAGAGCAAGTTTATTGTCTCGAGTTTATGTTATTTGTATAGAGTATCGCTTTGAGATGTTCGAAAATTGATGGGGATTTACATGTTTTGGCATTACGAACTGCTTCAAGCCATTTTTCGTATGATCAAGCGTCCCTTCATAGTATCAGCAGCTTACATTACTTTACAGAGGGTGTTCTCTTCTCCCACATTGATATGAGAAAGAACATCTCCACTTAATAACTATATGCCTTAAAGTGTTTGGTTGTCGAGCTCACTTGCGTGGGCTTATAACCCAGTTAGGGGCATTAAGGTGTTGGAACATTGTACCAAACCAGATGGTAAGGCTTTGAGAGCTTAAACTTCGATCCTAAAACAAAAAATCAAAACAAAAAAGAACATTAAAAAAAAAAACGTTAAGCTTGGTTGGCTTTACAGAGCAACCATTCGCACATTTGTCTCGGCGGCTCAAGTTCAATTACCAGATGGGCTTACCTCAATTTTATATCACTTAACCTCCTTCTATAAGTTAGTTAACATAAATGTTTCTTGTAGTGTCCCAAATATTTATTTTTTGTCACTCAACCCTTCCGTGCTTTTGTTAACAAAAGATATTCAGTAGCCGTTATAAAATATATAAATGTTCAAATATACATAATATATATATTAACCTAATAATACAATAGGGGCTAACTGATACAAAATAAATATGAAAAAACAAAAATATTAGATTGTAAATACATATAGGAATTAAAATGGTATTAAGCTAAAAAATATATATATATCAAGGGAAAGTGTTATATTGTTACACTGTGTAACATTTTGCTTGAAATTTTTTTCCTTATTTGAAGTTTTAGAATTTATTTTTTTATTTGTTTTTAAAAAAATTGAATATAAACAAGAAATAAATTTATGCGTTAGTATAATGTTATCACTGCGAGGGACAATAATTTTAGTTAACTAAATCACATAAGGACGTTCAGTAACATAAACACTCCATCTCCCATAATTTGACTAATTTCAAACACCAAAATCACTTAGCTCTCATTGATAAAATACGCTAGATCCCCTACATAACATGATCCATCATTTTATTTTTTATTTTTTTTCTCAGGAACATGATCCATCATTGTTTACTTTGGTGGCACATATATGATCCTCCGAAATCATCTGATGTTATGTTGTCAATATTTTTACTCTTCATAACTTGAGAAATATGAAGAGTTTTAAGGCAAGAGGTTTAACCCCTTGAGAGGCTCTCTCTTGAGCTATTAGAATTTTGTCCATCCTATAGAGGTATATTGGATCTTTGCATGTTGCTATTGTATCTATGTGATATATACTTCTTTACAACAATAAGAATTAAAGGTGAATACGATTAACAATAAGAATTAAAGGTGAATACGATTTTTTTTAAAGAACTGTTCTTTTAGCAAAAAAAAAAAAAAACTTTTGGCCAATGTTGTATCTATGTGATACATCTTTACAACAATAAGAATTAAATGTGAATACTATTTTTTAAAGAATTGCATCGACAAATAATAAAATAAAAAGTGATACTCCACTCTATTAAATGAACTATTATTTTGAGAATAACCTAAGATAGACAAAATGCTATGAGTCCACTATATTAGATCTTCAATATTCAAAGTCATTTAGTCTCCAAAAATACAATTTATAAAGGAAACAAAAATTGTTAATACGAGACAAGTCAATTTTAGAGTATAATACTTATGGAATGATACTTCTAGTGAAACAAAATCTAAGCATTAATGTTTCTCCAAATTCACGGTTAGTTTTTGTCTTTAATTTGCTAGAAAGAAGAAGAAAAGTTCTTCTACACGTATCTAGTTTTTTTCAACAAATAAATTTAATTTACCATGTAAAAGTTCTATAGTTAATAAAATCATCAATAAGATGGTTTTTCTAATGGAAATATATATTTAATTCATTTTTTTCAAATCCTTTTACAAACCAAACTTAACATTTTGTAAATCTTTTACATATTTAGGAAGGGGTAAGGAAATGGAGGATGGAGGAACTTTCATAGTTTTTCCTCACAAATTGGAAGGAAGATGAAGAAAAGGACTAGATGGTTTGAAAAAATAATTTGGATAAATTTTAATCTCAAGTTATCTTTTCCCTCAATAATTAAGATTAGCAACCATAAAATCATTTCATTTATGTTTAATCTTTGGGTTTTACGGGCCAAACCAAAAAATGTCTTTAACATTTCCATTATCATTCTTAACTTACTCTCATTTTCTCTTAGTGATATCAAGTTCAAGTTTATATCATCTCACTTAATTAATTTGAAGCATACGCTAAAGTGAGCCACTATATTAAAAGGTTTATAATCTTAAATAGAATTTAACGTGTTCTTATCTTGAGTTTCTCGTCGATTGCACCAAAAAAAAAAAAAAAACACTTTCCATTCCTCTCCCTCACAAATCCAAACACATTGTTTTTGTTAGAAGGGTAAAAGGCCCAAAAGCCCTTTACTGAACATCTCCACTCATCTCGAAACTCAGCTGCATTACTGAACATCTCCACTCATCTCTATACTTGTCATTTATATGCGATGGTCAAGAAGAAGAATAATGAGAACGATAAAAGCCCTTTAATGCAAGCAACAGAAGCCTAAACCGTTTAGAGCGAGGTCCTTTATGCCTTTTCATTTCTTGAAATTATTTTTCTTGGCAATAATTTAGGAAGAAAATGCATTTGTGTATATTGTTGGCGTGCTATTTTATTTTGGGATTAGTAATTATTGTTTATTATTGATTCTAATAAATGGGTTTGATTCAAAGAGTACATTTAATCACTTTACAATTTGTGTAGTGAAAGATGCCAGTAAGCATCCATCAATGCATGTTAGGTATTCGACGAATGTCCACATTATGCTTTTTTTTTTTCTTTCTGGCCAGTCAAATAGTTAATCTTTGTTGTTCACTTGGATGTCAGAAATGTTGCATTTTCTTGCCGATATGAGTGTTATGTTATGAATATTCAGAACAAGTGGCTTAAGATGCGTGACACTCGTCTCATGTTGGTTTGTATGAGATGTGTATTTAGTTTATAATGAGTTCGGTTTTCTACGGTTTTCTACTAGTGTCAATTTAGAACACGAGTTTTAGTATTTTGGGTTAGTTGATTAGGCCCAATGTTGTTGGCAGGTTCGAAGTTGGATTTGGGTCATTGCTTCAGTTTGTTTCCTCAAAGGATCACTTCTCTGTGTCAGCATTTTTTGAATATGGTGGGGGTAGAGGGGTTTGGTAACAGCAGGCAAGGGAGATAGGTGAAGAGGAGATGGTGGCAGGGTAACTTTGTACTTGCACGTTCATGTGTCATGATTGCTATTTGATCGGCACTCTGCTTCCTCGGAAGGAAAAAAAATAAAAAATATAGATGGCAATGGATTTGGGGGTAAAGGCATCCCATTTTTATAACTTAGGGAACTCAAAGACTCGTTTTAGATCAAAAGTGTCATCATCATCTTCTTACCTCTCCTACTTTTTTGAATGTTAATTAAAACAAAAGAAATTGACTTTCCCAAAACTGTGGCTAACTAAATCATTGCAGCTAAAAGAAGGAATTCACATCAAGGGATGGCGAGTGTTCTGGCTCGACGTTCTGATAGGATAAGTAATCTTCCTGACAATGTCATAGAAACCATCCTGATGCGTTTGCCAACACGAGATGCTGTGAGGACAAGTATTTTATCAAGGAAATGGAGGCATCGCTGGGCAAAACTTCCACGACTGATACTTGGTGAAACGCTATGGAATAAATCAACTACAAAACATTCAGCTAGAACCACGGTTTCAATGATTTTAAGTCAGCTTCTGTTGCTTCACGAAGGACCAATCAAGAAGTTTACCCTCTCCATTCCTGGATTGGAAAGTTGCCCTGAAATTGATTACCTGATCTTCTTCCTCATAAGGAATGGTATTGAGGATCTTACCCTTAAGATTTCGACATCTGAGGGCTACAGATTGCCATTAGCGTTCTTCACATGCCAACAGCTGAGGCATTTGAATCTTCAATCTTGTTTGATTGAGTCTACACCTGCCTTCAAAGGTTTTAGTAGGCTGATTACGTTGAGGCTGCGTACAGTAACTATTAGCGCCAAAGTGCTGGGAAGTTTAATCTCCAGTTGCCCACTATTTGAGGTATTGGTTCTGCGGTATACTCCCTATTGTAATAATGATGAGATTGAGACTGAGATTGAGATTGATGCTCGTAATCTGAAAACTTTGTGCGTCATGAACACTGCAAAATGCAACTTAGTCGAGTTATTTCATGGTCTGCCTGTTCTTGAGAAGCTGGTCTTAGGCAATCTTTCTGACAAGGTAATTGTTGCATCTTCTAGTTTACCACCTCTTCTGGATGCTTAAGCTATTAGGAGGATTATTATATTAAATTATTGTCTTCAACACATATCCTCATGTGCCGGCTAAATTAAGCATTACATGTGAACATATTTTTTTTAAACGGGTTGTGATGAGACTGGAATTTAGGACTTCTTTTAATTGCGCTTTGATGTACCTTCTTAATTTACCATCTCATATAAACGTTTAAACTATGACATGAGTTATTATATTAAATTATTGTCTTCAACAGCATACTGACTATAATTCTTGAATCTGTTTGGTGAACTGTGATTTGTTTACTTTCTCTTTACACATGTTTCTTTTAGTACTTTGCTGCAGGTGAAGTGCCAATAAGGCTTCCGATTGCTTTAGTCTGCCTTAAAGATCTTAACATCCAGGAAACAATGTTAGATGAATTGGACGAGCTGTCATTTATCCTTTGTTTGATCAAAAGCTCCCCTATCTTGAAGCATATTAAGATTCAGGTGAGTAAGGTGGATGTTTCTCTCCCATATTGTATGCCATATCTTAATTTTCGTATTAATGCGGTTTAATCGTCTTTTTCTAGTTTTCAACTGATAATGTTCCCTCAACAAATACCGTTCTGAAATTCTTGAAAGAGCAAGACTACTCAGATGTAATGCTGAATGAACTTAAGGAAGTGGAACTGAAAAATGTTACTGGGACAAGACCTCAATTGGAAGTCATTGAGATTTTATTAGCTAAATCACCAAGTCTAGAGAAAATGCGAATTCAGAACCATTTGGGACAATCTGCTGAAGGATTTAAGCTCCTCAAAGAACTAACAAAATTTCAGCGCGCATCAAAAAATGCAGAAGTAATTTATGTGGACGTATAGAAAAAGCAAGTTTGTCGTCTCATGTATATGTAATTTGTGTAGATTGTCTTTGAGGTGTACAGAAAATGATGGCATCTTGATTTACATGTTTTGGCAGTACAAACTACCTTAATGTTATTTTTTGTTTTGTGGTTTTTGGGAAATTTGGAAGGATAGTTCAAGCTATTGTTTGTATGATAACCACCATGGATCTCCATGTTTTTTTCTTTTGAATCTTCCTTTTTCTTTTTTGAACCTATGGGGAAAACACTTTCCCGTGATGAGAAAATATCTTGAGGATGTGGTTAGGGATGGCAAAGGGTTAGGTAGGCGTCAAATTGGAAAAACAAGTTTGTTGTCGTGGGCATATTGAATTTGTAGTGATTATGACTTTTGGATATGATGTTCAGAAAAATGGCATCTTGATTTGTATTGCCATTACGAACTACATGGATGCTTAAGGTGACACACCCAAAATCGCTTATTCCGTTAGCAAACGTTACCAAATTAGTTAATTGATCGTTATACCCTTACATAAAGTTAAAATTGAAAAAACACAGAGGGGGTAATGAGTCTATTTAAAAAACACAGGGGGTGAATGAGTATTTCAGAAAAAACACAGGGGGGCGGCAAGCAATTTACTAAAAGGGTATTTTTGTCCAACAAAGAATTTATTTTAACCAAAAGCATAAAAAAATCGCATTTTAAGTGCGTGTGTTACAATTGCCGTTAAATTAGACGGTTTTTCTAACAGAGGGGGGCGGTTAGCTACATTCCGAAAATCACAGGGGGGTAATGAGCCTATTTTAAAAACAGAGGGGGTAAATGAGTATTTCGAGCAAAACACAGGGGGGCGGCAAGCAATTTACTCGTATTAATTGATACAAAATAAATATTAGGTGCAAAATGTTATACTTTATATATCGAAAGGGTAAAGCATTATTAATATTTGAGTAATCAATTATGTCCCAATGTTTATTTTATACCACTCAACCCTTCTGTGCTTTTGCTAATTAACAAAAGATATCCGGTAGATATTATAAAGTATACAAATGTACATATATATATTAACCTAATAATACAACAGGGGCTAAGTGATACAAAAAAAAATATGAGAGAAAAAAAATTATTACATTGTAAATACATATAGGAATTCAAATGATATTAACCTAAAAAAGAATATAAATACTGGGAAAAGTGTTATACTGTTATACTGTGTAACATTTTGCTTGAAATTTTATTCCTTATTTGAAGTTTTAAAATTTATTTTAAAAAAAAATTGAATATAATCAAGAAATAAATTTATACGTTAGTATAATGTTAATGACTATGAGAGATATTAATTTTAGTTAACTAAATCACATAAGGATGTTCAATAATATAAACACTCCATCTCCCATAATTTGGATAATTTCACCAAAATTACTTAGCTCTCATTGATAATGTACGCTATCCATCATTATTTACTGTGGTGGCATATATATGGTCCAATGGTATGTTGTCAATATTTGTACTCTTCATAACTTGAGAAATATGAAGAGTTTTAAGGCAAGAGGTTTGACCCCTTGAGAGGCTCTTGAGCTATTAGAATTTTATCCATCCTATAGAGGTGTATTGGGTCTTTCCACCTTCCTATCTTCAAAGAGCATATTTGGATACTAGTTATGATTTTAATAAGTGATCAACAAATGAATTAACAACGTCTGAATTAACAATGTCTAAAAATTAGGTGCACCCAAAGTTTTTAAAAATGATAATTTCTGTTTACATATCTCTCAAAGCTCATTTTCTGAAACACAAAGGGACGAAATCTTTTTTTTTACTAAAAGTAAGCGGTTGTATTAACAACAAAAATATTTACATACCATTAGTTTGTTACTACCAAAAACTATGTTCCTTAATATTTCAGTCTCTACAAATCGCCTAATTGATAAGAGAATATTTGACTTTTTTAACAGTGTACAATTTAGTTCTAACATAAAAATAAATATTCACAATCGGGTCAAAATTTGTCTTTGCATGTAGCTATTACTTTTGGCCCATGTTGTATCTATGTGATACTTCTTTACAACAATAATAATTAAAGGTGAATACTATTTTTTAAGAATTGTATTGACAAATAATAAAGTAAAAGGTGATACTCCACCAAAATTTGTCTTTGCATGTAGCTATAACTTTTGGGCAATGTTGTACCATGTGATACGTCTTTACAGCAATAATAATTTAAGATAATTATTTTCTAAAGAATTGTATTGACAAATAATAAAGTAGAAAGTGATAGTCCACTCTGTTAAATATACTATTATTTTGAGAATAAGATAGACAAAATATTATGGGTCAACTATTTTAGATTTTCTTTATTCTAAGTCATTTAGTCTCCAAAAATACTAGTATTTATAAAGGAAATCAAAATTGTTAATACGAGACAAGTCAATTTTAGAGTATAAAATTCATATAATACTTATGCCACAGTACTTTTAATGAAACAAAATCTAAGCACTAAAATTTGTCCAAATTCACGGTTAGTTTTTTTTCATTAATTTGCCAAAAAAAGAAGAAAAGTTCCTCTGCATATACACAAGTATATACTTTTCTCATATATTTTCTTTTTTCAAATCCGTTTACAAACCAAATTAAACATTTTGTAAATCTTTTACTCCATTAGGAAGGGGGAAGGAAATGGAAGATGGAGGAATTTTCATAGTTTCCCCCCGAAATTAGAAGAAAAATGAAGGAAAGGACGAGATGGTTAGTGAATAGACAAAAAGTACTGTAAAATTTTAATATGAAAAGTAATTTTGATAAATTTTCATCGGAAGTCATCTTTTCCCTCTATAATTGAGAGAAGGAACCATGAAATCAATTTTTTTGCTAAATAAGCAAGTGACTTTATTCAATTTTAAATGTTTGTACAAAGAAGAGCAAGGCTCCAAAAACTAGCAAAGATTTCTAAATCAAGATCTCATGCGTTACATATGTATTTGTTGTAATTACAAAAATTGAATTTGAATTTTCTACTTTTTACTTGACAATGGACACATGATTTGAGAGAGGCAAAAATATGTTCTTCCGTTTGGACCGTCTTGGCAAATAAGCGTTGATTTCTCTTGGTCCGAATAGTATAAGTTGCAGTACCAAGAACAATATTGAATAGGAAGAATTGGAGTGACTTAACTTGTGTAGCATTGCGAAACCAACAGGAGATCAAGTTCGAGGAAAATAAGTTGGAGTTCAACTTTATGGCTTTAAGACATTTGCTCCAGATTCTTTTCACGAAACTGTACTCGAAGAATAAATGGTTTCGACATTTTGTTGAAACACAACAGAAGAGGCAATTGGATGGTCCACTGAATCCCCAGGCAGAGATTCTTTGACGAGTGTAAAGACGATCGAGATTAATAAGCCAAAGGCTTGGAATTAAGCCTTTGTACCATACCATTTTCCACCAATCAACTTTGTTGTTTCTTGAGCGGACGGCCTCATAAACTGAGTGAAGGGAGTAACCCTTGGAAGGGTTCGGAGCCCAAACCATGCGATCCTCCATCGAAACAGAAGGAGTAAGAGTACCCAACCCATTAGCAATAACATCAAAGACTCTATGATCAGGCCAATTCCATCTCTTGTCATAAATGAAATCACAAACTTTACTGTTATCAACCTCAATACCATGTTGGCGAAGGAAGCTGATGCCGAAGTGGTCTTTGAGGATACCGAAAGGATGCCAAGGTTCAGTCTAGAAGAATGTGTTTACCCCATTACCAATTTTCTTGAAGAATAAATGCTGAGCAATTTGTCTAGTCTTCAAGATTTTCCTCCAGGCCCAAGGGGCATCTCTAGGTACCAAGTTCAAATTTAAGTCATATCATTACAAATATTACCTTACTCTTGACTGACTTGGAGCATACGTCTAGGTAAAATCACTGTATCACAAAATTTATAACCATATGATGAATTTAACGTGTTCTTATCATGAGTAGCTCCAATCATCCCTCTGTTGTGCAAAATCAAGCTAAGTCTTTTATAAGTCTGGTCTTTTGCTGGCCAAAGCAGGGTCTTGGTACAAAAGAAATGGCTTTTTCGATCTGTGACCTTCTTAGTGGACGACCTTACTTATTAATATGCTTAACCCAAAGCCTGCCTAAAATCCCATCCCTCGATTGTGGCATGCCACCTTGATTTTGGAATATTGTTAAAAAAACGAGACAAGTCAACATCAAAATGGTAATTAACAACAACATGCATTACCTTAGTCAAACATAGTAGTTGTATTATATATTTATTATATTCAACAATAAATAAATAAATAAATGATTTAGATGGCTACATTTCCATTGTTATTATGATAACATCTCAGTTTTGTAACATCACTCCATATGGTATTTCTAATCGAAAAGAGCAGGAACAAAACATGGAGCTCAAATCCTCATCAGAGACCGCAGGAAAACCAATAAGATGCGAAGGTTTTTTCAGTTTAATCCTATAACATGTCTTAGATTACTAAGTCATGTTGTCACGTCCCGAGCCCGTAACCTAGTCTTGCCTACAAGTCTGGAGTTCTAAACTCGTCAGCTTTGATTTCTCATGTTTTGGCCTTCTATGTTTGCTGTTTTGCAATTCAACAGTTGCAGTAGCCAGAAAAGCTGGAGAGCCTCTTGTCATTGAAGAAATTGAAGTAGCTCATCCCAAGGCATGGGAGGTTCGGATCAAGATTCTGTGTACATCCCTTTGTCACACTGATGTTACATTCTGGAAATTAGAATCCGTAAATCAATCGAGAATTTAATCTGAGCAGGGGACAAAATTTGTCTTCTAAATATTGGGGGTTATCCGGCTGCAAATTATGAAATTTTACCGAATTCGAACCCCCACAACCCCCATCCTAAATCCACCCGTCTATGTTCAAACTTCTAAAAAATGAATACTGGTAATTATCGAGCTACAAACTATGAAATTTCATTACTGCAGTATTCCAACCCCCAAATACCCGTCTTAGATCCGCCCCTGTCTATGTTCAAACTTCTTAAAAAATGTACACTTATCACTTGAAAATCATTCAGGGGTCTTTTCCAAGAATCTTTGGTCATGAAGCAGCAGGGTAATTTTCACATAACACTTGTATACTATTTCATTGCTTTATATATTAGAATCAGTTTCTATATTCAGAAACTATTTTCGATTCCACTCTTTGTTTTTAGTATTGTTGAGAGTGTAGGAGAGCATGTGGAGGAAGTAGAAGCTGGAGACTTAATCATACCAGTATTTCAAAGGCACTGCAGGGAATGCAGAGACTGCAAGTCTTTGAAGGGCAACGATTGCTCGAAATTTCCGGTTGAGTTCTGGGAAGCGATGCTGAGAGATGGAACCAGGAGGTTTACGGACATGGATGGAAAGCCTGTGTATCATTACTTATCTGTGTCTAGTTTTGCGCAATATACAGTGGTGGATATCACGCATGTATTGAAGATTAGCCCTGAGATCCCAGTTGATAAAGCTTGCCTTCTCAGTTGTGGAGTAACTACTGGTAAGTGGTGAATGATTTATCATGTATATGTAGACCGTCTAAGAACTCCGCCTGTATTAAAGGTCTCTCCTTGGCACTGTTGGTCCCAAGTCCGAATAAAGGAAGAGGATTGCGTTAGACAGCTGACAGTTAGCGTAAAACATATCGGATCTTTCACATGGATTTGTAGCCGACCTCACCTAGTGAGACAAGATTTAGTCTGATTTGATTTGGTTTTATGTAGACTGTCTGATGATGCCGAAAATGGCTTGAAAACTAGCTGAGCTAATCGTGTGACACGTAAATGCTCAAAAACCATATAAAGTACATTAAACAGTTCTGATAGAGGATCAGTCATTCAATTTGGAGCTAAAGTTTCTAATCGAATATTTTTAACGAGTCAATTTGCAACTTCATTTGCTTTTCTCTGCAAACATAACTGATTATTTATTGTTTTCTCCATTTAACATACCAAGTTATTACCAAATGTTACTTACGAATGGTTCAATAAACAATTTCGAGATCAATTTCCATGGTCATCATCCCAGGCTAATGTAAAGTAAAAGCAAGATTAACAACTAGAAAGAAAATTGCCAAATGCTCTATGTTTAATGATCTGAGACATGATCAATTAATGGTGCAAGCGCAGGAATTGGTGCAGCATGGAAGGTTGCACAGGTTGAAGAAGGGTCTACTGTAGTGATTTTCGGACT
Source organism: Ehretia macrophylla (assembly GCA_037974665.1). NCBI lineage: Eukaryota > Viridiplantae > Streptophyta > Magnoliopsida > Boraginales > Ehretiaceae > Ehretia > Ehretia macrophylla. Next base: position 42,030,169 of record CM075774.1, read on the forward strand.
TGGAGCTGTGGGTCTCGCGGTAATGATTAACATCTTATGTCTAAACTCTTTGTCCTCGTTAAAACCCGACGATTGTAAATTATTTACGTTATTTCATTGTAAATGTATCAAAATTACAATTATTGGATTTCGCTCAGTAACGTTCTTACGAGCCGATTCATTCCCTAAAAAACGAAGATATAAACATATATATGCCAACAGTATTAAGCTATGACTTGATTTAACAGGTTGCAGAAGGAGCAAGGTTATGTGGAGCCTCCAAAATAATTGGTGTTGATCTGAATTCAGAAAAATTCGATATTGGTGAGTCTGATTGTAGAATCACAATCTGTTCATACGGGTAAACTACAAAAAAATCCTCTTATGTTTTATCGAGATTGCATGTTGAATATTATGGTGTTGTAGTAATTTAATACTTCTAAAGTTTATAAAAATATGACAGAAAACCTCTCATCGAAAATGAAGGATAGTGAACCACGTTTGTATAAATAACAAGGAGTTATCAAATTACGGTACTCCAAAATCTAACTTATAAGTTCAACAAAATATAAGGAGACTTTTTGCACATAAGCCTTTGCATTTTATTGTTCTATATGGTCTTAGCTAACTTAAGTGACTAATAATAAGAATGAACAAGAAAAGGGTTTTGACTCTTCTATTAAAATTGTATAAATCCACTATCATATTTTTTATTTGTTGTCATAAAATGACTTTATTCAACGATTTTCAACTGTTGCAAATTCTCTAAAATAACGATTTGTGCAAATAATAAGCAACGGGTTTAAAAAGCTTTACGATTACCTTATAATTTTAAAACCGTTATCCAAAAAAAAGCTATTAGCAACTATTAACAGAAAGTGACAAAAAAAAATTAACCGGTGCAAAAAATTTAAGGTATATAATGGTTGAAACACCGTTTCAATAGGACACCTATTGAAACGGGGTTTTTTTTTTCCAGTTAAAATATTGCAAACAAAACTAAATTTTGTAGTGATCCATGCCAGGTAAGAGCTTCAGAGTCACAGATTTCATTAATCCAACCTCCTGCGGGGATAAATCAGTCAGCCAGGTTGATAGTTTTTTTTTGTAAAAAAAAATGCTTATATTACCCAATATTAATTATTTTGGAGTATTTTTTTCCTTTTATCTCATTTTTCACCAATAAAAAAATTTGTTGTTAAATTGCATCTTTGTATTTATTTTCTCTAGATCAATCAGGTTATAAATGAGATGACGGATGGGGATGCAGACTATTGCTTTGAGTGCATTGGATTAGTACCCTTAATGCAAGATGCATTTAATAGTTGTCCGAAGGTCTCTGTCTCTCTACTCTCTCTTTTCTTTATTATTAATTTTCACGTCATTTAAAAACTTAAATCGTTAGAAATTAATTATTATATTTATTATCTTAAACATACCCCTTATATATATGCGAAATTTATTTTGAACCTTACATTTTAAAAGTTTTAATATTTTTTAAATGAGTAGTAACAAGTTTTCACAATAAGAAATTCTAAAAAAGAGACGGACGATTTTCGTCACTTTTTTGCGACGAAATACGTCGCCAAAAATAATTTTTCTTGTAGTGTTTGAACCAAGACATTTTGGTAACCTGAATTCTGATACCATAGTAAGTTTTCCCTAATATAAAAACTTAAGTTATTAAAAGAAAATTTTTATATTTATTTATTGTATTTAACATTAATATATCTCCTATACAACTGGACCCTATTGTTTATCAAACACCATATTTAATCTGCAAGCTAAAAGTTTAATTTTACTATGTCTCCTAAAAAATTCAAATTTGTCTTTGCTATCGGTCCATTCTTTTTGCCACTTATATACCCCTTGGAAGCCTTCTCTACTCTTGTTCCTCGCCTTTCCACCTTTTCTTTGTCATCTTTTGATGCCACTATGGCTTTCGAATAAAAAAAAAATATAACCTATATGACACATTTCATATCACAAATTGGAATATTCTTATGACAACCAAATTAAGAAATGATATTTCTTCTTTTTGAACATATCGAGATGTTCCACTTGCAGCAAATTTTGCAGGTTCTACTTCACTTCTCTTCGAGAATTTTAGTATTTTATAACGAGATAGTCATTGAAAAGAAGCCCACTTTCAATTATCTTGTTATTTCAATTCTTTAAATATCTGCAATCAAATAGGACTGAGTTGGACAAATTCTCTCTTCAATTCTTCAACAAGCCTAGCACATGATGTATCAAATGCTAAGAAGGCCTCACTTTCAATTATCTTGTCATGATAATTTTAAATTGGTATATGTGTTTGAGGAAGCGAATCAGTGTACAAATTAGTTAGTCAATTTTGGCCTTAAGCAACTCATTGGAATGTCGGAACTGGACAACCTCTTGAAACAATTGACAATCTTATTAGAGCAAGATAAAATGGGTGAAACATCCTCTAGATTTATTGCTATGTAATAACAATATAATGGTAACGGACAGATACATAGAGACAAAGCTAGAATATTTTGATAATGAGGGTGAAGAGATTTTAGAGACCAGAATTAATGGGATCGTTATTACTGAGTAACTTTGCAAACTAACAATATCAAAGTATTTCATAGCCCCACTATGCATTCTCCACTGCCTACACATCCTACACAGAGCATCTTATAGACTATATAATACATACATAAGGCTCTTTCGGAAAAAGAAAAAAGCAGGCATCTATAATCAATATGATAATGCATTGATATGAAATGTTGCAAAATGTGATCCTACACCAAAACAAAGGCAAAAGGGGACTTGTATACTTGTTGGTTTAAATTTTCAATAATGATCTATTGGTCTTCACTACTCAAGTTGGGAATATTTTTAAAAATTTCAGACGTTTTAAATTTCAATTTTAATATGCATAGTGTGTGAGTCTCACATGCTTCTAAGACCTATGCGTAAGTATGACTTTCAAATTAACTTACTCCTCAAAGTTGCTGATGTTAGGGTGGTGGAAAGACTATAATTCTTGGGGTGGAGATGCATGGCTCACCAATAAGTATCAATTCATACGACATACTCAGGGGCAAAAGTATCATTGGATCCTTGTTTGGAGGAGTCAAGCCCAAATTGGACATTCCTAGCATTGCCAAAAAATATTTAGACAAAGTAAGTAAGCCTAAATTTCCAATTTCTCTTGTCTATTTCGAAATATCACTAGCACATTTTAGCAAATACGTTTATTCTTCGATTTACAAGCCAAAATATTTCAAGTATATCAATCATAGCATTATGAGCAGATCCACATAATTGATTGTGGTCCCTATCACCCCTCCAAAATTGTTTGAAATATCTTAGTGCTTTTGTTTTGTAAAATAATTAAACTTTCATAACTCTACTACTTCAAATCACCAAACTATATTCTTATTTGATCCTTCTAAAAATCTATACACAATTTAGTTTTTACATCAAATTGTATATTTCCATCACAGTTACTTTTGTAACAGATATATGATACGTATTAAGTGACTTATCATATATTGTTTTTCACCTGTTTTCACTATAGAGGAGCTCAATTTGGAAGGCTTCATTTCACATGAAATCAACTTGCAAGAAATTAATGCAGCTTTTGATGGATTATATGGATGGATTGATAGATAGTTTAGCTCAAGAGAAGAACATGACAATCTTTGAAATTACAGAACACAATTGCTGTTCTGGTCCTGCTTCTTTATGTAATTTGTTTTCGTGCTTATACACATTTGACTGACAATAATTAAGAAAATCTTCTTTTCATTTTCCTTTAAATTTATTTCCTGAGTCTTTTGGCGTAGCAACTAGTAATTGTTTTGAGATATCTTACGAAAGTTATCTCTAAACAACAAATTGAGGATATGGTAAGATCGGATATATAAATTGATGAGGGAAAAGAGCCCGATATGATGTTCGTTAGTTGGTAGAATGCAGTATAGGTCGATTAAGACTTGACGATTGTTTCTCTAATACGATTGAACATCTTATTTACACCAAATCTCTAAAACAATCGTATGATCTCCTTAAAAAAAAAGGTGTAGATCAGCCATAAATGTCCAACAGGTAAATAGCCCCTGTGGTTTATCAAAAGTGTAAGGAAACCCTCTTGTGGTTTTAAAATCACCACATAACCTCCTTCTCCCTGCCCCCCTTGTGGTCAATCAAAATGGTGCACAGTATCCTCTCCATCAAAAAAAATATTAAAGTCAACCGGAAGTAAATGTCACGCGTGTAGTTTGCGACCTTATAATATCAATATGACATTACCCTCTTGCATTCACATATAAAATAGTACTTTTTTAGAAACATTTAGATTACAGAATTAAGTAGGTAACGTCAGATTGGCATTGCGAAGTCACAAACCACACACGTGACATTCACTTGCAATTAATTTTAACTTTTTTTTTGACTGAGAGGGTACCATGCACCATTTTGATTGATCACATGGGAATTCTGTGGTGATTTTTGAACCATAAAGGAGTTTTATACACTTTTGATAAATCACAAAGAGTAATATATCATTTACCCAATGTCCAACTGTTATTTATTGGTTAAATTGTACGTTCCATTTCTCATGTTAATGAAGTTCGGTTTTACGACCAAAAGAAGAAAAAGAAAATTAGTTAGCCTCAATATACGCGCGGATTATGAGTACAGTCAAGGTTTAACAAAGAAAAAGATGATGCTATTAGAATTCTAAGCACCGGCACAAAAACTGTTCTCTCGTGACATTTCAATGGTGATAGATTGAAAATAAAAATAAAGTAAATTATTGTTTGGTATAACTACTAAATTATCCACTTCAATTCATCAACGTTACATTACAGGATTATCATTGTTAACTTATCTCGTAAATTTATCACGTTGTGATTGTATCTATTCCCACTAGGGGAAATTTTGACTCAGTGAGAAAATCCATTAGTATCATGAGTTAGCCCCCAAATACATGTTACATTCATAGTTTTTCAATGTGCTGAACAAATGAGATTTTGTCTAGTAGATGAGCGGCTTAATGTAAAATATACTTTGAATTTATTTATGTAAAATTATTATACAAAAAATTGTACTGTCCAAAAAATTTAAAAACTTTATGATTTTCACAAATTTAATAAAAGAAATGTATACGTTGATCCATTGCAGAGTTCTAATGCAGACGTTTATTCAAAAACTTTAAAAAACAGTAAGAACACCAATTTCTCTATGTTTCTCACTTTGCTGTTAGGTAGTTTTTGATGGAGTAAACTAATGTTTAATATTATAAGTGTAGAGAGATTATCAAATTCTGAAATATATATTAAGTATGAATGGATGTCTCCCATCAAGACACACTTAATCAAAATAGACACCTCTTTATTAGGTAATAAGATTTAAGATACAATTTAAATATGAATTTAATAATTATAATCAGATAAATGATTATTTAATTAAATCACAAGCTTTTTTATTTTCACGTGGGCCACATAATTCTAACACCTAATTCTATTGATTTTAGTTCGATAGAGACTTTGCAAAGGGTGTTCTCTTCTCCCACATTGATATGTGAGAACAGAAATCTCTACTTAATAACTATATGCTCTAAGTATTGGGCTGCTGAGCTCACTTACATGGGCTTGTAACCTTAGTGGGGGCATTAAGATGTTGGAACATTGTTACCAACCAAGTGGAATGGTATACATGAAGGAGGTATAAGGCTTCGTGCCACCTATAATAGGGGACATTAAGCTATAGTTGACTTCACAGAGTCATTGGTCACTCAAATGGGTTGGTATCTCTTGAACCCAACTACCAGATGGGCTATGCCTTATTTGAACCAACATCTTTTGTCATCATCCTTACTTAGATGGATTGGCCTCAATTCAATCAACACCTTTTGTCAATTATTAAAGGTAAAGTGTTATTAATGTTTGAGTAATATTATTTTAAGTATATACAGAGTAAAATTTTGACCCAATGTTTATTTTATATCACTCAACTCTCGTACTTAATTAATAAAAAATATTTAAAATATATACTTGTACAAATATTTCAACATGATAATACAAAAGGGGCTAAGCGATTCAAAATAAATATGAGTGAGAAAATCTAAATAAAGTTTAACAGTGATTATTTTTATATTAGAACAATAAATTAATACCTAAAATTGTACTTCTATGTCGATCTTTATTATCCCAGTAGTATTTTCTCAACGATTATGTAGTTTAGTTTGAAAATTTTCATCTTATTGTGTATGAGTTTTGATTTCTTCTATTTTTTGGCTTTTCATTTAAGTTTAATTTTTTTTTTATACTTTTTTTATGTTTGTTTTTTAACAACAATACTAGAAGAATTAATTACTTTAAAAGCTACTTCCACATTAATCTAAAAAATAATGCTAGCATTATGCATTTCTTTTTTTCTTTTGATGACGTGAAATCTAGCTGACGGAGTTCAACTACTAATTGGATCAAATAAAATACAAGAACTAACTGGTAAATCCCTAGTGCAGCAATACGTCCCAACATATACACTGCATCAGTGAAGAGTATAAATCTAATATCATACCAAGAAATTTTGAATCCAGAATTTGTTAGATTATACCTCTCCTTATTGCCGCTAGATACCGTTTGGGGGCAGCAGTATGCATTTGACTAGCAAAAATACGTGGGTTAGAAGGGTAAAAGGCTCAAAAGTACGTGTAAACCAGCCCAGCTGGTGGATTTCATTTGCATTACATCTTCACTGATCTCGATACTTGTAATTTATCTGCACTGGTCAAGAAGAAGAAGAATAAGAAGGACAAAAGACCTTTAATACAAGCAACAGAAGCCTAAAGCGTTTAGAACGAGGTACTTTATGCCCTTTTCATTTCTACAAATTCTTTTTTTTTTTTCGCAATAATAAAGGAAGAAAATGCATTAGTTTATATATAGGGCATGCCATTTGATTATGGGTTTAATAATTCATGTTTATTATTTATGCGAATGGGTTTTTGATTTCAAGAGTACATTCAATGACTTTGCGTTTTGCATAATTGGAAGGAAGACGAAGAAAAGGACTAGATGGTTTGAAAAAATAATTTGGATAAAAGCCCTTTAGTGCAAGCAACAGAAGCCTAAACCGTTTAGAGCGAGGTCCTTTATGCCTTTTCATTTCTTGAAATTATTTTTCTTTGCAATAATTCAGGAAGAAAATGCATTTGTGTATATTGTTGGCGTGCTATTTTATTTTGGGATTAGTAATTATTGTTTATTATTGATTCTACTAATTGGGTTTGATTCAAAGAGTACATTTAATGACTATACAATTTGTGTAGTGAAAGATGCCAGTAAGCATCCATCAATGCATGTTAGGTATTCGACGAATGTCCACATTATGTTTTTTTTTCTTTTTCTGGCCAGTCAAATAGTTAATCTTTGTTGTTCACTTGGATGTCAGAAATGTTGCATTTTCTTGCCGATATGAGTGTTATGTTATGAATATTCAGAACAAGTGGCTTAAGATGCGTGACACTCGTCTCATGTTTGTTTGTATGAGATGTGTATTAGTTTATAATGAGTTCGGTTTTCTACGATTTTCTACTAGTGTCAATTTAGAACACGAGTTTTAGTATTTTGGGTTAGTTGATTAGGCCCAATGTTGTTGGCAGGTTCGAAGTTGGATTTGGGTCATTGCTTCAGTTTGTTTCCTCAAAGGATCACTTCTCTGTGTCAGCATTTTTTGAATATGGTGGGGGTAGAGGGGTTTGGTAACAACAGGCAAGGGAGATAGGTGAAGAGGAGATGGTGGCAGGGTAATTTTGTACTTGCACGTTCATGTGTCATGATTGCTATTTGATCGGCGCTCTGCTTCCTCGGAAGGAAAAAAAATAAAAAATATAGATGGCAATGGATTCGGGGGTAAAGGCATCCCATTTTTATAACTTAGGGAATTCAAAGACTCGTTTTAGATCAAAAGTGTCATCATCATCTTCTTACCTCTCCTACTTTTTTGAATGTTAATTAAAACAATAGAAATTGACTTTCCCAAAACTGTGGCTAACAAAATCATTGCAGCTAAAAGAAGGAATTCACATCAAGGGATGGCGAGTGTTCTGGCTCGACGTTCTGATAGGATAAGTAATCTTCCTGACAATGTCATAGAAACCATCCTGATGCGTTTGCCAACACGAGATGCTGTGAGGACAAGTATTTTATCAAGGAAATGGAGGCATCGCTGGGCAAAACTTCAACGACTGATACTTGGTGAAACGCTATGGAATAAATCAACTACAAAACATTCAGCTAGAACCACGGTTTCAATGATTTTAAGTCAGCTTCTGTTGCTTCACGAAGGACCGATCGAGAAGTTTACCCTCTCCATTCCTGGATTGGAAAGTTGCCCTGAAATTGATTACCTGATCTTCTTCCTCATAAGGAATGGTATTGAGGATCTTGCCCTTAAGATGTCGACATCTGAGTGCTACAGATTGCCATTAGCGTTCTTCACATGCCAACAGCTGAGGCATTTGAATCTTCAATCTTGTTTGATTGAGTCTACACCTGCCTTCAAAGGTTTTAGTAGGCTGATTACGTTGAGGCTGCGTACAGTGACTATAAGCGCCAAAGTGCTGGGAAGTTTAATCTCCAGTTGCCCACTACTTGAGTTATTGGTTCTGCGGTATACTCCCTATTGTAATAATGATGAGATTGAGACTGAGATTGAGATTGATGCTCCTAATCTGAAAACTTTGTGCGTCATGAACACTGCAAAATGCAACTTAGTCGAGTTATTTCATGGTCTGCCTGTTCTTGAAAAGCTGGTCTTAGGCAATCTTTCTGACAAGGTAATTGTTGCATCTTCTAGTTTACCACCTCTTCTGGACGCTTAAGCTAGGATTATTATATTAAATTATTGTCAACACATATCCTCATGTGCCGGATAAATTAAGCATTACATGTGAACATATTTTTTTTAAACGGGTTGTGATGAGACTGGAATTTAGGACTTCTTTTAATTGCGCTTTGATGTACCTTCTTAATCTACCATCTCATATAAACGTTTAAACTATGACATGAGTTATTATATTAAATTATTGTCTTCAACAGCATACTGACTATAATTCTTGAATCTGTTTGGTGAACTGTGATTTATTTACTTTCTCTTTACACATGTTTCTTTTAGTACTTTGCTGCAGGTGAAGTGCCAACAAGGCTTCCGATTGCTTTAGTCTGCCTTAAAGATCTTAACATCCGGGAAACAATGTTAGATGAATTGGACGAGCTGTCATTTATCATTTGTTTGATCAGAAGCTCCCCTAACTTGAAGCATATTAAGATTCAGGTGAGTAAGGTGGATGTTTCTCTCCCATATTGTATGCCATATCTTAATTTTCGTATTAATGCGGTTTAATCGTCTTTTTCTAGTTTTCAACTGATAATGTTCCCTCAACAAATACCGTTCTGAAATTCTTGAAAGAGCAAGACTACTCAGATGTAATGCTGAATGAACTTAAGGAAGTGGAACTGAAAATTGTTACTGGGACAAGACCTCAATTGGAAGTCATTGAGATTTTATTAGCTAAATCACCAAGTCTAGAGAAAATGCGAATTCAGAACCATTTGGGACAATCTGCTGAAGGATTTAAGCTCCTCAAAGAACTAACAAACGCGCATCAAAAAATGCAGAAGTAATTTATGTGGACGTATAGAAAAAGCAAGTTTGTCGTCTCATGTATATGTAATTTGTGTAGATTGTCTTTGAGGTGTACAGAAAATGATGGCATCTTGATTTACATGTTTTGGCAGTACAAACTACCTTAATGTTATTTTTTGTTTTGTGGTTTTTGGGAAATTTGGAAGGATAGTTCAAGCTATTGTTTGTATGATAACCACCATGGATCTCCATGTTTTTTTCTTTTGAATCTTCCTTTTTCTTTTTTGAACCTATGGGGAAAACACTTTCCCGTGATGAGAAAATATCTTGAGGATGTGGTTAGGGATGGCAAAGGGTTAAATAGGCGTCAAATTGGAAAAACAAGTTTGTTGTCGTGGGTATATTGAATTTGTAGTGATTATGACTTTTGGATATGATGTTCAGAAAAATGGCATCTTGATTTGTATTGCCATTACGAACTATATGGATGCTTGTTTTTCTTTTTCAGTTTTTGGGAATTTGGGGGAATACTTAAAGCTATTTCTTTGTATGATAACCACCAGATCTCGAAATAATTCTACTTCTAATTCTTGCCTTTTCTATTTTGACCTTGTGGGGAAAACATTTTCTCGTCTTAAGAGCAAGTTTATTGTGTCAGGTTTATGTTATTTGTATAGATTATGGCTTTCAGATGTTAAAAAAATGATAGCATCTTAATTTATGTGTCGTGCAAAGTGTGGTTAGGGATGGTAATTGGTTAGATACTCGTAAGAGCAAGTTTATTTCTCTACTATATGTTATACGTATAGATTATGGCTTTGAGATGTTCGGAAAATAATGGCATTTTGATTTACATGTTTTGGTATTACGAACTACTTCAAACTATTTTTTGGCATGTTATTTAATTTTGAGATTAATAATCATGTTTATTATTGATTCTACTAAATGGGTTTTGATTTAAACAGTACATTCAATAATTCACACAATGCATTTTTTCTTTGTTGTTTGTATAATATGATGAATATTTAGAATTTTACCCCCCCGACTTGTGATTTTTTTCTTGCACGTGCACGTGTGATGACCGAACTGTTGATGAAAATGGATTTGGGGACTAATGGCGTCCGATTATGATAACTTGGATGACTCAAAAAGACTCATTTTTTAAAATAAGGGACCAAAAACGTGATAAACCAACAATGTTTGTCGCAAACCTCATTTGATGCATGTATATATATACTTACCCAACACATGCAACGAAAGGCGACATCAATCGTGATTGCAACCCAAGAATCAAGGCAATAGATAAGATTAAAAGTGTCTCATCATCTTCTTTACTAGTATAAAATGCAATTGCCACTCTCAATTCTTTCTTGTGAAGACACTCACAGACATGAAAAGCATAGGGGTAAGCAATATGCTCTTTTGGGTTTTGTTCTCTTGTATATATTTCTTTTTAGTTTGTTCACATAATAATCTCTTGAAATAAGAAGCTTTAATGGGTGATTATATCCTTGTATGTGCTATCTTTGACATATGCATGTAGATTAATGTGTTTTGTCAAAATTGTATATTAGATTTTATGTTCTGAAAATTCGTGTACGTGAAAGCTCTCGTGCTTTTCTGAATGTTAATTAGAAGATTAGAGGTTGACTTTACCAAAACTGTGGCTAATTATCATTGCAGCTAAAAGAAGAAACTCACATCAAGAGATGGCAAATGTTCTGACTCGACGTTCTGATATGATGAGTAATCTTCCTGACAATGTTACAGAAACCATCCTGACGTGTTTGCCAACACGAGATGCTGTGAGGACAAGTATTTTATCAAGGAAATGGAGGCATCACTGGACGAAACTTCCAGAACTGATCCTTGATGGAACACTGTGGGATAAATCAACAATAAAACATTCAGCTAGAAGTACAGTTGCAATGATTTTTTGTCAGCTTCTGTTGCTTCATGAAGGACCGATCAAGAAGTTTACCCTCTCCATTCCTGGATTGGGAAGCTGTCCTGAAATTGACAACCTGATCTTTTTCCTCATAAGGAACGGTATTGAGGATCTTACCCTTGAGATGTGGACACATTGCTACAGATTGCCATTATCATTTTTTACATGCCAACAGCTGAGGCATTTGAGCCTTCGATCTTGTTTGATTGAGACTACACCTGCCTTCGGAGGATTTAGTAGGCTGATTACACTGAATATGTATAATGTGACTGTTAGTGCCAAAATGCTTGGAAGTTTGATCTCCAATTGCCAATTACTTGAGCAATTGTTTCTGCAATTCACTACCTATTATAAAGATCATGAGATTGAGATTGATGCTCCTAATCTGAAAACTTTCTGCTTCGCAGGCAATGGAATATCAGTTATCTTGAAAAAAGTCCCTCTTCTTGCTTCGGTTAAAATCATATCAGATGAGTATATAGGCGAAAGTTATTGCAGGGAAAGAGGAAACTACAACTTAGTCAAGTTATTACATGGTCTGCCTCTTCTTGAGAAGCTGTACTTAGGCTATCTTTCGGACAAGGTAATTGTTGCATCTCCTAATTTACCACCTCGTCCAAACGCTTAAACTCTTAGAATGGAATTATTATATTGAATACTAAAACGCATTTAAAAGTTTAAATTGTGACGGGAGTTATTATATTAATTAGATTATTGTCTTCAACAACATATTGTCTATCATTCTTGAATTTGTTAGGCGAATTAACTATGAATTTGTTTCCTTTCTCTTTACACATGTTTCTTTTAGTATTTGGCTGCAGGTGAAGTGCCAACAAGGCTTCTGAGACCTCTATAATACAATGTTGAAACAATTGGACGAGCTGTCATTTATCCTTTGCTTAATCAGAAGCTCCCCTAACTTAAAGCATATTAAGATTAAGGCGAGTAAGGTAGATGTCTCTCTCCTGTATGCTTTAAGATCGTATTTAATGCAGATTAATCGTCTTTTCCTAGTTTTCCATCAATCAAGCTTACAGACCAAAACCAAATGTTGTTCTGAAATTCCTGGAAGAGCAAGACTACTCAGATATAATGCTGGATGAACTTAAGGAAGTGGAACTGAAAGATGTTACTGGGACAAGACCTCAATTGGAAGTCATTGAGATTTTATTAGCTAAATCACCAAGTCTAGAGAAAATGCGAATTCAGAACTGTAAGGGACATAAATCTGGTAAAGGATTTAATCTCCTCAGAGAACTAACAAAAATTCAGCGCGCATCAAAGAAAACAGATGTAATTTATGCAGACGTAAAGGGAAAGCAAGTTTGTCCTCTCAGGTATATGTAATTTGTGTAGATTATGTCTTTGAGATGTTCAGAAAATGATGGCATCTTGATTTACATGTTTTGGCATTACAAACTAAAGGGAAAGAAAGTTTATTTTTTGTTTTGTGGTTTTTGGGAAATTTGGAAGGATACTTCAAGTTGTTCTTTGTATGATAACCACCATGGATCTCCATGTAATTCTTCTTCTTCTTTTAATTCTTTCTTTTTCTTTTTCGACCCTGTGGGGAAAACATTAAAATGGAGAAGCAAGTTTGTTGTCTCGGGTATTATATTGAATTTGTATAGATTATGACTTTCCTAAGTTCAGAAAAAATGGCATCTTGATTTGTATGTTTTGGCATTTTGAACTACATGGATGCTTCTTTTTCTTTTTTGGTTTTTGGGGATTGGGGGGCATACTACTTCAAGCTATTTCTTTGCATGACAACCACCATGGATCTCAATATAATTCTACATCTAGTTCTTCCTTTTTCTATTTCGCCCTATGGAGAAACTGTTTTTTCGTGGTGAGAAAATATATTGTAAAGTATGATTATGGATAACAACTAATCGGATATCCGTCAAAATGAAAAGTAAGTTTATTGTCTTAGGTTTATGTTATTTGTATCGATTATGGCTTTGAGATGTTCGGAAAATGATAACATCTTGATTTATGTGTCCTGCAAAGTGTGGTTAAGGATGGCAATGGTCAAGTACTTGTGAAAATAGAAAAGCAAGTTAATTTTCTCAGGTTTATGTTGTTTGTATTGATTATGGCTTTGAGATGTTTGAAAAATGATTGCATCTTGATTTACATGTTTTTACATTACGAACTACATGGATGCTTTTCTTCTTGTTCTTTTTTTGTGAAATTAGAAGGATAATACAAGCTATTTTTTTGTATGATAATCACAATGGATCTCAAAGTAATTCTACTTTCGCTTCTTCCTTTTTTCTTCCTAGATCCACTAGTAAAAACATTTTCTCGTGATAAAACAATATCTTGCAAAATGTAGTTATGGATAACAACAGATTGAAACCTATCAAAGTGGAAGAGCAAGTTTATCGTCTCAGATTTATGTTATTTGTATATACTATGGGCCTATGGCTTTGAGATGTTCGAAAAATGATGGGGATTTACATATTTTGACATTACGAACTACTTCAAACCATTTTTAGTATGATCAAGTGTCCCTTCATAGTATCAGCAGCTTACATTACTTTACAAAATGTGTTCTCTTCTCCCACATTGATATGTCTGAACGAATATCTCCACTTATAATAAGAATATGCATTAAAGCGTTTCGTTGCCGAGCTCAATTGCGTGGGCTTATAACCCAGTTGGGGGCATTAAGGTGTTGGAACATTGAACCAAACCAGATGGTAAGGCTTTCAGAGCTTAAACTTTGATCCCAAAACAAAAAAACAAAACAAAAAAAAAAAAACAAAAAAAAACATTGAGCTTGGTTGGCTTTACAGAGCAACCATTCGTCTCGATCGGCGGTTCAAGTTCAATTACCAGATGGGCTTACCTCAATTGAACCAACACCTTTTGTCATTATTTTTTTTTCTTTCAAAAAGGAGTATTTTATACACTATCAATAAAAAAGGAGTATTTTATACACTATTAACTAAAACATATTGAGTTAATATTACTTTACTTATAATGTATGTACAATATAATATTCTGCTTATGATGTTTATTTCATATCACTTAACCTCCTTCTATCCCGACCAAAAAAAAAAAAAAAAAAAACCTCCTTCTATAATTTAGTTAACATAAATGTTTCTTGTAGTCGGTGAAAAATATACAAATATACAAAAAATATCTCTTCTTTTTATTGATAATCCAAAGGTATTAATTGATACAAAATAAATATTAGGTGCAAAATGTTGTACTTTATATATCGAAAGGGTAAAGCATTATTAATATTTGAGTAATCAATTATGTCCCAATGTTTATTTTATACCACTCAACCCTTCTGTGCTTTTGCTAATTAACAAAAGATCTCCGGTAGCCATTATAAAATATACAAATGAACATATGTATATTAACCTAATAATACAACAGGGGCTAAGTGATACAAAATAAATATGAGAGAAAAAAAATTATTACATTGTAAATACATATAGGAATTCAAATGATATTAACCTAAAAAAGAATATAAATACTAGGGAAAAGTGTTATACTATTATACTGTGTAACATTTTGCTTGAAATTTTATTCCTTATTTAAAGTTTTAAAATTTATTTTAAAAAAAACATTGAATATAATCAAGAAATAAATTTATACATTAGTATAATGTTAATGACTACGAGAGATATTAATTTTAGTTAACTAAATCACATAAGGATGTTCAATAATATAAACACTCCATCTCCCATAATTTGGATAATTTTACCAAAATCACTTAGTTCTCATTGATAAAGTATGCTAGATCCCCTACATAACATGATCCATCATTGTTTATTGTGGTGGCATATATATAGTCCAATGGTATGTTGTCAATATTTGTACTCTTCATAACTTGAGAAATATGAAGAGTTTTAAGGCAAGAGGTTTGACCCCTTGAGAGGCTCTTGAGCTATTAGAATTTTATCCATCCTATAGAGGTGTATTGGGTCTTTCCACCTTGCTATCTTCAAATGTTAATTGCATTTAGCCTACCATTTTGGGATTCAAAGAGCATATTTGGATACTAGTTGTGATTTTAATAAGTGATCAACAAATGAATTAACAACGTCTAAAAATTAGGTGCACCCAAAGTTTTTAAAAATGATAATTTTTCTTTACATATCTCTCAAAGCTCATGTTTCTGAAACACAAAGGGACGAAATCAATTTTTTTTTTATTACTAAAAGTAAGCGGTTGTATTGACAACAAAAATATTTACATACCTTTAGTTTGTTACTACCAAAAACTATGTTCATCAATATTTCAGCGTCTGCAAATCGCCTGGTTGATGAGAGAATATTTGACTTTTTTAACAATATACAATTTAGTTCTAACATAAAAGCAAATATTCACAAACGGGCCAAAATTTGTCTTTGCATGTAGCTATTACTTTTGGCCCATGTTGTATCTATGTGATACTTCTTTACAACAACAAGAATTAAAGGTGAATACTATTTTTTAAAGAATTGTATTGACAAATAATAAAGTAAAAGGTGATACTCCACCAAAATTTGTCTTTGCATGTAGCTATAACTTTTGGGCAATTTTGTTTCCATGTGGTACGTTCTTTACAACAATAATAATTTAAGATAATTATTTTCTAAAGAATTGTATTGACAAATAATGAAGTAGAAAGTGATACTCCACTCTGTCAAATATACTATTATTTTGAGAATAACCTAAGATAGACAAAATGCTATTGGTCGACTATTTTAGATTTTCTTTATCCTAAGTCATTTAGTCTCCAAAAATACCAGTATTTATAAAGGAAATCAAAATTGTTAATACGAGACAAGTCAATTTTAGAGTATAAAATTCATTTAATACTTATGCCACAGTACTTTTAATGAAACAAACTCTAAGCACTACAATTTCTCCAAATTCACAGTTAGTTTTTTTTCATTCATTTGCCAGAAAAAGAAGAAAAGTTCCTCTGCATATACGCAAGTATATACTTTTCTCATATATTTTCTTTTTTTCAAATCCGTTTACTAACCAAATTAAACATTTTGTAAATCTTTTACTCCATTAGGAAGGGGGAAGGAAATGGTGGATGGAGGAATTTTCATAGTTTCCTCCCGAAATTAGAAGAAAAATGCTCTATGTTTAATGATCTGAGACATGATCAATTAATGGTGCAAGCGCAGGAATTGGTGCAGCATGGAAGGTTGCACAGGTTGAAGAAGGGTCTACTGTAGTGATTTTCGGACTTGGAGCTGTGGCTCTCGCGGTAATGATTAACATCTTATGTCTAAACTCTTTGTTCCCGTTAAAATTCGACGATTGTAAATTATTTACGTTATTTCATTGTAAATGTATCAAAATTTACAATTATTGGATTTCGCTCAGTAACGTTCTAAGGTTACGAGCCGATTCATTTCCTAAAAAACGAAGATATAAACATATATATATGCCAACAGTATTAAGCTATAACTTGATTTAACAGGTTGCAGAAGGAACATGGTTATGTGGAGCCTCCAAAATAATTGGTGTTGATCTGAATCCAGAAAAATTCGATATTGGTGAGTCTGATTGTAGAATCCCAATATGTTCATACAGGTAAACTACAAAAAAATCCTCTTATGTTTTACTGATATTGCATGTTGAATATTATGGTGTTGTAGTAATTTAAGACCCCTAAAGTTTATAAAAATGTGACAGAAAACCTCTCATCGAAAATAGGAGACAGTAAACCACGTTTGTATAAATCACAAGGGGTTATCAAATTACAGTACTCCAAAATCTAACTTAAAAGTTCAACAAAATATAAGGAGACTTTTTGCACATAACCCTTTGCTTTTTATTGTTCTATATGGTCTTAGCTAACTTAAGTGACTAATAATAAGAATGAACAAGAAAAAGGTTTTGACTCTTCTATTAAAATTGTATAAATCCACTATCATATTTTTTATTTGTTGTCATAAAATGACTTTATCCAACGATTTTTCAACTGTTGCAAATTCTCTAAAATAATGATTTGTGCAAACAATAAGCAACGGGTTTAAAAAGCTTTGCGATTACCTTATAATTTTAAAACCGTTGTCCAAAAAAAAAAAAAAGCTATTAACAACTATTAACAGAATGTGACAAAAAAAAAATTAACCGGTGCAAAAAATTTAAGTTATATAATGGTTGAAACACCGTTTCAATAAGACACCTATTGAAACTGTTTTTTTTTCCCAGTTAAAATATTGCAAACAAAACTAAAATTTTGTAGTGATCCATGCCAGGTAAGAGCTTCGGAGTCACAGATTTCATTAATCCAACCTCCTGCGGGGATAAATCAGTCAGCCAGGTTGATAGTTTTTTTTTTTATAAAAAAAAATGCTTATATTACCCAATATTAATTATTTTGGAGTATTTTTTTTCCTTTTATCTCATTTTTCACCAATGAACACATTTGTTGTTAAACTGCATCTTTGTATTTATTTTCTCTCGATCAATCAGGTTATAAATGAGATGACGGATGGGGGTGCAGACTATTGCTCTGAGTGCATTGGATTAGCACCCTTAATGCAAGATGCATTTAATAGTTGTCGGAAGGTCTCTGTCTCTCTACTCTCTCTTTTCTTTATTATTAATTTTCATGTCATTTAAAAACTTAAATCGTTAGAAATTAATTATTATATTTATTATCTTAAACATATCCTATATATATATGCGAAATTTATTTTGAGCCTTATATTTTAAAAGTTTTAATATTTTTTAAATGAGTGGTAACAAGTTTTCACTACAAGAAATTCTGAAAAAAGAGACGGACGATTTTCGTGGCTTTTTTTGCGGCGAAATAATGACTGCTCAATATTTTCGTCACCAAAAATAATTTTTCTTGTAGTGTTTGAACCAAAACATTTTGGTAACCTGAATTCTGATAACATAGTAAGTTTTCCCTAATATAAAAACTTAAGTTTTTAAAAGAATTTTTTATATTTATTTATTGTATTTAACATTAATATATCTCCTATACAACTGGACCCTATTGTTTATCAAACACCATATTTAATCTGCAAGTTAAAAGTTTAATTTTACTGTCTCCTAAAAAATTCAAATTTGTATTTGCTATCGGTCCACTCTTTTTGCCACTTATATACCCCTTAGAAGCTTTCTCTACTCTTGTTCCTCGCCTTTCCACCTTTTCTTTGTCATCTTTTGATGCCACTATGGCTTTCGAATAAAAAATATATATATAACCTATATGACACATTTCATATCATAAATTGGAATATTCTTATGACAACCAAATTAAGAAATGATATTTCTTCTTTTTGAACATATCGAGATGTTCCACTTGCAGCAAATTTTGCAGGTTCTACTTCACTTCTCTTCGAGAATTTTAGTATTTTATAACGAGATAGTCATTGAAAAGAAGCCCACTTTCAATTATCTTGTTATTTCAATTCTTTAAATATCTGCAATCAAATAGGACTGAGTTGGACAAATTCTCTCTTCAATTCTTCAACAAGCCATGGCACATGATCTATCAAATGCTAAGAAGGCCTCACTAAGACCTTTAGTTGAGAATTGTCAGCCTATGATTCATTGTCATGATAATTTTAAATTGGTATATGTGTTTAGGGAAGCGAATTGGGACACAAATTAGTTAGTCAATTTTGGCCTTCAGCAACTCTTTAGAATGTTGGAACTGAACAACCTCTCGAAACAATTGACAACCTTATTAGAGCAAGATAGAAGAGGTGAAACATCCTCTAGATTTATTGTTATGTAATAACAATACAAGAGTAACGGACAGATACATAGAGACAAAGCTAGAATATTTTGATAATGAGGGTGAAGTGGTTTTAGAGACCAAAATTAGTGGGATCGTTATTAGGAGAAGACTAGTTAAAACCTCAAAATCTCTACATATAGAGAAGATGTTGGAGACAAAAGTCTCCAACAGCTTCCCTAGAAATTCCCTACTATATAGGAAATCCCTATAACTAATGTTTAGCATCTCCACATGTGGAGATGCTGAACTCATGCCCTACACATTCCCCAAATCCATCTGACAAAAAAAAAAAAAGATTGATTAAATGTAGAGAAGCTGTTAGAGTGAAACTAAAATAGAGATTCCCTTAAATAAGGAATTGATTAAATGTAGGGAAGCTGCTAGAGTAAAACTGAAATAGGAAATCCCTAGATGTAGAGAAATGATTCAAAATCTTTACATATAAGAAAAAAAATAAGAAAGCTGTTGGAGTTGCCCTTAGTAATTTTGCAAACTAACAATATCAAAGTTTTTCATAGTCCCCACTATGCATTCTCCACTGCCTACACATCCTACACAGAGCATCTTATAGATTATATAATACATACATAAGGCAAAAGGGGACTTGTATACTTGTTGCTTTAAATTTTCAATAATGATTGGTCTTCACTACTCAAGTTGGAAATATTTTTAAAAAATTTCGGACGTTTTAAAGTTCTAATCTAATGTGCATAGCGTGTGAGTCTCACATGCTTATGAGGCCTATGCTTAAGTATGACTTTCAAACTTACTCCTCAAAGTTGCTGATGTTAGGGTGGTGGAAAGACTATTATACTTGGGGTGGAGATGCATGGCTCACCAATAAGTATCAATTCATACGAGATACTCAGGGGCAAAAGTATCATTGGATCCCTGTTTGGAGGAGTCAAGCCCAAATTGGACATCCCTAGCATTGCCAAAAAATATTTAGACAAAGTAAGTAGCCTAAATTTCCAATTTCTGTTGTCTATTTCGAAATATCACTAGCACATTTTAGCAAATATGTTTATTCTTCGATTTACATGCCAAAATATTTCAAGTGGATCAATCATAGCATTATGAGCACATCCACATAATTGATTGTGGTCCCTACGCCCCTCAAAATTGTTCGAAATATCTTAGTGCTTTTGTTTTGTAAAATAATTAAACTTTCATAACTCTACTACTTCAAATCACCAAACTATGTTCTTAATTGATCCTTCTAAAAATCTATACACAATTTAGTTTTTACATCAAATTGTATATTTTCATCCCAGTTACTTTTGTAACAGATATATGATACGTATAAAGTGACTTATCATATATTGTTTTCCATCTGTTTTCACTATGGAGGAGCTCAATTTGGAAGGCTTCATTTCACATGAAATCAACTTGCAAGAAATTAATGCAGCTTTTGATTTACTCCATCGCGGGAGGAGCATTCGTTGCATCATATGGATGGATTGATAGATAGTAAAGCTCAAGAGAAGAACATGACAATCTTTGAAATTACAGAACACAATTGCTGTTCTGGTCCTGCTTCTTGATGTAATTTGTTTTCGTGCTTATACACATTTGACTGACAATAATTAAGAAAATCTTCTTTTCATTTTCCTTTAAATTTATTTCCTGGGTCTTTTGGCGTAGCAACTAATAATTGTTTTGAGATATTTTGTGAAAGTTATCTCTAAACAACAAATTGAGGATATGGTAAGATCGAATATATAAATTGATGAGGGAAAAGAGCCCGATATGATGTTCGACAGTTGGTAGAATGCAGCATAGGTTGATTAAGACTTGACGATTGTTTCTCTAATACGATTGGACATCTTATTTACACCATATCTCTAAAACAATCATATGATCTCCTTAAAAAAAAGGTGTAGATAAGGATTTATTGGTCATAAATGTCCAACGGCCTTGCCGCCAACTCCTCAATGCTCTCCCTAAGTCGGTTGATTTCCATCCTCAAATACTCGTCTGACTTATAAACAGCAGCCAGCTGATCTTTCCGCTCTTTTTCACTCATTAACCACATTAACCCCGCATCCATGCATCTGAAACTGCGTGGTGATTCCAATTCAGTTTCTTTGAATGATATTTAGATCCCTATTGTTCCATCAGGCTGTGTAATGCCTTGCAAGTCAAGTTTCTCCAAGGCTCCATGGTTGGATAATTTTTCAAGCTTCTCTTGTAGCTCCTCTTTCCTATAGAAGCCGAGGGGCTCAAGGGAGATTAAGTCCATCAATAAGCCCTTATCTTCGCCAATAACTGTACACCTCTCAACCTCATCATACAAGTCAATGCTGGAAACTTTATACCTTTTAGATTGGCTAAATTTCTTGAGCGGAACCACAATATTTGGTCGCAGTCCATGCGAGTCCCACTGATCTTTTGATTGGGACTCCTCGTCGTCGTTGGCCATTGCTTTAGTAGAGTTATGAATTTAATAATTATAATTAGATAAATGATTATTTAATTAAATCACAAGCTTTTTTATTTTCACGTGGGCCATATAATTCTAACACTTAATTCTATTGATTTTAGTTCGATAGAGACTTTGCAAAGGGTGTTATCTTCTCCCACATTGATATGTGAGAACAGAAATCTCTACTTAATAACTATATGCTCTAAGTATTGGGCTGCCGAGCTCACTTACATGGGCTTGTAACCCTAGTGGGGGCATTAAGATGTTGGAACATTGTTACCAACCAAATGGAATGGTATACAAGAAGGAGGTATAGGGCTTTGTGCCACCTATAATGGGGGACATTAAGCTACAGTTGACTTCACAGAGTCAATGGTCACTCAAATGGGTTGGTATCTCTTGAGTCCAACTACCAGATAGGCTATGCCTCATTTGAACCAACATCTTTTGTCATCATCCTTACTTAGATGGGTTGGCCTCAATTCAATCAACACCTTTTGTCAATTATTAAGGGTAAAGTGTTATTAATGTTTGAGTAATATTATTTTAAGTATATACAGAGTAAAATTTTGACCCAATGTTTATTTTATATCACTCAACTCTCGTACTTAATTAATAAAAAAATATTTAAAATATATACTTGTACAAATATTTCAACATGATAATACAAAAGGGGCTAAGCGATTCAAAATAAATATGAGTGAGAAAATCTAAATAAAGTTTAACAGTGATTATTTTTATATTAGAACAATAAATTCATACCTAAAATTGTACTTCTATGTCGATCTTTATTATCCCAGTAGTATTTTCTCAACGATTATGTAGTTTAGTTTGAAAATTATCATCTTATTGTGTATGAGTTTTGATTCCTTCTATTTTTTGGCTTTTCATTTAAGTTTTTTTTTTTTTTTTTAACTTTTTTTATGTTTATTTTTTAACAGCAATACTAGAAGAATTGATTACTTTAAAAGCTACTTCCACATTAATCTAAAAAATAATGCTAGCATTATGCATTTCTTTTTTTCTTTTGATGACGTGAAATCTAGCTGACGGAGTTCGACTACTAGTTGGATCCAATAAAATACAAGAACTAACTGGTAAATCCCCGGTGCAGCAATGCGTCCCAACACATGCACTGCGTCAGTGAAGAGTATAAATCTAATATCATACCAAGAAATTTTGAATCCAGAATTTGTTAGATTATACCTCTCCTTATTGCCGCTAGCTATCATTTGGGGGCAGCAGTATGCATTTGACTAGCAAAAATACGTGGGTTAGAAGGGTAAAAGGCTCAAAAGTACGTGTAAACCAGCCCAGCTAGTGGATTTCATCTGCATTACATCTTCACTGATCTCGATACTTGTAATTTATCTGCACTGGTCAAGAAGAAGAAGAATAAGAAGGAGAAAAGACCTTTAATACTAGCAACAGAAGCCTAAAGCGTTTAGAACGAGGTACTTTATGCCCTTTTAATTTCTACAAATTCTTTTTTTTTTCGCAATAATAAAGGAAGAAAATGCATTAGTTTATATATAGGGCATGCCATTTGATTATGGGTTTAATAATTCATGTTTATTATTTATGCGAATCGGTTTTGATTTAAAGAGTACATTCAATGACTTTACGTTTTGTATAGTGCAACCTTCGCATGTTAATTATGAATGTTCAGAAAATGTGGCGGAGAAGAGTAAACTATTTAACTTCTTTTTATTCTATTTAACGGAGCTGTACGACATTTTATATCATATAGGATGGATGTTACACATGAGAATGTCTCGACCATAACACTAGACCAAATGGCATGTGGTTGTTTAACTTCCTTTTTTAACCCTCAGAGTTCTGATTTTTTACTTGAACGGGCACATCTTAATGACCAAACTGTTGATGAAAATAGATTTGGGGATTAATGGCAACCAATTATAATAACTTCGGCGATTCAAATGACTCATTTTTTAAGATAAGGGATCAAAAACATCATAACCCTATATTTTATGTTCAACAATGTAGCAAACCTCATTTGAGGCATGTACTTGCCCAAAACCATTGCTTTATTTTCCGATCGCCTGGAAGGGACACACATGCAACAAACAGTGACATCAATACTGATTGCAACTCAAGAATCAAGACATTAATGGATACGATTAAAAGTGTCTCATCATCTGCTTTACTAGTATAAAATGCACTTGCCACTCTCAATTCTTTCTTGTGAAGACGCTTACAGACATATGAAAAGCATATGGGTAATCAATATGCTCTTTCGGTTTTTGTTCTCTTGTATATATGGCTTTTTAGTTTGTTCACATGATAGTCTCTTAAAATAGAAGCTTTAACGGGTGATTATATCCTTATATGTTTGACATATTGATGTATAGGGTTTATTTGTGTAGATTAAATTTTTTTTGGCTAAGTCAGTAAGAAAATTTCATTCAACATCATAAAATTTGGTGTACACTTACAAAATCCTACACAAAAACATGTTCCTACTCAAGAATATCACTAATTTTCCAATAAGTACAAAGGGCTCGGTTACTACAAGTATTCTTAAATTTTCTTCCCGAGAGCATTTTCAGTCTAACTGTCTCACTAATTTTTGCAACAAGTTGTTCTTCCATTGAGGTGCCATTACCAAAGAGTCTACTATTTTGCTCGCTCCAAAGATAGTAGATGCAAGCAAGAAAAATGATTTTGAGAATGTCAGCTTTGATAGTCTTTTTCTTGCAGCCTTTGATGATGTAGTGAAGGGTATGGTCCCAACGTATACTTCCAACAGTGGCCTTAGCAAAATTAATACACCTTCTCCAATTCTTCTACTGAATGTGCATTCAAAAAAGATGTGGTCACTTGTCTCCATCCTCATATGACAAAGCTCACATCGATCATCAATTTGAACACCCCATCCAACAAGCCTAGCTTTCGTTGGCAATCTATCCAAGATAGCTAACCACGAACAGAAGCAATGTTTAGGGATACGAGGGTTTTTCCATAGAAGAAAGTCCCATTCCACCTTCGCATGCCTTTCTCTAATAGCCTTCCAGGTGAAAGCAGTTGAGAAATTACCATTGGATCCAAGGGTCCAGGTAATAATGTCATTATGTTCATTGCTCAAGGGTGAAGGAAGACCGACATTAAGATCTGCCAATTGTCTTGGCCAGCTGCCAGCAACCATTGCGAATAACATCACGAACCTTACTTTGTAGGGCAAGCCGAGAAGCATAGATGGCAGAAGCATTAATATGTTTTGTCGAAATTGCGTGTTAGTCTTGTGTTCTGAAAATTTGCTGCGAAACCTTTCGTAATTTTTTGAATGTTAATTAAAACAATAGAAATTGACTTTCCCAAAACTGCGGCTAACTATCATTGCAGCTAAAAGAAGAATTCACATAAAGAGATGGCGAGTTTTCTGGCTCGACGTTCTGATAGGATAAGTGATCTTCCTGAAAATGTTATAGAAACCATCCTAATTTGTTTGCCAACACGAGATGCCATGAGGACAAGTATTTTATCGAGGAAATGGAGGCATCACTGGATGAAACTTCCATGGTCTGCCTCTTCTTAAGAAGTTGCACTTAGGCTATCTTTCTAACAAGGTAATTGTCGCATCTCCTAATTTACCTTTTCATCTAAATGCTTAAACTGTTAGAGATAGGTTATTGTATTAAATTATTGTCTTAAATATGCCCCCAAGTGCTGGCTGAATTAAGCATCGCACGTGGGCATAATTCTAATTGAATGGGTAGCATCGAGACTATAATTATTGAAGTTGTTAGGTGAAGTATGAAATTTTTTTTATCTTTACACTTTTTTCCTTTTAGTCCTTGGTTGCAGATGAAGTTCCAACAAGGCTTCTGACTACATTAGTCTACCTTAAAGATCTTAAGCTGATTAAGATAATGGTAGATGAATTGAATGAGCTATCATTTATCCTTTGCTTGATCAGAAGCTCCCCTAACATGAAGCGTATTGAGATTCAGGTGAGTAAGGTGGATGTTTCTCTTCCATATTGTATGCTATATCTTAATTTTCAAATTAATGATGTTTAATCATCTTTTTCTAGTAAGGTGAGTAAGGTGGATGTTTCTCTTCCATACTACATCGATGCTACTTTTGTTTTGTGGTTTTTGGGAAATTTGGAAGGATACTTCAAGCTATACTTTGTATGAAAACCACCATGGATCTCCATGTAATTCTTCTTCTTTTAATTCTTAGTTTTTCTTTTTCGACCCTAGGAGGAAAACATTTTCTCGTGATGAGAAAATATTTTATAGAATGTGGTTAGGGATTGCAAGGGGTCAAGTAGGCATCAAAATGGATAAACAAGTTTGTTGTCTCGTGTATTATTAGTTTACCCTCTCAATGTATAGACTATGTTAAATTTTGTAACTGTGTGTTTTATATCACGCAACCCCTTCGTGCTTTAGTTAACAAAAAATGTCCCGTAGGTATTAAAAAATATACAAATTTGCAAAAATAACCTTGTTTTAACCTAATAATACAACAGGGGCTAAGAGATACAAAATAAATATGAGAAAAAAATATTGCACTGTATATACATTAAGGAATTAAGATGATATAAACATAAAAAGTATAAATATTAGGCAAAAATGTTATACTTATACTGTGTAACATTTTGGTTAAAATTTTATTTCTTGTTTGAAGTTTCAAAATTTATAAAAAAAAATTAAAAAATGAATATAAACAAGAAATATTTTTATACATTAGTATAATGTTAATGACTATGAGAGACACTAATTTTAGTTAACTAAATCACATAAGGAGGTTGACATATCTCTCAAAACTCACGTTTCTCAAACACAAATGGGCCAAAATTTGTCTTTGCATGTAGCTATAACTTTTGGCCAGTGTTGT
This sequence comes from Ehretia macrophylla, assembly GCA_037974665.1. Classification (NCBI taxonomy): domain Eukaryota; kingdom Viridiplantae; phylum Streptophyta; class Magnoliopsida; order Boraginales; family Ehretiaceae; genus Ehretia; species Ehretia macrophylla. Next base: position 42,056,746 of record CM075774.1, read on the forward strand.
GTCTATGTGATACGTCTTTACAAAAATAAGAATTAAAGGTGAATACTATTTTTTTAAGAATTTCATCGACAAATAATAAAATAAAAAGTGATACTCCACTCTTTTAAATGAACTATTATTTTCAGAATAACCTAATATTGAAAAAATGCAATGAGTCCACTATTTTAGATTGTCTATATTCTAAGTCATTTAGTCTCTGAAAATACTCTTTATAAAGGAAATCAAAATTGTTAATACGAGACAAGTCAATTTTAGAGTATAAAATTCATATAATACACTTATGGCATGGTACTTCTAATGAAATAAAATCTAAGCATTAAAATATATCCAAATTCACGGTTAGTTTTTGTCATTAATTTGCTAGAAAAAGAAGAAAAGTTCCTCTACATATACTCAATATCTACTTTTCAACAAATAAATTTAATTTACCATGTAAAAGTTCTCTAATTAATAAAATCATCAATAAAATGGTTTTTCTAATGGAAAAAATATATTTCTCTCAATTCTCATGCATTTCCTTTTTTCAAATCATCTTACAAACCAAACTTGACATTTTGTAAATCTTTTACAAACCAAACTTGACATTGTGTAATATTATGAATATTCAGAATAAGTACTGGTGGAGAAAATTGTTTAACTTCCTTTTTACCCCCCTTAGACTTTGTGATTTTTTACTTGCATGTGCACGTCTCATGACCAAACTGTTAAAACTTAATTGGATGGAAATGGATTTGGGGACTAACGAGGTCCAATTATGATAATTACTCTTGTTGATCAACCTTCCTTTTGTTTGGGATGATGTTTTTGAGTAGATGACGAATGTCTGTAAGTCGGATTGTCTCCAATCTTCTATTCTTAAATATGTTTTCACGGCTACAATTTACCATGTTTGGTGTGAAAGAAATAGAAGGCTTCATGACAATGTCTCCATTGATGAAGATCGAGTTTTTGAGAAAATTTGTTTAGTTGTAAAGCATAGAGTTAGAAATGTTTTTAGACATAGAAGAAGTTTTACAAACATCCTTATATGTAATTTTTGGAACTTAGATAGCAACCAACTTGTGCATGATTAATTGTTGTTTGGTGCCATGATAGACTCTTGTATTTTTGTTTGAGTTTGTTGAGCTTAATAGAGACACTTGTTAAATTAGCAAAAAAAAAAAGAAAGACTCATTTTAGAAGATAGATGACCAAAAACGTCATAACCCTATATTTTATGATCAACAACAATGTAGCAAACCTCATTTGATGCATGTACTTGCCCAATACATAAATTGTGATTGCAACTCAAGAATCAAGACAATAAATAAGATTAAAAGTGTCTCGTCATCTTCTTTACTAGTATAAAAAGCACTTGCCACTCTCAATTCTTTCTTGTGAAGACGCTCACAGACGTATGAAAAATTATAGGGGTAAGCAATATGCTCTTTTGGGTTTTGTTCTCTTGTATATATTGCTTTTTGGGTACTTAATGGGTGATTATATCCTTGTATGTGCTATCTTTGACATATTGATGTCTAGCATTAATATGTTTTTCCGAAATTGCATGTTAGATTCTATGTTCTGAAAATTTGCGTGAAAGCTCTCATGCTTTTCTGAATGTTAATTTAAAGATTACAGGTTAACTTTACCAAATTAACTGTGGCTAATTATCATTGCAGCTAGCTAAAAGAAGGAATTCACATTAAGAGATGGCGAGTGTTCTGGCTCGACGCTCTGATAGGATAAGTAATCTTCCTGACAATGTTACAGAAACCATCCTGATGTATTTGCCAACACGAGATGTTGTGAGGACTAGTATTCTATCAAGGAAATAGAGGCATCGCTGGGCAAAACTTCCACAACTGATACTTGATGAAATGCTGTGGAGCAAATCGACTACAAAACATTCAGCTAGAAACACAATTGCAATGATTTTAAGTCAGCTTCTGTTGGTTCATGAAGGACCGATCAAGAAGTTTACCCTCTCCATTCCTGGATTGAAAATCTGTCCTGAAATTGACAACTTGATCTTTTTCCTCATAAGGAACGGTATTGAGGATCTTACTCTTGAGATGTGGACATCTGAGCGTTACAGATTGCCATTATCGTTTTTCACATGCCAAAAGCTGAGGCGTTTGAGTCTTCAGTCTTGTTTGATTGAAACTACACCTGCCTTCAGAGGATTTAGTAGGCTGATTAAGCTGAAGCTCTATAATGTACGTATTAGCGCCGAAGTGCTTGGAAGTTTAATCTCCAGTTGCCCATTACTTGAGCTATTGGATCTGCGATTCTCTTCCAGTCGTAATGATGTTGAAATTGAGATTGATGCTCCTAATTTGAAAACATTCCTCTTCAGAGGCATTACAAAATCAATAATCTTCAAAAATGTTCCGTTTCTTGCTTCGGTTTCAATTAATGTACCGGATGAGAATATAGGTGAAGACTATTTCAGGAAAAATGGAAAATGCAACTTAGTCGAGTTCTTTCATGCTCTGCCTCTTGTTAAGAAGCTGCACTTAGGCTATCTTTCCAACAAGGTAATTGTTGCATCTCCTAATTTACCTTTTATTCATCTAGATGTTTAAACTGTTAGAGAAAGATTATTGTCTTCATCATGCCCCTCCACGTACTGGCTGAAATGGGTAGCAGCGAGACTATAATCCTTGAATTTGTTAGGTGAAGTATGGAATTTTGTCCTCTTTTGACACTTTTTTCTTGTAGTCCTTGGCTGCAGATGAAGTGCCAACAAGACTTCCTACTACTTTAGTCTACCTAAAAGATCTTAAGCTGATTAAGATAATGGTAGATGAATTGAATGAGCTATCATTTATCCTTTGCTTGATCAGAAGCTCCCCTAACTTGAACCGTATTGAGATTCGGGTGAGTAAGGTGGATGTTTCTCTCCCAGATTGTCTTTCATATCTTAATTTTCGTTTTAATGCGGTTTAATCGTCTTTTCCTAGTTTTCCCTCAACAAATGTTGTTCTGGAATTCTTGAAAGAGCAAGACTACTCAGATGTAATGCTGAATGAACTTAAGGAAGTGAAATTGAAAGATGTTACTGGGACAAGACCTCAATTGGAACTCATTGAGATTTTATTAGCTAAATCACCATGTCTGGTGAAAATGCACATTCAGAACCATTTGGGACTGACATCTCGTAAAGGATTTAAGTTCCTCAAAGAACTAACAAAATTTCGGCGCGCATCAAAGAAAGCAGTAGTAATTTTTGCAGACACAAAGGAGAAAAAAGTTTGTTATCTTAGGGATTATATCATTGAGATGAGCAAAAAATGATGGCATCTTGATTTACATATTTTGGCACTACAAACAACATGGATGCTACTTTTGTTTCGTGGTTTTCGGGAAATTTGGAAGGATACTTCAAGCTATTCTTTCTGTGATAACCATCGTGAATCTCCATGTAATTCTTCTTTTGATTCTTCCTTTTTCTTTTTTCGAACCTATGGGGAAAACACTTTCTCTTGATGAGAAAATATCTTGCACAATGTGTTTAGGATGACAACAGATTAGGTAGGCGTCGAAATGGAAAAACAAGATTGTTGTTTGGGTAAATTGAATTTGTATACATTACGACTTTAATTTGGATGTTCAGAAAAATAGCCTCTTGATTTATATGTTTTGGCATTACAGACTTACGTGGATGCTTCTTTTTCTTTTTTGGTCTTTGGGAATTTGACGGAATACTTCAAGTTATTTCTTTGTATGATAACCACCAGGGATCTCAATATAATATTCTACTTTTGGTTTTTGGATTTTCTTTTTTGGCCCTGTGTGAAAAATATTTTCTTGTCGTGGGAAAATTTGCAGAATGTGATTAGAGATGATAACAAGTCGGATACCAGTCAAAATGGAGAACAAGTTTATTGTCTCAGGTTTATGTTATTTGCATAGATTAAGGCTTTGTAATGTTTGAAAAATGACGGCATCTTGATTTATCTGTCTTGCAAAGTGTGATTAGGAATGACAACAGTTCAGGTACTCATCAAAATAGAAGAGCAAAAGTTTATATACCAAGTATATGTTTTGTTTCTTTTTTTTTTTTTGATTTATGGGAGGCTTAAAGTTGTATAAAGTAACTAGCGTGACTCAAACTCGCAACCTCTGCATTACAACGAGTAACCTTACCACTGGACTTAAGCCCTAGTGGCCCTAGTATATGTTATTTGTATAGATTATAGCTTTGAGATGTTCAGAAAATAATGACATCTTGATTTACATGTTTTTACATTATGAACTACATGGATGCTTTTTCTTCTTATTCTTCTTCTGTGAAATTAGAAGGATAATACAAGCCATTTCTTTGCACGAAATAATCACAATGGATCTCAATGTAATTCTACTTTTGCTTCCTTTTTTCTTCCTAGATCCTCTAGAAAAAAATATTTTCTCGTGGTAAAACAATATCTTACAAACTGTGGTTAGGAATAACAACAGATTGAAACTTATCAAAGTGGAAGAGCAAGTTTATTGTCTCGAGTTTATGTTATTTGTATAGAGTATCGCTTTGAGATGTTCAAAAATTGATGGGGATTTACATGTTTTGGCATTACGAACTACTTCAAGCCATTTTTCGTATGATCAAGCGTCCCTTCATCGTATCAGCAGCTTACATTACTTTACAGAGGGTGTTCTCTTCTCCCACATTGATATGAGAAAGAACATCTCCACTTAATAACTATATGCCTTAAAGTGTTTGGTTGTCGAGCTCACTTGCGTGGGCTTATAACCCAGTTAGGGGCATTAAGGTGTTGGAACATTGTACCAAACCAGATGGTAAGGCTTTGAGAGCTTAAACTTCGATCCTAAAACAAAAAAACAAAACGAAAAAGAACATTAAAAAAAAAAAACATTAAGCTTGGTTGGCTTTACAGAGCAACCATTTGCACATTTGTCTCAGCGGCTCAAGTTCAATTACCAGATGGGCTTACCTCAATTTTATATCACTTAACCTCCTTCTATAGATTAGTTAACATAAATGTTTCTTGTAGTGTCCCAAATATTTATTTTTCGTCACTCAACCCTTCCGTGCTTTCGTTAACAAAAGATATTCAGTAGCCGTTATAAAATATATAAATGTTCAAATATACATAATATATATATTAACCTAATAATACAATAGGGGCTAACTGATACAAAATAAATATGAAAAAACAAAAATATTAGATTGTAAATACATATAGGAATTAAAATGGTATTAAGCTAAAAATATATATATATATCAAGGGAAAGTGTTATATTGTTACACTGTGTAACATTTTGCTTGAAATTTTATTCCTTATTTGAAGTTTTAGAATTTATTTTTTTATTTTTTTTTAAAAAAAATTGAATATAAACAAGAAATAAATTTATGCGTTAGTATAATGTTATCACTGCGAGGGACAATAATTTTAGTTAACTAAATCACATAAGGACGTTCAGTAACATAAACACTCCATCTCCCATAATTTGACTAATTTCAGTCACCAAAATCACTTAGCTCTCATTGATAAAATACGCTAGATCCCCTACATAACATGATCCATCATTTTATTTTTTATTTTTTTTCTCAGGAACATGATCCATCATTGTTTACTTTGGTGGCATATATATGATCCTCCGAAATCATCTGATGTTATGTTGTCAATATTTTTACTCTTCATAACTTGAGAAATATGAAGAGTTTTAAGGCAAGAGGTTTAACCCCTTGAGAGGCTCTCTCTTGAGCTATTAGAATTTTGTCCATCCTATAGAGGTATATTGGATCTTTGCATGTTGCTATTGTATCTATGTGATATATACTTCTTTACAACAATAAGAATTAAAGGTGAATACGATTAACAATCAGAATTAAAGGTGAATACGATTTTTTTAAAGAACTGTTCTTTTAGCAAAAAAAAAAAAAAAAACTTTTGGCCAATGTTGTATCTATGTGATACATCTTTACAACAATAAGAATTAAATGTGAATACTATTTTTTAAAGAATTGCATCGATAAATAATAAAATAAAAAGTGATACTCCACTCTATTAAATGAACTATTATTTTGAGAATAACCTAAGATAGACAAAATGCTATGAGTCCACTATATTAGATCTTCAATATTCAAAGTCATTTAGTCTCCAAAAATACAATTTATAAAGGAAATAAAAATTGTTAATACGAGACAAGTCAATTTTAGAGTATAATACTTATGGAATGATACTTCTAGTGAAACAAAATCTAAGCATTAAAGTTTCTCCAAATTCACGGTTAGTTTTTGTCTTTAATTTGCTAGAAAGAAGAAGAAAAGTTCTTCTACACGTATCTAGTTTTTTTCAACAAATAAATTTAATTTACCATGTAAAAGCTCTCTAGTTAATAAAATCATCAATAAGATGGTTTTTCTAATGGAAATATATATTTAATTCATTTATCATATATTTCATTTTTTTCAAATCCTTTTACAAACCAAACTTAACATTTTGTAAATCTTTTACATATTTAGGAAGGGGTAAGGAAATGGAGGATGGAGGAACTTTCATAGTTTTTCCCCACAAATTGGAAGGAAGATGAAGAAAAGGACTAGATGGTTTGAAAAAATAATTTGGATAAATTTTAATCTCAAGTTATCTTTTCCCTTAATAATTAAGATTAGCAACCATAAAATCATTTCATTTATGTTTCATCTTTGGGTTTCACGGGCCAAACAAAAAAATGTCCTTAACATTTCCATTATCATTCTTAACTTACTCTCATTTTCTTTTAGTGGTATCAAGTTCAAATTTATATCATCTCACTTAATTAATTTGAAACATACGCTAAAGTGAGCCATTATATTAGAAGGTTTATAATCTTAAATAGAATTTAACGTGTTCTTATCTCGAGTTTCTCGTCGATTGCACCAAGAAAAAAAAAAACCTTTCCATTCCTCTCCCTCGCAAATCCAAACACATTGTTTTTGTTAGAAGGGTAAAAGGCCCAAAAGCCCTTTACTGAACATCTCCACTCATCTCTATACTTGTCATTTATATGCGATGGTCAAGAAGAAGAATAATGAGAACGATAAAAGCCCTTTAATGCAAGCAACAGAAGCCTAAACCGTTTAGAGCGAGGTCCTTTATGCCTTTTCATTTCTTGAAATTATTTTTCTTGGCAATAATTCAGGAAGAAAATGCATTTGTGTATATTGTTGGCGTGCTATTTTATTTTGGGATTAGTAATTATTGTTTATTATTGATTCTACTAAATGGGTTTGATTCAAAGAGTACATTTAATGACTTTACAATTTGTGTAGTGAAAGATGCCAGTAAGCATCCATCAATGCATGTTAGGTATTCGACGAATGTCCACATTATGCATTTTTTAAAAAAATTTTCTGGCCAGTCAAATAGTTAATCTTTGTTGTTCACTTGGATGTCAGAAATGTTGCATTTTCTTGCCGATATGAGTGTTATGTTATGAATATTCAGAACAAGTGGCTTAAGATGCGTGACACTCGTGTCATCTTGGTTTGTATGAGATGTGTATTTAGTTTATAATGAGTTCGGTTTTCTACTAGTGTCAATTTAGAACACGAGTTTTAGTATTTTGGGTTAGTTGATTAGGCCCAATGTTGTTGGCAGGTTCGAAGTTGGATTTGGGTCATTGCTTCAGTTTGTTTCCTCATAGGATCACTTCTCTGTGTCAGCATTTTTTGAATATGGTTGGGGTAGAGGGGTTTGGTAACAGCAGGCAAGGGAGATAGGTGAAGAGGAGATGGTGGCAGGGTAATTTTGTACTTGCACGTTCATGTGTCATGATTGCTATTTGATCGGCACTTTGCCTCCTCGGAAGGAAAAATATATATATATATATAAATGGCAATGGATTCGGGGGTAAAGGCATCCCAGTATTATAACTTAGGGAACTCAAAGACTCGTTTTTGATCAAAAGTGTCATCATCATCTTCTTACCTCTCCTACTTTTTTGAATGTTAATTAAGACACTAGAGGTTGACTTTCCCAAAACTGTGGCTAACTAAATCATTACAGCTAAAAGAAGGAATTCACATCAAGGGATGGCGAGTGTTCTGGCTCGACGTTCTGATAGGATAAGTAATCTTCCTGACAATGTCATAGAAACCATCCTGATGCGTTTGCCAACACGAGATGCTGTGAGGACAAGTATTTTATCAAGGAAATGGAGGCATCGCTGGGCAAAACTTCCACGACTGATACTTGGTGAAACGCTATGGAATAAATCAACTTCAAAACATTCAGCTAGAACCACGGTTTCAATGATTTTAAGTCAGCTTCTGTTGCTTCACGAAGGACCGATCAAGAAGTTCACCCTCTCCATTCCTGGATTGGAAAGTTGCCCTGAAATTGATTACCTGATCTTCTTCCTCATAAGGAATGGTATTGAGGATCTTACCCTTAAGATGTCGACATCTGAGTGCTACAGATTGCCATTAGCGTTCTTCACATGCCAACAGCTGAGGCATTTGAATCTTCAATCTTGTTTGATTGAGTCTACACCTGCCTTCAAAGGTTTTAGTAGGCTGATTACGCTGAGGCTGTGTACAGTGACTATTAGTGCCAAAGTGCTGGAAAGTTTAATCTCCAGTTGCCCACTACTTGAGGTATTGGTTCTGCAGTATACTCCCTATTGTAATAATGATGAGATTCAGATTGATGCTCCTAATCTGAAAACTTTGTGCTTCATGAACACTGCAAAATGCAACTTAGTCGAGTTATTTCATGGTCTGCCTGTTCTTGAGAAGCTGGTCTTAGGCAATCTTTCTGACAAGGTAATTGTTGCATCTTCTAGTTTACCACCTCTTCTGGACGCTTAAGCTATTAGGAGGATTATTATATTAAATTATTGTCTTCAACACATATCCTCATGTGCCGGCTAAATTAAGCATTACATGTGAACATATTTTTTTTAAACGGGTTGTGATGAGACTGGAATTTAGGACTTCTTTTAATTGCGCTTTGATGTACCTTCTTAATTTACCATCTCATATAAACGTTTAAACTATGACATGAGTTGTTATATTAAATTATTGTCTTCAACAGCATACTGACTATAATTCTTGAATCTGTTTGGTGAACTGTGATTTGTTTACTTTCTCTTTACACATGTTTCTTTTAGTACTTTGCTGCAGGTGAAGTGCCAACAAGGCTTCCGATTGCTTTAGTCTGCCTCAAAGATCTTAACATCCGGGAAACAATGTTAGATGAATTGGACGAGCTGTCATTTATCCTTTGTTTGATCAGAAGCTCCCCTAACTTGAAGCATATTAAGATTCAGGTGAGTAAGGTGGATGTTTCTCTCCCATATTGTATGCCATATCTTAATTTTCGTATTAATGCGGTTTAATGTCTTTTTCTAGTTTTCAACTGATAATGTTCCCTCAACAAATACCGTTCTGAAATTCTTGAAAGAGCAAGACTACTCTGATGTAATGCTGAATGAACTTAAGGAAGTGGAACTGAAAAATGTGACTGGGACAAGACCTCAATTGGAAGTCATTGAGATTTTATTAGCTAAATTACCAAGTCTAGAGAAAATGCGAATTCAGAACCATTTGGGACAATCTGCTGAAGGATTTAAGCTCCTCAAAGAACTAACAAAATTTCAGCGTGCATCAAAAAAAGCACAAGTAATTTATGCGGACGTATAGAAAAAGCAAGTTTGTCATCTCATGTATATGTAATTTGTGTAGATTGTCTTTGAGGTGTACAGAAAATGATGGCATCTTGATTTACATGTTTTGACAGTAGAAACTACCTTAATGTTATTTTTTGTTTTGTGGTTTTTGGGAAATTTGGAAGGATACTTCAAGCTATTATTGTTTGTATGATAACCACCATGGATCTCCATGTTTTTTTCTTTTGAATCTTCCTTTTTCTTTTCGAACCTATGGGGAAAACACTTTCCCGTGATGAGAAAATATCTTGAGGATGCAGTTAGGGATGGCCACGGGTTACACAGGCGTCAAATTGGAAAAGCAAGTTTGTTGTCACGGGTATATTGAATTTGTAGAGATTATGACTTTTGGTTGTGATGTTCAGAAAAATGGCTTCTTGATCTACTTCTAATTCTTGCTTTTTCTATTTTGACCTTGTGGGGAAAACATTTTCTCATCTTAAGAGCAAGTTTATTGTCTCAGGTTTATGTTATTTGTATAGATTATGGCTTTAAGATGTTCAAAAAATAATAGCATCTTAATTTATATATTGAAAAGCAAGTTTATTTATCTACTATATGTTATATGTATAGATTATGGCTTTGAGATGTTTGGGAAATGATGACATCTTGATTTACATGTTTTGGTATTACGAACTACTTCAAACTATTTTTTGTATGATAACCACCACAGATCTCGTGAGAGAATTCATTAATATCTGCTAGCCTCCAAATACAAGTGTCCCTTCATAGTATCAGCAGCTTTCATTAATTTTTGTTTGATGATGTTTGATATTATACTGCACTCAAAGCATTACACAGAACCGGACGTGAGAGTCTCCTCATCCAACTCCTCGTGAAATAAAAGATAAAAGGATTTTAAAATGTCTAATTTGATATACATGTATTTATTTTATTGAGTAATATATTCAATCGGTCGATTCTTTGAAATTTCATCGAATTTAATCTATTAATAATTTGTATATATTGTTTGAATAAATAAGTAAACATTTTATTTTTCTATTTTATAAGTGATATTATTTCTACTTTTTATAACATTCTAATAAATTTTTTATTGCCCTAAAATCTAGCAATTCAAACCAAGAAAGTTTTCAACACAACTCACCTGCTATATACTACCTCTTATAGTAAGTATAAAACAATCCCAAATATTTGCTCCAACAAAGACTTATCTTCTCCCACATTGATTTGTGAGAAGGAATATCTTCACTTAATAAGTATATGCCTTACATGTTTGGCTGCGTGTGGGCTTATAACCCAGTTGGGACAAGTACGAATTTAAGGAGCCTAACGAACTTTCTCGGATAAATCCTTCACCATAATGTGCCAACCTTTAATAGCTTAGCCACAATATGGTAGATTTGTTATTATGTGTGGGAATATTTGTCTCATCCACAATCTCTTTTTTTTTTTTGATAAAGTGGCAAAAGCCGTGATCAACTATTCACAAATCTATGTGAATAGGAAACTAATTTTTTTATTTACAATTTTAATAGGTTTTGTATCTAACTAGTTTAGAATATGCCTCAATCAAAAGAAATTATATATTCCCGCAATTTGATATCTCTAATTTGAGTGGGAAAGTCTTTCGACTGAGCGAAAATATTAGCAGGAAATCGTCTATGCATGATCTGGCAATTTTGACTCCCAATCAAGTTTGAGAAGAAAATATAAATTTTCAGCATAACGTGACTAGTTGGTACCAACACCTTAGACAACTTGCAACTTTTTCTCGTAAACAAGAAACAATATTAGCAGCTGAATTCTCATTTTTAAACTTAAATTAGTATCATAGCTTCCAAAAAACGAAAAAAAAATGATTCTTGCTGTTTTTTTTTTTGGTCGAAGAAACAATAATTATATTGCTAAAAGATCAAAGGGTACATCATCTCACTCCAGTGAGCAGAGAGTCAAATAACAAAAGATTATATAATTGTATTGAAACATTGAAAACCCAATTAAGGGACAAATTGTCTTTAAGTTTACATTTAGCAACTTAATCAATCGCTCTGTTAGCAGTTCTTCTAACACATCCTAATCCAATGGACTGGTTAACTACAATAATCTTTTTGATATCCTCCTATACAAGACTTGTTTTCCAAACTGCAAGTTTAGGATAATCGATTACCTTAAGAAAAATTTATGCATCACTTTCAATCATAACGCTAATGAATGAAGCCTGGGAAGCAAAATAGCAAGCGTTTCTGATGGCCACGGCTTCGGCTTCAAAAACTGAATGATGGTAGAGAGAAACTGTTTGTCCGTGGATCAAGTTTTCATGCCAATCTCTGCAAAAGAATGCACAGGCTGCAACTTTTTTAACTATACAAAAAGCTGCATCGACACTGATTTTATTATTGTTAGGGTTGATTGCGAGAAATCTCGAAGCCTATTAGTCGGTATTACATCACACGATTATCATTGTTAACCTATCTCATAAATTTATAACGTTTTCAATGGGGAATTTTTGAACTCGTGTTCCTTCATAGATTTTCAATCTGCTGATGGGCTATGCCTCGGTTGAACCAACATCTTTTGTCATCATTCTTTACTTAGAGGGGTTGGCCTTTATTCAATCTTTATTTAAATTATTTTATAATATAAAATTAGACTATTGGAAGAGTAGCAATTTTAACAGACATCAGAAGGTAAAACAAAATATATAATAGTAAGTATTTTGATTAATATGGACATTTCAAGCCAAAATCATACTAAGCAAAGTGAAATGAAGATTTTGGCGACCATTTTGTTACCTTGATGGTAATAAATTCATATTAAGCTTTGTTAAAGTGGATGAATTATTGGCCTAAACTTAAGGACTAAGGTATCAAGAACAGGTGATAATATCAATCAAAACATGACCCCACTAAATTTCCTTTTGAGCTTTTGGACTAAACTTTGCCAAAAAAAAAAAAAGTACTCAGTAGGCAAACAAATATGCATATTTTATTAAAAATAATAATTAATTATTGATAGAAACTCATCATACTAACAATAAAAAATAACAGAAGAAATACAATAATTTGATATATAATATCATTTATAACTTATATATCATAACACATTCTTTTACTTTTTTAGTAAAAAGAAGCTTTACACATCATGTCTTTCACAGTGAACATCATAATTTCGTGTCACTTTTTTCCTTCTTGGCCAGCGTCGCCTCACTCTCTTCAACTTCAAACAGAATTAAAGCTTCAACAATCAACAGCTAATGTAAGTCAATGTCTGAATCAAGAAAGACTTTTGCTCATTTTGTAAGTTCTGCAATAGTTTGAATAAAAAACAAAATATATATATATATATATATATATATATATATATATATATATATATATTATTACAGATAGCAACACTCGTGTCACGTTGGTTTTGTACGAAATGAGTATTTAGTTTATAATAACTTCGGTTTTCTATAGTTTTCTAATTGTCAATTTACAGTTTTCTAGTAGTGTCAATTTAGAACACGAGCTTAAGTATTTTAAGTTAGTTGATTAGGCCCCATGTTGTTGGCAGGTTGGTAGTTGGATTTGGGTTATTGCTTCAGTTTGTTCCTCAAAGGATCACTTCTCTGTGTCAGCATGTTTTTGAATATGGTGGGGGTAGAGGGGTTTGGTAACAGCAGGCAAGGGAGATAGGTGAAGAGGAGATGGTGGCAGGGTAACTTTGTACTTGCACGTTCATGTGTCATGATTGCTATTTGATCGGCGCTCTGTCTTTTCAGAAGAAGGAAAATATATTTATATATATATATATATATATGTAGATGGCAATGGATTCGGGGGTAAAGGCATCCCAGTATTATAACTTAGGGAACTCAAAGACTCGTTTTAGATCAAAAGTGTCATCACCATCTTCTTACCTCTCCTACTTTTTTGAATGTTAATTAAAACAATAGAAATTGACTTTCCCAAAACCGTGGCTAACTAATTCATTGCAGCTAAAAGAAGGAATTCACATCAAGGGATGGCAAGGATAAGTGATCTTCCTGAAAATGTTATAGAAACCATCCTGATGTGTTTGCCAACACGAGATGCTGTGAGGACAAGTATTTTATCAAGGAAATGGAGGCATCGCTGGGCAAAATTTCCACAACTGATACTTGATGGAACGCTGTGGAATCAATCGACTACAAAACATTCAGCTAGAACCACGGTTTCAATGATTTTAAGTCAGCTTCTGTTGCTTCACGAAGGACCGATCAAGAAGTTTACCCTCTCCATTCCTGGATTGGAAAGCTGCCCTGAAATTGATTACCTGATCTTCTTCCTCATAAGGAATGGAATTGAGGATCTTACCCTTCAGATGTCGACATCTGAGTGCTACAGATTGCCATTAGCGCTCTTCACATGCCAACAGCTGAGGCAATTGAATCTTATATCTTGTTTGATTGAGTCTACACCTGCCTTCAAAGGTTTTAGTAGGCTGATTACGCTGAATCTATGGAGTGTGACTATTAGTGCCAAAGTGCTGGGAAGTTTAATCTCCAGTTGCCCACTACTTGAGAAATTGTTTCTGCTATCTATTCCCTATTGTAATAATGATGAGATTGAGATTGATGCTCCCAATCTGAAAACTTTGTTCGTCATGGACACTGCAAAATGCAAGTTAGTCGAGTTATTTCATGGTATGCCTGTTCTTGAGAAGCTGTACTTAGTCAATATTTCTCACAAGGTGTAGATGTCAGAATCCACAATCACGGATTGCGGGCCACCAGCAACCTACAGAGACAGAAAGCAATCGAACGATGTAAGTCTTGGGTCACTGGTGTGGTGCCAGCCGAAGACACTCCGACGCTCAAGTTTGTAGTCTATCGGAAGGGAAGATCAAACGAGGATTATAAGGAGGGATAATCGGAGACTACCGTAGTTGCGACGTTGATATAGGGAGAGTAGGTAGTGATTACGTAAAAGGGAGAGGTAGGGTATTGCTGTGTGTGGCTGATACTCGATGCCCTCTCCTTGTGTAAGCGTGGCCTACTTATACGTGTGGTCAGGCCAAGAGTCATGAACTCTTGGGACTTGCACTCTGAGTAGACTACCTGATCACTTATCGCGTAGGATAGAGGTAGTCTCTATCCCAAATTCTTCGTCGATCATCTGTTTCTCGTAGGCTAGACGAACGCGATAGGTCGAGAGTCGCTTATCCTTTGGGACTTGCAACTCGAGTAGACTACTTCGAGGAAGTCACTACTTACCCCGTAAGATAAGCCTTTATCTGAATTGGTTGATCGTTGTTCGCTGCAGTAGCCTAGTCCCTTAAGGTATCTTTCTCGATCGCTTATTCGTTAATACCTGTCAGGGTCATGGGTTGTGCCTAAGTCCGTCATTAATTACCCATGTGAGGTAACCCGATGTCCGGGCTTAGCACAGAGTTAGTGGCCTCCGCATGGGCTCTGTCGTTAGTAGGCTGCAACCTAAGGTGCTATACACAGGCCTTGGCCCAAGCATTAATGTCGTCTGGGGCTAAGCGATCCATCGTGGTTGGACCGAGAGTCCAAGCCCATTTTTTGCATTAACAGTTTGTCCTCCACTCCCAAAGTCGAAGAGTCTTCGGGTTAGGGAGTCTTTGCTCATCGGCAGCTCAATTCCGACTCAAACTTTCTATGGAAAGGCATTTCGTACGGGTTACATCTTGTTCGAGCGTAGCCAACAAATTATGTTTGCTTGGGAAGTGCCTACGTGTTTCAATTGGAGTTCACGGCTTGCAACTTACACTTGCTCATTCAGTTCGCAGCCTACCGTTTTTTTCCACAATGCCGCAGCCTACCATTTTATTTTACAATGCCATAGCCTACCGTTTCGTTTTACAATGCCGCAGCCTACCGTTTCGTTTTACAATGCCGCAGCCTACCATTTCGTTTCACAATACCGCAGCCTACCATTTCGTACTACTGAATTTTTCTCTTTTTTTTTTGTTTTGTTGAAAATCGTGGGGCCCGTGCATATTTATTGCTATGGCCCAACAGGACAACCGCGCAGGTGCTTTTCAAAAAGCTTGGCGATTGTGGTTTAGTGTGCCACTGCACTTTTTCGTTGGTCAAATACTACTGCACTTGGAATTGAATTCATATAGGACTTTTGGCAACATGTATGGTTTAATAATATAATATGATAATATGATATATCATATCATTGTTGACTAGATTTGTATAGAAACTGCTACATAATAACATACACTTATAATATATTATATTATATGATGCCAATAAAACTTGCTGACCTTTTCTTTTCTCTTTGCACGTAGAATTCTTCACCATTTTTTTTTGGACGTAGGCCCCTCTATTTCCTTCAAACTCCTTTTTATATGCCATCGTGGGACCCATGCAATTTCAAATTTCCAACTCTCACGCATCAATCAGCTTTTTGCCAATTACTCACGTGGGCCTTCAATTCCTATTTTTATATAATAATCATGTAGAATTTTGAATTTAATCAGGAATACTAACTCCGCGAATAAGTAATGGGAGCTGACACATCGATCAAATCCCATTCAATGTTATGGTCAGGACGTCAACTGGCTTGTTCCTCATCTTGCTTTTGAAAAACTGTACCGTTGCTTTTTTTGTTTTGTTTTTGAACCTGCGCAGTAGGTGTACCACGCTGACCCTAGTTGTGGGTGCGTGGGGCCTAGCTGGGGTCAGCCCTTGGGGCTGTCAGCGAGGGAACAAGGTCTGTCCCTTCGCGTCAGCTCCAGCGCCAATCGAGGGACGCCACGCGTCCCTCGGTATTACAAGGGGACAGTACCGCACTGTCCCCTGCGGTGATGGGGCTACCCCTCTGGCGACACGTGTCGCGTGGGGGTACTTGGTGCTCAGTCCGTACGTTCTTTTCCCTTCCTTTTTTTTCTGCAAATGCAACTCATCTCTTCTTCGTTGTTCTGCTTGCTTCTTTTACTTGACTTTCGCTATTCGTTCAAATGGCAGCAACTCCATTAGCTCTTTGCAGACGCTTAATTTGAAGGCTGCGAATCAATACTTTGCCAGCTCGCTCTCTTGTCATCGTTTTTAGGAGGTAAGTAGACACTCAACACCCCTCTGTTTCCTTTATTTTTGTTTTCTTTGTTCCCCTCCTTACTTCAGTGTTTTTGATCTTCAAATGGTGAAAGTTGGATAGGGGATTTGCCAGATCAGTTTCTTTCTCAAAATTTTGCCTTTTGTAGTAAGTTCTTCTTCTTTTTTCGCTACTTCCAGTTTGCAAGTTTCGACAAATGCTTCAAGCCTTAATGTCAGCCCTAATGTGATGCCTCCACTCTTTAGTAAAACGCTAGAAGTACGTAAATGCTTCCACGACATTTCCCATTTTCCTTGCAAAATAGAGAATGCCTAAACTTTCAATGGTGGTCTTTGATGTATGTGTGCGTGAGAGGAAATCCACAAGCATAACCATGTTCTTTTTTTTATTATTCCTATGGCACATTGTACGCAGGCGTATACACATATGCTTTAACGGACGCGCACATGTATATTTACGCTTTTTTTTTTTTTTTTTGCACCTTCTCAGTAGGCTGTGTCTTTTGAACTCTATTGATAGGCGATACCTCAGAGATTCATAGTAGGTTGCGACCCTGGACCTTAATGGTAGGCAACACCTTTGCGACTCACGGTAGGCTCCAACCTTGGACCTTAGATTAGGCAACACCTTTGCGACTCACAGTAGGCTGCAACCTTTGTCATTAATGGGAAGTGATACCTTAGAGGCTCAAGGTAGGCTTCAACTTTGGACCTTAGATTAGGTAACTCCTTAGTAATCTTCGGTAGGCTGCAACCTCGAGCCTTAATGATAGGCGTCACCCTCAACTAAACAAAGTAGGCTGCCCATTAAGGTCCACTTTTCGCCGCCAAGGCCGGGTCAACCTTCTCGTGCTACAATGACCGTAAGTTTGCCATTGGTCATTAGCGTCTCTTGTCGTCTGCCACTATCGTTGTACTGAAGCGGTCACTTGTTCTTCGTAGGTAGGTATGTCGTCACAAGGGGAAGCGAGGTCGGCCGTAGATGATTCCCTGTTTAGGAATGAGGGAGAGTTAGCCGAACTTCAGGAAGAAGAGTCATCCTGTAGCTCCGATGAAGTGACTGTTGCGGATAGCTGGTCATACGAGGGTCAAAAGAACTTAGAAGAGCTAGTGAGTATAGTGCATGTGGTAGGATCTGCCCCTCCGAACTCATCGTCAATCGACCTTGGAGAATTAGTTGGTCTCCCGAGGAACATATTGTCGGTGAGCCCCCGCTCGCACCTTAAGCCAATTGACATTGCTCGAATCAGAGTCTCCTACAGTATTCCCGAGAGGTGTAACGTTCGATTACCAGAGCGCTACGAGAGGGCAGACTGGGACTCTCCCGGTTGGGTGTGTATGTATGAACGTGCCTTCCAGATTAGCCTCCGTCTTCCTTTACCCTCACTAGCTCGTCAACTATTGCGGCGTTACGAGATCGCCCCGGGTCAGCTAATGCCGAGCGTTTGGCTTGTGCTTCTCGGGTGTGAGGTCCTGGGAGAATGCGTAGGCGTTCCGTTTAGGTTAGCCGAGTTGTTATACTGGTATTATTTAAAAGAGGATGAACCCGGTCGATACCACTTCGCGCCCAAGCCAAGGAAGGTCCCCTTGGTGATCCTTCCTCCTAATAACCGCTACTGGAAAGACAAATATTTCTTCATTTCCAGTGAAGTGGTGCTCGAGGGAGAACCGTATATCCCTCGCATCTGGAGTTTTAAACTTGTTGTTTTCTCAGACTAACACACTTTTTATTGAGGACTAACACTTCCCTTCCACTTGCGCAGGTAGAATTGGCATCAATTACTCCACAGAGGGTCCGTACACAAGGGATCAAATTAAGGCAATCTTAGCGCTGCCAGAGAAAGACCACCTGCACTCTGTTGTTCTTTCAGAAACCAAGTTGCGATCGTCTGTGATTTGGAAGCAAGTCCCTTACTCTCTCGAAGGTAGGCCATTTCATTCTTTAGCTAATTTTCCCACGATACTAGCTAACCGGAGAGCATTTGAAGGATTAGGTTACAACTCATCTGACCTTCCAACCTTACGTGATCCGCTTGTTCGAGAATACGCAGACAATATCATGTCGGGTAAGTACCAAGCTGCCAACAGTGAGCAAGCGATGCAACGGCGCCTTCAAAAGCGAAAAAAGGTGTATGCAGGGGACTCCGAACCGGTTGTGCCCCCCACTGTTTTGGCTATTCCCGTGGTTCAATCTAGCCAGGTCGAGTCTAGCCGGGTGTCACGGAAGCAGCATGCTACTGAGTCGTCCCCTCCGACAGATCACCTCACGGTTGAGTTCCCTCCTGAGGCGTCATCTATCTCTAATACGAGTTCAGTACTAGCTCTGGTGTCGAAGCTGCTTCTCGCCGATGACGCGACCCTTCTGAGGAGGATGACGATGTCTGCTTCTGTTGAGTGGGGCGTGACCCACGCTTTTCAGGTATTGTGGATTTTGCATATTCTGTAATCATCTCTGCTTTTATCGGCTCTAATTTTTGCATGGCCTATTTTTTGTTACAGGCGCTCGAGGCCATCCTTTACAAAAGTGGGGAAGTAGCGGGTCTCCAAAAGAAGCTTGAGAGTGTCGGGGCCTCAAATGCAGTGCTTACAAAATCACTAGCCACGACCAAAGAGGCAGTTAAGAAAGCAGAGGACCGCGTGGGTACCCTTGAGCAGGAAGTGCTCGAGAAAGACCGCAAACTAGCAGAGGCTACTTTGGAGTTGAAGTTCAAGGAAGAAGCATGGAGTGCCGAGAAGAAAGGATTAGAGTCTCAAATGGAGGACATTGTTAATAACACATCCCTAGCAACAGAGGTTAAACTGATGAAAGAGTTCAGGGATGGGAAGGCTAGCGACTGGGATTACAATGGCATCATCAAGCGTTATGAGGAATTTTGTTATGCCTTGAAGGCCGGTCCCCCGGGTGAGCCTAGTGGCTCAGCTGAGGTGGAGGCTGTTACTAGAGATGTGCCCCTGGGGCACCTTCCCGGTTAGTTTGCTGAACCGTCGTTAGAGTGTCTTGCAGCGCACATGCATCATTCTTTTGTCTAAATTCTAGCTTGGTATGTATAGGCATTGCGCCGCTAACACTTTTTTGTATATGTAATGCGTGTATGACACTCTAGTTATGTACTTTTGGTGCGATAGGCGCCAACGACCAGGGACTACACGCTCTGCGTACATGGTGCTCTCGTTTTCTTTTGCTATGCTGTTGGCGCGACGTCACTTTGCTTTTAAGGTTTTTTGTGTTTCTTTTTATAAATGCCTTCGTGTATGCTCCTACCGTTTCAAAAATTATGCAAACTTTTCCTTCATAGGTTTACTCCGCTTGGGACTTTAAATCGGTATACAGGTCACTTGGACCTTACCGTAGGTGGTTGCGCCACTTAGGCGTCTTAACAGGTAGATGGGTCACTTGGACCCTACCTTAGTAGGTTGTGCCACTTAGGCGTCTTAGCTGGTAGGTGGGTCACTTGGTCCCTACCATAGTAGGTTGCGCCCTTTAGGCGTCTTGTCTGGTCACATAGGACCATAGGCTGGTCTCCATAGGACCTAACACGGTCATGTAAGACCATAGGTTAGTCATGAGAGGCTACTACTGTGAAGCATGCGTTGTTATCGCATCAATTGCGTACGGGTATACCCGGTCAGTTTGCCCCTAGGTAGGGTCCCTATGTTTAAGTTGATGATAAGATGAATGAATTAAACTAAGAAAAGTGCTTCA
Source organism: Ehretia macrophylla (assembly GCA_037974665.1). Lineage (NCBI taxonomy): Eukaryota > Viridiplantae > Streptophyta > Magnoliopsida > Boraginales > Ehretiaceae > Ehretia > Ehretia macrophylla. The sequence goes on from CM075774.1 coordinate 42,077,118, forward strand.
TTCATTGAAACTACTGCGTTGACTCGCGCATGGGCGTGCCACTAACTGCACTGGCATTAACGAAAGACCCCCACGAAGGGGTAGTTAACTAGAAACTGTCAATCCCATAGGGGGAAACTATTCAACTCTATCAACCCCTAGTGGGCGAGCTAACAATATGCCTAAAAGTGGTACTTCTTGAGGTGGACGGCATTCCAACTGTTCCCAATGTCTTTGCCTTCCGCGGACCGAAGCTTGTAGGCTCCATGACCGATTACCTTCGTGATGAGGTAGGGCCTGTCCCAAGTAGGTCCTAGCTTCCCGACGTTGACCTCCTTGGTATTCTGGAATACCCTCCTCAGGACCCAATCTCCTACTCTGAATGTCCTGACTCGAATATTCTTATTGAAGTGTCGCGCAACCTTCTGGTGGTAGGTTGCAATTCGAACAAGAGCTCGTTCTCTTCTCTCGTGAACAGTGTCAAGAAAATGACTAAGTTCCTGATTGTTCTGTTCCTCGGACGCTTGCACAACCCGGAGGGTTGGAAGCCCAACTTCCGCGGGAATAACTGCCTCTGCGCCGTAAACCAAGGAGAAAGGTGTTTCTCCCGTCGAAGACCTTGCCGTAGTCCGATAGGACCATAACACTCCTGGGAGCTCCTCAGCCTATCTTCCTTTAGAACTCTCTAATCTCTTTTGAGAATTGAGATGATTGTCTTGTTGGATGATTCAGCTTGACCGTTGGCTTGTGGGTAACGCGGAGTGGAGAAGGTTAACTGGGTCTTCCATTCTTTGCAAAAGTCTCGGAAGTCGCGACTAATAAATTAGGAGCCATTGTTTGTGACAATTTTCTTTGGTACCCTAAACCTACATATAATGTTCCTCCACACAAAATTCTTTACCTCTCTGTCCCGGACTTGGTGGTAGGCCTCAGCCTCGATCCATTTGGTGAAATAGTCAGTCACAGCGAGCATGTAGATGTGTTGTCCCGGCACGGTTGGTAGTTTACCCACAATGTCCATAGCCCACTTCATAAATGGCCACGGGGTAGAAATCGTGGCAAGTGGTTCAGGCGGTTGATGAGAAACTTGCGCAAACCTCTGGCAATTGTCGCACCTTTTCACATACTCTATAGCGTCGGCACGCATAGTAGGCTAGTAGTACCCTGCTGTGAGTGCCCTATTGGTGAGGCTGTGTGCTCCGGAATGGTTGTCGCACTGTCCTTCATGTAGTTCGGCCAAGACATAATCAAACTTCTCCTTGTTGATACAACGAAGGTAGGGCTCGAAGTAAGACCTCTTGTAGAGTTTTTCCTCGATGAGACAGAACCTGGCAGCTTTGGCTTTGAGCTTTCGCGCCTCATTACGATCCTCAGGTAGGATGTCATCTCGGATATACTGAATGATAGGAGTCATCCAAGATGGGGTATCGCTGATACATGTTACCACTTCCGACTTTTCTTTCCAAACGGCAGGCCATTGAAGGTAGACGACAGGTACCACCTTAGGAGCTACCACTTGGGTGGATGCCCCTAGGGCCGCTAGAGCATCAGCGTGGCCATTATCTTCTCTACTCAACTGCTTTATCTCGAACTCCTCGAAAGCTGCCTGTAGCTCTTTGGCAAGTGTCAAGTAGGCTGCCATCTTGTTGCATCTTGCCTAGTAGGTTCCTAGGATCTGGTTGACTACTAACTGTGAATCACTGTTGACAGTTATCCTCTTGACGTTCATCTCCTTGGCCAAAGTGAGTCCCGCAATCTGGGCTTCGTACTCTGCTTCATTGTTGGTGGCTTTGAAACCACACTTGATCGATTGCTCAATGACGTCCCCCTCGGGAGACTATAACACTAACCCGAGGCCGATACCCTTGGCTTTACTTGCCCCATCCACGCTCAACATCCACCTCCCTTGTTCCGATGTGACACTAAGGCACAACAACTCTTTCTCGGCTAATAAGTGGATGTCGGGTGTGAAGTCTGCACAAAGTCCACCACGGCTTGTGATTTGATTGTTGTCCGAGGCTGGTAGGAGATTTCATACTCGCTGAGCTCGATTGCCCACTTCGACAGTCATCCAGAAAGTTCCGGTTTGTGTAGTACAGACTTAAGGGAGAAGGTTGTCAACACTGTTATTGGATGGCATTGGAAGTATGGCCTTAGCTTGCATGCTGCATTGACAAGGCCCAATGCTAGCTTCTCTAGTTGACTATACCTAGTCTCGGCATCGAGCAGGGCTCGGCTTGTGTAGTAGACTGGGTGTTGTTTCCTTCTTTCATCTTGCACCAGGACAGCGCTTACAGCAGTCTCTGAGACAGCCAAGTAGATTAGAGGGGTTTCACCATCTTTCGGCTTAGAGAGCAGTGGCGGGCTGATAAGGTGTGCCTTAAGTTGTTGTAGCGCCTCTTCACAGGCAGGTGTCCAAATAAAGTCTTTATTCTTCCTGAGGGTATCGAAGAAGGCGTGGTGCTTCTCAGAGGACCGTGAAATAAACCTGGTTAGAGCTGCTAGCCTCCCAGTGAGCTTCTGTACTTCTTTGACATTAGTCGGAGACGAAATGTTAAGAATGGACCTTATCTGATCGGGGTGGGCCTCGATCCCGCGTTGGGTGACTATGTATCCCAAGAACTTTCCAAAGGTGACCCCGAAGGAACATTTCGTGGGGTTCAGCTTCATGTTGTATTTCTTCAAAATTTCAAACGTCTGGTGTAAGTGACTGAGGTGGTCTTCCGCTTTAAGAGATTTCACCAACATGTCGTCGATGTAAACCTCCATGGTTTGTCCCAGTAAATCGGCAAACATCTTATTGACCAAACGTTGGTAGGTTGCACCAGCGTTCTTCAAGCAAAAGGGCATGACTTTGTAACAGTATATCCCTCGTTCTGTGATGAACACTGTCTTCTCTTGATCCTCTGGATGCATGAGTATTTGGTTGTAGCCGAAAAAAGCATCCATGAAAGTGAGGAGCTCATGCCCTGCCGTTGCATCCACTATTGTGTCTATGTGCGGGAGAGGAAATGAGTCTTTTGGGCATGCCCCGTTCAGGTCTGTAAAGTCGATACAAACTCTCCACTTACCGTTCTTCTTCCTTACAACCACCACATTTGCCAACCAGTCAGGGTAGAGGACCTCGCGAACGGACCCAGTGTCAATCAGCTTCTGCACCTCTTCATTGATGATACGATTCCTCTCTGCTGCGAATTTCCTCCGTTTCTGTTTCACAGGAGGGTCGCTGGGTCAACTTGTAGTTTGTGAACCATGACTGCCGGGTCAATTTCGGTCATGTCCGCGTGAGACCAAGCAAAGCAGTCGTAGTGATGGCTGAGGAAATCCACTAACTAGTCACGCAGTCTCGGCTTTAACTTTGAGCCAATCTGAACGATATGATCTGGACGGTCGGGGTGGATTTGTATTTCCTTGAGCTCTTCCATGGTAAGCTGGTCAGGGTAACCTTGTGTTGTAGTTTGTTCCACCTGATACAGTACGTCATGGCCAGCCCTCCTTAAGGCAGAGCGATAGCATTCACGAGAGTCTCTTTGCTGTCCTCTTATTTCTCCCGTTCCCCAACTAGTCGAGAACTTGACTACCTGGTGGTAGGTTGACGGAATAGCTTTCATCTCATGGATCCATGGACGCCATAGTATGATATTGTAGGGTGATGGACAATCTATCACTAAGAATTGAGTATTGTGGTTAACGCCCTCGGCATAGGTTAGGAGGACAATCTCTCCAATGGTGCTTTTGTGTTCACCGCTGAACCCGATTAGGGTGGTTGAACGACGAGTGACATAGGCATCATCTATCCCCATTCCCCTAAGGGCATCTAGCATGAGGACGTTGGCTGAGCTGCCGTTGTCGACTAGTATCCGTTTGACGTGGTAGTTGGCCACTCTTAATGTTATCACCAGGGCGTCATGGTGTGGATCATCTAAGTAGGCTGCTTCATTATTAGAGAACGTGATCATCTGTTTAGGCCCGAATTCCCTGGGTGGCCGAGGCCTTAAGCCAAAACCGACTGCCTGTCGAACGTGTCTTCTCGCCGCCGAGTGGCTGATGCCACTGACCTCCGATCTGCCAGTGATATAATTCATTGTTCGTTCAAGGGGCGGCGGCTCAGGTACGGCGACCTCTCGAGCCTTTTGTTTTCCCCCTCGCTGGGCTAGGGTTTGCTTCCCTCTGTCGGTCAAGAACTGGGTGAGGTGGCCTTTCTTTAGCAACTCTGTGACTTCTTTTTTTTAGCCCAATGCACTCCTCAGTTGTGTGCCCGTGGTCGTCATGGAAGTCGCACCACTTAGTTTTATCTCTCCTGTCAGCGGGGGACCTCATCTTCTCCGGCCACTTGATGGCGTTGCCCATTCTCTTCAAAGTATGAACAAGCTCGGTCGGAGCTATACTGAGGTTATAGTCTGGCATTCTCCGTATGTCTGGGCTGCTGTCTCGCCTCTGGTCAAGTGGACTCCTGTCGTCGCGTGACCGTTTACTTCTTCGTTCTTTTGCAAGGTAAGGCTCACGTCTTTTATTCCGCAGATCAGACGTTAAAGAGAGCCTGCGATCACCTCTATCACGACGCGATGGTGAAGGGCGATAGTTCGACTCATCTTCCTCCCACTTAATCTGAGCCCAAGCCTTCGCCAGAACATCCTCCATGGTCTTGCACGGGTACTTGGTTAATTCTTTATATAGGTCAGACTCGGGGATCAGGCCCTTGCGAAAGGCTGAGATAGCCGTGGCCATGTTACATTGGGGGATGGCTACTTTCTCCTTGTTGAACCTCCCCACAAAGTCGCGCAGGAGCTCACCTCGCCTTTGTACAATCAAGTAGAGGTCATCAAACTGTTTCTCTAACTTCCTGCTACTCGCGAATTGCTCCACGAACATGTCTGTTAGTTGGGCAAAGCAAGTAATACAATTGTTTGGTAGGTTAGTATACCATTGTAAGGCAGGTCCTACCAAACTAGAGCCGAAGCCCTTGCACATACATGCTTCCCTAGAATCTTGCGGGACGGCCACGATGAACATCCTCTGCTTGTATTGCATTATGTGATCATCAGGGTCAGTAATCCCATCATAAGGCCTCATGTTTGGAAAGCTGAATTTGGTCGGCATCTCCACCATTGCAATGGTGTTAACAAACGGGGAGTTGGCAAAGCTATTTACCGCGCTCCTCTTAATGGGGGCAGGCACCCCAGGAATCCTCTGGATGAGGGACTTAATCTCCTGGAATCGTCGAAGGATATCACGGCTAGGTCCTCCCTCGTCTGCCGGCTGCGTTAGAGGTCGTTCAGTAGTGACAGTGGTTTGGAGATAGACTCTACTACCGGGCGTCTGTTGGGGTATGGATCCAAGGGATTGCGTGGGTGCTACCATCTCACCATGGGCGATTGCTTTCCCGCGATTCAAAGGGGCAGTGGTCGCTGTGAGGGTCTTGACCCTTTCCTCTAGCTCAATATTCTCCTGGCGAAAGACGGTGTTTTCCACCTCGAGCTCCTTAAGTTTGTCCTTGCATGCTTCCATCTCGGTCATCAAGGCCTCCATCTATGCCTAGACATCGTTTTGAATGCTATTTTCAGTCATGGCTTTTGTCGAAAGTAAGAATGATCGAGAGTTCGTGGCCTTCTGTTCTAGTAACTAAGTTGCTAGGGGCCCACGGTGGGCGCCAAATTGTAGATGTCAGAATCCATAATCACGTATTGCGGGCCACCAGCAACCTACAGAGACAGAAAGCAATCGAACAACGTGAGTCTTGGGACACCGGTGTGGTGCCGGCCAAAGACACTCCGACGCTCAAGTTAGTAGTCTATCGGAAGGGAATATCAAACGAGGATTATAAGGAAGGATAATCGGAGACTACCGTAGTTGCGGCGTTGATATAGGGAGAGTATGTAGTGATTACATAAAGGGGAGAAGTAGGGTATTGCTGTGTGTGGCTGATACTCGATGCCCTCTCCTTGTGTAAGCGTGGCCTACTTATAGGTGTGGTCAGGCCAAGAGTCACAGACTCTTGGGACTTGCACTCTGAGTAGACTACCTGATCGCTTATCGCGTAGGATAGAGGTAGTCTCTATCCCAAATCCTTCGTCGATTATCTGTTTCTCGTAGGCTAGACGAACGCGATAGGTCAAGAGTCGCTTATCCTTTAGGACTTGCAACTCGAGTAGACTACTTCGAGGAAGTCACTACTTACCCCAAAAGATAAGCCTTTATCTGAATTGGTTGATCGTTGTTTGCTACAGTAGCCTAGTCCCTTAAGGTATCTTTCTCGATCGCTTATTCGTTAATACCTGTCAGGGTCATGGGTTGTGCCTAAGTCCGTCATTAATTACCCATGTGAGGTAACCCGATGTCCGGGCTTAGCACATAGTTAGTGGCCTCTGCATGGGCTCTGTCGTTAGTAGGCTGCAACCTAAGGTACTATACACGGGCCTTGGCCCAAGCATTAATGTCGTCTGGGGCTAAGCGATCCATCGTGATTGGACCGAGAGTCCAAGCCCATTTTTTGCATTAACACAAGGTAATTGTTGCATCCCCTAATTTATCACAACTTCTAAACGCTTAAGCTATTAGGACGATTATTGTATTAAATTATTGTCTTCAAGACATACCCTCATGTGCCAGCTAAATTAAGCATCACATGTGAACATATTTATTTTTTAGACGGATTGCGACAAGACTAGAACCCAGGACTTCTTTTAATAGGACTTTAATGTACCTTCTTAATTTATTATCTCATATAAACGTTTAAACTGTGACATGAGTTATTATATTAAATTATTGTCTTCAACAACATACTGACAATAATTCTTGAATTTGTTTGGTGAACTGTGATTTGTTTACTTTCTTTTTACACATGTTTCTTTTAGTACTTTTCTGCAGGTGAAGTTCCATCAAGGCTTCCGACTACTTTAGTCTACCTTAAAGATCTTTACCTCATTAAAACATTGTCAAATGAATTGGATGAGCTGTCATTTATCCTTTGTTTGATCAGAAGCTCCCCTGTCTTGAAGCATATTTTTATTGAGGTGAGTAAGGTGGATGTTTCTCTCCCATATTGTATACCATATCTTAATTTTCGTATTAATGCGGTTTAATCGTCTTTTCCTAGTTTTCGACTGATAATGTTTCCTCAACAAATGTCGTTCTGGAATTCTTGAAAGAGCAAGACTACTCAGATGTAATGCTGAATGAACTCAAGGAAGTGGAACTGAAAAATGTTACTGGGACAAGACCTCAATTGGAAGTCATTGAGATTTTATTAGCTAAATCACCAAGTCTAGGGAAAGTGAAAATTCATAACCATTTGGGACAATCTGCTGAAGGATTTAAGCTCCTCAAAGAACTAATAAAATTTCAGCGAGCATCAAAAAAAGCACAAGTAATTTATGCGAACGTATAGAAAAAGCAAGTTTGTCGTCTCATGTATATGTAATTTGCGTAGATTGTCTTTGAGGTGTACAGAAAATGATGGCATCTTGATTTACATGTTTTGATAGTAGAAACTACCTTAATGTTATTTTTTGTTTTGTGGTTTTTGGGAAATTTGGAAGGATACTTCAAGCTAGTGTTTGTATGATAACCACCATGGATCTCCATGTTTTTTTCTTTTGAATCTTCCTTTTTCTTTTTCGAGCCTATAGGGAAAACACTTTCCCGTGATGAGAAAATATCTTGAGGATGTAGTTAGGGATGGCAACGGGTTACGTAGGTGTCAAATTGGAAAAGCAAGTTTGTTGTCACGAGTATATTGAATTTGTAGAGATTATGACTTTTGGATATGATGTTCAGAAAAATGGCATCTTGATTTGTATGTTTTGCCATTACGAATTACACGGATGCTTGTTTTTCTTTTTTAGTTTTTGGGAATTTGATGGAATACTTAAAGCTATTTCTTTGTATGCTAACCACCAGTTCTCGAAATAATTCTACTTCTAATTCTTGCTTTTTCTATTTTGACCTTGTGGGGAAAACACTTTCTCATCTTAAGAGCAAGTTTATTGTCTCAGGTTTATGTTATTTGTATAGATTATGGCTTTCAGATGTTCAAAAAATGATAGCATCTTAATTTATGTGTTGTGCAAAGTGTGGTTAGGGATGGTAACTGGTAAGATACTCGTCAAAATAGAAGAGCGAGTTTATTTCTCTACTATATGTTATACGTATAGATTATGGCTTTGAGATGTTTGGGAAATAATGGCATCTTGATTTACATGTTTTGGCATTACGAACTACTTCAAACTATTTTTTGGCATGTTATTTAATTTTGAGATTAATAATTCATGTTTATTATTGATTCTACTGAATGGGTTTTGATTTAAAGAGTACATTCAATAATTCACACAATGCATTTTTTCTTTGTTGTTTGTATAATATGATGAATATTTAGAATTTTACCCCCACAGACTTGTGATTTTTTACTTGCACGTGCACGTCTCATGACCGAACTGTTGATGAAAATGGATTTGGGGATTACTGGCATCCAATTATGAGAACTTCGGTGACTCAAAAGACACATTTTAGCAAAAACGTCATAAATCAACAATGTCGCAAACCTCATTTGATGCAACGAAAGGTGACATCAATCGTGATTGCAAGCCAAGAATCAAGGCAATAGATAAGATTAAAAGTGTCTCATCATCTTCTTTAATTACTAGTATAAAATGCACTTGCCATTGTCAATTCTTTCTTGTGAAGACGCTCACAGACATATGAAAAGCATAGGGGTAAGCAATATGCTCTTTTGGGTTTTGTTCTCTTGTATATATTTCTTTTTAGTTTGTTCACATAATAATCTGAATATGTATAATGTGACTATTAGTGCCAAAATGCTTGGAAGTTTGATCTCCAGTTGCCAAGTACTTGAGCAATTGCTTATGCAATTCACTACCTATTATAAAGATCATGAGATTGAGATTGATGCTCCTAATCTGAAAACTTTCAGCTTCGCAGGCAATGGAATATCAGTTATCTTAAAAAAAGTCCCTCTTCTTGCTTCGGTTAAAATCATATCAGATGAGTATATAGGCGAAAAGTATTTCAGCCAAAGAGGAAACTGCAACTTTGTCGAGTTCTTACATGGTATGCCAGTTCTTAAGAAGCTGTACTTATAGTATCATTCTGACAAGGTACTTGTCACATCTCCTAATTTACCACTTCGTCTAAACGCTTAAACTCTTACAAAAGAATTATTTTATTGAATACTAAAACGCATTTAAAACTTTAAACTGTGACTGGAGTTATTATATTAATTAAATTATTGTCTTCAACAACATTATGTCTATCATTCTTGAATTTGTTAGGCGAATTAACTATGAATTTGTTTCCTTTCTCTTTACACATCTTTCTTTTTAGTACTTGGCTGCAGGTGAAGTGCCAACAAGGTTTCAGACTACTTTAGTCTACCTTAAAGATCTTGACCTCTATAATACAATGTTGAAACAATTGGACGAGCTGTCATTTATCCTTTGCTTAATCAGAAGCTCCCCAAACTTTAAAAGCATATTAAGATTAAGGTGATTTGCATATTTTTACATAACGAACTACATGGATGCTTTTCTTCTTGTTCTTTTTCTGTGAAATTAGAAGGATCATACAAGCTATTTTTTTGTATGATAATCACAATGTATCTCAGAGTAATTCTACTTTCGCTTCTTCCTTTTTTATTCCCAGATCCTCTAGAAAAAATATTTTCTCATGATAAAACAATATCTTGCAAAATGTAGTTAGGGATAACAACAAATCGAAACCTATCAAAGTGGAAGATCAAGTTTATCGTCTCGGGTTTATGTTATTTGTATAGACTATGGCTTTGAGATGTTCAAAATATAATGGGTGTCTATTATCCCACATTGATATGTGAGAACGAACATCTCTACTTAATAAATATATTCCTTAAAGTGTTTGGTTGCCGAGCTCACTTGCGTGGGCTTATAATCCAGTTGGGGGCATTAAGGTATTAGAACATTGTACCAAACCAGATGGTAAGGTAAGGCTTTGACAGCTTAAAAATATGAACCCAAAACAAAAAAAACAAAAAAAGAAAAAAAAAACAAACATTAAGCTTGGTTGGCTTTACAGAGCAACCATTTGTCTCGGTCGGCGGCTCAAGTGCAATTACCAGATGGGCTTACCTTAATTGAACCAACACCTTTTGTCATTTTTTTTTTTTGAAAAAGGAGTATTTTATACACTATTAACTAAAACATATTGAGTTAATATTACTTTACTTATAATGTATGTACAATATAATATTCTACTTATGATGTTTTATTTCATATCACTTAACCTCCTTCTATAATTTAGTTAACATAAATGTTTCTTGTAGTCGGTAAAAGATATACAAATATACAAAAAATATCTCTTCTTTTTATTGATAATCCAATGGTATTAATAAATACAAAATAAATATGAGGTGCAAAATGTTATACTTTATATATCGAAAGGGTAAATCATTATTAATATTTGAGTAATCAATTATGTCCCAATGTTTATTTTATACTACTCAACCCTTCCGTGCTTTTGCTAACAAAAGATATCCGGTAGCCATTATAAAACATACAAATGTGTATATATATATATAATATATATTAACCTAATAATACAACAGGGGCTAAGTGATGCAAAATAAATGAGAGAAAAAAATTATTACATTGTAAATACATATAGGAATTAAAATAATATTAACCTAAAAAAGAATATAAATACTAGGGAAAAGTGTTATACTGTGTAATATTTTGCTTGAAATTTTATTCCTTATTTGAAGTTTTAAAATTTATTTTAAAAAAATATTGAATATAATCAAGAAATAAATTTATACGTTAGTATAATGTTAATGACTACGAGGGATATTAATTTTAGTTAACTAAATCACATAAGGATTTTCAATAATATAAACACTCCATCTCCCATAATTTGGATAATTTCAATCACCAAAATCACTTAGCTCTCATTGATAAAGTACGCTAAATCCCCTATATAACATGATCCATCATTGTTTACTGTGGTGGCATATATATGGTCCAATGGTATGTTGTCAATATTTGTACTCTACATAACTTGAGAAATATATATGAAGAGTTTTAAGGCAAGAGGTTTGACCCCTTGAGAAGCTCTTGAGCTATTAGAATTTTATCCATCCTATAGAGGCGTATTGGGTCTTTCCACCTTGCTATCTTCAAATTTTAATTGCATTTAGCCTACCATTTTGGGATTCAAAGAGCATATTTGGATACTAGTTGTGATTTTAATAAGTGATCAACAAACGAATTAACAACGTCTAAAAATTAGGTGCACCCAAAGTTTTTAAAAATGATAATTTTTCTTTACATATCTCTCAAAGCTCATGCTTCTGAAATACAAAGGGACGAAATCAATTTTTTTCTTTTTTTTTTTACTAAAAATAAGCAGTTGTATTAACAACAAAAATATATACATACCTTTAGTTTGTCACTACCAATAACTATGTTCATTAATATTCTAGCCTCTACAAATCGCTTGGTATAAGAGAATATTTGACTTTTTTAACAGTGTAGAATTTAGTTCTAACATAAAAGCAAATATTTACAAACGGGCTAAAATTTGTCTTTGCATGTAGCTATTAATTTTGGCCCATGTTGTATCTCTGTGATACTTCTTTACAACAATAAGAATTAAAGGTGAATACTATTTTTTAAAGAATTGTATTGATAAATAATAAAGTAAAAGGTAATACTCCACCAAAATTTGTCTTTGCATGTAGCTATAACTTTTGGGCAATGTTGTATCCATGTGATACGTCTTTACAGCAACAATAATTTAAGATAATTATTTTCTAAAGAATTGTATTGACAAATAATGAAGTAGAAAGTGATAGTCTACTTTGTTAAATATACTATTATTTTGAGAATAACCTAAGATAGACAAAATGCTATGGGTTGACTATTTTAGATTTTCTTTATCCTAAGTCATTTAGTCTCCAAAAATACTAGTATTTATAAAGGAAATCAAAATTGTTAATACTAGACAAGTCAATATTAGAGTATAAAATTCATATAATACTTATGCCACAGTACTTTTAATGAAACAAAATCTAAGCACTAAAATTTCTCCAAATTCACGGTTAGTTTTTTTTCATTAATTTTCCAGAAAAAGAAGAAAAGTTCATCTGCATATACGCAAGTATATACTTTTCTCATATATTTTCTTTTTTCAAATCCGTTTACAAACCAAATTAAACATTTTGTAAATCTTTCACTCCATTAGGAAGGGGGAAGGAAATAGAGGATGGAGGAATTTTCATAGTTTCCCCCTGAAATTAGAAGAAAAATTAAGGAAATGACGTGATGGTTAGTGAATAGACAAAAAGTACTGTAAAATTTTAATATGAAAAGTAATTTTAATAAATTTTCATCGGAAGTTATCTTTTCCCTCTATAATTGAGAGAAGGAACCATGAAATCAATTTTTTTGGTAAATAAGCAAGTGACTTTATTTAATTCTAAATGTTTGTACAAAGAAGAGCAAGGCTCCAAAAACTAGCAAAGGATCTCTAAATCAAGATCTCATGCGTTACATATGTATCTGTTGTAATTACAAAAATTGAATTTGAATTTTCTACTTTTTACTTGACAATGGACAAATGATTTGATAGAGGCAAAAATCTGCTCTTCCGTTTGGGCCGTCTTGGCAAATAAGCATTGATTTCTCTTGGTCCAGATACTATAATTTACAGTACCAAGAACAATATTGAATAGGAAGAACTGGAGTGACTTAACTTGTGTAGCATTGCGAAACCAAAAGGAGATCAAGTTTGAGGAAAATAAGTTGGAGTTCAACTTTGTGGCTTTAAGACATTTGCTCCAGATTCTTTTCACGAAACTGCACTCGAAGAATAAATGGTCTCGACATTTTGTTGAAACACAACAGAATAGGCAATTGGATGGTTCACTGAATCCCCAGGCAGAGATTCTTTGACAAGTGTTGTTGAGTGTGAAATTCCCGAGCCGAGCAGTTTGTGATGTTTCCCAATCCGAGCTGAGGACCTGCACAGAAAAAGGAAAGAAACAGAGGGGGTGATTTCCCACGTCCCTCCTCGGGCGTGAAAATTAGTATCTTAGCTCAGATCTGTATGAGCTGGCAAATTTTGTATGTAGTAAAAAAGACCAATACAAATTACCTTTGTTCACTTTTCTTATATTATTTATAGTAGTGTGGTTGCCTTTTTGGGGTGGTTCCCATTTTGTCCTTACATGCCATCTTTATGACAAGTGTCTCGCTATATGGGTTGTTTTATCATTTATGGGCTTTGGGCCAAACAAGATGCTTGGGCTATTTTTATCCATATCATTTGTCCCCCAGACCCTTCGAGGTCGAGGATTGTCCTCGGGGGGTCTGTTAGAACTCTTTCCTTTGGTTTGGCGCTTTATCTTCCTCATGACGCTTTGATAACAGCGCCTCTGACCAGGTGCAATGATTTCGTGACGATTTAGACGAAAGGCCACAATGATTCATGCTCCAAGATTCGCGTCGTTCCTCCCTTATAAATATAGGTGTCCGGCGTCACTTTCACAATTTTTTTGCCTCCTTCTTTCCGTAATTTCTCACTCTCTTACTATTTCATTTAGCTTTAGCACGACTCGGATCGATCTCACCTTCCGTCTCCTTTTCTCGCTCGGGTCTTCCCTAAAACCATTAGGTACGTACTTTCTTATCCACCCTCTTCTTTTTTATCCTTTACTTTTGGTTATGGCTAGGTCGGGTAGTAGTGAGGATTCCCAAAATAAGTCTGTTCGGTCATACGGAGGAGATGCCGATGCCTCATCTAGTTCCGAATCTAAGGCCATGTCGGTTACTAACTCCCCTAATGAGGCCGAGGACCAGGAAATTCCTCAACACGTCGACGATATAGAAGCTGAACGCTGTGCCCCCCAGGACCAAATTGAATTAGCTAGTTTCACTGATGTAGATGAATATCATGGCTCAGGCAAGTTTCCCTTAGCCTATCTCAGGGGCTTAGAACTCCCTACCAAGCCTATAGTATGCCATTTTTCACTCCCTAGGACTAGCTCTTCTCATGCTGTTGAGGGATTAGTCGCCATTGTAGGTGAGTCCTCGGTTGCTACAGTAGTTACCCATGGGGTCGGTAAAAAATTATTCACCTGCCACGACCGCCCTTGCCTTACTACACCCGAGATAGCGAACGAGAGGATGCTAGGTTGGTCTATTCCCCAAGATCATAAGGTTAGAATTTCTTCCGTAGACGAACCTGCATATCTTCCTCCAGAGAATGAGACATGCATATATGACGTGGCCTTTGAGTTTTTCAAGTTTCCTATTCCTCCATATATTGCCGATATATTTAACCATTTTGAAATTAGTCTCGGCCAAATTTCTCTAAACGGTTGGGCCATAATGGTTGCCTTTTATGTTTTTGTTCAATTTAAAGGCCTTACCCCAACCGGGACTTTATTCTGTCGGTTCTTTACCCTCAAACCTAATCCCTAGAGCAAGGGCTGGTACTATGCCTAGGCTCGGTCTAGATGTCGCATCTTTAAGAATTGAAAATCTTCCCATAAAGGTTGGCACAATAAATATTATTTCATGACGGGTCCTCGCCCCTGGCACGTCCTTACTGCTTGGGACATAATTGAGGACGGAAAGAATGATGTCCCCGAGCTGATCGGATCCGAGAAAGTCGCCTTCATGGCTTTTCACGGCGACCGAGACCTAGATGCCTCAGAATTTATCACTTGGGAGAAGATTTAGGGATTGGGTTTATATGGTCGTCCTTATCCGTTTTCAACCGATCCCCATCCGTGCCTTTTCACGATCGAGGCTTCTTCTTCAAAAAAGAGGAGAGGGAAGAGAAGAGGTAGTAGTAGGTATGATCTTTTAGGGATTTTCCCTGTTATTCGACTCTTTATGGTTTTGCTTTTATTTTGCTAACTTTTAGCTCGACCTTTTGCAGACATGGATCCCATGAGCATTCTTAGGGCTGTAGCTGAAAAGTCGAAGAGTAAGTCTTCGATGACCGAGGATTCTTCCTCAAGCCAAATCGTGTTTCCCCTCCCTCCCAAGGATCTTCAACAGAAGGAGTCCGGTGATGCATCTTCTTCCTCGATCCCGAATGAGCAACAGACTTCCATCCTAAGCAAAAAAAGGAAAACCCCTTCGTCGGGCGAAGACTCGATGCCTGTTCGGGGCCAACCTCAGTCGGCCACCGTCGTGATCGATGCCGACACTTCTCCATCCCGTGTCTCCAAGGGTTCTAAGGCCTCGGCCTCAGCCATTCTTGCCAAGAACCTGAAGACTGGCAAGGTTACGGGGAAAGCCCATCCACCTCCCGAATGAGTAATTATTCAAGACAAAGACAACAAAAGTCGGGAGGTGGCCGTGAACAAGCTTACTTCCCTAGTTATGCTTGAGGACTTTCTTCGGGTGGCTTCCTCGATATGTTTCTTGATCTTTTCTTTTAACCTTTTCGTCGTTTGGTTTCGAGAGACAAAGTCTAATAGAGAATTTTCCTTCTCATGCTTCTAGCATCCAATCCAAAATGGGTGTCCTTGGGAGAATGTACTTCGAGCTAAATAGGAGGTAGGATCACCAGTGCTCCAAGCTCGAGGACATGAATAGGGATGCTCTGAAGAATGTTGAGGATGCCATGAAGAAGTCGGCTTTTGAGAAGCAGAGAGCTGACAAGGCCGAGGTGGAGCTCAAGGAGGCCATTGAGGCCTAAAAAAAGTTAGAGGCCGACCTGCAGGTGGTCCAACGGAAGCTTGAGGTCTCTGAGAAGTCTCTGATTGAGAATGTCAATGCTCGGACAAAAGCGGTGGAGGGCCTCAAGCAAGAAAAGACAACCAAGAAGAAGGCAGAAGATAGGCTAAAAGAGTTTATCAAGAAGGTAGGCCCTTGGGGAGAAAAGGCCATTGAAGCCTTCAAAGTCTTCCCCGACTGTGCGAAGTTCGTAGGGGAGTCCTCCACAAATGTCTTCAATACTGCTTTGGCAATCAGGACCTTCTTAGGGTCTGTCGATGCCAAGAGAAAGGCTCAGTTGTTGCTTCCTCAGGCCGACCTGAGGATCTCATTTCTGCCCAACCAAAAGAGATCGAGGAGCTGGACTTACTTTCGGAGGACGCTTATTCTTTCCCAACTGCCGACCCGACAATAGAGGCCCAGGATTGAACGAACAAGCCCGCAGAGGACCCCGAGGCTCTTTCAAATCAGTAGCCTTAGGCCTTAGGAATTTTTATTATGTTTTTGTAATGATCCAAGGCCCTTGAATCCCAACCCACTTTGTAAAGCAACAAATTTTCTTTTTAATGAAAATTTTTCAAACTCCAACTCGAATACTACTGTTCTTGTTGTTATTTTGTTTGTTCATGTATGTGATTGCCCAAGGTGGTACTTAGAATAGTTTTCAATCGTCAAACTTATGAATCACTAATTTTCCTCGGCTTGAACAAGTTTAATTTATTAGTTGTTTGAGGTTTTCTTACCTTTTCTGTTATCGGACTCAAGTACTTGCTTTAATTCGACTGAGCCGACACTTAGTGGAATGTTTGTTGGAAATGAGAGTTGTTTTCCTACCTTCCTCTTTTTCTCTCTTTTTTCTATTATATATCTAGAGAGCCTTCGTCGGCATTTATGACTTCTCGGTGGGTACTTCAACCATTCGCCCATTTGTGGCACTCTCGTCGGTATTTATTGACCTATTCGTCGGCTTATTTTGGCCTTTCTGCCCATCGATGGGTCTTTCATCGATCTAAATTGATCTATTCGTCGGCTCTTTTTGGCCTTTCTACCCATTGATGGATCTTTCCTCGGTCTAAATTGACCTATACGTCGGCTCTTTTTGGCCTTTCTACCCATTGATGGATCTTTCGTCGGTCTAAATTGACCTATTCGTCAACTCTTTTTGGCCTTTTTGCCCATTGATGGGTCTTTGTTTGCTTGCAAGGAAAAGATAAAATTCTCCAAAATGAATACACATGGTGCCGAGGAAAAAAAGATTCTCATTGATGTTGTGGTGCTATTACATAAAGTATTTTTTCAGATGCTCAGCATTCCAAGCATTTTTCAGTTCTCTTCCCTTGACGTCTTCTAGATGATAGGTTCCCGGCCAGACCTCCTTTATTCTTTTGTATGGCTCTTCCCATGTTGGTCCGAGTTTCCCTTCCTTTGTTGGCAGGAAAATCGATCTTCTGAGAACTAAGTCTCCTATCTTGATTTGTTTGCCTTTGACTTGCTTGTCAAAGACCTTCTCCATAGCCCTTTTTCCTACCAAGGTACGGATTAGAGCCTTTGTTCTCAACTCCTCAGCTAAATCTAACTCTTCTCGGATGGTTGGGCCATTTATTTCTTCTTGGTGCATCTCGACTCGGCTGCTAGGGAAGCCGATCTCGACAGGAAGAACCGCCTCCATCCTGAAAGTCAGGCAAAATGGTGTTTCTCCTGTCACCGTGCTCGGTGTAGTTCGGTACGACCATAGGATCTCAGGGAGTTTGTCCACCCATTATCCTCGCACCTTGTCCAATTTGGTCTTTAGCCCCTGCAAAATAGTTCTATTAGTAACTTCAACTTTACTGTTACACTGGGGATGTGCTACAGAGGAAAATCTCAAGTTGATCTCGAGCTCGGCACAATGTTCTCGAAAATACTTGCTGTCAAACTACCGGTCATGATCGGTCACTATTACCCGGGGCACCCCGAACCGACAAATTGCAGATTTCCACACGAAGTTCCACGCAGACTTCTCACTTATTGAGAACACAGACTCAGCCTCGACCTACTTTGTAAAATAATCTACCATCACGAAGGCATGTCTCATTTGTCCTCTTCCGGTTGACATGGGCCCTATTAAGTCCAATCCCCACTGACTAAATGGCCAAGGACTAACCATCACAGTCAATGGATTGACCGGCTTTCTCTGAACTCGAGCAAACCTCTGGCAAAGGTCACACCGCTTTACTAGCTCTTTAGCGTCTCTCTCCATGGTCGGCCAGAAGTATCCTGTTCTAAGGGCCTTTCTTGCCAACGCCTTCCCCCCGTACAAACCCCCTCGTGGATTTCTCTTAGCACATAATCCCCTTCCTCAGGCCCTACGCACTTCAATAAAGGCCAGGTGAATGATCTTTTATATAGTTGTCCCCCGATCATTAAAAACCTCGCAGATTGCTTCTCAATTTGTCGGGCTTCTTGCTCATCTTCAGAGAGCTCCCCACTTTCTAGGTAGGCCCGAATGTAGACCGTCCAATCGGGCCTTTTTTCTATCTGCGCGATCTCTTTTCCTTTTAGCCGTACGCTGGGCTCCATAATCTGCTCAATCTGTATAGTGGACGGCCGAACTGTACCGAGCGCCAACCTTGACAAGGCGTCAGCTTTATCATTTTATGTCCTCAGAATTTGCTGAATGGTGAACTTTTTTAGTCCCGATATCAGCATATTTACCTTGTTGAGATATGCTATCATCATTGCATCTTTTGCTTCAAACTCCCTAGTCACTTGGTTTGCCACGAACTGAGAATCTGTAAAAGCATCTATGGACTTTGCCCCAAGCATGATTGCTGTTTTGATCCCTGAAACTAGTGCCTCATACTTTGCCTCGTTATTAGATACTGGGAATGCCAATTTTAATAAGTACTGATATTCATTCTGTGAGGGATTGAGTATTACAACTCTCGTCCCACTTCCTTGCTTGCCCAAGGCTCCGTCTACTTGGATATGCCAGGTAGCCGAGTCATCTTCCTCTATTTTCCCCATATATTCTATTAAGAAGTCCACCACCGCCTGGGCCTTTATAGCCATCCTCGGTTGATAACTGATATCAAACTGTCCGAGTTCCACTCCCATTTCATCAGCCTCTTCGATACTTCAGGACGATGTAACACAGTCTTTAATGGGACGTTGATCATTACCTTAATCGGGTGTACATCGAAATAAGGTTTTAATTTTCGTGAAGCCGTGACCAGAGCCAAGGCCATCTTCTCAATCGCCGGGTACCGAGGCTCGGCTCCCCTTAACATCCTGCTGACATAATATACTGGCTTCTGATCTCTCCCTTCTTCATGGATTAAAGCCGCCGCTACTATTGTCTCCGAACATGCCAGGTACAATATAAGCTTCTCCCCATTCTCGGGTCGAGATAGCAGTGGTGGTGATGCTAGGTACGTTTATACTTCTTCAAAGGCCGTCACACATTCCTCTGTTCATTCGAATCCCTTGGGCCCTCTCAGGGTTTTAAAGAACGGAGCACACTTGTCCGCAAACCTTGACATGAATCGACTTAACGCTACTATTTTCCCAGCCAAAATCTGGAAGTCTTTGACACACTTCAGTGGGTCCAAGTCTAGGATTGCTTGGATTTTACTCGGGTTTGTTTCAATTCCCTGAGTCGTTACCATGAAGCCGAGGAATTTTCATGCCTTTACTCCAAAGGCATATTTACTGAATTGAGTCTGATCCCGAACTTCCTCATTGTGCTTAATGTTTCTCCTAGATCTCTGATGTGATCCTCGACCTTCTTACTTTTGACTAACATATCGTCAACATATATTTCCATATTCCTTCCAATTTGATCCTTAAACACTTTGTTCATCATTCTTTGATAGGTTGCCCCCGCATTTTTCAAACTGAACGACATAACCTCATAATAGTACAGTCATTTATCAGTTATGAATGCAATTTTTTCCTTGTCCTCGGGCGCCATCATAATCTGATTGTACCCTTTAAAGGTATCCATGAAGGTCAACAATTCACATCCAGAGGTGGCATCCACCATCTGGTCAATCCTCGGCAACGGATAACAGTCCTTTGGGCATGCTTTGTTGAGATCAGTGAAATCGATGCACATTCTCCATTTTCTCGACGCCTTTTCCATAAGCACTACATTCGATAGCCATGTCGGATAGAGTATTTCCTTAATATGATCGGCATCCAACAATATTTCCACCTCCTCGGCTATAATTCTCTATTTTGCAATACTAAATTTTTTTCTTTTTTGTTGCACAAACCAGTAAGTGCGGTCAACGTTCAGGTGATGAGTTATTACGCTCGGGTTTATTCCTGCCATGTTAGTGTTATCCCAAGCAAATATATCTTCATTATTCAAAATGAAATCAATTATATCTTTCCTTTGGGGCTCTGTCACCTCACTCCCCACATTGACTTTCTTGATCTGTCCTAACAGCTGTATAGTCTCCAATTCCCCGGCTGGGGTCCCTCTCTTTGCATCTTGCTTTTCATTTGGCAAATCGGGGCCCCACTCCTCTTGATACCTCGGTTTCAGCGAAGCTGCGTAACATTCTCGGGCTCTCATCTGATCTCCTCGAATTTCGACTACTTCTCCAGGGGTCGGCAGTTTTAACACCTGGTAGTAAGTAGACGGGACTGCTCTGAAATTGTTCAAGGTCACCTGGCCCAAGATGGCATTATAGGTAGAGCTGCAATCAACTATGATGAAGTTTGTCATCACCGTAACCTTATGATCATCATACCCCAAAGTCAATGGTAGCTTGATGTATCCCTCTGTTTCATATCCCGTGCCAGTGAACCCGGCCAGTGAACTCCTCAACGGCATCAAGTCCCTCTTATCCAGGCCCATCCTAAAAAATGTGCTCAGAAACAAAACATCCGCAGAGCTCCCTGTGTCAATCATCACTTTTCTGACTTCATAATTTGAGATTATCACACTTATCACTAGAGGATCATCATGGGGGAGGATGAGCCCCCTCAGACCTCATTTGTGAAAGTTAACCATTCTCCTCTCCTTAGGACCTTCCACGTCAATTCCTCCCCGGTTTCCCGAACATACGTCTTTCTTGCAGCTGAGGATTCCCCTCCTGCCACCAAACTGCCAGTAATGGTTTCGATCATGCCATCAAAACCTCTCCTCAGTCTCCCTCTCTACTCCCAAGGGCTCCTCTATCTTTCCCTCTGTAACTGGCCCCCCTTGCTCGGTCCTTCTCTGGACATATCTCCCTAGATAACCCGACCGAATGAGCGTCTCTATCTCATCTTTCAACTAATAACATTCATTGGTGTTATGACCATGGTCATCATGGAACCGACAATACTTTTTCTTACTCCTTTTATCTACGGGAGTGAAGATCTTCTGTGACTTCTTTAGTTCATAGTGGGTTTTTAATCTCCATTAATATTTCTCCTCGGGACATATTTAAAGGCGTGTACTTAGCATACCGAGGCTGGTATGGTCGGCCCGGTGCAGGTCTATTTCTCGCTTCTGACCTACCTCGACCAGAATCCTTTGGTTTGCCTTTGTTCACCTCCTCTTTGTTCACCGTTCCCCGGATTTTATCTTCTTCCTTTTGTGCCTTGAAAATCTCCTCAGCATGTATGTAACCCTCTGCTCGATTAATCAATTCTCCTATGGACAGGGGCTTTTGTAACACCCCAAACCAACACCCCCAGGCCTGCAGGATACCCCTTGGGACTTGGGCCCAAGTGAGCACCGAGGCCATGGCGAGTGGGCTCGGAAGCGCACTATGCAAGTATTGTCCGCTTTGGAGCACATACTCCTCACGGTTTTGTCCCTTCCCAGGTGGAACCCTACACTAGAAAATGCGCCTACACGAATATATGAGACATCTCTATATATTCAGTTGGCCCAGCTCCAAGCCTTTCGATGTGGGATGGGGTCACCACATCCGCCTCCCCTTAAGGAGGCCCAGCGCCCTCGCGGGCCACTGGCCCAAAGGAAAGTCAGCTCTGATACCAATTTTGTAACGCCCCGAACCAATACCCCCATGCCTGCAGGATACCCTCTGGGACTTGGGCCCAAGCGAGCACCGAGGCCATGGCGAGTGGGCCCGGAAGCGCACTATGCAAGTATTATCCGCTTTGGAGCCCATACTCCTCACGATTTTGTCCCTTCCCAGGTAGAACCCCATATTAGAAAAGGCGCCTGCACGAATATACGAGACATCTCTATATATTCAGTTGGCCTAGCTCCAAGCCTTCCGATGTGGGATGGGGTCACCACAGCTTTTGTATAGCCAACACGGCTTGGAACGGGCAAGATCTAAGCCCCTTGGTATAAGCTGCTAGGGCTATTGATGTTTTGAGGTTGGGGATCTTGAGGCTTTCTTTATTGAAGCGCTGAGTATACGATCTTAGCGATTCCTCACTCTGTTGCCTGACCGAGAACATGATCGTTGTGTGTATGGTCGGCCTCTTACTACTTGCAAACCTATCAACAAATGCCTCGGCCAACTGCCGAAAGTTTTGTATCGACCCATCCACCAATTCTCTATACCACTGACCCGCGGCCCCCGTCAAGTACGTTGGGAACGCCTTACACTTCACTGCATCTGAGAAATCGAACAACACCATGCTCCGACTGAAAGTCATGAGAAAATCCTTAGGATCTCCCTCTCCGTCATACGACGCTACGTTTGGTAGTTTAGTCCTATCTGGAAGTAACTCTCCTCAGATCTCCGGGGCCAATGGGCTCGCGTCCAACCCAGCTATGGCCCGAGATACGTTTTCCATAGTCCGTGTTGGTTCATAGACGATAATTGCAGGTCTTTTCCCCCTAGCCACCTCAGGACGACTAACAAGACCTGAGGATCCCCTGTCATCCTCTGCCTGATCTTGAAACCTTACCTGCTCGGTCCTTTCCTGTGCCACATGGGGCTGGCCGTTGTGTTGGGTGGTCGGGCCTTGGGTCATTGGGATAGCTGTTTGGCGTGGTGTTTGGTTGTTGGTTAATCTGGTCATTGCCTCTCTCATTTCCATTATCATGAGGTACATCGTGTTCATGTCTGGTATCGGTGGGTTTCAGGAGGTTTGAAGGGGTATTCGCTGATCGACCTGCAGTTGGGTGAGATTCGGAATGTTGCTCGAGGTGAGGTTAGCCTGAGCGGTGTTATTTGTTGTGTTTGGAGGTGGCACTATTAGGTTTGGCGGTCGGGCACTCGGTTCTACATTCCCCGATGGCTGCAGATCGATCACCGGGTTGTTGTGGCTTCTTGTACTAAGCATCGTGGATCTCAATGGGTTTGGATGTGTCTTTTCACAGACGGCGCCAATTGTTGAGTGTGAAATTCCCGAGCCGAGCAGTTTGTGTTGTTTCCCAATCCGAGCTGAGGACCTACACAGAAAAGGAAAGAAACAGTGGGGATGATTTCTCGCGTCCCTCATCGGGTGTGAAAATTAGTATCTTAGCTCGGATCTGTATGAGTTGACAAATTTTGTATGTAGTAAAAAAGACCAATAAAAAGTATATTTGTTCACTTTCCTTATGCTATTTATAGTAGAGTGGTTGCCTTTTTGGGGTGGTTCCCCTTTTGTCCTTACATGCTATCTTTATGACAAGTGTCTCGCTATATGGGCTGTTTTATCATTTATGGGCTTTGGGCCGAACAAGATTCTTGGGCTATTTTTATCCATATCAAGTGTAAAGATGATCGAGATTAATAAGCCAAAGGCTTGGAACTAAGCCTTTGTACCAGACCATTTTCCACCAATCAACTTTGTTGTTTCTTGAGCGGACGGCCTCATAAGCTGAGTGAAGGGAGTAACCCTTGGAAGGGTTCAGAGCCCAAACCGTGCAATCCTCCATCGAAACAAAAGGAGTAAGAGTACCCAAGCCATTAACAATAACATCAAAGACTCTATGATCAGGCCAATTCCATCTCCTATCATAAATGAAATCATAGACTTTACTATTATCTACCTCAATACCATGTTGGCGAAGGAAGTTGACGCCGAAGTAGTCTTTGAGGATACCGAAAGGATGCCAAGGTTTAGTCCAAAAGAATGTGTTTGCCCCATTACCAATTTTCTTGAAGAATAAATGGTGAGCAATTTGTCTAGTCTTCAAGATTTTCCTCCAGGCCCAAGGGGCATCTCTAGGTACCAAGTTCAAATTTAAGTCATCTCATCACAAATATTACCTTACTCTTAACTGACTTGAAGCATACGTCTAGGTGAAACCACTGTATCACAAAATTTATAACCATATGATGAATTTAACGTGTTCTTATCATGAGTAGCTCGTCATTCCGAGAAAGAGAGAAAAAACAAAGAAACTTACTCTCCATTCCTCTCCCTCAAAATCCAAACATATTGTTAGGGTTAGATGGGTAAAAGACCCAAAAATATGTGTACACCAGCCCAGCTAGTGGCTCAACTGCATTATTGAACATCTCTCCGCTCATCTCGATACTCAACTGCATTACTTAACATCTCCACTCATCTCGATACTTATCATTTATATGCGCTGGTCAAGAAGAAGAAGAATGAGAATGAGAAAAGTCCTTTAATGCAAGTAACAGAAGCCTAAAGCGTTTAGAACGAGGTCATTTATGCCTTTTTATTTCTTGAAATTATTGTACAATAATATAAAATTAGACTATTGGAAGAGTCGCAATTTTAACAGACATCAAAAGGTAAAACAAAATATATAATGGTAAGTATTTTGATTAATATGGACATTTCGAGCTAAAATCATACTAACCAAAGTGAAATGAAGATTTTGGCGACCATTTTGTTACCTTGATGGTAATAAGTTCATATTAGCCTTTGTTAAAGTAAATGAATTATTGGCCTAAACTCAAGGACTGAGGTATCAAGAACAGGTGATAATATCAGTCAAAACATGACCCCACCAAATTTCCTTTTGAGCTTTTGGACTGAACTTTGCCAAAAACAAAAAAAACAAAAGTAAGGCAAACAAAAGCTAGCCAAAGTTGGTGCAATGCATTCTACTACCTTTCACAAAAATTGAATTTTCTTTTTTTTCAATCAACGTTTACAACTTACTGTAATACAAAGCATCTTGATTGTAGCTTTGGCATGTAAGGCCAACATCAACAAATTTTAATTATTTTATCCTTTCAATCCAAAATTTTATTATTATGGGAGCCTCTATGGTATTCACTAATCATAAAATTTTCAAATTGTTGTCCAGAATTCTTAAACCAAATATGTATACTTTATGAAAAATAATAATTAATTATCGATAGAAACTCATCGTACAAAAGTATTGGAAAATAATTATTAAAAGACAATAAAAAATAACGAAAGAAATACAATAATTTGATAATATCATTTATAACTTATCGTCATAACACATCCTTTTACTTTTTTTTTTTTTTATAGTAAAAAGAAGCTTTACACATCACGTCTTTCACAGTGAATATCATAATTTCATGTCACTTTTTTCCTTCTTGGCCAGCGTCGCCTCTCACTCTCTTCAACTTCAAACAGACTTCAAGCTTCAACAATCAACACCTAAGGTAAGTCAATGTCTGAATCAAGAAAGACTTTTGCTCATTTTGTAAGTTCTGCAATAGTTTGAATTAAAAAAAAAAAAAAGATGATTACAGATAACAACACTCGTCTCACGTTGGTTTTGTATGCGTTGAGTATTTAGTTTATAATGATTTTGATTTTCTACAATTTTCTAGTAGTGTCAATTTAGAACACAAGTTTAAGCATTTTAGGTTAGTTGATTAGGCACAATGTTGTTGGCAGGTTCGTAGTTGGATTTGGGTCATTGCTTCAGTTTGTTTCCTCAAAGGATCGCTTCTCTGTGTCAGTATGTTCATGTGTCATGACCAAGCCGTTAAAATATAGATGGCAAGGGATTCGGGGGGTAAAGGCATCCCAGTATTATAACTTAGGGAACTCAAAGACTCGTTTTAGATCAAAAGTGTCATCACCATCTTCTTACCTCTCCTACTTTTTGAATGTTAATTAAAACAATAGAAATTGACTTTCCCAAAACTGTGGCTAACTAAATCATTGCAGCTAAAAGAAGGAATTCACATCAAGGGATGGCGAGGATAAGTGATCTTCCTGAAAATGTTATAGAAACCATCCTCATGTGTTTGCCAACACGAGATGCTGTGAGGACAAGTATTTTATCAAGGAAATGGAGGCATCGCTGGGCAAAACTTCCACAACTGATACTTGATGGAACGCTGTGGAATAAATCGACTACAAAACATTCAGCTAGAACCACGGTTTCAATGATTTTAAGTCAGCTTCTGTTGCTTCACGAAGGACCGATCAAGAAGTTTACCCTCTCCATTCCTGGATTGGAAAGCTGCCCTGAAATTGATTACCTGATCTTCTTCCTCATAAGGAATGGTATTGAGGATCTTACCCTTCAGATGTCGACATCTGAGTGCTACAGATTGCCATTAGCGCTCTTCACATGCCAACAGCTGAGGCAATTGAATCTTATATCTTGTTTGATTGAGTCTACACCTGCCTTCAGAGGATTCAGTAGGCTGATTACGCTGAATCTATGGAGTGTGACTATTAGTGCCAAAGTGCTGGGAAGTTTAATCTCCAGTTGCCCACTACTTGAGAAATTGTTTCTGCTATCTATTCCCTATTGTAATAATGATGAGTTTGAGATTGATGCTCCTAATCTGAAAACTTTGTTCGTCATGGACACTGCAAAATGCAACTTAGTCGAGTTATTTCATGGTCTGCCTGTTCTTGAGAAGCTGTACTTAGTCAATAATTCTCGCAAGGTAATTGTTGCATCCCCTAATTTATCACAACTTCTGAACGCTTAAGCTATTAGGACGATTATTGTATTAAATTATTGTCTTCAAGACATACCCTCATGTGCCAGCAAAATTAAGCATCACATGTGAACATATTATTTTTTAGACGGATTGCGACGAGACTGAACCCAGGACTTCTTTTAATTGGACTTTTATGTACCTTCTTAATTTACCATCTCATATAAGCATTTAAACTGTGACATGAGTTATTATATTAAATTATTGCATTCAACAACATACTGACAATAATTATTGAATTTGTTTGGTGAACTGTGATTTGTTTACTTTCTCTTTACACATGTTTCTTTTAGTACTTTGCTGCAGGTGAAGTGCCAACAAGGCTTCCGACTACTTTAGTCTACCTTAAAAATCTTTACCTCATCAAAACATTGTCAAATGAATTGGACGAGCTGTCATTTATCCTTTGTTTGATCAGAAGCTCCCCTATCTTGAAGCATATTGTTATTGAGGTGAGTAAGGTGGATGTTTCTCTCCCATATTGTATGCCATATCTTAATTTTCGTATTAATCCGGTTTAATCGTCTTTTTCTAGTTTTCGACTGATAATGTTTCCTCAACAAATGCCATTCTGGAATTCTTGAAAGAGCAAGACTACTCAGATGTAATGCTGAATGAACTCAAGGAAGTGGAACTGAAAAATGTTACTGGGACAAGACCTCAATTGGAAGTCATTGAGATTTTATTAGCTAAATCACCAAATCTAGGGAAAGTGCAAATTCAGAACCATTTGGGACAATCTGCTGAAGGATTTAAGCTCCTCAAAGAACTAACAAAATTTCAGCGTGCATCAAAAAAAGCACAAGTAATTTATGCGGACGTTTAGAAAATGCAAGTTTGTCGTCTCATGTATATGTAATTTTTGTAGATTGTCTTTGAGGTGTGCAGAAAATTATGACATCTTGATTTACATGTTTTGGCAGTATAAACTACCTTAATGTTATTTTTTGTTTTGTGGTTTTTGGGAAATTTGGAAGGATACTTCAAGCTATTGTTTGTATGATAACCACCATGGATCTCCATGTTTTTTTCTTTTGAATCTTCCTTTTTCTTTTTCGAACCTATAGGGAAAATACTTTCCCATGATGAGAAAATATCTTGAGGATGTAGTTAAGGATGGCAACGGGTTAGATAGGCATCAAATTGGAAAAGCAAGGTTGTTGTCATGGGTATATTGAATTTGTAGAGATTATGACTTTTGGATATGATGTTCATAAAAATGGCATCTTGATTTGTATGTTTTGCCATTACGAATTACACGGATGCTTATTTTTCTTTTTTAGTTTTTGGGAATTTGGGGGAATACTTAAAGCTATTTCTTTGTATGATAACCACCAGATCTCGAAATAATTCTACTTCTAATTCTTGCTTTTTCTATTTTGACCTTGTGGGGAAACATTTTCTCGTCTTAAGAGCAAGTTTATTGTTTCAGGTTTATGTTATTTGTATAGATTATGGGTTTCGGATGTTCAAAAAATGATAGCATCTTAATTTATGTGTCCTGCAAAGTGTGGTTAGGGATGGTAATTGGTTAGAAAATCGTCAAAATAGAAGAGCAAGTTTATTTCTCCATTATATGTTATATGTATAGATTATGGCTTTGAGATGTTCGAAAAATAATGACATCTTGATTTATGTTTATATACTTACTGATAAGAAGAGTCCACCGTCACAGCTCCAAGAGAAGCTTCTAGATCAGGTTGAGCACGAGTGATTAGTTAGTCAACTAAAGAATGATTAGTTAGTTAAACAGAGTGATTAGCAAGTTAATCAGTTATATTGACAATTATACCTTAGCTGACACTCACTACTAGAAGTCTATAAATAGTAAGAGCAGCTAAGATATTATGTAATCGATTCACTCTATTCAATTCAGATGAGATATTTTCAATTTCTCTCAATTTTTGTTACTTACCCAACACATGCAACGAAAGGTGACATCAATTGTGATTGCAACCCAAGAATCAAGGCAATAGATAAGATTAAAAGTGTCTCATCATCTTCTTTTTCTAGTATAAAATGCACTTGCCACTCTCAATTCTTTCTTGTGAAGACGCTCCCAGACATATGAAAAAGCATAGGGGTAAGCAATATGCTCTTTTGGGTTTTGTTCTCCTGTCTATATTTCTTTTTAGTTTGTTCACATAATTATCTCTTGAAATAAGAAGCTTTAATGGGTGATTATATCCTTGTATGTGCTATCTTTGACAAATTCATGTATAGGTTTGTAGATTAATGTGTTTTGTCAATATTGTATTTTAGATTTTTTGTTCTGAAAATTCGTGTACGTGAAAGCTTTCGTGTTTTTCTGAATGTTAATTAGAACATTAGAGGTTGACTTTACCAAAACTGTGGATAATTATCATTGCAGCTAAAAGAAGGAATTCACATAGAGAGGGAGGGAGGGAGGGAGGGGGAAGGGGGCAGGCAGCCAAAAAAAAAAAAAAAAAATTAATGTATTTTTTTTTTGAAAAAATAGATTTGGCTCTCCAAAAAAAAATTGAAAATGTTATAAAAGCATTTAAAAATATGGAGTTATGTTGGTGGTTAGTTATAAATGCATTAGTTGTATTTTTTTTTTGTTGTTGCTAGTTTTGACCTTCTTATCAAAGAAATGGAGGCATCACTGGACGAAACTTCCAGAACTGATCCTTGATGGAACACTGTGGGATAAATCAACAATAAAACATTCAGCTAGAAGTACAGTTGCAATGATTTTATGTCAGCTTCTATTGCTTCATGAAGGACTGATCAAGAAGTTTACCCTCTCCATTCCTGGATTGGGTAGCGGTCCTGAAATTGACAACCTGATCTTTTTCCTCGTAAGGAATGGTATTGAGGATCTTGCCCTTGAGATGTGGACACATTGCTACAGATTCACATTATCATTTTATACATGCCAATAGCTATGGCATTTGAGCCTTCGATCTTGTTTGATTGAGACTACACTAAATATGTATAATGTGAATGTTCGAGTTCTTACATGGTCTGCCTGTTCTTGAGAAGCTGTACTTAGAGTATCATTTCTGACAAGGTAATTGTTGCATCTCCTAATTTACCACCTCGTCTAAACGCTTAACCTCTTAGAAATGAGTTATTATATTAAATTATAGTCTTCTAACACTGAATTTGTTAGGCGAATTAACTATGAATTTGTTTACTAATTTCTCTTTACAAATGTTTCTTTTAGTACTTGGCATTGGCTGCAGGTGAAGTGCCAACAAGGCTTCCGACTACTTTAGTCTACCTTAAAGATCTTGACCTCTATAATACAATGTTGAAACAATTGGACGAGCTGTCATTTATCCTTTGCTTAATCAGAAGCTCCCCAAACTTAAAGCATATTAAGATTAAGGTAAGTAAGGTAGATGCTACTCTCCCATATGCTATATCTTAATTGTCTTTTCCTAGTTTTCCACGCACCGATCAAGCTTACAGACCAAAGCCAAATGCTGTTCTGAAATCCTGGAAGAGCAAGACTACTCACATGTAATGCTGGATGAACTTAAGGAAGTGGAACTGAAAGATGTTACTGGGACAAGACCTCAATTGGAAGTCATTGGGATTTTATTAGCTAAATCACCAAGTCTAGATAAAATGTGAATTCAGAACTATAAGGGACAGAAATCTGGTAAAGGATTTAATCTCCTCAGAGAACTAACAAAAATTCAGTGCGCATCAAAGAAAGCACAAGTAATTTATGCAGACGTAAAGGGAAAGCAAGTTTGTTCTCTCAAGTATATGTAATTTGAGTAGATTATGTCTTTGAGATGTGCAGAAAATGATGGCATCTTGATTTACATGTTTTGGCATTACAAACTACCTGGATGTTATTTTTTGTTTTGTGGTTTTTGGGAAATTTGGAAGGATACTTCAAGCTATTCTTTGTATGATAACCACCATGGATCTCCATGTAATTCTTCTTCTTCTTTTAATTCTTCCTTTTTCTTTCTCGACCCTGTGGAGAAAACATTAAAATGGAGAAGCAAGTTTGTTGTCTCGGGTATTATATTGAATTTGTATAGATTATGACTTTCCTAAGTTCAGAAAAATGGCTTCTTGATTTGCATATTTTTACATAACGAACTACATGGATGCTTCTTCTTTTTGTTCTTTTTCTGTGAAATTAGAAGGATAATACAAGCTATTTCTTTATATGATAATCACAATGGATCTCAAGGTAATTCTATTTTCGCTTCTTCCTTTTCTTTCTAGATCCTCTAGAAAAAAATATTTTCTCGTGGTGGAATTATATCTTGCACAATGTGGTTAAGGATAACAACAAATTGAAACCTATCAAAATGGAGGAGCAAGTTTATCGTCTCGGGTTTATGTTATTTGTATAGACAATGATTTTGAGATGTTCGAAAAATAATGAGAATTTACATGTTTTGACATTACAAACTACTTCAAGCCATTTTTTATATGATCAAGTGTCCCTTCATAGTATCAGCTTACATTACTAAGGGTCTTCTCCCAAAAGTAGTTCAAACTCGACCAAAAATTTAAAAAATAAAAAAATAAAAAAGTAGTTCAAAAATAGAAAAGAAATAATTAAGTAGTTGGGGGACATTAAGCTAGGTAGGCTTCACGGAGCAACCATTCGCATATTTGTCGCAGCAGCGACTCAAGTTCAATTATCGGATGGGCCCTCAATTGAACCAACACCTTTTGTCATTATTATTTTTGAAAAAGGAGTATTTTATACACTATAAACTAAAAAACATATTGAGTTAATATTACTTTACTTATAATCTATGTAGAATACAATATTTTACTTATGATGTTTATTTAATATCATTTAACGTTCTTCTATAATTTAGTTAACATAAATGTTTCTTGTAGTCGTTAAAAATATACAAATATACAAAAATATATATTCGATCTCTTTATTAATAATCCAAAGGTATTAACTGATACAAAATAAATATTACATGCAAAATATTGTTATACTTTATATATCGAAAGCGTAAAGCATTATTGTTGTTTGAGTAATAAATTATGTCCCAATCTTTATTTTATATCCCCCACCCCTCCCGTCCTACCATCAACAAAAAATTTCTAGCAGCCATTATAAAATATACAAATGTACACACACACACACACACACACACACACACACACACACATATATATATAACCTAACAATAAAACAAGGGCTAAGTGATACAACATAAACAAAAAATATTATGTAAATACATATAGGAATTAAACAGGAAATTCCTTGTTTTGAAGTTTCAAATTTTTTTTGTTTTTCTTATAAAAACATTGAATATAAACAGGGAATTAATTTATACGTGAATATAATGTTATTGACTATGAGGGACATAAAATTAACTAAATCACATAAGGATGTGTAGTAATATATAAACACTCCACCCCTCATAATTTGATTAATTTCAATAACCAAATTAAATCATTTAGCTCTCATTAATAAAGTACCCTAGATCCTCTCGTTGATAAACACTCCATCCCTCATAATATATATGATCCTCCGAAATCATTTGATGTTATGTTGTCAATATTTGTACTCTTCATAACTTGAGAAATATGAAGAGTTTTAAGGCAAGAGGTTTGACCCCTTGAGAGGCTCTTGAGCTATTATAATTTTGTCCATCCTATACATGCAGATATATTGGGTCTTTCCACCTCGCTGTCTTGAAATTTTAATTGCATTTAGCCTACTGTTTTGAGATTCAAAGAGCATAATTAGATATCACTTACGATTTTAATAAGTGATCGGCAAATGAATTAATAACGTTTAAAAATTAGATGCACCCAACTTTTTTAAAAATAATAATGTTTATTTACATATCTCTCAAAGCTCAAGTTTCAGAAACACAATTTACCATGTAAAAGTTCTCCAACTAATAAAATCAGCAATAAAATGTTTTTTTTTTCTAATGGAAAATATATTTAATTCATTTCTCATATATTTCCTTTTCTTCAAATCCTTTTACAAACCAAATTTAACATTTTGTAAATCTTTTACTTAATTAGGTAGGGGGAAGGAAATGGAGAATGGAGAAACTTTCATAGTTTTAAGTTTTTCCCCATAAATTGGAAAATGAAGCAGAAGGACGAGATGGTTAGTGAATAGACAAAAAAATACTGCTACATATTAATATGAAAAATAATTTGGGTAAATTTTTATCCCAAGTTATCTTTTCCCTCAATAATTGAGATAAGGAACCATAAAATTATTTCATTTATGTTTCGACTTTGTTTTTTACGGGCCAAACAAAATATCTCCTTAACTTTTCCATTATCATACTTCGTTTCTAACTTACTCTTTTCTCTTATCAGCATCAAGTTTAAATTTATATCCACTCATTCCAAATTTATTTTAACCTTAACTAATTTAAAGCATATACTAAAGTGAGCCATTATATTATGAGATTTATAATTTTAAAGTGATTTTAACATGTTTTTATCTTGAGTTTTTCATAGTTTGAAAAAAAAAAAACTTTTCATTCCTCTCCTTACTAATCCAAACACATTGTTATTTAGAAGGGAAAAAGGCCCAAAAGTAGAGGCCTAATCAAGATTTTAATATTGGGGATAGAGATTTAATTAAAAAAATTAATAATAAAAAGGAAGAAAAAATACCGATAATTTTTTTTTTAATGATAGTATATAATTTTTTTGGGGTCCGCCCCTGCCCAAAAGTACGTGTACACCAGCCCAGCTGGTGGCTTCCATTTACTGAACATCTCCGCTCATCTTGAAACTCAGCTGCGTTACTGAACATCCTTTAATGCAAGCAGCAGAAGCCTAAAGCGTTTAGAATGAGGTCCTTTATGCCTTTTCATTTCTTGAAATTATTATTTTTTCGCATTAATTTAGGAAGAAAATGAATTTTGTTTATATTTTTCGGCATGCTATTTGATTTTGGGTTTAATAATTCATGTTTATTATTGATCTTACTAAATGGGTTTGATTTGAAGAATACATTCATTGACTTTACGTTTTGTGTTAATCTTAGTTGTTCACTTGGATATCAGAAACACCTGCATCTTCTTGCCGATATGCGTGTTATGTATGAGATGGTGACACTCGTCTCACGTTGTTTTTGTATGAGATTTGTACTAGTGTCAACTTAGAACACGGGTTCGAGTATTTTAGGCTAGTTGGTGTTAAGGATAATAAGTAATATAATAAATATCTATAACAACTTATATTTAGATTAAGTGGTAACTTAATATTGTATTAGAGTCTAAGTACCAAAGGTTTTGCCAGTATTTGCAGCGACGTGTTGAAGGTAATAAATAATATAATAAATATCTATTTAATTTCTCAAAGAATGGCTTCTCTGTGTCAGCATTTTTTGAACATGGTGAGGTTAGAGGAGGTTGGTAACAGCAGGTGAGGGAGATAGGTGAAGAGGAGATGGTGGCAGGGTGGAGAAGAGTAAAATTATAGGTGGTGGAGAAGATTAAAACCGTCTAAATCCCTGGTTTACACCTCAGACTTGTGATTTTGTATTGATGTATAGGTTTTATATGTAAAAGGCATAGAAACTTTTGGGTTTTGTTCTGTTGTATATAATGCTTTTTAGTTTGTTCACATAATAGTCTCTTAAAATAGAAGCCTTAATGGGCGATTGATCCTTATATGCACCTATTGATGTATAGGTTTTATATGTATAGATCAATATGTTTTTTTTGAAATTGCTTGTTAGATCACTCTATGTTCTGAAAATTTGCATTAAACCTCTCGTGCTTTTCCAAAAGTTAATTAAGACACTAGAGGTTGACTTTCCCAAAACTGTGGCTAACTAAATCATTGCAGCTAAAAGAAGTAATTCACATCAAGGGATGGCAAGTGTTCTGGCTCGACATTCTGATAGGATAAGTAATCTTCCTGACAATGTCATAGAAACCATCCTGATGTGTTTGCCAACACGAGATGCTGTGAGGACAAGTATTTTATCAAGGAAATGGAGGCATCGCTGGGCAAAACTTCCACAACTGATACTTGATGGAACGCTGTGGAATAAATCGACTGCAAAACATTCAGCTAGAACCATGGTTTCAATGATTTTAAGTCAGCTTTTGTTGCTTCACGAAGGACCGATCAAGAAGTTTACCCTCTCCATTCCTAAATTGAAAATGTGTCCTGAAATTGACAACCTGATCTTTTTCCTCATAAGGAACGGTATTGAGGATCTTACCCTTGAGATGTCGACATCTGAGTGTTACAGATTGCCATTATCATTTTTCACATGCCAAAAGCTGAGGCATTTGAGTCTTCAGTCTTGTTTGATTGAGATTACACCTGCCTTCAGAGGATTTAGTAGGCTGATTAAGCTGCAGCTCTGTAGTGTGACTATTAGCGCCAAAGTGCTAGGAAGTTTAATCTCCAGTTGCCCACTACTTGAGACATTGGTTCTGCTATGTATTCCCTATTGTAATAATGATGAGATTGAGACTGAGATTGAGATTGATGCTCCTAATCTGAAAACTTTGTGCATCGTGAACACTGCAAAATGCAACTTGGTCGAGTTATTTCATGGTCTGCCTGTTCTTGAGAAGCTGGTCTTAGGCAAACTTTCTGACAAGGTAATTGTTGCATCTTCTAGTTTACCACTTCTCTGGACACTTAAGCTATTAGGAGGATTATTATATTAAATTATTGTCTTCAACACATATCCTCATGTGCCAGCTAAATTAAGCATTACATGTGAACATATTTATTTTTTAAACAAGTTGCGACGAGACTAGAACCCAGGACTTCTTTTAATTGGGCTTTGATGTACCTTCTTAATTTACCATCTCATATAGACATTTAAACTGTGACATGAGTTATTATATTAAATTATTGTCTTCAACAGCATACTGACTATAATTCTTGAATTTGTTTGGTGAACTATGAATTTGTTTACTTTCTTTTAATTTACACATGTTTCTTTTAGAACTTGGCTGCAGGTGAAGTGCCAACAAGGCTTCCGACTACTTTAGTCTGCCTTAATTATCTTTACCTCATTAACACAATGATTGATGGATTGGACGAGCTGTCATTTATCCTTTGTTTGATCAGAAGCTCCCCTAACTTGAAGCATATTGATATTGAGGTGAGTAAGGTGGATGTTTCTCTCCCATATTGTATGCTATATCTTAATTTTCGTATTAATGTGGTTTAATCGTCTTTTCCTAGTTTTCGACTGATAATGTTTCCTCAACAAATGCCGTTCGGGAATTCTTGAAAGTGCAAGACTACTCAGATGTAATGCTGAATGAACTTAAGGAAGTGGAACTGAAAAATGTTACTGGGACAAGACCTCAATTGGAAGTCATTGAGATTTTATTATCTAAATCACCAAGTCTAGAGAAAATGCGAATTCAGAACCATTTGGGACAGACATCTAGTAAAGGATTTAAGCTCCTCAAAGAACTAATGAAATTTCAGCGTGCATCAAAGAAAGCAGAAGTAATTTATGCAGATGTAAACGGAAAGCAAGTTTGTTCTCTCAGGTACATGTAGTTGTACAAGATTATGGCTTTGAAGATGTATAGAAAATTATGGCATCTTGATTTACATGTTTTGGCATTAGGAACTTACATGGTTGCTTATGTCCCCTGTTTTTTGGGTTTTTGGGAAATTTGGAGGGATGCTTAAAGCTATTTCTTTGTATGATAACCACCATGGATCTTAATGTTATTATACTTTTGATTCTTGCCTTTTCATTTACGACCCTGTGGGGAAAACGTTCTTGTGGTGAGAAAATATGTTGCAGAGTTAGGTTAGGGATGCCAACAGGTTGGCTACCCGTCAAAATAGAAAAGTAAGCTTGTTGTCTCAGGTATATGTAATTTGTATAGATTATGGCTTTCAGATATTCAGAAAATTGGCATCTTGATTTCCACTTGTGGTTCGTTCTTTTTCTTTTTCTGACCTTTTGCGGAAAACATATTTTGTCATGGTGAGAAAGTATCTTGCAAACATATTAAAGCGCATCAATTTGAATATCACAGAAGACTTATCATCTGCTATAGACGACCTCTTATAGTAAGTATAAACAAGCAGAGACTTTGCAAAGGGTGTTCACTTCTCCCACATTGATATGTGAGAACGAAAATCTCCACTTAAATAAGTATATGCCTTGAGTATTTGGTTGCCGAGCTCACTTGTGTGGGCTTGTAACCCAGTTGGGGGCATTAAGGTGTTAGAACATTGTATCAAACCCAGATGGTAAGGCTTCGAGGGCCCGGGTTCTTTTTTTTTAATAGAGTTTCAAGGACTCCTGATGCAAAAATAAGACCAATGAAATGGGGTGTTAAGGCTTCATGTCCCCTAGTTGGAGACATTATGCTAGATTGGCTTCACAGAGCAACGGTCGGTCCATTGGCCGGGGCCTCTCAAGTCTAACTACTAAATGGGCTTGCCTCAATTGAACCAATACCTTTTGTCATTATCTTATCATCATATTCTTCAGAAAAAGGTAAATTTAGGGTAGCTTCAAATTTACACTATTAACCACAAAATATTGAGTTAATCTCACTTTACCCTCAATGTATATACACTATAATATTTTACCTATAATGTTTATTTTATATTTCTTGACATTCTCCCGTGATTTAGTTAACATAAAATGTTCCCTGTGATGTGCAAATATATAAAAATATCCCTTCTTTTATTAATAATCCAATGTAGGCCAACATGTCGATTTCTCTCCAGTCCAATACTACCAGATGGGCTTGCCTCAATTGAACCAAGACCTTCTTTAACCTATAAGAATACTACAGGTGCTAAGTCATACAAAATAAATAGGGGAAAAAAATATTACACTGTATATACATTAAGAACTTAAAATGATATTAACCTAAAAACCATATACATAAATATTAGGGGGAAAATGTTATATTTTTATATTGTGTAGCATTTTGCTTGAAATTTTATTTCTTGTTTGAAGTTTCAAAATTTATTAAAAAAAGAAAAAAAAAACACTGAATATAAAGAAGAAGTATTTTTATACATTTGTATATTGTCGATGAAAAAGGAATTTTTCGAGGGACAATGCACAAAAAAGCCACATCACGAGAGAAAAGCAACTTTCTTCAAGTAGACCAACTACAAATTTTATATACAAACATGCACTTTAATGTAAAAAAAAGAAGTCTCGAGGCACACAATGCACAAAAAGCTACAGCACCACAGAAAACCAACTTAGGTCAAGTACACCAACTACATTTTAACATACAACAACTACGCACTCTAATGCTATACAATTCGTTACACCTTCCTATTTTGTGCAAGTAGAGATTCAACGGTTATGAATTGTTAAGATTATTTTAGCATAATTTTATTATCTGTTTAGAACTATTAAATGAATCATTTTGTATCCCGTTCTATCTATGCAACGCCTTGAAAAGTGTCAAAGTTTAACAAAAGAAAGTTATTGCATCAGTTTAAATTGATAAGTCAATCTCTTACATGATTAGTAAAACCTACACGTGTGAATCCCTTAATTAGGAGACTTTGAATAGCTGTTAGTATCAGTTTATCAATGGAACAGGTACGAATTTAATGAGCCTAAATGAACTTTCTCAGATAGATCCTTCACCATAATGTGCCAACCTTTAATAGCTTTGGTATA
The DNA here is from genome assembly GCA_037974665.1 of Ehretia macrophylla. Classification (NCBI taxonomy): domain Eukaryota; kingdom Viridiplantae; phylum Streptophyta; class Magnoliopsida; order Boraginales; family Ehretiaceae; genus Ehretia; species Ehretia macrophylla. The sequence continues at coordinate 42,115,214 of CM075774.1, forward strand.
AGTCGGGGGATATCTGTTTCATCATTAATGTCGAGACAAAAGTTTATTTTCCTTTAACTAAAGCATTACTCAGCAACAATCTTCTCAAGGATTAATATAATATTGAAACGTGTGAAGTATTTGTAAAAAAGATTTACTTACATCTCGAGTTTGAATGCATAGGTAATTAATTTTCTTAAGTAAGTAAGTTTTGTAACAGATTAGCTTTAACTATGCCTCAATTGAGAGGCATGTGTCACGCAATTCAATACCTCTACTGTGAGTGTAAAAGACTTTTTACGGATAATCTCCATCGTAAAAAAGAAACAAGGACATGACCAAATTAACAGGACAATTGCGAGAAATCTTGAGGGCTATTTGTTCTAGAGATTATTTTCGATTCTTAGCTTATATTCTAGCTATTAATAACAAGGAAAGGGAGTGTATATGTGCTAACAAAAGGATGGACTAGGATGAAAGTCAAACTTGAAAACAGTTTTAGAATTTACATGCTTGTAACTAGATGTCCACAACCATTTTTTTATTTTTATTTTTTATTTGAGGGAGGCTGAAGTATACAATATATATTTATTGGATGACGTTTTTAAAAAATTGATCTCAAAATCTCTTACATTGATAACGAAGAGCATACACAAAACCAAAGCCCTAGTGGTTCTCACAAGGAAATTTGCATGCGTAGAGTGTTGGAGTCGATTGGTAGACCGGTCAAATTAGAAAAAAGTTTTAGGACAGAAAATCTATACTTATTTACTGGTGGACATACTTTTTCATTTTAGTTTTATTTTTATTTTTTACAAATTTTATATACCGTATTATTTTTATCACCGGTTTATCAAATCTTATGTAAATATTTAGTTTGCATGTTAAAAAAAGAGAGAAATATAAAAATTTGTTATTTTAGTAGGTCAACTAATCATCCAAATAGGAATTGATATATAGGTGATACAAATAAGGTAATATACAACAATGCTCATTTTTTTATGATGACGAAGAATTCGCCCCAAGTAAGATTACATTTGATGCCAGTCAATATTTATTAATATCAATACGTAAGTTTGAATTGAAATATCTAATTACAATAAATCCTTATTCGAGCAGTTTACCCAACCTTGGAGTGACATACTTTCTCATTTTCATTGTTGAATGAGGGAACTACTCATCATTTTGACTTAAATTCAAAATCAATACTTGACTTCTTCAATTTTCTAAGTTCAAACTATTCAACATTGTTCCTTAATTAGTTAGGGCCTCATATTCCCTAAAAAGTTTCTCGAGACAAATAAATTCACCTACAATTTGATCTTTCCTTTTCTTTTGGATAATTAAATTTTTTAAAAATGAAAATAAGTTAATTAGTTTTTGCTTAACTTAAAAATTAATACTTCCGGCAACTAAACAAGTAAACACGCTCTTGAATTCTTATGATACACAAAAAGAAGCTTTGTTTTTGGTGTTTCAATAACATAATTTTTCGAGATTTAAAATATAAAAAAAAATAAGATTTCTGCAATAACCATTGGGAAAAGAAATATCAAATTCTTGAAAAATTTCCTCACGACCAACACATGATATCGATATGCATCAAGCATGAACATAGTACAAAAAGTGTATGTTTGGATATTCTGTAATCCATCTATATCATTCGTCTTCTTTTCACCCATCTGCTAGAATATTCTACAAATTTGATCTAGGTACAAAAGTATGAGAGAAAAAGAAAAAAAAGATACGCGTGAGCAAAATCACATTAAATTTACCAGTTTAGTTAAGAAGAGGTTCAAATTCGAGACATTTTGATCCATGAGTCAACCCTTTCAATTCAAAGGAGGCAAGATAAACAAAAACTTTACATAATGATCATACGAGCCACGAGGGAGCGACTCACCCCTCCCGTTTTTCTCAACAAGAATCTTCAAGAATTCTTTAATGAACTCTTGTTGTCACCCTTCCTCTCACAGTCCTCGATTCCATCAAACCTTCATGCATATTACTTCTTGGACGCAGAAGTTTCGACCAAAATCCACCTTTCTTCTTGATCCCGTGGTCCATGATCTCAACTTGCCTTTGCATGAAAAAAGCCATAGACGACTTACTCTTGGTAAACACATTCTTTCCACTCCTCAAGAAAGCCATGGACGAAGACGATCCTCTTGGTATACAACTTTGATGCCATGGAGAAGCACAAGAGGAAGCATTGGAAGAAGAATAAGATGACAAAGAAGATAAAGATGAGGAAGAACAAGAGGAGACATTCGAATATTTCCTAGTGTTTTTACGTGAACTTGTTGATAATTTAGTGAGCTTTTCTCTAAGACATATTGCACAAACTCCTGGTGATTGCTTGTGTTTCGGATGCTTCTTGCATATTGTAGGGTTTTTACCTTTGGATCTACTAATATGTTGATTCTTCGATCTCTTGAACTCCATGCCGTAATCCCAAGAGATTAGTCTAACGAAAAAATATTTGAAGCGTAAATGAGATATTTGTTTACGTTTCGAATTTAAATCAGTTGAGAATATAATTTTAGAGATAGAAGAGTAGAAAACCCATGTAGTTGTGCAAGTGGTTATAGATGCATGGTTGGTGACCTGTGGTATATATATATATATGTGTGTGTGTGAGGTGTTTTTCCATGAGGGTTCGTGTGAGGTTCATAGTATGTTTCAGGCTCTTTTGACTCTTTTTGCAATTTGGAAAAAGTCTAGTGAGGGGTAATTGTACGGTTGGATTTGCTTCGTCGGGGTCTACATAGGGGTTGAGTCGGTGGTTGTGATGTTTCATGTTTGTTTGTAGGCTAAGAAACTTTTGTGGGGGGCAGTGCTGAAGTCTACAAAGCAAGGTGGACTAGGTTTTTTTTTTTTTTTTTTTTTTTTTTTTTTTTTTTTTTTGGTAAAAAGGTGGACTAGGTTATAATCCCACATTACACGGAAAATCTAGAGAAAGTCTTCTTTTCCAAGTATTAGTAAACTTTCCATAGTCAATATTGCATTTGGAGAAGAAAGTTGGGCAAATCTCACGAATAGTCCTTATTGTTTATAAATTTTTAATAAATAATTTTTATTATTTTAAAAATTATGTAATTAGTCCTTATTATTTGTAAAAATTTTATCAATAGTCCCCATTATTTCACATGTCGTTTAATTAGTTCATATTGTTTGTAAAAATTTTATCAATAGTCCCCATTATTTCACATGTCGTTTAATTAGTTCATATTGTTTGTAAAAAATTTTCTATTAGTCTCTATTGTTTGTAAAAGTCTCTCCATGTATTTGCAAATATTGGGGACTAATAGAGAGACTTTTACAAATAATATGGACTAATTGAGTGACTTTTGAAACAATAAGAATTATAGGTGGGACTTTTACAAATAATGAGGATTATTGATAGGACTTTTAAAAATAATAAGAACTAACCGTATGACTTTCAAAACAAAATGAATTATTTATCCAAAATTTATAAATAATAAGGACTATTTATCCAATTTGTCCTTAGTTTTACGGTGAAGTAGCGTGAGATAATATCAAATAATAGAGCCAAACATACGGCCTTGTGGGAAGGCCTTCGGCTGGCCGAAAATTTGAATATTAATAGACCGATTATTGAGTCAGATTTGATTGCAACCCGCAAGTTATTGGTTAACAATGCTTCACAGGTCCCAACTCACTTTGAACCTTCGACTGGAGATTGCAAACGTATTCTTGCGAGACGATCGAGGTATCAAGTGACTCATGTTTATATAGAGATAAATTATTATATTGATTGATTAGCAAATTATGAACTCCTGTATCTCTTAAGTTTCTTCATCAATAACAATATTTTAAAATAAATGCTCGTTCTCTTAGAAAAATATTGAAAGAATAAAATATCTTCTCGTTTAGTTCTTATATTCCTGACTTAAGCCTCCTTCTAGAACCAAAAAAAAAAGGTACTTGAGGCATGAATTTGAAATATATTCATGTGTTATGGTTGAATTGGCTAAAATGTTGATTATTTTAAGATTAATTTTAGTAAGTTTTTTGTATTTGATTAATCTAAATTATGCTTTATTTTGACAGGATTGTTCATCCCAAAGTCTGATAAAATTAAAAGACTAAGAAGTTTCCCATCATTGAAAATATATTGCATTTATAGAAAGTCCACATTTTCAAGTCTTGGTAAATTTTCTATCTTCGATATTGCGTCACCATATGCCATATGTGTTCTTCCTATTAGTTATTGGTGTTTTACGAGAAAACTTTTAGAGGTATTATATTATTCATCACCCAAAAAATATGGAAGACTTGTCACGTTCTTCTTCTTCATTCAACATATAGCAACCCGCCTTCTTCCCCGAATTACAAAATAATTATTTTAGGAGATGTTTTATACTTTTCATCAAAAGAGTAGTCCCATTTCAAGTCAAAATTAATTTTTTTTGATACCTAACATAATGTATGAACGAATTCTTAAATAACCATAGGATAGCTTGAAAATCCTTAGGAAGGACTTCTATAAGATGTTCTATTTTTGCATAGAAATATATTCTTTCAAGAATGGCTCCAAAAGATGTTGATCGTAAATAAGAAGATTGGTTGCGGAGAAAGACAAAAATGGATTCGTATTCATATATATGACAATTATATAAGAAGAAGAATAATTTTTGATTTCTTTTTGAAAAAGAAGAGCTGGGTTTCTTTAGGGTAATAAGATTATTCCAATACTCGTGGAGAAAGAATAGTAAATGCAAAGACGATGAGTCTTTTACCCAAAAGTGAAGAGTTTGAACCAAGATTTTCGAATGATTCTTTTCTTTTACTTTATCATCACATATAGTGAAAGTAAAAATATCATGTGAAGGTAAGTTAGTCTCGCCTGCCGATCTAGAGTTTTGGGTTTGAGGTGTGACAGAATAGTATTAAAGTCAGTCACTAGTCGGAACGGGAATTTAGTGCTATGTAGGGTAAAATGCTACACCAAAAAAGCGGTGTGAGTCACTTCTTGAACCCCTAAAAGCCACCTCTAGAATCTTGCACCACCTTGTTAGTCCTGGGCATATATGCCCTTGACGAGGACGTCAAGTCCTTAACGAGAATGTGTGTAATATTCCACATCGGTGGGAGATAGTGTTTGTGAGTGGTTTATAAGGAGTGTTGTGGATATAAGGAATAACTTGAGTTAACTATTTTTTGTCAATAGAAAAAAGGGTCAAAGTAATTATTTCTTATACTTACAACACTAGTTTTGCCTACGACCCTTAAGTTTTGGACTCAAATCGTAACACTAGTAGATAATCCACGTCGTTGGGTTGTAACACTAGTAGATAATCCACATTGTAGCAATCAGCAGGAACATGAAATCCAAAATTAGTCAAAAAAAATCCATACAATGATTCATCTCTCTATAAATATAGACCACCTGAAATTATGCATTCTCTATGGGTTCCACAACTTTTTGTTTTTTTTTTTGTAGAATGTTAAGTTTAAAGTGTTTTTGCCAACAAATTAGTTTGCGAATAACTTGGGCCAATAATCCAATAACTTAAGTTGCAAAAATGGGCTTAAAACGGCCAACAGTCTCTCACAGCTCAAGTTAGACCCAGATGGCAAAGAAACGTTTTATTAGTTCGATTTGCATAACCTGTTTCAACTATTGACCTAATTGGCAGGAGTCGGAGAATATCCAATCGAAAGGGAGGGAGTTTTTTTTTTTTTTTTTATATGGCCATCATCGTTATCCAATCAGCTACCTTATTAATTACAATCGCAATTTTCTTTTTGCATTTATTGTTTTTGTTGAAACCTTAATTTAAACTTGATGGGGGTGTAAATCCAAACCTAGTAAAGCGTTACCGACCTAGGGTTGTGCAGTCAACTCTGTGTCTGACCTCACTTTGTTTCCTTAGCATGGCCGTCACATCTGACGTGACATAAAGACAAACAATGTCGGACATTTATGAACAGTGTCGGGTAAAAATAAACATTAATTGCTGCTCAAAATCATAACTAGTATAAATAGTCTACTCACTCTTCATTATCAGGTAACTCGTATATTTATTACTCTCAACTACCTACTGTTGAGTTCGAGCATACTAATCACTTTTACACCCGATAAAAAAAACGAGTCACTATCCCCGCGATTCCTTCTCTTATTTTGCAAATCAGGTAGGTTGAGATCAAAACACAAAATTTGGGCGATCATCTATTTTCTACCCTCATCAAAACTTATCCATCAAAATGTTGAAAATTTTCGGACCAAATTTGTCCAATTGAGATTTTTTTTTTTTAATAAAATTGAAAAAGTCCACTCATGCATCTATTTGGATAACGTTGCATGTCATCTAGATGTTGCTTCACCTATTTTGTTCTATAAAAATGTTAAATGTTGAATTCATATACGTGGTAAGAATGATGGTAAAGCATCATCTTGGTTACAAAGTGATAGATAATAATTCTCATGGATTTAGCCCATCAATAATATATGTGTCTGAACTTAGAAAAAAAATAAAGCTTAAAAATAAAAAATAATTAAAAAGGAATAAGATTAGCATGTAACATTGTTGGTCAATTTGGTTTAGAATTCATAGGTCTATAAGCTTAAGGCCTTTTTTGTCCAACTTTTAGACAATTAAAGTCATTTTATGAGTTTAAAAACTAAAACTAATATGTTTGGCTAATTTTTGAAAGTCGAAGCTAAAAAAAAATTAAAAAATAAAAAGTTCTAAATTGGAGTTTTTTGAAAAAGATTTTTAAGAAGCTATTTTTACATCATGCAGACAACTATTTTTCTTTTTCCTTTCTAAAAACATCCCTCCATATATTTTTTGTCAAAAATACTCCTTTATATTTTTTAAAACTCAACATTAACCTGACAAACCTAAATAATCAATAATATTCAACAGTAATTCTAATTAATGTTCTACTCTTAAATACTCTATAGTTCAATAACTAAAATTTCACTAAATAGACCCTTATAACAAAAACTTGGGATGATGTATTTGAAATATAAGTTATTTATTTATTTATATAAGTTATAGCTAAAATCCTATTTCAATTAGTATCAATAATAACCTTGTAAACCAAACAAAAAACAAGAAAAAAAAAAGAAAAAAAAGAAAAGCAATAGTGGGTCCCACTAGAAAACAATCCTATTTGAAGCCTGCATGTTCATGTACATGTACATGTCTGCAATTACTACACAGAGCAAGCAGAAAACAATTCATTCAACATCTGAAACAATAAATACATTTCCATCACTTCACCACCAGATCTTCATTCATTATCGAATATCTTCATTCAACATATATATATATATATATATATATAGAGAGAGAGAGAGAGAGAGAGAGAGATAGATACATATAATTTCGCCAAAACTTTAAATCGATCGAGGTAAACAAATCACAAATTGATTACGATTTATTATTATTATTATTATTCTTGTTGTTATTATTATTGGATCGCAATTTTTGCAAATTTGATTGTGCATTTTCAATTATTTTAGTTTTATTTTTTTGAAGGTGAAATTAGAGAAAAATGCAGCACATACCGGCGACATTAGAGGAGCAAATGATACGGAGAGCGATAAGAGAAGAATGTGTATGGGAGAATTTGCCCAAACGTCTTCAGCTTGCTTTGAATTCTAAAGAAGAATGGCATCGGAGGTAATTTCTCTGTTTTTCAAGCTCATTTTTTTCACTATATTTTGCATGAAAATTGAATTTTGAGCTTGTTACTATTTTTCCTTTTCGAAATTTACGTGTTCTGATGTTATATATACGTGTGTGTATATATATGTGTGTGTATGTATATTATGTGTATATTTAGTGTGTGCGTGAGTGTGTATTTATATTGTTAATCATCTTCAGCTCACTTTGAATTCTGAAGAAGAATGGCATTGCTGGTATTCTCTGTTTTAAGCTCATTTCTTTACTGTAATTTTCTAGAAAATTGAATTTTCAGCTTGTTCCTATTTTTTTTTTTTTTCAAAATTTACGTGTTCTGATGTTATATGTGTGTGTGTATTTATATTGTTAATTATCCTAACTCATTTTCAATTCTAAAAGAGAATGTCATTGCAGCTAAATTCTCTGTCTTTGAAGCTCATTTTTTTACTGTAATTTTCGAGAAAATTGAATTTTGAGCTTTTTTACTGTAATTTTCGAGAAAATTGAATTTTGAGCTTGTTATTATTTTTTCTTTTCGAAATTTACACGTTCTGATATTATTTATGCGTGTATATATAGTCTGTGTGTGTATTTATATTGTTAATCATCTTTGACTCACGTTGCATTGCAGGTAATTTCTCCGTTTCTTGAGCTCATTTTCAAAATTCGATTTTCTCTGTTACAATTTTTCTTTTCGAAATTTACTACCTTCTTATGTATGTATATACACACACATGTGTATATCAGTATATGTATGTATTTATTATATATGTGTATTTGTTAAACGCCTTAAACTCACTTTGATTCCGTAGAAGAATGGTATCAAAGGTAATTTCTCTGCTTTCCAAGCTCAATTTTCACTATAATTTTCAAAAAAATTGAATTTTGACTCTGTTACAGTTTTCTTTTTCGACATTTACGTGTTCTTTTATATATGTGTGCGTGTGTGCATGTGTATGCTTGTTTGTGGCTGTGTGTCTATGTATGTGTATGTTTGTACGTATGATGATATGTATATGTATCTGTATATCTATATTGTTAAACATCTTTAAGTCACTTTGATTCCAAGGAAGAATGGCATGGAGGGTAGTTTCTCTGTTTTTCAAGCTCAATCTTTAGAATAATTTTTAAGAAAATTGAATTTTGAATTTGTGACAATTTTTTTCGAAATTTACCTCTTCTTTTATGTATGCATGTGCGTGTGTATATACATATTTATATTGTCATATGCCTTCAAGTCACTTTGAATTCTAAAGAAGAATGGCATCGAAGGTAATTTATCTGTTTCTCAATCTCAATTTTACTATAATTTTTAAAAAGAATTGAATTTTGAGCTTTTTAAATTTGTCGAAATATATTTGTTCTATGTGAGTCTCTGTGTGTGTATTTTTGTGTGAATATTTATGTTTATGTATAGGTATATTGATATTATTGTTAATGTGTAAAGTCACTTTGAATGATAAAGAAGAATGGCATGAAGGTAATTTTTCTGTTAAACAAGCTCACTTTTACTATGAATTTTTTTAAAAAAATTAAACATTGAGTTTCTACAATTTTTACATGTTCATAAGTTAATATACATGTTTCGTGTGTCTGCGTATGGAATATTTATTTTGTCAAACATCTTTGAGTCACTTTGAATTCTAAAGAACAATGGCATTGCAGCTAATTCTCAGTTTTTCAGGCTCAATTTTTACAATCATTTTCAAAAAGCTTAAATTTTTGAGTCTGTTACAATTTGTTTTTTCAAAGTTTACATGTTATGTGTGTGTGAGTGTCTGTGTGTGCATGTGTGTGGCTATATACATATTGAGTTTGTTATAATTCTTATCCCAAAATTTACGTGTTCTTATATATATATATATATGCATGTGTGTGTCTCTCCCTCTATGTACACTAATATTGTTGAATGAGTATGCTGTATATGAGTGGATTGGAATTTTTAGATGGATGCCATAGTCTTAAACTATTATTAGTAGGTCAAGTGGGTATGAAGATAAATGCATGGTTAGTAGATGCAAGATGCAATTACAAGTATTGTTTACTCAAAAAGATGTTTGGAGTGGAATTAAGCCTCAAATGAGGGAATGTGTGTGTCTATTATGTATAAGCAAATCAAACACCTTATCTATGAAATTTCGATTGATGCACTTTGTAATAAGTTACTGGACCACAAGACCATGCAAATTTTGTCTACTTGGATTAGCTGCAAGAACTGTTGTAGATGGTAAATTTCAAGTGGATTGATGGCTATGTGTGATATTAACAATTATATAAACTTTCATGGGCATATAAGGCATGATATGAAAATATCAAGCAAGTTCGTTTTGGTTGATTGGCTTCAGTTATTTTATCCCCTCTCACCATGCTGCCATGCAGGGTAATTGAACATTGCATAAAGAAAAGACTTCAATGGAACACTTGTTTTGTGAGCAAAGTATGCAAAGAAGGTGAATACTATGAAGAAATGATGCGTTATCTGAGAAGGAATCTTGCGGTGTGTATTGCATGGAAATCTTATTTGGTTTCAAGTGCATGGACATTGATGTCGCTAAAATTCAATTTATTTGCAGTCGCTAAGTTAATGATTTACAGTTCTCCAATATTAATTTTTGGCAGTTAGTATGTGTTAGATCTTCTTCTACTTTATTAGTATGACAACTTGCTCTGTAGTTTTGCTGAGAATATTTTTTCTTGATCTGCATACAGAAAATAGTTTGATTACAGTGTATCTATCATGATTTGGCATCTTGCACTTGAGCCCTAACTTGTCTGTCTGCTGGTAATATAAAGAAGTTCATCAAGACTTTGTGCAATATCTACATCAAAGAATTTAAACATGTATAGTATCTCCTCTTATCTCACTAAATCTAATAGATTAAGTCCCGAGCACATGTAAGGTATTTGAGTAATACAAATGTAAGTTTTCTATCTTGGAATTTAGCCAGGTCCTCTGGAAGATAATAGCTGATGGAGAGTACTAACTAGTCTAATTCTTACAGATTCAATTCAACCCGTATTGTGATTGTTTGGGCTGCTGTAGTAAATACTTAGTGAATTTGCACATAGCCCCTATTATCTTCATACTCATGGCTATGGTATCTTGATGCTCTCTAGTGAATTTGCCTCACAAATAAAGCGCACTTGGACTTGAGAGTTAGAAAGTTTAACGTCTAAAAAAAAAATTTGACCTTGCTATGGATGGTAGAATGGCAGCTGATTGCTTGAACGTCTTTCTATTTATTTTAAATACTTTGATGCTAGCACAAAATCTTTTTGACTTGGGGGTAGAGGGGGCAGTGGAGAGCCCTTTCTTAGCCATGATGTCAATCTCAGATGATAGGAACTTACATATCCTGCATATCCTAATGATTTTGTCATTTTTCGCCTTGTGTTTGCAGTTATTTCCCTATCACCTTGCTGAGTATGTTTGCCGTGTGATGAGGGTTTCTCCTTTCAAATACTACTGTGATATGATATTCGAAGTTTTGAAAAATGGTATTAAGCCTTTCAGATCTGTTTTATAACTCTCTTCTTTTCTTTTTTTAAGCAATTTTTTGGTCATTCTAGCTCATACGTTTCTGTTTCCTTCCATCTTCTGGTGTTTTAAATGTGATTCCTGTTACCCTTTTCAAATACTATTCTGACATGATATTCAACAGTTATGAGCCTTTTAGATATTTGATGTCATTGTATAACTTCTTTATTAAAGGAGTTCTGGTATATTGAGAGTGCCATAAGTGGAAACCAGCGCTAGGAAAATCTTATGCTGGGGTACCCGTAGAGGGTGTGGGGCTGAACTTTGAAAATGAAAAAAAATTAAGAGATGTGTTTAGCATGTAGATAGATGAAAGATTGTTTTCAGACATCTTTTGATACATCGAGGTTGGGAGTGGTTGGCACGGGAAGACTATGTTCATCAGTTCCCAAGCCCTTGGCAAGGCTTATTCTGCAGACTTCATTGCAGGTCTTTTGTTTCTTCACTTGTTTATTTAATTCTGAAGAGCGATTTCAATTCTTTCCATCAAGACATAAAGACTTATATTCTATTCAACGCATAAAAGATCTCCTGCATTCTTGAATTTTCAGTGCTTGAAAGTATTATCAGAGATAGCCTACCCCTCTGACTGATAGTTATCTTTTGATTCCCTCTTGAAGCTAAATACTTATCTTGAACTGCTAGGGATGCTTTAAAGAGAAACAAAAAAATATTCTGCTGTAAATGCATTGAATGGCTATCCATTCACTTGACATCCGTCAGCAACATAATGATGTGCATTTAGATCTTAGTATGATGTAGTGAGAGTTCATGTACTTGTTTAATACGGATAGGATTCCTCGGATTTAATTCAGCAAGTAGTAGGGTCACCAGCAAACAAATTAATACTAGCCGTGAGACCTGGATAGCGAGTCTATGTTATCACTACCTATAACACCGTAGCTCATGAGTTATAATGATGTGCTTTGTAGCAGACTGGTGTGCTTTGTAATACTAGCGTAGTACAGGTCTCTTAACAAATTCTCCCTGTGGAAGAGTTATTTACTGCAGGCCATGATTCTTTCCTTTTTAAGATAACCTTTTATTTTATTAAATTTCCATTTTGATTGTTGGTTAGCATGCTCTTATATCTGTCCTCACTTATATTTTCTTACTAAGCTGTATACCAACAGTAAAGCCTTTTAGATAATGTATTATTCTTCCACACCTGATTCCAGTCTTTCTGGAGATCATCACCTTCTTCAACTCATATTGCCTGCAGAGCAACCTTATGATAGCATCCCCAATTTTAGTGCTGCTGATGCCTTGCGGCTTACTGGAGTCGGAAGAAATGAATTTATTGACATCATGAATAAGTGCAGATCTAAGGTATTACCAAAAGAACTTCAAACTTCAGCTTCATCTATTACATGACATTGAAAAGTCTGCTTGTGCATGTTTTTTAGTCGTATGTTCATTTTTTGGCCATTGTGGTTGAATAAACCTCTTATCTTCAGTCTAGTCTCGTAACACAACAGTAATATACTATACCACTTCTTGATAAAGTTTCATATCAACGTAGAAGACAGTATATGAGTGTTAAAAATGTTGTTTTAGTTTAAAAAAAAAAAATCCGTACAAAGTTACTTGTTATGCATAATCAGGTCAAATTTTGGTGGAGAAACAGTGTTGTCAATTGCTTGTCTTAAATGCATGATTCTATCCCCCCCCCACCCCCCCCCCCCCCCCCAACAAAAAAAAAAAAAAAAGAAAAAAAGAAAAAAAGAAAGGATAAGAAAAAGGGAAAAGATGCAACCTATTCTCAAATCAGCATATAAGAAATTCTCTTTAAGTGTGCTCAACATGTGAATGCTTTGCAATCTTACAGCAAAATCCGAATGGGTCTAGTTAGCTGACACACATTCTAACATTTTAGCAATCTTATACATTCCTCATAATGAAAGGCTTTGAGAATCAAGTTTGTCAGGAGCTAAATTACTTCTTTCTTCCAACCATTTAGTTCGAAGCCATTTTACTTCTTCCTGTTTTAGAAACCTCTTCCTTCACCTCAAATCTCTCTTTTCAGCATTGCAAGATTTTTGCCATGATTGAAAATCATTTTACTTTCTATTTTTGGCATTTCTTGTTTAGCAACTCCTTCACCTTGGATCTCTCTTTTTCTATTTCAATTTTCACATTCAAAATTCTCGAAGAGAGTATGTGAGATTGTAAGCAAATTATTAGTTATTAATTTGAATTAATCCTTGAAAAGTTCTGGACATTCTAAGCAAGCTGCTTTATCACCATATAATGCATAATGCAATTTGTTAATTCAAAAGGACCCACAGCAATGACTATAAAATGTCTTACTAATAATCCCTATTTTATGGGGTACTATTGATGATGGAAATAAAAGCTGTTCCTTTAAGCCACCTTGTATTTGTTGATGTCAGATGCACAGAAAATGTGATAACAAGTTTAGGACACTTGTATTTTTACTTTTACTGTTGCCTGTCGTAGTTTTAACATTTTGGGACATTGCAGAAAATTATGTGGAAGCTGAACAAGTCAATAGCAAAAGAATTATTGCCCATGCAACCTGTAGACTTTGCGATTGAGCCATGGTGGGGAGTTTGTTTAGTCAACTTTACTCTAGAAGAATTTAAGGTGAGATTAGCTTCCTTTAAGTAACTACTCTGTATTAAGGGTTGGGCTTGATTCAGTTTGGTAAGTGGTTTGGCGTGTTTTGGCAAGTTTTTAAATTTTCGCTGCCCACCCCTATCTAAATTATCCAACTACTACTCCAGCACAAATGTGTGTACACCTATACATGTGCGTCTATATATACACCCCTGGGCATGCACAAGCATATTCAAGTATTTCGGATAAAAGCTCCAACTAGTTTCTCTATGATTCACACATAATGTCTCTCTCTTTCTCTTTCTCCTCCCTTGCTGTTTATGCAGAAACTTTCTGAAGAAGAAATGGCAACAATTGATAAAATCTGTAAGGAGCAAGTAAATTCCTCCATCCTCTTCGATCCTGAAGTTATTAAAGGACTCTTTCGACGGGGACTGGTCTACTTTGATGTTCCTGTCTACCCTGATGACCGTTTTAAAGGTAATTCGTATGCATTTAGATTGGTATTTCTCATACACACTCGTATTTACATATTAGAGATTCCTTTCTCTCTCTCATTTAAAGTACTCCATACTAGTCCTTTATGTATCCCATCCTCTCTTGGTTAAGAGTTGTGATAATTGGAACTTTTCAGGATGCATATTAATTTGATTGAGATCATGATAGAAAATAGTGTTTTTGTACCCAATCCTATTTTCTGGCTCCTCAATAAAAGAATCAATGATTTATATGCATAAGAAATACTCATGTAGAAATCAATTGCAGAACATTTTCCCTTCAGCTTCTGCTAGTTATTGCAATTTAAAGGACTTTTCAAAATTGATAAACCATGAAAGCAAGATCATGTATGTGCTTTCAAAATATTAGTTTCGATGAAATGAGAGATTGAGATATATGTTTTGATCTCAAAACCACAAATCAAACTGCATTTCACAATATATTTGGGCTGATACTTCTTTAAACAATTATGTTGAGTTTGTACAATGTAGTGGAATGATATTTTGACCCTCGTGAAACCAAATTTGAGTCCTTATCTTTCTGTTCTTGTTTATACCCTTTATGATAGTCTTGTCCTCCCCCATTTGAGAGTTTGGAATGTTGATATATACAGTGTTTCAGTTTCCAGGCTGGAGGGATTTGTTTCAAACAGGGAGCAGTCCTACGAAGATCCTATAGAAGAGTAAGTCTCTCATCTGTATATACGGAATCTTTACTTGCATTCAATTTTTGTCACCTGAACTGCAAAGTTAAGATTCTGATGGTATCAACTCCTTCATCCAGGTTGCTCTATGCTGTATTTGTGGTTTCAAATGAAAATTCAACTGTTTCTGAATTGGCTGCAACATTACAAGCTGATCTTTCTCAGCTGCAGGCTGCTGCATCCTTTGCTTGTCGATTGGGTTGGGCAGATAAATTAATTGACCCGGGATCTATTCTTCAAGAATCAAATGTACCTGGAACTCTAAAGAGTCTTCTTAGTGATGAAGAAATTGATTCTCATGCTAATGAAGGCTCCAGAAATATGTCCACTGAAGGAAGTGTTCAACAAGGAGATATTGCTTGGACTGAGAATAACAGATCAGCCTCTGGTTATTCTCATGTTGCTTTTGTTGTTGATGCTAATATAACATCTTATCTCATGATGGGATCTGTTTCGCCAGGTTGGCTTTTTGTCTTCTATATTTTCCCTTTCAACTGTGATGCTTTTCTTCCTTCTATATTTTTTCACTATTGTATGTTGCACCTACATTTTGGCCATGGATGCTGATTGGATGGCTCATTGTAACTGCATGGTTATTTTCTTCTATTGCCACTATCTAACTTTGGTTTCTGATTGTAATAAAATTTCTATGTTTATATCAGGCTTAATCTAATAATCTGATGTAGTTCTCTCTTTCGAACTGAAACTTGCTCATCCATTCGCTACAAACAAGCTTTTAACCTTGTTATTGAATTGATATTTTCAGTTATCTATTCCAATACTATGATAGCAGTTTGATAGGCTAATATTGTGAAGTATTTGTATGGTTTGAAATAAGTTAGTTGCTTGCTAGTTCTGGTGTATGGTATGGCTGATATATGTTCCTCACGAATCTTGACATTTTATATGTTTGTATCTTCTAGATGCTATAGGTGTCATTAGATGAGAAAATCACTCTCTGGATGAATGGAATATGCAAGAAAGACATAGCATGCATTGTAATTTTCCTACATGCTTGCTTGAGCATCTTAGTTTTCATTTCCTCTATCTGGACCCTAAAATGTAACAACTCCAAATGATAACGTAATTCAACCACCCAGTCTTGTCACTGGTGTTTTAGTTGTGCAATATATATTTTCAGTACTGGAGCTCTGGCTTGTAAAACAGCTGATAGACAGTGTGTGATAAATGTGAATTTTAATATGAAACCATCCGAAGCAATAGATAATGCGCCCTCTATATTTTTATAAGCACCTGATTTTCAAGTGCGAAATGAGAAAAATTACATTATAAATGACCAAATCAATTATTTACCTTACAATTATTCTATTGCTGGCTAATCTCTCTCTCTCTCTCTCTTGCTCTTTGAAGTTGAGTAAACTCAAACTTCTGTATGTAAAGTGTACTAGAGCAAGTGCTGTCAAATAACTATCAGAAAGCTAAGGGAAAAAACCTTAATTTGGAAACTCCGGGATAGATCGCTTTGATTAGGAGATCCCAAAATGAAGAAAAGGGAGAGAAATTTAATTAGTCGTGCCATGCTCTCATGATTATTTCTTCTCTTCAATTGCCTCTTATGAGAAATCCTCAGAGAACATAGTCTGATTGTCCGATGATGTGTTATCCTGTTATAAAGATATATGGTTCATGCACTAACATTCTGGTACCTGTTATATTATCTGAGATGACATTTTTATGATGACAAATCACTCTGTATATCCATTTTCCTGGTTCAAATGTCTTTGCAGGTCTAAAATCTCATGCTGTGACACTATATGAAGCTGGCAAACTTGGTCATGCTAGTATTGCAGATCTCTGTAAAGATCTCATTACACTTGAGGGGGCCAAATTTGAAGGAGAACTTCAAGAATTTGCCAATCATGCATTCAGCCTGCGGTGGGTGTTGGAATGTCTAACATCTGGTGGGGTTGTTGCTGACGAAAGAGACAGGATTAGTGTAGCATCCGTGGGCAATGATGAGGTTATTTCAACTGTCAAAATAGGAGATTCTGCTACCATTGAATCTAGATTAAATAGTGATGGATCTACGCATTCAAGAATGCTCAAAGAAGATTCTGATCCTGCTGAACTTGTATCTGGAAGTACTTGTGATGATAATCTGTCTGCTGATGTATCTGAAAGGTCTAACTGCCTAAATGGGGATCCTAAAGGGGACAGTGATGGCCAAAATGATGACAAAAAAGTATCAATTGAATGTCTTGATGCTGGACAAGGAATGTCAAAGAAACAGAAGAAATACCGTGTGGATGTCCTACGGTGTGAAAGCCTGGCTGCTCTTTCACCAGCAACTTTAGATCGTCTATTTCTTCGTGACTATGACATTGTAGTATCCATGGTTCCACTTCCGCATTCTTCCATCTTACCTGGCCCTAAAGGTCCAATTCATTTTGGTCCTCCCTCTTATTCCTCTATGACTCCCTGGATGAAACTGGTGCTCTACTCTGCAGCAGCTAGTGGGCCTTTATCAGTAGTTCTGATGAAATGCCAAAGTTTAAGATTGCTACCAGCACCTTTAGCCAGTTGCGAGAAAGCCCTGATATGGTCTTGGGATGGATCCACTGTTGGGGGTTTGGGAGGAAAATCTGAAGGGAATTTAGTTAAAGGTAGTGTTCTTTTACATTGCCTGAACTCGCTTCTTAGATACTCAGCTGTGCTGGTGCAACCTCTTAGCAGGTATGACCTAGATGAGAATGGAAAAATTGTCACTCTCGATGTTCCGTTACCCTTGAAGAATTTTGATGGTTCAACAGCTTGCATAGGGGAGGAACTGGGATTGAACACAGAAGAAAGCTCGAAACTTGACTCAATGTTAAGTAATCTTGGAAATAAAATAAATCTTTGGGCCATAGGTTATATTCGCTTACTGAGACTTTTTAAAGAAAGAGAATCAGAGAACTTCTCACCTGATGATGAGAAGTATGAATGGGTTCCATTGAGTGTTGAATTTGGAATTCCGCTGTTTAGTCCTAAATTGTGCAAAAATATATGTAAGAGAGTGATTTCTTCGCAGTTACTTCAAACAGACTTGCTTTCTGAGCATCATGATGCAATGCAAGACCTAAGGAAAAGGTTGCGTGATGTTTGTGCTGAGTACCAAGCAACAGGTCCAGCTGCAAGAATTCTTTACGAGAAAGAGCAACCGAAGGAGTTCTCTCGGAAGCTAATGACCTATGCTAGTGGAAGGTGGAACCCGCTTGTGGATCCTTCTTCCCCTATTTCTGGAGCTTTGAGTGAGCACCCGAGAATAAAACTTGCTAACAGACAGCGTTGTCGAACAGAAGTTCTGAGCTTTGATGGTAATATATTGAGGTGCGTTGTGCTTTATTTTGTTACTTTTTGTGCATATGTACTTCATACATATGGATAGTATCTGCCTTACTTTAATGCATGCGTTGTTCCATTATTTGCTTTACTTTCTTTACGGTGGATTTGCAGTGGTTGATAAGTTTATGTGTTGCATTTCCACTCATGTTAGTTCCAGGTATATACTTGATGCAGACTATTGTCGTTTGTAATAATGAATTTTTTTTTTTTTTTGGATAGTTATTTTTTTCAGAGACTTAAATAAATATGTCTTTGGAAGATAAAATAACGATCGTGTTCTGTAAGGAACTTGCTATGTGAGCAGGGGCAGACCTACATTTATATGCACCCCCTCCACTTGAATTTTTTTTTGGTTTTTTTTAAAAAAACTATTATATTGGATACTTTCACCGCACGAATGCACCCCTAAATCTAGGTGCCTGGTTCTGCCACTGTATGTGAGTACATATCTAAATGTTTCATGGTGGGTAGATGTT
The DNA here is from genome assembly GCA_037974665.1 of Ehretia macrophylla. NCBI lineage: Eukaryota > Viridiplantae > Streptophyta > Magnoliopsida > Boraginales > Ehretiaceae > Ehretia > Ehretia macrophylla. The sequence goes on from CM075774.1 coordinate 42,133,994, forward strand.
ATACCTCTTGATAAAAAGTTAAATCGTTAGCATGATGAGTGATCGTAAAGCTGCCTTGCTTTTCAAACGTTGTTGCAGATCATATGCTCTAGCTCCTGATTATGAAGCTGCCGCGAGACCTGTTGAAGATTCCCTCTCTGTCGGTACTGCCAAAGCTGAATCAGATGAAACCGACAGTAGAGAAGTAGTTTTTCCTGGTGTGAATCTTCTTTTTGATGGATCTGAGTTGCGCCCTTTTGACATAGGTGCTTGCCTGCAGGCTAGTCAACCTGTCTCCTTAATAGCTGAGGCCTCTGCAGCATCTGCAGGTTCTGCAGTCAAATAGTGGTTTGAGCTACAATTCTGCATAATCATGTTAGAAATTTTCTCCAGCTGTTACTGAAGGAGAGTATAATGTGGTTCACATTGTTATGTACTACCGCTGATTAGTTGCCTGTGGTTCATCTTTGGATTGATCGTCACTCATGAAGATTGGAGGGATGTACAGGTAAAATGCCAGAACATAGTCTTCTTTGATGTTCCGATTGTTTCAGTTATGGTTATATTTAGGAACCAAATTTCCGATTTCTCTTTAGTTTTTATAGAAATATTTCGATTTGCAACTCTCAGTGCTCTAGCAAAGTTCACGATGTTTTTCAAGTCCAAACTTTTTACATTAACTCTAGTTCTGCTATTTGATTTCTCTTGCCATATTGATTTCATAGTACTTGTCATAGAACTAATCATTTCTGATTTGTTTTCATCTTAATTGATCCAAAATAAACGTGATAGGTCTACATATTGACTATATGGCTGTTCTGTGAAAAGGTTCATTCTTTCTCATAATGCATTAGGCCTTGAGCTTTAAACTCCCTTTGCCCCCATACCATTTTTTCAAAGGTAATTTATCCTCGTCACTAGTGCTCTTTTATATGCATAGCAGCACAAAGTAAAGATTTGAGCTAGTAAGCCACAGCTATTTTGTGATGATTTTGGGTGATCGCGTAGCTGATTTCATTACTTAGGTAACAGAGTAGCATTTAGGTGAAAGGACACTTAGTGATCTAATGGAAAGTAGAGCCTTATATTGCTTACAATGATGTAATATTAATTGGAATACCGATCCTGTTCTTTGGGTGATTTGTGCATACAAATATGAGCCTGCTACTACTGCAAATAACCTCATCTATAAGTAGACATCCCACGTCTTATTAATCACCTCCGATGGAAGTATATATTGGGAAAGCCAACTTTTGGATCTTGTGGTCAATTATGCAGAGCGAGATCCTGGTGAAGGAAAACTACTTGTCAACCAATCCCTTAAGTAGCTATTTTTGAAATTCTTCACAATTGATATTCGTTCTTGAAAAACTTAACTTATAGATCCAAACGTGAAGGTCCACGCATATGTTTTCTGTGCATTGAGAAATCTCCTTGCATTGAGCCTTTATGCATGTACCCTGATAACTCTGTAAGAGTGCTTTCATTGGCGTGAGAGGATTGTTTAGCAGAACTTCTGAACCTCTTTGAAAATATTTTTCCACCTAGGCATTGGTCTGACATGGATACAAGTTTAAAAACATCTTTGTTCTTTGTATCATGGACGAGTAATATCAAGGGGCGTTATACCCCGGAATTGTCTTCTTTGTATAAATTTCTCTCAATTATCTGCCAATGTTGTTTCTATTAGTTGTAGTTTCCTTATCTTCTTCTTTTGTTTGCAGGTGGTGATCTCAATTCGTCATGACATCACTAGTCCAGGTTAGACTAAGATTATTCATTTAACCTTTTCCTGTGTATATGGTGCCAAATCTATTGTGAATTAGTCCATGGAATGAGAAGGATTACAAATTTTGCACATAAAGTACAGATGAATATAGAACGCATACACATGTTGGAATCATGATTTTCGCTTATTGTTGGAGAAAAATACTCACAGAAGCTGCAGTTGATTTTAATTGAATGACTTTGTCGTGTTGCACAACTGGGAATTGCTGAGTATCGATAACCACATTGAGGAAAAGTAGTTTCTTTGAAACTGGAGCTAGATTTCATCTTACACTTCTCCATTTTGTAGTTTGTCTTGCCTTTTCGTCAGTAGAATGATTCCAGTAGGGTGGTAGTTCATAGTTGGAGTCTTTTCTTGTTGCCGAAGGGCGCGTTTTATATGATTTTGATGATGAATGTTGAAGTCAAGTCTGATGAAATAGTTCGCGTAGTTTTCTGAGGGCAGAAAATTGCCATTTCTGCCGAATGATTTTGTTACCAGGCTGTAGTTGTGCCATAGCATGTTTTAAATACAAAACAGCAACAGATTCTCAGTGAGATGCATGTTGAATGAGAACGAATCTGTTACATTCATTTGCTAACCAGATGTCAAGTGAACTTTAATGCTATAACTCTGTTGTGTTATCAATTTTATTCGGAATAAAGCTCAACAGAGACACTCAGACGAGACTCAGTGTCATTAGATCTATATAGTTGAATCTACCAGTGGGATGAGAGTAGTTTAATTTGGTTTGGTTATATCATTTGTCTTTATCAGTTTCCTTCTATTCCCTCTCCAACAAGATGTGTTTTGGCATAACATTTCGCGTCAAGTATGTATCAGATTTATCTACCATCCGGCAATGATTCGGCTCTCAAGCTCTCAATGTGAGCGTGGACACCACTGCTGGGTGGGAGACTCTTCCTGTGCTCTTGTAACACATCATGTGTGCATTACTAAGAAAAAATATTACATTGTATTTCATATCAAGCATTCTTGAACTTGTCTAGAGCTACTTATCTTATATGTCAATCTTAAATGTGTTAATGCGTACTGATATTGATTAGTACAATCTCAAGTTAAACAAGTCATAATTATTGATTGCTTCAGCTCATTCTGGTCATCCATGGTCTTGTACATCTGATCACTGTAATTCATTGATGAAGAAAGCCACTGATAGGCAGTCCATCATGTTTGAGGATATGCATATACACGTAAATTTTAATCACGATCCCACTTCTAAGATAATTTTATATTCCTCGCTACTGTTTACGAAGCATGGTTTATTCACGGAAAACCTTAAACTTTTCTATAGTTTTATACACGTAAAAGTTTAAACCCTCTCTTTACATGGACAAAAGACGGTATAAAATCCTCTCATATTTACACTTATCCCATGTTGTGTAGCAATTACGCACAAGCCAAAAAAATATAGGAAACAAGTGCTAGTAGCTACCCTATGAGTTTTAAGGTTTTTATCTCTACTATTATTGAATTTCTACTTGTCTTCAGTATGAGCTTGGATTTGGACCCGAAAACCCAATACATCACTACATGTTGTCGCCCACAAGTTTAATTAGTGCTTGCTCAATGACAACTAATGAAATTCTGCCCTTAGGAATTAAAAGAAAAAGTCAAGTTGATGGGAATATTTCCCTGCTTTTGCAGTCTTACTGCCTATATCATGTCCATTAATGGGGAAGTTCTTCAATGTGGGCTTTGGCCATTCGTCCGTTTCATAAATATGCAGTCCATTTTTTATTTTAGAGGTCGAATGACCGTTTGTTATATACATGCACTTCCCTATTAATGAGGTATTGTCATTGCAATGAAATCCAAATAATTTTTACGTTATTTTTGGATGCAATTTGTTGGGACCTCGGTTAGCGAAACAATAATCTGATTGCTACATTAGTACACTAATTGGCTCTTAGTGTTGCAGTAGATAAAAATATGGTATCGATTATAGAAAAAAATTAAACAATTTAATATATATATATATACCAAAACAAATAAAACTCTTTATCTCACTCGATAGTGTCGACTAAGTTGTATCTGCCTAGCTTCTTTGAGGAGCTACTAGGCATGTTCAATGTTGGGTTTTTCTTAAGCTTAAAGACTATGCAATTATGCCAGTGTCATTTAATAACATGCTCATATAGGCAATGCAAAGACATATAATGACTGCATTTGAAAGCATCTTAGGAGGGAAGTATGATGTTAAATAGAGATTAACGAGTAGTCTAGTGATAGACTACTTCTCCTAATAGTTGGGAGATCAGGATTCGAGTTTTATAATGGTAGGGGTAAAGAAAAAAAAAAGGAAAAAAAGAAAAGAAAAAAGTATGATATTAAATAGAAAAGCTAGCTACAACTACAAGAAACAACCATCATACGCGTTCATTGCTGGTGAAAGCAAGCTACTCAATGTCAGGACTTTCACAAAACATATATGGTAAAAGCTTTCTATTTTCGTTCTTCTCTTGCAAGGTTGGCCATCACATGTATTTGGAACTCACAATATAAGCTATTATATCCGGGACAGATTTAGAAATTGTTCTCAGTGGGGGTTAATTAATTTTTTTAACTAAAAATACATAGATATATATATATTTTTTTAAATACATAGAATTTTTAACAATTTTCATGTACATCCGCCACTGTATTATACCTATAGATGGACAAAAGTTGCTCCCATTTGGTAGTGTTTGATGGGGCGGCATGTAGTGAAAGTGGGCCGCACTGTCGGATGAGAGTCCTTTCTAAATAGACTCCATATAATGTGGTTTAACCTACTTGACAAAGTGTGGTAAACAATATAAACAAGATATATACCTACTTTTTTGAAGAAATTTTTATTATCATAGGCTTATTATATTTGTTTATATAGTATAGTGTGTGAAGTGAGACTGATGAAAAGTGCATAAACGTAGTATACTAGACCTATGGAAAGAAAGCATGCATATTACAAACAGATAAATGAAGTATATTGGTGATGAAATCATGGTGAACATATTGTAGTATGTCTCAAGGTACATTTTTGATTTTTGATTTTTTTAGTGGTGTGAATAATTTTTTTTTCTTCAGTAGGAGTCAATTTATTTTTTGACTAAAAATATTTATAAATTTTAAATATTTAGTAGAATCAGTAAGGACGGGAGTCAAGTAGTCCGATATAGGATCTTCTCGAGTATATGATTTAATTCTACAAATCAACTAAACCAAACTGTACCAATCTAATTAAGTTTTTTCTTATTAAATAAGGTCAATTATATAAATTTATCACACATTATTTATTTCTCTTAAGTACTATTTCTATAATTTCATATCTCCTAACAAATGTCTTTACTCCTCTTACAAGGGACTATGGTCAAGAGCAGGTGTTAGCGCATTAATGCAGTGCATATGAGCTAGTTTATTTAAATTCTTTTCTGATTTGATGCCCATATAAGGTGATTCTCTTTTCCTTATCTGTTTTCGGTGGACGAATGAATCTGTCCTTTCTTACTTCCAACTGTAAAATGCTATTCCAACATCTTTTCTTTTTATTTTTAGTTTTCTCAGGGGTTTGCTTTAGAAAAATTACAATCTGTATATGAATTTAATGATATTATAAAGTCACTCCCATGTTCTATGCTCAAATGCATGTTCTATTGTCAATTTGTTTTTTTCTTATTTTTTTTTTATAATAAGGAAAATTCAATTAGTTAAGCCTAATTATCGGATTATCTAGTAAAACCTGACCGTCAACTTATTTTTTCTTGTTTATTTCTTTTCGTTTTGCCCATAGTTATTGAGGCTCTCGAGAGTGTGTGGAAGATAACATCCATCACATGTTAACTGTTCCCCCCTTTGGTGGATGATTACACATGTTTTGTGGGAATTTATTCCATTAATATATTCTCTGAGGCATTGATGAGCAAATTGCCAACACCACAATCACAAAATGTGCCAACGCTTAATCAAATAACAAGTGTTCTTGCAAGTGATTCTGAAGTTACTTGAGAGATGCTTCTCAGAAGTTGAGTGTAGTGATTGATTAGTAACTTATTGTGATTAAAGATTTTAGGTTAAATTTACGTTCTCTCATCACAAATACTATATGGCTTTAACTGATTTGAGCATGCATCGAAACAAACCGATGTATCACATCATTTATAATTTTGCAATAAATCTAATGGAATACTGCATAAGATAAGTTCTATATCATAAAAGAGAAAAATGGGGTTACCTCATAGATAGATTAACATGGTAAGTTAAAGGGTTACCTGAGATAGTTTCACATTAAAGGAAGGTAAATCTCTCTCTCTTTGTTCCATGACGGATAAAATTTTCTAAAAAGTTCTTCAAACTCACACTAAGAATGTCAAATTTATGAGGCACATGATCTTGTTCGTGTATAGCATAGCAAGATTTACTAAAGAATTTAACTTCCTTGCTTATTTGAACTTGATATGTAAATAAATCTCTCGTTCATGTCCCATGCGCTCTAACATTAGACTAATATCTTGTTTGATATATATATATATATATATATATATATATAATGTGTCTTCAAATCTAATTAAATCATATTCCTTCAGTGTACTTTCCAGCTAAGAAGTTCAAGCAAACCACTACATTAGTACTTCATAAAACTTCAATTGACCTTTTACACTATCCAGTTCATCACCATTCACCACTCAGCTAAAGCTCATATTATTATGACTAAAATTTGAAATCTTAATTAAAAATCTACATATTCCAAGTTGTTATTAGACTTGTAATAGCATAGATAAAGCAATACAAAATTGATAAAAGTAATCATAAGTTTCAAACATATTTAACAATAATTTATCGATACATCACATAGACCAAAAGCAAATTAAATCAAGTTTTATCTTATTAGGTAAGATCGACTATATAAATATGATAACACTATCATTTCTATTGAGAACTTTCTTTTCTTTTACCTCAAATGATATACAAAAGCAAAAAATGTAATAATAATTTTCAAGCAAATTTTACAATAAAGCGAAAAATGTAATCATAATTTTTAAACAAATTTTTCAAGAATTTATCAATACCTCACATGAACTAAAATCAAATTAAACTAAGTCTTCTTTTACTAAATAAGATTTTTTTTAGTTCTAAGATTGATTATAATAAATCTGATAATACCACAAATTTCGACTATACGTGATGCATTGACCCATGACCTGTAAATTTTACCGTTGGAAGCCATCATCAACTCATTTGAAAATTATAGTCATTCTGGTACCCCACCAGCCCACCCCCCCCAAACCCCACATAAGAAAAAAACACTTTTATAATCCGCTTACAACGTGCCAATCACAACGGTAAAGCAAAACATTTTTCCAATTAAAATAATAAATCTAACGGTCAGCAGAATCCCACCTCCCCGCACCCACATCTGCACCTTCCCATCACCAACTCACCTACGTGTACGCTCCAGATCTCTTTACGCGGCTGTAGAGAAAATAAAACGACGACGCGTTATTCTTTTAAATCATACGCCTCGATCCATGTTGCTGAGCTGTCGACCAATGATTAGTCCACAGCTCATATTAAAAAATTATTTCTCACTTCACCGCCTCAAAGAAAATGAAAAATTCCACAATTTTCTCTCCCTATAAATGCTCTTTGCCCTCTGAAACTTCAAACCTCAGCTGCCTCTGAAAACACACACACAACACACACAAGATACGCAAAAACCACATATACATACATATATACATTTTTTTCTCTCTCTATATAAGCACCGCTCTCTCTCTCTAGAGCTATACATACATATTTAGAATTCATATATACTTACATATATATATAGAGAGAAATGGCTTACTCTAGAGTGATTTTGGCTTTGATGTTCGCTTTGGTGGCTGGATCTGCACTGGCTCAGGCTCCGGGAGCTTCTCCGGCAGCTTCGCCGAAGGTATCTCCACCTCCTCCTGTTGCGACTCCACCGCCGTCCGCCGCCGTAACACCACCAGCCTCCGCACCTACCACCTCTCCCACCGCTTCTCCAACTGCTCCTCCTCCGTCCGAGACTCCTATCTTGTCTCCTCCCGCTCCTCCTACCGCTCCAGCCGGTGCTCCCTCTGGCGCCGCAGGCGCTCCTTCTCCCTCCATCGCCGCAGCTCCCGGTGCTGGATCTCCTGCTTCTTCTCCTAACGCTGCCGCCTTGAACAGCGTCGCCCTTGCTGGATCCGCCGCCGTTGCATTCTTTGCCTCCGCCTTGATGCTCTAAGCTCATCATCTACGAGACTTTTCATTTTTTTTAATTTTTTGAGCTTTTATATTGGCGTTGATGTGTTAGGGTTTAGTTATTTTTTATTTTACTGTTAATTATTCATTTTTTTACTTTTATGCTGACGATGAGAGTACATGTTATGGATGTCATTATTATATCTTATTATTATGAATTCTTTTTTATTTTTTATTAATCTTAATGTCTCTTTTGATCTATTGTCATATCAATATTAACTGTTGATGATAGAGTGGAGTGCGTGAGGTTTTTTTTTTTGTCAGTTAAAATAACTATAAAATAACATTCTAAAGTGAAATTACATTAACCTATTCCAGCGACAAAAGTCCCGCCGTAGTAGGCGAGTTAGATCTAGGGGAATATTATGTAACCACAATATAGGAAAGGAACATATTTTAATTGCACGAATAATTTAATTTGTTACACGGTTGGCCGTTCGATGAACATTATATGAGTAGTTAGAAATGAAATATGGTAAAAACAGCGAATTGTGAACAATGATTGAATTTTTGCCGGTCACAATTATCAGAACCCCTGAGAGCATCGATTGTGTAAGGTTCCTGAGAGAGCATCGATTGTGTAAGGTTGCTTCAGCTTCAAGAATCACTTGTCATCATTGAGCATGCAAGTTTGACAAGCGAGAGCGCTTGAGAGGAAGACGGAGCACCCGATCTTTTGAGCCCGACTATCACATAGGATACCTCGGGCGTCACGACAAACAACAGCAATCCCCGCTGATGAATCTGCTGGGCAGAAGGAGACCCCACAATTAAACAAGAGAGTTCCCGGTGCTGGCGGCTCCCAGTTTATGGGGGGGGAGTGCGTGAGGTTGCTTATCTGTCCGAAGTTAATTTTTTGGGTGATAGGATTATGTGTTTTGGAATTTAATGGTATTTTTGGTTTAAATTGAGAGAACTTTTTGTAATTTGCGATTGTACGGGAAAAATTTATTTGCTTTTTATTTTTTTTGGTATAATAAAGGTCGAGATTGTGATTTTATTCGATTTTATATTTTTTTTAATTTTTGAATGTAAGAAGCATTAATTGTTATTATTACTTTTTTTTTTTATCACGTTTCTTAGAGTGGCGCTAATGTTGACCTAAGTCAAGCACTAAGACAAAAAATGTAGTATTTTTTTTTTTTTTTGGTGAAAAGAAAATGCATTGATTAATAAAAAATATAGTAATTTGATGAAGTCTAGAAAAATGAAACATGGATGATGATGTGATGAAAAGCTTAAGAAGTACGATGAGAAAGTGATGGATGGGGGGGAGGGGGGAGGGATTTGTCGAGTAGTGTGGGGATGGGCGCATGTGGTACGATAACATAGAATGGGGACAGCTGGTGTCTACTACTTTTTCGCTCTTGTAATGCTTTCGTTCACATGGGTCTCTTTTGGAACACCAAGATTCCAGTAGAGAGATCCATGTGCTTTGGGTGCCGGACAGCAAAACGTGATTAACGTTAGTAGGTTTTTGGAAAATTATGCATATTGTTTATATATTTTTTTTAAGTAAAATGGTTCATATTATTTAAAATTAATTAATTTTAGTATTATTGTTTCTCATAAAATTTTAATTTAGTAACTAAATAGAGATAATATATAGGGATTAAATTGATTTTTTTTAAGAAATGATAGAGTAGTGAATTTTTTAAAATACAATAAATGATTAAATTTATTAATTTTGAATAATAAGAACTATTTTGAATTACAATATTAAAAAAATATGTAAACTATAAGGACTAAATGTGAAATTTATCTTAACTTTTTGTAGGGGACTATTTTATTCGAGGTGTGAATTTATTTATTTATTACGAGGGTAAATTTCATATTTAATTTTTATAATTTACATGTTTTTTCAATGTTGTTCTTAATATTTTAAAAGATTCATAGTAGTTTCTAATGCTTATAAAAGTAATTCAAAATTATTTAAAATTAGTCAATTTGCTTCTAATAAAAAATTTAATTTACTCTCTAATGTTTTCTAAAAAAATTAGTCCCTATACGTGATCTTTATTTGGGGATTAAATTAATTTTTTTTTGAAAATAATAGAGATTAAGTTAACTAATTTTGAATAATTTTTGTAAATATTAGAGACTATTATATTTTTTTTGAAATATTAAGGACCAATTTAAAAAAATGTGTAAACAATGAGAATTATATGCATAATTCAACCTTATTACAATGAGTTTTTTTCGTTGATTTTACTTAAATAAGGTTTACGGGTTTCTGGTACAGCTATAACTTCGACTAGTAGATTCAAACGTGTGGAACCCATTTTCTGTTAATTCTTTTGGCATCTGAAAGTTATTTTCAAGGTTATTCAATGGGCATATAGGTTGAACTGATCATAAACTTAATATACATTTTTTTTTGTACAGTATTTGTTGATTTGTAGAAAACACACCAAAAAATATATTTCTATTAACAATTAGGCATAAAATTAACTTACCAAAAAAAATAAATAAATAAATATTATACAATATTTTTCATGGTCTTTTACTTTACCTTTGTGTGTGTATGCTTTAGAAATTAAAATTGAGGAAAAAGGATAATGCACTTGTGCCATGAAAAGAGATGAAGAGGATTGTGGCTTGTTGGAAGGGTGAAAAAGAATTGTTATAGGGGAAGGGATGGAGGAAAAAGGGAAAAGGGGAAAAATATGGAAAAAGAGAAAACGGAAAGGAGAATGAGGAAAAGGGAGTGGGGGAAAAGGAAAAGGTGAAAGGGAAAAATTGAAAAAGGGAGTTGGGGGAGTGAAAAAGATAAAAAATATATATATAAATAGAGAAAAAGAAATGGTTGGTGGGTTGGTGGCAGTTATTGTGTACGTAGTGTGTTAATTATATTGGGGGGTCAATCATTATGTGAAAATATTGAGAGCGAAAAATATACATAGACTAAAAGAGAAAAAACGATCAGGTGAAAAAATTGGACCAAATAATAGAATAAAGCAAAACCTTAATTTTGATAAATAAGATAAGGTATGAAAAAATCCTCAGCTATAAGTCATAACGGGACATATAAATGCATGTTGCTTTTTGTGTGGATGATTGTGATAATAGTGAAGATGTTAAAGAAGGGCATGATACCCAAAATGAAAAGCGAAATGTTTTGGAATTTTTTTTTGCTAGGTGTAGTTTTATAATTTTATTGAAAATAAAATTTTAGTTTTTTTTGTAAAGAATGAAATTCTTTAAAATATCTCATCAAATTAAATTATAATTTCAAATATTGTTGCAAAAAGTTGATTTGGGGAGCAATACTTAAACAAAAAGTGGTACACGACATAGATATTGTAATAACACTTGTATAAAAAAAAAATTCAGATAAAAACCTTGCAAAAGGTTTTAGATAGCGATTGGTATATTGAAATGAGGTTGTAAATGAAATGACATTCTCAACTCTTTTCGATTCCCATACTTAATATGAAGGAATGAACTTGGGAATTCAATTCCTAAGGTAATCTCATTCCCGCGTAATGAGATTAGTCATTTCAAAGCAAACACATGAGATTTGCTCATTCCCATGAGTTTAGCAATAAACTTAACTGCCATACACCCATATAACATAACTTTTATATACAGTTTGTTTTAAACAACAACAACAACAACAACAATAACAATAATAATAATAATAATAATAATAATAATAATAATTAAAAAACATAATAATAATTATTATAAAAATAATAATTATAATAATAATAATAATAATAATAATAATAATAATAATAATAATGATAATAAATAATAATAATAATAATAATAATAATAATAATAAATAATAGTGATTAAAATAATAATAATAATAAATGGTGTTATTTTTCCTCCTCCTTACGAGCCTCATGGGGTGAAGATTCTTTACAAGGGAGACCCTGTTGATCTGACTACCGAACACGAGGAGGTATCTTGCTGTCTCTTTCTATCTGGTCGCCTCTTCTTTTATCTGAATTTTTTCCCTATAGTGCATCATGGATCTATTGCTTTATCCTTTCTTCTATTATTTTTGGTTGCAGGTTGCAACAATGTTTGTGGGGATGTTAGATACTGATTATGTGGAAAAACCATATTCAGAGAGAACTTCTTTAATGATTGGAAGAAGATACTTGGGGAGAATCATGTGATTCAAAACTTGGAATATTGTGATTTCAGGCCCATATATAAATGGCATCAGGAAGAAAAGAAGAAGAAGAAAAAGATGAGTAAAAAGGTAAATCCATGGCCTTGTGACATGAGAAATGTTGTTGGAAATCGACCTTTAATCTTAATTTTCTGGAGTATTTACATAGAAGATTCTAGTTTTGAATGACAAAATGATTCTTATACCTTTGACGTCTGCAATTAGACATTTATTCTAAGTTAAGGATTGCTCTAAACACATGAATGATTTTTATTTCGGTTGGTTCTTTTGATACTGCTTTAAGTGGCTGGAGTATGTTTATAGCATTAAGAATGTGTGTTTACGCAAGAGTAGCTATTTTTCGCAGGAGAAGAAGGCCTTAAAAGAGGAAAAACTGAAGCAAGAGGAAAAGTATATGTGGGCTATAGTTGATGGTTGCAGAGAGAAGGTTATGTTCAATTTTTGCTTTTGTTTCTCGCTTATATTTTGAAGGGAGACGTCGTCTCTTCTTTAGTTATTTTGCAAGTCAACAATTTCTTTTAGAACTAGCTTATATAGTGCTTGAAGTCCTTGCTTCTTTGGTACTTGCTTATCTAAATGCTGTCATGTTATGCAGCTTTGTGATAACCTTCCTACTTAGTCAGTGAGGTCACCATTTGGTATGAATTTTCTACTATGTTCTTTCAAATCTGACAATAATTTTCTAATTGTTTAGGTTAGGAACTTCCTTGAGCTGAAAGTAGAATCACTATCAAATATGATTTACATGTCACAGATGGGAAAGCTGAAAAGGCGCATCTCGCCAAGCTGAAAAGGCGTATCTCGCCAAGTGACGTCACCCATTATTGATCTTTTCACCCATCAAACAAGATCAGAAGGAAAGAGGTAGGAAGAAGATAGGGAGAGTGCAATTGGCATGGGTTACTCAGTATATCTTGTTTTTTGCAGGGGAAAGATAAAACTGATACGGTTGGTTGTTGTACTTTGAAAGTAGAAAATGTGGAACTAATACCACCAGATACTTTGAAGGTGCCATAATTTAGTGTTCTATGGAGATATCAAGCATCAATTGCACCGCTTAGCTATATTGTTGATATATTGGTCAAACTAAGTCTTAAACACGCTCATAGAATTTTTACAAAAGCTACAGAAAAGAGAAGAGACAATGCCAAGAAATGGAGTCTTGTTTGTATTCTCAATTCATGAATAATTTACAAATGCCAACTCCCCCTCTATTTATAGGGCTGAGGGGTTAATTCATTGGTTAGAATTGATGCATATGGTGTCATGCTCCAATCCGACCTATGGAGGCTAGACTAGGGTATGACCTAATTCATTTATACTATTTCACCTACTTAATCATTTGTTATGATTTAACGCTTAACGTTGGCCTAAAACTCCAAAAGTTTTTCGAAAAATCGGCAGCATAACGGCTGTAATTGGGCTATTTAGTTTGACCTATTTTCTAAATGCCTCAAAACTTTCAATCATTGATTTGATTCCAACTAAGATCCCTATTTTGTCATCAACCGATATGCCTACTAATTTATCTTCAAAAGTCTCATTTGGGTAATAAGCCTAGCATGATAATTATGTTCCATTTTATTTGTCAATTTCCTATTATGCAAGTACCTATTAACCTTTAGCTTACGGGTGAATATCTAAGTGAAATTAGATAGAGTTAACTTAGTGGATTAATCACCTAGTGGTTTAAACGCCTAAGATAACTACTATTCAAGATAATGAAAGCAAATAACCAAATAAAGATTTCGTCCGGTTATAGATAGTACAATCCCAAAATTAGACCCAAATTACAATGGGGTCATTTACATCAACGAAATAAAGATTCCGCAAACAAACACAACATCCCTAATAGCATCCATGTTCACGAAAAGCACGCAATACACATAATCGTTCCAAAGGTTTATCAACTAGCACATTTTTTCGGGTACCTGTTCCAAATCTGCTTCACCTGTGACAAAAAGATGATGAGTCCTTATGAACTCAGCGAGGGGGAACGAGAGATAACGTTTTGAAACCCTTTTCCGGTTAATCTTATGAAAACCCTTTTGAAAACATGTCATATGAAATAAGTAAGCTCATAACATAACATAAATATAAATGAACACATTTACCCGTTTTTCTTCCCCAAGGTCCTCTAGGAACCAAGCGAGAGTACTTAAACACATAGTGAAAATAATACGGTTTGATACGTACAGGACTCTAGAGGTGACTCCTACGGGCTCAAGAGGTAGCTCCCACCACTTTTGGGTGTAGCACTTTGCCCCGCATAGCACTTAATTCCTGCCGTTCAAGTTCATTTCCAATAATCATTGTTGTAGCCGGCATCAATCATCCACTTATCATTCCAATGGGTGTACTCCGGATGTACACCAAATCCTACGACCCAACTCTCCGAGCCCCCAAGCGAGAGAGGGAATTGGACCATGGTAGTCACGGTAGTACCGGCAAGCCCGATGCCGCCCGGCGTGCGTGAAACGCTACCATGCCAAAATGAAAGGTTGCAACCTTGTATGCAATGCACATTTATGCCATTTAACATTTCATATTAGGAGGTCAACAAAGTAGGTTGCCTCCGAGCAAGTATATGATCACATTTTGTCATATTGGCACACAAGGCATTGTAAGAACATATAATCATTTCATATATCAATTTGAAGGCAATTAAACTTTCACGGGCAGCCAAGTAATCATGTTCAAATAAGCCATAGAATATCTTTTAACAATTCACATTAGGAGGTCAACAAAGTAGGTTGCCTCCGAGCAATTATAATATTACATATTGACAAGTGAACATACGAGGCATGTTTTGACATGTAATTTCACTTTATAGAACATTTAGAGGCATATGAACATTAAACGGGCAGCCAAGTAACACATATGAATCAAGTCATATAACTCATTTTGGGTTCACATATCAAGTGTTGAGATCATACAAGCATGCAACGACACTTATACAAGACCGGGTGCAAGAATATTTCACTTATCAACATGCAATCATCGGGAATCATGCTTAGAGCTACAAGGACAATTCCAGGCAGCCTATAAATATTCCTTAACATCAATTACAAGATACACAAAAGTGGTTTATGACTTGGGAGTCTACGGGGCCATTAGGATTTGCAAGGCCGTGCTCAGGTGTCGATTTTATTTGCTAAGGACCACAAGACACACTTAAACTATCTCAAGCATACTTAGCATTTATTGGGCAGCCTACTAACCACACAATTGAACACATTTAACCATAGGATCATCTCTTAGCAAATAGTCATAAGCAATAGGGCCTCAATTACGTGCTTACACATGCGATTAAGCAACCATTCATCAATTAATGAACCCAAGCCATGCATCAACCAAATTAAGCAACCTCAATCAACCACAACAGCCCACACAACTTCTAAGTGCCATAATTCCAAGCATTCAATACCTCAAGCAAGGTTACAACAAGATTCAAAACATATTACTAAGCAAAAACCTTACTGTAATGGTCTGTTTTTCCACATTCAATTAGCCAAGAAAATAGTCTCCAATTTTAGTGAACCAAATTTCAAATTGAATCTTAATGAGTTCTTTAAATCCAGGAACAAACCTCGCTGCATTTGGAGTTCGGACTTAGGAGTTATGACCAAAACCGTGAGACTACGCAAAACTGTCCAGATTCATACACATCTCAATATTTTCCATTTTTGAGGCCTTTAAACTCAAAATTAGCCTTAGCCTATTTCTTCAAAATATGTTCAGAACTGACAAATCTAGTGAAATAAAAATTTCATGCATTTTTGACATCGTTTACTAGGTCAAAACTATTTCGTTCTACAAGGTCAGAAACCTGCCAGAAACCTACTTCATATTTTCAAGTTTTTCAGATTTAGACACATCACGATATTTGACCATTTTGGAGGTCTTAGAGTCAAAATTGGCCTTGTCCTATTTCTTAAAAATATGTTTAGAACTGACCAATCTAGTGACCTACCAATTTTCATGCATTTTTATCAATGTTTACTAAGCCAAAAGCACTTCGTTCTACAAGGTCAGTAATCTGCCAGCAAAAATGTGTTTACATATCTTCAAGTTTCTAGACATTATCAAGCCATGCACGAGTAGATAGGCTCATATACACACATATACAATAACTACAGATGTAAATATAGCCATATGAGAGTATGCATGTGAGTTTTGAAAGCTTTTAAAAGAGTTTAACCCTCACCTTAGCAAGTTGTTGGATGAAAATGCTAGAATGCACTTGAAAATGCACAAAAGGCCCTCTTTCCTTGCTTTGACCGAGTGGTGGCTTGGCTTTCCTTAAATCCTAGCTTAGTTAGCATGTGAAGAAGGTGTGCATGTGTGTGAAACCAAAAGACAAGGAAGAAAACCATCAAAACTTATCTATGGCCGAGATAGAGAGTTTTGTGAGCTTCGTGTGAGATTTTCTTGCTTCTTGCTTGCTTGTGCTTGCTATGGCCGAAGCTTGAGTGGTATGGAGAGCAATTTTTCAGTCTTGGATGCTCAAGGGAAGGTCATAGCCGAGAGAGAGAGAGAGAATGGGAGAGTTGAAAGAAGATGAATGAAGTTTGAAGGTGTTGAATGTGGCTTGTGTGTGTATGTCGGCCTTGAGCTTCACAAAAATCTGAATTTTGTGTGTCATTTAGGATATAATTTGAATAGTTAATGAAGTATGGGGTGGGTAGGTCGAGAAAGGGTAGCTTGGGTAGGGTGCTTAGGAGTTTTTTATGCATTGTATCTTGTGTTTGTGTCATAGAATGTCTAGGATATAATTTTTTGTTCAAAGCTTGCTCAAAGACCTTGGTAAGGCCGAGTATAGCATGGTAAAATCTGAAATTTCAGATTCAAGTTAATATATTTTAGATTATGCTAAGTGTAGAATTTGAGGTGCCTTGGTTTTAGATGAGAATAAAGAATGTTTAGTGTTTAGTGCCTTTGTTCTTTAGTGAATTGACTTAGGATTAAAATATTGCTAGTGGAGTTTGTAGGATTATTTTATGGCCTAGTGTTTTGTGTAGGATTCTTTATTAATTAGCGTGTGGGCACGCTTTCCTAGGTCTAGGGCACGCACTACGAGGTGAGACACGAACTCCAAAACAAATGCATGGATTTCAATGTAAATGCACGCAATCCTAGGTGAATGCACGCAAACCAATGCAAGACACGTAATTCAATACAATGCGTGCAAATCAAGGTACAACTCTATATCTAGGTTAAGGTACGCAGTTCAAGGTTAGGGCACATGAAACAAGATAACGCAAGTACATCGAGGTCAGGGCACGTATATCTAGGTATCGCATGTCAGTCGGGGATTAGGGCACACCATTCTAGGTCAAGGCACGTATGACAAGGCATGCACTAAAACCAAGACAGGACACGTAATCCAATGTTGGTCATATAGTTCTGGGTCTATGGCACGTAAATCGAGATTAGACACGTTATTCGGGGTCGGGTCTCACATATGGACAATCAAAATTTCATTGCTAGAATAAGATTTGACCTTCTACAATAAGATTTTGACCTTCTACAATAAGGTTTTAGAAAGCCTTACAGATATTCTTTAAATAGGATATTTATGACTCTTTCTCTCCCCCAACCCAAAAAAGAGAGAGAAAAAAAAAAAAACTAAGTTGGAGTCATCCTTGGTGCTTGAGCTTAGGGATGGCGACGGGTACCTGCTTTATCCGAAACTGACGGATAATCGCTCGATAAAAATCCAATAACAAAAATCGATGGAGAATCCATTAGAGTTTGGGTTTTATAAAGGGAAACCGATGGGTAAACCGATAGGTTTTGATTTTTGACGTTAAAAAAAATCGATATCCGAAACCTGATTATTAATTTAATAAAAAAATCTAACATATACATATACATTTAAAATAATAGAAGATTAACTAAAATTGGTAATTAAAATGATAAAAATTTGAACTAAACTCAATTAAAAAAAAGTGAACTAAACTCAATTAAAAGAGATGACTAAGCTTATTAGACCAATACTTATACTCCTAAGAATTGTCATCTTTACTTGACGAAATGAAAGAAGAGACGTTTCTCGTTCGGCTCTTGGGAATGAATTTTTTTTTTTGCATAACTTCTTGATTTTGATTTTTGCTCATAAAATTATTATGTAATTTATTTCAAGTTTTGTCATTGGCTTGAATTCTTTTATTTTTGGTTTCTTTATATTTAAACTAATTTTTCTTATATTTTTTTTAGGCTTTTTTATTTAAACTAATTATTTTTTAGTTAAACGGTTACGGTTACGGTTAACCGCAGTTTTTTGAATCTTTAACGATTACGGTTATGGTTATTAATTTTGAAAACTGTTAGGTTTTGGTTACGGTTATGATTATTGATTTGCTAAACAGTTTTGATTATGATTTTGTTATTTTTCGCGATTAACCGAACCGCTGTCATTCCTACTTGAGCTGTGACACTTTAGACTCCACATTGTGCATCATCTTTAGGTCTTTCTTAACAGTAGCTACCTAATCACAAGATTTCTTTATCCCTTGCATGTTATTCACTTTTGGTGTGCTACAAAACTTGGACACTTGTATTTAGTATTCATTTATGCAATTCCTAGGTGAATTGCTGAAAAGCCCTCATCCTTATGCTGAAATCTCATTTTGGTCGCTAAAATTTGTTTTTGAACAAATTCTTGTTTTTCGTAGCTTTTTATCCCATGCATATTATTCATATTTGGTCTTTTACAAACTTTGAGGCTCTTGTTTAGCATGTATTTAGCATTGATTTATTTGATTCCTGTAGTGAATTAATTGCTTGAAATTCTTCAATATATTTAACAAAAATCTCATTTTGGTCCCCAAAATTTTCCTGAACAATTTAATCTTTATGCTTCTTTCTCTTGAAACTTTCTCATTATATAAAAGATAGTTTCATAGGGTATGAACCTATAATATATTACACTTGAATTGCATGTTCGTATATTGGTATGGACATAGGTAATTATGGTCAAAGTATAATTACAAAAGCTTAATAACTAAATTTAAAATTAAATTTTAAGGATCAAAATGGAACTTTACAAATAACTTAGGGACCATCAAATTAGTTCCTAATAAAGTCACATCTAGGCATGTTATCTTTCTCATTTTATTAAAAGAAGAGAATAAATTAAAACAAATAGAAGCAAATAATAGTTCCACTGTGAAATCAAAGCGTACAATTACAAAAAAACAAAAAACAAAAAACAAAAAAATGTTGCACAATTAGTTTCATAACATCTAGGAAAATGAAAATAGACAATATATATTCTGAACTTTTAGACCAATTACCAAGAATCTAATTTATGAAGATAAAATTGACTGGAAAATTAATAGTAATTTAAACCATGTAATATATATCTATTATCTTTAGGTATAGAGGCCGTGGATTTACGATGGTCAAATTGTGACTTTCTGCTTGATCATAAGTTGAGTAAAATTAAGAAATTTTACAAATGCATTGAACAAATATACATAAATTTTGAATTAAATCGTACATTTGATTAGAATTCCAATTCAGTTTCATGTATTGAATAAGTATGAAAATTACTATTTCTTATAAAGTAATGGGATTTAATTGAATGATAAAATTAGTTTTTAAGAGTTTTTATATCTATCCAGAATTTGATTGAGGTGGTTAATGTAACATATTTATTCATGCCTTGTACTCATTTTCGCTGCTTGCTTGCATGTGTTAAACGCAATGCCGGAGTCTTTACATGAGCAAGAGATGTAGCCCTCGTTTAACTCAATTTTATTTCGAAAATAGGAGTATTTTAAAAGCATTTGTATGGTGAAAATTTAATTTAATTTTATTAAAAAATTATTTATATATGAGTATTAAATTATACGATTTTAGCCCATTGAATATTAACCCTAGATCCATGAATTACTTGAAAAGTCTCATTTCTACACCAATGTGTTCAGAACGTCAAATAATTAACTCAATTACAAAATAAGATAACGTTGATACAAACATCAAACGGAAAGACAGAAAAAAGGGGTGAAGGCGGGGGAGTAAGGATTCCATCGTAATGTTATAATGTTGTAAGCAAGACTCAAATAATGTGAATTGTCATTACAGTTGCATTAATAATTCACAACCGTTGGATCTTACTTGTAACATTATAACCGTTATGAGTAGATTCATTCGCACAGGAAAGGAAGAAGAGTCGCTTATGACAAAACCAACTTAAAAATCATGGCTGCACATGTGATCAAAGCAGCTCCAAATGTGGATAAAGTTCCAGCAGAAGAAGAGAGTTGAACAGTTTCCGAAGCTAAGGGAGCAAAAGCTGTAGTGGTAGGAATCAGAGGGGATTGTGAGATGATGGTGCTAGAAGGCGGATCACTAGCAACAGTAGGAGTTAGAGGAGATTGAGAGCCGACGGCGGTGCTAGGTGGGGGAGCACTAGTACTTTCCGATGGTGTCTCCGCCGTGTCGCCTCCTGCAGTTACGGTGACAGCAACCTTCATGCCACCATCACAATGGCCCATTACTCCACAAATGAAGTAATGTGTCCCGGCAGTCTTGAGAGTAATAGTGGTGGCGCTGCTGCTGTCTGTGTTGATAGCGTTGGCTGCGTTGCATGCATCATAATCACTAGGGCTCACTTCAGACACTGTGTGGCCACTTCCATAACTAAACACTGCCAAATTATTATCACAAAAAATAAGTCATTAGGACTCATGTTTAGAAATACTAATTAAGTTTTTCCATCATGATATGCTTCGTATCAAACATTTATCTTTTTAATTTTTTATTTTTATTAACGACTAAATGTAAAATGCCACTCATGAAATTTAACAAGAAAGAAATTGTTCGTGACTAAAATCTCTACCCGTGTAAGAGGTTTTATTCTTGGCATTACTGGTCCTAGGCTTGGAAAGAAGGATGGTAGCAATAGGTAGGTGACACCCAAACATAAATACGTAGTCGGATTAGTTTTTATTACTACATTTTGTATCTGTTGCAATACGTAAAACTGTGTAAAATGACTAAAAAACATTACAAATGATTTTAGCCATTACATAATGTACCGGTGCATATGCACCAATTGCAAATCTTCTATTGCAACCTTTTTTTTTTTTTGTAAATAATGAGCGTAGTTTAATAAATTATTAAAACCATTACAAAAAAGTAATCTCATTGCTATTATTAATAAAATATAATAATTTTGTAAAACTAATTTAAATCGTTGTGAAAGAACTAAAATATTATAGCGGTTATAGACTGGGTTATATATCAATATGGGAGTGGACTATTAGATTTGCTTATAAATCAATAAAGCATTGACAATAAAGCTCTTAAGGGGCTGAGACCTTACCAAGGGTGTCGCCAACCTTCAAGGTCTTTCCACTAGCCCAGGTGCCATAATCAACACCTAATGCCCAGCCAGCCCTGTCGCCCACATTATAGGTCATGGCCATACTTGGAACAGCCAAAGAGGAGACTAAAATCAAGCACACTATAATGCCAGCACCAAACTTTGCCATGGTTGATGTGTGAATGAGTGTGATCGATGTGTGTAAGAGAGAGAGAGAGAGAGAGAGAGAGGGAGAGAAATATAAGGATTTGGTTTGAGATGGTGATGGGAGAAGTGAGTGTTATCTTATATAATGACAATGATCAACTTCTTAAATGGAGTGGTTCACTTAGACTTGGTTCCATTATTGTGTGCATGGTTGTAAAGGAGCTCATTTCATGTGGATGAGTATACTTAAACTCTTACCTAACATGCCCAGAAAAGATGAATTCTTCTTTCTTGTCTCTATTACTAGGAATTAGTGATACAAGTTGTTAAAATTATCCTAGAGGTTAGTTATAATGTTCTTTGTCCAGATTGACAATACATAGAACACGTAAGGGCTTAAATGCATGTTAGTTTTAGAATGAGCTTGAATGTGAATTTGAATCTTTTAATAACGTTATTACGGGATCCAAATCCCTTAAATACATGTATAGTTTTTTAAAATGGACTTGAATCCTATCACAATTATTGAATCTCTCTCGTAAAATTATAATTTTATGAGCTAAACGTGATTAGTTCATGTCCTAGTACTTGCTTGTGCGGAATAACATTATTTTTGTGAATCTTTAAGACTCATGATGAGTATTCTCTTGTGGATATGTTGGTGGTGATAAGGTAATTTTGAATATTTTGTTGGATGCGAAATTTTAGGTATTCATTTAATTTTCTTAGATTTAGGCGATTTTCTTATTGTATTCAAGGCTCTTTATTTTGGGGCGTATTTGATATTTGGGCTTGGGGAAGAAGAGATGTTATAAGAATAATTACTAATTTGACTCTTAGACCAAATTTTATATTTGGTTATTTACTAAAATTGCACCTTGGAGGGGAAATGAGGGATTGCTAATATAAAAAAATGTTACTCTATAAATTGTTATCCAACAGGTTCAAGAATAATGGTGGGTTTAGTAGCCTGGCAATGGTTTAGAGAAATTGGGCCAACTACCCCCGTTCCGGAGAGGTTTATTGCACATTGACAATGAAACAGATTTTTATTTTTTCGTCTAATCACGAGGAACTCACCCTAAAAAAGAGCATTTTGGATTTAATCAAAGTTATAAACTCTTTGGTATAGCGGAATGGCGAATATACTACGCTTGCCAATTTTCAATTCCTCTAATGAGTGTCGGGTCGGGGGTTTCAGCCTTGTTAGTCTCTATCACTCCTGTTTTGTAAGAGTTTATTGCATATTGAAAAGGAACATATTATTTATTTCATCTAATTCTATTATTTTTGCGATGTGGAACGAAACTGAGCATACGTTCTTCTGAGCACCCCTCCTGCTTAATTAGCTGGCTATGTTTCTTTTCTTATTTGTAATTTTTTTTTTTCTAAAGTAAGCAAGTAAAGCATTAAACTCCATAATCGAATATACATCATGTTCCATCTATAGTTAAAACTTGAATTTTGTGCACGGGGCTAGTTTTAGAATTTCTTTATTAAATACAATTGGCGTCTCAAAATCTATAATTTGGAACTAATTATGCTAAGAGTAGCCTAACAATTAAATTGATAGCCAGGGTATATATAATTAGAGTAACTTTTTAAAAGAATAAGGACTGATCACTTTTTGAACAATAGAAGCTAAATTAAAAGTGTTAACGTTAGAGACTACTAGTATAATTACCTATTTTATTTTGTGTTTAAACACTTTGATTGGGCTGGAAGGACAGATGGCTAACTGGACGATGATGGGGGGCTTAGATTAGGGTGCAAGCCCAGCCAGTTTGAATATGGGCTGGATCAATCTGCAGAGAACCTTGTTCAAAAAAAAAAAAATCTGAAGAGAACCTAGACTACATGTAATTTAAATGTCAATTCAGTAGTAAGACACAAAAATAAGTACTCATTTTGCTAGACATATGTAATCTCCCAAGTTGGTTGGTGATGTACAAATGAGTTTTGTGAGTTCAAAATAAAAACTCTGGTTTGTCATTTAGAAACCAATTGATTTGAGATCCAAAATAATCGTTATTAAACTTATAATATTAGTCTTTATTAATAAGTACGGTTAATTAGTGGCGGAGCCACTAAGGAAAGAGGGTGTGCACAAAAAACTAAAATTTATTTTTTTTGGTTTTTTTTTTAAATTTAAAAAAATCATTATATTAGACACTTTCGCTATATGAGTGTATACCTTGATCTCTCTTAATGTATGAGTGCACACTTTAAACTTGGGTGTCTAGCTTCGCTACTGCGATTAATTATTTACAAACCAATGAATTCAAGACCTAAAATAATTGTAATTAAAAGTTTTGAATTTAAAGTCATGTCCTTTCGTCACAAGTGTCTCTGCTTCTTGACTGACCTAGAGAATCTCCATCACGAAAGTTGTAGCATTCATCTAAGGAACGAATTAATGAGGTTATAATAAATCATAACAATTAGATAGAATGGTCGAATAATAACTTGTTGTGATTAAACATTTCGAATTTAGACTTATGTCCTTTTATTACAAGTGTCTCTGCCTCATTACTGAATTAGAGAATGCATTGGTATACATGGCTTCATTACGAAAGTTGTAGCATTCATCTAAGGAAATAATTAACTAGGTAATAAATTATAACAATTAGATAGAATGGTTAAATAATGACAAGTTGTAATTAAACGTTTCGAATTTAAATTTATATCCTTTCATCGTAAGTATATTTGTCTCTTAACTGACCTAAAAAATGTATTGATATACATGGTTCCATCAAGAAATTTGTAGCATAATTTTTCTCGTAATAATAAAAGAAAAAGAAACAAAAAAAATCAAGTAGAGTAATAATTGAGGTGGTGAAAACCTCTTTCCAGTTGTTTGGAGAGACAACATGACAAAGAAAAAGAGAAAGTACATGACTCCAAAATTGTCAGGGTCAAAAGTTTCACATTTTTGTGGATAGCTATGCCACCCCATAAATGAAAATGACTCTATCTTGTCAATCATTTTTAAATGCATCACATGTTAAATGAATAATATTGATCTTTGGAGTATCAATTACATTCGACCACGTTCATATGATAAAGAGATAGAGGTTTCTTTTATCAACGCATACATGAGGCATTGTGGCAGATTCAGACAAAAATGAGACATTGTCGTAGATTATCAAAAGAATAAAAATAAAACACGACATCTACAACAACCTGGGAATTCGTGTGATATGCATTGTCCTCTTTGATAAGGTATTCCACTATAATTAACAAAAAAAAAGGTATAGCTCGAGGGTGTTAAGTCAAGAATTTAAGGTAAAATGTGTATTCTTTTAATGAAATAGGATAGGGCACATTCGTAAAATAAAAATATTTAATATAATATTTTGAGTAAATGAATTAATATTTTTTTATATTTTATCAAAAGTGTATAATATTTTCGTGTTTTAAAAAAATATTTTATAAAAGTAACTGAATATTTCTTTGTATTTTAAAATATAACTGATTACCTCTCTATATTTTATAAAATTAGTTGAATACTCCCCCTTTGTTACAAGTAAAGATTTTGATCATTTCCTCTCCTAATCTCATTGTCTCCTGTTACGCACAAAGCTTTATTATATAATGGTTAACTTGAAGTACCTATCTGCTTTTCATCATACAATGAGATCACGCTTTATTTCTTAATTTACTCGAGAGGGCCATTAGGACATCTTTAATGGAGTCTTTAAGGAGTCTCTAAACAGCAATAATTGTTATTTTAGAGACTCCATTGATCAAAATTCATCATCAATGGGGGTCTCTAAAACACTATTTAATAGTTTTTGGCAAAATCATAACATCACTCAAACTTTGAGTCTCCAAAATAGCACATAGTCTCCATTTTCTTCAACAAATTTGTTGAATAAAATGAAGACTATACAAGAAGATAAAAATGAGTCTCCAAAAAAAACAAAGTCAGATCTAAAAAAAAAAAAAAGGTACAAAAAAACGAGCACAAACAGCAACAAAAAAATTTAACAAACATAAAAAAAATTACAAATAAATTACAATACAATTGTGTTTTTCAACAAATAACAACAAAAAAAAGGAAAAAAAAAAAAAAACATAAAGTTTGTGTTGGTGGTTTTGCCGGTGGTGGGGTGGCAGCGGAGAAAAGAGTAGGGGGTGGGATGCAGCGGAGAAGAGGAGAGGAGAGGAGAGGGAGGGAGGGAGGGAGGGAGGAGGAGGGGGGGGGGCACTGCTGCAGGCAAAGGAAAAAAGGGTAGGGGTGGGAGTGGGGGGGAAAGGGGGGGGGGGGAGGGGGTGCGCTGCTGCATGAAAGGAAAAAAAAAAAGGAGGGAGGAGGGGGGAGAGAGGAGGGGGAGGGGGAGGGGGAGGGGGGAGGGTAGTGGTGAGGGGGGTGCTGCTACACTGCAAGGAAGGGAAAAAGGGAAAGATATGGTGGGGTGGGGTGGCATGGGGTAGTTAGGGTTTTTAATTATATTTTTTAATTAAGTTTTTTAATATATTTATTTAGAGTTTTGTATTTTATTTTTTACTGTTATTTTAGTTTATGTTATTTTTTTATGTTTTTTTAGTTTAAGTTATTTTTTTAATTATATTTTTTAATTGAGTTTTTTAATATATTAATTATGGTTTTTGTATTTTATTTTTTAATGTTATTTGAGTTTTAGGTTATTTTTTTTTGCTTTTTTAGTTTAGGTTATTTTTTTAATTATATTTTTTAATTGAGTTTTTTAATATATTTAATTATGATTTTGTATTTTATTTTTTAATGTTATTTTAGTTTAGGTTATTTTTTTATATTTTTTTAGTTAGGTTACTTTTTTAATTAAGTTTTTTAATATATTTAATTAGGATTTTGTACTTTATTTTTTTAGTTTAGTTTTTTAAAATATAGTTTTATTTATTAGTTTTTATTAGTATATGTTTAAATAAATCAACCTAACTATCTTTTTTTCTTAATTTTTTAAATTTTATCTTTGTTGCAATTATTTATTTGTTGGTTAAAATATTCGTTAAAAAAGTTGAGATAATCTAAATAACAATTAATTAAAAAAAGGTAACACACGACAAAAAATAACACATAATCAAATTATTATGTAAAATTAAAATTAACACAATATAGAAACTCAATTTTATAGAGACCGTCATCGGGGATATTTTTTTTTATCTTGGTCTCTAAAACAATTTTTTGCCTTGGTCTCTAAAGCTATCCTCAATATAATCTCTAAAATGTAAAACTTTCTTAATTTGGGTATTTTTAGAGATCTTAGTCTTTAAAATAACACTATTCATGGAAAAAGTATGTGGGATCCATCACTTTTGGCTTAAAAGATGCCAATATAGAGACCCAGTTTCTATTTTCTTTAACAAATTTGTGGAATAAAATAGAGACTGAGTCTCTACTTTGACATCTTTTAAGGTAAAAGTGGTAGATTCCACGTACTTTTGTCATGAATAGTGTTATTTTTAGAGACTGAGGTCTCTAAAAATATCCAAATTAAGAAAGTTTTACATTTGAAGACTCCATTAAGGATGTCCTATGAGTCTCTAAAATTGATCTTGGTCTTTATATGAATCTCTAAAATAATAAATAAAGACTCATTATAAAGACTCTATTAAAAATAACCTTATTAGTGGCTGCAAGAGGTTGGCAATTATCAGTGCTCAATTATCTGTAGTACTTAGAGAATTTTTTTTTTTTCTTTTTGTTATTTTTTAAGTTAGAATTTTCAATTTGCTTTGCACTTTAGATAAGTCATCTCTATCTCAGCATCAAAACGGTCAAAAATTTGTGAATGTTAAATGCTTAATCAAACACGCGATAAGGTTTTGAAATATATCATTGGACTAGTAGATTTCTATAATTTCTATTCAAACAATAACATCATCGGAAGACGACACACCGTTAGACAAGACATGTAATGAAAGACAGGGATCAAGGCACTAAAGAAGAAGACAGTTGTGTAGTCATAATCAATCTCATGGCTCCTTTTTTTTTTTTTTTTTCTTTTTGTTTTTCTAATTCAAATAAAACTTAAAATGTACATTATATATATTAGATAATATCGTCTACAAAAATTAATTTCAGAATCTCTTGCATTTATAGCAAACGGCATACTACTAGACCAACGACCTGGTGGTATCTCATAGCTCATTTTCTCCCTCTTTTTTTTTTTTCTCCTAAAAATCTCATATCTTGTTCGATTGAGATTCTTTAATTAGGTCAAACATAGATTATAAGTTTTTTTCATTTTTTTTTGGGTCAATAGCTTATAAATTCAAAACACAAAAAAGATAATTAATTTTGAAAACACTAAAAAGAAATTTTATAAGCACTTGGAATACCTCCTTATTCCTTAAAAAAGCTCAAACTTTTCTGATGCTAGTTTTGACTTATATTACGTCTAAAACATCCTTACATAATTTGAAAAATTTTAACCTCTAACCCCTTTTCCTCCCTTTCTTCTTTCTTTAATTTTTTCTTTTTCCTATTCCTTTTCCTGCTATTTATTTTTCTTCCTTCCCGATTCCTTCTGCATTATTAACTTGTGTTAAAATTTTGATGACCCTGAGATTTTATTAAGAGTCAAAAACGAATTACAAGGTTCTATCTTACAATTAAATTGATGTTAGGTAGTGTTTTTCGAGATCTTATACACTCGTATGAAAAGGTATGAATTATTCATGTGAGATATTTTTTTTTTTTTTACATGCTTTTTTTTTTTTCTTTTTTTCCTTTCTCTTCTCTTTCATTCTCTATAATTCTTTTTTTTTTCTCCATTTAGCAAAACCTCATGCATCCCCCCCCCCCCCCCCCCCCCCCCACCCCAAGAATATCACAAAAACACATAGTCTACTCACTTCCAGACCCCAATACACATATACATTAGGTTCTGTTGATAAAAGGTTAAAAATTAAAATGGATACCCTTCAAAGTTAAATGATTCGTTTAAGAACTTATTATAATTACTATAAAAGTTTAAATGATGACTTTGAGATTTTAAAGTAATATTTATATTGCAATTAGTGTTAAAAGTTGATGTAAAACAAAAAGACATTAGGCTGACAAGCTATTAATGTTATTTATGAAAAATTGGAATTGAAATAGCTTTACATATGAAAATATGTGTCATGCCCGTTTTAGCCTTTTTAAAATGTTATATTTTTAAGCACTTATTTTTACCAAACACTTATAGGCCTTATAGAGTCTAAAGGCTCGCAATCTTTCTGAGATCAAGTTTTATAAATTATAAGAACTCATAAGCTCAAAAAGAGGAGCTCAGCCTGACAAGCTATTAATGTTATTTATTATGACATTTTCATATTTTTCATCATTTTTCCGTTGCTATTTAGCAATAAAAACAAGTTCGGCCGCTAAAATTCATCTTCGGCATATATTTTCTTGTAATGCATTACTTGTAAGAATTTTTAGTGCTTTGTGAATAGAAATTATTAATTAAAGATTAGTGGAACAACTTTGTATAGACATGCTTGCTAAGTTTTGTGTGCAAAGATACCTTGCCTGCTATAAAGTCCGTGTACACTTGCTAGAATATTTGTGCATTTATTTATATATATATTGGTGGGTAATGATGACTCCCACTATAAAGTTTGCCTATATATTTGTGTGTGTTTTGCTGGCATTGAGAATGAGAAAGAACAGAGAGGAAAAGAACGAAAAATAATTTTATTTTATCATTGTGTCCAATAGAGAGAGTTTGTCATATTCAGTTCAATAGTTTCGTAGTTTGGTGTGCTCCTACTACGAAAAAAATATCGTTGTATCCTGGGAGACTTGCGTTAATCAACCGAAAGTACCGTAGCGGGACGTTAAAGTCTTAAGGACATCGAGTCTAACTCGAGCCTTGATATCATCTATTTGGTTTATTTCTACAACCTTAAATTTTAATATTGTTAATTTTACATTATGATATTTTAATCTTTATTGCACATCTTGTATTTATATTTACAGCACTTCTCTCATTTTAATTATCCAACAATCTTAAGACTTTAATCGGTATAATTTCTTTAATATGATTCTGTGAAGTATAACAAACTGGAAAATAAATTACATTTCCATATACCTCTTAATTTTCTGAAGTTAATGATGAAAATTTCATCAAATTTGGACTTAAAATGAGAAAGATATAAATTTTTTAAGGACCTAATCTTAAACTGTTCAATACCGATTGTACGTTTCTTTGTTATCGTTTTCTTGCTATTACTGCATACGCAGTACGAGAAATCATGCAGTGACTTTATATTATAATATATATTATTTGTATATTAACTAATATATATTATTATATTATATTAAATCATTATAATATAGTATATTAGTTTATATTATATTATATTAATTATAAATTTTAATGCAGTAGCTTTAGTTGCAGCTTTGTATTATAATATTTATTATTATATTAGTTGTTGTAGCTTTTAATGCAGTAACATTATAATATATATTTTTTATTTGAGAAGCAAAAATTCTAATTATTCTTCTTACTACTACAAAGGTTTGATCCTAGGACCTCAAGGCTACTAATTAGAAGAGTCGACCACTGAACCAAATGTTACTTCTTGTTTCTTAAGTGACAAAATAATTTATTAGTCCACTGTTCTTTAATTGATTCGAGAAAAGACAATTTGAATAATTGTTTTACTTATTTTGTTTGGACTATTTACTTGACAGTCTAATATAAGTATATATATATATATAGTAGACTGTGTGATTTTAATATTTCTTTTATTTTTGTATCAGAAATATTATTTCCTTAATTGTTACTTTAAAATTAATTTTGGTATTAAGTTATTTTGCGACTAACTTGATTTTTGTATTTGTATTTGGGTGTATAAACAGGGATTTGGACTTAATATAAATAATATTAATTATGAATACCGAAACTGGAAATATGAATTATGGACAATCTTTTGGACCTAACAACCCAAATATGCCCTTGACTGGAAGTGGATCAACCGGTGGATCTACAGGACATGAGAATGTACCTTTGGTTAGGCCATCGGTGACTGTTGCTTCGGCTGTGTCATTTGTGGCGTCAACTCCTGTTGGACATGGCGAGAGGCCAGAAAAGTTCAACGGGAGGGATTTTAAGAGGTGGCAACAGAAAATATTGTTCTACTTGACCACCTTGAATCTTGCTCGATTTTTGAAAGAGGATGCACCACAGTTGGGTGACGATCCTGATATGCAGACTGTTGCTGCTGTTGATGCTTGGAAGCATGCAGACTTCCTTTGCAAAAACTATATCCTCAACGGGTTGGACAACGCATTGTATAACGTCTACAGCCCAATGACAACTGCTAAGGCACTGTGGGAATCTTTAGAGAAGAAGTATAAAACGGAGGATGCGGGCACAAAGAAATTCGTTGTGGCCAGATTCCTTGACTTCAAAATGGTAGATTCCAAGCCTCTGATGCCGCAAGTAGATGAGTATCAGGTACTCATTCATGAGTGTCATGCAGAAGGTATAAATATGGGAGAACGTTTTGAATCTGGTGCACTTATTGAGAAGTTGTCTCCCAACTGGAAAGACTTCAAGAGTTATTTAAGGCATAAGCGAAAGGAGATGACTCTTGAAGATCTAGTTCTGAGATTGAGGATTGAAGCAGACAACTGCAAATCTGAAAAAAGAGTTGGTTTTCCGCCTTTGGAATCAAAGGTTAATGTGGTTGAGCATGGTCTGAGCAACAAAAAGAGAAAATTCTCCAACCAAAGTCAAAAATGGGGAGAACATAAGAAGCAGCAGTTCGGTGGGAATTGCTTTGTCTGTGATAAGCCGGGGCACAAGGCAAGAGACTGTAGGCACCGCAAGAACCAGGGCAATCTGAAGAAGAGGAAAGCTCAGGAAAATGCTGTGGAAGACCTGGGCAATGATCTCTCTGACATTAATCTGTCAGCTGTCGTGTCAGAAGTCAATCTGGTGGGGAATCCAAAGCAATGGTGGGTGGACACTGGGGCCACTAAGCATGTTTGCTCTGATAGGAGAATGTTCACTACCTATCAAAATGTTTCTGAAACCCTTTACATGGGTAACTCCACCACTTCGAAGGTGGAAGGAACTGGAAAGGTAATCTTGAAGTTTACCTCTGGAAAGGAGCTGACACTCAACAATGTGCTGCATGTCCCAGACATCCGAAAGAATTTGGTTTCTGGATCCTTGTTGAGTAAGAACATATTCAAATTGGTGTTTGAGTCTGGTCAATTTGTGTTAACCAAATTTGGAATGTTTGTAGGCAAAGGCTATGAGTGTGATGGCTTATTTAAGCTCAATGTAATGACTATTGCCCCAACTGTTGTAAAGGCTAATGAGCCTACTAAATTTGGTATGAATAAGAATAAGTCTGTTGCTTATGTCTTGGATTCTCCTAATTTATGGCATGATAGATTAGGACATGTGAATTTTGATTATGTGCGAAAATTAATCAATTTAGGTCTAATACCTAAAGCTGATTGGAACATAAATAAAAAATGTGAAGTATGCGTAGAATCAAAATTAACGAGAACTTCCTTTAAATCAATAGAAAGGAGTTCAGAACCTCTGGATTTAATTCACAGTGATATTTGTGATTTAAAATTTATACAAACTAGAGGTGGAAAAAAGTATTTTATTACTTTTATTGATGATTGCACAAGATATTATTATGTTTATCTACTCAGAGGCAAAGATGAGGCTCTGGAAGTATTTAAACTATACAAAAATGAGATAGAAAATCAACTTGGCAAAAAGATTAAGATGTTGAGAAGCGATAGAGGAGGAGAACATGTATATCCCTTTGAGGAATACTGTGCTGAACATGGAATTGTTCATCAAACGACGGCTCCTTACTCTCCTCAACAGAATGGTATTGCTGAACGCAAAAATCGAACTCTTAAAGAGATGATGAATGCTTTGTTGATTAATTCGGGTTTACCTCAGAACTTGTGGGGGGAGGCAGTGTTAACTGCGAACCATATTCTTAATAAGGTACCCCACAAGAAATTAAGCAAGACACCTTATGAGTTGTGGAAAGTTCGACCACCTTCCTACAATTACTTAAGAGTGTGGGGGTGTCTAGCTAAGGTAGGAGTTCCAGCTCCTAAAATGGTCAAAATAGGACCAAAGACTGTGGATTGTATCTTCATTGGATATGCATACAACAGTGCTGCATATAGGTTTCTTGTGTATAAGTCAGAAATAACTGATATACATGTGAATACAGTTATTGAATCAAGGAATGCATAATTTTTTGAAGAAAAATTTCCTTGTAAAAATACGCAAGAATTAAGTTCTACGAAAAGAACATATGATGAGAGTCAAAAATTAGATATAGATGATGAGGCTATATCTAAAGATATTGAAGATAAACCAAGACGTAGCAAGAGGGCTAGAACATCTAAGTCTTTCGGTCCAGATTTTCTAACATATTTGTTAGAAAATGAGCCTCACACTTTTAATGAGGCAATGTCTACTCCTGAAGCTCCTTTATGGAGAGAGGCAGTAAACAGTGAAATTGAATCCATAATGCAAAATCATACATGGGAACTGGTGGATCTTCCTCCTGGAAATAAACCTTTAGGGTGTAAATGGATTTTTAAGAGGAAGTTGAAGGCTGATGGATCAATAGAAAAATATAAGGTCAGGCTTGTCATTAAGGGATATAGACAAAAAGAAGGTCTAGATTATTTTGATACATATTCACCAGTCACGAGAATTACATCCATACGGATGTTGATAGCTATCGCAGCTATCAATAATCTTGAGATACATCAAATGGATGTAAAAACAGCATTCTTAAATGGAGATCTAGATGAAGAGATCTACATGGAACAACCTGAAGGGTTTGTAGTTCCTGAGAAAGGGAAAAATGTTTGTAAGCTTGTAAAATCCCTTTACGGACTAAAACAGGCGCCTAAACAATGGCATGAGAAATTTGATAAAGTCATGTTGTCAAATGGCTTTAGGATTAATGAATGTGACAAGTGTGTCTATGTAAAAGGCACGGGTCAAGAATATGTCATTGTTTGTCTCTATGTAGACGATATGCTTATTATCGGGAGTAATGATAGTGTCATTAAGTCTACCAAGAAGATGTTATCCAGTAACTTTGATATGAAGGATATGGGTATGACAGATGTGATTCTGGGTATTAAAATTACCAGAACATCTGACGGACTAATCTTGTCACAGTCCCATTATATAGAGAAAGTACTGGACAAGTTTAATAAAAATGATGCTAGTCTCGCGAAGACACCTATAGATGCAAATGTACATCTTACCAAAAATACTGGTGAAGGAATATCTCAATTAGAGTATTTAAGGATTATTGGTAGTTTGATGTACATTATGAATTGCACGAGGCCCGATATAGCATTAACTGTGAGCAAATTGAGCAGGTATACGAGCAATCCAGGGAAAGACCATTGGGTAGCTATAATAAGAGTTCTAAGGTATCTGAGATACACATTGAACTTTGGGCTGCACTATACCCGATATCCAGCTGTACTAGAGGGATACAGTGATCCCAACTGGATATCGGATACTAATGACTCCAAATCCACGAGTGGATACATTTTCACTTTGGGAGGGCAGCCGTGTCTTGGAAATCCACTAAGCAAACATGTATAGTCAGATCCACGATGGAATCTGAGTTTATAGCTTTGGATAAAGCTGCAGAGGAAGCCGAATGGCTTCGACAGTTCTTAGAGGACATTCCAAACTGGCCCAAACCTGTGCCAGCTATCTGCATACACTGCGATAGTCAATCTGCTATTGGAAGGGCATAGAGTAGCATGTACAACGGTAAGTCTAGACATATACGTCGTAGACATAATACCGTCAAACAATTGCTCTCTAATGGGGTTATCTCAATTGACTACGTAAAGTCAAAAAATAACATTGCGGATCCACTTACTAAAGGTTTGAACAGAGAGCAAGTTTACAAATTGTCGAGGGGAATGGGTCTAAAGCCTATGACTACAGAGTCATCATAGTGGAAAACCCTACCTACGTGACAGGAGATCCCTGGAAGTAGGTTCAAAGGGAACAACTGAGCTATGAATGATTCATCGGGAGCACTGTGGGGGTAATACTCTCACCTATTCCTATGACGAGCAGACAGTGCTGCCTGCATGTGGTTTAGGATAAGCTATGCTTTTAATGATACTTATATCTTGGAAAATCCAAGTGGGGTATTACAGGGTTACTCTTAATAAGTGATCACCTATGTGAGTAGGGAGTGGGCCGCTCCTACGAGAATCTCTAAGGCTGAATTATCTAGAGTACTCATGAAACTGGGAGTTGTTCAGGGCCAAAATGAACACAACCGTGAGAACTGAAGTATGGTTAAGAGGATGCTGTGTGAGTTCTATTGTCTTGGTTTACACAAAAGCTGAACAGTTCAAGACATCGCGTTCACTGGTTAGCAAGTAAATCCGATAGTTCTCACTACAGAAGGTTCAAGGCCAAAAGCTACCTATCCGGAAGCAGTATCGATCTTTCAAACTCTCTCTAGTGTCTATTTTTTATCGCTTCATTTTGTATTGTTAATTTCCATTCATGTGGGGGATTGTAAGAATTTTTAGTGCTTTGTGAATGGAAATTATTAATTAAAGATTAGTGGAACAACTTTGTATAGACATGCTTGTTAAGTTTTGTGTGCAAAGATGCCTTGCCTGCTATAAAGTCCGTGTACACTTGCATGCTTGCTAGAATATTTGTGCATTTATTTATATATATATTGGTGGGTAATGATGACTCCCACTATAAAATTTGCCTATATATTTGTGTGTGTTTTGCTGGCATTGAGAATGAGAAAGAACAGAGAGGAAAAGAACGAAAAATAATTTCATTTTATCATTGTGTTCAATAGAGAGAGTTTGTCATATTCAGTTCAATAATTTCGTAGTTTGGTGTGCTCCTACTACGAAGAAAATATCGTTGTATCCTGGAAGACTTGCGTTAATCAACCGAAAGCACCGTAGCGGGACGTTAAAGTCTTAAGGACATCGAATCTAACTCAAGCCTCGATATCATCTATTTGATGTATTTTTACATCCTTAAATTTTAATATTGTTCATTTTATATTCTGATATTTTAATCTTTATTGCACATCTTGTCTTTATATTTACAGCACTTCTCTCATTTTAATTATCCAACATTACTCCATGCTATCAATTGTCACAAATAAATAATATTAATACCACAAGATATATACTTTGCTTTCATTTACAAAATGAAGTTATTATATATCATCATGCATGTCTCGTCCAATCTACTTTTAGCAACTCCTCATTAATGTGGACGTATTTATGGCCCACTAACAGTTGGCTAATTTGTCTACTTTTTATCAGTCGTACTTGTTGCTTTCTCTGTCTGCTGGGTTTTTTCTTCGATGAAGTCTTCCATCTTGTTGCTCATTTCTTCAACCTGAAATTTCATTAAAAAAAAAAATTGAACAATTAACAAAATTATAGGTTTCATGAAGATATTTATCTTTCACAACTATAATAAATTGATCATTCATCGAAGGCAAGGTGGTTGAAAAAAAATAAGGGCTCTTTTTTTTTTTTTTTTGGATTTCGCTGAGGTTGGCTATGTTGCTATCAATTTTGGAAATATTTCACGCCTTTTGTTCTTCTCTAAAAGCACCAAAAGAGTGTTGGGGGAACTTTGACTTAATTAAGATCATATCAAGTTGGGATAGTTTGAAATCTTAATAAGTCCACTAACGACGTGCTATAAACGTTGACAGTTAATAGTGTTCAATGCAGAAAATTATTCTCTACAGTAGTATGTATATCCTTTCAGCTTGTTTTGGATTCACATTTTTCAAAAAAAGTAAAAGAAAGAGAGGGGATAAAGAATCCTTCTCCTTATTTGAATTATAATTTTGAAATAAGTAAATGATATGAAAATGTACGAAAATTTTTCCATTTCTTTTAATTGAATGGGTTTTTCAAACCTTTCAATTTGGGGTGTTTGGAGGAGAAATGAAAAGTTTCATCACAAAATGTATTTTTTGTCTTTACATATCTCATGATATAAAAATAAAAAATAAAAAGTACTTAAATAATTTTACACTTAAAATTATCAATTTTCATTTCCTTTCCTTCTCCAATCTAAACAAAATATCATAAGATCATTTCATTTTCTTTTCATTATTATTTTTTTACAATCCAAAGAAGGTAATTCACTTCCTTTCCTTTCATTTATTTATTTTCCTCCACTTTACTTTCCTTTCCATTCTTTTGTGCAATCCAAACACTATGTTAATGATTACAAACTCTCCTGAAAAGTCATTGCACCATATTAAGGGTATTACTGAAAACTATGACACATGACTCTATTTTAAAGATGTATAATTTTGCTTAGTCAAATATAAAATCTCATCGCTTTGAATCTAGTGGCCTCTTTCCCATCCTTTTGTGCCCTAGTCCTAAGCTATTCTCAATCCCGAGTGAGAGCTATTTAACTGTATTACTGATTCAAACTTAGAATATGAATGAATCTTTCGTCCACAATCCACCTCTAAACTTTTAAATAGTACTTGATTAATAAACCACCACTAAACTTTTAAGTACTACTTGATTAATAAAGAAAGGCTAGTAGCCTTTGTGCATTTGGTTTGGTGGTACCATTCTTAATTTAGATGTAAGAAATTTCGAAATTAATTCGTGCAAAACATTATTTGATAGTGATATAAGATTAATTTAAACTATCTCTTTGAACCAAAAAAAAGAGGCTAGTAGGTTAAACCTTGTCCATGAGGTCTTCAACTTTTTGCGCCTCATCAGATGTTGCTTCTGCGATGTCATCAATTTTTTCAACTATATTTTTAAGCGCGCCGTCGGGAAGCTTCTCGACCATCTCATCCGCCGCCTTGTCGATTTCATCTGCTATCTTTCCTACAGTGTCTGCTACGCTTTCCACTGTCTCTGCCACAACTTCAACTTGGTCTACACATACAACGTGCACAAAAATCATAAGAATATATAGCTTTAAGGGTCACGACCATGGACGGACCTATAAATGGGTCAGGGTTGTTATAATTCCACTGATTTTGAGAGTAGAATAATTAAATAGTGAATTGAAGTTTATATTTTTTAAAATTTGTACATTTTTAAAGTATTTTTAAATTAAAAAATTAATTTAATTCTCATTAAAAAAAATTACTTCTATATGAATGTTAAATTATATAATTCTAATTCCACTAAATAAAAATATTGAATCTACCTCTGGTCTCGATCCCTTCACTATATAAATTTAGCTAGCATGCTTTAGCACAGAAAATTATAGTGAAGTCTTGAAATTGTCTCATGAGCAGAGTACTTACTAGTGAAATTGATTAGACTTTTGATCGCTAAAGGTATTGCTACCAGCAAGCCCCCAACCCAAGCAAACCTGAAAATAGAACATTTTCATTAGATTTGTTTAAAAGGTTGAAAAAATGGAACTTGTAAAAACGAACAATACCATATATTTGATCTGTTACAACACTTAAAATTATTATAAATTTTTTTTTAAAAAAAAACCTTGTAAATGATTTTAATTGTTGCATATTTTTACTTTGCAAATTTTCTAATACAACAATTTTTTATAAATAATAAATTTGCAAACAAATTAAAATTTTAAAACCGTTGCTAAAATATTTCATGAGCAGTTATTAACCGAATGTAACAGAAAAAATTGTAAACGTGGCAATTAAATAAAACTACGCAAAAGTTTTAATTTATGCTAACGGTTTTCCCATGTTTCAATTGAAATCTTGGAAAAGAGTTAAAATATTGTAGTCGAAGAGAATATAAACGAATCTTATTAGGGCTTCATCAGTACCTAAAAAAAACTAAAATATTGTAATGGAAGAGAAGATCAATAACGAATTCTAGTAAGTTTTGTGGTTCTTCCGGAACAGTTCCCGACAGCAAAACACAAAGAAAAAGAAAGGAAAAAAAAGGGAGAACAAAAGATCATTTAAAAAAAAAAAAGTATAATAGAGCCTGAAGTTGCGCTTCGAATTTAATATAATAAGTTACTATTTAATCATTCCGCCCGACTATTAGTGTTGAGAACCATCTTTGTTGCACTTTCTTTACATATTATGGTAAAACTTGACTTACCAAGCATTATCGGCGGGCAAGAAAGAAAGAAGGCCTTCAGTTGTTTCAGGAGTGGCATAAACGACAGCCAAGTCTCTGAATTTCAAAAAATTTCACGACTTATTAAAACCCCAGAAATATGCAAAATCAAATTTAAGCATGCATAAATATATCATCAAAGCATTTACAAGTTAAAAATTTGCTGCTACCTCTGTAATCTTTTTTCACTTGCTGGTCTCTGGTAGGTTCTTAAAGATTGTAAGCTTCCAATATTACCTGCAAATGAGCATTTATCATTGTGCTTTGACATAATTGCTATGTGACATAATGGATCAAAAGCATAAGTTTTCGATGTTTTAGAGGGCTTGGCATGGTGGAGACTGGTGAAATTGTAAGAAAGGAAAGATGTTGCCATGGCTTTGTGAGTTTGAAACTTTAGGCCTTGTGATAGATTATGTTTGAATCAAATGCGTAGTTAGTATGTTGTTTATATGTGTTGTGTTTGCTGTGTAAAATATCTCAGTCAACGACACACGGTCTGCAGGACTAGTAGTGGTTTTCATTTTTTATGTTTTCCAATTTTCCTTTTTTTGATATTTTTGACGTTCATGTTAAGATGTCAAATTTGTGATATATGATTCCGTTTGAAAGAAATATAATATAAATTAATTAAACACAAAATCTGCTAAAACTTTACCCAAAATTTTAACTTCTTGATTTAATCAAACTCGAATAAAAAGTCACCCCTCCATACCAAAAGTTGCACCACTAAGTTAACCATTTGTTTAACGAAACAAAAAAAAAAAGTTAATTCTTTGGGATTTTTTTCTTTTTTTGTTATAAAATAATATAATTTAAATTTAAAATATTTAATTATAATAGATAATTTTTTAAAGGTTTCACATAATTCTTGAATGTTTTGGGTTAATTTTTCCTTTGTTGTTTCTGAGATCATTTGTCTTTCCTTTTTCCCCTTTCTCAGGGGACAAAAGGGTACTGGTAGAAGTCACGAACCACGATGTTCACGAGCTCTATGATCGAGTTCACTTTCATGATGGCTCCAAGTAAGTACAATATCACATGCATTAGCCATTAATTTTACAAACATATTATGTCTCTATACAGTGTTCAACTAACAGCTTTAATTATTGTTGAACTGAAATCCGAATAAATTCATAGGTTTTCTTTTTATGACCGACAAATTTTATTGGAAAGCCCCGCAAGTAACATGACAGAAATTAGAAATACCAACTTGTAAGACATTTGTTTCCGTTTATAAGAGGCATAATTAAGTCAGTCAGAACTTTAAAAAAAAATTAATTTTTTTACTTATTTGAATGTGATACATAAACAAATTTCTTCCCGATGCTAATTGCTTTACTGCTAGACTTATTTTGGCGTTAATTCATGCCTATTGTGTCCGAATTCATGGCTATACACGTCTAATCGAGGGAAAAGTAGTGGAGATGCAGAGGAAAATGTGACCATTTCAATGATGGCACTTTAAGCCTTGGGCTCATCATTTTTCTTGTGAACAAATTAAAGAATGCACAAGACAAAATGGAAATCATAATTAGTGGGGGAAACATTAACCATGTTTATGGATCATATGAATGAGGGAAGATAATTGGACAACACGTGATTGGTGTTATTATGCATGTAGAGAGCTAAGATTTTTCGTTTCGGCTTCCTATTTGATTGCAACTTATCAACCTTGTTATAAAGGACAAAATTTTACAGTAATAGGAAGTGTCGAAATCGTAATTTTATAAGAATAATTTTACCTTATTATCTCTGGACCATATTCCGAGATCAAGTCTATGCGT
Source organism: Ehretia macrophylla (assembly GCA_037974665.1). Taxonomy (NCBI): domain Eukaryota; kingdom Viridiplantae; phylum Streptophyta; class Magnoliopsida; order Boraginales; family Ehretiaceae; genus Ehretia; species Ehretia macrophylla. The sequence continues at coordinate 42,174,530 of CM075774.1, forward strand.
ATATTAAAGAAGTTTTTCAAAAGGAAAGCATTTTGGAGAAATATCAACTGACGATGGATGTTTTAGGCTGGTTCTTGCCTTTGTCACGCTAGTGCGCATGACAATATATATATATAAAGGAAATAGGATCAGACGAGCCCAAGTGAGTAAAATTCAGAGAAAAAGCTCAAAACAGAATGTCACCATTAAAGCAACTTAGTTCAGAGTTGATGGTATATATGTGAGGGAGGTGAAAAGTTGGGCTCTCTTGCAAATTGGGATGTGCTACTTATTCCCCTAAACTTAGGTTGTGATGATCTTTCTTTGTCGATTGCGAGTCTCAGGATTCTCTGCTTGCATTGCATGTTGCAAAGAGATAGCATAATTAGATTGGATGAGAAGGCGTGATAGACGTTGTGTAATTTAATGATCTACATCAAATTTTTAGAGAGTGAGTGCATTGAGTGGTAGAGATTGTTGTCATTTGGCTTTAAATCAAAGGAGAAGCGAATTAAGAAAATGTGTTAGAGAAAATAAGAATTAATTTTTTACTTTTTAACTTCCAGCAAATATATTTATTCCTGAATGGACATAACTGGTCAAAAAAGTTTTCATACATTTTACGAACATACATTAATAATTTATGAATGCCACTGATGTTTGGTATAGGGTAAATTTTACACTTAGTCCCCATTGTTTGTTATTTTTTTCAAGTTGATTCTTAATATTTTAAAAGATTCATAGAAGTCCCTAATATTTACAAAGTGATTCAAAATGGTCGCTATTGTTTAAAACTAGTCAATTTAGTCCTTATTGTTTCTCATAAAATTTCATTTAGTCCCCAAATATGGATAACATACATAGATTGAATTGAATTTTTTTAGGAAACAATAAGGACTAAATTAATTTTTTTTAAAATAATAGGGATCAAATTGCCTAAGTTTGAACAATATGGACTATTTTGAATAACTTTTGTAAACATTAGGGACCTCTATAAATCTTTTAAAACATTAGGGACTATATTAAAGAAACATTTAAACAATAGGGACTAACTGTGAAATTTTTCCTTTGGTATAAATTCATTCATTTTTTCTTATCTTATATACACTCTGCAATAAAAGAGAGGGTTTTGCAATGCTTGGTTCGTTGTATCCAAACAACTGTTTGAAGTACTCCTACTATTAAACGATGATTCTTGTATTTGAGAGACTACCATCAATAACTGTAAGTACCATAGTGAGGCGTTTAGGTTTAAAGAGACTAAATCCAATATAATTAGGCCTTAATCTGAATGCATTTTTCATTGAATTGCATAATTTTTGTGCAAACAAGTATAAGTCTCTAATTCATTTTTTTTTTTGCAATATTGGAATTTTGATTATTGCAATTACTTTCCAGCACGCAAGTTTATACATTATATTTTGCCAACAGAGATACTAGGTGTCATGTCCCATTCCTTAATCTTGAACCTTGTGTGTGGTCATTACTTGGGTTCTAGTGGTGTGCAAAGAGGTGTCTTTCGAGTTAGTCATGTGTCAATCTAACATATTTAGCGCTCATAATCTACCATATGTTTCTATAGGGATTATTATTAAAAATGTTTATGGACTTCACATTTAATTTTAGCACGTAAAAACATGCGTCAAGGGTGGGACCCATCTTTTAGTTTGGAATGTTCAAACATCCCAAACGTTTTAAATTTTTTTCCTTTCTCTAACGATGCAAAGCAAAAAAAATCATGCTCAATGTTCAAAATAAGTTTCACATTGACGAATTTCTTTTAGAAATATTTGGTGCGGATTTACTTGATTATAAAAGAGAATTGATTAAAAGTATAAATTAATATGGAAGGATTATGACTTGGGACTATTTTACCAACTTCTCGGGACTAACTTATTAATGATAGTGGCACCAATATTGGTGATCACAACGCGGAGGCTAGTGAGTTAGGTAAGAATCATATGTTTCTATTTTAAAATTTAAAACTAATTAATATTATGATGAGTCATTTATAATTTTATAAGGTGATTTTAAATATTATAATTTTTTCATGGTATATGTACAAATTATAACACTCTTTTCATGTGTGGTCCAAGTTGAAAGTGTAAGATTTTGAATGATATAATGAATTACAAGTGACTAAAATCTAGAGTTAATTGAAAATACAACTATCACGAGCTATATAATTATGAAAGAGATGAATCTCTATATTAAAATGAACTTTAATATCAATTAAAAATTATGTATTTAATCCTAAAATAAATTTATACCTCCCGATAATGATCGAATGTGATATTTCTAGCTTTTTGTGACCCCCAATAATCAATATATCTATGCATGTGATAATATATGGTTAATTTTCTCTCAGATTAAAATATTAGTCATGTGTTTCATTTTGCTATATAAAGTCTTTTAACTTTTTTTAAAAAAGTCGTCATCGTGCTATGTGGTCACACATGAAATCGCAAGAACATTTCCGCGTGGCCATTTGCTCAAGAGACAATGACTTACATATCGCTTTTTTCAGCACTATTATTGATCAGAGAAGAATGAATTATTTTGATCATAATATGAATAAGGCCGGAAACTTACCAATCCATTCGAACTGATGTCACTTTTTTATGTATTAGTAAGCTTCATACGTATAAATTTTATTAATAATATAAAAAATTGATCCATCAATTTAGACTAATACAAGAATTTTATATGAATAAGAGGTAAGTCTACCATCTAGTAGTTTGTCTGTGTTGTAATATGTCCAATGTTATAGTGTCATGTATCACGGGGTGAAAAAGGTAGAGTGGCTTAGTAAATGAGATGAACTATACATTATTATATTTAGTTATTTTAAATCTCAATCGTTAAATTTAGATTAGTGAAATTTTGTTTAAGAAAATGGTATTTAAAAAAAAAATTGAAACAAATAATTAAAATTTAAAATGACAAATTTGAAGACTCATGATTCATTTCATTTTAAAACAAAGATAATTAGAAAGCAGATAATTCTTACCCCTTGAAATCACCGTTATCTTTGAAAAAAAAAACTCAAAAATCACCATTATCTTGAAATGGGTACAAATTAGCTATTCTGTTTTAAAAAAGAAAATTTATGTCCCATTTGGAAATAAGACATGCTAAATATCATCTTATTTTTATCATCCAAATACCACTTTTTATGTGTATGCTTAGCTGACATACTAAAAGAAAAAAGAAAAATTAAAAAATTTGTTATTTTAACATGCCAACTGAGCATCCATGTAGGAGGTGTTATTTAGATAATAAAAATAAAGCGATATATAGCAATGCTCTTTGAAAATTTGGTCTAACATTCACTTGCAAAAGTTAAAAAAATGGTAGGGTTAAGTGCAAATAAGCCCTCTATGTTTTTTATTGTTAAGGTGGTAACCCACTGTTCGAGTTGAGCATGAAACCTGCAAAACAAAGGTATCATTAGTGATTATTTTTGGGGACCTCCTTCGACGATCAAGTCAGTTAATAAGTTTGAGTAGGAGTAGTAGGCAATAAGAATTTAAGGATAGCTATTTTAGGAAAGAGTAAGTTATATTTTTGTAACTGTTGGTATGCTATTTACACTATTCGATAAGGAATTTTTTTAGAATATATGGTGGCTTCGGAGAATTGAGAAGATTTCTAAAAGGACACGTCATAAATAAGAGTACTCAAAGCAGGTTGGACGTTAATAACAAAGGGTCGAAAAATTACCCATATCATTTATAAAAAAAAAAAATGAAGGTAAATAGACTCCTAAAATTTAAAATTATACATAACCCCCTACATCTTTTTGCTACGTTGACACCGTTAAAATCTATTATTGGATTATATAGAGAGATGCAAAATGCTTTAGTCTACCATTAGATTAGTTGTATGTATGTATAAACTATATACCAAATCCAAGGATTAGGATTATTCTTTTCAAATTAAATGGAAGGTTGAAGAACGATAATCATACAATGACTTAGGCCTTTGTACAAAATATACATTAAATAAATAAAAAAACTATCTACTAAAATGAAAAACCAACATTGAACAAACTACATAATTAACTCTTCTGGCAATCATATTTATGAGTCCTCAATGTCTTCCAAATGAACTAATTTACAATAGTAATTGCATTTTATTAATAAGTGGCCGAGGGGTATATATATTGTAGATTAGAAAACTAAATTTTTGGAGGGTAGAATGTAAATGTTAATTTGGTTTGAAAAGCGTCAAGGTCTAAAAATTTAAGAAGTTTATTTGCGCGAATTTTAAAATTTAAAGAATTTATGAGGTCTTTTTTAATTTTTTTTAGAGTCTGTGCATTTAAGTCAAATTGGCACTAGCCTTGTACTTAACCTCCAATATTGTCTAGTCACATTGTACCTATCAAAATAATTTATTGACCAACTAAACCACCAAATGGCCAGTGATACATATATACGACTATATTTCATTTTCCAAACCCCGCAATCAAAAGTGGAAAAAATAATTAACTATCGCTATGTATATTTTTTTCTTTTATGATATGAGAACTTAATTGACAGAACTCAATGATTGAATTATTCAGTAGAACTTGACCACTAATTTATAAATTTTTAAATGCAGCGGTATGCCTTCACACATGCATCAGGTTAATTAAGGGTAAAACTCCAAAACAATGAAGAGTGTCCAACCTATAATTTCATAAAAACGATTCATCCTACTAATGCTAGACCATGCAGTGGGGCCTATCGCTATATTTGTTCTTTGTGGCTTTTTCTTGTGATAGTAAATGAGAAAGTGATAGAAACACCTAATAATGTCTGGTTCTTAATTCTTTGGTTACAATAATGGCGTTGACCAGAAAATGTTTATGCAAGGAAAAATTTCAGCACAAGTCCCTATTGTTTTATTTTGTCCCAAATTAATTCTCATTGTTTATTTTATCCTAAAGTAATTCTTAATATTTAAAAAAAAATCTCAAAATAGTCCCTACATCCAATATTCTGTCATCTTTGACAGAAAATGCAGCAAAAGACTACATAACCCTCACTCTTTCGATAAAATATCAACAATACCCCTAAACTTTTTTGTCCACTTTTTCCTGCTAAACCCGCGTACACCAACCAAAATCCCTAACCATCATCTTCTTCAACATTGCATGCCCAAGCTGCTAAACCAGCGTACACCAACCAACACCACTACATCGCGTGCCATTATCGTCTCAAGGATCATCGTCTTCAACATTCCCACACCCGACGTCCGCCATCATCGTCAAGTATCATCGCGATGGCTTATGTTCGAAGACTCACTTCGCGTCCACCTAAATACGGTATGTCTTTACACCTAATCTGTAATAAACTCATAAATTTAGGGCTGATTTAGGGTTCCCGATTAAGGGAAATCAGAAGCCCTAAACCGATTTAGGGTTTATTTAGTAGCTACCCTAAATCGGCTTTTGAATAGCTTTTTTAATTTTTTTTTTGTATACATAATGCTATCTAACACCTCCATTTTTTTGTATGTTTATACACCTCCATTATCTAGCTACCCTGAATTGGCTTTTGTATGTTTATACACCTCCATTTTTTTAATTTTCATCTTCTACGAAATGTTCTCTCACTTTTTAGCTCCACCTTGACCTCGAATTCTGTATCAGTTATTGTTTGCTACCTTATCCATTCACTTTATCATATATATAGTAGTAGTAAATTTGTATTGATATGTATATATTTGCATATATATAGTTATTGAATTATGCGAACACAGATTTAGAATGTTTTATTTGTTTGGTTTTGTTTAGTTAATCCCTAATCTCAAGTATGCATTTATAGATACCAAGTTAGACGCTGCAATGGAAAAGATGACAACATTGTTTCAATATATGTTTTTTTTCCTTTTTTTTCTATTCCATCACATCTAATTGGTATATTATGTAATAGGCTGGTGAAGGCAGTCAGGGAAGTGGGAGTTCAAAGGGAAAGGCACCTGTACATCAGGAAATGGCGTTCAATTTCAAGCCACCAAGAAGGCTTACTAAAAGGTTTGAACCATTTTTTAGGATGCAAAGTTGTTTATTTGATGTATACATATATTGTTTTGCTATTTATTTTTATAGGCTGCAAATGCATACAAAAATGGTGCTTCATATCAAGATTTTCCTACTATGCATGCTCCAATACCATATACTCCAGTTCCATATGTTATTGATGCACCAACTTAGGATGGTCCAAATGCAAAAGCTACAGATTCTGTTCCAATGCATATTACTGCCTTGCAGGTGTTTTCCAAATTATTTAACTGAAGAGATATTGATGAGGGTTGCCATTTTGTTCCAATGCATATTACTGCCTTGTGGATTTTGAATATTGTAATAGGTTTGAACCTTTTGGTTTTTGTATGCTATTTGGGGGATTCATTTCATGTAATGACAATGATTTTACTATTTTTGGGCATTCATTTCCTTTTGGTTTTTGTATGGCATTGTTGGTAGGAAATCTGTTGGTTCTAATGTTGTAAGTTTTTTTTTGGTTGGGTATTACAGGAAAACGTTAGCATGAATGTCATAGCATGTAATATTTATTTTTTTGTTTAAAATCGTTGCAGGCTGTTTACACTTTTTTGGGGTCAAATTGCTGTTTTTTGGTCAATTTCCAACTTTGCCCTCAAACAGTAGATTGAGGTGTTCCTGCCAATTGCATTTTCTGTCAAAGATGACAGAATATTGGATGTGGGGACCATTTTGAGATTTTTTTTCAAACATTGGGGACTAATTTGGGACAAAATAAACAATGGAGACTAATTTGGGACAAAATGAAACAATGGGCACTTATGCTGAGATTTTCCCTTTATGCAATTATGCACAAAAAGTTTAGTAACAACTTATTGATTAGGGCACATTTAATGCGTGAAAGATCAGATATATTATTAGATAAGAAGAAAAACTTTAGAAGAAAAAAAAAATCGAATATCAATGTCCTCCTTGTCTATATCAAATTATATTATCATGCCCTAGAATATGGAGTGGAAAAAGATTAGTTTATGATGAGTCGTTGTCATCAACATCATTCCGTCTAGAGGTATACAAAGACAAAATCAATTACTAACTAAGAGGAAAAACAAAATAAGGGAAAACTTAAAATATTAAATTTTACTTTCAATGTTCTTGTCTAACTCGAAACTTTATATTATCACGCCATGGACTATGGAAGGAAAAATAAATAAATAAATAAGGTCTGTGGTGGACCCTTATTATGAACATCATTCTGTCTAGAGGTGTATAAAGACCAAATTAATTACTTGGAAAGAGGAAAAACTGAGAAGCAAAATTTAAATAAGAGAAATTTCACTATCGATGTCTTTGTCTAACCCGAAACTTTATATTATCATGTCCTAGAATATGGAAAGGAAAAAGAAATAAAAATTTATATTGATACACCACTTCCCTCTATTTTTTTATTTTTTTTATTGTGATAAATGAGTAGAGTTGTGGCCACTTTCATGCCACCATCTACTTGCACGAAACATTATTTGCCCAACTACTACGAAGAACTATAATTAATGAAACAATTAATAGTCAATATATATCTCATTCTAGTCCGTCTATCACATCTTACATATCAGAATAAGGTAGGCTTCCATCTGATGTTCGGGCATTCGGCTTCCTCACATATATATGGGTCTCATAAGCGGCCGAATGCCCGTTCGCCAAAGGGAAGAATTTTTCATTAGAATAATATATTGACTAACTAAAGTTTTATCTACTTCTGATCATCTTTTGTTTCTTTGGCTGCAGATTCCTTGGCTTTCGCTTTCTCCCTGGCTGCTTTGATACCGTCATCTATTTTTTCCTCCTCTTCTTGAACCTGAGTTCATATTTCAATAATAAGTGAGTACTATCACTTTTATAAATATATGGAACCGAGAGTTTTTTATTTTTTAATAATCGAATCGTGTCTCTTTTGAACGAGTTATGTATTTTTAGATTCGAATCCGGTGAAACAAAATAAATTATTTGACACATTCTTAAAAAGAGTAGGCAGCATTAGATGAAGCCTTTAGGGCCACACCACGTGAACTTTATGGAAGAAATTGTGGAAACAGGAAAGGCAGCGATAGGACTATAGGTGACACTATCTTAGTTTTGGTTTTCAATAGGTTGATTCTACTGCAAATTGGAACCCATCTTAGTTGCATTTTGCTGGCGACCATTGAATGGTGGGACAGTTGAATTGGAAAAGTTACCACTATAGGAGTGAACACAGACTGCAATCATGTGTGTACTTGTAGTGTGTATATATACTAAATCCACATGTGATCAATTATTCAACTTAATTGGAGATTCTGGAATAGTTTAATTGATGGATTATCTCTTTTGATTTGTGGAATAGTTTGGTGTTGTTATTCTTATCGACTCCACACAATATTTTAAAAGATCTAACGCTTATATTTTTAGTTTGTAAAACTATTTTATTTTTACTTAGCACCATATTTTTATAAATTTTAATTTCTAAAACTACTTAATTCTCTTGAGAACATAGTCTGGATCGGCTCAATGTACTATTTAACTCAGACACTCAAGGACAAAACTACTTTACAGTGAGAAAGTACTACAACCACCACTCACTTTAAAATATTTTTGAAAGTATCTGTATTTTGAATATATTTTTAGGTAAAAAATTAATTTAACCCACATTGATTTTTTTTTTTTTATAAATATAGATAAGCGTCAAGTTATGTAATTTTAACCTCCATTGAACAAAAATTCTTGATCCGTCCCTGTATACTATCATCTTATTTAATTTGTAGAATTATCGTTAGTGTAATTATAAGATGTGATCATCTTTTCAACCTGGTCTTTGTTTTCATTTTTTCCCCATAGCAAATTAAGGCTAATCATATTGATTATTATTAAACGAATAAATTATTGGTAGTAAGAGAAAATCATGATGATCATACCTTATCAATAAAATCATCTAATTTATCAGCATGCTTTCCTGCTTTCTCTGCAATATGTTCAACAAAAGTCGCTGCTTTTTTGAGCTGCCCGTCAGGAAGTTCATCGATCATGTCTTCAGCCACCTTTTCTACTTTCTCTGCTACTTTTTCTACAGTCTCCACAAAATTTTCTGCCGTTTGGAGTGCCAAATCAAATTTATCTACAACATAAATCAAGGATTAGTAAACAATAATTATCGTTAGTAACACAAATCGAACGATCAATGAGAAATTAAGATTGTTGATAATGATATTAATACTATGCTATAAGTTGCATTTGGCTCTTTTGTGATATTCAAACTTAAAGTATTGCAAAAGGGGTTCTCATCAAATGTTGAAGATTGTAGTTCAAAAAAAAAAAAAAATGTTGAAGATTGCAAGGCATAATCCTTCCAGCACATGAGAGGGCGTATAAAAATAATAAATAAATATAATAAACCTCATTTTAAAAGTTTAAATTTTTAGACGAGATCATTTCAATCCACAAACAATAAAAAGGATGAGATGATCAATAAATATTGAGCCTTACTTTTAATAAGTGTTAATGGCCCCCATTTGTATTTGAAGAAGGGTAGAACAAGTGTAATCACTATTCCAATAACCCAACTTTTCCTGCGAACGTATTAACCAAAAGTTAAGAGAGTGCTTCCACCATAATTGAATAGAATCTATAGAATATTCTTAATACAAAAAAAAATTTCGAGAGAAATTTTTCGTTATAAAAAATAAAAATAAACTAAAAAAATCTTCACTTACCAAGCACCACCGGAAGGGGGTCCAGAAGGTGAAGGATTTCCTGCTTCAACATTGCTATAGACCACGAAGCTCCTACATGAAAAATATTTTTCACTCGTGAGAAACAAAGTTTATAGATGTAACGGTCATCCCTAAAGCGGCCTGATTACTCGTGTCACGTGTCTGAATTCGTCTTGTCCATTTACGATCTTAAGTTTCCAGACACATCGCACTTCCGCTCGATTCGAGACTCTTGGGGCATAATTAAAGTGGCAACTTGTACTATACCTTTTAGTCTTGATGTTACTCAACGCTCTCAGGTTGGTGCCAAGACCTCCCACGTTTATGTTAAATGCAGCAGAGTTTCTGTTGATCTTGGAGAAGGACAAATTCAAGATGGGGTTAAAGGGAAGAGTTTTGGAACTATGTTCGGGCCTGTTGTGAAGGCCCGAATAATTCTGTACAACAGTAGATGTAATCATTGACTGAGTCTTTGTTGAAAGAAAATATGAAAGTCTTTGTATTGATTATGCACGATCAAGAGAGAGAAAGGGTCTTATATATGTATATGAAGCTTTTTGCAGCTGTATAGTTATTGTAGATCGAAACTGTGTGTTGCAATGAGTTGAAAATGTGTTATATGGAATGCATATATCTATGGTTGGTCTAAGTGTGTGCTTTGAATCATTGGAGAAACTTACAACACGTTGTTCTCACGGTCAGCTAATATTACCTTTGAATATTCCATTGTGAATTATAGCCTACACGACAATAGAAACTCGGTGTTAATTAGAAAAATACAATTCAGTCTTGTGGATAAATTATGATTTTCAAGTCCTTCAGGAATACGCTAGTGGTAAGAGCGTATCTTAAATACAATATGTTTTAGGGTTCGATTCACGCTTCCTATTATGAGTTAAGAACTTTGACTGAATTGATGTACGTATTAAGAATATACCGCTATACTCAAAATTTATCAGTTGATGGTCGAATTTTATAGAATTATCGGTGATCAAATTTTACTAATTAAATTTCACAATTATCAACAAAAAAATTATAATTTTTAATATCAATATATAAGATGTTGAATTATTATATCTACTACTAACTAGTATTAGGATAACCTAGTATTTTTAGCATAGTTTCAAAATCGAGTTTTGATGTAATTTACAGTCCACGTCTGGCTACTCTCACACGCAGTTATTGCCTTTTCATTTGTGGTCACACGCACCTCACAATGTCATTCAACCTAACACCAACATTACCAACCACACAACCACACCCCCCCCCCCCCCCCCCCCCCCCCCCACAACCCAGCCCCATATTAAAAAAAATAAATAAATAAATAAATAACACCAACCAATGCCATTGGTGATCACTATTTTCCTCTTCTTCTTCTCCCCCTCATTTTTTATCCCCAATTACTATGGAGCTTCGCTGTGTTATTTCTAGATCCGGTGCAGACGAAATATGGACCCCATTCCACCGGCTTACTTATCATAGCACAATGAGAAAATAAACCTGAAAATTCTTTCTTCTTCTTCTTCTTCTTTTTATTTTTATTTTTTTTATTTGTAAGAAATGGTGAGAGAGTTTACTATTAACGTGTTGGATAGAAAATGAAAAAGAAAATAAAGAAAGAACGTGGAATATGTGGATATTAGAACTTAAAATCCCAAGGTCCCCTATGAGAATTCAGAAATCTGACGCTGTGATAAGTTAAACATACTAAACGGACTGATTTGTTCTTCATGCCTTGTGGTTTGTCATGTATTCTTAATCAATTTCTCACCCTGTAATGATCTCATATTGAAATTTTACTTTCACAAGAGGTGGTTATTAAATACAAGGGTTTTTACACCTAAACACACTAGTCTTTTGGATGAACTGTCTCTTTGAACTTGAATTGTTACATTATTCGACTTATTTTGTGACACACCCTTTTCTCGAACCTTATCAATGATCTAAAACGTTGGAGGGTGTAAGGTTATTTTTCTACATTTGTTTCCTTACGTTTTCTTTACTTTCTTTGTTACTTTAAAATTACAATAGATAAATAACCAGTATCCTTTCGTTTATTTTTGTTACCTCTCATTTCTTGAAAATTTCCTTTCCTTTCCTTTCCTTTCTGTAAAATGAGATGGCACAAAACACACACTTTCATTGATGCTTGATGTTCAATATAAAGTTACAGAGAGATGATTTGTTACAAAGGATAAACAATAATCTGTACAAGCTAGTTTCATAAATCAATACAAACTAATCTCAAATACGAACTAGTCTCCTATTGATACACGTTTGAGCTATGCTATCCTATACACATTGGTCTTATCATGCTAATACTCCCCCTCAAGTTGGTGCATGAAGATTTGAAATGCCCAACTTGCCTAGTAACCAATGAAATTGATCACGCCCCAAAGCTTTAGTAAAGATGTCTGCAAGCTGGTTGTGCGTGGAAATGGGGCGTGGTAAGATGTCCTTTGCTTGGACCCGTTCACGAACAAAATGACAATTAATTTCAATGTGCTTAGTGCGTTCGTGAAAAACTGGATTTGCAGCAATATGAAGTGCTGCCTGATTGTCACAAAATAATGGCATAGGAGCAGAAAATGATATAAGTAAATCCCGCATAAGACAACGAAGCCAAACTAACTCACTAGTCGCAGCTGCCACGCTGCGATATTCGGCTTCTACAGAAGAACGAGACACAACAGATTGCTTCTTGGATTTCCATGAAACTGGTGAGGAACCAAGAAAAATAATGTAGCCAGTGGTCGAACGACAACTCGTAGGACAACCAGCCCAATCCGCATCACAATAAGCTTTTAACTCAGTCGTCTTATTAGCTGGAAGGAGTATGCCTTGACCTGGTGTTTGCTTAAGATAGCGAAGAACACGTAGGGCAGCTTCCATGTGAGGTTGACGAGGGCTCTGCATAAACTGACTAAGTACATGAACTGCGTAACTGATGTCCGGCCGTGTGATAGTTAAATAGAGGAGGCGACCAACCAGCCGTCAAAACTGACTAGGATCATTATATAATTCACCAGTATCAGCGGCTAACTTTTGTTGTTGCTCCATCAGTGTAGAACAAGGCCGTGCAGCTAACATACCACTTTCAGTGAGAATGTCAAGTGTATATTTTCGCTGACTTAATGTTATACCAGTAGGTGATCTCACAACTTCAAGCCCAAGAAAGTACTTCAATTTGCCCAAATTTTTTATGCGAAACTGAGTATCGAGATAAGCTTTTAACCAAGTAATTGTCTTTGAATCATTACCCGCAATAACAATGTCATCTACATATATGAGAACTGCAATGAAGATTGAGTGGCGAGTATATGTAAAAAGAGAAGAATCTGCTTGCGACTGACAAAAATTAATTTCATGAAGAACAGTTGTGAATTTTTTATACCAATTTCTAGAGGCTTGGCGCAAACCATATAGAGATTTGTGTAGTCGACAAACACGAGTCTCCCCCTTTTGTGCAAAGCCCTGTGGTAATTTCATATAAACCTCTTCACTCAAGTCACCGTGAAGGAAGGCGTTGTTGACATCTAGTTGATGTAGTTCCCACTTATTAATGGCTGCAACAGCTAATAAACAGCGGACTGTAACAAGTTTGGCGACAGGGGCAAATGTCTCATGAAAGTCAATCCCCTCGATCTGAGTAAACCCTTTCGCCACTAAACGGGCCTTGTACCGTTCAATGCTACCATCAGGTTTATACTTAATGCGATAAACCCATTTAGAGTCGATGGCCTTCTTTCCATAAGGTAAAGTTTCCAGAGTCCATGTATTATTTTCCTCGAGGGCTGCAATTTCGCAGGCCATAGCATCTCTCCATTCTTTGTGCTGAACTGCCTGTGAAAAAGATTTTGGCTCATCAACTGATGTGATGGCTGCCAAGAATACTTTGTGACTGTCAGAAAATTTTCTATAAGAAATATAATGCTCAAGAGGATATACCGTGGAATTGGCAGAAGGATGAGGAGATCAAGGTGGGCAAAGAGAGGGAGGCATTGCATAATCAAAGTTTGCGAGCTTATGAGAAAGAATTCTTTGCCTTTTAGGAACAACATCACCCTCCACTGGAATGAGCACATCGGTAATAGAACGACTTGTAACTTGCTCAATTGATCTCGTAGTACGATCCGGAGTAATCTAACTGGATGTGTCAAGAGTAGCTTGCGAATTGTTGGGAGACGTAGATGGTGTTGCTGTATTGATAGAATCATGAATTGGTATTGAGTTGGACTCCGCCATGGGTGTCATTAGATGATCTGGACAAGTTGTGGGCACTTGAGATGGAACAACGTGAGGCTCTTGAATAATATATGGGTAACTCTCTATGGGTGCAGGACCATAATCAATTGATGGTAGATCATGGTTGGGAATAGCTTGCGTGTCATGAGGTTGAGACTGTACTGAAGTATTGCTATCCTTAAAAGGAAAATGGGTCTAAAAAAATGTCACATCCCGAGTTACATGAATTTTCTTGGAAGCCAAATCATACACTTTGTAACCCTTTTGCCCTGCAGGATAGCCCACAAAAATTCCTCGTCTAGACCGTTCATCGAATTTGTCATTAGGCTTCTGTAGAACATGACTATAACATAGACACCCAAAAATTTAGAGATGCTCATAAGATGGTTTCTTGCCCAGTAAAACTTCATGAGGGGTTTTGTTTCCTAAGGTGGTGGATGGCATTCTGTTAATTAGAAAAGCCGCAGTGAGTATACATTCTCCCCAAAAAGATATGGGCAAATTTGCATGAAATCTGAGGGCCCGAGCAACTTCTAATATGTGTCTGTGTTTACACTCTACAATCCCATTTTGCTGTGGAGTGTAGATACAAGATGTTTGTCTTGCTATTCCATTATCTTGACAATATTTCAATAATTCTTGATTTTCAAACTCAGTGCCATTATCCGACCTTATGATCTTAACTGGAGCATCAAATTGAGTTTTAACCCACTTACAGAAAGAAATTAGATATTGGTGAGTATCTGATTTTGATTTTAGAAGAAACATCCAAGTAGATCTGCTGTAATCATCAACCACACTTAAAAAATAATGAGCCCCAGAATAAGAAGATATCTTGTAGGGTCCCCAAATATCGCAATGAATTAATTCAAAAGAACATGAACTTTTGTTGTTGCTATCTGGAAAGGGCAAACGAACATGTTTAGCTCTTTGACAAGCATCACAGACAAAGCTTGATTGAGTTGTTGTGGTAACACAATCTCACATCGGAAGTCCTAGAAGTGAGATAGCTGGATATAAGGGCTTGGTTCCTTGTATCAGCCACGAGGCCTTTTCCCGTGGGAGACCATGGGAGAAACAAAGCCGTGAGGGCCTTATGCCTGCGGGCCAGGGATTGCCAATAGCGGACAATATCGTGGTAGTGACGGCTTGGTGAGACTCTGCGTGGGCTCCACATGGGGAGTTGGGTCGTTACAAATGGTATCAGAGCCAGTCTTCCCTTGTGCTCGTGCCCGCGAGGGCACGGGGCTCCTTAAGGGGGGTGGAATGTGGTAACACAATCCCACATCGAAAGTCCTGGAAGTGAGAGAGCTGGATATAAGGGCTTGGTTCCTTGTATCAGCCACGAGGCCTTTTCCCGTGGGAGACCATGGGAGAAACAAAGCCGTGAGGGCCTTGTGCCTGCGGGCCATGGATTGTCAATAGCGGACAATATCGCGGTAGTGACGGCTCGATGAGACTTTACGTGGGGAGTCGGGTCGTTACAGTCATAGAGAATTTCAAATCTGGTATGAGCGACAGACGCTGCAGAGGTAAGTGCCCCATTCTCTGATGCCATAAAGTTATATCCTGTTTTCGAATTGCCATATGCACTGCACTCTCTTTGATCTGCTCCAGAAAATATAAACCATCCCTTGCTCTACCTGTTCCAATCAGCCTCTTCATTGGTATTTCCTGCATGACACACACATCCGGATATAAAATTAATGCACAGTTTAACTCTTTTGTCAATTTTTGAACAGACAAAAGATTACAATTGAAATCGGAACTGCCATAACATTGCGTAATGTGAAATTTTCGCCCAATGCCATGTTTCCTATGGCGCTTATTGGCAAGGTACGACCATTCGGAATATGCACTGGAGGCACTTTTGGGTTGGTGATAGCATCTGTGAGCAATTCCGGCATACATGTGAAGTGATCGGTAGCACCCGAATCTATGATCCAAGGCATTGTCAACTGATACATGCCAGAAAAATTTGTTGTGTTTACTGAAGTGTTTGTCCCTCCATTGTTTAATAATCCCAATAGTTGTTGATATTGAGCGTCAGTGAATCTTGGAATTATGAATTGCGTCTCATGATTTGTATTACGTTGTTCATCACATGAATTTGGAGCTCCAATTTGTGACATGTTTGCGGCGGTGCAATCACGTGAAATTGCATTGTGCATACCAAACTTTGGATTAGTTTTATTTGTTTTCTTACGCCAATGAGCAGGATAGCCTGCTATCGCATAGCACTTGTCTTTGGAATGACCAACCTTTTTACAATAATCACAAGTTGGTCTCTCTGGTCCTTGCTTTGAGTTATTGAAATTCGAGTTGAAATCCGAATTCAAATTGCTTGCTAATTGTCCAGCAACAAACGCAGCTGGTTCAATAGTCTGAGTCCGCGATGCTGCTATAGTCCTTTGCTTCTCTTCTTGAGCGACTAAAGCATAAGCATGTCCTAAGGGGGAATTAACATCCCCTTTATGTGAAGTTTGGCCAGCACCTTTTGTAGCAGAAGTTTTTCTACTGCTACTGCTTCTATCGGCCATGGTTCGAATTGGTGAGTGTATAAAGAAGTGGTTTTATGTAAAAAAAAATCAGATTACCCTAGGACAACCTGCTCTGATACCATGTAAAATGAGATGGCACAAAACGCACACTTTCATTGATGCTTGATGTTCAATATAAAGTGACAGAGAGATGATTTGTTACAAAGGATAAACAACAATCTGTACAAGCTAATTTCTTAAATCAATACAAACTAATCTCAAATACGAACTAGTCTCCTATTGATACACGTTTGAGCTATGCTATCCTATACACATTGGTCTTATCATGCTAATACTTTCCTTTGCTTTGCTTCATTAACCAAGCACGCCCTTGAGTTGTTACGAAATCAATATAATTGATAAGCTATCATATATATAGTAATAAACAAACCATTATAAATCATGCTTATTAAGTTCTTTCAATTCATTGTCTTTTATACAATAAGATAAAAAAATATAGCATAATTCAAGTATGGTACTACATTTGTTACAAAAAATTTAGATATCTTGTGGAATTACACATTTGCAAAAGGGAATTTTTTGAGAAAAGTAATATGTGAAAAATTATTGTCCCCTGTGTAGTTTTGGAATAATTAACTTTTTAGTGTTTGGCAACCACAAAACTAAAGGTGGTATTGAAAAATATAGCGACCGAAGAAGCCTTTTATATTAGACTTTTTCTATGCTTTTTGTTATTTGATATTCGTATAGATGCTTCTTTTTTTTTTTTTTTCCATAAAAATGGAAATGCCACAAGTAGTTATTAGTATTAGCTTTTGCCAAATTTCAGAAATTACTTCTGAACTTCTTAATTTTTCTGGATTGTCCATACACTTACAAAATTATGCTCGAGTTTCCAATGAATTTTTCGCACCCAAAAATTATTTCCCGAATGATTAATTTTTTATATTATACGGTATATAGTTGAGAATTAATATTATTCATTTCTCAAAAAAAAAAAAAAATGGTGTCCAAACCTTTTCTTTTTTCTCTTTGCCAAAACTCCGTAATTAATTACTTGTTCCCTTTTACCAAAAAAAAACAAATACTTGTTCCCACCTTCTCTTCAACCTGGGATGATTTGTTGGTAAATGACAAAACCAATAATTCTCTCCACCTACCCTCTACACAACATCATTTATTTAGTATCAACTATCAAACATCCTACATATATAAACCTTGTATATACTTAACATGATCAAGAATTTCTTGAATTACTATCATCTATAGATTAGTCTTTGATTTTCTGTTTCTGAATTGTGCTCCTCCCCCTCCCCCACTTTACTTTTTTTATTTTTCTTATAACGAGAAACTCATTTTAGGCAAGACGATGTTAGATCCAACTTCAGTCTATAAACAAATTATTATAGATGCAATCGCGTTAGGTTCATTCAATTTTTTTCAAGTTTGCTATTTTCGATTGCAAGGGTAATCACAAAATGAATCATCTGAAAATTCGATAAATTGTTCTTATGTAAAGGTTGAACGTATAATTAAAATTTTCATTTAATTTTAATGCATACAAAATAATTTTGCACCATGAATTATTCTGAAAACATCGTGGGTGGAGACCAAAATTGTGAAATCAAACGAGTAACATACGGCTTGAAGAAATTCAAGTGCAAGCTGACAAGTTTATGACGTGTTTTACTAGGTCAACGAAATTGGATTTAACAAAATTAATTTGAGCACGAAAATATCTGCTAAAGATATTCTAGTGGAGTAGTTGGACCTCTATTGAAACAAGAACAACATGACAATTTTCCTGTTACTTTCAGTGTCTTGTGATTATTTCGTCTTCACCGAAAGCCCTTGATACTTGTCCAATTGAATATTCCACTTGAATATCGGAATTCAAGTAAGAGTAGGAGTTGAGTTCCCATTATATAGGTGGTTATGTTTGTTCGTTCGTTGTTTCTTTCTTTCGTTTTATTAGTTTTTCTACACTTTTTTTTGGCACCTTCTCTAAAGATCAAAGGTATTTTGTTCCCAAAAAGAATTGGGCTTCACTTTTTACGCAATGAACCCCCCACAAACTCGTGCAAGAGTTTGGGTAATATGAAAACTTTGTGGGATATAGCATTCTTTAAAGAGAAACTGATTTAAAAGTCTCCCTAGATCTCGATTTGAGAGAAAAAAAAAAGGGCAATTAGGTGAAAGGAGTTAGGGGTAATGAACTAAGGTGTGAACGAGCTTGCAGTTGTAGTATATTTATATATATTTATATATATATATATGTGTGTTTCCATAAAATAAAGTTACCTTTTTTTAAAAAAAAAAAAAAAAACTGGGCCAAGGTGCTTATTATACACTCATTACCCACACTATTTCAACAACTTCAGTGCACTCCTGGGCTCGTAGGGGAGCTGATTACTAAAACCCCATTAGTTCACAGTTTTTTATTTATTTATTGGAGGTAAAGTCAATTATAACTTAATTATTATGGAGATGTCGCATCTCTTTTATCTTCTTCAATCAGCTGTCCACGCGCACTAGGTGTTGGTCAAAATAGACAAAGCCCAAGGGGTTGGTAAAGAGTGAAGTTAATCAACCAATTTGTGCATCTTTTTGTCTTGCGATAAACATGAACAACACAAAAACCCGCCTTTCTGTGGAGGATATTCAAGCAATTTTCAATGGAAAGTTTGAAACCTTAAATGATTGTTTTCATCCTTGAAGAAGAGAAGTAGGTTATTTTAAATCTCAAGGACGTTCAAATGATCAGTTAGATGTTCTTGCAACAAAGATTTTGCACTCCAATCCGGCTTGTTCCATACTATGCTGGGTGCTGCTACTTACTATATTTGGATTGAAAAAAATCAGCGTTTGTTTGTTGAATCAGCTCAAACAGAGGAGCAAATTTTTGCTTCTATTAAATCTTACGTTCATACTTGTATAAAAAATAGGAAACATACATTTTGTTTTTGTAACCTTAATAGAAACATCTGTATTGTTTCGGATCTTGACTTACAGGTCCTCTGTTAGGTTGAGCCCCGCTTTTGATGTACTTTAATTTGTGGGAATGAAATGAGTCACTTGCTTATTTAACAAAAAAAAAAAAAAAAGATTTTGCACTTTGGTACTCAAGTAACTCAGAGTAATTTTTTATGTCTAACAACAATAAAAGAAATCTGTGACAATAATTTATAAGGATACCAAAAATATCGTAAGAGAAAAGACGAAGTTATAGTGGAAGATAACTCCTACTATATATGTTTAACGAGGAATCATCATTTGGGATATAGACCAATTTTTTTTTTTTTTTTTTGTAGGTCAGAGGTTATACGCTCTTGTATGATATATGGGAGGTATGATGTCCCTCAAGGCCTCAGTATTTGTAATTAACTAATTTGTTATCAACAAAATTTGTTTACTCACAAAAAATAAAAAGTTTCACATCTTTTTTGTAAAGTAAGAATTTATGCATTAAATATTAATTTTTCTTTTATTTATATGACAAAAACTTTTACTATATAAAGGAGGATGAAAGTTACTCAGATGATGATGATGTATATAACAATTCTTGAAAAACTAAATGGTTTTCCCAACAAAAATTTCTCTATCCGACTCATTTGTGCTCCTTCTCGTAGGCTTCAATATCACCAACGAGACACACCACCCCTCCTCTTTATATAATTGAAACTTCTACAATCATTGCACAATTTTTCATACATTGTAAAGAGGAAATCTTGTGCCGAGGTTCATACGGGAAGAAATTTTTTTGCCCAGGCCGTGGAACAGCTTTGCAATAAGTGCGAGATGTCCTGAGTTAGATTCTTAAAGATTCTTAAATGGTGTAATATTGATTTGTAAGCTTCCTTGATTGAGAGGGCATTGTTTTGCTTACTCTTTTGTAACTATTTTCATTAGAGAGCTTTTTTTATTCCCTCTCGGATTTTCATGTTATACATTTGAAATTGAATTTCAATGTATTACTTGCTTACAACGAAGAAAAAAGGAAAAGAGATAGAGATAGAGAGAGAGAGAGAGAGAGAGAGAGAGAGAGAGAGAGAGAGAGGTTGTAGAATGTCTAGGATGAAATAATATCACCAAAGCAATGGAGACCAGAGAGATAACAGAAGAGATATGCACCCTTCGTCACAAGAAGAAGACCTACGAAGACAGAAAACAAAAAGGAAACGACCGAGAGAAAGACAAGAAAAAAAAAAAAAAAAAACTTAACAATTATTGAAGAGAAGGGCATATAATATAAAGGGTAAATTGTGTAAATAGTCCTTATTGTTTACACATTTTTTTGAGTTGATTCTTAATATTTTTAAAAAATTATATTAGTCCCTAATGTTTACAAAAGTGATTTAAAATGTTCTCTATTATTTAAAACTAGCCAATTTAGTCCCTATTATTTTTCAAAAAATTAAATTAGTCCCTAAACATGGGTCACATGTAGAGACTAAATTGAGTTTTTTTTTTTTTTATTTAGAAAATAATAGGGACTAAATTGAATTTTTTGAAAAATAATAAGGACAAACTTGGCTAGTATTGAACAATAAGGACCATTTTGAAT
The DNA here is from genome assembly GCA_037974665.1 of Ehretia macrophylla. Lineage (NCBI taxonomy): Eukaryota > Viridiplantae > Streptophyta > Magnoliopsida > Boraginales > Ehretiaceae > Ehretia > Ehretia macrophylla. The sequence continues at coordinate 42,195,551 of CM075774.1, forward strand.
CACTTTTGCAAATATTAGGGACTTCTATGAATCTTTGAAAATATTAGAGATGGTATTAAAAAAATATGTAAACAATAGAAATTAATAAATGTAAAATTTACCCTAATATATAGGAAAAGGAATGAGAAAAACTACTCACATATACAAGATAAAGAATGAAAATTTGAAAGGAAAAGAAAGGAACAAATTAACTAGAAAGAGAGAGTAAATAGAAGAAATGCATTGATCCCCACTAGGAAACCTAGACCAAAACTTGCAAGAGGAGGAGAGAAATTACATAGTCACTTAGCAGGTAAGGATCCTCTCTTTTATAGATTCTTTCATAGTCTAGATGATATGTATTATAGATTATCAGATTTGATTCTTTAAAATCGTGGTCATCAGATTTGGAGTAATAAACTAAGCATCTATATATGAAAAAGTTATTTTAAAAAATATTTCAAACAAATGGATGAAATTCAAAATGAATAAATCTGATAGCTTATTATACACTCCATTTAAAAAAATGAGAAAACCAACAAAGGAGAGAATCCAAACTCGTCACCAACCCTCTCAAGTAGCAATAAGTAGACAAGATTTGGATACAAAATATTGAAGCTTAACTTTTTCTAACAAGTTCTAGATATATGAAATCACTAAAAATCTATAACTATTTTAGTCCATTAATCAAATAAATTAACTCATAAAGAATCAAGAAAATATCTATTCAACGGCCTAGCAAAAAGAAAAAGAAAAGATCTATTCAACGTAAACTTTATACATAAAATCATTTGAAAAGTTGGAAAAGATGCAGCTGAAACAACGTAACATTGAAATGATCAAAGGTAAGAACATCAATTACATACTATCTCGGAGACATGACCATAACTTCATAATCTGCAAGTTTCAATTTCTATAGCCAGTCAATATCAAATAAATTCATTACAAACATTGAAATCCAACAAATTATTGCATTCGAGGTGTCCATCACAATTTACAGTTCAAGGTAGAGACTAGACAAATTAACTCTAAAGTTTTAGCGATATCTACTTGTGAACGTTTGATTTTCCAGCAGTTTCTTTAGTTTCCTCCAGAGCTGATTCAACCATTGACTCCATTTTTTCCTCCATTTCTTCCACCTGTATTCAAATTTTTTCAATGAGAATCACTACTGACAAGACAAGGTACGTAGCTCTGTTAAGACTTTATACACAAATTTAACGTGGTTCGGTTTCTCTAACCTACATGTCATTCCCAAGATCCACTACTAGAATAATTATGGTTACAATGTTTTGAACAGACAAAAAGTTATAAAAGAAAACAAAAAAAGAAAAAACCCTCTTACACTCGCACACAACTCTTAATCTGATTACAATATCTCTCATACCCAGGGTACAAATATGTTATGTAACAACTAACTGCAACCTATAAAGTATTATTTATAAGATACTAGTATTGATCTTATGAATAGTAATATTATATTTTTTCAAGTATTTAATATTTGATTGAGTTAATAATTCAAGATAAAACCCAACAAGTTTTGGTGGCAGACGTGAATGTTGGTTGTCTTTTTGTTTCTTTTTTTTTATATATTTTTTTTCTTTCCGATAAGTATAATGTGGATTCTCCAGAAAAAAAATGCTCATGACTTCAGATATATTTTAAAAAATGCAGTTGGAAACTAGTGCTATTGTTTGTTTATTGTTAATTAATCGATGAGAGAGGTCAACAAGAAAGATGTTTGGGCTTTTTAAGTGGGAAAATAAAATCAATGACTATACTATCATGTGATCAAGTGTTACTGTCACCCCCCCGCCCCCAACCACACCAAACCCCCAAAGTAAACTGAGGCTATCTATATCAATTATCAAATAAAAAATGATTTTAACAGCTTAGAACAAAGTAATATTTTATATCAACTCTTTATCTTCTTTTTGTATGGTACAAATTCACATTAAGAATTTACGTATTAAATATTAGATTTTTTTTATATAACAAAAATTCTATTATATAGGAAATTTTATTGGATCATATATAGCAATGTTCGAATAGAATAATATGACTTGCGAGAAATAATATTATAATGCAAGAACAAAACTTTATAGGTATATATTACCTTCTCAATTAAATTCTCCAGTGTATGTGCATTGTCCACTGTTGCTTCAGCTAAATGTTCAACAGCATTTAAAGCACTTTTGAGTTTTGTACCTTCAGGAACATCATCAGCTATGTGTTCAACTACCTTTTCTACTTCCTCAGCTGCCTTTTCTACAGCCTCCACTAGGTGTTCTGCTGTGTGTAATGTGTTTTCAACTTTCTCTGCAATATTCAAGGATCAGCATATGGTAATTAATAACCCTTTATATATAAATCATGCCAATTAACATCAAATAAATGTTTGAGACTATGGCTATGGCTATTTTAGAATAGATTTGAATCGTTTTGATTCATCATCGTCCATAGGAACAAATTCAAGAATTCTTTTCAGTGGAGGTTAAATGCATAATTTTTCAACTATATGAGTACATTTTTTTCTAGTGGGGATTAACTAATTTTTTTAACTAAAATCCATAAATATTTTAATTTCTTTTAAAAAATACATAGAATTTTTAATATTTTTGTTGGCCAGTAAAAATTGGTCCAACTATACATCCGCCACTGATGGTCCACCTACCCATTCTTTACCCTTACAATTCTCAACTGTCTTATGTAAGATCACAACCATTAACAAATGTGGTATAAGTGTCTTTCCGACCAAAAAAAAATTGTGGTATAAGTGTCAATAGATTACTCTTCTATATTTAACTGTTACTCACTATCACATTTTTCATCAGTTATAATATTTTAAAATTGTTAAAAAAATATTAAAAATCATTGCAAATAACTTTAACTGTTGTATATGGTATATGCATGTGGTACCGTACGTTCCAAGTTCTCTACGCCATCGGTTTTTATAAATAATAAGTAACGATTTATAAAATAGTTGCAATTAAACTATAATTTTAAAACCGTTACAAAAAAGTAATCTCATAAGCAACTAATATATATATATATATATATATATAACAGTGTGTGATCTCTACGACTAAGTGAAATTTATCTGAAACAGATATAACATTCACTTATTAGTTATGATCTGCAAAATTTGTCATTAAAACTCACTTTCGAGTTTCAACAGTGGTCCCCATTTGTTAGTGAAGAAGGGTACAATAACTGACAACCAAAATCCCAGAACCCAATTCTTCCTGAAACAAAACCAAAAACCAAAGACAGTTGGTAAAAAAGATAGGTGGAAAAATTCATCAAGCAACATAACATTGAAATGAGGGAATTATTTCGCCTCCATCTATTTATATAAGGGTGGCCCACATACATATGATGCTTGTTTCCCTCTCACAAATTGACGTACAGTTACAGATGTAATAATTTTCATTGAAATTATGAATGCATGAAAAATCTAAGATACCGGGAATTAGTGGAGGGTTTAGAAGGTGCAAGAGTTTCTGGTTGATCACTGCAATAGACAGAAAAGTTCCTGCAGGAAGAAAAAAAAGAAGAAAACATGTTCATAACCTGAAGTTGCAATAGTAGTTGCATGGTATCTTAGAAACATCGAACTAACTAAATATACACTCTCTAACGATTTAACTTTTTAGATTAATTGATTACTTAATTAGTCATAAGGTCCTGATTCCAAATCTCAGCACAATTGCCTGTTTAACACGTGCATAAGGGAAATCTCAGTTGTGCACGAGAGGACGTGTTGGAGAAATCAAATTAATTACGTATACATATATTCCCTAACAGCTTAAACATTTAGATCAAGTGGTCATGACTTACATGGCATGCAACTGGAATCTTGAAACTAAAGCAAATACGTACGTACCTTCTCGTTTTGCTATCCCTTTGCACTATGTTGCTGGTACTGAGACGTAGCAAGCCCCCAATAGGTTGTCTTGTAACCGAGAAATATAATCTTTGATCACATGAGACAGTTTGTGATCTATGATAGGCCTTGCAGTGAAGGCCTGCAGGGGAAGTTTTCACAAGAGCTGAAGTTGTCATTACGAAGCTGAAGAGCTGTAAGATTCTTGAATCAATGGCAGAAATGTGAAAATTTATAAGGGAAAAGGACGATGAGTTGAAATTGTCTAGAGAATTTAAGCTTATTATAAACACGTTGTTCTCACGGTTCATTTGGTATGAATATTTTTTGGAAAACATACGTTTAATATTTCAATTTAATAATTGCTAACACGTTATTATAACTTTTTTTTATTTATTTAGAAGAGTTCTATGGTGGTACAACGTAACGGCGAGACTCGAGCTCCTAACTTTTCGCATAACAGCGAGTAATATTATCACTGGACTAAAACCCTAGTGGCATCATTATAACTTTTCAATGGTACTGATGATCATCATCTTTGTTTTTTATTTTTTGTTTTTCCTGTTACAATTGTATTTATCTATAGCTCGAAATTTACTAATCTTCAGAGTTTGATCGGGTGCAAAATTAATATGACGGATTTAGATCCCCTATAATTACTTTATGAAAAAAATTAATAGTGATAAAATAATAATGTAATTATAATGAAATGATTTGTACCACTGAGTGTTCACTCTTAATATTATAACGTTATTGAAGGAATTCAAATATAAAATGCCACGGTACCCGCTTATTACCATTTTAAAGAACTTTAGGACACAATATATGGGAATTTCTTTATCTTTTATTAAAACGAAGGACAAAAAAATAAGATCTTTCCATTGTAATTCTGAAATTTTAAGTTGTAGATTAATTAGCTTTTTTTTTTTCTTTTTTCTCGTAACATTACGCAAATTTCAACATAAAACTCATGTAATAAAAAGCTATTGTCATCCTTGTGAGCATTCGTCGTAGTTTTATATATGCGGAAATAATATTGTGTCATAACAAATTCCTCCCTCCACTTACGTAAAATTATTTCTCGACAATAGTATTTACTCTCACAGTTTCCATATAAATCATTTCTGAACAATTGGATTTTCTCTTAGAGATTTTCTACTTTTCGAAAGAGACTTTGTTCTTCTATTTGCATCCCCCGATAATAATATCACGAGGGAGATTATAAAATAATAAAAATTTTAAATTCTCTCATTATAATTCACTATAAGAAAAATCAATCATGGCGACGGGTAGTCGCCATGCCCTCACTTTTCGGCGAGGGCCGGCTCTTGCCCTCGCCGATTCAGCAAGGGCCAACTCTTGCCCTCGTTGAATTGGCGAGGGCCAACTCTTGCCCTCGCCGAATCGGCGAGGGACAAGGACTTCCCTCACCAAACCAGTGAGGGAGGTGACGTTCCGTCACCGAAACATCAAGGGACAAGAACTTCCCTTGCTGATTAGTCTTAAAGTGTACATTTAACAATTACGATTATTAAATGTAATGAGTGTTTAAAAGCATTAAATTTAAATTAAATAATATGAATTATTGGTTTTAAATAATTATACATATAGCTACTAACTAATAATTTTTCTTCTTAAAATGTCCTGGATTGGTGTGCACATAACTCGAGTAAAGTTTCAAAATTTTGGCTTTGATTGTAACAATACTTTATTCATCATTACTTACAAAATAAAATATGGCTTTTACTATAAATAAAAACATGTTTACATCCTTTAAACAATTTATGGGACAAATTGTTGTCTACGTGAAAAATAAATTATATGCAATATTAATATTTAACGTCCTACAAAATATAAACAATTACTTCTTTGTAATCAACAAAACAAAATTATAATTAAAGCATTTTATTATAATAGTTAATGCATTACAAACATAAACATAATTTTACATTGATAATTAATAAAGAATTACATATCATCCTTTTTTAATACAGTAATGATACTAATGACAATTATAGGCAGCCTATAATTGATGAAAATGAGGACGAAGAACTTGAAGAATATGAAGATGAGATAGAGGATGAAGAAGAATATGAAGATGTTACCGAAGCTGAAGAGGAATATGAAGATGATACTGAAGATGTCGATGATGATGATAATGGTGATGAAGAAGATGAAAATAGTGAAGAAGATGATTGAATATTAGTCTTTAGTAAAGTCATTAGTTGTTTTATGAACTTATTGTATTTTTTGTTTCATGGCAAGTGATGTCACAGTAGATTTGTAATAAACATTAATGTGCTTGTAAGCTATAAACCTAAGTAATATAATCAGTGAACAAATGATAATTGTGTTTAATTTCAGATGGGAGGTGGTAATGATAAAGACCCCAAATTCCCTAAAAAAATTAAATTGTCAAACCCATTTGGTAGGCCCAGAGAACGTGGGCAAGCGCCAAACACATCGACAGGTGAGTAATGTAAATTAACTATCATTATTTTACTCATTTAAAATTAATACTTGAGTTCCTTGTTTTGTATCATAGTTGACAACTTTGAATGGTGTACAAGAACAAGTGAACCATCACTTGGTCGAGGACAAACAACTGGTCAGCCTCCGAGTGTTCGGGAATCTATAGGTACACATGGTTTCCTAGTGCATAACTCGAGCTCAGCCTCCATTGGTACGGAGCAGCGGGTGGCAAACACTCCACTTCTACAACATGTAATGCCTCGTGAACTTTCATACTCATCTGGAGTTCGTGCTGCCTATGTAGCTGGGCATATGACTCCAAACCTTCCACATCACCCTCACGCAACGGATACCCAAACCACTACTTCCTACGGATTGCAACAAGGTTTTCATGATCTACATGTTGAGAGGGATGACACTCCTGCACATGGTGACACATAATGTCCCCCGATGGCTGAGTCATCGAGAGCTATAGAAAATCAAACTGATGGCGTTCCAGATTGGATGACATATGGATTATAGTCTATGGAAGAATTTGCAACATGGGCCACGGATTCACGCAAGCATCTGAAAGTTCAAGGTGCTGGGTAAGTAGAAGTATTCAGAACACATTCTTAATTTTTTTTTTAAAGTTAAGTTTCATACCATATAACACAACGGTTTATTTTGTAATATGTAGATGGGATCCATATAACGCGACAAGGGATATTCGGAAGTCACTACATGCAGGATATTTAGAGCCTTGGACAACTTGGAAAGAGATTCCGCCCGATGTGAAGGATAAATTTTTTTTATTACTTTAAGGTTAGAAATACGCATTCAATTTATGTATTATACAAACATTTTATGTACTTGATATATATATATGAAGTACTTTCTATATTTTTATTATATGATTCACAGAGGATGTACAAGTGGTATCCCTGCCAGGAAGCAACCATTTACGAGAGGTTCAACAATTTCGGGCAAAAACGAGTAACAGATAATTTAAGCAAAGCCCGTAGGCTAGATAAGAAGCCATCGTGGATCTCGCAGAATGTATGGGATGGAATGAAAGTGAAGTGGAGTTCCCCATCATAGCAGGACATATCTAAACGGAACTCTGATAATAGAAGGAAAAATCCGTCAACACACCATTTGGGATGCATCCCCAGACACGAATGGGCAAGGAGGATGGTACGAATAAAGCTGACCGTATTGCGATAAGTGTTAATTAGCTTATAATTTTTACCATCTTACTTTCATGTCGAGTTGTTTGTTTTGGTGATTTTTTTATGTAGGCCGAAGAATGCGAGAATGAAGTGACTTTTGTTGATGTTTTCAACAAAGCTCATCGCAAGGTTGCTGATAGACCTTACACAGACGCTCGAGCAGAACAGACAGTGGTAAGCTAGTTTGTTTAAACTTTACAACGTTGAAGATTGATATATACAGAGTTTCAACAAACGTTTTATCCAAACTGACGTCAAATAACTCCAAATTTATAGGGAATTTGTTAATTGTTCATTGTAACCCTAATTTTGTGAAATGTAATGATGCCAAGTAAATTATTGAACTTAGGATAGTGTGTTGATTGGAAAAAACTTTAGTAATCTCGCATGCTTGTTTGATAGTAAGTTAAAGTCGGTTCAACGATTTAATATCTAAGAAAGTTAAGTAAATAATATTATAGTGACATGCTAATAAGGATTATAGCCACAATATTGTAATAACAAATGGAAATGCATGAATGAATGTCTAATTTTGTTTAGTAGAAATGCTATGATGGCCTTAGGAACTTATTTAATATTTATTGAATTTATGACAGTCAATGCTTGTATATTGCGTTATGGATATCTCTTCTGAGTAAAGGTAATTGGGTAGTTCACGGTACAGAGGAGACTCTGTCCGTTTGTCATGTCTGAATTTTTTTTGGGAATTTGTTAATTCTTGATTACAAGCTTAATTATATGACATGTAATGATGCTGAAAGTGTTTTTGAACTTAGGCTCAAGTTTTTAATGGATAAAAGTTGAGTAATATTACTTTCTTGTTTGCTACTAAGTTATAATTAAGAAATTTGATTTTAGAGTGGTATGATAATCGGAATTAGAGCTATAATATTGAAATAGGTAATGGAAATGCATTCATGAATGAAATATTTAGTTTAATATTTCAAGGTGTTTGAGTGTGAAAGATAAAGATATTGTGTTATGGCTATTTCAATTGAGTGCAGATAAGTGGATAGTCTACAGTATAGAGGAGACTCCGTCCATTTTTTGAGTCCAAACGTACCCTTTCAACGTGGGGTCTTGTCAAACTATGACATGTAATAATAGTATATGTATTTTTTCCTGATGCTTGTTTTATTTGTGTCTCTGATGGTTATGTAATTTTTGTGTGTGGTATCACAACTAACTTGTCAATAATATTCATGTCTCTACGTGTTCATATATGTGCGTAACAGGCTCAACACAAGGAACTACTCCAACAGGCATCACAGCCAACAGAGGCATCCGAGTCCGATTCAGCTCCAATACCAATACCTGTTGATCATAATGCAATATTCTTAGCGGCAGTTGGCAGACCACGCAAGGGCCGTTTCTACGAGGTAGGATCACAGGTCTCTATGGCGTCTACATCGACCAGTTACCTGGCTGTCGGAAGCCACATCACTCCCAAAGATCTCCAGGACGCAGTTGCTCGAGCCATAGCTACTTTGGAAGGCAAGTTGGAAGCAAACAACGAGGCGTACAACAAGCTGGATAAGCAGAACGAGGCGTACAACAAACTGCAACAAGAAACTTCAACGCAGCTACGTGAACTCCAAGCACAGCTAGCACTAATTACTTCTAGGTTACCTGTTCCTGCTCCTACTCCTGAACAATAACAGTGTTCGTCGTCTTCGTCTTCATCTTCATCTTCGAATGATGGTCATAGGGAATAGAATTTTGAACTTTTATAATGTTATGACAATTTACAATCAGATTGTAATAATTTTTGAATTTATTGTGAACAGTTTATTTACTTTTTTAGTAGCTAAATGTACAAATATGTGGTTTTTAATTTGTTTTGCAATACAAAATATTTAATTGACAGGTGAAACAACTTATTATAGTAAAAATTATAATGGAAATTTAGAAAAATATAAGTTCACATTTATGTGAGGGTTGGACAAAAAAATCGGCGAGGGCACGGAGAGTGACGCAAACGGCGAGGGCACGGAGAAGGACGAAAATGGTGAGGGCATGGAGATGGACAAAATGGGCAAGGGCATGGAGAGGGACGAAAACAGCAAGGGCACGGAGAGGGACGAAATCAGCGAGGGCACGGAGAGGGACGAAATCGGCGAGGGCACGGAGATGGATGAAATCGGCTAGGGCACGGAGAGGGATGAAAACAGCAAGGGCACGGAGAGGGACGAAAACGGCGAGGGCATGGAGAGGGACAAAAACGGAGAGGGCTTGTTGCCCTCGCATAGTCGTCGCAGCAAATATCACTTGCCAAGTCATCGTCGAATGGCGTGGGGTCGGTAAGGGACCGCAATTCTTCAATGAAGGTTTCGGCAAAGGACAATTCCCCTCGTCGGGCCCTCGCCGAGACCCTTTCGGTGTCGGCCAGGCAAGGGGAATCGTCCCTCACCAAAATCGATTTTTCTTGTAGTGATTGAACGAACAATTTATTACCATTAAATCTCTCTAATAATTTTATGACGTTATAATGTTCTAGAGTAATATGCCTTTACACCTAACACAGGTAGGGACTAAAAAACTGCAATTCTCAATCATTGCTGGATCAGATCAAATTACAAGTTTCCAGATCATTTGTTTGATTTCCCACGTTTTACACACTTAGATTTGAAAGAAAAAAAAAATGAAAAATATCCTACACGATTTAGAAAAAATTTCATTTCTTGGTGCTCATAGAGCAAACAGTAACTCAGACACTCAGAGGAATGTATTGCTCGGAAGTAACTCAAGTACATCACAAACAACCCGAAGGGTTTGGTCTGGCAGTCCAGACTTTTGCCTGTAAACTCCAACGTCTAATAAACCTTTTCTTCTATAACAAGAAATTCATTTTAGACAAGATTATATTAAATTTATTCTACTACTGTAAACTTTGTTGTGTAGCGTGCCTCACACATGCTTCAAATACTTCAAAAGTAATGCAACATTTATAATGAGAAGGCATATGTTCAAATTCGAAGATCTAAACTTCATCTCTTGTCTTTTCCATGAAATTCGAAGAATCAAACTTATCTTCTCTAGAAAAATAAATAAATAAATAACACAAACAACTTAATAATTAACTTCATATACTCACTTATATTGTACAGAATTGATTATTTTTGCTCTTTCTTCATGAAATCCCACCCACCCAACCAACCCCGGTCATAATTGTGATTGATAAACAAAGTAAATAATATATGATTATACAATTTCTAATCATTATTTCTATTGTATCAAAACAATAAAAAGTATATCATCACTTTTCAAACAATCCCAAATCGTAAAATTGTAATTTTATTTTACAATATCGTTTTGTAAATGTGTTATCAAACAAAGAATCGATGGTAGCTTCTGGCGCCTCTCTTAGAGCGAGCCTGCTTGATCGCTTGTGTTCTAATGTTGAGTGGTGTACTGCATATCCAAATACTACTGTCAACTTGTTGTCGCCATGCTCGTCGGATCACTGCCCTTTGCTTATTTCCCTTTTTGAGCAGGTTAACTCTGGTCCTAAGCCTTTTAATTTCTTTAATGCTTGGGCTGATCACCCCTTGTTTCTTGATGTTGTCCGCAATAGTTGGAGCGAACCTGTTGATGGTTCTCCCATGTACATTCTTGTTTTTAAGCAGCGAAAATTGAAAGCTGCCTTGAAGGAGTTCAACCGTAAGCATTTTTCTTCTATTCCAACTCGTTTGGAGAAGCTTCGCAAAGATCTTGCTCATTTTCAGAATCTTTTTCTCATGGGTAAAGGTACCCAAGCCGACAAAGATAAGGAGCTCTCTCTTCTGGCTGAACTCAGTAATCTTGTTGAAACTGACGAGAGTATTATAAGGCAGAAATCCCGCATCACATGGCTCAAAGTTGGCGACACCAATTCGGCCTTCTTCCACAAAGTGGTTAAAGGTAACATTAGCCGTAACAACATCAAGAAAATCTTACGATCTAATGGCACACTTGTTACGAACATGGAAGATATTCGGGAGGAACTATTGATCATTTTCATTCTATCTTGGGAGCTCATACTCATCAACCAAGATACTCTGTTGGGTCCTTGAAGAGAATTCTTGGCAATTGCCTAAGTGATGAAAAGGCTGCTGATTTTTCTTCTAATATCTCCGCTTTGGAGATTAAACGTACTATCTTTTCCATGGATAACAACAAGAGCCCAGACCCGAACGGATTCAATGCTTATTTCTACAAAAAAGCTTGGGATATTGTGGGGCAAGATGTCACTTCGGCTATCTTATCCTTTTTCAGATCTGGTAAACTTTTGAAGGAACTTAATTGCACTATCCTTACTCTTGTCCCCAAGAAAGAGGAATCCAACTTCCGCCAATGATTTTAGGCCAATCGCCTGTTGCAATGTCATTTATAAATGCATTACGAAGATCTTGGCCAACCGCATGAAATTTGTCCTTGAAGATCTCATTTCTCCATACCAATCAGCTTTTGTGCCTGGGAGGAAGATTTCAGACAATATTCTCATTTGATAACGGACATTTAAAATTCAAACAGATATGTTTGTTGTGTTTTGTATTTTGACTTAGTGTTATACTTATCTTTGCTTATCCCTTGTACTATATATATTGATGTAACATGTTTCCTGATGAATATAGAAAATAGTTCTTCCTTCATGGTATCAGCAATCAAAGACCAACGTCACTATCCTTCCTGTTAAATCCATCCTAACCATCTTCTTCTGTTTCCACTGTTTAGCTCTGCCTCCCTTGTCTTTCTCGTTTCTGTGTCTCCTTTTCTCTTTTCTCTCATGGCCTCTTCAACCTTTTCCCTTCCTACATACAATGTGAAAGTGTATGTCACTGTCACTCTTGATAATTCTAACTATCTCACGTGGCAAAAACAAATGCAAAACTTCCTTTGTTTCAATGGCCTGCTTGGGTATATCGATGGTTCCCTTCTAGCGCCAAAATCGAACTCCTCAACCTCTGATAAATCCTCCTCTGCTACTCCTTCCAGTGATTCCTCTTCCTCTCTTGATGAATGGCAGAAATTTGATAGCTTTGTCACTGCTTGCATAACCGCTACTCTGTCCGACTCTCTTGCTCATACTGCTCTTGACTATGACTCTGCTCATGCCTTGTGGTCTGCTCTTAAGGAGTCCTACTTGCACCAGTCCCTTGCTCGCAAAACTCTCCTACGTGCGCAGCTCCGCGCCGTCAAAAAGGGAGCGCTATCCGTTGCTGATTATCTCTCTCATATTCGTCATTTCTCTACAGCTTTGGCTGCCATTGGTGATCCCGTTTTCGACACTAACTTGGTTATTATCGCACTTGAAGGTCTTCCTCGTCAGTTTCGTCCTTTCGTCACCTCTATAGAAAATCTGCCAACTCCCCCAACCTTCACTCAGTTACGTGCAAAACTATTTACGTATGAGCAGCGTCTTGCTCTTGATGGGAATGATCTCTTAGTCCCTGACTCCTCTACCGCATCTGCTCTTCTTTCTCAATTTCATAATGTCTCTATTAATGACCAAGCTCTCACCACCAAAGTTCAACACAAATCCTATTCATCACACGCTTCGTCCTTCTCGTCCAAGAGCAATGCCTCATCCACCTCCGCTTCTACTGGTTACAAAGGCAAGTGCCAGATTTGCCGTCGTCAAGGCTATTTCGCTACTAGATGCCGCTATCGCTACACTCCGCCTCAACAACAATCCTCTTCGCAACAGTTTGCGGGGTTGCATTGCCAGCCTTCACCACAGCCGCCTCTTCTTCCAACTCCGTCTTCTGGCTCGTGGATCCCTGATTCCGGTGCCACTTCTCACATGACACCAGACTCTTCCATTCTTCAGAATCTCCAACCGTATAATGGAGCTGATACTGTTGCTGTTGGAGATGGTAAGACTTTTTCAATTCTTAATACGGGTTCTACTTATCTACCTGCTTCTACTCGTTCTTTAACCTTAAATCATGTTTCGCATGTGCCCCGCCTTACTCGTAATCTTTTATCCATATCTCAATTTACTCGTGATAATCAGGTCTCATGTGAATTTTTTCCTTCGATGTGTGTTGTTAAGGATCTTCAAACGAGGAGACCCATTCTCAGCGGCCCAGTTAATTCCAGTTTATACAATCTACCCATGTCTCCTTCCACTCATGCGTCTCCCGTTGCTCTCTCCACCAGTCGGGTATCTGCTGCGCTATGGCATAGCCGATTGGGGCATCCATCCCAGCCCGTGCTTTCAACCCTTCGAGCTTAAGCTGCTGTTCGTTTCAGAGATTTTTTTTCCCTAAATAAAGTCTGCTCTGCGTGTATGTAGGGCAAGAGTCATAGGCTTCCATTTTTTCCCTCTTCTAGAGTGTCGAGTTCTCCTCTATTTTTGATTCACTGTGATGTATGGGGCCCTGCCCCAATTCCTTCATGTTCTGGGTATAAGTACTTTATTATTTTTGTGGACGATTTTAGTCGTTTCACGTGGCTGTATCCAATGCGTAATAAAAGTGAAAGTTTTTCATGTTTCATTCAGTTTCAAGCTTTGGTTGAAAATTATTTTGGGACTAAAATTCGTGCTTTTCAGTGTGATGGTGCTCCTGAGCTTACACAAGGTTCTCTCAAATCTCATTTTCACAAAACAGGGGTTCAGTATCGTATTTCATGCCCACATACGCCACAACAAAATGGCATATCTGAGCGTAAAATACGTCACGTAACTGAAATGGGAACAACACTTTTGTTTCATGCCTCGTTACCCAAACGTTTTTGGCTTGAGGCTTTCAATACGGCAATGTTTTTAATTAATCTATTGCCAACTCATGTTCTTTGCAGTCAAACACCATTTTTAAAATTGTACCAACGACCTTCTGATTATTCTATCTTACGTGTCTTTGGTTGTTTATGCTACCCATTTCTTGGTGCTTATAAATTGGATAAACTAAGTCCCAAATCCATGCCTTGTGTTTTCTTAGGGTATAGCACTGATCATTGTGGTTATCGGTGTTATGAACCTGTTTCTGATCGTGTTCATTTGTCGAGTAATGTTGTCTTTCATGAACACTCGTTCCCTTTCGCGACCAAGCACTCGAATTCTCACACTTCATTGCCTCATGTTTCCTCTTCAACACCTTCTACTAGTCCTAATAAATCGCCTATGCAGCTTCACTCGAATTTTGAGTCTTCAGGGCCGTGTCTTCCACTCAATCCATGCTCTCTACCTATTCACGTAGCCCCTTCAGTCCCATCCACTGACCCACGTGACTTAGCTTCTACTCCATCTTATGACTTTAGTTCTGATTTTTTACCTGTTCAAAGCCATATGGACTGTTCTGGTAATCCATCATCCTCCCATACTCTGAATTCACTATCTGGCATGTGTACTTTCTCCCCTACCTCCTCATCACTCAATACTCACCCACTATCTTTAGTTCCCATCTCTACAGTGCCGACTGATGTGGACTCTACTACTTCTCGTAATGCTTCGCCCACTCGTCATCACATGGTTACGCGCAGTCGTGACAATACTCGTTCTTCCAAGACCTACTCTGATTATGTTACTTACACTGCCACTCATTCTTCTCATCATTCCTCTAGTTCTAATGAGACTGAACCATCCACATTTAATCAAGCATACAAATACTCTCATTGGAGAAACAAAAATCTGAACTAAGAAACTTGACTGAAGAAAGATTGATAGAAGTGCAGATGCTGCAACATGACTTAAAACAGATGTAGCGAAATATAAAAATGCTAAATTCTAGAACTGAAAAATTGGATCACATGTTATCCATTCAAAAATCGAGCAGCGATCATACTAGACTTGGTTTTTATGAAGGAGAATCTTCTGGAAAAACTATTTTTGTCAAAAGTTTAAAGAATCCAAAATTTGAGCGTAAGGTTGCAACTGCACAAAATAACAGTAAAAATGCCCTGGTTACGGATGTTACGACAGCGACTGCAACATCACAGAGGCAACATAGGAAAAAGAAGAACAAGTTCATTCCCATTTGTCACTACTGCCTTGCACCTAGACACATCAAACCTCACTACTTCAGACTCCAAAGAATGCAGAAAAAATGTAAGTCTCTCAATCAGCAAAAGAGATCCTCACATATGTTTTTGCAACACAAGGTAAGGCAATTATGGGTGAAGAAATTAGCCTTAGCTTGTTTTGTTGCTTATACCTCTATGCAATCTTGTACTACTAACTCTCGGTGTTTTAATAGTGGGTGTTCTAGACATATGACAGGTATGCGTGAAGCATTGAGCAGCTACAAGGAGCGCGATGAAGGCCAAGTTATTTTTAGTGATGATATTAAAGGAACCTTGGATATTGAAAGATTTTCGATACTCAAGAAAGTATTGCATGTGGATGGCTTAAAAGCTAATCTTATCAGTATTAATCAATTGTGTGATCAAGGCTTACATGTCAAATTCACTAAAGATCATTGTCATGTGTTAGACATTACTAACAATTGTGTGCTTACAGGAAAAAGGTCTTTTGACAACTGCTATATGCTCACACCATCTCAAGAACAATCATTGCCATGTTACAACAGTACCTGTGACAACGCTGAAATTTGGCACCAGAGATTGGGGCACTTAAATTATGATTTGCTGACCAAAATTGTGAATGTAAGTGCAGTCCGAGGAGTGCCAAGGTTGAAAAACAAGCAATCAGGTGTGTGTGGTTCCTGTCAAATAGGTAAACAGGTAAGAGCATCTCACAAGATGTTGCAACATGTGTCAACCAAGAAAATCTTGAAGCTTTTGCACATGGATCTCATGGGTCCAATATAGATCGAAAGCATCAGAGGTAAAAGATACGTGTTTGAATGTGTGAATGATATACGTTTGTAGATTTCCTTAGGGAAAAATCGGACATATTTGATGTTTTTAAGAAGTTGTGCTTAAAATTAAAAACTGAGAAATGTTGCAACATCCAGAGAATCATTAGGATAAAGAGTGACCATGGTAGAGAATTTGAGAATCATTTGTTTACTGAGTTTTACAATACTCATGGAATAATTCATGAATTTTCTGCCCCAAAGACCCCACAACAGAATGGTGTGGTTGAAAGAAAGAATAGAACAATTCAAGAAATGACTCGTGTGATGTTAAATGATAAAAACTTCTCTCACAGATTTTGGGCAGAAGTAATTAACACTGCATGTTATACCATGAATCATGTACTATTACGACCAGGTACCACCAAAACTCCTTATGAAATGTGGAGAGGTGAGAAACTCTCACTGGGTTATTTTCATATGTTTGGAAGCACGTGTTACATCTTGAATGATAGAGAACAAAGAGATAAGTTTGATGCTAGAAGTGATGAAGGTATTTTTCTTGGTTATGCAACTAAAATTTAACTACCAGAATTATAATGGAATCAATTAATGTGGTGGTTGATGAATCGCAAAATTGTGCAGGTGAGCCAACAAAAGAAACCAGCAGCAACAAACTAAAGAGTGATGTATCAGGCGATGCTGTAATATTGAAGGAAGAAGGAATGACGAAACCTGGCGTGATTGAGCCAGGTGCAACACCAGGCAGAATAGCTTAGCAGACAGACAATGGTTCACAGGATGTTACAACATGCAGGGGAACAACATATGACACCACTGAAGAAATTCAAGCTGAACTGCCACAAGTTCACAGAAATCATGCTCCAATAGATGTGATAGGTTTAATACATGATGGAATTCGAACCAGAGGTAAACCCAAGATGAACTATAGAGATATGGTAAGGTTTGTTTGTTTCACATCTACTTTTCAACCAAAAAATGTGACTGAAGCCTTAAAGGATGAATTTTGGATAAATGCCATGCAAGAGGAGTTGGATCAGTTTGTGAGAAATGATGTTTGGATTTTAGTTTCTAGGCCAAAAGATGTCAATATCATTGGAACTAAATAGATCTTTAAAAACAAGATTGATGAAAGTGGTAATATCACTAGAAACAAGGCTAGACTTGTAGCTCAAGGATATACACAAATAGAAGGTGTGGATTTTGATGAGACCTTTGCTCCAGTTGCTAGGCTTGAATCTATTAGGTTGTTAATGTCCATTGCACGTGTGTTAAAAGTCAAATTGTTTCAAATGGATGTGAAAAAGTGCATTCTTGAATGAAATTTTAAATGAGGAAGCATATGTTGAGCAACCAAAAGGTTTTGAGGACCTACACTATCCTACTTATGTATATAAATTAAAAAAGGCCTTGTATGAGTTGAAACAAGCTCCACGAGCTTGGTATGACAGATTGACAAAATTCTTGCTTCATAAAGGCTACTAGATAGGACGAGTAGACAAAACCTTGTTTATCAAAAAGTCTAGCTCAGGTATTCTCATTTCTCAAATTTATGTTGATGACATTGTATTTGGTGCGACATCTGAGAATAAGGTTGATGAATTTGTTAGGCATATGAAACATGAGTTTGAAATGAGCATGGTTGGGGAACTAACTTACTTTTTAGGATTGCAGGTTAAACAATGTAAGAATGTGATCTTTATATCTCAAGAGAAGTATGCTAGGAATCTAGTCAGGAGATTTGGTTTAGAATCTAAGTCTTCAAGAACCCCCATCAGTATGACCTTTAAGTTGACAAAAAATGAGAATGAAAAATCAGTTGACCCTAGCCTGTATAGGAGCATGATAGGAAGTTTTTTGTATCTTACAACAAGTAGACCTGACATATGTTTTAGTGTCGGAGTGTATGCCAGATATCAAGCAGATCCAAAAGAGTCTCACTTACTTGCAGTAAAAAGGATAATTAAATATGTGAGTGGAATAGTAAGTCTTGGAATTTGGTTTACTAATAACACTAACACTAGTCTTGTTGGCTATAGTGATGCTAATTGGGTAGGAAATGCTGATAATAGAAAAAGCACAACTGGTGGATGCTTCTACATTGGAAACAACATGGTGTCTTAGCACAGCAAGAAGCAAAGCTCAATTTCCCTGTCAACACTAGAAGCTGAATACATAGCTGCAGGAAGTTGTTGTGCACAACTTCTATAGATGAAACAAATGCTGAATGACTATGGAATTGAAAATCAGGTTTTGATTGTTTATTGTGATAACATGAGTGCCACTAACATATCCAAGAATCCTGTTCAGCACTCTCGCACTAAACATATTGACATAAGACATCATTTTATTCGTGAACTTGTTGAAACAAAAATCATTGTTCTGGAACATGTTGCAACAGAAAAATAATTGGCAGATATCTTAACTAAAGCTTTAGATCCTTTAAGATTTGAAACCTTAAGAAAAACTATAATAATTTGTAGTATATAATGTTGCATCGTGATTTTTGTTCTACAGGAACTTGAAATAAGCTTGAGAAATCTGAAAGCCTAATATTCAATTCAGCTAGTGATTTAATTTGTGAACCATATATCTTTGTGCACCTTAAAGTCTAGGTTGGGAAAGCTAATCTGGATAGTCTGCAAGTGTAGGAGCTTGATCTGTATGATGACTAGGGATATAGGGAGAAGTCTCTCTAAATTCATTCTTGTATTCTATTTATCTTCAAAGTTTGAAAAAAAGGGGTAGAAAAGAATGTGATTTTCATGCACTGGAAAGAGTTACCTGATCCAAAATAAAAGAGATTGGAGTGAAAGCTACTAGTTGCAACATGAGTTGAAACAGTAAATGAAAAAATACTTATGAAAAAAAAAACTATATGCTGCTTCCAGTTACAACATGGGCTGGAGCAAAGGAAAATTATTGTGCTTTCCTATGAGATGAATAAATGATCAGGTATACTTGAGCTGATAAGGAGAGTACCTGCACTTTGCAGAATTGAAGGTGATGGTTATCTGAATTCTACTTCTCACACACATACACACACACTTACTTTACTTTTGCAGTTTATATTTGAAATTCCCAAGATCGTGGATTGGCTAACTATAATGCGTAGTTACCCACGATTAGGGCACGATTTAATTGAGCAATTCTCGCATTTCCATCTTTCAATTGCTTTGCTATCTTTGCTGCTACAGATTATCATTTTCTTTCTTTTATCGTCTTTGTGTCTTTTCAAGTTCTTGTTGCTTACCCATTTTCAGAACAAATCATGGTAAAAAAAGATCAGGTAATAAACATTGGGGAACCCCTAAACCAGGAGCACCAGGAGGTGTTCCAACACAACCCATCACCATTGATGAGCCATCTCCTCCCACAGCGGGTGCAGGCGGTGGTCTACCATCATCAAGCGACACAGGCTCTAATGGGTCTTTTCATCCACGAACCACCAAAGCTAGGGCTGAAGCACTGCCCATTGACCCTTTGTGGACTCCAACAGGGATGGACGTGGTTATACACACCAAAATGACTCATCACCATAATGAGAAAATACAGTCCTCGGACTCTGAAGCTGTCGTTCTAGTCGCAACACCATCTTCCACAATGACACCTGCTGAGAAGAGCAGCAATGTCACAACATCCCCGCTACAAGCCAAGCTACTACAGAGTTGCCTAGTGCACAGTCTAAGGATACCCATGTCTCAGTCACAGGAGATGTTGCAGCTTTGCGTACAACATCTGAAACAAAAGAGGCAACAACCATTGGTACAGAAGCCACCCTTGCAGAAGAACTTCGTCAGACCAAGTCAAACAGAAAGAAGCACATTGGAAGCTTCAAACACAAAGGGGCTAAACTTTCAGAGTCTTCACAACCCAAGCCAACCAAGGCTGCAAGGCGATCATGTCCAGGGTATAATCATTCATTTGCTTACTCTTCAAAACTTTTCTTCTCTGAGTCAAAAGAAAAGTTTAAGATTTTGTCTCAACGAAAGTTTGTTATAGAGAAGCCTCTGAATGAAAAATCGTATCAGGGGATTGGGTTGATTGAATTACTTAGGGAAAGAAAGCTGTTAGGCTCGTTTGATTTGGTGAAATCGTATTCTAACAATTTGGTTTATGAATTTTATTCAAATTTGTACACGAATGTCAATGTTGCCACATCTAAGTACTATCATCAGATTTTCGTGCGAAATCATGTTTTCGAGTTCTCTCCCATAGCCCTCAATAATTTCTTAGGTTGCGAGCCTATTACAGAGATTATCCCTGATATTACTTTGTCCACTATTGCTATGAAACTAGTAGAAGAGCCATATGAATGGAAATTTGAAGCCAAATTACCAGGTAACAAACTCACTACTAAGTATATTGCCTTACATAAGATGGCCATGGAAAATTGGTATCCCACCAAGCATTCTACTACTCTCAGTATTGAGATGGGCCGACTGTTTTACTCTGTGGGTACTGGAGTTAATCTTGACTTGGGTCGGGTTATTTTTTACCGCATTATTGAGGAGGCTGCTAAGAATTTTGCAAGTTAGTACTTGTCATATCCCTCTCTCATCTGCGAATTTCTTTTGTCCCAACACAAGGTTCTTGATAAAGATGAGGTGTTGTACAAACCACCCTCTTCCCTGTTCTTCTCTAGGAAATTTTTGCAAGGGGCTCACAAGGATGATATCAAGGGGGAACAAGCTGGTGCTGCAACATCCTCAGCCACAGGGAATGCAATCTCTTCAGTTGATCAGACTACTATGGTGCACCAGATTCAGCAACTCCGTGAGGCCATCGAGGAATTACGAGAGAAGCAAGGAAATATCCAGGCTAATCAGGACAAAATTAATCAAACTCTGACTCAACTCCTCCAAGGGCAGAATGCCATTATGGTGCATTTGATGGATCTTTTTCTAGTTGATAACTGTTTTCTTTTTATTGCATGGATGATATGTTATGTCTGTTGTTCTGCTACTCTTTTGATACTCTGTGTTTGCTATGCTACCATTTTTTAGCCTTCTTTTGCCTTTGGTTTGGCAAAAAGTGGGAGTATGTTAACTGTTGGATTCAATTTCTGTTCTTATCTGTTTATTGTTATTGTCTGCTTGGTTATCGTCTGTGTTGATTTATTGGTTCTCACTCGGCTTTTAACTTTTGCACTTGTGCATTAACTTTGTGTTGCAACAGGATCACTAGGCTTTTAACTTTTGCAGGATCACTAGGCTTTTAACTTTTGCATTTGTGCTGTTAACGGCTTTCCATTGTGTGCTGAGTGGGTTTTGCCAAAACAAAGCCAAATGGGGAGATTGTTGAGGCAATTAATGTGGTTAATGATTAATTGGCCATGTTTTGTCAAAAACGTGTGATATTACCATATTTATGTTTTTTTACCTTTTTGAAGGTGTAGGTAAAATTGTATGGCAACTTACCATAAAAGGAAATGTCCTGTGATTGCATTAATTGTCCGTTTTACTAAAGGCAAATAGGGTTTTATGAGAATGATTTTTTCTTGAAAGCCAAGGTATGACAAGCATTTATATGGAGCACAGAACGTGAGGAAAGGGGTGGAGAGAGCACGAACAAGCTACAAAAGAGCTTAAAGTATTTCTATGTTCCATGTCATGTTGCAACACGAGTTATATTCTAGTTCTTGATTGTATCAAGTGTTGTAACTTTATGTTGTTTGACAGTAAGGTATGAGTGACTTGTGTAAGTCTCTGAGTGATTAGGATACTGTCTTGTTTATTCATTCTTCGGGAGAAGAAGGTGTTGTTCTCAGGAGAGAACATTGCAAGTCGAGGGGAGTTCGCCAAATCGAAGTTCGTTAAGGAGTTCATCATCGAGCCATCAAAGGTTAAGAGGGAGTCTTTACTTGTATAAGTCCATTGGTGTTGTAACCTATTTTATTTCTTAATGAACAGGTTTGTTGGACCAGGGGAGGTTCCGTAGACGTAGACCACACAGTTGAACCACATTAAATCTTGATATTCTTATTTATGTTACAAGTTTATTATTTCTACTGCTACCACTGTTACTGACCATGTTGGAACATTAAGTGGAACAATGCATTAACCAACTAAACTAGAGAAACAGACTAGTGATGAACTGTGAAAGTAATAATGTTCAAATTAATGTTGCAATATCACCTATAACAGATTTGTTTTTCACCAAGTAGTTACATCAGTTATTTAACTTTCTAATAGAGTTTTCGTCAATTGAAAGAATTGGTCATATTGCCTTTCATATAACCCATATTTATACTGCACAACTTCTAACATTTTGTAATTGTCTTAAGAATTTAAAATAAATTCTAACTAAAACCATTGTGTATGAAAATTATATGTGGAAAAATAATACTTCTTTGTGTTATGAGATCGTATTGATTATTATAATTTTTTTTGGTTATCGCATGACACATATAATAATAATTATAGATTCATCCTTAATTATATTGTTTGAAGCTATTTTGATGTACAACTGAGAACAACTAATAAATTTTTTAAATCCACTGTGATCAATAGTAAAATGAAGTCATTTATGTGAAATGATAGCAAATCTCAATTAATGCTATGTAGTGTTCTTGATTAAAAGAATTATTATAAAATCCTTTTGATAATCTATTTTTCTCCTCCATTTTTCATAATACTTTATCTAATGTCATTTTTTTATATTTTTATATTTAGAATTTTAGAATTTTAATACATATGTAAAACTAAAGATTTAAAAATAACTACATATGTATGCGGGGCGCGTTATGTGGAGCGAAGGCGGGGGCGGAGGCGAAGGCGAAGGCGGGGGGCGAAGGCGAAGGCGGAGGCGGGGGCGGGGACGATGCGGGGCGGGTACCTACAAAACCCATCCCCATTGTCATCCTTAATTTTGACATGTAATTCTCTTTGAAAATTCTCCACATGGAACAGTTTTCTTTACATGAGTTTAACACTTAGGCTCTATTTGGCATAATTGTAAAATTTTAGCTTTTGACCTGTAGAGCTTTTGTGGTAAAATTTTGGTTAGAAGTGTTGTTGAATAAAAGTCGTTGACTGTTGGCCTATATTGGACAATATTGAGTTTTTAAAAAAATTGAGGGCAATATTGTACTTTAAAAAATACTAAGGGGTATATTTAAAAAAGAAAAAGAGAACAACTTTCTGCACCTATTTTGAAAAACTCTAAGTTGCAGTTTCTTATTTTTTAGTTTTTTTCATCTTTAATTTTTACTTAAAAGTAATTTCAGAAATAGATCAAATATGTGAGATCAGTTTTTAAATTCACAGAAAGTAATTTTAAATATAAAAAAAATAGGCCAAATATAACCTTATTCTAGGTAAATATTCAGTGAGTCCTATTTGTTTCTCCTCCGAAAACTAAGTCAAGCTAAAACGCGTTTGGACTATTACATCTCACTTTTCATTATGTTTCTATTCGAGTTGTAGAACATGTAAATGGATTTTCTGTTCCATATGTTTCCTTTTATATTGACTTATATTCATTCATTTATAATTTTATTTGTAAATCAATATAGTAAAATTTGAAATGTTAAATTTTAAAAAATATGCTTACTTTATACTTTGATGCAGGAAGGAATGGTAATGCCACGTGTCCAATCATTATCACCTTCTGACATGTTAAAATCAACAAAATATGACACTTTAAGCAGACAAAAATACGGATAAAACGTGACAGGCGAGCCGAATACTCTAAATATTTAGTTTTCAAAATTTGAGTTTGCATTATTATGGTCTTGACGTGTCTCGCACAACAAACAACACATATCATTCCTGATGCAATCAATTCCAAGAAAACATCCCGGGACACACTAAATGAGGACATGGTCCAACTCCACCTAAAAGTTTTCTCAAATTAATTTGAGATAGTACATAGTTGTATATAATCTCAAATTGTATAGATTGCACAGAAAATGAAAATTCAGAAAGTGCAAAGGCATTCAAGTGTCGAACTATCAAATCTTTACTAATCAAATTGAGTAACCTCGATCACAAAGATTGAGTAAAATTGTCGAGTTGTAACTTATTGTGATTAAACATCTTAAATTTGAATTTATGTTATCATCAAAAATATTATTTGACCATTAATTAACTTAGATTATACATTGGGGCCTAATATTATGTCATGAGATTTATAATTTTAGGACTAATTAAACATAGTTCAATTTAAGGTGAATTACTCGTCGTAGAAATAAAATTTAGTAAATTCAAAGAGGAGTGTTTTCAAGTCTTTATAAAATTTACCCCATTAAAAGAGTTTTTGGATGATATGGGACTTTAAATGGCGGAGTTCGATCTATCATCGAATTATCTGATGAAGTTTAAGTGTCAATTAATAAATTTTTAAATATAGTAGTATGTCTTACATATATAACATGACAGTTATGAAATTTTAAAGTAGTGAGAAATCTCGAAAGAGTTGGTCTATAGCTTTCTGTTGGTTGTTAGAGGGGTAGATAACAAGATATCATAATCAATGCTCTAAAAGAAGTCCGATGCACCGATAAGCATCAACCACTTCGAGCTTCACTTTATTGGCAGCTTCATTAGCCACACAAATTCATAATCCACCAACCTTGAGAAATTATGCCTATAAAAATATAATCACGATGTTGACTGCGTACCAAACTATAAAGAAAGTATTGCCTCAAAACTAATATTATCCTTTGACAAAACTGTCTTATGCTTGGAAGTGTTGATAAAAGAACATTTTCATTATTAGTTTTTAATGTTAACACGTTTTTTTAATTAATTTTTAGTATTATAAAAGTAGCATAATTAATTCTTAATATTTGTAAAAATTGTACAATTAGTCCTTTCAATTAAAATTAGATAAAAAATAATTTTAAAAATGTTTAAATATTGAAGATTACTAGTGAATTTGTTTAACCCATTGTGGATCCATGTTGTACCATACGTGACACTGTTTGAGGCTTGCATTAATGCTAGAAGGCTAACTCTTTTGACTTCCCTCTTATGTGCCGTGTAAAGATTTGATTCAATGTCCTCCGGGAAACATGATTTCTAACGTAATTTGGTACACAAAATTTTTATTATTATATTAAGTTGAGATAAGATTTAAAATATTTTATTAGCAGGGAGTAAGTGAAAGGTAAGTGATTTTAATGACAAAATTAATGGAGGTTAAATAGGTTTTTACAAACAAAAATAAGAGAATGCAAGAGATTTTAACAGATTTTTGTAAAGTTTGTGGGGGCGCATAATATAGATACGTCCCGATTTGAATCTTTATTTGAGATCTATTATATGTGGTATTACGTTTTATTTTACAAAAAAAAAAAAAACTATATTCACGAGTCAAATATATGACCTCTAAATTATGATACCGTGATAACTCTAACATTACCTCAAGGCTTCACTTCATCTATAGCACAAGATTAACTGAACATTTTCTTGTTAAATACGTTATTAATACTCCAAGGACTTAACGTAATGCAATGTCATCATTAATGTAATGTCATTACCATGACTTTTGACTCGGTGAAATGGACAAACAAATAGCGATGTATGACACCGAAGGTGAAAGAACATGTTACTCTTATTATCTTCTATTGTGCTATTTAGGGGTGGATGTATTTAAGGGTGAGTGGGGTTGTTGCCCACACTCATTCTAATTTTTATTTGAAAACATATATTTTTTCAAAAAAATAATTTATTTCTAACTGAAAAAAAAAAAAAAATTATTCATGTGTTAAATTAATCATTCATCTCCGGAAGGATGCAAGACTTCGTTTAGCCTTGATCAAAATAAATACATATGTGTTTTAACCCTCAATGAACAAAAACCCTAAATATGCCACTAATTCTAGTAATGAGGAATATAATTGCAACAGTCCAGAAAGTATTATTGAGCAATGAATAAAATATACTGTGAGGCAATGAGCCTCCCTCAGATGGAAAAAAGTCTTGAAAGCAAACAAGTTTTTTCTATTTTCCACAAAAGAGAAATATAGTCTTTGACTTACTAACGATAACATTCAAGACTAATAATCAATCTGGAATGGTCAATTTTAGCCAGCCAATGTCTAGATCAGCCAAGTAAAAAAGAAAATAGATTTTGCAAGCCATCTTGACCCTGCCTTCCTTCTCCACTCTGCTCTCTCCTACCATGAAATTACACAGAAAATTATTTCCAGCTTCAACAACCAACCAAACACTAGTCTGTCCAGATGTTTGCGACTCCTCATGTCCATATGATTGCTATCCATATTCGGACACATACGCCATGCCTCCGCCGCCGCCGCTACCACCACCACCACTATGGCGTCCTCCTTCAACTAACCACGCGCAAAACGTTCCACCATATGTAGTAATCATCATATCAATCTCGCTTGGCGTCGCCTGCCTCATTGTCATCTACTATTTACTCATCGCCAAGAATTGTGCAGGCTTGAACATTTTTAGGCCACGAAGAAGGCAGCAACATGGAGAAGATACACAAGAAGATTTACTAGACGAAAATCGCGGTCCTGCAACAATCGATCATCCTATTTGGTACATCAGAACAGTTGGTCTTCAGCCATCGATTATCAATTCAATCGCGGTGTTTAAGTACAAGAAAGGCGATAGCTTAATCGAAGGAACAGATTGTTCAATTTGCTTGAATGAATTCCAGGACGATGAAATTCTACGATTACTACCAAAATGTGATCATGCCTTTCATATCCCTTGCATTGATACCTGGTTGAGGTCGCACAGAAATTGTCCTGTGTGTCGTTCTGGTATAATTAGCAATAGTATGACCGCGCCTGTGGCTCCAAATGGCTCGTATTATAACAATGCAAGTCGCGATGAAATTGGAAATAATCGGGTGCAGGATACAGAGAGTGGTACTACAGATGGAGGCTTAAGTAACAATCTGGCAAGAAATTCAGAACTTGAGCAGAACAGGATAAGAACACGCGAAGAATCTGAATTTCGGGTTGATAATGAAGTACAAGAGTATGATGCTTCTTGGGTAATTGATGAAGATTCAGATGAAAACAATATGGTGCAGGATGAGATACAGCAAATGAGGAGGTCCATTTCAGCAGATTCTTTATTTGTAGTCAAGATTGAAGATGGCCCTGTTAATAGAAACGGAGATGCACACAAATGTGAGCCTGGAGAGAACAACATTTCGAAATCTAAGACACCTATGATAGATTCTGATGGCGCGAATGCATCCTCGCTCCCGGGATCTGTTTCAATGATGAGATCGTTGTCCTGTGGTGGAAGATCATTTTTTTCTCGACATTCTCGGAGCCTCAGTTCAATACTTCCTCTGTGAACACCATTTTTTGGATTTCCAGTAAAGCATTGCAAGAAATACTCCTGCAGGATTCTAGATGGCGCGCGCGAGCGCTCTAAAAAGAATTCGATTTTCTTTAGCAATTCCAGGTTCTGGAAGAGAGCAGGAACAGATTTGGATGAAGCAAGAACAAACTAATGGTTTCTACATGGTCAAGTAAAGGATAATGATAATTGTACTTAGGACTTGTGATTGTTGATCATCTTTTTGTCTTCTGAAATTGTTTGAGACAGTTAAAATAGTGAAATCCTTCCCCAATTTTTGAGGTCTGTCCCTCTGCAACAATGTGAACACCAAAGTTAGTCATGCTTGGGAGAGACTAATACTAGGATGGATGACCCATGGAAAGTCCTCGTGTTGCAGCCTTTATTTTTATTTTTTACATTTTTATGACGTTAGCCTCTGTTGTACCAAAAGAAAAATGTGTATATATGGTTTGTTCATGTGTCAAACTTTTAAATTTGATACCTATAGCTTGAATCTACATAGGCCTTTTATGTACTGTGGGATAGAAAGCTGCTAAACTATGACTTTGCTTTCTGGATTTGGAAATTGAAACATGATCAATATATAGTGGCACGGGCAACTTGGTTTCAGTGGGAGTTACAACTCTCTTTGGTCCCATAAAATTCTTTAAATATCTATGTATTTTTATTTTAAAATTTTGAATAACCCTCACAAAGATAAAAACAAATATTCTTATAATTGTCAAATTATGTGTTACAACTCGTACTGAGAAAAAATTCTAGATTTGCCTATCTATCGGCAACACAAATGAGATTAAGTATTGATGGAGTTTCTTCTCTATCTAAGCAGATAAATCTCTAATTAGGTCCTGGATCATGATGCAGATTTCACAATTATTTGCAAGACAATAATGACTTACAATTCTCTTTTTCTTTTTGGTTTCTCTTTTTTTTTTTCCCATAAGCAAGCAGTCATTGATCTAACATTTGAAGATTACCAATGTGGCATTGCAAGATGTGAGAGGGCATATAGGCATTTTGATTGCCAATTGAACTAGAAATCTTTGTCATGGTTAAGTGTATTGTTTGAAGGCACAAGAAGACTGGCCACTTGACCTCATAATAAGCCCAGTAGGGCCTTGTTATTGGATCAAGTTTCTGAACAATCACTCTATTAGAGACACAAGTGTCTCACGTGCTATGTGAAATTTATGAATAGACGCACAATCTGGTCGTTTAAAACCATTGAATCGTTCTGAATCAAATTCCCCTCGTTACTATATAATGTTTTGCCCGATCTCTGACCCTGTATAAATTGACTGTTGTTGCAACACAGAACCGGATTGTTCAATCATCTTAAAGCATGAGTTTCATTAAGTTCCATGAAAATAAATTTCCACAAGCACCCGGAAGCTTGAGCTCATTAATTTTCACTCTCACCCAAAAAAAAATAAAAAAGCTCCAGAAGAATGAGAAATTTTTTTCTTTCGAGTGCTTGTGAAAATTCGGTTAAAAATTGGGTGAGTACCTTTAACAGTTAATGTGAGTAGAGTCCACAAGAAAATAGATTTTACTTAACGAAATAAGACTTAGTTTGATGCTGTTTAATCTGACTGCATATGGATGGATAGGTTTTGAGATAGAGACGTGTCTTTTCAAACAAACAAAGCTTGAAATAGGGTTTGGAGAACTGTGTACGGGGATCTCTTTCTTGACCAAGCGCAAAAAAATCTCCTGAACATTAGCTCTGTAGGGTGAAGCTCTTGCCTGCCTTTGTGCATGCCAGCTTTGCATCTCTTGTAATCTTGTTAACTCAATTACTGAAACTAACTTAGAAATCTTTTACAAGGCAGTTTGTTCCAGAATTTCTGTTCCTCCTATGAAAATTCTATTTACTGTGAAGATATTCACAATTTATCTTGTCGTGCTATTCCTCAAGTCTCCTTTAATTTCATTCGTAGAATCCAGAACAAAGCCACTAATAAGATAGCAAAAACTTATATAACTGACAATTTACCTTAGGATTGATACTCAAGTGTACCACCCAACCTAACTAGTATTATGCTACCTGTAATCTGATTTTTGTCCAAGCCGGCATCGGCTAACTTTTGTAACTATTGCTTATATTCATGAATTTCATCATTTTCAACACACAAAAAAAAAAAAAAAGAACTTCATACGGAACTTAAAAGAAACGTATGGCCCAAAAGAGATCATTTTGCTGATATAACATGTCAACATAGAAACTATTATTTAAGGAAAAAAATAAGAGAACATAATACTTGAATAAATGAGTCAAAATATTCAAAAGTTAAGTGAAATAGTCAGAAAATTATTTTTTATAATCACAAATTTTAAGTTCGAATTATAATTTTGACTTCTATTATATCATAAATAAATAAGTAAATGTGTCAAATGAATTTACTGAGTTGAATGCATAAAAATGGTTTTTGTTGGCTCCACAATATTTGAGATTCTTTTGCTATGAGAAAAATTTTAAATGTATACTTGTATTTCAGTTGTTCATATTTCAGGTTCTCAGGTAAGGTCAGAATCTCCAAAAAGCAAGATGCCTTTTTTATACTAACTTTAAGTCTAATCATCTTGTCACGGTTGTTGCTCTCGTGAGCTCTTACGACACCTTCAAAAAGCAAAGTTGCTTCATTTTTTTTTGCTAATTAGCAAAGTTGCTTCATTGGCGATTAGATACTGATTGGTGTTGAGTGAACGATGCTTTTGAACCCAACGGTCGTGTTTGAGGTGTGAGTAGAATTTATTTACGTCTCAAGTTTAAATTAGTTAAATTATTAAATTTTTTAATACTAGTTCTTATAATTTTTGTATTTAACTACTGTGAAGTATGAAAACATTTTGAAATTCAACACCCGTTTTGTAACCAAAAGAGCTTCTTAGAGGGTTTTTCGTCATAAAAAAGAAAAAAAAAGAAAGACATGATGTTTGAAGATGATTATTCTCTAAAACAGATGTGAGTTCCATCTCTATTTTTGACACGTGGGCCTCACTTATTGGTGGATTCACATGAGATCCAAAACTTCAATAAAAACGTCCATTGTTTTAAGATTTTTCATTAAAAGATGTACTTAAACATAATGATTTTGATACGAGTTAATTTTTTATGAGATCACTTTTACTCACAAAAATATAAATTTTATATATTTTTTTATTATACGACCTCACATAATCCTACCTCATAAAAAAAACACCTTTTGATACACGAAACTTCCTGGATGCTACACTAACTATTGATTTCTATGTCGTGATGAAGTCATGAAAGAATCAGCCTGACTTTTCTTTTACCTGACAACACACCCTGTTAAGTGTTCAATCAACCTATCTTCTGAAAATATGAAAAATTCTTTTATGAGACATGTAACAAATCTATCACAATCATATATTAATTTGTTATTTCATAAAATTAATTCACATCAGTTTATATCATATAAATATATTATATCAAAATATTTGAATTTTCTATTTTTACTAATTTAGTCTTATAGAGTTTTAAATAAATTATTTATAATAATTAGTTAATATTTGTCAACTAATTAAATTACTTTTTGTTTATATATATATATAAAAATTACTACATGTCTTATAGAAGAAGAAACAATATATCGTCACGTGATTTAACTTTCTGTTTTTCCGTGAATTGCCAGCTCTTCTCTCCTTTGATTTTTCCCAAAATCTTTTCCTGTTTCCCTTTCTCCAGCCTCCAGTCAAAAATGAACAATTTTTCTTATTTTGACTGCAATGCCTATCCAATTTCTGTTTATTAATTGTAACTTTTTTTTTCTATACAAGAAATTCAATCTAAAGAAAACTACATTAAATTTATCTAAAAAATACAATAATACGCTCAAATTCAGGTATTAGTTTAGACCAAAAAATATGTCGAACTCGCGCGAGATCTTTCGTCCGCAAACAAATCTCATTACCATTTACTCTCACCTTAACTCTCCTAATAAGAATATAGAGGATGGATAAGGATTCCATTGTTTATTTTTATTCTTTTGTCGAAACGATGGAACTAGCTAACCTTAATTTCAATCAGGTTTTTGTACGTAACAACAAAAAAGTTTACTAACATTGGGCAAAGATGTAGATTTAAGAAACTATATTCTGTATATCAAAATCATATGATAGAATTAGAATTGACATAAGTTAACTTCTCGTGCAATCAAGGTTAAAAATAAAATAAAAAAATGACATTTCAACTTCCCCTAAAGGGTGGATGAGTGGTCGGATTGTGACCAAAAGTCCTAAATTGAAACCTATGTATTCCCTTATCAATTATTACATGATCGATAACTGACCTGAAATAAATTTTGAGATGTGCCATTGTATTACAAAATTTGTAATCTTAAGGTAAATTTAACTTTGTAATATTAAAATAAGATCCCTGGCGGAATTAAAAATTTCATATTAGGAGGACTAATAAATTGTACGAACTCGAATTTTTTATTAAGTGGAATCGTTTTGTTTATTGTGAATTGGGAAAGGAAAAACCCATTGCCCAATTATGCTATCATCCAGGAAATCAGCTAAGCAGCCTCTTGAGACTATCCAATTCAGTTTTATCAAAAAGAGAATGCTAACAAAGTCGCAGATTGAATTGGATTGTTAAATGATTTAAGAGCCAGATCACTAACCCTAGACTGGATAAGTAATGTTACCTACTAGCTTAGCTAATATTTTCCATAGTTGCAAGCCGAGCTTTGGCATTCATGACTAATACTCATGTAAATATTTTTTTGCTAAGTCAACAAGGAAATATTTCATTCTAATTTCAAGTTTACAAAACAGTTCATAGGCGACACTGAAAAACCAGTTTCCAGCTTCGTGTTTGACTGTGCGTTGAAACAGTTAAACACGTTTGCAGATTAACAACAGTGATAAGTGAATCCACCACAGTGATACGCTTAATTCAGACAGTGAAACAAATGAAAAGACAGTAAATAAAGTATACACAGTATTTTAACGTGAAAAACCCAACTGGAAAAAAAACCACGTGACCAATCCCTGGTCAAAATAGGCAATCCACTAGATGTTTCATAGTTACAATAGTTAATGGACTTATGTGATTGACAATTCTCTTGTAACCCTCACCGCCTAGACCATCTAACCCACCTAAGGATATACAACCTAGCGAGATCCCCTCGACTTAGCATATTCACCCAAATACCCACCTCCTTCTCCCGAACGATGTCTAATAAGATAAATGAATAGAGTGTTTACAAACAAAACCTGCTCAGCGTATTACAGTTCCTAGACAAACTAAACACTCACGACAGTATTTCCCCAAACAGACTTAATAAACACATTACAGCCCTTAGACTTTGCTCTTTGTCATCTGTACTATTGATTCTTGTGCGCTGCTCAGTATATATAGGTAAGAGTGTTGCAATTCTTGGGCTCCAAGCAATCGTGAGCATTAATGACCTTTGTAGGAGTCTTTACCCAAGTCAATTTTCAAAGATTTGCTTAATTAAAGATTTGCTCAATCAGAATCTTCTTGCCTTATCAAAACCTCATCAGAATTGCCTCAATATAATTTTTTGCAACAAATTGATAGCTTTCCATATAAATGAGATTCTGCATAATCTTTTGACAAAAATAAAGACAATTAAGAGACATAATCTTTTTGCCAAAAATAAAGACAATTAAGACAATGTAAATTGTCCCTAATTGCGGGCTAAATTTGGAGGCGGCTAACAAGCTCCCCTTTTGGCTTTGTTTTTGGCAAAACCATTCTAAGTACCTGCAATACCGGCAAATCGGCAACTATAAGAATGAAACTGCAACTAAGAAATTTATGATCTGTTTGAACTTTACTCAGATAACTTCACACAGACTCAACAATCATACCAACTGTAACAGATTTTTCTCTCCCTTTTTTCCACAAATCAAGATCAAAGGGGCTCGAACTTGTGATTATGCTATAGTAAGAGAGATAACTGAACAGATCTGTGACAACATTCAATCGTGAGACATATGTCAAGCCAAAGTGTATGCACACAAAGTGTGAACAACCCATAGGACCCCACAAGAAGATCTGATACAAAGACATAACATTCATTACACATGAGTTGTAACACATATGAACAGGGTGTGTGTGTGAACTGTGATTGGGCTTTGCCACACAGTGGACAGCGGAATCAAGTGACAGATCAGTTGTAACAGTTGTTCAAACTACCCGCTCGACTAGTCAGCTTACTGTATACCTTGTTTGTCCTAGTAGCTTTCACTCTTGTGAATTTCTATGTAGCCCAAAGTAGCTTTTTCCAGGTTGGCTCAGTATTGTTGACCTTGAAATTTGCACAATACAGTAGTTGTCTGAAATAGTTCAAATCTAAGTGCAAGGTCCCTTTTTTTTTTTTTTACACAAATTTTTTTTATACTAATTAGTGTCCGGGAATGGAGATACTCCAAAGTCACAAGCTTAATACAGCGGATTAGCACTCGAACTTCGTTGCATGCACAGTAGCATCAAGCTTGCTCACAGTAGTGCAGAAGATGTTCTTGTACCATACAGTTAGAACACAGTGTAAGAAATATTATATTAGTGCAGTTCCACTGTGTTTCCCTGTGGCAATCACAGTCAGAGTGTGCAAATGTCTAAGGTTTTACGCATTGTTTCAAATCTCACCGCATTGAGACCCTTTGTGAAAATATCCGCCAATTGATTC
Organism: Ehretia macrophylla; assembly: GCA_037974665.1. Classification (NCBI taxonomy): domain Eukaryota; kingdom Viridiplantae; phylum Streptophyta; class Magnoliopsida; order Boraginales; family Ehretiaceae; genus Ehretia; species Ehretia macrophylla. The sequence goes on from CM075774.1 coordinate 42,229,841, forward strand.
TCAGTCACAACGTGTTAAAAAACAACTTGTTTTGATTCTACTAATTCTTGTATGAAATGGTGCCTAATATCAATATGTTTGGTATGGGAGTGTTGAACAGGGTTTTTTGAAATATTGATCGCACTCATATTATCACAGTAAATAGTAAGTAATTGATTACCAGTACCATAGTCTACAAGCATCTGCTTTATCCACAGTAGTTGATTATGTGGTACTCGAATCTGTTTTTCCAATTAGCATGGGCCACAAACTCCTTCCTTCTTCCCTGATAATCTAGGCATTCCTTTAACAATTCCTGCAATGGCAATCTTGGTTAGTATTACAAAATTTGGGTGACCTACTTTTTGATGCCACAGTTCAATGGTTTGAAGTGAACTGTTAAGGCACAACATGGCCCAGTTGGCCAGAACTGGTAAAGTGTAACAGTTATCAGATGAGTGTTTCCCTGCAAGAACACAATTATTATCACTGTCAATCACTCTATACCCTTCCTTAGTAAAGTGAACAAACAAATTTTGGTCACACAGTTGGCTTATGCTGATTAGGTTTGCCCTATGACCATCAATGTGGAGTACATCCGTCAGTTTGGGAAAACCTTCTACAGTCACTGTACCGCGACCAATTACCCTTCCAGAGACGCCATCACCAAACATAACTTGTCCTCCATGATATTCATGGTAGTCTGTAAATATACTACGTTCACCTGTCATGTGTCTCAAGCAGCCACTGTCCAAATACTATGAATTAGTAACATCTGCTTTCAAGGAAGTGTAAATAACAAGATATTTTTTATTGCTCTTAGGTACCCATATTTTTCTCTCCCTTTTTGAGGAACTATGCTGATGTGAAGAAGAATAAGTGAACATACCTGCTTCTCGTAAAAGACGAAAACCGTGGGGTCGAATATGACCAGCACGGCCACAGTAGTGACAGATTGGTATAAACCTGCTTTCGATTTTCTCCTTGGGTGTCACTGTGAGATTCTGTGAGGATGCTGGTTGTGGAAGTTCCGATGTTTCCGAGGCTTTGACAAACACTGTGGTACAACTGGAACTTGATCCTTGATACCCAAGACCGGTGTGATCGCCACTTGGTTTCTGAATTGAAAGTGCATGATCAAGTTTTTGCTTCCATGAATTCATCATGCGAACACTTCGTTGTAACTATTGTAATTCACCCTGCAGATCCAACTGTTTTTGAGTTTCTTCTTCTAACTGTTGGAGGAGGGTTTCATTTTGTTTTTCAAGATCATCAATTTTTGTACTCTGTTCCAGATTAAAAATCACAAACTCTTCATTCTTCTTACAAACCACAACCCATTTTTCAAACATCAATTCATAAGATTTCAAAAATTGGTCATTGTTCATAGCTTCTTCTATCTCTGAGTCATCATTGTTGGTGTCTTCCTCATCAGTCACAGTGACTTCTGGTTTGGACACAGTATGACCATTCTAAACCGCAGTGAGTGCGATATAATCTTTTGTACCATCATCACAAGGTGCATCTTCATCTTCTGGCTCCTCATTACTCCATGTGGCATTAAATGCCACCTTGTTCCTTTTTAGTGTGTTCGCACATTCTTCTTGTATGTGCTCGAAGCCCTCACATTCTCGGCATTGTATACCTTTCCTTTTCTTTTCTCCAAAAATCTCCGTGTTTGGCCTGTTATCAGTTTCTCTGGGAGTTTCTCCATTACTCGTTCTGCCAATGTTGTCACTGTTGGCCTGCTGAAATTCTGTTTACTGTTATTCTATTGTCTTGGAAACTTCTTCTGTTTTTGCCACTTTCCAACAGCTCTAGCAAAATTTTTTGTCAATAGTGTTAGCGTTTCCAAACCGTCATCGCTGCCATCGAATTCATCAGATAGTTTGGTCTGAAGTGCAAGTGTTTTCTCCTTCTTTTGTTGTTTAAATTTCAGTTCATATATCTTTAAAGAACTGATAAATGCATCAACCTGCATAGTGTCAGGATCTTTCGATTCTTCAATCGCATCCACATTTGATGCAAACCTTGTTGGCAGGGACCGTAGGATCTTTCTCACCAGTTTTGCTTCAGAGTACCGTTCTCCCAGAGTAAAGGCTTCATTGGTTATGTCGCATAGTCGTGCATAAAACTCTGACACTGTCTCATCCTCATGCATTTTTAGATCTTCAAACTTCGTGGTGAGATATTATAATTCAAACCTTTTCACAGCTTCTGTACCTTCAAACATAGTTTGCAACACATCCCATGCTTTCTTCGCTGTTTCACAATTCAAAATAAGTTTGAACTGATTGATGTCAACTGCATTAAATATTGCATTTAATGCTTTTGAGTTACAATTCGCCAACCGCTCTTCAGCATTAGTCCATTGATCCTCAGGTTTAGGAACTGTAATGGTCCTGACCACAACAGTTGAAGAATTACTAGACCCTTTAGGTGATGCTCCCTGTGTGTTAGTACCTCCAGTTTGTGATAGTGCAGTCTCAACAGTGGGCGCAATCCACCCATTAACCACGGATCTCCAGGCACCTTCATCAATTGCCTTGATATACACACGCATCCTAACTTTTCAATAACTGTAGTTGGAGCCATCAAGAAGTGGCGGCCTGTTGATTGATCCTCTATCACGCATGTTATCCATTCCTGCAAAACAGCCAGAAACCTCCCGAATCTAAATTGAGTTAATGATTCAGTTCCTAGCTCTTGATACCACTTGAAAAACCAGTTTCCAGCTTCGTGTTCGACTGTGCGTTGAAACAATTAAACACGTTTGTAGATTAACAACTATGATAAGTGAATCCACCACAGTGATACGCCTAATTCAGACAGTGAAATAAATGAAAGACAGTAAGTAAAATACACACAGTATTTTAACGTAGAAAATCAAACTAGAAAAAAAATCACGTGACCAATCCCTGATCAAAATAGGCAATCTACCAGATGTTTCATAGTTATAATAGTCATTAGACTTGTGTGATTGACTACTCCCTTGTAACCCTCACCGCCTAGACCATCTAACCTACCTAAGGATATAGAACCTAGCGAGATCCCCTCGACTTAGCATATTCTCCCGAATACCCACCTCCTTCTCCCGAAGGATGTTTAATAAGATAAATGAATGGAGTGTTTACAAACAAAACTTGCTCAGTGCATTACAGTTCCTAGACAAATTAAACATTCACCACACTGTTTCCCTAGACAAACTTAATAAATACATTACAGCCCTTAGACTTTGCTCTTTGTCGTATGTGCTACTGATTCTTGTACGTTGCTCAGTATATATAGGTGAGAGTGCTGCAATTCTTGGGCTCCAAGCAATCGTGAGCATTAATGACCTTGGTAGGAGTCTTTACCCAAGTCAATCTCTAAAGATTTGCTTAATTAAAGATTTGCTCAATCAGAATCTTCTTGCCTTATCAAAACCTCATTAGAATCGCCTCATAATTATATTTGCAGCAAATTGATAGCTTTCCATATAAATGAGATCTTGCACAATCTTTTGACAAAAATAAAGACAATTAAGAGACATAATCTTTTTGCCAAAAATAAAGACAATTAAGACAATGTAAATTGCCCCTAATTGCGGGTTAAATTTGGAGGCGGCTAACAGATACAAAATGTATATTCCAATACTCTATCTCGCGTGTGACTCTGTGAGAATGGGTCACAGGATTATATACTACAATCAATTGGTACTAGAAGGAGTAGCTAGATCTTATAAGATAGGTTTGAATTTTATGATTTTTCTATGTAGGAGAAATACATATTCCAATCATCTAAGTTCGACCAAGAGAGAAAAAAGAAGAAAAAAAAGGAAAAGAAAAAGAAAAGGAGAAGCAATGATCTAAGCGAAAAGCACAATAAATACCCTTTAAAGGACATAATTTATTTAGATTTTTATATTTTATGTGCAGTATCAATGAATAATATGTTGTCAAAGACATTCATTTGTAAGCATATTGGTTAAGAGGTGCATAATTAATCAATAAAAGGGGCCTAACAAATCCTATGTTATGAAAAAGACAAATGAACATTTAGTAGAAAATAATATTGTATTTAGTATATCATAGGATTGAGATTTTCTTTTTAATGATCCTAAATGAATTTGAAATAAAGCTTCTTTGATATCTTATCCCTCGTTGAATATTTCATAAAATTGTTATTTATAATAACTTGGATTCTTTATTACAGTCGCCCACGATTTAAGTATTTTAGGCCAATTGATTAGCCTCATAAATGTATTGTTAGGCTAGTTATTTGATATGAATCATCATTATAGCGTTGGGAAAAAAAAGGACACACACAACAATAAATCACACAGCATAGCCGAATCAACACATGATATTTTTAACGTGGCTCGTCCCTCTGCCTACGTTCATAACCCAAGTAATTGGGAACTCCATTAACCAAAAATAAATCATTACAACGCAAAGGATCTTTTTACGGGAAAAGATCCAAACCCTCCCCTCACTCAAACGCTTATAGTTTTTAGGGAAAACTATTAAACCCTCCCAAGTGACTTTATGAACAGAAAAAATATAAACCCTTACACAAGGACTTCATCAATGGCTAAAGTATAAACCCTCCCCAAATCAATTTTTTTTTTGCAAAAGACGAAAAACACTCTCAATCACTCGGCTCACCCCTTACCACACCCCCCATGGGGTGTGGCTCTTGTGGGAAATAATTATATGCTAGAAAGTCCTTTATATAGGCAACTAATCCTAACTCTACTAGGATTGGAAAACCTATTTTTTTCTATTGGATTTCTACTTGTATTCAACTCCTAATTGGACTTGGACTCAAGCTAATAACCCAACAAATTCTCCCCTTGACGAAAAGTCCAAGCGCCCCCACTGCAACTGAGACCTCTTCTCAAGCTTCATCTTCATGTTAAAGTCAGCACTCAATAGCAATCAGAACAACACCCTTAACAACCTCTCTCTAATGCGCCAAAGCCTCGCTTCACTGCTACCAACACATCTTTATCACTCTCGATTCTCACAGTCATTACCAAGGTCTCTCACATATCATCAGTATCCACTATCTAAGTCTCTTCTTGTCCTCCCGACATTAATCATCTTAGATGTGGGCTTCTCCCCACAGTTTTAGCACTCCCTCATAGCTAAAACCTCCACAAACACATCTTTTCACACCCAAAAATTATTGGCTCACTATGATACATCAAGAATTTGGGAAACAGATCCCAAAATTGAATTCAAGACTAAAAAACTCCAATAACACCCAAAAATATAGCTACTATTCACGCCAAAAAACCCACCTTAGAGAGCTTTAAATTTGATCTCCACCATACAGATTGAAAACCCATGAATTGCGAACGTGCACACAAAATTTTTGCTCGATCGGACCACAAATGTTCCTCCGATCATCTGCTAGATCAAAACCGCGCAGCATGATTTTTCTTCTCTTTTTTCACTGTTTTTCACATTTTCTCTCCTCATCAATGCCTGGGTCCTACTTGAATTACTCTCTCTCATGTGACATCTTCAAGCATTCTAGCAAGCTCACCTCACCAGTGGACCCGCGTGCATCTATAGTGTCTGACATACCAATTTCATCTCTAATTCTCAATAACTCTTCTCCTTCTAGGCTCGATCGCAGATAGATTCACAATTGATGATGTCATCCTATACAACACTATGACATAAACAAACAATAGTATGCACTCTCTGCTTTGTGTGTCCTCTTTGCATCGTTATTCCCAATCTCAGCCTGGGCTCTAATACAACTTTGTTGGGGAAAAAAAAAAACACACATACACCTATAAATCACAGCACAGCAAAATCAGCACACGATATTTTTAACATGATTCAACTCTCTATTTATGTCCATGACCCAAGTAATTGGGAACTCTATTAACCAAGAATAAATTATTACAACGCAAATGATTTTTTTACGAAAAAATATCCAAACTCTCTCCTCACTCAAACGCTCATAATTTTTAGAAAAAATTATAAAACCCTCTCAAGTGACTTTATGAACAGAAAAAGTCTAAACTCTTGCACAATGACTTTATCTATGGCTAAAGTCTAAACTCTCTCCAAATTAGCTTTTTTTTGGCAAAAGACGAAAAACATTCTCGATCACTCAGCTCACCCCTTACCACACCCTCCCATGGGGTGTGGCTCTTGTACAAAATAATTACAAGGTAGAAAGTCCTTTATATAGACAATTAATTCTAATTCTACTAAGATTGGAAAACCAATTTTTTCTCCTATTGAACTTCTACTTGTCTTTAACTTCTAATTGAGCTTTGACTCAAGCCAATAACCCAACATATAGGTGGCTACAAAATGAAAGTGTGAACTCTGTACATTACCTAGTGATCTTGAAATTTGGTTTCATAAAGTGTGAAGTATTTCGTCGTTGCCTAATGATCCTGGATTGACCATGGTCTCATTCTGTCGAACGGGACGAGAACATGTAGTTTATAACACCTAGTCATAGGTATAAACATTTTGAAACAATTGATAAGTGATTATATATATATATATATATATATATATATATATATATATATATATATATAGTGATTTTTGAAACTATGAACTACCTCTATTGTCTAGTAATTCTGGACTGTGACGCCCATAAACTTAAATATTCTGAACTTGTTAATTAAATATAAAAATCAACAAATTACTAATTAGACTTAGGCGGTTACAGCTTCTATTCTGCCGCACATTTCTAATCTCTATTATAGTTTTCAACTATCAATTTTTTTGTTTTCTTTTTTTTACGTGTCCTGTATAATAGAGTGACGTGTAGATGCATGTCTTGTGCGTTGGGAATATTGGAATGACGAGAACTGGTTGAAATCCGTACAATATGTCGCCTTCAGAAACATTCTTGCCTGAAGAACTCGTCATTTATTAGCAAAAGAATTCCATTTCCACTCTTCAAAAACATTCTTGCCTGATATCATGTGGTCCAGCAATGATAAAAAATACTGTAGTAACTAGAGTACGCAAAAGCAAACTACTAATATCGGGAGAGTTATTGAATTTTGTTAAAAAAAGTGTCAGACGTTTTTAATATCTCTCTCACACAATATGAGCATTATCAACGCATGTGATGTACGTGTTACAAATAATTGTGGAGTCTACAACACGTTTTTAAGAGCAGTCTGATCGATAGTTATATGTATCCAAAAGCAAATTGATCCAAATCAAGGTAAACTTTATTTTATTAAATGAGATTGATGTATAGATCTAACTATACATACTACCTATCCTTATTAAAAGTCGTCTCTTTGGCTAGCAGGAGATAAAATTATTTGTGTCCACGGTCCAAAAAAAAGAAAGAAGAGAAGGGAATAAAAAGCCTAAAGGGTTAGAGGATTTGTAAAAAATTGTAGTTGAGAAAATAATTAGAGAAAGAACAAAAGACGACAACTTAAAAAAGTTGGATCAAGTCCAGTTTTTCCCCTTGTGTCTGACCTTCCCTACCAAATTCCGATATGCCAGCCATTTTTGTGCTATGAAACCATGGTTTCAGGTTGTTGAATCTACTATAATAAACAAATATAATAAATTTATCTTTAACTGTTTTACTTTTTAGATTAAGTATTACGTAATATATAACTTTAAACATAAATTGGAATCAATGAAACACTACTAAATTAACTCATATCTAAAAAAACATTATCCTATTTCTATTTTTATGAGATGATGATGATTATAAGGAGTATAGGCACATTCGTAAACTTTTGGTCATTGTAAAGGACTATTGAATTGTTAAGATCTTGTATAAATAAAGAAGAAAAAGAGGAGATCAAAGGAGTTAACATTAAGAGAATAATTTTCCCAAGGTAATAAAACATAGGGGTTCCACTCAATGAATGCATTTCACCAATAACCCCATTGGATATATGAAGCGATCAAGCTACACTCATCCTCAAATATCTTTTCTCCGTACACCCTCCAGTGAATGTGTGAAAAGACTGTACTGCCCTCATCATAAAATATATATATATATATATTTTTTTCATACACATAACAGCAGCTGAACGGTTATTGTTTTGAAGAAAATTTCTTAACTTAAAGCAGCTTCTTCTTGTGTTCTCCCCAACAAGTGATGCACAGCATCAGCAATTTCATCTGCTGTGGTTAGCTGGCATCCATCCTCAAGCTGATTTAACATGAAACAGTGCAAACAAAAAGTTAGAAAGTGACATCTAATGATACGTAAAGTAAAGATGATCAAGATAATTAATTGATGACTAATTGTTTAAGACAATAAATAAATATAATAAAATTTTATTTTAATAGTAAACTTTTAGATAATTTTTTATGGAAGGAGAGTCTATATTACTATGCCGTCCTAGATTTATATTTTAGTGTCACTCATTTAAAAATATTAAAAATGTTCACGTCTAAGGCTCACAAACAAATTCAGCTACATGCACTTGTGGATTAGTATTGAAAATAATAAATAAATATATATATAACTACTCTCTAACAATTTAAACTTTTTGATAAGGTGGTAATTTAATATTGATGAATATTATGTAGGTAAAATAGTGACAAACCTTAACGCTAAAAGAGTATAGGACCATGTGGTCAATTGATGTAACATTAAGGTGAAGAATTGTGAGGCAAAGACATTGAAGACCCGCAACTATCTTCAACAGCTGTTTTGGTCGCCTCTTTTTGAGTATCTTTAAATTGGCATGGCTCTCCACCATGGTCACTTCAATGTCAGCTAAAGCAGGCCTGTTTTCATCTGTAGGCTCACTTGATGATGAGGTTGAAGATGATGAACTGTTAGTGTGAGCCAAATCTGTTGAATATTGCGGGAAAGTGAAGAAATCAGCAAAAAGTGATGGGTGGTGGCCATTTTTAGGTTGTTGATTGGCTCTCTTTTGTGCCTCTAGGGTTTGATGTTGTTGTTCAAGCTCCTTGACAAAATTAATTGCTCCACCAATTATTGATGCTTGATCACCCTAGACAAAAATCACAATTAAATTATTAGATGGATGGCCAAAACAATATTAAATATATGAGCGAAAAAAAAAACTAATTAATTAATAACAATAATAATAAGAAAAACACCAACAATAACAACAAAAATAGTAATAACAATAACATATTCGATAAAGAAAAAAATCAAGAGAGAGATAGCAAAAAGAGTCACAGAGGATATAAGAGTAACATTAAGCACATTCGAAATCCGTTCACGAATAAATGTAGGACATATATTTGAATATTTACTCAGGTTACCAAGGAGTTTTCTAAATAAACAAAGCTTCGTCTATTATGTTTTCTACTTCCATATAGTTTACTCAACCCATTCCTTAGTCTTCAGCAGTAATAACAACAATAATAATAATAATAATAATAATAGAAATATCTATAACATATTCGATAATAATTATTTTTTGGTGAGAATATATAGTAATAACAAATAATGATAATAATAATAATAATAATGATCAAAATTATAATAATAATAACTATAGTAATACACGTATTTAAAAAAAAAAAAAAAACTTTCATGTACGAATACTTCATATTTGCGACGTGACATTATTTATTGAGAATTCCTATTTCAATACCGACATACTTGAGTACCAAAAGAATAATACAAAACCACCATTTATGTCCTATTATGTTCATTTAAAAAAAATATCACAAAAATTAACCATTTTCTGTTTCCATCACATCACATTCATATGTAAAAGTTCAATTAAAAAAATTATATTCTTTTCAATTAAAAAAAATTATATTCTTTTCTAGAACTAGTAAAAATCTTACCCTTTGAACATAAGAAGCCGGCATCAAAGAACGAATAACAGCAAGGTGTTCATTCATCTGCTTACGGCGATTACGCTCAACTGCAATGTGAGTCATCCTTTGATTCTCCAACTCTTCCTTGTTCTTGCAACACTTAATCCGCCGCCGCTTGCGCCTACCGGAAGCTGCCACGGCCGGGGCCGGGGCCGGGGCCGGGGCCGGGGCCGGGGCCGGGGCCGGGGCCGGGGCAGCGACCGCCATGGAGGATCCATCTACAAGTAGCTGATGAGCACCTATACATGCCTCAGGGGAAGAATTGTGATCCAATTCTTTCATATTTTGTAGTATTGAAGAAGATGAATTAGACTCCCAATTATGGCCATGTAAAGTTTGTTCCATGCCATTATTGTCTAGCATCTCAACAAAAGCCTTGTTGTCCACATGTAGGTTAAATTCATAGCCCCAATCATTAGAACCACTCATTGTGTATAGCTCCTTGCAACCATAGCCAAATGAGTCTTGTGGATAAACCACAGTCTCTAAAGCCATTTCAATGTTGTTTTCTTTTACTATGTTCCTTAATTACTTCTACTTTCTAGACTCTTGTCTTTGCATACTCTCACTCTCTATAACATAATTTCATGTTTGTGAAGAGGGTAAAGAGTACAAAAAACGAACAAATGATATCAGAGCCAGACGTACATGCAGAGATGGTAGAGCAAAAAATGAATAAGTGATATTAGAGCCAGAAGTACATAAAGAGAAGGTAAAGAATAAAAAAACGAACAAGTGATATCAGAGCTAGTACAATAAACAAAAATGGAAGAGATGTTTAGAGGAAGAGAATTGGTTCCTCTAAACAATCCACCCTCAAATTGGAAGATTCAAGCAAAACACCAGGGACTACAAACCCAAAAGGACTAATCAAGCTAGGCCTTTTATGTTGCCTTGTAATAAAATGCCCAAGCTTCTATATACTTATATATACCAACCCTTAATCAAACAAAAAAAGCTAGCTATAGCGGAATTGTAACAAAGCTTACACGTGACCTACTGATTATGTTGGACTAGTAACAAACACGAACTTTGGTAGGGGGAAAGTGATCTATCATTGTTGCAGTTTAAGCTCAGAGATATGGACCCGTTATGATTCACCAAGAAGGGAACTTTATAAGTGGGGCCGGAAACATGGCCTACCATTGAGAAGAACAAAGATTCTATGTTCCACATTTGGTAGGTGAAGTTGTGGGGAATGGATTTAGTCATGACATTTTGATGCTATATAAGTGAGATTTTACAGTTTTAAATGATTGATATATTTATATTGAAATAATGTGAAAAGTTTATAATTATTAAATTTTATTTATAATATAATGATGTTATGAAAAGACGAAGTTGTTAATTTGAGTACTATGATTTTTTTTAACTTTTAGAGGTAGCTCAATTGGTTAGGCTAATTTGAGTATGCTCTCCAAAAATCGTTAATTTTGGAGTCCCTTTAAGACCAAACTTAAGGCCGCGAGAATTAATGGGCTACGATTTTTTTTTAATTTTTTTCCAAATTAACGGGACTATGATCTTTCCGTAAACAGACGTGTACATAGTGATTTCCCTTGTCAGCTTTATACAATCGATAAAGTTGAAGGGTGATTCGTCAGAAAAAATGACCCTACACACACAGTGAGTGCATTGCATTATACATAAAGGACGTGCCCAAATGATGTGTAAAGCCTTGGTTTTCATTTGGTAATAATATGGTCGGAAGACACTGGCACAGAAGGAGAGATATGGTGACCAGAGTTGCTAATAGTAGCTTAGAGATTCTAGTCAGATCTGGAGAAAAGTGTGTTTGTGTTTGGGGTTGTTGTGTGGGCGCATAGGAATCCATGTGACTACACAAACCTTGGGTTTCAAAACGACATCATATGCGCTAGATACGACTCTTTAATCGTTTTGGAATGATTATTGTCCCTAAGAGTTTTTAGTGTTGGGAATAGGACACACACACAACATCAAACACAATCAAAATAACACACAATATTTTAACGTAATTCGGCTCTCTATCTACATCCATGACCTAAAGAATTGGAACTCCATTATTCAGTAAAACCATTACAACGCAACGGATATTTTGTACGGACAAAGATCCAAACTCTTTCCACATCCCATACTCACATGCTCACAGTTTTTAGCAAAAATTATAAAAAACCCTCTTTCATAAGCGTTTGCCCCCGATTCAATCAGGAGATCGAATTGATTATAAAAACATGAGTTTATAGTCGATTTATTAGTGAACATAGAAAAATATTATCTAGACGAGTAAATAAATTGCTCTTGAAGCAACAACGATTAATTATTATTACTATAAAACAAGCCCGTATTTTATCTTTGTACATGACTTTATACACGAAAAAAGTTTAAACCATCACTTAAGAATTTTATCTATGACTAAAATCTAAATCCTCCTCATAATCGGCTTTTTTTTTTTTGGCAAAAATACGAAAAATATTTTCAACTCTCGGTTTACCCCCTTTGACACCCTCTCATGAGGTGTGGCTCTCGTTGCACTAACTCCACTAGGATTTTGATTCCTAATTCTATTGTTAATGAACTTCTACTTGTTTTTAATATCTCCTTCACCTTGGACTCAAGCCAAAAACCTAACATTTAAACTATACTATTGTCATATAGAAAGAAGACTTCGACGTTACGTCTTGGATCTAAATCCGTGATGAGGAAGTAAATTTTTTTTTAGGTTGATCTTAATAAATCTTGTGTCAGCTAACTTAATTGGACCATCCAACTTCTTTTAAACGAAATCTTGTGTCTAGAAATTTGATCACCTAATTTGAGCCGAAAAGGCTTTCAAGATTAGTTCTCCATCAACCAAAAAATAAAGAAAAAAAGAAAAGAAGACTCTGCCCAACTTACTCTACCAAGACCATACTGTTGTCTTACTGGCTTAATTAATTACTTTGATTATCAGCATATACGTTGTTTATTAATCCCTCTCTTCAATAAGACATCTCCACGTTTCAATTCTCTGCCTTTATCTTCCCAACATATATTACAAACCATAACAGTTGTTTAATCATTTTAACGTGTAGTTTATTTTCTGAGTGATTCCTATCACGGCTATTAGCCTACTACTATAGATTTTTTTTTCCGTCATTTTACATCACTTAAAATATTATATACGAGAATTAATCTCAAAATTTCTCGCTCTTAAAACGAAAATTATACCACTACACCAAATGACAAGTGGTATATGCTATATTACTATATATTGATCAGTGGTTTAGTTGTTAAGCTAAATTTAAGGAAAAAATATTCCAGACCTAGCTGGCATTGCTTTGAATGTATCACAAAAATTCTAGTTTAAGAGATTCGATGACCTGATTAATTCATTTTGAACTGCAACTTGACTAGTGTAAAATACTTTAATCTAATTAATATTCCTCCTTTGAGATTTTCTAAGTTTCACGTAACGCTATAAGAATGTTGTGTGACTAAATACATATATTTTTTTAATATAATCACAAATGTTAGTTACTATGTAACGCATTGGCATACTCATATTAAAAATGATTAAAATGAAAATTAAATCAATGAATTACTGCAAAATAAAATAAAATAGTGTCAAATTGTACAAATATTCCCAATCGGTTCTGTCGGCAGAGACGGGGAATTTGTTTTTCTTCTTGAATTAATTTATTTTTTTGGCAATATGTTGTTCTTCTATGTTTCTTAAATAAAAGCTCTATAAGTATATTAATTTTTTACCCATAGAGATGAGGCCTGACCTAATTCAGGATCAAGGAATATATTTTGTAGCTAGTCTAAGTAAATAATTTGTTTGTGGAAAATATTTTCCTGGAAAATAAAATATTTTCCTGGGCTCCGTTTGTTTGCCGTAAAATAACTTGTTGAATGAAAATATTTTCCTAAAAAATAGAATATTGTAAAATATTTTCTGGTGTTTGGATGTATAGTGAAAAATATTTTACAACATTAAATTTTATAAAAAAAAGAAATATACACATAATATATATGTTAACCATGACGGTGAGGAGTAGGTTGGGGGTAGGGGTTGGGGGTAGGTGAGTTGCGAAAAATATTTTCTTCTCTCACATGATATGAAAATATTTTCCTAAACTTTGTACTAGCCGTAATATTTGACTGAAAAATATTTTTCAGTTAACTAATTTTTCGGTGTTACCAAACACTACAAAATTGAGCAAAAGTAGCCACCATTTTTTACTAGAAAACATTTTCCAGTTAGATTGATTTTCCGATATTACCAAATATCAAAAAATTGAGAAAATATTTTTCGGAAAAATATTTTACGGCAAACAAACAGAGCCTTATGAAATTGTTATGAAATACACTTATAGGGATCCACGATTCTTGTTTAGTGGAAGTTAAAATATTCAATTTTGATATTTATGTATAAATAATTTTTTTCAGTAAGGGTTAAATTGATTTTTCATACTAAAAATACTTTTAAAATATATATATAAAAATATAAATAAACTAAACCCCAATTGCAGTTAGCAAGGTCGTTGTAATTACAACTCACCATCTGAGATAACACCAAACTAACCCTAATTTTATGCATTAATTAAAATCACAATTGTTAAATCCTTATAGCATGTGTTTCAGCGCAAAGAGCACTTAGGCTATGAATTTTTAACCTGCACAAGTGGGCATTATATTACACTTCATCTAAACCTTGATTTGTAGTATTTTATAGAACCATAGATCTAATCATGGCTATATTATTGACTTGTTCATGATGCCATGAAATTGGGAACCTCAAATACGTATTTGTAATTACAACTCACCATCTGAGAACATGCTTGTTGGTTTTTGTAGGCTTTTGCACAAGCAGATTCTCTAATAATGTGTGTATTAGCTCTGTTCTGCCATGGGGAGTAATTAATTTCTCATTGCAAGTGTAGAAAAATTATATTTTCACTCTGAAAGGTTTACATCATGGCGTAGTTTACAGCAACAACTATGATAAGGACGAAAGATAACTATGAGTCCAAGGATTACAACAAAATAAGCTAAATGAAAACAGATCCGAAGTTATCTTCTATCTCGCCCCCTCAAACGAAGTAGGATCACGAACTGTGAGTTTGAACCGAAAAAGACGAAATCGTGAAATAGACAACCCTTTTGTCATGATATAAATAAAATGAATAGTAAGCTCGCCAAAGGCTACCTTCTTGCGCACGAAATGCACATCTATCCCAATGTGTTTAGTATGAATATGGCATTATTTATATTTTCACTCTGAAAGGTTTACATCATGGCACTATTTATGTGTAGAAAAATTATATTTTCACTCTGAAATGTTTACATCATGGCACTATTTATAATACAGTAGTTTACAGCAACAACTATGATAAGGACCAAAGATAGCTATGAGCTCAAGGATTACAACAAAATAAGCTAGACGAAAACAGATCCGAAGTTATCTTTTATCACTCATGGCACGTTGTTCAGTAATTTCATGTATTGTGGATCATTTTCTTTTTCCCCGATAACAAGGGGTTCATTATAGGTAGGATTAAATTTAACTCATCCTAAAGTTAAAAGTTCGGTGATACAACATAGTGTTTCAACACATACTCTTGATTAGTCAAGAATTATAGATCAATTAACCATTCAATCGTTCACTAAGCTGATCAGGCCTTGTCGAATTGAGTTTCTAAAAGGCTCACATTCAATTTTCCCATCCATAACCCGGGTATTATTTAGTTACCATTTTGATATATCTATCATGTCAGTATTATTGTGATTCATTTATAATTCTTTAATTATCGTATTTATAATTCTTTAATTATTGTACTTGTCAAATATATAAATATCTTGCCATATATTGGTTATTTATCACTCTATGTAAGTTGTTGTATAACTAATTTTTGCTCCCTAGATAGAAAGAATTAAATACGTAACTGTAATTAACCTTTTACAGAATTTAGAGTATATATTTCGTTTAGATGTTTATAAACATATCTAATTTTACTTGAATTGGACTAGCTTCATGTTGAAGTTAATAAATAAATATAAAAAACTCTTTTATAATAGTTTAAGCTTTCAGTGTTTAAATGAAGTGATAATTTAATATAATATCAGTGCCTAGATTACCAAACGGTCTTGAGTTCAAGTTTCGATATCACCCATTTAAAAAAACATGATTTACATGCAAGGTTAATAAATGAATCGCACTTGCACATGAAGGGACATGCTAAAGGCACACACATAAATATAATAAACTTCTCTCTAAAAAGTTAAACTTTTAAATAATAATAATTTAATAATTTAACAAGATGTGGCCTTTTTAAATTTCTTAATCCGGACAATAAATGTACAAGAGACTTGGAATTGAAACACATATACCTATTAAATGTAGTGATTTTTCCCTCTTGAGAAAAGTAAAGATTACAAAATAACCAAATGTCACAAGCATGAATGCCCGGATTTGATCTATTAGTAGGAGTATATAAAATATCCAGATAAAAATGGCATGGTGTATTATAGGTGCAACTGAAAACAGGGGCGGGTTAATTCGGAAATTCTTTTGGAGCCAAAATTTATAATTTTTTAACTATATAAATATTTTTTTTAATAGAAATTAATTCATTTTTTTAATAAAGAATATATAAATATTTCATTTTTAAAAAATATATATATTTTTAACGATTTTTTTATCAATAAAAGTTGCAGCTCCAGACACCCGCACACCTCCGCCATTGATTGACAGACAGATCAGCTGTCAACTTTAGAAGTTAACTTTAGACCACTTTTTACTTTTTCCTCTGTTATTTTTGGCTTTTAGTTTTGTGGATGAGCACATTAAAACAAAATAGTTAACTTTAAGTGCTCATATGGCTTTTTGGGGGATCTAATGGGCCTAGACTGATCACACCTTTTAGCAATTTTTTAATGTAAAAAATTTGGAAATGCAAAAATGATTAAGTGAGATGATCACACGTATTCTTTTTAAATAGAGTTCATATATATTTTTTATGAGTTTTACAAATTTTTTTTTTATCGTTGTAAAGCATGATACTTGTTTAATTATTAATTTACTAGTGAATGTTATCCTTTATTATTATTATTTTTTACTCAATTAGCGAAAAAAAAAATTCTTACAATTGTCTCAAATACATATAAGTATATATGCTCCCCGATCAAAAATAGACAAAAAAATATACTCATTTATATTCTATATTTTATAAATATAAATATTAATACCTGTACGTTTAAATTTTATTTTACTGTCAAATGTTATCCTTGCTTGAACGTGAGCCGATGGGTCCAAGAATCTAGTATTATTTCCTAAATCTATACTCTTATCCGAAGTTTGAAGATGTAGATCCAACTAATTTAAATATCAACATCAAAATTCCTATAATTTGTCACCATATATAGCTAGGTTGAAGAGACTAGACAAAATGGGTCCAACCATTATTCTTTTTCATTTGGAAATTATAGTGCCTAAACTGAATTTGTGAAAACGATACATCAATCATTAGTGGAACAAGTTAACCACAATTCATGCCCATAGGAAATATGTATATAAATTTGTTTTACAAACAAGGATTTGTCTGCAAAAGATTTCAAAAAAGCAACAAGATTTGAATATGTGACAAGAAATGAACGCCGCCTAGTTGCCGGAGCGAAGGTGCGGGACAAATATATTTTACAAGTATTTGTCACGTGAGAATCCCTTCATACTATTAATTAGATCCAAAATTTATAAATTGTCTACATAATTTTTTTATAATTGTACTCAATAATTTATAACTTCTGTATTCCGTTTATAATATCATAACGTTATGAGTATATATCTATTCTCCATGATATATAGATTTGGAAAGTTCAGGAGTCTATTTCTCATTGCTTGTTGCGCAGGTTGCAACTCCATTTGTTGAAGATAATTATAAATAAATAGAATAAATCTTTCTTTAACAATTTAATCTTTTAGATGTATAGTAATTCAACAAAGTATTAGAACTAGTCATTGGTCCAGTCAGGTCCATCCATGGGTGGCCATCAATCTCTCACCTTCCTGATTTATTCACGTCAATGTCAACTCTTATATACAGCTACACTCACTTCAATTCCAACTCATGTATTAAAAAAAAAAGTGATTTCTTCACACCGGTTCACACATGAGGAGTGTGTTAGAAAATATAATTCCTCCAAAATATTGTAAACTCCTAGATCATCTTATAAAGTCTTGAGCTACTCTTCTTAGTATAAATAGATTTAAGGATAAAATCCTATGTCTCTTAACATTGTATAGAAACATCCGTCTACAAATGAGATAACATGTAAATGACAATAAATAAATACAACACACTCATATTTACAACTTAAGCTTTTAAATAAGTTAATATCTTAATACCAATTTACTGCACAAAATAGTTTTAAGTGTGCAATTTTGTAGGCCTTCAAGTCTACAATTAAGACCGCTGTCAAGGATTATTCTATCCACTTTTGAGTGGGCACTAGTAATTTACCAGCCAAAAGGCAAAAAAGATGAAGTGACCTTACAACACTAGTGTAGTATCAGTCAAAGATATTTAGATGCTAAAACTAGTAAATAGAGAAGGAAAAGAAATAAGTACAACAAGGTAGAATAGAAAGTAAAGGTAAGGTTAGAGCTAATCAAAGTGTTGGAAAAGATAATAGAAGGTGATAAAATGGTAATTTCGACAGAGTTTTTATATGGTGAATGCAGCATGAGTATGGAAAGGCTAGGGGAGGGTTATTTATCTTTTGGTAGCTTTTGTCTCGAGCAAAGTCTGCCTTCACACGGAATTATCCATCCAGCATAAAATTCAAGATTTTGGCATAACAGTTATGGTAACAAATATCAACGTATATCACAGAGCGACTGTACTAGACTCACATACTTGTACCCCTGGCGTGGATGCCATTAACAAGTACTACCTTCTATCTTTTTCTTATTCATAGGCATCAAGCATGGTCGAGTTGGTTCGATTATAAATCCAATTCGTCACGCCGGCTCTACATTAGTTTGTGTGCAATGGACATCAAACAACTTGGTGAGATATTTTTAGTCAGTTCAGTCCATCCTTAATTCGGATGAGAGGACTTCAGATTTCCTACTCGGCTAGACAGGATAGGCTAAACAGCCTATAACCTGGTTGTTTCATCTTTTATGTAACCCAGATAGTAACAGACATGCCTTTTTTTGTTTTTTTTTTGTTTTTTTGTTTTTTTACGGTGTTCTATCACTTAGCATGTCACACTTGAGGTAAGACTAAATTTTAGTCACTACAATTTTAATCTTTAGAACCACATAATTTCAAATCCCATAACTTTGGTCACTCATATTACTTGCAGAGTAACCCTTAAATTTTCGAGGCATTAGATTCTCATTAATATTTGCATAACTCAAGCTGACATTCTCGCGTTTGGATGATTTATCTACCAGTGCTCGTACGAATACTTCTCTATAAGGCAGAACGCGTGCATTGGAACATATAATTTTCTTTTCTAAGTAAAATCCCTAATCCATGAAAGAATGAAAAAGTACTTTCATTATTTTGGAATCTGATGTTTTCATATCTTAATGAAATGATAGCTTATCCTATTTTTGTCGTGCCATAAAAATACGGAAAAAGTATGCTTGGGCTATAGTTAATTATCAAATACACTAATAAGGCCACAGCGTACGAGCACTGAAAACGACTAACGTTTGTCCGTTTTCATTTGGACGAGCATCTAACATGTTCACTACTAGCCGTACACGTGTTGTCGGCCTACGCTTGTTGGTCCGGTGGATCAGTTTGGGCCGTCCTTCGGCGCTAAAACCGCGGCGCAGCAGAAAATCGTAGTGTGGAAGGCCCTCAAAAACCATGGATTCTTATTGGCATCTTCTACCGGGTCGTGGTCGAGACCATTGTATAAACGATTAAGAGGGTGGACTAATGCTATAGAGCCAAACAAAAACGAATATATGTCTTCTAAGGGGGTAGTTTAATGGGGAACAATGAAAAATAATATCTTGAAAATTTGAGTTTAAAATTTTTAATTATTTATTAGATTCATATTTTTAAATAACTTAAAATGTTTATTGGGATACACGGTTATACTTAAAGATTTATCAGTCAGTCGTCGAGTTTTATTGGACTCAACCAATAATTAAGTTCTACTAGTTAAGTTCTCACGTTAATCCAAAAAAAAAAAACGAATATGTGCACAATATAGTCCAAGGGTTAACTGACAAAGAAAATTTACAAGTTTATGAGACGTGATTTTCGGTTTTGGAAAATTGATTTGATTTTTCATAACGCAATTATAGGGCAAGGTTTTGAAAATTATAGACACTGAGAAGGGACTTCGCATACAGGAATACAGGAATGGGGAGCACTAAATAAAACTACTTTAACTTTTCATAAGGCCATCCTTACCAGAGTTTTTAAAGTGTAATTATAGTACTTTTTAGAGACTCTAACAGATAAAAACCTAACCACAAAAGAATTTTTTTTTTTTTTTAAAGACTGGAATGTAAAAAAATAGCAAGTCTAAAAAAAAAATAACAAATTTGGAGACTTACTGTCGCAACAGGAGGTGAATCTCCAATATGTTTGTCAGAGATGATAAACCTGTTCCAAAAAAAAAAAAAAAAATAGTTCAGCCACAGATTTTAGAGCCGTTGAAGGTGAACGTTGGCAACGTTCACCTTCAACAGTCAGTATATATGTATATATACATATATACTAATTCAACATTCAAGTTCAAAGCAAAAAAAAAAAAGCAGAAAAATCACATTTGCATTTGAGAAAAAAAAAAAAAAAAGGTATGTTTTCATGGGTGCCATGGGGGGGGGGGGGGGTGTTGGGGGGTGGTGATGTCGTGGGGAATGGGGTGGGGGTAGGGGTGGTGATGCCGTGGGGAAGGGAGTAGGGGCCGAGTAGTGATGCCGTGGGGAAAGGGGTGGGGGTGGTGATGTCGTGATTAAAGAAGGGGAAGGGGGTGGCAATGTTGTGATTGAAGAAGGGGAAGGGTAGGGGGGTGGGGGGGGGGGGGGGGGTGGGAAGGGGGGATATGAAGAAGAGGGGAAATGAAAGTGGGGAGGGGGGTAGGGGGGTAGGGTTTGTGTATATATATATATATTTATATATATATTTTAAACATATTGGTTTTTTTGTAAAAAAAACATTTATTACTTAAAAAAATAAACAGATTTTATGTTATTTAATTGTTGTTTTTTATTTCTTAAAGTACATTTTTTTATAATTTTTTTGTAATTTTATTCATTTAATTTTTTTATTGAATATTTTTTCTTTATATTATTTAAATTTTTTATAATTTTTTGTAATTTTATTCATTTAATTGTTGTTTTTTTTTTGTTAAAGTAAGTTTTTTGTAATTTTTTTCATTTAATTTTTTTTATTTTGTTGAATATTTTTTCTTTATATTATTTAAATTTATATTGTTTATTATTTTATTCATTTAAAATAAGTTTTTTTGTAATTTTAATTCTTAACTTTTAATTCAATAATTTTCTATTATATACTTATTTCAATTATTGTCATTTTGTTTATTCAGCTATGGATTCCGACGAAGGAGTTAGGGGTACCAACTTCACCGTTCAAGAAGATATCGCATTATGTCGTGCATACCTTGCAGTTAGTGAAGACCCAATTACAAGCCGAAACCAATTGTGGACCATCGAAGATATATACCATCAGCCAAATAATATCATTGATTGTAATGTATGTTGTTAACGGTATATCCTATCTGCGGTGCTCTACTTTCAAGGATAACAGAAAAAACAGGTGAACTATATAACACATTTACGTAATTTCTTCCACCAGGTGTTCCGAAAAATGAATGTCATATCCTTGTGTCATAAGACGCAACGACTTCTAGTATAATAGTTGGACGACCATGGTAGCCAGCATATGTTTCGGCCCATGCAATAGGTCAATTTTTCCATTCCCAGTGCATGCAGTCCAAGCTATCCAACATTCCCGAGAACCCACGTTGTTGTGCCTTTCGGAAAAGCCTATACAAGTCCGTATTATCCAGACGACGTAAATACTCATTGCCATATAATGCATTGACAGCCCGACAAAATCGCTTCATGAACTTCAAACATGTAGTCTCTGCAATGTTCAAATAGTTATCATTTGCATCTGCAGAGTTTCGGTATGCAAGCATACAAAGTGCCGCCGTCATCTTTACATAGGGAGATAACCCTTGCTTTCCTGCAGCATTTGGTTTTTGCTTGAAATAATCATCGTAGTTGATGATATCGCCCATTATTTTGAGAAATAGTTCGGGACACATGCAAAAATGTGTCGTGAACTCAGGAGGAGGATACAAAGATTGATCAACAAAATAATCTGACATGAGTCTATCATGGACACCAACGTGGTCTCTGTTTATGAATTGTCGGCGTGATTGACGTGACGAGCTACCTCTCTCTTCCTCCGTAGCAAGCTGATATGCAAGTCGCATCATCGATTGGTGTTGATTGAACATAGTTATCATCATTGCATGACCACAACGACAGTTATTTTGATGGATTCGGATGTTTTCGTCAAATGGAAGGGAATCAGGCTTGGCTCCTTGGTTGGACATTTTAGAATATGGGATGTAGATTTTAGAGTGAGTGATAAGAGTTGTGGTGTTTGATTATGGTTATTGTGAAAGTGTTGGATATGTATTATATATAATTGTATGAGTGGCTAAATGATAGAAAATGGACGTACGAGATCGGCCAGGGAGAATCCAATCCACTGGTCCTTGTGGGGATGAGAGATTTCTTTAGATAAGATTGAAATGGATGGACGAGATTTAAGTTGGAAATCCAATCCAAAGGCCTTTACTTTGGATGAGAGATTTTATTGATGATAATGAATGGACGACTAAGATCGTTTAGAGAAAATCCAATCCAAAGGCCTTCATTTGGATAAGATATTTTGTTTCATGATAACAAATTAATAGATGAGATCATCGAGGAAAAATCATATCCGATGGCCGCTATTCGGGTTAGAGAAGAATAGCGTTGTTGTAATCGAGTATAGTTAATGACATAATATTTGTCAAAATATAATCGTTGTCAGAATTAATTAATTTTTAGGTTGAAATATTCGTAAAAAAAATTATGAATTTATAAGTATTAAAAAAAATCAAGTACTAAAATACACGAAAAAGTAGCATAAAATTAGATTATGTTGAAAAATTAATAGTCTCTAAAATAGAGACCCAAAAACCAATGTGATTGAAAAAATTTTAAAGACCCAAAAAGTAACTATAATTTTTGGTTTGGTATTTTTTTTGTTAAAAGTCTCTAAATTGTAAAATAGAGACTCATGATTTAGAGACTCTGATAAAGATAGCTTAATAAAACACGCAGATTCTTCACTGGTTCTTCTTCGATTTCGGATGTCTCAGGAGGTATTAAAGAGAAGAAGGGATAGTGATGCTACTATGCCCACCATCCACTAGAGCAGGGACGGAGCCAAAAAATTCTTATTGGGGGGGCCGAGATTTTATTTTTTGTACAATATTTTTTTACTAGTAAAAAATAGACTCAAAAAATATCTTTTCATTTCCAATTAATATAATTAATTATAATAAACTTAAGTAACAAAAGTTAATTAAAAATTTAATTAAATATAAATTATATATATACATTTGACCAAAGTTGAACCTTTTAACATTATAAGTTGAGTTGCTTCATGAGATAATACAAATCTGATATATTTTCAATTAAAATTTCAAATTACTATATTCATGTATTTAAATAAATTATTCTATTTAATATGATTTGTGAAGAAATTTTCTTAATAGCTGCATATTTTCATATTCTAGAACTAAAAATTCCAAATAAAATGAAATATAGCATATTCATTATTCAGGACAATAATTAAAGATATGTAGCTCTGGGCAACTTAATGTACTAAAAAATATGATTAATAAAATTATTGAATATTTTCATATTAGGACAATAATCGAAATATGAATGACTCAATTAATTTAACTAAAAAAATTACCACTAAAATATAATTAACAAAATTGTTACAAGAAAGTAATTCAAATTGCTAACCTTACCCGGTGTCCTGCCTTAGGATGTTCATCTCCTGAAAAAAATTAATAAAATAAATTATGCATAAAGACATAAAGTTATGTAAACAAAAAAATTAATAAGTAAATATAACAAAGTTTTTATGATGTATTACCTTAATTTGTGCATTTTAATGCGTTTGTGGTAATTAGGATTTCAAGAAGAAATGTTAGGGATAGAGGAAAATTATGTGAATGAAGAACGGAAGAGAACAAGAGAAATGAATCATTGAAGGAGAATAGAAAAAGAAGGTTTTTGCATTTTACTGGGAAGAGGAGGTAATTTCTTTTAAAGTAATCATTATATAACATGATTATGTTCTATATAATTATATTTTGAAGTTAAAAGATAGCCAAAAGTAGCCAAAAGTGGCCGAAATATTGTTTTGCTTTTTTGGGGGTTAAGGAACAAAAAAATATTGGGGAGGGGGGAGGGGTTGGCTCCCTCCTTGCCTTCACCGGTTTTTCTTTAATTTCGGATGTCTCAAGAGGTATTAGAGAGAAGAAGGGATAGTGATGCTACTGTGCCCACCATCCACCTATGCAGGGGCAGATCCAGAAATCTAAGGTTGTAGGGGCCGAGGTTTTACTTTTGAACAATGTTTTTTGCACAGTATTTTTTGATTTAGTAAAAAATATATATTTTCACTTCCAATTAACATAATAACTTATAATAAAATTTTAATTAAATATAAATTATATATTTACATTTTACAAAACTTTGAGCCTTCTAACATTATAAGTTGATTTTCATAGTCTACAACTAAAAATCACAAATAAAATAAAACATAATAGATTTTATGAGAATAGATATCTTTTAGCAGAAGAAAAGAACACAAGCATATTCTTTATTCAGGACAATAATCAAAATATGAAGCTCTAGGAAACTTAAAATAATTATGGGTAAAATTATATAACCAAAAAAAACTAATAAATAAATATAAAACAAAATTCTGAAGATATATTACCTTAGGTTGTTCTCCGAGTTTTGAGTCAACATCCTTTTATTTCATTTTAATTAAAGAATGAATAAATTATTTTACCAGAAAATAAAAAAGACCGCATAATTTTCTGTATAAATTATAAAATGAAATCTCTATAAAATTTTAAATTTATTATATTTATGTATTAATTATACTAAACAATATAAAGAAATTCCATAATCTTTTCGGTATAACAAAAGCTAAAATTAACTAGCAACAAAATTAAATAAGTTACATCTTACTGAAATTTATCACTACAATTATATATTTACTACATAATATTAACTATTAGAAATATAATTAACAAAACAATATACACTAAAAATTTATTATCAGAAGTATTTCAATCAAATTACTTGCCTTGACTACTTATTGGTGTCTTGTATCTGTTCACCCATTGTGAAACAAAAAATTAACAAAACAGATTATGCATTCATAAAATTATCTAGCCAAGAAAAATTAATAAATAAGCATAATATAATTATTTTCATGATATATTACCTTAGCTTTGCTTGATTATGTGGTGTGTATAATATTATGCAATAATTAAGAATTTAAGATGGTTTGTTAGGAAGAAGAATTAGAGGTGGACGAAGAAGATGGCGAAGAGTTTATGAGAATGGGATTTCGGTTTTGGGAAGAACAACAAAAGAAAAAAATTATTATTTTTAATTAAATTAGATTAATCATTAGGAGACAAAAAGAAAAAAAGTTAAGGACCACTTTATTCCTTTTTTTTAAAAGCTTTTTGACTCTGCTTTTGTTTTTTTAATATGAAGATTTTTTTTTAATGCAAATTGGGGGGGTCGGGAAGTTTTTTTAAAAAATATACTACATAACTTTTTTTAAAAAATTGATTTTGGAGGGGCCCGGGCTCCCGTTGGTCCCCGGTTGGTACCGCCTCTGCACCCATGCGCTAGAGCACCGGCGTGGTCTGAAAGTAATAATAACTTCTTGGGGAAGCTAGAATGATTTTGCAAACATTCAAAGAAATACAGCTATAAATTGTTTCAAATTTGTGAGAAATATGAGGGGCCTTATGGTTGATGTAAACCCTTGTATGTAATAACCTCCCAATAATAATAGAAATTTAATTTATAGTTCTAGTTTGGTGATCAAGGTTCGAACTTATAAATATCATCAATCGATTGAACTAAAACTTGCTCACGCATATATGTTTTGTAACCAATTGTTTTACAATATATTAAGCCTCTCTGATAGAACCAAGCTTTTACAAATTACAATCCTAATTTTTGTTTCTACAAATGGTTCTACTTCATACGAATTTTCGAAATGACTGCCATGCTTCTATGGCATTTTGAGATGTATAAATCCGATCACTCCTCAACCCGCTATCACTTAAAGGTAGAATTGACTCACATGCACTTTGTTGGCACTAAAAAAAAGATTTTCTAGGGATATGTCTTTCTATTATTCTCTTCCCACCTTCTCTCTTCCACCCCGCCCCTCTTCCTATTGATCAGAAGCATCCAGTAGCGACAAAAACGATACAAGTTACGAAACTCACGAGTCGAATAACAAATATATAGTTCACTTAAGATTTATTACGAACAACGTGGTTGTTCGTAAATTCCCTAAAGAAGACTGCTAGCTGGGTTAATCTCAATTTAATATTTAATGCCGTGGAAAAAATATAAAAAAGTAGTAGAATCTGCTCATCTGATTACTTGGATCGTGTCAATATGACAAATGTTGATAATAAATCTAATCCATATTGATTTTCTTTAATGAAAATTTCCTTTTTTCTTTCTTTAATAAGAAAGTGCTCCATTCAATCGAAATGTCAGTACAAAAAATTACAAGCCATGGCCTCCAACGCAGTCAACAATCATTGGAGGACTCTAAAATTAATATTCCATGCATTACATATTGATCTATAAATATTTTATGCTCCTTTCTTGATACCACAACTGTTAAAATATCTTGTTTTTCCTTTCTTCTCACATGCAATAAATATCATGTTTCACCAAATACTCAAAAAAAATTGGAATTTACTCATGAAAAAGCTATTTGATTTGGAAAATACTATTTTTTTTCTCAGAAAATGTATAAATATTTTATGCTCAATGATTTGGAAAATTGCCACGTGGCAGCTATTATGTCCCGTTTCTATAAATTTTACTGTCCTCCGGTTTTTTTCTTTTTTTTTTTTTCCTCACTTCTTTACCTAGTTAAGAAATTTTAGACTGCCGTAATATCACCGTAACTTGTTAGTGTAATTTTCCATTCACAAGTGATGGTTTTTGTTTTCAAATGATTAATTCACTCCAACATTCGAAGATCGACTTACGCCTAGCTCTCCTAATACTAAGAATTCTTATTCGAAAGATCCTCCGGCAACAAATATAAGTAATGTCCCACGTCAATGGAAGTAGTGTTAAATGTGTGATTCATAAATGACTGTTGTCGGTTTAAACAATAATTTGAATTAATCATTTTTTGCCAGTAAATTTTAGACCTAAGTAATTATTTAAACTCCGGACATGACAAATTATCTCATCACCATTTGGGGTTCTTCATAGTTTCCGCAATCTAATGGCAATGTTTTCAACAAACCCATTGTTACCCCATCATTAGCACAAACTAAAGTTGTTGCACTCGACCAAAAAAGAAAAAGTTGTTGCATTGCAATGGTTGAGATAGATGAATTCAGCAGTTTCCTTTCTAGAGTTTTTGAGTTGATTTAAATTTGTGAGTTTTGGTTTTAATTAGTCCATGCATTTTGCATTATTATGACTCCTTTTGGGTTGTTTATTAATTGGGATCGAACTTTCGGGAATTATGTTGTGGCATACATAATTAATGATTTTGATGTCAATACATAGATGTGATAAACAGATATTATCTTCTTTTTTTTTATATATATCAAAGGTAAATTTAAAATGATTAAGTAATTTGTATGAACTACTTTTTTTTATTTAAATAGAGGCCTAAGCTAAAATTATATTATATGCCAAAGGATGTTAAATTAGCAGAGAATCGATCTCGAAACCTCTCACAAGACTCATATATAAAATGAGAATCATATTACTAGAACAGTTGCCTAGTGGTTAATTTTCGATGAACTTTTGAGTGTCACGAAAATACAAATGACGACTTTTAGAAGTGTAAAAGTATTATACAAGAGTCAACTGATGATAACAAAACTAATAAATGAATTCAAGTGGATCGGATTACAAGGCAGAACTCATTAAAAAAATGAGCTAAGATGCTGAGATAGAGCTGTCAATCCACATCAAATAAAAATTTGATGGAAGAAAGAGTATCAATACATAATAGAATTTTCATAGCCAACTAGTTTATATATATATATATATATATATATATATCCATCACTCAAATTAAAAATTATCACTCTTTCGAATAATTTTCGAGGTTCAACAAAGACTGCAACTCTACAACCCGTTACATGCCTCCCTTCCTCAGTATATATGTTGAACTGTAATAGTCAGTTTTAGGCCAATAGTTAATTTATACTTGAATTAGTATGCAAGAATTGGACAAAAAAGTTAAAAAAGGAAAAAGAAAGGATTAATTGCAGCCGGACTGATCCGACCCTAATATAGAGTAAATCCTATGCAAATGTGGGGCTCACCTCTCACTCACAGTCAGATTCCAGTTTGAAATAATTTTTCATAGAGATATTGAGATGTCCATAAATTTAGACCATTTGTCAAGTAACTTGTTTTTAACATTAGTCTTGAGCCCAACGACACTAGAGAGCATGCCTCAATGAAAATTATCGTTGCGAAATTTAAAGTCAGACGAAGCCAACGACTTGGTCACTTAAATTCAACATATATAGTTTTTCATTTTATTTTATTTTTTGATAGCGAAGCATGAATTTTAAGTCGCATCACATTGAACCCATCATAGATAAAAGAAACAACTTGGTCAGCACAATTCCACCCCATGTAATAAACGCCAGTTGCATTGGAGATTATTTACTTTCTAGGGAAGATTATTCTATTTTTTCATTATTTGCATGTAGAGTAAATTAACTCTTTCCCAAATCAAACTTTCAAGCACACCATGAAAGCATTATGAAATGAGTAATCAACGACAACTATCCATTGCTTTGGTTGTTAATACACTTTTTATTATTGAAGATTTCGTGCCAACCAAGATCGGCGTACGTGTTTGAAAGCGTCTTAGTTTGATTAGTGTTTAACTGATCACTTGAGCCGGCTCAGTAAACGAAGATCGCTATTGGTATGTGTGAGAATGGGTAGAGAATGAAATGATATTTTTAATTTTATTTTAATTCTCATGCTTAGTATAAAAGAATGAATTTAAAAATCTCATTCCCTCGATAGTCGATAATCTCATTTTTACGAACATGAGAATACCCATTTCTCACAAAACACATGGGAATAGTCCATTTCCATGTGCTTTGGATTGAATTTATTACTTAAGGGGCCAAAATACTCTTAAAAAATGTATTGATATTTATTACTATTGTTATTTATTTTTGTTTGTTATATTATTTATATATTATTATTATACAATACTAACAAATAAAAATAAAAATAATTATATTAATAATTAAATAAATGTAATGATAATATAATACATAGTAATAAATATTTTATATGAGAACAATAATATAAAATATTATAATGATAATTAATAATGATAATATGTAAACTAATAATAATGAATATAACAACACTAAAGATTTAATAAATAATAATAATAAATATGAAAAATAATAATAAGAATGACAAATAATATATATATATATATATATATATATATATATATATAGATATAGATATATAGTGAAATAAATATAATAATATATAATACAAGTATAATGAAAAAATAGACAAATACTAATTAATATAAAAGAAATATAACAATCATAATATTAATAATAATAATATATAATATAATCTAATAATAATGAATATAATAACATTAATAATATAATAAATAATAATGATAAAAATAAATAATAGCAATGATTATTATAAATAGTATATATAAAATAATAAAATATTATAATAATAATAATGATAAATATAAGATAAATATAAATATAAGACAATAAATAATCATAATAACAATAAAAATAATAATAGTAGATAATATATTTAATAGAAAATATAATATTGTAATAATATAAGATAAATAATAATAAAAATAAAAATAAGTAAATATAATAGTAATAATAATATGCCTCAAACTAACCATTATTACTTATATGATGCTTTATTTTATTCATCTATAGCAACAGAATAACATTAATTCTTGTCAATTTGTGTAAGTCATTCCCATTACTGCTATGTTATACTGACTACTACATATGGGGTTGAAATCAATATCTTAATTCGTAGAACATACCAAGAATGACATATCATTTCTCAAGTTAATTAATTTCATTCTCAAGGTCATTCCATTTCTCAATTCATTGTATTTTTATCCAAAATCATTATAGGGTATCAATCGAGACCTAAAGGGTAGTATTAAAACAAGTACTAAGTGCAATGGATAATAAAACCAAATTCAAATGTATTGCAACATACATCTTTAGTCTAAAAAAAAAATAATAATAACTTGTGAAAATAGTTACAAAACAGTAAGCAAAATAATGCTATCAACAGAAAAGAGTATCGCGAGGACTTCGCGTCGGCCCGAAAAATTGTCACTGGAAATCCATAAAATATCATAGTTCTTATGTGAATAGAATGATCAGTAGGTTAAAAAATATAGAAGACATCATAGTCTAGTCCAATTCTTGCTTTATTTGATCTGATATAATTTGTAAATTTCTATTCTTGGTTGTTGATTAGAAAAAATGCACTTCGTTTACTTGGTACTAAAAAAAGTAGAAAAAAGAAACATATGGAGAAGAATTTCAAGGGATTTTTGGAGAAGAAAAACGAATAGAGAGAACATTATATGAGCGATTCATAACAAGAACTTAGTGCAAGCATAATATTATTTAAGCTAAAAAATATCCATTATAATCAGATACCTATTCATCATGAGAAGTGCAAGCTGGACATCAACGTGGTAGCGACCTATTCATCATTATCTTTTTAATCCTAAGTCTGATGATCATTAGGGAAATGATTATATAAGAATTTCATTTGTTTCCCAAAATTGATTTCTTGAAAAGGTACGCCTTCCAATTTCCATATCAATCACCTCAAAATTAGTGAGAGTTACGGTCCTCTTGATTCTAAAATATTAGTTTAAAATATCAATTAATATTTTGAGTGAGAGTTACGGTCCTCTTGATTCTAAAATATTAGTTTAAAATATCAATTAATTTTCACCTATGACAATAAAATTGTATATTAATTTCAAGTAAAATAACTTTTTAAATAATTCATCCCTGCTACTTATTATTGAACAAGTACAGCTCCTCACAATCACTCATTTAGTGACAAATGAAAGAGTCCACATGCCATACCCACACGACTAAATTATTCCTCTCTACATTTCCCCTCTATCCATCCCAAAAGCCCAAAATATTCCACGCGCCACGTAAACATATATACCAAAGTCAAAACTTCAAAAAAACAACTCATAATGCTCTCATGTTTTCTTAAACCTCACGGCACCTTCTCATTCCCATAGACACGTTTTCCGCGACTAAAAAAACATCAACAAATATTCCTGTTTTATACGTCTTCTGATGTGTCTCATATGCCTTTCAAACACAATTAGAGCTGTATGCATTATATGAACAGAAAGCAACCGACTGAGATCATTCAAAGCTCGAAAATGAGAAACAAGAAGATTGCATGATCAATTATATTCATTGCACAGATGAAGGTACAACAAAAACAAAGTCACTGGATCATTATACTTGTCAACAACATTGTTGTCCTCGTCCTCATCACTCTCTTGTTCTTCGTCCCATTTGGTGATTGTCAACAAAGAAATGCACCATCATCACCACCAGATGATGGTTACGTAATGGAGAAGCAACTCAAAGTCGACCCAAGAATTGCCATCATTTTTGTTTGCCTCGTCACCGCCTTCTTCATGATGGGCTGCGTTTCCGTTTATGGTCGCCAATGCATCGAGAGTCGAATGGGGATTAGATTAACTAGTATTGAAGATCAAGCTAATCAAGCCACTCGTCAGTCGCAGAGATCGGCCGCTCTTCGCGGGCTTGACGCGGCTGTGATTGGTGCATTTCCGACGTTTCTTTACTCTGATGTTAAAGGGCACAAGATAGGTAAGGTTGCACTAGAATGTGCCGTGTGCTTGAACGAGTTCGAAGATGGAGAAACCCTACGTCTCGTGCCGAAATGCTGCCACGTGTTCCACCCCGATTGCATTGGCACGTGGCTTGCGTCCCATGTCACGTGCCCCGTCTGCCGGGCCAACCTCGTCCCCGTCCTCGGAGAAGAAAGTGAGTCAAATGATGTATTGTGTTGTGAATCGGTGACTGAGTCGACTCAGCCAACTCGGTCACCGGAGGTTCGAAACCAGGTGCATGAGCATGAGATTAGTGAATTGGCTATAGACTTACATGTTAGTTCTCCTGAAGTGATCAATGCGTCTCAAACAATCAATCAGAAACGGTCATCTCTGTCAATCCTAAAAAGTCCAGAAATCTACGAGAAATTTTCTCGGTCTCACTCAACGGGTCACTCACTGATTCAACCTGGTGAGGATTGCGAGAGATTCACTCTAAGGTTACCGGAGGATGTACAAAAGAAGTTGATGCAACCCGAGCTAAGAAGGGTAAAGAGCAACGTGGCATTTCCTAGTGCAAGAAGTTCAAAGAAAGGGTATAGAAGTAATAGTGTTGGAACCGGTCGAGAGAGAAATAATCATCGGACATATTATGAGCGGTTCGACCGGGGAGTTCGACCGGACCGGTGGGGGTTCACCATGACTCCACCTTTCATTTCTTGGACCGGTTCAACTAGCTCGCCAAAGGAACCAGTTGGTGGGAATAATTTAACGGCAAGTGGAAGTTTATTCAAGTCCGTTAAGTCTCCATTTGACCGTTTGTTTGGTGCAACGGAGAAGGATGATGTTGGGGAACGGTCGTTTACTCGGCTTACAGAAAATAACCCGGTTTAGACGGACAAAGAACTGGTTCAATAGATTTAGATTATTAATTATCTGATTTTACAGTGATAAAGTAATGGTCATTTTTTCATCATTATCATTTTCTTAAATCCTCTCATTATATCATTGTTATGAAAGATACAAATCCAATTCTGACATTGTACATGCCATATACAACAATAGATTGACTTTTATGACGAAGCAATTGAAAGTGATTAAGAAGTCATTCTTAAATCATTGTTTATGAAAGATACAAATCCAATTCTGACATTGTACATGCCATATACAACAATAGATTGACTTTTGCGATTCGCTGTCTGTGTCTCTTTGTTGGTTAAGTGCAGCATTCTAGAATCATCATTGAGAGTGATGTAGAGGTCATTCTTAAAACAATCGTTTCTCCGAAGTCTGCCCTTTGTTGGAGAGCATTCACCATTGTGGAAGATATCAGAAAGATTGTGGCAGGAAACTCGAGATTGAGGTTCCAGTGCATCAGAAGATTGGCCAACCAACCCTATGACTGGGTAGCTAAGTGTAGGCGTAAAGAAAAATTGTCTGTGAATTGGTTTCTTATATTCCATCTCATTTGTTGTATCTCATTTCCCATGATATCCATCCCACAGAGATCGGTTAATGTGTTTTTTCTTTTTGAGTTAATTTATTTTTTTATCCAAAAAAAAAAAATGACGAAGAGAATTGCAATTTTCACTTGCGCTCGCGCTCTCTCTCTTTCTCTCTCTCTCTCTCTCTCTTTTCAATTTGTATATAGAGTAAGGCTATACACAGGCAAAACTAAGAATTTAATATTAAGAGGTCAATATTTAAATAAAAAGATTAATGATAGGGAAAAAAATAAGAGGGGCCGATAACATTTTTTTAATGATACTATATATATAGATTTTTTTTGAAAAAAAACACATTGGGGGGTCAGGGCCCCGCCGCCCCCCTAGCTCTGCCCTGATGTTATGTATCATCCCATCAGCCTTTATTATATAGTAAAATTTTTATTATATACACGAGAAATTTGATATTCAATATATAAATTTTTACTATATAAAGGAGGGGTGAAGGGTAAAGAAATGACATAAAGTATTACTTTATTTTATATTATTTTCTTTTTATTTTTAAAGATAATCAATAGTGATTTCTCACCTACCTCTAAGGGTGACTCAAACTCAAGACTCATAAGTCTCAATTGAGAGGAGCTCCCAGTTAACTACATCCTCTTGTTACATGAAGCATTACTAATCTTGTGTATAAAGCATAGACTGTGATTTAGCTGAATTCTTCTAATTTTATTTTATTTCACAGCTCATTTGCTACAAAGTCTGACGATAAAAATAAAGATTAAGTTGACAATGAAATTAATAAATGCTTTGCACGAAGTTTGATTGAATTTATAAATAATAAATGTATGAGATATGTGTTATGAATTATGACTTTTGTATTGTTCGGTGGCTTGTGGCTTTTCAATCTGATTTTAAGTCATTGTTATCACATAGCCTTTTTTCATGCAAAAGCAAGATAAAAATCACCACCTTTGAATTGAATGTATTTAGCTTTCTAATGTTGAAGATTAATCATCTAGATAGGGCTATTTCGTTCCCCAATTAATTGCCATTTAGAATAAATTAAGAACGTTGCGCCAAGTCACGATTGGGAGAGCCTCTCGACTCTGATACCAATTAAAAGAATATATTGAACGACATTATGCTTAATAATAACAAGAATGATAAATATGCATGCTGAAAAGAAAAAGGAAAAACATATTTATGATAAAATTTTATCATTATTTTCATCTTAATTTTTTTACATTTGCATTAGTGGATGAGAGACACTCTACTTTTTCACACAGGAAATATGCTAGCTAGCTAAATTTTCTTCCAACCTAGCTATATCATTCTCATCTTCATTTTACAGTCAGAAATGTATAAGTTATGTAGTCTTGTTATTGTATCGAACAACGAGTTTACTTATCCAACAAAAGAGAGCCAAAAAAAAAAGCGCATCAACTACACAAA
This sequence comes from Ehretia macrophylla, assembly GCA_037974665.1. Lineage (NCBI taxonomy): Eukaryota > Viridiplantae > Streptophyta > Magnoliopsida > Boraginales > Ehretiaceae > Ehretia > Ehretia macrophylla. Next base: position 42,264,764 of record CM075774.1, read on the forward strand.
TTATATTTGTTGAGTATACATTTTGCAAATGACTCGGTGAAAGCGTTAAGAGGATATTAAAATACACAAATGTTACACGTCTCTAATAATTTATAATCTTTTAAATGAAATGTCAATTCAATATGATATGAGTAGGTTTATTGGGCTAGATAGGCATGAACTACAACGGTGAACCCAGGGGGAGAGGGAGGGAGGGGGCAACCTCCAAAAAAAAAAAAATTAATGGATTTGTTTTTTAAATTAAAAAACAAATTTGGCGCCTCCAAGTAAAAATTCAAAACGTGACAAAAGTTTTCAATAGCATGAAGTGTGTAGTGATGGTTAGTAACAAATATATTCATGTTGTTGGTGTGGAAAAGTCAATCCACCTGCATATATTATTTTTTAACAGTTTTTTTTTTGTATATGCTCTGTTGTCCATCTATATATTATATTTTAGTTTATTGATGGCAAACACACAATAGATGGGCCAAGCACATAACTATAAAAAAAGCAATAAGCTCTTCTTCTTTTTTAAACAAAAAACCAAAAATACTATCTTCTCTCAAGTCTCAACTTTAGCAATTATATGATCTTCTCTCAAGTCTTCTATCTTCTCTGTGTGGCCGTGTAGGTATGATCCGTATGTGCGTGTATATTTCTATATACGGGTATATATGTGTGTGTGTATATATATATAATGTGTAAAAAAAATTAAAATCATAAAAATTGAATTTCTTTTTTACTAATCCAAAAATATTATACAAAAAAAAAAAAAAATCCAGCCCCCCAACATTTGATTTCTGGCCCTTGGGTTATCCGCCATATTGACTTCTTGAAATTGTTTGGAGTTAGCCAGTAAAGAGGAGAGGTCCGCTTTTGGAAGAACATGGACATGAAATATGCCATCCTTTACTTGAAATGCAATTTTAGTTTTGGTCACGTAGGAAAAAATTTGATTAACTATTTAACTAGGGATGGAGTCAATATTTCTAATTAAGGGAGGTGAAATTGATTTGGGAGAAAATCTTAATAAGGAATATTGAACTAAGATTTTTTTTTTTTTTTTTGTCGTGTAGAAAACGATAAGAGTATAAGAAAAATTATTCTTATTTAAAATTCAGGTTTCACAAGGGAAATTAATAATGGGAAAAGAATAGAATCTTGATAAATGAGTGGTCTAAATAATTACCATATAATGATCTCTTCGAATGTGTAACCTTTTTGTTAATGCTGCAATGTGCATGCCTGACTTAAATGTATATGAACCTACATATATATGTAGGCAATACGAGACTATACCCTAGTAGCCTGATATTTAGACAATGCCCCCCATGGTGATGATGAATAATTTAGAAGATTTGATCGCGATCGATTTGGCTTGGGATCCTTTAGATCTGTAGAAGTAGAAAAGAGGGACTTTTTTTTTTTTTTTTTTTAATGATAATTCACCTAAGTAAAATCACATTAGATTTATCCAATACTACAAATTTCGTGATGTGACAACATATCCCTGTAACACTTTAAACCTAACTAGTCTATTAGGAGGAATAACCCCTTACACTTAAAAACTACCTCTTGTGAGGGTAAGATCTCAATGTTAAATCATTACATTCCACCCCCCTTAAAGAACTAACACCCATGTCGGCTTAGCCTATTAACATTGACTAGACACTAACCCTTTCTTTCTAATAATTGCACCTGCCTACCAGCATTCAATGTGGCACTAACCACACCTAAATTTAGGCTATAGTTTTCCTTATGTGGAATCCCATTAAACGAATTATTTTGGGGGCCGAAGAAGAATTAGAAAATGGTAATGAGCAAGAATGAATGGGTTGGGCTGTAGTCCGCCCAAGACATGTTGGCAGACATCCGCCAACCTTTTATTGCCATGGGCTATGCTTTCTTTTTATGTAGCGTCCATCCTCTCGTGAAAAATGATCCTATATTAAGAGAGTAAAATGGTAAATTTATAACACCGCGCTGCCTTTGGTTTAATGGTATATTCTTTATCGTAAATATGAAAGATTGTGAGATTAATTTTTATTGATAACATTATTTGATATATATTGTGTGGCTTGAGCTTTTCTTAAATAAAAAAAAATGGTAAACTTATAAGACAACTTATAAAATATCTTTTACTTTCTTCTGATTACGAGATTCATTTAAATATAAAATTCAATATGAAAAATACATAATTATAGGGGCTTACAACTTAAATGGTCTCGAGTTTGAGTTACTTAGGGTAGATAGAGAACCACTGTTGATCTCCTTTTAAAAAAATAAATAAAAAAACATAATTATGGGGTGAGACACATGAACTGGAAAAATAAAGAAAACAAAACCTACTTTCGCCACATAATTTTTGTAAAAGAAATTAATAAGATTCTTTTGTTGGTATATCATTCCTCATTAAGGAAAGTAATTTGCAGTGAAATATTTCTTCCTTTAGTTCATCTACATTTACCTTTTTGCCATTTATAATACTATAGTATATTTATATATGCCATGTATGAATTTACATGCTGCTTGTTCACAACGCTTCTCTAAATTTTATTATTAATTGATCACCTCATTTAAAAATATAAATAATTAGAAAGGGATTCAATAGCTTCATTACATTCCCTCACGTGCAAGCTGGATTCTGCCTTACACGTGGATATATTCTTTTTAAAGAGGTGGTGTGGAGGCTTGAACATATAGCCATTTGTCAACTAGAATTTGATATCATATATGAAAAAAAAACTTGCCAAATGCGACGACCAAAATCCGTAATCGTCCGTCACCAAAAGTATCGTTGCCAATTTCGCTTTTCGTCGCCAATTCATCTCTTTTGGGGACTGATTTTTCTCATCACCGTTTCGTTGCAAAAAGTTATCTCCAAACCGTCTCCAAAAATTGCGTCTCCAAACAGTCTGCAAAAGTTATGGTCTTCATCATATTAATAGACCACCTTATTGAAAAGCCTAAGTTGCATAGAGAGTTGTTTTATTTTATTTATTTATTCATTATCTTTAACAGTTACAATATCCAAAATAAATGTGTATATGTCTTAATTCAGTATTCTGAAGGCATGATCTATGAATATGTACGTCTTTTTGTCAGTAAATATGTTTATTTTCATTTTTGTTTTGTTTTTATAATGAATGAAGGTTTCTAATATCAAGTAGCACCATGTTTTAATTTTATTCTGACCCTTTAAAGATAAAATCATTTCCATTTTTTTTCTTAATAGTTAAGTGCCTAAACAGATCTATTTCAATTTCATTTAATTAAAATATCTCAGTAGAAAGACTCTTCATTGGCCTTATATAGGAAGTTCCTAGAAACCCAAAAAGAAAAATATGAAAAAAAATTCCCATGTTTTCTTCGTTTTTCTTTTTTTGGTTTTGTGGAATACGAACAAAACATGGACTGGTGAGAACCATCCATTGAAACTTCAATTCAGCTTCGGCCACCAGAAAAAGATAGAATTTGCTTGTGACCATGCATGTACAACATTTATGCCCTAATTTTTTTTTCCATGTTTTAATTTTATTCTGACCCTTTAAAGATAAAATCATTTCCATTTTTTTCCTTAATAGTTAAGTGCCTAAACAGATCTATTTCAATTTCATTTAATTAAAATATCTCAGTAGAAAGACTCTTCATTGGCCTTATATAAGAAGTTCCTAGAAACCCAAAAAGAAAAATATGAAAAAAATTTCCCATGTTTTCTTCGTTTTTCTTTTTTTGGTTTTGTGGAATACGAACAAAACATGGATTGGTGAGAACCATCCATTGAAACTTCAATTCAGCTTCGGCCACCAGAAAAAGATAGAATTTGCTTGTGACCATGCATGTACAACATTTATGCCCTAATTTTTTTTTCCATGTTTTAATTTTATTCTGACCCTTTAAAGATAAAATCATTTCCATTTTTTTTCTTAATAGTTAAGTGCCTAAACAGATCTATTTCAATTTCATTTAATTAAAATATCTCAGTAGAAAGACTCTTCATTGGCCTTATATAGGAAGTTCTTAGAAACCCAAAAAGAAAAATATGAAAAAAATTTCCCATGTTTTCTTCGGTTTTCTTTTTTTGGTTTTGTGGAATACGAACAAAACATGGATTGGTAAGAACCATCCATTGAAACTTCAATTCAGCTTCGGCCACCAGAAAAAAGATAGAATTTGCTTGTGACCATGCATGTACAACATTTATGCCCTAATTTTTTTTTCCATGTTTTAATTTTATTCTGACCCTTTAAAGATAAAATCATTTCCATTTTTTTCCTTAATAGTTAAGTGCCTAAACAGATCTATTTCAATTTCATTTAATTAAAATATCTCAGTAGAAAGACTCTTCATTGGCCTTATATAGGAACTTCTTAGAAAACCAAAAAGAAAAATATGAAAAAAATTTCCCATGTTTTCTTCGTTTTTCTTTTTTTGGTTTTGTGGAATACGAACAAAACATGGATTGGTAAGAACCATCCATTGAAACTTCAATTCAGCTTCGGCCACCAGAAAAAAGATAGAATTTGCTTGTGACCATGCATGTACAACATTTATGCCCTAATTTTTTTTTTTTTTTGAATGACGTAAGAACTTAACTGATAGAGTCCGATCATCAATTGATAAATTTTTAAGTATAACAGTGCGTCCTCCTACATTTATCAAGTTAATCAAAAACAAAACTCCAAAACAATAATATGTGTCGAATCTATAATCTCATAAAAGTAATTTGTCTTTATTACTATTAAACCATGCTCTTGAAGGCATTTATGCCCTAATTTTATATCTGTTCAAAGTATATAGAATTTTCACGTGCCTTGAATACGTGAGCCTTCATCAATTTTAGCTTATTCTACTGTAGACCACCAAATCCCCAATAGTAAAAGTACAAATTTAGTGTCACTATTATTTGCCATAAGGAATGTGATATTATAAAGCTTTATCTTATGTGAATATTTTTCCCACTAGAGCTTAACGAGAGATACATCCCGGTCATGAGTTGGCATCCAAAAGAGACATGGGAATTTTTAATTATATTTTTCACTTTTCAACTACCGCAGCAATAATACTAATCTGGTCACATCACTAAACTTGAGCTGGCTCTTTTTTCTTTTTCTTTTTTTATAATGATAAATCTCACACTAAATAAGATCACATTAAATTTATTTTAAAATTACGAATTGCAAAATTGTGCGCCTTAATGCATGCTAGAGCTGGCCTTTTTTATATACTGAGAAACCCATTACATAAACAACAATTTTTGTTTGTATTTTTTTTTCCTTGATTTGCGGCTATGAGATCATAAAGCAAATTGGGCTAAACTCTGATTGATCAACCAAAATCAGTGAAAGAACAAAATGTATCTGTACCTATTAAGTGAGTACTAAAGAAATTACGTATTTTTTTAATTGGGTTACAAAAACAGTGTTTTTCGGAACAAAATATGTGTATTTTAATAAGTAATATCATTCAATTGATTATCTAATAATTATGATTCGCTTTTACAGGTGGGTTCCTTTAATCAACTTACTGTCTATGAGTTGTCCATCGGCTCATTTTTCAATAAGCATGCAGTGAGATAATCAACTCCAATGGAGCCTAAGAGGCTATGATTAAACAAAATTACAAGATAATACAATCACTTTGGTCGTGGCACATGGCCTAATGCAACTTTTCACCATAACCAAATAAGTTGATCATTGATTATAAGCTAAGCATGGCACAACTTGTCTTAGTTTAGATCACGAGTTGCAAGAGATGGCTATTTGAATGATTAAACAACGACTTTTCTCCTTTCTAATTTTTTGGTGCAAAGTAGATTATTTAGTGATATATTGTAGTTCACTCACAATACATCTACTTCTTGGTTACAAAGTGGGCAACAACATGTATAAGAAATTTACATTTCTATGACCATGGAATAATTGATAATGACTTCCATTTGAGACACTTCTATAAATTAGGGTAGAGTGCCCTAGCTCACCACTACTGTCAAGCCCTTTTCTCAAAAATAAATAAATAATATGTAACTTTATTTTATTGGAATATACTAACCTCACAAAATATTTTGAATGTATAAATATTTTAAGTTGAAAAATTAATTTATTTGTTTACTAATTTATTACTTTTGGTCTTCACAATGCTTCGCTCCTTTAAGCCACTAGCATTGATATGTTCTGATACTAAACCCGTAATAGTAAGATAATCTAGATTCATCCATGCTTATTTGATTCACTCTCTATCCTATAAGCAAGAATAATCTTGCGGCATGACATTTTACAATTCATAGACTATTATTTAATTGGGAAGGAAAAAAGAAACAAGAGAAAAAATCTCGTAAAACTATTTAAGAAGATTAAAGAAACAAGAGAATATGTCTTTAACTATTTTAAGAAGAAGACACAAGAAGGCCGTGTTCATTAAGATTTCAAATTTTAGGGAGCATATCTTTTTTGTCAACGTTATTGTTATTTTTCTTGGTTGACGTAAAAATTTAGTTGGTGAAACCTGATTATAATCGAATTATTTAGTAGAGTCTGACCATGGTAAACCCTCGGGGGTGCATCGTGTACCAGGTCAGATAAGGATGAACTCCAAAGCAGTGGGGAATATTAAATCTGCTACCTCCTATGAGCGATTTCACCCCGCTATTGTTAGATCATTCCTCTTTGAGCAACTTTATCGCTGTTAGCATAGCGATAGACAGATCAGTACGTACTTGTAGTAAGATGAACTGATGTATTTGAACTTATCAAAACCAGAAATATCTGTATTTGAAGACTTGTACAACTAGTAGGTGTATATAAAATCCACCTTTAACTTGAGCACTTTCTTTATTCATTGGCACCAGAAAGATATTGTGCTTGTTGTGTCTTTAGGTGCCTTCTTGTTGTCATAACATGCATTCTCGCAAAAGCATCAAAATGATGTTATCGTTGTTTGATTTATTTTTCTTAATTTGTGTATTTGTGCAATTCATATCTGTGTGAAACTGAAATTATGAACAATCGTATATTTTTTCTTTTAACTTCATTAGGCATTTAAAAAATTACTCATTTATGCATGAGGAAGCCCTAGAGTAGTTAAATATTTCCTAGGGTCAACCAAATAAGTATATATCGAGATTCAGAAATAGTTTAGTAGTTGACTACTTTTTGTGACAGTTGAGAGATCACAGTTCGAATATTATGGGGTGAGGGATAAAAACAAAAAAAACCAAATAAGTATATAGCTCTTATAATAATCTTACTCTAGAGGATTTTATTGCTACTAAAATCACCAACTCTTAATCCACTAAATTTCATCTTAGGATAAGTCCGTGCTCACTGATTTTGAATCTAATCCTTTCTATTTATTATCATCCATCTTTCCATATATTTATCTCTTCATCGCAAATGGAATGTCTTATTTGACTTTGCATAAAATTGAGAAAAGTGTGTCAAAAATAAAATACATTATGAAGAATTGAGTCAAATCATACTTTTAAAAATAACAATTAAGGGTATACAGTGAGATCCAAATGGATGTACTTGTTTGATACATTTCTCTTAATAATATAATTGAATATTAGTTTATGCAATTTAATTGGAAGGAAAAATAAAAATAAAAGAGTACTCCTTTTAGTTCAAAGGCCTGTAGAAGTTACATCGCCCTTACTACAAAAAAGATACTAAATACATACGCTCTCATAATCTATAAATTCTATATGTTTAGAATTTTTGTTGCATGTAAATTAGTCAAAGCAATTCTTGTTTTCTTCGCATCTCTAGCTCTCCCCCGTTCTTTTTTTTATTATTTTTCTTTGGAAGTTGCTCTGTTAAAACAAAAAAGAAAAAACCAAAGAAGATTTATGCCTTCATTAAACATTGATGAAACATTGTTAGAACAAAAGATTAATATATAGCATCTAAAATAAAGCAATCTATAACAAATGGAATTTCATTTTCATAACATAAGCATACATGGATAATTCAAATGATATAGTATCCAAGAAGCAAAATGATGCATATTGCATCTATGTTTACAAAATTAAAACAGCATCTCTTTTCTTTTCTCATGATTTTGGATTTGTTAGGTAGGAGACGTGTACTTTAGACTCACAACAACTTAATACACATTAATATGAAGAATTGCTTAACCTAACCATAAAATATTACATAAAGATGAAATGTTTCTTTTCAAAAAATGACTCGATTTAAATAGTTGAAATAACATTTAATTAACAAAATAGAAATAATTTGGGCCAATTATTCGAAAGCCAGTTGATGCATGCGAAAATACATATATTTCTTTATCTATATAAAAAATGGAGAATGAAAAGCTATGATTCCTTATTGACACCAATATCTTATTACGTATACCTCTGTCAATATAGAAATAAAGCCAATGTCAACTGCAAAAACAAATATTAATTAGATAAGATAGATCAAAAACAAATAACATGCATAAATGTAGTATTATATTTTATATGCATTTTATGAAAATCGATTAGAGAGAACTTGAAAATGCACCTCCACCTCGTGGTAAAGTATATGGGTACTCAGATTTATAATATGACTATTAACATTTGATACTAAAATTAATAAAAAAATGGATAGATTACATTAAATGTGAAGGGAGGTTCTTATCTATTTAATAGAATGAATTTCAAAATGGGAGTGCCAAAAGCCAAAAAGTCAAATACTCATATCGCCACCTATATAAAAGTATTTATCACTTTTTTTTGGCTAACTAACAATATTATTCATCATTATGCTCAATCTTAGTTGTGATACAAATTTTTATTTAGTCAAGCACCAACTTACATGTTAGATATAACCTAAATCTTAAGGAATTTAAAAAATTTAATAGGCACCAACTTACATGTAGATTTGACCACCTAGCGAATTAATAGAAAGGATCTATACATAGACTAACAAAATGTTAACATATTGAAATGATCTCATTGTGAAAATTTTATAAGATTCAAACCAAAAAAAAAAAAAAATTATAAGTTTGTAAAAATTATAACCTAAACCTTTTCGTTGCTACTTATTTGTAAAAAAAAACCGTTGCAGAAAGAATTTGCAACGAGGCTTAATACAACGATTAGAAAATCATTGCATAAAGTCATTCACAATGGTTTTTAGTCTTTTTGCAACGGTTTTCAACCGTTGTGAAAAACTTAAAATGTGGTATACTTAAAGTTTAAAGTATATGGAAATTTATTTGATAATTTTAAAAGATTTCGCTATCTACAAGTTTTGTGTGCTTCCTCCTTACGACAATGGGCAACTTCTCTGCACCTTACAATATGTAAATAAATTAACTTGTGTATATATAGAGGCGTAATGCTTAAATCACGCTTCAAGCTATAGCTGTTGTAAGGCTGCTTAAAACCGCTGTCATTTTGGAACCGTTCATAAGTGCGCCCTTGACTAATATAAAAGGAGAAGAGCAAAAAACTAAAAGTAAGGCTGATCTATAGGAATATGTATCCATTTTCTTCGTTACTACATACTTTCTATTAACTTTCCCTTTGTTTTTATATATTGGATAAAGTTTTCATTTTTTTTTCTTATATGTGCTAAAAGGTTTTCAAATCTTGTAGAGCACGATCTTGCTTGAAATCCAACTTTGACCTTTTGAAAGATAATGTACTTTACAAAATCATTTTATTTAATTTGTTCAATCAATAACAATTAAAGTGGTATTACACGTCTTGTGCAATTATTCGCTTCAAAGGGATTTGCTAATATTTTAATTAGTTTAAAGACAATTCATTAACAAAACTTGGTAGGTGATACTTTTGTAATTTGGCCGCCGGGGGTGGTTGTTAGGTGTTTGGATTTGTTCATGTTGCCCACCTTTGGATATAAAATTATGTCTAAATTAAAATTACGACTTTGTTTTTGATTTGAGTTAATTATTTTTTATCACATTCAGTTTTAATAGTAAAAACTTTATTACAGAAAAATCAATTCAAATTACACATTTAATTACAGTCCAAGTCAATGACCGATCTAGTTTTTTCATCAAATTTTTTTTAATATCTATGTGTATTTATCTTAAATTTTTTAAAATATATATACATTATAATATGAAAAAATAAATTAACTTTCACTAAAATAAATATCAGTATTACAGCCTACTAAAATGAATCCGCTCTGATCTAAGTCTAGACTGACAATAATTGGATAATCTTCAGTCAACATAATCTTAGAAACTTCAGTCAAGCTTCGGCCACAGTACACGATAAAAGTTAAGATTATTCTATGATAGACTTGTGCCCCAATTTCAAGATCATACAGAACCGCACATGCTTCTTGTGCATTTTTCTTTAAAAAGTTGACATCAAATTTTTTCTTATTTCAATTTTCAACTTAGGATGCTACTAACCTCCTCAAAAAAAAAAAAAAAAAAAAAAAGAAACAAACAACCTAATGTCATCATCAATTTCACAAGCAATGTGATGTTATAAAGAATGATACTATAAGTGAAATCATTATCCCCTAAAAAATTATTATAGTCCCATTAGGGCTTAGCAACACTGCTCTACGAAGTTCTCAAAGTCGTGATCTAATGGTAGTGGGATGAAATTATTTTTATAAGATTGCGGGTTCAATACTCTCTATTATTTTAGAGTTTTTTTCCTCAATTGATCAGGTACATGTGTGGGAGCACACCGCTGCACCCAGATATTTACCAGTTGCTGGTTGGGTTCCTCCGAATAATTCGATGATTGAGCTCAAAATAGATTCCCACATCATAAAAAAAAAAAAAATACTAATGTGTGAATCCAGTCTAATGAGATGCCCTCCGCTTTAGGAGGCATGGAGCCCAAGGCCTTCGCCTAAACCACGTGACTTAACTCGCTCCTTGGAGCGGGCGAGCCAACAGATAGCCACCTGGGCATACAATCTACAATCTAGGCCAAACGAACGTCCTAAAACCTTGGTGCCCTTACTTGGGTTACAAGCCCATGCAACTAAGCTCGGCATCTTGGTGCCCCCACTTAGGTTTTTAAACTTTGAAATCAATCTAATGTGATTGTATTTGAGTGAGTTTCTCGTCATCAAATAAAAAAAAAAACACACAACTTAACAATATAATATTGCTGGGCTTGTAGGTATCTAGCCTAGACTATACGTATATTTTAGGGTTAACGGCACGGGACCTCCCTGTATTTTTACTTATGTAAATGTTTCCTCCCTATACTTTATACAGTGTAAATAACCCCCTTATAGTTTGTAAATGCATGTACACGCCCCTCTTTCTTCATAAAAATCGTAAAACTTAATCGAGAGTGTAAGACATGAGCGGCTGTTGCGAATATTTGACCATATTTTGATGGGTTAACGACACAGAACCCCCATGTACTTTTACTTATGTGCACGTTTTTTCCTATACTTTACAAAGTACAAATAACCCCCTTATAGTTTGTAAAGCATGCACACGTCCCTTTTCAGTTGATCAAATATTAGTTTCTTTAACGATTTTAGTTATTTGATAATTATACATTTGTACATAAGTTAACAAAAATAAGAAGATTATTTGTACTTTATAAATAATAAGAAAAAAACATACACATAAGTACATAAGGTCCCGTACCGTTAATCATATATTTTATTGATACCTTTTTAACTAATGCATCAATCATGCTCTCGTGGGCACATCACAGCACTATCTGTGGTGTAATGTGTTGTTTATAATACTAACCAATTAGTGAAAGGAACAATGCCTAACCAAAAGGGGAAAAAATAAAAAGTAATGGCAGCTATGCGACAAGAAAGATGAGTAATGACTTAGAAGAATAAACAGTAAAAATATTAGTTTTGGAATTTAATGTTTTGAGTATTAATTTTTTTTTCAAATAATTGATATATTTATTGAGACGTATTAATATACTATAAAATTTGTAATATTAAGTGAATATAATATAATTTTATCTAAAATGAATTTTTTTTTTCTTTTTGGATGATGTGAGAATTCAGTTGGCGGAGCTTGATTACTGAATTATTCAGAGGAGTCCGATTATTAACTGATAAACCCCCAAGTGTGACGGTGTATCTTTATACATGCACCAAGTTAGTCAATAACAAAATTTCAGAACAGTAAAGAGTGTTGAAACTGTGACTTTGTAAAAGTAATTTCACTTCACTACTGTTAGCCTATATGCGAAAACTCTAAAATGAGTTCATCATTATCATGAAAAAATAAAAGAAAGATAAACAATGACATATCATAACACACGACAAAACCTGGTCCCCTCCAGGCCTCCATCGGGCCCCAAGAGAGAATTGAAGGAAATAACAGGCAAAAAGTTAAGAGAGAAATTAAGTAAAGTAAAAAAAATTTCACTCAAGTGGCAAATCTAGGATTATAAATAAAAGCGAAATACATTTATGCAAATCATATATTATTAAGGTAAAAAGAATATACTACATTTTGAAAAAGAGAAAAATTGGTGTTTAGTGTGGAACTCAAAACATTTTATGGTCACCCTATGTCTCATCTAGTTTAGATTATTTTTTATTACACTCTTTCGGATAATAACTCTGAAAATATGAATTTGTAAATATTTGATTAGGATAAGTATCTTTATATTCAGTGAAAGTTTTTCCACAAATTAATTTAATGGCACACGAGTTATCTTTTTTCCTTTTCCCTATATTCTAAGTTGAATTACACAAATTTATAAGGTGTCGGACCAATTACAATGAACGGAAGTATTAAATTTAAAAAATAACTTTTATTACTCAAAGAATAACTCAAGTAATTCTTGTTGTCATCACTAATTTGAATTATAAAAATAACTTCTTACAACATTACGTGATAAGAGTACACTTACAATCGACTTTTTTAAACTCTACGTGTAGCGAGATTCCTACACTAGGCTTATCTTAGGTGTCAAAAATATGTATAAAGGAGACAGATTTATGTAAATATATAAATCAAATATTCAAAAGATCCTGGCTGAATTCAAAGCAAATGGTTCCTGAGACCATAAGCATTTAACACATGGCCTCAAGCAACTTGTCGAAGTTGTTGAAATATATTCAACCGAGACCACGATAACATAGCTTACGTCGGCGCAAGATGCTCACAAGTATACATGCTCTTATCCGGAGAGCTAATCTTGAGTTGGAACGTTTGAAACGTAAATCAAAAATTATTTAATTTTAAGTTTAAATTAATCAAAAATTAATTTGTTTGGAATTAAATTTACTATATTTATACTTAATTAACTTAAATTGTATATCTTAAATAAATTTTTAAAGAGAATTTCGGCCGTAAAATGAGGGGAAAAAATAGAAACTATACATGCTACTAGCAAGAGATGGCTATGAGAATGAGATTATAACAAAGACTTTGGTTTCTATCTTTTTGGGTCAAAAAGATATTTCATATGATAGCTGGAAGCACATGCACCTGTTACATCATGCAAGAAAAAGCTATTGCATACAAGATAAACAATACGAACAAAGAAACATTATTTCGAACAGTGAATCATTTTCAACAAAAAAAAAAAAGTGAATCATTTGAAACACGTTTATCATTTGAGTTTGCGTGCCCTAGGCCACCAACCCTTTTCTAATTCAAGTTCGTTAATGGAGATTAATAACATGATCATGACAACTCACCAATTATTATTTAATTACAAAGAGAAAAAGAGGACAGTCTTTGTATAATTGTATTTATAACGAGTTATATATTATTGAATTAAAGTTTTAATAATAACTTTTGATAATTTTTTTAGTGAAGTATAAATTAATTTTTCAACTTAAAATTATATTAAAAATACTCATATTTTCAAAAAAAAATTGGATTGAATTAGACTTGTTCCACCATTGGCCATGTGACTTAAAGATCATAGTTCAACTAGTAAAAAGAAAATCTTACAAAATACACACTTAAGTTGTGTAAAATAAATCTTAGTGTAAGTCTAATCCTTTTTCAGACTCCATCCGTAATAACAACTTTAATTTGTAAACGGAGTTGTCCAATAACAAGAAGAAAAGAAGATTTCTGTTTTTAAGAATGTAGTGATTGTCATTACACTTTAGCATCGGTTTGTATAATCTAAGTTAAATTTTATCCATAAGTTGGTCTCTCTATATATATAAAAGGTGTAGCCTTGCTCTGCTGCTATATCCTAGCGGCACTTGACAGCTGATACAAGAGTGTACTTCTTTGGAGTATTCTTATTGTTCTCAGAATATGCCTTCTAGCAAAAGCATCAAGATGGCTTATCCATACTATTCTCCTCCACCACCATCACCACCACCTCCGCCACCACCTAAACCATGTAATCCACCACCTCCTCCACCACCCCCGCCACCACCTAAACCATGCAATCCGAGTTTACCCCCACCACCAACTACTACTACTCCACCAACAGCTACACCTCCTAGTGGTTCAGCTAAACCTCCAAAACGTTCGAAAGAACATCATCATCACCACCACCACAAGCATCATCCCCATCCAGCCAACCCACCACCGCCACCAAGCCCTCCTTGTAGTTGTGGCCCTACTCTTCCACCACCACAAACACCTAGTGCACCACCAAACGCAACTCCACCAGGTCCTGGAAAGCCTACTTCGCCACCAATGAAGCACCCACAGCCACCACCTAGCCACCATTACCCACCAACCCCACCTAGTGGCCCAGCCCTTCCGCCACAGAAGCCTAATGTACCACCACCATCTCCTAATGGCCCAACACCACCTGCTTCGCCGCCATCGAAGCACCCGCACCCACCACACCACCCGCATTACCCACCAACGCCGCCTACTGCGCCCGAGAAGCCTTGTCCACCACCACCACCATCCTCTCATGGTTCAACACCACCTGCTTCGCCGCCATCAAGGCACCCTCATCCACCACCCCACCGGCATTACCCACCAACGCCGCCTGGTGGCCCAGCCACTCCCCCAGAGAAGCCTACTACTCCACCTCCATCCTCTCATGGTCCAAAGCCACCTGCTTCGCCGCCATCGAAGCACCCGCATCCACCACACCACCATCATTACCCACCAACTCCTCCTGGTGGCCCAGCACTTCCACCAATGACCCCTAATGCACCATCACCATCCCCTAATGGTCCAAAACCACCTGTTTCGCCACCACCGAGCCATGCACACCCGCCACACCACCACCATCATCCACCCCCACCCCCTCGAGGCCCAGCTCTTCCTCCACAAACACCTCCTACACCATCACCACCCCTTAATGGTCCAAAACCACCTGCTTCGCCACCACCGAACCATGCACAGCCACCACACCACCACCATCATCCAACAACTCCTCCCGGTGGTCCATCTCTTCCACCACAAAAGCCAAATGGACCATCACCATCTCCTCATGGTCCTAAACCACCAGCTTCGCCACCATCAAACCATGCACACCCACCACACCAAAACCATCACCCACCAACCCCTCCCGGTGGTCCAGCCATGCCACCACAAAAGCCAAATGCACCATCACCATCTCCTCATGGTCCTAAACCACCCGCTTCGCCACCGTCAAACCATGCACACCCACCACACCACAATCATCACCCTCCAACCCCGCCAGGTGGCCCAGCCCTCCCACCACAAAACCCTAATACACCAACACCATCTCCTAAAGGCCCAAAACCACCAGCTTCACCACCAAAGGCTACACCACCAAGTTACTCTGCCCCACCTGTACATACGCCTTACCCTAGCCCTGGTCCAAAAACTCCACTAGGAGCACCACCTGGTTATCCCAACATCCCATTACCACCACCACCTTCTCTTACACCATCATCGGATATTTTGACCCCACCACCCTCTGGCGGCGGTGGCAACAACCACACTACTGTGATAGTAGTGTGTGCAACACTTGGTGGCGTATTCTTCTTAGCATTCCTCGCAGTTGGTCTCTTTTGCTTAGCAAAGAAAAGAAAGAAGCCTATTATGGCTCCACCACATGGAGCAGCCCATGCGCATGGAGCTGCTCATGGTCCAGGCCATCATCCACACGAATAAAACCACCATATTACCTCTAAATTACTTTTATATTTATTCAAATTATTTATTTGTGTGTTTATGTAATCTACATCGATCTTATTAATTTGATCAGCAAAAATGTGCAATTATGTACTCTTTTTTGCCATGAAGAAACATAAATTCAAAAAAAAAAAACCAGAGTGGGAAATTTCAGGAGTCTTTGATGCATGTTGACTTTTGAAGCTTATCTTTTCGAGTGTAGAAGGAAGGTGCTTGATTGTAGTACTAGTGTATGTCTTTTGTACATTTAGCATACGTCTGTCTTTGTGATGTAATGTTCGAGAGGAATATCCAGTTTGATAATTTGTTTGTGTACTCTCATCAAAACCTTGTACTATCATGAGACACAATAATTAAAGTAAGATAAAGACCTGTGTTTTTTCTCATATATTAATAAGATTTATATATACAATTTTTACTTTATATGGAAGATCAATAAATTGGTCTAGGCTGATTCAGGTTTTTTCATCATTTTCTTTTTTCCAATTTGTAACTTGCAAAAAGCAAAAGATATATAGCGGCACCAAATTTTCATGTATTTGATTAGGCTGTCTTTATCAGAGTCTTTAAAATAAAAATTTTGATATCGTATAATTATTATATAATATAGTTTAATTAGTGAAACAAAAATTTATAAAATAGATATCAAAATTATCAAAAGTGAATCGAGTTTCTAAAAAATATAAAGTTTCTAAAAATATTGTTAAAATAGTAACATTTTTAGAGACTTTGTACTTTTTAGAAATTCGAATTCACTTTTGATAATTTTAATATTTACTTTATGAATTTTTATTTCATCAAATAAATTATATTACGCAATAATTATATGATACCAAAGTCTTTATTTTAAAGATTCTGGTAAAGACAACCTTATAACATAATATCCTGATGATGCAACCATAAAAACATAATCTTAATGTTATAATATCAAATCTAACTTGTTTAATAACGTTAGCATTTTGAGAGAATCGACACTTAAAAAGAATACTATCTTTTTAGCACGTTAGCTGGACCGCTAGGTATGATAAGGACTATTCTATGTGAGTTGGTAATAATTTTAGTGGTTTGTTTGAATACATAGTACGCTTAGTTTGTTCACGGGTTAAAATCATATAAGTCCTTTTAGTCTAAAATCATCTAGGTCTCTGAATTTTTAAAAACTTTTTAGGAGGTCCTTTATTAAAGGATTATTTAGTCATTTTGTAACAATTAAATAAATAAAAAGTAAAATAATTAAAAAACAACAACCAAGGTTCAATAAATTATACACCCACCCCAAAAAAGAAAAACTAATTAACACCTAACCCCACAAATTTTGTAAATTATACACTTCCACCAACACCACCAATCAACACAACCACCACCACCAATGTTAACTTCACCATCACCACTACCACCAACAACTTCACCACCACAAATATCACCACCATATATTAAAAAACCCATCAACTGTGGTGGATTCCTGTGAGAGAGAATTGCAGGAAAAGCTAATGTTGAAACACTCAACGGTGGTGGATTCCTGTGAGAAAGGTCTGAGGGACGAGAAATCAAGAACCGTGTTGCTTCAATCCAGCAGAAGATTACAGCCTTGAGACGATCTCCTTAATGTAATAGATGAGATTTAATCGTGCGCGAACTGATGATGATGTTCTAGGTGTTTCAACTGACTTTGTTCGTAGTCTTTGAGATAGTTCGGGAAAAAATTCGTAAGACTTGAATGTGATTACAATAGGCTGACTTTAGCACCAATAATTCATTTTAGGCAGGCTATTTAACTTGCTAATGGGCTATAGAACAAGCTATAAAATTTTGGTATTTTCTTAAAATTTTGTTTTATATTTTCTTTTCTTGATTGAAGTGAGTAGTTTAGTGGCTAAGTTTCAAATACGCCTAAACATATATTCGGCCATCTGATGGGGGTGGTCAGGTTTGTGTTGGTGTTGGTTGATTGGTTTTTAATATATGATAGTAATGGTGGTGGTGGTGGAGTTGGTGGTAGCGGTGAGGTTTGAGGTTGGGGTTGCTGGGTTCGTTAATATCTATGTGGTGGTCTGTGTTGATGGGTGTTGGAGTTTTGTTTTTGTTTTTTTTTTTCCTTTTTTGGTAAGATGGATGTTGGAGTTGATATAGTTGGGATGTGTATGTGGTGGTGGTGGCGGCGGCGGCGGCGGCGGGATGATTGTTGTGATGGTGGAGTTAACATAGGTGGTGGTGATTTTGTTAATGGGTATTGTTGGTGGAAGTGTATAATTTACTAAATTTATGGGATTAGATGGTAATTCTTTTTTCTTTTTTGGGATGGGTGTATAATTCATTAAACCTTGGATGTTGTTTTTTAATTATTTTATTTTTTGTTTATTTAATTGTTACAAAATAACTAAATAATCTTTCAGTGAAGGACCTCCTAAGAGGTTTTTAAAAATTCAGGGACCTAGATAATTTTAGATTAATAACTTAGGAACTTATATGATTTTAACCCGTTTGTTCACATTATCATTCTTTATTTATTTTTTATTTTTTTGGTCGAAGTCATTATTGATTACTCATTGTCTATAATAGTAGTAATAACATTCAAGAGTAATTACAAAACTTTGAATTAGTTATAGAAATAATTGGTTGCCATATGAGGCACAAGGTCTGTTATGGTTAGATCGGATTTGAATCTCTCATAATAAATAACATTATGAGAGAAAATCTAACAATAATGAATTACTCATATGGTAATTTTATAGTTATGGTAAAATGATATAGATAATTTATCAATGTTAAATTTTTTTCATAATATTATTATTTATTATGAAAGAATTCAAGTCTGGTTGAATCGTGTTAGAGAGGCAATTAGAAGCTTAGAACGCATAATATTTTTTAAAAATGTGCGATGATTCTTGTTGAGAACCATATGACGTTTAATTTACATGATAGTGTATTGTGTATGAAAATGTATGATTATGTTGAGAAAAATGAATATCCTCTACTACTCTCCAATTGTGTAGTGATGCAGAAATTGCGAGTATCAAAGTACAACGCACTTTGAAAACAATTTTATATGTTGAGCCTAGTATAGATTTTATTAGTACTAGATATATCTATCAAAGTCAATAACAATTAGGGATTTGCTAATATTTTAATTAGTTTAAAGACTATTCATTAACAAAACTTGGTAGGTGATACTTTTGTAATTGTGGGGCTGGGGGGGATATGGTTGTTGGGGGGTTTGGATTTGTTCATGTTGCCCAGCTTTGGATATAAAATTATATCTAAAATATTAAAATTACGACTTCGCTTTTGATTTGAGTTAATTATTTTGTCACATTCAGTTTTAATAGTCAAAAAAATTTATTAGAGAAAAATTGATTCGAATTACACATTTAATTATGGTCCAAGTCAATAACCGCTCTAACTTATCGCCACAATTTTTTCTTAAAAGTATTTATCTTAATTATTTTTTAAAAATATGTACCTTATAATATGAAAATATAAATTAACTTCCACTAATATAAAATTAATATTATAATCCTACTGAAATAAAACTCTGAATCGGCCCCGATATAAATCTAGACTGGCATTTATTGGATAATCTTCAGTCTCCATAATCTTAGAAACTTCAGTCAAGCTTCGGCCACAGTACACGATAAAAGTTAAGCTTATTCTATGCATGATAGACTTTTTTTTTTTGCTAGTTCTTATTCTAGGATAGACTTGGGCCCCAATTGCAAGGTCAGTACAGATCCGCACATGCTTATTGTTCATTTTTCTTTAAAAGGTTGATTTCAATTATCCACTTAGGATGCAACTAACCCCCTCAAAATGAAAAATCTCACATTTTGTCTTTATTATTTATAAAAATATCTTAATTTAATTCTTATTAGTTAAAATATTTCAATTTAGTCTTTATTATTTTCTAAAAAATTTCAATTTCATCTTTATTATTTAAAGTACTCAATTTCATATTTATTATTTCTCAAAAAGTTTCAATTTCATCCTTATTATTTTTAAAAGTTTCAAATTCATCCCAATTATTTCTCAAAAAATTTTAATTTAGTCATTAGATAATAGGGACAAATTTGAAACTTTAAAAAAATAATAAGGATGAAATTGAAATTTTTTAAAAACAATAAGGACGAAGTTGAAACTTTTAAAAATATAATAAGGACTAAATTAAGACATATTAAACAATAGTGATAAAATTAAAATTTTTGGTGAAATAATATAGACTAAATTGAGACATTTAAACAATATAGATTAAACTGAGATACTTTACAAACAATAGGAACTAAATGTGAAATTTTTTCACCTCAAAAAATAGGAAAAAACAACCTAATATCATCATCGATTTCACAAGCAATGTGATGTCATAAATAATGATACTAAGTGAAATCATTATCCCCTAAAAATTATTATAATCCTGTTGGGGCTACTGTTCTGTGAATCCAGTGTTATGAGACGCCCTCAATCCTCTTTAGGAGTCACGAAGTCCAAGGCTTTCGCCTAAACCACATGACCCAACTCTCTGCTTGGAGCAAGCGAGCTAACAGATAGACACCCGAGCCCTACAATTTAGGCCAAACCAATGTCCTAACACCTTAGCGTCCCTACTTGGATTACAAGTCCATGCAACTAAGCTCGGCATCGTGGTGCTCCCGCTTAGGTTTTTAACTTTGAAATGAATCTAATTAATGTGATTATATTTGAACGAATTTCTAATCATCACACATACACAAAAAAAATATATATATATATATAATACTGCTGGGCTTGTTGGTATCCAGCCTAGATCTACGTATATTTTATTATCTCTTTTTAACTAATGCATCAATTGTGCTATCGTGGTCACATCACTAGACTACATTTTGTAACGGGTAAATTGGACAAATAGTTTCTATTATTTATAAGTTTTAGATAAATAGTTTTTATTATTTTAGAAGTCATGCGGTTAATTCTTATTATTTTAAAAAATTCTATCAATAGTCCTCATTATTTTAAAAAATCCTACCAATAGTCCTCATTGTTTTAAAAGTTACTCAGTTAGTCTCTATTGTTTGCAAAAGTCTTTTCATTAGTTCCCTTACAAATATTGGGAACTAATAGAGAGACTTTTGTAAATAATGAGAACTAATTGAGAGACTTTTACAAACAATAAAGACTCATGAAGGGACTTTTGTAAATAATAGGGACTAATTGAATGACTTGTGAAATAATGGAAACTATTGGTGAAACTTTTACAAACAATAAAGACTAACGATGTAACTTTTAAAATAATTAAGATTATTTATCAAAAATTTATAAACAATAGAGACTATTTGTAAAATTTGAGCTGACTCTTTTACATGCTAAGATATATTTATTTACGTGGAGGACATGACAGCACTATCAAGGTGTAATTTGTTGTTTATAAGACTAAAGGGAACTTAGACCAGCAAATCAGCGGTAGTTCTGATAAACAAATTGGAACTAATTAGTGAATGGAGCAATGCCTAACGAGAAGGGAAAACAAAAATAAAAAAATAATGGCCCGCAAGGTGTAGCTCGATTGGCAAGGCAAAGATGAGATGTCATGATTAATACAGGTTTAAAATTTATTGTTAGCATAGATCACTTCTTTATCTTTCAATGGATATCAGATTTTTAACTTACTTGATATATACTTTAAAACGAGTCATTACACCTCTAGAGTTTTGGTTCAAATTCAACCGCTAGGTCAGGCAGTAGAAAGCAGGTAGGGAAGGTCCCATGCCCTTCATGTCTATGTATTATGGGTTGGTTGAATGTAAATATTTTTCAATGATAACAAAAAATAATAAAATAAAATAAAAAGTAATGGCAACTATGGGACAAAAAAGATGAGTAATGGATCCAAAAATAGGAATAAACGGTAAAAATATCAGTTCGTTAACCCAATATTTTGAGTTTTAATTTCTCTTTCAACTACCTAATATATTTATTGAGACATATTAATACACTACAAATTTGTATCATTGAGCGAATATAATATAATTTATTTAAAAAGAGTTACTCGTTATCATGAAAGAATAAAAGGAAGATGAAAGGGAAAATTCTAGCAGTGGTCCCTATTATTTAAAAAAGTTCAAAAAAGTCCTTATTGTATCAAAAGATCGTTCAATTTCGTCACTGGGGTTAAAAGAGCCGTCTGTTTGAACGATAAAGTGCTCATGTGCCTTGCACATGTGTACTATTAAGGGTAAATATGTCTAGTATTGCTTATGTTCTGTTTTGGTCCCCCATACTATTGTTGTTATTGGTCTTTATTGTTTGGAAACATTTTTCTAAATAATCCTTGATATTGAAAAAAAATGAATTTCATCCTTAATTATTTTAAAAAATTATAAAAAAAAAATACTTTTATAAAAATAAAAGAAAAAATAAAATCCAGCACCTGTAATAATGGTATATTTTTCTAAATAATCCCTAATATTGAAAAAAATGAATTTCACCACTTGTAATAAAATAAGTTTAAAAATTAAAAAAAAAATCAATTTTTTTTAAAAATAAAAAAAAAAAATCCAGCACCTATAAAAAAATTTAAAAAATACAAAAAAAAATTAATTTCACCACTTGTAATACAAAAAACAGTTAAACCCACCACCTGTAATACAAAAAATTAAATCCACAACTTCAAACAACATAATATAATCCCAAATAATGGGCAAAAACTCCAACCATTACATTATATAACCAATTGCTACAGTTAGTTACAAAAACTAAATTGGAGATGTACTTGTAACTAGAGTACATGTACATATGCAATTTAGGAGCAAATTATGCTATAAGCTCCCATACACCAAAAAACTTGCAGTTTAAGAGTAAAGTATGGAAGACCCATATACACCCTATGCAAAATCCCTTTACATAAAAACCCATATACAAAAACCCTTTACATCACACAATGCAGTAAGACATATACAAAACCAAAAAGTGTACTGCAACTAGACAAAAGTGTTGTTAGAAGTAGTTCACATTCCAAAGAGCTTGGATATAATATCCAAGGTGCCCTATGTAACAAACTGGTACATGAGACTTGTTATAGTATTGCTTGTTTGTGAGCCTTGGGCTTGAGCATTTGGGATTGAATCATCTTCATGAGCATTCAAAAATGGAGTATTTTGACTTTGTGCATCATTTAGAGCAGCATTACCAAGACTAGCAGCCTATAACAAAATGTTAAGCATAAAGAACAAACACAATATTGAGTTAAAATAACATTAACAACCTTAAATTGCTTACATGTTCACCAAGTCTTTTTGGTGGCCTGAAATGCGTCGCCTCTCTGCCAAAGTTGGTACTTGCCATCCCTTGGATTCTAGTAGTCTTCTTTTCCAATAAATGGCCCATCCCCATACTATTGGTCACCGTCCCTTGGCTGCTACTCTTCCTCCTGAATAAATGTCCCCTCCCAACATTGGTGTCCGTTATTACTTGGCTACTACTTACCCTTCCAAGTACATGTCCTCTTGTACATTTGTTGTTACCCATTTCATTAACATTCTCCTTTCCCTTGATGATCCTTTTCCCAAGAATATATCCCCTACTATTCCTAGCCCCCCTGCCACTGTTACTCTCTCTACCTATAATAACACCCCTTCCCCAGTTAGTCCCCACACTCTGCCTACTAACCATTGGCCTACTACACCCTAGGCCTATATTTTCAGCCCCACTCTGCCTGCTCAGTCTGCCCAAATTTTCAGTTTTACTTTGCCTATTACCTTTGCCCATAATTGCACCTCTACTCTGGCTGCTCCCTCTACCCATCACTTGTCTACCAACCTGCATAACCTCTCTTCCTAGTACTTGACCAACAATTTTTCTGTCCTCTCTAACGTGGTTGTTCATTACCCCCTGAATGTTAAAACCCCCACATTCATCTGCTATACCAATGCTTTGGTTGACATTCTCTCTCTCCCAACCATACCTCATCCCACTATTATTACCCACACTACTGCCCATGCTAACATTACTATCCCACAATCTTGCCTATTCACATTGCCTGCACCTATACCACTGCCTTGGCTGCCATTTTGGTTTTCAATATCAGCACCTACACCACTGTCTTCACTTGTCTACATGCCATTAGAAGAGTTAGATAATATAACTAGAAAAAACAAAAAAATAATGGAAGGGCAGAAATCTCACTACTTTTGGTAATGGACCTGCACCTACACCACTGCCCTGACTGCCATTTTGGTTTCCAACATCAACACTGTAGACGTCAAAATCCACAATCACGAATTTCGGGCCACCAGCAACCTATAAGGATAGAAGGCAACAGAACGACGTGAGTCTCAGGACGCCGGTATGGTGCCGGCCGAAGACACTCCGACGCTCAAGTCAGTAGTTTATCAAAAGAGGTAAGTATGTGAGGAAAATATAAAGGAAAAATAGAAGACTATCGCGGTATCGGCGCTGAGATAGGGAGTGTAGGCCATGAATATATAGAGAGGAGAGGGTGAGTATTGTTAGATATGGCTAATGGTCGATGCCCTCTCTTTGTGTAGGCGTGGCCTACTTATAGGTGTGGGTAGGCCAAGAGTTATGGACTCTTGGGACTTGTATTCTTAGTAGACTACGTGAACACTTACCGTGTAGGATAAAGGTAGTCTCTATCCCAAGTCCTTCGGTGGTCGTCCGCTTCTCGTAGGCTAGGCAATTGTGATAAGTCTAGAGTCGTTTATCCCTTGGGACTTGTATTTCGAGTGGACTACTTTAAGCGAGTAATCGCTTATCCTGTAGGATAGGGTTGATCTTCATCTCGAGTTTGTCGATCGTCGTCTACTACTAGTAGACTAATCAATTGGAATGTCTCCTTGGTCGTCTATCCAGAAATATCCGGTAGAGTTCGAGCTGAACTCGAGTTCATCTTTAGTTGTTCACATGGTGCCGCCATGCAGGCTTAGCTAAGTGCCTTGGGCCTTTAGCGGACCTAACTCAGGAGAAAGTCGCAACGTATAGCGTCGTATGCGGGTCGGGGCCCAATAATTAGCGTCGGCTGGGATCAAGCGACCCATCACGGTTGGACCATGGGTCCAAGCCCAATTTTTGCGTTAACAGTTTGTCCTCCACTCCCTAAGTCAAAGAGTCTTCGAGTTAGGGAGTAATTGCTTGTTGGCGAAACAATTCCGGCTTGGACCTTCTATAGAGAGGCATTTTGTGAGGGCTACGCTCGAGGGTGAACTTTATTTACTTACTGTTTTCCCACAGTAGAAAGTAGGCTACATCTTGTGTTGCCGTAGTAGGCGGACCACGAGGTCAAGAGCTTTGATGGAATGGCCTTCAGATCTTTGCACGCAAGTTATTATAATTCTTTATGTAAGCTGTTGAGGAAACTACATACGAGTCGAGGTGCTTGAATTGGAGAGGCCTATATGGCCAACACATCCTCGAGCGTGCCCTACATAGTCACGATATGTTTGAGCGTAGCCTACAATTTCATGTTTCGATTGGTAGGAGCATACGTCACCAAGAGTGCTTGGGCGCAACCTACATTCTTCAAGTCCGGCTTTATGAGGAGTTCAGGACTTGCAACCTACACTTGCTTTGCAATTCGCAACCTACATTCTTTGGTCTTGCAATTCCCAGCCTACAAATGTGTTTCATAATTTCGCAGCCTACAATAGCTAGCTTCTAAACAATTTCGCAACTTACATGGCCAAGTCAAGTTTAGGCGTAGCCTACGACTCGATGTCTTGCTTGGGAGGAGCCTACATGTTCCAAGTGCGGCTTCAAGTGGACTTCAAGGTTCGCATCCTACATTCTCTTTATAACTCGCAACCTACCAATTTGCCTTGCAATTTCGCAACCTACCAACTTGCTCGCAAATTCACAGCCTACACTCTTGGTGCTTGCAAGATGCATCCTACCTTCATGCAATCCGCAAAGTATCTTGTTCTTTTTAACCATGATCATAGGTCGCTTGTAATTCACAACTTACATGTTACTTGTAATTCGCGAACTACATTTTACCATGTAGGTTGCCCCTTTGAGTTCCTTCTTGCGGGAGTTCTTTATATAGGTTGCTCTTTAGATGCCCTTACATATATGCTAGACTTTGGAGCTCACTTAAGCTAGTCGCATGAAGCTGATGTTGGTTGCGATTTTGAACCTTGTTGGTAGGCGGGACTTGTAGCGTCTTTGCATAGGACTTTATATGTTACATGTCGCGTAGAATCGTAGGTTGGTCCGCATAGGAATTTATATGGTCGCGTAAGACCGTATGTGTAGGTTGGTCCACGTATGGCCTTTGTTTAGTCACAATGGACTGTAAGTTGGTCCACATAGGACCTTACATGGCCGGGTAAGACCGTATGTGTAGGTTGGCCCATGTAGGGCTTTATGTGGCCTCGTAAGATCGTAGGTTAGGCTATATAGGGTTTTAAGTGGTCGCGTAAGACTGTAGGCTAGTCTATACTAGACTTAATATGGTCACGTGAAATCGTAGGTTAGTACTCATAAGACTGTATGTGGTCGCGTGGGACTGTAGGTTGGTCCACGTGGGACCATAAGTTAGTCCACGTGAGACTTTAAATGGTCGTATAGGACCGTAAGTTGGTCCACATGGGACTTTAAGTGGTTGCGTGAGACCATAAGTTGGTCCACTTAGGATTCTTATGTAGTCGCAATAGACTACTTCCTTGTTGGTTGATCCACTTAGGACTTTTGTTTAGCCGCAATGGTCCATGTTTTGTGGGTCAGTCCTCAGGGGGCATTATTGTAGTCATAATGGACTGTATTTGTAGTTTGGTCCCTTTAGGACCTTTAATAGTTTCTCCTTATCCTGACACCTAAATAGTGGATCGAGAACTCCGCGAGTCTCTTTTAGGACGATAAGCTTTGAGGATTGTTTGAGTCTATTTCTAAACGATGGGTATGCTCTCTCGTATTTTGCTAGTTTGCTTCAAACATGCCTTCAGACCTCGAAGTCATAACTAGACAAATTATATATTGAATGGGCCGAAATATGTTGCCTTTTTATTTTGAGAAACTGATTACATTGATCAGCGCCTGGGCGTATCACCAACTACTTGACTGTTATGAAAGACCCCCACAAAGGGGTAGCTAACTAAAAGTCACGAATACTAATAGTAGTGTTTGTTGAGGCAGATGGTATTTCGACTACTGTGACTGAAATGTGCTTATGGTATGTTGCTTGAATTGAGCTTGCACGATAGTTTGCTCCAGTTGGTATATGACATCAGAGCCACTTGATAGGGAACTTGATTACTTGGTGGTAGGAGGACGGAACAACTTTCATATCATGGATCCACGGTTTCCCCAAAATGATGTTGTAAGACAATAGACAATCTATCACCGAGAATTGAGTGAAGAGGTTCACGCCTTGTGCATCAACGGGAAGGATAATTTCTCCGTTGGTGCTCTTGCACTCACCGCTAAACCCTACTAGTATTGTTGTAGAGCTCGTGATGCGGGATTCATCGATTCCCATTTCTCTTAAGGTATGTAGCATGAGTATATTGGCAGCACTACCATTGTTGATGAGTATTTGCCTAACCAACCGGTTGGCTACCATCAACTCAATAACTAGGGCATCATGGAGCGGACCATCAAAGTAGGTCTTTCCATGGATAAGGAATGTGATGACTTGATCTTGTTCGGACTCCTTGAACATGTGATCGATACGTACCGTTGTTATTGAGTGTGTAGTCCCACTAACCCGTGATCTATCAGTAATAGTATTGACTGTATACTTGTATTGTGGTGACCCTAGTTGAGTGGTAACTTGAGTTGCATATTTTCCTTCTCCTTGGGCTATCGTCCCTCTCTTGAGGGTTTGTTCTAATTCGAGTGGTTGTCCATCGTTTCGTGAATAATGATTTTTCCACTCATCTGTAGGGTAGGACTCATGTCTTCTATGATGTCGATCAGATGTCATAGTTAGTTTGTGGTCTCGCCTGCTATAGCGTGGCGAAATGGGACGATAGTTGGCTCTATCTTCTTCCTACTTGATCTGGGCCCATGCCTTGGCCAGGACATCCTCTATGGTCTTGCATGGGTACTTGGTTAACTCTTTATACAAGTCCGACTCACGAAGCAAACCCTTGCGGAAGGCAGAGATAGTTGTAGTCATTTTATAATGCAGGATGGACACCATTTCCTTGTTGAATCTGCCGATGTAGTCCCATAGGGGTTCTCCCTTCCTTAGTACGATCAATTAAAGGTCGTCTGATTATTTTTCTAACTTCCTGCTACTCACGAATTGCTCCACGAACATATCTATCAACTGGGCGAATGAGACAATACAGTTGTTCAGCAGGCTTGTATACCATTGCAGGGCGGGTCCTACCAAGCTGGAGCAAAAGCCCTTGTACATGCAAGCTTTCTTTGAATCTTGCGGGATGACTACTGTGAACATTCTCTGCTTGTACTACATTATGTGGTCATTGGGATCAGTAGTCTCATCATAGGGCCTCATGTTTGAAAAGTTGAACTTAGCCAGCATCTCTACCATAGTGTCGACAAACAGAGAATCGGCAAAACTATTTGCCGCACTCTTCTTGATGGGGACAGGTACACTAGGCATCCTTTGGATGAGGGACTCAATCTCTTGGATTCGGCAAAAGATGTATTGGTTTGATCCCCCCTTATCTATTGATTAAGTTTGTAATAGCTCAGTAGGAACAGTAGTTTGGAGGTAGACTCTGCTCTCGAGTATCTGTTAAAGTGTAGATTCAAGGGATTGCATAGGCGCCACCAATTGTCCGTGGGTAATTGACTTTTCGAGGTTGAATTGGGTAGCAGACGCCGTGAGGGTCTTGACCCTCTTCTCTAACTCAATATTTTTTTGGCGGACGGTAGTGTTTTTTACCTCGAGTTCTTTCAGCTTGTCCTTGCATGCTTCCATCTCAGCCATCAAGGCCTCCATCTATGCTTGGAGATCATTTTGAGTGCTCGTCTCGGCCATGGCTTTTGTTGTAAGCAGAAGTAATCAAGGGTTCTTAGCCTTCTGTTCGGGTAACTAAGTTTCTAGCGCCCCACGGTGGACGTCAAATTGTAGACATCAAAATCCACAATCACGAATTTCGGACCACCAACAACCTACAAGAATAGAAGGCAACAGAACGACATGAGTCTCAGGACACCGGTGTGGTGCCGACCGAAGGCACTCTAACGTTCAAGTCAGTAGTTTATCAAAAGATGTAAGTATGCGAGGAAAATATAGAGGGAAATAGGAGACTACCGCGGTATCAGCACTGAGATAAGGAGTGTAGTCCATGAATATGTAGAGGGGAGAAGGTGAGTATTGCTATATGCCCTCTCCTTGTATAGGCGTGGCCTACTTATAGGTGTGGGTAGGCTAAGAGTCACGGACTGTTGGGACTTGTATTCCTAGTAGACTACGTGAACGCTTACCGCGTAGGATAAAGGTAGTCTATATCCCAAATCCTTTGGTAGTCGTCCGCTTCTTGTAGGCTGGGCAATTGTGATAAGTCTAGGGTCGTTTATCCCTTGGGACTTGTATCTCGAGTGGACTACTTCAAGCGAGTGATCACTTATCCCGTAGGATAAGGTTGATATTCATCTCGAGTTTGTCGATCGTCGTCCGCTACTAGTAGTCTAGTCAATTGAAATGTCTTCTTGGTCATCTATCCGAAAATATTCGATAGAGTTCGAGTTGTACTCGAGTTCATCTTCAGTTGTTCACGTAGGACGATGCCGCCATGCAAGCTTAGCTAAGGGCCTTGGGTCTTTAACAGACCTAACTCAGGAGTAGGTCGCAACATATAGCGTCGTATGCTGGCTAGGGCCCAATAATTAGCATCGACTGGGGTCAAGTGACCCATCACGGTTGGACCATGGATTCAAGCT
Source organism: Ehretia macrophylla (assembly GCA_037974665.1). Classification (NCBI taxonomy): domain Eukaryota; kingdom Viridiplantae; phylum Streptophyta; class Magnoliopsida; order Boraginales; family Ehretiaceae; genus Ehretia; species Ehretia macrophylla. Next base: position 42,294,593 of record CM075774.1, read on the forward strand.
CAATTTTTGCATTAACAAACACCTACACTACTGCATTTACCTGCCTGCATGTCATTAAAAGAGTTAGATAATATAAACCAAACTAAGTCTTGTCCCACTAGGTGGGGTCAGCTATATGGATCATGCGACGTCATTCCTTCATGTTGAGACTTATCTCCTCTTTAAGATCCATACACACGTGGTCTTGTCTAATTGTCTCCGTCTAAGTAATCTTAAGTCTACCTCTACCTCTCTTCTGGTGTATTATTTCTAAACTTTCGCACCTTCTAACAGGCGTCTCAACATGTCGTCTTTTTACGTGGTCAAACTATCTCAAACGATTTTCCCTCATCTTATCCTCAATCGAAGCCACTCCTACTCTTTCACGTATCACCTCGTTCATAATCTTGTCCTTCCTAGTTTTGCCACACATCCATCTTAACATTCTCATCTCAGCCACCGACATTTTAAGAACATGTTGATATTTCACCGCCCAACACTCCGAACCATATAACATAGCAGGCCTAATGGCTATCTTATAGAACTTCATTTTTAACTTAAGTGGTATTTTTCGATCACACAAGATTCCTGACATATTTCTCCACTTCGTCTATCCTGTTTTAATTCTATAATCAACGTCCACATTTATCTCCCCATCTTGTTGAACCATAGAGCCCAAGTATCTAAAACTCTTTTTTTCTTGTATTTTTTCTGAGTCTAATCTTACCTCTATTGCATTTATCAACTTATTTTTGCTAAAGATACATTTCATATATTCTGTCTTTGATCTGCTTAGCTTAAAACTCTTAGATTCTATTATGCCCCCTTTGTCAACACCTTCTACAGTGGTTTACTCTTTTTCTAGGTCTATGCAGTGTGGGATCCTCAAGTTGCTCAAGTAATGGATTCTTTTTCTAACTCTTTTTGGTTTCCCAACCTTCTTATCATATATTGGAGGCAGTGGTGGAACCCTATCACTGACAGGCCAAAGATCTGGACCATTAAGGGGCATTATGGCAGGTTCATAAATCTTTTTAAATGTTTCAACCTTGTAACACTCATGTACATAATCATCTAAATTACTCCTCTTAGTTGCCAATGCTGCACATGCATGCTTACAAGGTATACCAGTTAGTTTCCATTTCCTACAACTGCAGCTCATGTTCAACAAATCTACAGCATATCTGTCTTGATAACTCCCAACCAACTCAAAATGGAAATCATCAGACTTCAAAGGAATAATTAATGCAGCACCAGCTTCTAACAATTTTGCAAGTTTTTCCTTCATTCTGGGACACAATGGACCATTCTATTTCTCAGCCCTCTCTCTGTTCAATTGTATTCTTGTCATGACCAATTCTCGGATTGTTTCAAGCATGGAAATTATCGGCTTGTCTCTTGCATCCATTATAAAGAAGTTGAAACTCTCACAAAGATTGTTCAACAACATGTCACATTTCACTGATGTATCAAAATATGCTTTTGACCAATGTGCAGGTGGTTTGTTATGATACCAGTTCACAACATCCACATCCAAGCAAGTCATCTTCTTCATAGCACTCTCAAACCATAGTATTGTGGTTGATGTTGCAGCCGACCATAAGGCATCTTTCAAAGCTTGACCTTTATGCCCTGCCCTTTTAAAATTACCATGCAAATGCCTAACACAAAATATGTGGTGAACCTGGGACAATACTACCTCAAATGCCTCAATCATCCCTTTTTGTTTGTCACTCATAAAGGTCCATGCTCTGCCATCAATGTCAATCTTGAAGTCTTCTTTCAATAAGGTCAAGAACCATATCCAACTTTGTTTGTTCTCATTTTCAACAATTGCCCATGCAATTGGGTATATGTTGTTGTTGGCATCTATTCCCACAGCCACCAAAATTTGTCCCCCTTGAGCTGCCTTTATATGGCATCCATCAACCCCAACAATAGGCCTACAACTTGTTAGGAACCCTCTCTTGCATGCATCAAAACACAATGTACATCCTCAAGAACCTAGGATGTTCCATTGGATCATGTTGTTCAACCATTTTTACTACCACTGTACTATTAGGGTTGGTCCTTAGGACTTCTTCACAATAGGACCATAGCTTTTGAAATTGTTGTTCAAGATCACCATGTATCCTTTTCATTGCCGGTGCTTGACTTCTATATGCCATACTCTTGGAGATATGAGCCTTAAGTTCAACCGTAAGCTCATCTCTAAACTCCTTGGCCCTTAACTTTGGATTAATCCTAAATTTATTCTCATACTGCTTTGCAAGCCATTTTGCACTTATACTTCTTCTAGAATTAGACCAATAGTATGAATGTACAGTCCTATATCTCCTAACCTGGAAAGAGTTCTCACCATTAATTCTCTTACCATATATTAACCAATTGCACCCTTCTTCCTTACAATCAATCCTTACTCTGTAATTGTCATTCTTAATTAATCTTATCATCTTTCCATGCTTCACACAAAAGGTATCTACTACCTCTTTAGATTCAGTTGCAGAACTGAAAATCATTCCCAACTTGAAATCCATATCATTTATATCATTTTTAGGGTCGAATACAGGGCAGTCATCCTCACTCCTTGAACCATTAATGCTATCCAAGTCCTCGAAACCCACCAAGTTTTCTTCACCATTATTTGGTTCCATATATATACTAACTTGTTGCCTTAAAAACCTTGAATCCACATGGTCAGTCCTATTTTCCCCAATTTCAACCTGATCAGTCCTATTTTCCCCAAGTTCAACCTGAATGACATCATTTCTACCACTCTGGATCTTATTTCAAACAACGTCATCCAAATCCATGTGTTCAAAATAAATCTCTACAATTCTCCCAGCATTCAAGAACTTCATAAAACTCTTTACTCCATCATCAATCTTAATATATCTACTACTCCCTTCAAGATAAAAGTCAACTCTACCACCTATACACTTCCTAATAGGTTTTTAAAACAAAGCACCACCATGATTAATCTTAATACTATATAAAGTAGCATCTGACGTAATTACAATATCAGATTAAGCACATACCATTAATATTGCAGAAAGATAACAATAAACATAGATGCATATAATTAACAATAATCACAGATGTATGAAACAATAAGAACATATAATCCTAATAGTCCCTTAATAACATAATGCAATAAACCACAAACATAGATGTACATAGTTAGCAATAATCAATTATAGGCCCGAAACAAAAATTGAAACCAAAAAAAAAAAAAGATTAAAAAGAAATAGAAGAAAAAAATGTAATTCACATGCATGTGGCATCAGCCACATGCATATGAATTTAGAATTAAAGTTGGTATGATAAAGACCATTCAAAGAAAAAACAAAAAAAAGTATAGTACTTTGGTTGATAACGCAGCAGCAGCAGCAACACAAAGCCAAAAAAAAAAAAAGACAATTTTTTTTAGAATCAACAGCACACACGGGCAACAACATTTGCGGACCATTTTTTTTTATCATACACCATTCAAGAATCAATCCACTCACACATTTTTATCTCACCATTATTCACCTCACGTCAGGAGACATTTTTTTACACAAGGGTTATGACCCTAATCAGAAACCATAATCCCCAAATTCCCCAAATTTGGGGATTAGGGTTTCAAATAAATCATAATCCAAAATCCATTTAGGGATTAGAATAGACCAAAAATATATACAGTACAACCTCTTTAAATTAATAACGTTAGAATCATCAAATTTTATTAATTTAACGAGATATTAATTTATCAATAAATTAATAAATATTAATTAATAGAGATATTTTTAATTTTTTTTGGTTTTATAGTAAACATATTATAATTATGATGTCTTTTTTTGAAAAGTGACTTATATTTTTTCGGTCCAATTTGAAAAGATAAGTAATGAGAATAGAAGATAAAATTTAATTTAGTAAGATTAGAACAAAGTTTCTCTAATTTTGTATCCAAGTGCTTGTAGGATTAGGATGAGAATTAATTTTTCTAATTTTGTATCTTAATCCTTGTAGGATTATCTTAATTTTTTCTCTTTAAATAATTAAATATGAGATTCAACTAGATTTGAAATTCAATAAAAGATAAATTACTCTTGATTCATATTTTAAGAAAATCTCATAGTCAATTTATTATGTACATTTTAACTAATTATTAATTTATGAAATATTTGGGTCAATAAAATAAAAAGAAATTTTTTTAAATGTATTATCTTATAATTTTATCGAATTTATCAACTTTTTACACTAGTTCCAAGTCGAGACTGGATATTTTTATTAATTAAAAGAGATTATTAATTTATCGAGTATTAATTTAAAGAAGTTCTACTGTATATATATTTCAGATTAGGTTTACATACCATATATAGGCACACGATCCGCATTCAATCTCCGAACAAAAGCCATTATCTTCTGTTCAACTGTCAAGTTCAGTTGGAGTTTTTTCCGTCTAACGACTGTCGCGTCCAAATGGAGCTCTTTTCTGTTTAAAGTCGCGTTCAAGTGGGTAGCTTTAAGGCTTTCTTTTGAAATAAATTGGGTAGAGTTACACAGTGTTTGGATTGCACAAAGGAATGGAAATGAAAGTAAAGTGGAGGAGAAAAAATAAAGGAAAGGAAAGGAAAAGAATTACTTTATTTAAATTGCAAAAAAATAATTAAAAAAATTTTAAAAAAATGATTTTATAAACTTTTGTTTGGATTGGAGAAAGAAAGGAAATAAAAATGATAATTTTAAATGTAAAATTATTTAAGTACCTTTTTTATTTTTATAATCATGAGATATGTAGAGATAAAAAAAAGTTTTTATAACGAAATCTTTCATTTCTCTCCAAAACACCCCAATTTTAAAAAGATTACAAAATCCTTCTCATTAAAAGAAATGAAGGGATACCCTTCCATAACCTTTCCTCCTTTAAAATTTCAATCTAAACAAGGGGAAGAATTTCTTATTATTTCTCCATTCTTTCCTTTCTTTTAAAAAGTCCAATCCAAACAGACTGTTAGGGTTTGTTGATGGATGTTCTTGATGTTGGAAGATGAAAACGGGAAAAGTGAAAAACGGGTCTGATGAAGACACTGAAGGGCACGGGCATCATTGTACAAAATAAATAAGGCCAACTTAGTCTTTTTCTCGTTTTCCGTCATAACAGACGGCTCTTTTAATCCCAGGGATGAAATTGAACATCATTTGAAACAATAGGGACTTTTTTGAATATTTTTAAACAATAGAGACTATTTTAGGAAAGCACGAAACAATAGGGACCACTGCTAGAATTTTCCCGAAGATGAACAATGACATATCATAACACATGACAAAACCTGGTCCCTTCCATCGGGCCCCAAGAGAGAATAAATTAAAAGGAAATAACAGGCAAAATGTTAAGTAGAATTTTTTTCACTCAAGGGGCAAACATCTAGGATTATAAATTAAAGCCAAATACATTTATGCTAATCATATATTATTAAGGTAAAAAGAATATACTACGTTTTGAAAAAGAGAAAAATTGGTGTTTAGTGTGGAACTTAATACATTTTATGGTCACCCTATGTTCATTGAGTTTAGATTATTTTTTATTACACTTTCTGATAATAACTCTAAAAATATGAATTTGAAAATATTTGATTAGGATAAGTATCTTTATATTCAGTGAAAGTTTTTTCACAAATTAATTTAATGGCACACGAGTTATCTTTTTTCCTTTTTCCCATATTCTAAGTTGAACTACACAAATTTATAGGGTACTGGACCAATTACAATGAACGGAAATACTAAATTTGAAAAATAACTTTTACTCAAAGAATAATTTAAATTATTCTCGTTGACATCACGAGTTCGAATTGTAAAAATAATTTCTTACAACATTGCAAGGTAAGAATACACTTGCAATCGATAGTTCGAATTGTAAAAACAGTTTCTTACAACATTGCAAGGTAAGAATACACTTGCAATCAATTTTTTCTAAACTCTATGCGCCGCGGGATTCGTACATTAGGCTTTTCTTTGGTGTCAAAAATATGTATTAAGAAGACAGATTTATGTAAATATATAAATCAAATATTCAAAAGATCCTGCCTGAATCCAAAGCAAATGGTTCCTGAGACCATAAGCATTAGCACATGGCCTCAAGCAACTTGTCGAAGTTGTTGAAATATATTCAAAGGAGACGACGATACAAGCTTACGCCGGCGCAAGATACATCTGTAGACAAGTATAATGCACTTAACCCGAAAGTTAATCTAGTGTTGAAGCAATTAGAATATGAGCTAAAAATCGTTCAATCTTGAGATCAAATTATTCAGAAACTAATTTTTTTTGGAGTCATCTATCAAAATAAAAAATAAAAAATTTGGAGTCCGTTCTAGTAAATTTGTACTTAACTAACTTAGATCATGTCTCTTGAACAGATTTTTACAGAATCTTCGACGTAAAATAAGGAAAAAAAAATAGAAACTATCATGCTACTTGCAAGAGATGGCTATGAGTGGAGGTGACAATTGGACTGGGCCAACATAGGCTCAGTTCAACCCAACACACGAAAATTCGGGTTCAGTTCAACTCGGTTGAAAGTAGACTTGACTCAGCCCAACCCATCACATATAGGTGGGCCGAGTTGGGTCATATAATTTTTTGTCCAACTCATTTGAGCCTAGGCCCATTTAAACTCAAGTCCAACTGAGCTCACCCTATGAGTCCAACCTAACTCGAGTCCAACACAGGCTTAGCACAAGCCCAGTTTGAGATCAAATAAGGCCCATCTTGAGCTCAGATAAGGCCCATCTCGAGCCTAACTCAGGCCTAGCACAAATTAAGCATAATTTGAGTTCACTTATTAAAAGAAATAAAAATATTATGCTTTATGCATGCAATGTAAGTCATAATAACTATTTTTTTAAAAACAAACTAACAAGTCATAATAACTATTTTTTTTTTAACAAACTAATAATAACAAATAACAAATTTATTTCTTATTTTGATATTAAATGACTTGTTATTAAATCTTTTTAATGATATTGTAAGTTTACAACTTGCAACTTTAAGTCTCTTCATATTATTTTTAAAAAAAATTTTAGGTACAATTTTTATAATCATACATATAATTTTTCTTATAAATACTTAATGACATAGTGCTTTAGTCAATAAGAATATTCAACTTTATTTTACGACAAGTCTACAATATTATATATAACTATATTCATGGGAGAATAAAATTTTTCATGATGATTACATTCATCAGAGGTTTGAAATTATTTTACATACTTTGAAGAACAAGGGTATGTAATTTGTAACTATTACCAACATCAATTTATATTTCAAAGAAAATTTAAAACTGAGACGCTTGTAAGACACCTTGTATCTCAACACCCAAATATCACAAACTATTTTAATCCTGAAGTGGTTATTCAACCGCCGTCATCGCCAAGCACACCACAACCACCAGCAGGTCTAGTACCTGTACAAGGAGCATAACAAAATGGAGAACTTTGCGCTAACTTTCCACAAGAGTTTATGTAATATTTTATTTTTATATTTATATTACTAATGTATTCGTGTCTCATTAACTTATAGTTTGTTATGTATTGTTTTATCATTTATGTTAATTGTTAGTGTTATTAATCAACTTGTGTATTGTCTCGTTCATAGTTAAATTAACTTTTCTTAAAAAAATTAGGTTTAAATTTTATCTTTTTTTAATTATTAATCTAACTATCCAAGTAATATAATGGTGTTTATATATATATATATCTGTGTGTGCGTGTATCTGTGTATCTGTGTGTATGTGTTTGTATATTAGTATAATTATATATTCAGATTACACAAATTACAAAAAAAATGGGTTGTCCTTATCCAATCTAGCCCAGCTTATGACTCGTCATAGCGGGCTCGTAAATCAAATTAAGTTTTATATTCTAATAAATAAATTCAGCTCAACTTAGTTCATTAAATATTTGTATTAAATTAGATTCAATTTTAACCCATGATTCATTGGGGATGGGCCAATCTGGCCCATATGCCACTTTGAGAATGCGATTATAACAAAGACTTTGGTTTCTTTCTTTTTGGGTCAAAAAGATGTTTTCCATCCAAGCTGGAAGCACATCACCTGTTACATCATAAAAGAAACATAATTTCGAGCAATTCGTCATTTTCGACAAAAACAAAGAAAGAAAAAAGTGAATCATTTGAAACACGTTTATCGTTTGAGGCTCCGTTTGTTTGCCGCAAAATATTTTCTCAAAAAATATTTTTTAAATTTTTTAATATTTGTAATAATGAAAAATTGATCAATTAAAAAGTATTTTAAAATCAAAAATAGTGGCTATTTTTTTAAAATTTTTTAGTGTTTGGTAATATCAAAAACTTGGTCAATTGAAAAATATTTTTTAATTAAATATTACTACTAGTATTAAATTTAAAAAAATATTTTCATGTTGTTTGGGAGAAGAAAATATTTTTTGAAACTCAAACACTAGAAAATATTTTTCAATATTTTATTTTTTAAAAAAATATTTTTTCTTAACAAGTTATTTTACGACAAACAAACAAAATTTAAAAAAATATTTTATTCGTTAAAAAAATATTTAAAAAAAAAATATTTTTTACAAATAAATTATTTTACAGCAAACAAACGGAGCATGAGTTTGCGTCCCCTAGGCCCCACTCTTTTTGCAATTCAAGTTCGTTAATGGAGATTAATCACAAGATCACGACTCGCAAATTATTATTTAATCACAAAGAGAAAAAGAAAAGTTGATTGACGTAATTGTAATGTTATAACCGTGTATATAGATGAATTCAGAAATCATATTTAATGGAAGGGGTAATTTCACATTTAGTCCTTATTGTTTGTAAAATATTTTAATTTAATTTTTATTGTTTAAAATATATTAATTTAGTATTTATTATTTCACCAAAAATTTCAATTTCATTCCTATTGTTTAATATGTCTTAATTTAGTCCCTATTATTTTTTAAAAAGTTTCAACTTCGTCCTTATTATTTAAAAAGTTTCAATTTCATCCATATTATTTTTTTAAAGTTTCAAATTCGTTCCTATTATCCAAGGACTAAACTAATTTTTTTTGAGAAATAATAGGGATAAATTTGAAACTTTTTAAAAATAATAGAGGTGAAATTAATTTTTTTTGAAAAATAATAAGGACGAAATTGAAAACTTTAAACAATAAGGATAAAATTGAAACTTTTAGGGAAACAATAAGGACTAAATTGAGATATTTTAAACAATAAAGACTAAACTGAGACACTTTACAAACAATGATGACTAAATGTGAGATTTTCCCTTTGATGTAATGTTCGAATTCCAGACTTTAACATTTATATATTTATAATTTTTCTTAATAAAAGATAAATTAGTTTTTCAATTTAAAATGACATTAAAAATATACTCGTATTTTTAAAAAGAATTTGGGTTGAGCGAGTATGCGCTTCCACTCAAATAAAAATGGTTTTGCTATCAGTGTGACCTAAAGATTATAGTTTGAATAGTAAAAATAATCTCTTAGAATAAAATAAATATTTAAATTACGTACAATAGACCTCAATGTAAATTTAATCATTTTTTGGACTTTGTATGAAGGGTAAATTTCACATTTAATTCCTATTGTTTATATATTTTCTTAATAACATCTCTAATATTCCAAAAAATTCATAAAAGTCCATAATATTTATAAAAATGATTCAATATAGTTCCTATTATTCAATACTAGCCAAGTTGGTCCTTATTATTTTTTAAAAAATTCAATTTAGTCACTATTATTTTTTTAAAAAAAATTCAAGTTAGTCTCTACACGTGACCCATGTTTAGGGACTAATTTAAATTTTTTGAAAAATAATAAGGACTAAATTGGCTAGTTTTGAACAATAAAGACTATTTTGAATCAATTTTGTAAACATTACGGACTAGTATGATTTTTTTAAAAAATATTAAAGATTAATTTAAAAAAAATTATAAATAATAAAGACTATTTGCACAATTTACCCTTGTATTAATAAGAACTTTGTATACAGAGTTGTACAATAACAATAAAAAACGAATATTTATTTTTTAAGAAGGGAGAATAGCATGAATAGTCCCCATTATTTTTAAAAAATTCAGTTTAGTCCCTATTATTTTAAAATATTTAAAAAGGTCTCTAATATTTTCTAAAAGATTCAGTTTAGTCCCCATTATTTCAAAAGGTTCAAAAAGGTCCCCAATATTTTTTAAAAAGATTCAAAAAGGTCCCTAATATTTTTCAAAAGATTTGGTTAGTCCCCATTGTTTCAAAAGGTTCAAAAAGATTTCTAATGCTTCCCAAAAGACTCAAATTGGTCCTTACCATCAAAACAACCATTAAATTTGATAAACTTTATTTCATAATACAGTCTGACACGTGGCATAATTTAATTGGTTCACTACTAATATGTAAAACAACGTTGTATGGGTTATCTTTTTCCTCATACCATACGAAAAAAAATTACAGATTATACATAATCTTCAAAAAATTATAACTACTTCAATGTTTGACTAAATTTCATAAAATTTAATTCGTTAGAATCAAAATTTCAAGGAGAATTCATAATTTGTAATGGTTACGTGATTCAATTTCAAAAAAAATATTTATTTGACCAAAATTATCATTCAAAGACTGGTCACATGACACGCACGTGGCTACTATTTTATCAAAGTTAATAGTTATTTTGACAGTGATGATCAGTTTGAGTTTTTTTAAAAATATTGGAGACTTTTTTAAACTTTTTGAAAAATATTGAGAACTAAACTGAATCTTTTAAAAAATATTGAGGACCTTTTTTAACCTTTTAAAATAATGAAAATTAAACTGAATCTTTTTTAAATATTGAGGGATTAATTTGAACTTTTATGAAAATAATGGAGACTAATTTAAATCTTTTTAAATAAAAAAAACTATTTTAAATAAAAATAAAACAATGGGGACCATTGCTATCATTTTCCCTTTTAAGAATGTAGCTGATTGTCATTACACTATAGCATCGGTTTGTGTAATTACTTATCGAAGTAAAATTTTATCCATAAGCTGGTCTCTCTATATATGCATAAGGTCTAGCCTTGCTATGCTGCCATATCCATCGGCACTTGACAACTGATACAAGAGTACTTCTTTAGAGTGCCTTATTGTTCCCAGAATATGCCTTCTAGCAAAAGCTTCAAGATGGCTTATCCATACTATTCTCCTCCACCACCATCACCACCACCTCCGCCACCACCTAAACCATGTCATTCACCACCACCTCCGCCACCGCCTAAACCATGCAATCCAAGTTTACCACCACCACCACCACCACCACCACCACCACCACCACCACCAACCACTACTCCACCACCAATACCTACACCTCCTAGTGGTCCAGCTAAACCTCCAAAACATTCGAAAAAACATCATCATGATGATCACCACCATAAGCATCATCCCAATCCTGCCAAGCCACCACAACCACCACAGCCACCAAGCCCTCCTTGTAGTTGTGGTCCTACTCATCCACCACCACAAACACCTAGTGCACCGTCCAAGGCAACTCCACCAGCTCCTGGAAAGCCTACTTCGCCACCAATGAAGCACCCACAGCCACCACCAAGACACCATTACCCACCAAACCCACCAAGTGGCCCAGCCCTTCCACCACAGAAGCCGCCTAATGTACCACCACCATCATCTCATGGTTCAACGCCACCTGCTTCGCCGCCATCAAAGCACCCTCATCCACCACCCCACCAGCATTACCCACCAATGCCGCCTTGTGGCCCAGCCACTCCGCCAGAGAAGCCTAGTGCATCACCACCATCCTCTCATGGTCTAAAACCGCCTGCTTCGCCACCATCAAACCATGCACACCCACCATCTCCTAACAGCCCAAAACCACCAGCTTTACCACCAAGTTACTCTACCCCACATGCGCATACGCCTTACCCTAGTCCTGGTCCAAAAACACCACTATATAATTGGCCACCTTCAAAACAACCACCGCTAGGAGCACCGTCTCATTATCCCAACATCCCACTACCACTACCACCGGATATTTTGCCCCTACCACCCTCTGGCGGCGGAGGCAACAACCACACGACTGGGATAGTAGTGGGTGCAACACTTGGTGGCGTATCATTCCTCGCAGTTGTTCTCTTTTTACTACAAAAAAAACTGTCTTTAGTGACGGTAAATCACCAATTCGTCTCCAAATTGACGGCCGCTCCCCAAGGCGTCTGCGAATCGATGTCGGAGATTAGACAGAAATTTCGGTTGCCAAGAATTTGCAAAAGAAAGGAGCCACCACCACAAGGAGCAGAACAAGGAGCAGCCCATTCGCATGGAGCAGCTCATGGTCCAGCCCATATTATTTCTAAATTACTTTCATTATTCAAATCGTTTATTGGTGTGTTTGAGAAATGTGCAGCTTTTTAATTTGATAAGCGATAATATGCAATTATGTACTCTTTGTTGCTATGAAGAACAATAAATTAAAAAACCAAAAAAAAAAAAAAAAAAAACAGAGTGGGCAATTTCAGGAGTCTTTGAAGCATGTTGACTTTTGAAACTTATCTTTTTGAGTGTAGAAGGAAGGTGCTTGATTGTAGTACTAGTGTATGTCTTTTGTACGTCAGCATACGTCTGTCTTTGTGATGTAATGTTCGAGAGGAATATCCAGTTTGATAGTTAGTTTGTGTACTGTCATCAAAACCTTGCACTATCATGAGATACAATAATTAAAGTGAGATGAAGACCTGTGTTTTTTCTTTTTCTTCCCTCTTTCCTTTCCTTGGCCATTATATGACTTTTCTAGATTGGATCCCGATTGAAGAAATTTTATTAATATATATATATATATATATATATGAGAAATTAGTCTTATTCCTAAATTGAATCACAATTGGAGAAATTTTTCGATCAATCTAAAATGAGACTAATTTCTCATATATATACTGTATTAATAAAGTTTATATGTGCGAATTTTACTAATTATATAAAAGATTGATGGATTGGTTTAGATTCAGATTTTTTCATCATTTTCTTTTCCAATTTGCAACTTGCAAAAAGCAAAAGATATATAGCGGCACCAAATTTTCATGTATTCGCTTATAACATAATAGCCTGATGATACAACAATAAAAGCATAATCTTAATGTTATAATATCAAATCTAACTTGTAATGTAACTTCGTTAGCATTATGAGAGAATCGACACTTAAAAAGAATACTATCTTTTTAGCACGTTAGCTGGACCGCTAGGGTATGATAAGGACTATTATTGTATGTGAGTTGGTAATAATTTTAGTGGTTTGTTCGAATACTTGCTTTATTTTTGTACTCTTAGTTCGTTCACATTATCATTCTTTATTTATTTTTTATTTTTTTGGTCGAAGTCATTATTGAATTACTCAATGTCTATTATAGTAGTAATGACATTCAAGAGTAACTACTAAATTTTGAATTAGTTATGGAAATAATTGGTTGCCATATGAGGCACAAGGTCTATTATGGTTAGATCGGATTTGGATCTCTCATACCAAATAACATTATACGAGAGAATTTAACAGCAATGAATTGTTTATGTGATTATTTTATAATTATGATAAAATGATATGAACAATTTATCATTGTTAAATCTTTCTCATAATGTTATTTATTATGAGAGAATTTAAGTTCGGTGGAATCGTGTTAGAGAGGCGATTAGAAGAAGCTTAGAACCCATAATATTTTAAAAAATGGGCGAAGATTCTTGTTGAGAACCATGACCTTTAATTTACATGATAGTTTATTGTGTATGTAAATGTATGATTATGTTGAGAAAAATGAATATCCTCTACTACTCTTCAATTGTGTAGTGATACAGAAATTGCGAGTATCAAAGTACAACGCAATTTGAAAAAGATTTTATATGTTGAGCCTAGTATAGATTTTATTAGTACTAGATATATTTATCAAAGTCAATTGTTGAATGCATAATTAATAAATAAGATGTTACTAGATTGGGAAAATTTTACAAATAGTCCCTATTGTTATCCAATTATTTTAGTTTAGTTTCTATTATTTTATTTGTCTTAATTTAGTCTTTATTGTTTACAAAAAAATCTCAATTTCGTCCCTCTTGTTTAAAAATTTCTCAATTTCGTCCTTATATTTTCTCAAAAAGTTTCAATTTTGTCCTTATTATTTTTAAAAAGTTTCAATTTTGTTCTTATTATTTTCTTAAAGTTTCAAATTTGTTCCTATTATTCAAGGACTAAATTGAAACTTTCTGAAAAATAATGGGGACGAATTTAAATTTTTTTGAAAACAATAAGGACAAAATTAAAACTTTTAAAAAACATTAAGGATGTAATTGAAAAACTTTAAACAATAAGAATAAAATTGAAACTTTTGGAAAAATAATAGGGACTAAATTAAGACATTTTAAACAATAGGGATCAAATTAAAATTTTTTGCAAACAATAGGGACTAAATGTGAGATTTCCCTACTAGATTTTATCTTTTTGTGATTGGTATGATGGTGTTATTCTTGAAGCATACTGCTAACAGAAAGGATTTTGATTTTCATCCGAAGTGTGCAAAAATCAAACTTACGCACTAATATGCTTCGCAGACGATTTTCTTATCTTCTTCAAGGGCAACATTAGATCAGCAAAAGCAAATGATGAAGGGTTGCGTCTATTTTCTCGTCTTTCAGGTCTCCAACTCAGCCATGAGAAAAGCACAATCTATTTCGGAAATTGTTCGCAATCAATCCAAGATCATATCAGTCACACTTTGAATGTGAAAGTGGGGGTTCAACTTTTAGAGTAGAGGTTTTATGTTGCCAAAAGGTGTCCTTAAAGAGGTCAGAAAATATCTCACAAATTTCCTTTGGGAAAGTAAATATGGTGCAAAAGTCGTATGGGATTATATTTTCAAACCACTCCACGAAGGTGGTTTAGGGATAAAACCTCTTGAAGAAGTTAAAAAGTTGTCATCCTCGAACAATTTTGGTTAGATGTATCAGGATAATAATTCTCTCTAGGGAATGTGGGTCAAAAATGTTTTGCTCAACAACAAAAGCATTTGGAGTATCAAGATTTCGGAGGATGGATCATGGGCATGGAAAAAAACTGCTTAAATTAAGGGGTGATGTGAGCAAGTACATCAGGCACAAAAATTGGAGATGGATTCGACACTTTTCTCTGGTGGAACTGGTGGCACCCACCTGGGAGGTTGAAGAATATTTTTAGCAAGAATCAAATCACGGCCTCTAGACTTGGTATGCAAAGCAAGGTCAGTGCTACCTATAAGCAAGGTATTTGGCATTGGCCAAGAGTTCTCCAGCACACGGGTGTTGACTTACCCAACACCACTTCTTCTTCAATGAGGACTCACTCTTGCTGGTGGAATATTGGTTCGGATGAGAACTTTTGTATTGCTACCACATGGGAAGAAATCAGATTGAAGCGCCCCAAAGTTTCCTGGCATTAGCTACTTTGGAAACCCACCTTCATTCTAAAGTACAGCTTTAGTAGTTGGTTAGCAATCAAGGATAGACTCCCCACGAAGAGTCGTTTGATTATGGGGTGTTCAAGTTTCGAGCCAGTACAGCTTTTGCCATATAGTTCAAGAAACAAAAAAACATGTCTTCTTTGAATGTCATTTTAGTCGAAGGGTTTGGAAAGAATGTATGAAAGCAGCTAGAATCACAGTGATGGGGATTTAATGGGATAGAGTGCTTCTGGGCTGTAGTAGAATGAGTAGAAGAAATACCATACAGGCTAAGCTCCTAAAACTGCTATTTTGTGTCTGTATTTATCTTCTTTGCCTGAGTGCAATGCTCGCATTTTCAGGAATGAGTTTGTTAATAAAGACCAAGTGGTACAAAAGATTAAGGATCAAGTGCGGTGAAAATGTTATCAGAGAAGAAAGTCACCAATATGGGGATTAACAGGGAGTTCTACGAACGATGGAATCTTAGTGATTTACTCTAGTTGTTTCAAGGTTTTTTTGCTTTTGCTTGTAAAGACACACTTGTACATTGGTTTTGCCAAAGTTTTATGATCATGGAATGAAATTGATTTGTTTATTGACCCAGCAAAAAAAAAGAGTGATATTATCAGCGTTCAATCTAATTATCACCGTATCTTGAGTTCGTGTATGATCATTACATTATTCGGGGTCCTTGTATTGTGCATTGTTAAATACTGCAAGTTAATGACATGACAGGCCCACTCAGACATGTTCATGTCTCATCACTTTTAACCAAGTGATCGCTAATTAATTGGGATGTAATTGTGAGAGTTTGCGAGACTAATTTTTATAAGTGATATCGTTTAATATATATTATACAACTCAGGCTTCCCATGCATGAATATATATATATATGGTGAAGTAGCCCACCTTTTCAGCCCATCCAATACAATCTTTTCCCCCCAGGATCCTGCGTTACGATCATGAAACTCGTCCCCAAAATTGACCTAATTGCACTTTTAATTGGAAGATGCACGATCAATGGAATTATAAGCCAGGCCTTTATTTAGTGATAAAGAAGGGAATGGTTGAAGGTCTTGTTAAAGTCCTCCACCTATTAGTTGAAGAAAAAAAAAATCTTGACCAAGCCCAACTGCATTTACCTTATATATACATACGATTAATGTGTCCCAATTTTTCCTCCTTTTTTTTTTTCTTGAAATATCTTACATTGTCCCAATGAACCAATATATTAAGCATCTTTTACCCAAAAGCAAAATTTCTGGCAATAACTAGTGAAACAATTCTGATAATAAGTATGAATGATAATTACGTAGGACTATAATATACGTCTAGAAAAGATGTGAAGATCTTTTACAATATTATGATGTTATAAAGAAAATCTTAAATATTAAATTTAAACTAATGGTCTCTATCATTAGATGATCAGATAATCAAATCCGATTTAAATTTAATGGGTGAAATATCTGACATATGACATGAGAGAACGTGTGCTAAATTCTAGTCCACGAAAGGGATAGACCCTTATTGGCTCTTTTCTTTTATTATTATTATTTTTGGTCAAAAACCCTTATTGGCTCAACGTTTATAGAAGATGATTTTTTTTTCCCCTTTAAGGAAGACTCAACCAATTATATTATAATTTATTTAGGGAATGTTTCACCCTACTTATCCTGCTCTATAAAAAAAATTAGTTATTAAAAAGATCACATTTGACAAAATGAGTTTTGCCACAAAAGATCATATTTAGAAAATTCATATCATTTCATAAGACTGTGTTATTACTTTATCCATGTTGATCTCTACACCAATAGTCCACATATTATGAGGGGATCCAAATAAGGTGCTATTATGCCATGAATAAATTGCTACCTCATTTAAAAATTTAAATTGTTAGAACCTTGTACATGAACAATTTTAAAAGTTTTTAAGTGGGTAGTAATCTAAGACTGTTTGGTAACTTAGGCTTTAATACCATATTAAATTACTATACATTTTTCTAAAAAAGTAAGCTTATTGTATTTATTTATTATCTTCAATAAGCGATTGTATGCTATTACTTACATTTTCATATATGATTGAAATAGTTTGGGCAAATTCATAATCAACACTCTAATGCTAACAATGGAGACCTTATTTCTGGAATCTCATCTTCCTTCTTGCTATGTTTTATTTCACCATAGAAATATGAAACAAATCCCCAAAGAGAGAGGACAAAAGCAACACCTTTTTGGGCTTGGAATTTTTCATGGTAGAAAATCACTGCCAAGATCTCTGTGATGGGTAATAAAGCAGCGACTATAATGCCAGAAAACAAAGATGAAGCACAAAATACCACTCCAATGGCTCCCAAGAAAAAGCATTGCAAGATAATGGCACTTGAAGCCAGAATAACATAGTATTTGGCTTCTCCAAGTTTAGATCCTCTTGCCTCCCTTGGAATAGCCTACAAAATATGAATAATTAAAACAAAAAGAAAAGGATAATTTCGGGATATGAACTTGGTCCAATATGAAAATAATAAATTAAAAATTAAAGCTTGAAATGGAGAGATTAAACCAAAAATAGTAAAGTATATATTTTAATACCATTAACCATATTACTATAATTTCGGGATATGAACAGAGTTACTTTGCATCCAACGTGACAGTTAGATATTTATCTTATAGACTAGAGATAAGTTTTAGTGGTTGAAAAATGCCAGAAACTTAAAAAGTGCTTATGAGATTTAAGAATAGCCTAGCTGGAAATTACTCTTTCTGCCAGTTAAGAAGTCAGGGTTTGAATATCACGGGAGTGGAGTTTTAATTTTTTTTTTTTTTAAACTTAAAAAGTGCTTGCATTTCGTAGATGTTTTGTTTTTTTCATTTTTAATTCTTGTGTATTAATATTAAGTCTCTTGTGGAGCATATTCAAATTTGCCTTTCTAATTTGGCTATGTGTTATCAAAACTCAAATGGTTAAAGAATGAAGTCATCGATTAAATAAACTATGTTGTTGCCCAAATCAATCCTAATCCTTAGTCTAATAGTGGGGCATTTATAACATGAATAACAGATTTTTTCACTTTTTAGGTTTGAATCATTATATCATGAAATCGATTCTTTTGAGGCAAGGCTAGGTTTTCGGTCTTTGTACTATTGCCTTTTTTTTTTTGTTAGAGTGTGCCGTTTACAACTTCAAAACAAGATTAATAGCGTTGATATCATTAAATTCTATTAATTTATCAAAATATTAATTTATCGATAAATTAATAATTATTAATTTATCAAAATATTTTTAATTGTTTTAGCTTAATAATAAATATATTATATTTATGATATCTTTTTTTAAAAGTGACTCATATTTTTAAACCAATTTGAAAAGACAAGTAGAACAATTTAATGATAATAGAATATAAGAATATAATTTAGAAGAATTAGAACAAGTTTATCTAATATCGTATTATAATCCTTGTAAGATTAGGATTAGAACTAGTTTATCTAATCTCATATCCTAATCCTTGTAGGATTAGCACAATTTTTTTCTTTAAATAATCTTCTTTTACAGTTCTTAGAGTAAAACTCATTAGTACCACAATCTGTGGTTCTAAAATATCAACAACGACCTCCAATCTCCAGGGTGTCAGGAAAAAAACCATGACTAACGAAAATCTCATAATCAATTTATTATGTACTTTTTAGTTAATTATCAATTTATAAAATATTTGTGTCAATAAATACAAAGAAAATATTTTAAATGTATTATCTTACTGGTCCCAATTCAGGACCGGATATTTTTCTTATTTAAAAGAAATTATTACGAAAATGAAAAATCCGTTGCAATAAAACACCTTATTGCAAGGATTTTCAACAGTTGTCTAAACTAAAACTTTTTGTAACAGTTTTATTTAACTGGAACGGTAAAATCTTTTTTATCACTTTTGTTAATAATCGCTCATGAAATTACATTTGGCAAAAATTATAAAATTATAGTTTAATTGCAATGATTTTTTTTTAACTGTGTTTCTTATTTACAAAAACTATTGCAATAAAAAATTTACAACAAGACCATATATAATAGTTAAAGTTATTTACAATAATTTTTAGTATTTTTATAATAATTTTCAAGCATTACAAGAAATTTAAAATATGGTAATAATTTGATGATATGTTAATACACTAATTATGGTGAAGTAATTTGAACACTTCACTATACGCTCAACAGATACAACAGTAGGCATATGAGAAAGCAAACAAAGCAGAAGTACTTTAAGAGTATTTTAATATATATGGGGGCAAAAGAAATATATGCAAACTATCTAAAAGCCTCTATTGTGGATGTCTTGTTCCTTAAAATAAAATTCCAGTTACACTTCCCATATCGAATAATATATATATATATATATATATATATATTATCCTAAACAAAATTACATTAGATTTACTTTAAATTATAAACTCCTAGTGTAGAAGCGTGTTAAGGGCCAAGTAAGAGACAAACTCCTCTATCTACCTTATCCTAGAAATGGATTAGATCTATTAAATGAGATTTCGATCGAGGCTTAGACCCTTCCACATCTGCCGCCGCTATTAGACTTGTAGAAGACAAGTGAAAAGTCTCTCGAGGTTTTGCCTTGAGAACTTTGCGAGAGTTTTTAATACTTTGAAACAATAAGTTTGAAAATCTCGCAAAATTTCGTGTAGTTTTTCTCTAAAAACTTTGAAGGCTTTAGGACTAGAAAATATTTATGATGGGAGGGCGTAGAATCAAACTCGAGCCTTGAATCACAATGAGTCTTTTTTTTCTTTTTTCTTTTTGGTTTAAAAACAAACAAAGTCAATGACGAGGGGACCCCGAGCTGGGGTGAGTTATCCACGCCTAGCTGAGACGGGCTAATCTGAGCCAAGCCCAGCACATTCAGCTAAATGCCCAACCGGAATGCTGACCCGACCCCGGAAAACCCCGACCTCAGTGCCAGCTGTTCCGATAGGATATAAAGCACTGATGGGACATAAAGTTGCACCGCATTAAATACTGTCAGACCTGAATTTAGTATATATAAAGTTCTACCCTCTTCATTTTGGAGGTAACTCGTCATTAAATGCTCTCAGCTATCTTGCCAGCTGGGACATACTAATCATTCGCGCGGCCGAGGGGAAAATTCGGGTCATCACCCCGCCTTTTCCTTCTTTTCCTTGTGCAGGTGACGTAGCCGACTTGGAAAGTTCAACTCGGAGGCCAACCTGAAAGTTTAGCTTGGCAAGCGTAGCCGACCAGTTTAACTGCGAGAATCCGACCTCGACAGTTTGGCGCCGTCTGTGGGAAATAGTTCTTTCTATTACTCTCCTTCACCACTCACTGAGAAACCAATATGGTACAAACGAGAAGTCACAGCGCACCGGTAGAGGATTCGCCTAACCCGGATGGGGACCTCGAAACCACGCAGGTGCCTAGCCAAAACCGAATCCCAGCCGACGTTAGGACGAGCCAACGTATACATTTAGCCACTCAAACTAACCCCGCGGTGGATGGAGACCTCAACTCCAACCTATCACCAGAGATAAAGATGATGCTGAGAATGTTTGAGGAACTCAAAGAGCAGGTAGCCAGAATAGCTGAGGGTTCCTTGGCTCTGCAAGAAGCTACGCCGCGACCCTCGCGTCCACAGTTCCGCATCCCAGACCCCAAGCCAAAGCGGATGCAGGACCAAGAGGGCTTCCTAGAGCCGATAGCGAGACCCGGTGAGGCGAGAGGTCTAAGGGCGGCTCAAGCCGACCCCGAGCAGGCCAAAACTGCGGCCACTATAGCCAAGGTCATCAACCAGCTCGACATAAGCCCACTCTCACCCGAGGTACTAGCCACGCCACTACCCACCGGCAACCGGATGCCCAACCTGGCCGTCTACAATGGAGATGGAGACCCAACCAGCCACTTGCTCAACTTCGATCACCACATGACCCTGCACGACATGTCCGACCTCATGAAGACAAAGACATTCCCAACCACACTAGTTGGCAATGCCTTGGATTATTTCCAAAAGCTTCGTCCTGGTTCAATTGCAAGTTTCCATCAACTGGCTGAGGCTTTCCTCTCCCTCTTTGTGGGGAGCCGGCGCGCCACCCGCCACATTTCTACATTGCTGATGGTGAAGCAACACAGAGGGAAAAGTTTAAGGGCTTACACTGCCAGATTCAATGAGGAGTCCCTCCGAATCCTCAACCTGGAGGACTCCATGGCGTTGATGGCTTACCAGAGTGGGCTCAAGTCGGGCCCCCTTACGTCCTTATTGGCAATCGACCCCGTGGATACTGTATCCGAGCTGATGGTACGAGCAGAAGGGTACATATACTCGGAAGAAATCCATCAGGCGAAGAGGGACGATGACAAGGAAAAGGAAGCTAGCAGGAAGTAAGAGACCTCCCGAGCCCAACCTGGGGGTAAAATCCAAAACAATCGAGGCAAGCAGACCCAACAGCCAAAGCAGAACCCCCGGTTCACTATGTTTACTCCCTCAACACCACAAGGGAGCAGATCCTGATGGAGATCCAGTACCAGAACCACTTGCCTCCAGCTCCAAGGATGAAAGGCCGACCCGAGAAGCGCAATAGAACCAAGTATTGCCGCTACCACATGGACTACGGCCACACCACCGAAGAGTGCAAAGACTTGAAGCAGGAGATCGAGGCACTGATAGCCCGAGGCCATCTCTGAAGGTACATAGACCCGTAGTCGACCCGAAATCATGATAAAAAAGATAGAGAGATGAGTCCACCCAGGAGCCAGGCTGGGGGCGGACGTTTGGCTGTGATTAAAACTATTGCGGGAGGACTGGCATGGGGAGGCGAGACTCGGCAGGCAGGAAGGATTACATTCGGGCTGGGAGGGAGCATGGACCAGTGCGGGGCCCGGCCCCGGGGATCGAGGAGCTCACCTTTTCCTCAGAGGACTTGGAGGGGGTAATATTGCCCCACGATGACCCGTTGATGATCAGCGCTGAAATAGCCAACTTCACCGTAAAGAGGCTGATGCTGGACACGGGGAGCTCGGCGGAAGTATTATTCCTCAGCGCTTTCGAGCAAATGGGGTTGGACAAGAGCCGACTCAGGCCATTGAGGGGCACTTTAGCTGGATTCACTGGGCAAGCACACCGAGCTGAAGGAGTTATTAACCTTCCGCTGAAGCTGGAGGACGGAGATAAGTGGGTTTCAATGCAAGCCAACTTCATTGTGATGGATTGCAACTCCACCTACAATGGAATTCTAGGTCGGGTGGCGCTCAACCATTTCAGGGCCGTCCCTTCCACCTACCACCAGGCCCTAAAATTCCCGACCCTGGCCGGCACGGCCATAATCCGCGGAGCACAGCTCTCGGCCCGGGAGTGTTATGAAAACTCCCTCCGACCCAAATATCAGGTTGGCTGGGGACCAGACTTGCCCGAAGAGAAGAGGGATGCTAAGAGAGGCAGCCCGGCTGAAGACCTTCAGGAGGTGGAACTTCCGAAGAAACAAAGAAAGCAAAAATCGGAAGTGAGCTCTCCGCCGACCTCAAGAAAGGTATAAGCCAATTTCTCCTAAAAAATGAACACATATTTGCATGGTCTGCCTCTGACATGACAGGTATTGACCCGGGAGTGATTGAGCATCACCTGAATGCCAACTCGAATCACTATCCGGTGAAGCAGAAGCGCAGGCACTTCCACTATGATAAGCAACAGATCATAGCAGAAGAGGTAGACAAATTGGTAGACGCCGGCCACATAAAGGAAATCCAATACCCAACCTGGCTATCCAACGTGGTGCTGGTAACCAAGTCCTCAGGAGGATGAAGATTGTGTATTGATTTTACCGACCTCATAATAGCCTGCCCTAAGGACTGCTTTCCTCTACCTAGGATTGATCAAATGGTGGATGCCACCTCTGGGTTCGAGCTACTCTCCTTTATGGATGCCTTCAAAGGCTACAACCAAATCAAGATGGCTCCCGAAGACAAAGAGAAGACTGTCTTCACCACCGATAAAGGACTCTACTACTATGAGGTCATGCCTTTCGGCCTCAAGAATGCTGGAGCCACCTACACTCGGATGGTGAACAAGGTCTTCAAAAATCAGATTGGCCGAAATATGGAAATCTACGTAAATGACATGCTGGTTAAGAGAAGGAGGGCGGAGGATCATGTAGCCGACCTGGCTGAAGCCTTCGCCGTAATAGGACACTTTAGGATAAAGCTGAACCCAGAAAAGTGCGCATTCGGCGTCAAGGCAGGGAAGTTTCTGGGCTTCATGGTCACGGCCCGTGGAATAGAAGCCAACCTGGAGAAGGTTCAGGCAATACTTGACCTGGCGCCGCTGACCTGCGTGAAAGACGTCCAAGTGTTGGCAGGTAAGGTCACGGTACTTAGCAGATTTATGTCCAGGTCGGCTAACAGGTGTGCTCCATTGTTCAAAATATTGAGGAACCCTAAGAACTTTGAATGGACTTCGGAATGCCAGAACGCCTTCTAAGAGCTGAAAAGTTATCTAGCTTCACCACCCGTGCTATCCCGACCTGAGGTGGGGGAGGAACTGGTACTATACCTAGCATGCTCGGGGACAGCAGTAGCGGCGGCGCTAGTCCGAGAAGAAGGAAAGGAACAGAAGTCGGTCTATTATGTTAACAAAACCTTGCAAGGGACTGAGATTAGGTATTCCCCACTGGAAAAACTCGCCATCGCTCTCATTACGGCGTCAAGGAAGCTGAAGCCATACTTCGATGCTCACCCGATTAAGGTCATGACGGACGCCCCACTCAAGTCCATCATGTATAAGCCGGAGGTGTCGGGCAGACTACTGAAATGGGCAGTTGATCTGAGTCAATTTGATATCACTTACCAGCCCAGAACAGCCATCAAAGCCCAAGCCATCGCGGACTTTGTGGTGGAATGCACTGGCCGAGCCGAGCACGACCAAGAAGAAGTATGGAAGATCCATATGGATGGGGCCTCAGGGAAGTCCGGTAGCGGAGCGGGGGTGGTCATCCTCGACCCGACCCGGCATGAGCACCAATACTCCCTCAAGTTCACCTTTCTAGCATCCAACAATGAAGCGGAGTACGAAGCAGTGATTGCAGGATTGAAAATTGCAGCTCAGCTCGGTGCACAGATTGTCGACCTGAGCACTGACTCTCAATTGATTTTTAGTCAGATATCGGGAGAGTTCGAAGCCAAGGATAGTACAATGCTAGCCTACCTCAACAGAGTCAAGAATTTGACCTCAGGGCTCAAAAGGTTCATGATACAGCAAATTCCGAGGGAGGAGAATATGAAGGCCGACGCACTGTCCAGGTTGGCCCTCGGTGAGAGCCGACCTGCCCTGGTCCATGTGGAAGAAGTGTCCGAACCGAACATTCAATTGGGGGTGCAAGTCGTAGCCGAGCTCAATTTAAGCCCAGATTGGACCAAACCAATCGTGGACTACTTGGAGGGGGTATGACCCCAGAGGATGAAAAAACTGCCCGAAAACTCATGAAGCAGGCCTCAAGGTTTGTCGTAATCGCTGGACAACTCTATAAGAGGGCCTACACTTGGCATTTCTTAAAATGTGTTGAACCCAAGGAGGGAAACTATGTACTCCGTGAGATCCATGAAGGGGTATGTGGAAACCACTTGGGAGGCAAAGCTCTGGCTCGAAAGGCATTAAGGTAAGGCTATTTCTGGCCAACCTTAGAACAAGATGCCAAAGAGTATGTAAAAAGGTGCGACACCTGCCAAAGGTTCGCTAACGTGCAGAGGAAGCCAGCGGTATACCTCTAGGTGATGATAAGCCCTTGGCCATTCTATCAGTGGGGTCTAGATATCATCGGCCCATTTCCAACCAGTGTTGGCCAAAAGAAGTACGTCTTCGTAGCAGTAGACTACTTCACCAAATGGTCTGAGGCTGAAGGTGTTGCTAGAATAACGGAAAAGGCAGCTTGGGATTTTGTATGAAAAAATATCATTTGCCGATTCGGGGTGCCAAAAGTCATCATTACTGACCACGGGAAGCAATTCGACAGTGCATACTTTCGAGGCAAATGTGCTGAGATTGGGAACGACCTTAGATTCTCGTCTATTGCTCACCCTCAAAGTAACGGCCAAGTTGAAAGGATTAACCAAATCATTTTGCAGGGCCTGAAAACCAAGCTGGAGGAAGCAGAGGGCCAGTGGGCATCGATTCTTTCCAAGGTATTGTGGGCTCAGCGGACCACCACCAGCTCGGCAACGGGAGAATCACCCTTTGAGCTAACCTTCGGTACTCAAGCAGTGCTGCCAGTGGAGATCAGGTCCCCGACCAGTAGAACCCTCCACCATGATCCAAAAATAAACGGAGCTCGGATCCGTGAAGAGCTCGACCTCGCTGAGGAGCTCCGAGCCAAAGCCCAGATCAGAATGCTAGCCAGCAAAACTGCCATGAAAAAAGCCTTCGCCAAACAGGTCAAGCCTAAACCTATTAAGGTTGATGACCTCGTGCTCAGAAAGGCCATCTTTTTGCCATGCTCGGGTCACAAGCTATCCCCGACCTAGGAAGGACCGTACGAAGTCGTGAAAGAAGTCTGACCTGGGACCTTCTACCTCCGCGACAAGAACGAAAAACTGTTGAAAAACGCATGGCACTCAGAACACCTGAAGCGGTATTTTGTCTAAATGGCCCCGAGCCGAAATATTTTGTAACGACCCCGAGCCGAAACCTCTTGTAACGGCCCTGGGCCGAAATCTTTTGTTAAGGCCCCGGGCCAAGATATTGCTTGTAATCGGCTCCCGATCCCAAGTACTTCGTATACAAATTCAATACAATGCATTTTTGTAAATTAGTGCAATGCCCGACCTGGGGACAAGCACCAAAGTCAGCGCAATGCCCGACACGTGCCCAAGTGCTACAACTACAAAGCTACTTCCAACTCGGATTAACGCGGTGGCCACGCTTAATCACGAGCTAATGATCAAGTAACTCCGCTCGGACTATGTTCCAGCTCGGGTATAATCTATAACAATTTGATTAGTTTTGCCAGTTCGGATTAAGGTCCAACTCGGTGTAATCCGGCTTCAGGTCGGAATGTTAGTTTGGGTCTAAACTCGAACTCAACATTCGTCAACATTAGTTTGACCAATTTTAAATCGGACTGACGAGTCCAGATTGGCGACGATTATAAAGTTGCTCGGTTAACCATCTCGGATTAGGATGATAATTCATTAATCTCGTCTAGCTCGGTTCTTTTTACTTAAGTTTGAATGGTCAACTATATTGGTTCGACCCCGCTTACTTAAGAAAAAAATTTTGCGAAAAAAGAAAAAGTGCACAAGTACGAACTCTGATAAAATGCAAAAAAAAATTCATTTCGTTAAATTGAAATATGATTACAAAAGGCCCAACCTGGGCGAAATTACAAAATCCCGACTCGGGCAATGTTACTATATTTACTTTGGTGCAGCGGCAGAGGTGGTGGCTTCGGCTTTGGCTTTATCTCCGACCTGGTCCATGCCCTTCTGGACAAACTCAGTAACTTCCTTAGCCTGGGATGTCAGGTCGGATGGAAGCTCAGGAATCTCCCAGAACTCGGCGGCGGAACTTCCAAGATCTCGATGTAATCGTTCTCGGTGGCTCGGAAGAAGGTCTTCGCTCTTTCCCGAGCTGCGACTTGACCTCGGAAGTAGAATTTCATTTCGGCATATTTTGCCATGGCCCCGGCTTCCGTGGCCAACCAGTCAACGGCCGCATCGCTAGACTTGAAGGCCTCCACTGCCTTCTCTCCTTCGGCGCCGACCCGGTCCACCAGATCCCGGAGTTTGGCCTCGGCCTCACGTTTTTCCTTCTTGTACCGCTCGACGTCCTTGGCCGCGGCTTCGCGCCGGGTCTTTTCCAGGTCAAGTTCCTTCTTTAGGCGGTCGATCTCCGTCGTGTCCGCCTTCCGCCTCTGAGCGGCCTCCTCCCTCACGGTCTCAAGCTCGGCTTGGGCATCCACGTATCGCTGCTCGAGCTCAACGCAGTGAGTCTGGGCCCTGACTAGGAAGCTGGGAGCCGAGAGGATGTGGGACTCGGCCTGTTTAGGAGAAAACAAAACAATCAGCCGAGCTAAAAACCAACCCCACCAAAAGATTGGATGAGACTCACCGTGACTATGGCCGTCCTCAAGTCGAGCAAGAGCTGCTCTGTCGGGACAATCGCCAGCTTGAGGTCGCGGTCCACCTTGGACGCCTCCATGAAGTCTTTGCTAGGATGGCTCACCTCCGCGGCCTTACCCTTCTCGGAGTGTTTGGCCCAAGGCCGTTTTCTGCTCTCAGGTTGGGATAAAGAACGCTTCGGGATTGCCACTCCCGAGCCCGATTTCTTAGGCAAAGGGGACCCCGAAGCCCCTTTGGAGGAGACCTCGAAACCAACCTCCCACACTTGGCCACTGGGTCGTTGCCTCTGACCCTGAGTGGCACCTCCCAATCCGGACTGAGCTGAAGCCTCGTCGTTCACCTCACTCTTCCTTCGCACTTGGGCATACGCAAGCTTTCTCATGTCCGCCATATCTGCAAAAGGTAGAGGAAAGAAGTGAAAAAGAGCCGGAAGCCGACCTAAAAAGACTAGCAGATAGGAACAATTGGGAGGTCGGGCGCCGATCCTACGAACTAACCCTCTTCTGAGCTGTACCCCGCGTCCCCCTCGGGCTTGGGAAGTAGGTTGGGATGATCCATCGAGAGGTCGGGTTCCCTACCAAACAGCTTGGAATCCCAGATCCGCTCCCATTTAAGCACGCTGTCAATATCTATCTGGGTCCCGGGCGTGGGCCTGAGCATCGCGACTTCCTCCAGTTCCTTCTTTGAGAGCTTGGGGTTATCATTGACAGTCTTCCTCAAACTAAGGATCCAGTCCAACCTGCACCCAGAGTTTACAGCCGACTGCACCCAATAATAGTCATTATGCCAGCCTTTGTTAAATAAGTGCCACTTGGTGAATATGGAGTTGCCGACCCGAGCTGCGAAGTGGAACCACCCTGGCTGCTTCGGGTTGGGTTTGCACACAAAGAAATGTCTGAACCTGCGCAAGGTCGGCTTCACTTCCTTCTCTAGGCAGAACACGTAGAAGGCCACCATCACGGCCCAACCATTCGGCGACATCTGACCCGGGCTGAGCTCGAAATAGTTCAGGATGTCGACAACAAAATCGGGGAGAGGGAGCTGGATGACGTCGAATGCAAGATTGTATATGGTGAAGTGGTCGGTTGGAGGGTAGCAAGCCGATTCGTGCCGACCTGGAACCTTCAGCTTGTGATGACGATCCACTGACCAGTTCCTCAGCCTGGCGTTGGCCATTTGCACTGTGGAATGGCACTCACGCTGACAGCAGGCGAACAGCTGCTCAATTCTCTTCCCTCGAGTTGAAGAAGCGCTGGCTGTGGCCGAGCTCCGAGGTCGAACAACACTAACCGAGACTGCTTCGATCGGCTCGGTGGCAGAAATCCCAGCTAAGAACTCTTGAGGTATCTCGATGCCCTCCAGTTGATTTAGCGGCTCCTCATCCTCCCTATCTTCCAAGTCTCCAAGGTCGGCCAAAGGATCCGCCTCGGCCTCTTCTTGCGCCAGTCTGACCCCAATAACTTGGCAATCATCATTGCTCTCCTCGGGCCCAGATTTTTGAGCCAACCCTGAGGACGCACTGGTGCTCTCTCTACCTTGGTCTCTATTTGAGGTAGATTCCGAGCTCGACGGACTCTCGTCCCCACCATAAGACCTCACCTCCATCGCCTGGGAATCTTCCGACTCCGACCTTCCCATCCTATCTACAAACTAAATATAAATGTACAGGAATAACTAAAGGGAGTCGGGACGTACCTACTGCTCTTGACAGCGGAATGCGACTGACCTAGCTGGCTCCGAGCTGAAAATCCCGAGAAGATTCTTTCCGAGCTAATTGCGTCCGACCACTTTGGTATCCGACCTAAAACTCTTGAAGGTTGAAAGCAAAGTGGGAAGTAAATCTCGGATGTCAAATCCCTATTTATAGGCGCTTCTGGAAATCACCTCAGGTAGCTCAAACGTCGCATCTTGTCAGAACCGCCAGGTGACGTGTCAGCCTTCTGAAGGGCATGCACCGCTGACGTGGCCATCCTTACTCTGTCGGGGTCGGGCACCTCCAGCTCGGGAAAAACACCCAATTCTAGATCTCACCCCCTCGATCTCGACTTGGGGAGGGGGGATTGACGAGGGGACCC
The DNA here is from genome assembly GCA_037974665.1 of Ehretia macrophylla. Classification (NCBI taxonomy): domain Eukaryota; kingdom Viridiplantae; phylum Streptophyta; class Magnoliopsida; order Boraginales; family Ehretiaceae; genus Ehretia; species Ehretia macrophylla. The sequence goes on from CM075774.1 coordinate 42,324,235, forward strand.
CGAGCTGGGGTGAGTTACCCACGCCGAGCTGAGACGGGATAATCTGAGCCAAGCCCAGCATATTCAGCTAAATATGACCCGACCCCGGAAAACCCCGACCTCAGTGCCAGCTGTTCCGATAGGACATAAAGTACTGATGGGACATAAAGCTGTACCGCATTAAATGCTGTCAGACCTGAATTTAATATATATAGAGTTTCACCATCTTCATTTTGGAGGTAACTCGTCATTAAATGCTCTCAGCTACCTTGTCAGCTCGGACATACTAATCATTCGCGTGCCTGAAGGGAAAATCCGGTTCATCACCCCGCCTTTTCCTTCTTTTTCTTGTGCAGGTGACGTAGCCGACCTGAAAAGTTCAACTCGGATGCCAACCTGAAAGTTCAGCTTGGCAAGCGAAGCCGACCAGTTTAACTGCGAGAATCCGACCTCGACAACCAAGTTACACAACAATTATTTGAGGGGATGTTTCACCAATTTTGTCTTTTTTCCAGGAGAAACAAGCAACGGTTGTGGTAATAATTCCACGGCATGGACCCAAAGGGCAATTGTAGTATGTAGACCAAGCTTCTTTTTTTTGTGTCAATATGTAGACCAAGCTTGATAAAGTCAATTTGCACAAAAAATTAGTCTGTGAATAAACATGTACCAAGTGAAACCCATCACGCTCGTTGAGTCCTTAGTGAGTAGTCCATCTAACGTTTGGAGGCAAATTGTTTGTGTATATGTGAGAGAGAGAGAGAGAGAAAGAGAAAGAGAAAGAGAGAGAGGTACCTTAAAATCATTGTTGATGAACATCCCTATAGTGCAAAAAGCAGTGGCAAAGAAACACATCACCATTTGAATCTCCATCACCAAGGTGTAAGTAACAGCCTGTTTTGCCTTGACATAAGTCAACTCCACCAAAGGCAGTATAAAACCAAACAAAGCAGCCGCTGCAAAGGTCATCACCAACCCTGAAATGTACTCCTTGTTAGATTCACCTTCTGGCAAGTCACTACTCGTCTGCAGAGCCAAAACCACTCCTCCAATAGTGAACAACACGATAGCATTTATCGAATATGCAGTGAATTGTTGCTTCACAAGAAGAAATGCAAAGCCTGCAGTCACGGGCAGAGTTCATCTCAAATTTTTATTAAAAATATTAAAAATATTAAATTATGTATAATTAACTCTTACTGAATATGTTAAAATAACTAGAGTTTCATTCTAAAATTAATTGGTATTAATTAGAGTAGTTTATAATTTTATAAGGTGATTTAAAAGTTTCTGATTTTTTGATATAGGACAAGCGTATATTCTAACACTCTCGCTCACGTGTGACTTCATTTGAGAGGGATTACAAGTGAAATGTTAAACACATATGGTGGATGAATACACATGAAAAATTGAATACAAGTGGTGAACTGATTTTAAGATAAGTCACACATGAACACACATGAAAGATAATATACGCAAAAAAAAATTAAATACACGTGTAACATAATTTGAAAAAAGTTATACATGAATGAACATGCGTAAAAGATAATACACACGGAAGATGAATAAGACTAAACCGTAAGACCTAGAGTAAACCATAGAACCTCAAGAAGTTCTAACATAATAAAAATTCTGAATTTACCCTTACCTGCGGTGAAAACAAGCTGGCTAGCGATGATAAGAGAAGAGGTTGAAACAGGTAGTTTTGAAGATCCATATGCATAAAAATAGTCATCAACACCTATGAGGAATCCAATTAAGGCACAATCTACAAATAACGAAGGTTTCATGAAGAATAGCTTGGCACTATTGCCTTCAGTTTTGCGACGATGAGTGTAGGAGATGATGAGGGGGATGAAAATAATTGGCCACCCACTAGTTTGTAGCGAGCTCGATAACCACACCCTTTGACCTCCATGTAAAAAGTAGAGACGTGTCATCAATGGAGCACCACATGTGCCTATGATTAGTATGATACAGTTTACCACAAGAAGAAGTTTTTCCAATGCTATGCCTTCCATCTATATCAGGAAAAATGAAAATATAGTTTTGCACAAGACTGGGAAAAAAGGCTGGAGATTTATAATGACATTTCACTTGTTTTGCGATGTTTACACATTGATAAAGAAACATGGAGGAAATTCACCCTAGATTTTAGAATAAAACCTCATGTTTCTTATCATATCTTTAGAGTTATACCATCTTCTAGATTTTAGAATAAAACCTCATGTTTCTTATCATATCTGTAGAGTTATACCATCTTATAGACTATTCGGAACAATAAATTTTATGAAATTTATTTACAAATTTATTTTATTTTTTTTGGTTCACCTTTTAAAAAAAATTAAAAATACAAGATTCTAATTCTTAGATTTTCACAAGCCTTACTCAAATCCGTACCCAAAATGTAAAATTTATCTACAAAACTGCTATCAAGTTTAAGTGATTGACTTTGTTAAGATACATAATCAAAAATCCAAAAAAAGAAAAAAATCAATGTCTTCCCCACTCACTTTTCTCTTTGACCCCAAAAAAAAAAATTGACATCTTTTATTCACTTCTCTTTTGACGGTACAAAGACAACATACCTTTCAATAGAACACGAATCATAAGTTTCACTCTTTTTCTTTTAGGTATTCCTTTGATTTTCCTTATAAATTTATTCACAAATTTTCTTTTATTGTCAAATGTTAATAACTTTGTTGGACAATATGTATCCTTACCACATTCTCTTAGATTCTCTTGAATGTAGAATCTTGTTCTTCAACAATAAAATAGATGTAGGCACTACTACTATAGTTTATTTTATTGTGGAAGAATAACTATGTTGTAGATCATTTAATTGGTACTGTGATGTTATAATATATCAAAACTTGATAAGGATCTTCTTCAAAGTTGATAGCTATGTGGTATTTGGCGTAGAATGATCAAAAAGCCTAGTTGAAGAAGGCACGCTACTCAGAATTTGAGTGCCGAATATTAAAATTGTCAAACACCTAGTCAGCATTCGAGAGACAATCGTAATAATACGTGTTGCTTTTTTTTAAAAAAAAAAATGTATCAAATTATGATTTGGTGTAGTAATTTATTATAATTAGATGTTTTAAATTCAAATTGTAAGTTTGTATTCTATTATATCAAAAAAGAAGGGATAGAATAGTTGGGTATCAATTTTAATTTTAGTATTACTTATGTTCTAATCAAGAAAATAAATTCAGCACTATGCTAGATACGCCAATAACGAATTAAGCATAATGTATTTTGGCACTTCTAATGAATTTATACATAAAAGAAGATTACTACTTGATTAATGAATTTAAAAGAAGAGAGAATAGGCTTGTTGATATTTTTATGTTACTTGTTTCCTTGGACAATCTCACGTTACAAACCAACCAAACCTTTAACACCAATTAAATAAGGTCGTCATAGATTACTTCTAGTATTACTTGTGTTTTAATCAATTAAATAAGGTCATCACTAATTAAATAACGACTCAAGACTTGCCAACTGGTCAAGATAGTGATTCATCAACTCCAAGCATATTAAGGTCAAATTCCAAAGAAAAAAGAAAAAGGTCCATGAGTGCTACCATTGACGATTGTATCTGTTAAGATATAAGCTAATTGCAGTCAACATTATTTGTCAATTTGCTACTTTTCAAACCTTGCTATTATTATTATTGAAAATGATGTTAAATCTGTTCATAAAGCAATTCACTACAAAAAAAATTGTTTGCGACAGACCGTCGCCAATCCGTCGCCAATATGGAGACGGTACAGTGAAGAAAAATTTTGACACTAGTTTTGTGATGAAAAAGTGACGGTACAGTTACGGGCAACAATAACTGTCACTGAGCCGTCACTAACAGTGACGGCTTATTAGCCGTCACTCATTCGGTGACGGCCCAGCTACGACCGTCACTAATTTGGTGATGGCTTAGTGACAAGTTTGTCCCCTTCCGATATATAGAAACGGTTTGGTGACGGTACGGTGACAGTCCTTCACCATGCCTTCACCAAATAGTTTGCCTCACAATTTGCCATATTTCTTTTAACGAATAACGTCTTTAAACACTGAGTAACAATATCAGTTACTCAGTGTTTCAGTGACAATACCAATTACTCATGTATTATTAACTTCGAGTATATAAGTAGTCATTATTTAAACACAATTTGTAAATACTATGTTTAAATTTGTCTACATAGTTTTACTACAATATTATAGAAATTTCATAACATAATTTACAATGAACAAGATTTTATTGCATAACAATCAATAATTAGGGATTACATTAATAGACGATTAACTTAATTAGATGGAAACCATACAAATGTCCATAACAAGTTACACACACATATTTTGTGAATATATGACATATTTGTTAACCTTAATTACTTACTACGTTTTTACAATGTTTTTCACTCGAACAACTTCGGCAGAAAGATCCGATACATTTGCTCCACATTCCTTTGATGGTGTTGAGCCATCGAAATGTAACCATCTTCTTTTGGTGGTTCATTTAGATCAAATCTACCTTCAACTCTGCTACTGCTTGCCTTCGATAAATCACATTTCTTTGTCGTTTTCTCTTTTTTCAAGGTGACCCACTCACCTTGAACTTCCTTACTTATCGTTTAGTTTGATATTTAAGTATCGATGAATAAAGATAGCTGTAAATATGGATGTCTTGAACATGCGGGATGGTTTACTCTTTATATAGAACTCAAATGAGTGAAAATTTGGCGACGGCACGGTGAGGGGTCTTTCCCCAAATTATTGGTGCCATCTTCACGTGACTTCCAACATTGGAGATGGGCTGGAGACGGGTTGCCAGTCTCCACAATGTAGACGACTTTTCCCGTCTTCAATGGAGACGGGCTGGCGACAGTAGGCCGTCACAACGTTCGAGACGGGCGTCAAGCCAGTCTCTATATTGGAGACGGGCCGACGCCCGTCTCCATGTTGGCGACGGGCGTTAGCCTGTCTCCAAAAATGGAGAGGGGCGGCTGCCGGTCTCCATTTTGGAGACGGGCAAATGTCTGTCTCCAATTAGAGGCCCACAAACGTAGGCCTCTATAACTGGAGACGGGCATCCGCCCCTCTCCAGTTTAGAGACGGGTAGATGTCCGTCTCCAATTAGAATAAATGGAGACGAGCCCGTCTCTATTTTGGAGACGGGCAGCTGCCCGTCTCCAATAAGAGGCCCACAAACGTGGGCCTCTCTAAATGGAGACGGGCTTCGGCCCGTCTCCAAAAAGAGGCCCACAAACGTGGGCCTCTATAACTAGAGACGGGCATCAGCCCGTCTCCATTTTGGAGACGGGTAGATGCCCGTCTCCAATTGGAGAAGGGCACCGGCCCGTCACCAATTTAAAGAGGCCCACGGCGACAGCCCTGGCTCAAGCAGGGTTGTCGCCCAATTTATTTCATTTGCCCTCTGTGGCGTTTTTTTTTTTTAAGCTTTGAGAAAAACCCCACCCCACCCCCCTCAACCCCCCCCCCCCCCAACCTTCCCACCTCTCCATATACCCTTCACTTGCAATGATTTTGAGGTAATACCTTGGTATTTTTTTTTATTTTTATACATGTTATGTATATATATATGTATATATGTATATACATAACATGTATATATATATGTATATATGTATATATATGTGTAGATCTACCTAGCTATATATATGTATGTATGTATATATATGTGTATGTAAATATGATACATTTTTAGTTTATTTATATGCACATTTTTATGATTTTTTTTCGTTTTTTTTGTCTATTTTTTTTATTTGTTAAAATTTCTTTTTTTTTTTTATTAATGTGTTTTATTTTTAACACATTTTGGTTTTGTTTTTTTGGAATTTTTTTTTTTTTTTTTTTTCAGATTTAATTGTTTTTTTTATGATTTTTTTTTCATTTTTTTTGTCTATTTTTGTTATTTGTTATAATTTCTTTTTTCTATTAATATGTTTTATTTTTAACACATTTTGGTTTTTTTTATTGATTTTTCTGTTTTTTTTTCGGATTTAATTTTGTTTTTATGATTTTTTTTTCGGTATCTTTTTTTTATAATTTTTTTTTGGGATTAAAATTTTTTTTTCGAGTTTTTTTGTATATTTTTTTATTTGTTATAATTTCTTTCTTTTTTTTATTAATTTGTTTTATTTTTAACACATTTTGATTTTTTTTATTGAATTTTCTGTTTTTTTTTATTTTCTGTTTTTTTTTAATTTTCGGATTTCATTTTTTTTCTATTTTTTTTTCGTGTTTTTTTTTTTTTTTTTTGTTTTTTTTTTATTTTTTTTTTTTATTTTGTGTTTTTTTGAATATCTTTTATTTATTATTATTTTTTTTTTTTATTTTTTCTATTTTTTGTCGGATATTTAGTTTTTAAAATTTCAGCATTGTTTGTATTTTTTGTTTTTTGTTATTTTTTTTAATAATGTATTGTTGCTATGTAAATCTTTTAATTGCAGGTTATTAAATTATAAGGGGTGTTGCGGGGAACTGCTTTCCATTTGTCCCGTTCGGAGTCTACAGATTTGAGGGTAATATTTTTTGAAACTTCGCTTACTCTTTTATTATATTCACAATTTGGATATATATATTCAGATTCAGATAATCGTCAACCATAAAATTATTAATTTTAATGTCACGTTATAACCCGGATCAACTATTAACCTGTTTTATAATGAATGCTTGTAACTTCATTTTTATTAAAGTTTTCTCATATTTATGTTGAGTAACCTTGTACATTATACTTTACGCCCTTCAACGCTTTATTTGTGAACATTGTACCTTGCACACGAAGATGTTTTAATTATTTGATTAATATTTGTCAAATAATTTAAAGTTAATTTCATGTATGTTTTTTGTTGCACAATTTTTAATGTTGATATCATCTTCTGCATTGAATAACATTGTTGTTGGTTTGGATTGTTCTGTATCTTTGCCATGTTGTCAAACTCATGCATGATAAGTCTCACTCATCGAATTCGGATAGTTCTTTTACATAATAATATATTATTTAAAAGGAAATGATACATTTAACAAATTTCTCAGTGTATCATTTCATGGAATCAAACCGGGAATGGATGTATCAGAAATGGATTGATGGTAATCTTAATGAGGCCTTTATCCAAGGTGTTTCGGATTTTGTATCCTTCGCAAGTAACCAACATTATTATATGGATGGCACCAAGATAAGATGTCCATGTGTAAGATGCCGAAACTTAAAATTCCAAACAACAGGAATTGTGGTAGATCATCTGTATAAGAAGGGTTTTATGCCTTTTTACTATCAATGGATTGCACATGGCGAACATGTGTATAACAATAGTGGTCAATGTGCACCAACATGGGCGTATAATGAAGAACAACAACTTGATCAAACGAATAATTACCGAACATTAGTTTATGACGCTGCCGGTATGCAGTTCATCAACGATCACAATGTTAAGGTTAATGAAGAACCTAACATGGAAGCACAAGCATTTTTTGAGTTGTTGAATGCCGCTGATAGACCATTGTTTGATGGTTTTTCTAAACTTACTCAATTGTCAGTCGTGGCTCGCTATATGAATATGAAGTCCAAGCATAATATGAGCAACTCCCTATTTAACAGGTTCATAGAAGAATTAAGGGAAGTGATACCCGAGAATCATAACTTGCCTGAAAACCTTTATAGATTTAAGAAACTAATCAAGCCATTGGGGTTGGGATATCAGAAGATCGATGTTTGTGTAAATGGTTGCACATTGTTTTACAAAGATCGGAGACTCATGAAAAATTGTCCGCGCTGTGGCCACGCACGTTTCAAGGATATAGCTGGTGGTAAAAAACGGGGCAAGCCTATTTCCCTCAAACAGTTAAGATATTTCCTTCTGACACCAAGGTTGAAAAGATTGTACATGTCAACTGCTATAGCGAGACACATGACGTGGCACAAATATCACAATGTGGAGGATGGACAGATTTGTCATCCATCAGATGCCGAATCTTGGAAATATTTCGACTCCGTGTATCCAGAATTCGCAGCAGAACCAAGAAATGTTCGGCTAGGCCTTTGTTCAGATGGTTTTAACCCGTTCAGTTCAAATGTTAAACCTTACTCTTGCTGGCCAGTTATCATGACCCCATACAACCTTCCACCATGGATGTGCATGAAGGATCTCGTAATGTTTTTGACATTAATCATTCCTGGTCCCAAGCATCCCGGTCAGAATATTGATGTCTACCTAGAGCCTCTAATAGATGAATTGATAACTCTATGGTCGGAAGGAACATTATGTTATGATATTACTACGAAGTCTAATTTTTGTTTGAGGGTAGTCTTGATGTGGACAATAAATGACTTCCCGGCTTATGGTATGTTGTCGGGATGGAGCATACATGGGAGGTTATCGTGTCCTATTTGTATGGAAAAGTCAAAAGCTTTTCGCTTACCAGCGGGGAAGAAGCATTCATTCTTTGACTGTCATCGTCAATTCTTACCACATAATAGTTCATTAAGACGTGACAGAAAAAAAAATTTCAGGGATAGGCACGAGACATCTACACCTCCACCATGATTATCTGGGCAACAAATTTGGGAACGAGTGTAAAATTTACCAACAATCCAAGAGATATCTTGCAAAAAGCTAAATGGTTTTGGTATTGATCATAATTGGACGAAAAGAAGTATTTTTTGGGAATTGCCATACTGGAAGACGCATCTTGTTCGTCACAACTTAGACGTGATGCATATTGAGAAAAATATTTTTGACAATGTATTCAATACTATAATGGCAGTTAAGGGTAAGACTAAAGACAACCTTCAAGCTCGAAAAGACATGTACACTTTTTGCAATCGGCCAGAGTTGTGCGAAGACAATACAAACATGTTAGGTGTATACACCCTCACCAGAGAAAAGAGAAAATTGCTACTACAATGGGTTGAAGACATAAAATTTCCCGATGGTTATACTTCTAATCTATCAAATAGTGTCGATATGAAAGATTTGAAAATGTCACACATGAAGAGTCACGATTGTCATATCTTTATGGAGAGACTACTTCCATTGCATTGAGAGAATTAATGCCGAAACAGGCTGCAGAGCCATTTGCTGAACTGAGCTTATTTTTTACCAATCTATGTTGTTCAACATTGCAAAGAACCCATTTGGAAAGGATGCAAGATAATATTGTCATGACGCTGTGCAAACTGGAGAAGATGTTGCCTCCTGCATTTTTTGACTCAATGGAGCATTTACCTGTTCATTTGGTTTATGAAGTTATATGCTGTGGACCTGTTCAATATAGGTGGATGTATCCTTTCGAGAGGTTTTTGCAAGGCCTGAAAAGGGTAGTTAAGAATAAAACACGTGTTGAATGATCTATTTGTGAAGCTTATCACGTCCTAGAGACATCAACTTTTTGTTCATATTATTTTGAACAACATGTGTCAACTAAAAATAGAAGGTTAGGTCGAAACAACCAGTATAAAGAGGTAGAATATCCTGAGGGTTGCTTATTTATATTTACTTGTCCAGGTTGTCCAATTGGGGTGAATGCAGAGATCTCACTACCGGAGTATGATCTCCATTTGGCACACTTATATGTACTCATGAATTGCCGAGAGGTGCAGCCTTATGTAAGGTATGTTCGCAACGATTTGTTATGCAATTTTCTACGTTGGGATTATTACACATTGTTTAATGAGCAGTTTGAAAATTTTAATGCAGATTGTTTGAGGAATATTTGGAAGAACAATACGACCCTATTAACAACAGAGATAGACAGTTACATATTGACAAATCTTTCCCGAGATGGTTATATTGCCAGGTCAGTATTTTGTATGCAATTTATGCCTATTCATTAAGGGCACTAGTAGTTGAGTATTAACCAAATGTAATTACTTTGCAGTTAAGAGATCGGTATGATGTAGATGATCGTGTGAAATGTCTCTCCAAATGGCAGCACAGAAAGGCACGAAGATGGTGTAGATACATGGTAAACGGATACAGGTTCTCTACGATTGAATATGGGTCTTCAAAATCCACGACCAATAGTGGAATTTTTGTAAGAGGTACAAGCGATGGTACAACTGAGGAAATAGGGTACTATGGGGTATTGAACTAGAATATCCTAATCCAACGTTACAATATACAAGAGTTGTTCTGTTTAAGTGCGATTGGTATAATACCACAAATGATAGAGGTGTGAAGTCAAATCATAGGACCGAATTGGTTGAGGTGAACGTGAAAAAAATATATCCCAAGCACGAATCATTTGTATTGGCAGGTCAAGCCCAGCAAGTGTACTATTGTGTTTATCCAGGGGCCAAGAAAGATAGAGTGGATTGGGTGGCCGTCGTTAAAATCCGTCCAAGACATTTTTATGACATGGACAAACAGGAGATAGATGTGGATGATAACACAAGTTTTCAATCAGATCACATGAATGTGCCCCCAATGGAACCGAATGTTTTTTTATTCTAATTCACATATTAATTATTCGGATGTATATAGTGAAAATATAAGCGAATATCATAATGACGAACATAGAGAAGTAGAAGAATATGTACATGACGAAGAATATGAGCATGAAACAAATGATAATTATGATGATGATGATGATGATGATGATGATGATGATGACTATGATGTTGATTGTTACCCATATGATGATGAAGATGACGATGATGATGAGGATGATGAGGAGGAGGAAGATGAGGAATGTTCAACCAGTTTTTAATCATGACGATGATAATGAGGGAAATGATGAATTTTGGAAAAAAAGATAGGCCAGTGAACAAATATTTGTTTGAGGAAGTATTTCAATTGATCAAGCAATGATTGCTAGTGATATACATATATATATGACAGTTATGGTATGTTGTGTTACATAATTACATGTATTCAGTCATTTTATATTATTTATATATTCTAATGCTATTGTGTAAAAACAGGCAATGGGAGGCGGTGAAGATCCAGCTCGCAAGGGGAAAAAACAATTGAAGCAGAGCAGTTTATTAGGAAAAAGGACATCATCGACAAATACCCCCCTATTGTGCCCGAGACGCAGCGATTCAATCAGGCTGGACTGAATGACGCTCAACATATAGGTGGTTGTGGATCTATAGGTGCACATCATATGAGTGGACGTGGTTCCACAAGTGCACATACAACAATTGACCGTGTTCGTGGTAATGTCCCTATGGTAATTGGGCGTGGTTCATCTAATTCATCAGTGGGAATGCGACATCGGATCCCAGACGATGCGGAACCCCAACAAGAGCAGCCATATGTACAGGCCACGTCCACTAGTCATAAAGAACAACACTGTTCATCAGCTGGACTGCCACATGAGCTACAAGACTTATGTGTAGATGGTGATGGCTCTTCAATACCCAGTGGTGCGCAATTTTCTAATATGCCCGAGTCATCGCACGCTGCTGAGAGACGGGCTGCAGGTATTGAAGATTGGCAATTTTATGGATTCCAGTTTGAAGCCGAATATTTGGTATGGCAAAATGACAAGCGACGTTATGTGAAGGTGGTAGGAAACGGGTATGTAATAGTTCCAATTTGAAGTTTAAATATTCTCTTTGTTGTACCCTAATGTATCTGTTTGAATTATGTTATATTACAGATGGGATCCATATAATACTGTCAAAGGTGTTACAAGAGCTCTACATGCTGGGTATGTAGCGCCGTGGTTGACATACAGACATGTTCCAAGTGATACAAAGAAATTATGGTTCGAATATTTCAGGGTATGAATTGTTAAATCAATAGATATTGTGAGAACTATTGTTTAATTGTATATTCCATTGTTGAATTAGATGGATGATAGTATTAACGATTTCAGAGGGAGTACAAATGGCTTCCAATTGATGAAGCTGAAGTTTGGCGCAAATTTGAATCAACTGCAAGATGCCGAATTTCAGATCTGACAAACAAAGGACGGACAAGAACGAAAAAGCCAGATTTCATACCACTGGACATATGGAACGAAATGCTGGAGCAATGGCAAAGGCCAGAATGACAGGAAATATCAAAGAGAAATTCATCTAATCAAAAGGCCAATCCGTCTATTCATCATTTGGGTTCAATCCCAACCCATGAAGCAGCTAGAAGAATGGTTTTGATTTCGTCATATAATCTTGTTTACTCTTACATGTTATGTGTACGAATAAAAATTCGTAGAACTACACAAATATATGTAGGTTGATTTTGGGCAATTGCTATTGTAGGAAAAAGAATTAGGGAGGAAAGTGACTTATGCGGAGGTTTTCAAGAAGGCTCATCGCAAGGGGACTGACGGACCGTACACAGACTCTCGGGCCGAGCAGACAATGGTATGTATTTTTGATGTATTGTCTATAAGAGGAAGGAAGACATAGGGTTTATATTGAAGATAATATGGGATTCACAGTTTTATCCAAGGTTCGTTGGTTTTGTAAAGTATCTATAATTGTTAAAGCTACAGTGACAGAGGGAAAACATATTTCGTGATTAGTGAGCATGAATACGTATGTACACGGTGCCAAAACAATTCACAAATGTACTTTGGATACCTGTTTTCCTCCGTTGTGTTGTCTAATTTTTTTAGAAATATCTCCTTATGGTTGTAGTAGAACATGATTAATATGTTGAGATGAAGTGTAGTACTGTATGAGCTTGGATACTACATAGTAGGTTGGCTTGATTCAGAAACAGGTAATTGGAAAAAGTCCTAAATACAGAGGAGACTCTGTCCGTTGTATTTTATTTTTACAAGTAAATATTGATTAAACACAGATGTGGTAACTTAATAATGTGTGTTGGAATATTAAGTATGTGTAGCTTAAAAAAATTTGGTGGTAACTCACATCGATTATGTAACAGTAACTTGTTGTGTTTTATAAAGTATTTAGAAATAACTCATTATGGTTGTAGTAGTACATGATTAATATGTTGAGGTTAAGGGTGGTACTGTATGAGCTTTGATACTATGTAGTAGGTCGGCTTTATTCACAAATAGGTAATTGAAAAAAGTCCTGAATACAGAGGAGACTATGTCCGGTTTTTTTTTTTTGGAGTAAATATTGATAAAAGAAAGAGGTGGTATCTTAATATTGTGTGTTTCAATATTAAGTATGTGTAGTATATAAACATTTGCATGTTGACATCGGTTATTTAACACTAACTTGTTGTGTTGTCTAATGTAATTAGAAATGTCTCGTTAGCGTTGTAGTAAAACATGATTATTATGTTGAGGTTAAGTGTGGAACTGTATGAGCTTTGATACTATGTAGTAAGTTGGCTTTATTCAAAAACAGGTAATTGGGAAAAGTCCGAAATACAGAGAAGACTTTGTCCGTTTTTTTTTATGCATCTAAAAAATGCATTAAAGACACATGTAGTAATGTTAATATTGTGTGTTTCAATATTAAGTATGTGTAGCATATAAACATTTGGTTGTAACTCCGTTTATTTTTTGACGAGTAAATGCATTAAAGACAGATGTAGTAATTTAATATTCTGTGTTTCAATATTAAGTATATGTATCTTGTTATCATTGCGTTTTAACTAACATCGGTTATTTAACAATAACTTGTTACTACTGTCTTTGTAGGCTCGTTACGACGAAATGCTCCAAACGGCAAGGAATGCATCTGAATTAGACTCGAATCCAACGCTTATGGATGAGAATGCAGTATTTTTGCAGGCTGTTGGACCACCACGAAAAGGTCGGCTATACGGGGTAGGTTCTCAGGTATCCATTGAGTCCGTGTCAAATACCACATCCCATCATCGACGTGTCATGACAGAGGAACAACTGGCTGCTGCCGTTATACGTGCCACAGATAATTTGAATGAAACTGTACGAAGTCATTGCCAACGGATCGAGAGTCAGGACGAGTTAATCATTCAACTTCAGCAACAAATAACGAAGCAGAACAAATTGTTGGAAGTTCTCTAAGGAAAGTGTATGGTCAATCTGAAGACCAACAATCTTCATCTTCACATAGTGGTGAATATGGAGAGTAGTTTGTGAGAATTTTATCTTTGAAGTTTAATGTTTAATACACTGGCATGTACAATACATTTCCTTTTGATTACAGTTTAACATAACAGTCTGTATTTTAAATATATGTAGATAATATCGTATTTGCATCATTATTGGAATTGTATTTCATATGTGAAATAGGCTCAATTTGGGAAAAAATTTCAGGAATTTTTCAAGGAATTATGAGTAGTTTAATTAGATGGAATTGTTAAGTTGGCGAGGGCTATGTGAAGGGAATGGTTATTGACGGTTTGGTGAGGGAAAAGATTGGTGAAGGTTTGGCGACGACAATTTTGTGACAGTTTGGTGAGGGGGTTAAATTGGCGAGTGTTCAGTGACAGCAAATAATGGTGATGGCCGAGTGAGGGGAAATGTTGGCGAGGGCTTGTCTATGGGATATACAGTGACAGTTGTGAGACGGCTTTAATTGATGAGGGGATAGTGACAGGAACGATTGGTGACGGCCTGGAGACGGAAAATGATGGTGAGGGGTTAGTGAGGGCGGACTAACAATGATGGCCTGGAGACTAGAACTGATGGTGAGGGGTTGGTGAGGGCAGATTTGGAGACGGGATGGAGAGCGTTTTTAGCTATCGCCAAAACAGTGACAGCACGGTGACATGAACCATTTTGGCGACAATCTCCTGTCTGACGGACAATTCCCTTCATGGTGCCGTCTCAAATTTCACATTGGCGACGGCACGGTGAGGGGAAACGTCTCTCACAGAATCCAGTTTTTTTTGTGGTGATTACTGATGTTGCAAATTCTTGAAGGAAATCTACAATCATCTCTAGCATTAGATCCTTAGTTACAGCTTTGATTTATTATAATTTCTTTCTTACTGCAAGATCTGATAATCCAGTTATGAATTAAGCTTTTTTCTTTTTTTTTCCTCAATCAACAAAGAGTCTTTCATTGTAACAAACTCAGAATTACAAAATTACAAAGGGAGTGTATATGCTCCCTAGTCAAAATACACAGTGTAAAATTTACAAAACAATGAAATCATCTATATTCTAAGATTTACAAATGCTAATGTTTGTTCTTGTATGTCTAAATTTTGATTTACCCAAAACTTTAGCACTGATGCCGACTCTGATTTTGTTCAATACCTAATCCTCTGTTCTGGCTCTGTTGTTGTACAATCTAAAGTTCCTCTCCTGCCAAATTTGATAAATCAAAGTACAAAATATTAAGGCTCCGTTTGTTTGCAGTAAAATATTTTCAAGGAAAATATTTTTTGAATTTTCTGATGTTTGGTAACATGAAATATTTGGTTAATCAGGAAACATTTTTCGGTCAACGGAAAATTTTAGTTCAAAAGAGTGAAAAATATTTTCTTATCCTTTAGGAGATGAAAATATTTTCCGCAACTCACCCATTTCACCCTTACCCCACACACCCTCTATCACACCCCTACCCACCCCCCGCCCCAACCCCCACTCCTACCCCCTCCCCAGGCCCACCCATCCTCCACTATACCCCACCCCTAACCTAACTCTACCCATTCCCTACCCCACCCTCTACCCTCTACCCTCTACCCTCTACCCTCACAGTTAACATATATATTATATGTGTATGCTTTTTTTTGTAAAATCTCATGTTGGAAAATATTTTTTACTGTACATCCAAACACTAGAAAATATTTTTCAGTATTCTATTTTTCTGAAAATATTTTTCCCAACAAGTTATTTTACAACAAACAAATGAAGCCTTAATAATAGAAGCCTGAAATATTTTCCTCTTACTAGTAATAAATTGAGTTTCCATGCAAGAAGAAGAAATTAGGCTCCATACCCATTAACTTGCTCTTAATTTAGTATATAGGAAAAATTTAAGATTTTGTTTCATTTTCATTTTCTTCCTTTTTCTTTGGTTTGAAAGGAGGTGAAAACCGAGATGAAAGTAAGCCACTACGGAAGAGAAAACCGCTATACAATGCTTTCTCACAAGTCGGGTGGATGACACACCCCTGATATCCTACTCCAATAAGGATGCCAACTCATACAGAATCACTGAAAGAAACGTCTTCTCCAACGGTTGTATGAGCCCAAAATTAGCTAGCTAGTCCGCACATTTGTTCGTTTATCTGTATATGTGCCGGATGTTAGCCTCTGGGTGTTGAGCCATTAGTGTTTTACATTCCTTAATTTCAACCCTTAACGGGTTATGCACGGGCGTATCAGTTCTCATAAAATCACGAATCACCTTTGAATCAGTCTCAACAACGAAGGGAAAAACGCCCCTCTCAACTGCCATTAACAAGCCCTCTCTCAATATTGTCAACTCCGCGCACCCATCCATATTCAACTTCCACCCATAGTGCGGCTTCTCCCGACCAACTTTGTAAGACAAATATACTTAAGAGGGGGTAAATTAAGTATTTAGCTAATGGCTACCAATTAAAAATTTCAATAAGAACAATTTATATTCTTTTGAGCAAATTGACAAACACGTAGAAAGCACAAAAATGAAAGCAAGGAAAAAAAGGATAGAAGACGAACACAACAATTTATGGTGGTTCGCTAATTGACATCCACCACCGAAAATTGCCTCCCCTTAGGATTTCCACTAGCTCCACTAATAGTGCCTCTTCACAAGTTGGTGAAGCACAAACCAATAATACAAGTTTCTCTTGAGTCCACAAGAGTAGTACAATCCTCTTCACTTCCTTGAATCCACAAAGAAGATTTAAAGCACTCCCTATACAATCTCTCAAAGCTATGGTAGTATTTCTCTCACAATAAGAGTAAATAATGATGAGTATAATAAACTCTCTTCAAAAGTAGATAGATACAATTTAATGCTCTTGAATGCTCAATTGATTTGCAAATTAAAGCTCAATGAATGATCAAGCAAATGTGTTTTGAAGATATGAAAGCTATAGAGCAATTGCTTGATGTTGTAAAAGGTGGTTTCAGCAAATGGTGTGTGTTAGAACATATAGAAACCATTTCCAACGGCTCTTTTTTCAAAAGCCGGTTGAGTAAGAGGTCGAGTAACTCGCCTGGCTTACTTGACCGGTATTGCTTGAGCAATCACTGGAAAGGCCGGTTGAGTAGCTGGGCGACAAACCGGTTGAGTTACTCGCCCGACATTGCTCATCCAGCTTGCCCTGTTTTTGCAAGCCAAGCAACACCTTTGAAAACTTTTTCAAAATTCCTTTTTGAGTGCAAAAAACACACTCAATACTTCTTTGAACAAGCTTTTCAAAAATCTCATTTTAAACAATAGAAAATGATTTTTGCAAATTAACTTCAAAAAGCTTTTTCAAAGAGAAGAACCGTTTTGAGCTTGACCAAGCAATTCAAAGTCATTTGACATATTTTTTGTCGGTATCCCTTATGACGCCACGTCTCCTCTTATAACTCCCTCTTCTTCCTTTGAATCTTTTTAGCTCTTCAAGACTTTATTTCTTTTTTATGGATGCAGCTTCTTCATAGCTTCAAGATCTTGACTAGAGTTGCATTTCTTCATGTATGATCATCTCTTATTCTATGACTAATCTTAAACATATAAAACATATACAAGGATGATTAGTCAATGGATAAGCCTTAGTTTAAGATTTAGTTATCATCAAAATATGAGATTAACACCCTTAGGCTAACAAACTTGTATCGCCATATCCCTTACAGCCCCTTGAGTCATCCTTGTGCCACTCCAAGTGTCAACTACTTCCTTAGCATACCTCGCAAGAAAGTCTCTCGTATAGTACCTACACACTTGAGGTTCCCCTCTAAACACGACCGTGTTGCACCACTTCCAAATCCACCACAAGGTGCAAGCATATAAGACTCGCCATTCAACATCATGTTGTCTACTTCTTTCCTTCAGGTTTACCAAGAACCACTCATTCCAACTGCTATGACTAAAACAATCCATCTGTGATTAAGGTACCAGTCCCTCCCAAATACCTCTATCCATGGTACAAGTGCGAAACACATGTTCAGCGACCTCCATCATCACACCACACACTTTGCACGAGGCTTCAACATATGATCCCCTCTTGACGAGTTGAGAACTAGTTATAACTATTTTCTGCACTATAAGCCAAATAAAGATCTTGATTCGTTGAGGACACTTTAACTTCCACATGCTTAGCCAGTCAAACTCAACATTCGAGGAGGACGGGTCAATAATTTTGTAAGTCGTTTTGACAAAGAAGTTGTCATTGTTTGTATGCCCCCAAAAAAGATAGTCCTCTTGGCCGTCCATGATTCTCACTCATACACTCGCAATCTGTATGAGTGTGTTACTGGATAAGTGATGCTGAAATAGTGGCCAATTCCACAAGCCATCCTCTAACACAAAAAAATCCACCGTCTTATCAATGTAATTAGTCGGAACTTCACCGATAGCCCCATCAATCAATGATCTATCTCCCAACCACCAATCAAGCCAGAAGCATACCGTCTTGCCATTACAAATGCGCCACTTTAGACCCTTCTTCATGGTTTTTACCCCTCTCAAAATATTTTTACACATCAGCGAGTCGGACTTTTTAGGTAGGTAGTTGAGGACTCTGTCTTTAAAGTACTTTCGGTTACAAATTTGGGTCCAAAGTAACTCGGGCTCCTTGAGAACCTTCCAACCTAATTTAGCAAGGAAAACTTCATTCATTGCACGTGCTGACTTCAAGCCAAGCACCCCATATTGTTTCTCAGCATACACTCTATTCCACGCAACCCAGTGTAATCTTTTTTCTCATCCGATAAACCCCATATGAAGTCGCGCTAAATCTCATCAATTGAGTTACATACATGGGCTGGTAAACTAGTTGTTTGCATTACATAAGATGGTGTTGCTGCCAAAACAGATTGAGCAAGAATAACGCTTCCTGCAAATGAGAGGGTCTACTTTTTCCACCCTGTCAATTTGTTCTGCATCCTCGCAATTATATATTTGTATGTATCCTTCGTCACTCTACCATGATTGAGAGGAGCTCCAAGATATTTTCCCAATTTCATACATAGCGGAAAACCACATGTTTGACTGATGCTTATTGCTAACTCATAACCCGTATTGTTCGATGTATATAAGAGTGATTTCGCTGCATTCACAATCTGACCAACATTCTTGCAGTAATCTGACAAGACCCTCTGGATGGTATTAATCTGCTCCAACGAAGCGTCTTCAAAAAGGAAAAGATCATCTGCAAAAAAGACATGAGAAATAGGGGCCCCAGAATTGTACAGCTTGATGGGTTTCCATCTCCTAGCCTCTACTTCACGGTTAATAGCAACAGATAAACATTCTAAACAAAGTATGAAAATATAAAGGGGAAGGGGATTGCCTTGCCAGATACCCTGGGAAGGCGTTATTACCTTTGTCGGCTAGCCATTCCAAAGAAGTCTAATAGAGTTTTGTTGCATGGACGACAAGATGAACGAGACCCACTGCCGCGGAAGATGATATCCCTCAAGGGTCTCTTGAATAAAATCCCAGTTAAGTTTGTCATACGCCTTTTCTAAGTCAATTTTGATTGCAATGTCTTGGGATAAAGCTGCTCTAATGCGGTCCAACCAACTTTGGCAACAACGACCTCAGCCTATTGACTAGCACTTTCATCACGACCTTGACTGCAACATTTATCAAACTAATTGGCCTAAAATGACTCAATTTTTCAGGGCTTTCTATATTGGGGATGAAGTGGATGAGGGTGTGGTTTAGAGCCTGGGGAATCACTCCATTATGAACTGCCTCTCGAACCATCTTGCACATCGATTCCCCTACCGTCGGCCAACACTTTTGGTAGAAGATAGCATATAATTCATCAGGACCTGCTGCCTTTGTAGGGTGCATTTGAAAGACTGCTCTTTTCACTTCTACCTTGTCATTATTTTAATATTTTTTTAATTCATGTTTTTCATTTATTAATGATGATATATTATATTTTTAACTTTTAATATTATTCTATGTAGTACGAATTGATTTGAAAGTATGTCTACAAAAATAAAAATTAAAAACAAGCAAATAGTGCATATGTAGAGAGCCAAAATTCGCTCTCTGCATCTAACAAGTAAAGAGTGTACAAAAAGGGCTAACAATTCTAGTAATTCCCATTTAGAGAGTCTGCTAAAGAGATTTTTGCCTATTTTGCCTCCTTATTATAATGTCTAAGGAGCCATTATAGAGAGGCCATTGGAGACAGCCTTACATGTTAAATCATACTCATTTATCTATCATTACTCACCAACAAAAGGATAAATACCTTTAGGTAAATTATACATATAGTCCCTATTGTTTACATAATTTTTGAAAAAAAAAAAAGGATCAAATTGGTTAATTTTGAACAATATGAACCATTTTGAATAACTTTTGTAAACATTAGAAACTATTATGAATCTTTTAGAATATTAGGGCCGATATTAAAAAAAAATGTAAATCATAAGGACTAAGCGTGACATTTATCCAATACCTTTAATGGTCCTATGTATCAAGAAAATGACATTTTCGTTTTTGAAAATTCCTTGGTCAGTCCAGATTAACTATCAGCTCTAAAGACAAGAAGTGTGCCCTACATGTTGTGGAACCCACTTGTGTATGAGTGAGTTTTGATCTTGCAAATTGTCCTTTTGAATCCTCTAAGTTAGTAAATTATGACTCCATTGATCATTTTCCATCAAAACTTTGTTGTTATTATTAGGGTAAATTTCACAATTAGTCTCTATTGTTTACATTTTTCTTCAAGTTGGTCCTTAATATTTTTAAAAAATTATATTAATCCATAATATTTACAAAGTGATTCAAAATAGTCCCTATTGTTCAAAACTAGCTAATTTAGTCTATATTGTTTCACATAAAATTTAATTTAGTCTCTAAATAGGTGTCACATGCTGAGAATGAATTGAATTTTTTAAAGAAACAATAGGGACTAAATTGAATTTTTTAAAAAATAATAAGGACCAAATTGGCTAAGTTTGAATAATAGGGACTATTTTGAACAACCTTTGTAAACATTAGGGACCACTATAAATCTTTTAAAATATTAGGAACTACATTAAAAAAATATAAACAATAAAAACTAAGTGTGAAATTTAGCCTTATTATTACGTGACATGCACATATTTAGGAATGGCAACGAGTCAGATACCCGCTAAAATTTATAAAACCAAATTCGAACCCATTTAAATTATATTTTACCAAGCCCGTGATGGTAACCCATCGGGTTTAGATTTTGCTTACCAAACCCAAACCCGTTAAATATTTAAAAACCCGCGGGTACCCGACCCAACCCGTTAATGAATAAAAAAATATTTTTTTTATAAAAAAAACTTAAAAGGTTTTTAAAAGAAATGAAAATAAGTCCTAAAATAATGACAAATCACAATTGATTAAAAAAATTAAAGTTCTTGTCTATAAACAAATTTAAACTTACTAGAAACATTCAACAAAATCTTTATTATGAGAAATTATCATCTTTCCATAATAATATGAAATAACCTAAGGAAAAAAAAAATGTAAAATACTTGTCACAATTGTAAATTATCATTCTCGCTTAAATTATTCAGCAATTGAGTGGTTGTGTTATTTGAATTAGATAAAAGAATATGTAAACATAAACTATGAGAGTTAACAACTGATAATAAGATTTGGGCTATAGCCCACAACTATTATTCTTGGACCAATATTAAAAAAAAAATTTCTTAAATAATATATTATTGGTATATGTATGTAAATATATAAATATTTTTATTAATTTATTTTTTCTAAATTACTAATAGGGTTTTCGGGTTTTGAATTTTTTTAAATTACTATTACCAAACCCTATCGGACTACCCGTCGGTAATTATTTACAAAAATCAAACCTTAACGGATACTCCATCAATTTAATAAATGGGTTTATAATCGAGTCAAATATCTGTTAAATTCGAATTTAAACTATACCCATTATCATCCCTACACATATTACGTGAAAAGATGATTTTTGAATGGTAAAATGAAAAAGTAGTATTTTTCTTTTCTTTTTGTTAAATTCTCCCTGACCAATTTAATTTTTTTTTTCTTCTCTCCTCATCACCACTGAGCCAGGCTAAAAACCGTCTTGGGTTAGCGTATGGGTCCTTGCGCAAGTGGGACCCACAAGCTATTCGGAGACTTTCAATCACCCCCCACCACCTCCCATCTCCACCAAGTTTCCATCACTGCCCATTTTTTCTCCTTCTCCACAACCACCACCAACAACAATATCAACATAGTCAATGCAAATCACCATCTATAAAGATCAAGATAGCAAAGATTATGTCGAAAAGGTCTTCGCGAAAAACGTTGCTTAAATCTGAGCTTCGTGAACTCATCATCAAAGTCTTCTCAATTGTGTCAGTGATCACCTAGTCATATAAATACACACATTTGTAATGTTTTCTACGCATATTAGATATACTTATTTCTACGAATATTAGATATACTTATATCTATATATTTGTGCATATGTATGTATGAAGTTTTCAGAAAATTTTCATTTTCGATTTTAGTTTACTAGTTAAATTGAGCTCAATCTTGTGCGAGTCATAAGACTCCATCTATTTTTAAAAGTACACAAAACCCCCTGTAATTTTCAGAACACATCACTTGTCTCTCTACTTTTTTGTTAATTTTGTTGACAAAAAATGATAAAAAACATAAATACTTCTATTTCTTTTCTTTTATCTCTTTTTTGCTTTTCCCTTTTACTTATTACACACAAACATATAACTCTACACAATAATCTCTAAAAATATTAAAATATTTCCACGTCTATCTTTCTATACATACATATTGTGAAAAATAAATATCTTTCAATTGTTTATTTCTTAGCATAAAAAAGGACGAAAAAACTTGATATTGTGTCTAATTTGAGAGGCAGCGAAAATAAGCAAAATTCAACAAAAAGCTTTCAGGTGCTCTTTGTTATGAATCTGCATCATCAACCATCCACATAGGTCGTGGTAAGTAACCCCTCAAGTGCCCATGTGAAACATATATATATTTATGTTTCGGGTGGGAGGGTAGTGTTTGGTGGAGGAGGCTGGCGGGAGAGGGATGATTTTTGGGGAAGAAGATGACGACTGTTTGATCTTTTTAAAAAATATTTTTTGTGAAAAAGGTATTTTAGTAAATGAATAAACATATTTTATTGTAAAATTGATAAAATAATAATTTCAATTGTAAAATGAATGTATGTCATACACTTGCGGTTAGAATTAATGATTTTTTTGACGGAATGACTAACCGTGATGTGTTTTAAAAATTACAGGAGGTCTTGTACATTTTTAAAAATACAAGAAGATCCTGTACACTTTAATAAAAGTATAGGGGTATCTTGTGCACTTCATCCTATTATATATATAGAACTTTACAAGAAATTTTTCATTTTTAATTTCGATGTATTAGGTTTTTTTTTCAATGCCAATATATATTAGTCAAAAAGAGCTCAACGTGTTAATTTAGGACCTGATTTGATGATCTTTCCCTTGTAAAAATCTAATCTAAACATACTCGTGTACTTTACGGGCAAAATTTGACAAAAAACTAAAAAATGACTAACGTGTCTTAAATATGAAGTTAAAGGACGTTTAAAAGATACATTTTTAAAGTTAAATGACCAAATTATTATTTCAATGAAAGTCAAAGGACTATTAGGGTATTTATCCCTGACAAAAGAGTCGTTCTTAAAAACGTCCAAACAACAATAACGGTTGGTCCTCAATTTTTTTGTAATTACAAAATCAAATTAGTTAGTATTTTAGTAGTTGTTGTATCCATTGTCCAAAAAACATCACATCACCACATGTCATTATTCGATTGGAATGTTTTCTCAACGTCTAAAGTACAAGTTTGCAAGAATTTTCTGTGACTTATTTTGTAACTATATTGCATGTTAGTAAACCTCGTAAAACCTTTTCTTTTTTATTCTCATAATTACATGTAAACTTAAATCCTATGACTAAAGGTGTTCTTTGGTTCACGAAATGCAAAAACGTGATTTTTTTTTTTTTTTTTTTTTTTTTTTGTTGGGGTGGGAAGGGGGCAGTGTGTCTGGTTGATGGGTAATGGGGGATGGGGTAGGGGGTGACAAGAAGTGGATGTGGGGGACGGGAAATGGGGGTGAGGAGAAAGGGGTTCACGGGACGGGACGGGTCGGGTCGAGGAGAAAAGTTATTCTAACTAAAGTAAGTATTTTTATTTTTTTTAAAATATTTTTACTTGGAAAAGTTAGATTTTTACTCCACATATGGGAATAAAAATTGAGAATTTCATAGCGTATAATATTGTATTATCAAAAATATAATATGTTTAAAAATATTTTTGTATTTTGTGAACCGATTATAAAAATATCACATTTTACTTCACTTTTTTAAGGATTCTGTAAAATTTTGCAAAACAAACGTCCCCTAAAAGTAATGGATTTGATGGATATATTTAATTAGTTCTCTAAATATAATACCAGCAGAATAACTCAAATTTTACAAAGAAATAGAGGCACGGTGATCACTAGTGGTGTAGTAACAAGTGAGTAATTCAACTTTTTTTTTTTTTTTAAATTGTGAATTTATGTCTAAAATATCAAATTAACACCTACTAAAAATATATATCTATATAAATATTAAATTGTGTATTTTTAGTTTTTACTGAATAAAAATTCTAGACTCAAGAGAAAACCATTTGCGAAGTTCTTGTAGTGGACTTTAGATATGAAAATGTTGATATGGTCGTGCCCAGTAAATATTGTTTGACCTTTAAAATATACGTTGCATTACTATACCACTAATTTATAAATAAATTTAACGTAGTCCTAAATAATGTTTACCTTTTAAAAGGAAAATTTTCACAAATGGTTCATATTATTTATCTAAAATTTCAAATTCGTTCATGTTGTTGTAAATATTAGGGTAAATATCACTCTACCCCCTTGTGATATACAAAACTATCATGTTATCCCCCTGTGTTTACAAAATTATCACAAACCCCCCTATGTTTTTAAAAAAATCTCACACTATCTCCCTCTATAACATTTTTACCCTTTTATAATTTATATTTTTTTTTCTTTTTTCTCTTTATTTTCACATATTTTTTATTTATACTAATTTAATTTTTAAAAAAAATTTCATCACCCCCCTACTCCCACCCCCCTACTCCCACCCCCATGTACCACGTCGGAGCAGCAGCGTGGTTGCGTCTGAGCAGCAGCAAGGGGTGGGGAAGGTGGGGGTAGAAGGTGGGACAAGATAAAAAGTTTTTTAAAAAGAATTTAAATTTTTTTTTAGTATAAATAAAAAATAGGTGAAAAAAAAGAAAAAAATATATATATAAATTATAAAAGAGTAAAAATGTCATAGAGGGGGATAGTGTGAGGTTTTTCAAATAATACAGGAAGGTTTATAATAGTTTTGTAAACTAAAGAGATAGCGTAATAATTTCGTATATCACAGAAGGCGAAGTGATATTTATCCATTTTATTTGACCTTTAAAATATACGATGTATTACAACTCACATGCACATATATATACATTCCCAGAAGGGCTTCTAGCCTTCTAGTATGGCCATCACGATGGTAGGGCTTGCAAGCTAATTAGGAGAGTTTTTGAACGTTCCTCGTTTGAAAACAATTCAATCACCACCACCATCACCTCCCACTTCCATCACAACCCATTTTTTCTCCTCTTCCACAATCACCACCACCACAACGACATCAACATGGTCAATGCAACTTCAACCCCCTATTCCCTTCTTAAACACAAACCAACCCGTCAAATTAATCCACCAACCCAGGGGCGGAGCCAGAACCTGAAAGTTGGGGGACCGAATTTTTTTATTTTGTACAGTATTTTTTATACAGTATTTTTGAGCCAAGAAAAAAAAGATTTAAAAAATATTTTTCCAATGTAATTCAATATAATAAAAGATATATAAGAAAACTAACAAACAAAAGATATAGTGTTTTTATTATTATTATTGATATGTGGAAATTTTTATAACTTTTTTGGTATAACAAAAGCTAAAATTCACTAACAAAAAATTATTACACTACACTGAAATTTATCCACTAAAATTATATATTATTACATAAAATTTATAGTTAAAATAAAATTAATCAAATAAATGAAAAGTATTTCAGTCAAATTGCTTACCTTAGGCACTTTCGGTGTTTTGAATTAATTTCATTTCACCCACATCCGCTATAAAAAAAAAATAACAAAACAAATTATACATTCATAAAATTATGTAGCCAAAAATAATAATAAATAAGTATAATATTATTATTTGTATGATATATTACCTTAGTTTTACGTGACTATGTTGTTGTATGTTTTATTATACAATACTAAAGAATTTAAGATAGTTAGAACTTAAGAAGAGGGATTAGAGAATAGAGATGGAAGAAGAAGTGATGAAGCAAAAGAGAATGAGTTTCGGAAAGAAGAATAAAAGAAAGAATTTATTTATTTTCAATTAAATTGAATTTAATCATAACAAGAGACAAAAAGTAATAAAGAGACCCACTTTATCCTTTTTTTAAGGAAAAACTTTGGACTCATGATGAGCCAACATGTTTTGACAAAAAAAAAAAAGGAGCCAACGTTTTTTCTTTTTTATTTTGGATAATAACATTTTTTCCTTCAAGTAATTGGGGGGTCGAACTTTGTTTTTCAAAAAAATTCTACTTAACTTTTTTTTTTTTTCAAAAGTTGGGGGGGCCGGGCCCCCCTTGGCCCCCCCCCGTCCCACCGCCCCTGCACCAACCCCACCACCCAAATCACCATCTACAAAGATCAAGATAGCAAAGCTTGTGTCGAAAAAGTCTTCGCAAAAAATGTTTCTTAAATCAAAGCTTCGTGAACTTATCACCAAACTCTAAGCTTCGTGAACTTATCACCAAACTCTGCTCAATTGTTGGGAATTTTGGTGAATTCTAAACTTGGATTATGCACACAATATGTAACACACAATATTTTTAATGTAGTTCGGTAAATTCCTACGTTCACAATGTATTTATCTCTATTATTCAAAGGATTACAACCATGGCTTTTTGAAGGAAAAAACAATAAATCTGTCATAGAACAGAGAATTTAGTACGTGGTTCTCACACAGCTCATGGCGTGTGGCGTAGGTGTAGCACCTGAGACGGTGTGTGATTTATGTGTGGCTCAAATAAGCACAAGGTATAAAGTCCTATTTATAGGAAATTAATGTTAATCCAACTAGAATTCGAATGCCTATGGCGATTTATAATGGGGTATCTAGAATATCTATGTCGCATGACATAAAATATGAATAATGAAACATGAGGAAGAGTATACCCTATAGTGATATAGCAATTCTCCTAATCGACTATTTATCACTATAGTAAACATTTCACTTAAAAATTAAAAAAATATACGACTTCTTCAAGCCCTAACTTTACTAGAGGAACTACTACTCGTGATAGAATGCCACTAGTAATAGGTTTAGATTGTGACTTATACAATGGGTCTCATGAGATAAAGACTTTTACAGACTTTCTTTTGCCCTTTTTTTTTATCTATATGCATCACTTGACACTAGATGTAATTGAATTTATACTTGATGAAGACAACCCCTAAAGAATATATTGGATGGATCCTATTCGCGCATGACGTGCCTATGAACCGATGTAACCCAATTAGTAACTAGTGCCACCAATAGACTTGGACTTCTGATTAATTTGAATGAACTTTTGTGTGGCTCAAATAAACACAAGATATGAAGTCATATTTATAAAAAAATAGTGCTAATGCCAATTAAGATTAGAATTCCTACATTCTGGAGTAATTTTACTCTGAAGGGATTTCTAATTGTCTACAGAATTTAAATGGACTTGAAATTCGAGCCAATAAACCCAACCACTCTTTTAGCGGACTTTAGATATGCAACTGTTGATATGGTGGTGCCTCGTAAATATTAATATATATATATATATATAATTCCTCCATTTCCTCTCTTACGGATGTCAGTTCGTACGGATCTCTACATTCTGAGAAGAGCTTCGAGTATGGCCATCGGCCGTCAACTTCTTAAGCTAAGAATGCAAGCATCTCTCTAACTCTTTATATATGTATATATGTGTGTGTATATGTGTGTGTTTGTTTTGTCTGATTAGTATAGGGTGTGCAGAAGCAATTCAATCAACCTTGCTGGTATCGCAAGCTGGCGGAGCCATTTTTCATCACGCGCACGCATTGGCGCGTCGCCGGTTAACGAAACGTCGTCGTTGAGTGGCGGTAACGATCTCGGTAACAGCCTCCTGAAGCTGGTGTTCCCACGGCGGAGCGCTGCGGCGGTGCTTCAGAATTGGGTAAACGAAGGCCGCCGCGTCTCGGTTCCCGAGCTCCGGCGCATCACCAGGCAATTGCTTAAACGGCGCCGTTTCCATCACGCTCTCGAGGTTAGGTCATTAAATCTTTCTTCTCTATTTTTGTTTTTCCACTTTTTTTATTTTGGGGTTTTATACGTAGTGTGTGAGATTTATTTATTATTTTTGTAATTTGTATAATAATTAATAAATGATATGCAGGATTTTTAAAATATAATCATTTGCAAGTAATATTAAATTTAATGCCGTTGATAATGCAAAATGAGAGTAATTGCGTAAAATTTTTATGAAAATTTTTGTATTAGAAAATAAACCAAATTTATAAACCTCGATGTCAAAATGATTTTAATTGTATAAAATGGGGGAAAGTATTGATGTTTAAACGTTGTAACCAGTGGACAAGGCTTCCGCATATAGCATGGCTCGAATTAATGACGGACTGAATAATGAATTACGACACGTATGGCTAGGGCTGCTACAAACAGGCTTTCTGCAACAAACAAGATACGTTGATCAAACTGCCAGGCTTTTAGCTAGAAGGGGAGCAAAGATTCTTGGAAAATTGTAGGAAGTGTAGCAATTAGAAGCGATTCCTTTGCAAAGAAAGTAGGGATCAATGGCATTCTAATTAGTAAAGATAAGGGAAGGAAGAAAAGTGAGCAAATCTTAATTCTGTAAAATGTTATAATGCCATATTAAGTGATGGAAGATTAGCTGAATGGTAAAGATGGTTCCATGAATGGTGTTCTAGAGAATCAGTTATAAGCTTTTAGCATTTAGCACGATAAGAATTGATATTTGAGGTGGTAGAGGAAGTTGTAGTTTATTAAAATGATGGCTCATTCTGGCTTGTATTGGTTATCACTCTCCTGGCTTGTATTGGTTATCACTCTCCTGCAGTGTGATGATTTGAAATTACTCTACTACGTCTCGCAACTTTCTCTATGCCTCTTAGAAGTTTTCCCACATTTGCCACATTGGGCTTCATTGGCCAGTTGCAAAATGGTTATTGTATTTGACTCCTCATTATATAGTCGAGATTTTCTGTTAAGTGCAATTTCTACCGATGTCTTAAGCAGTAATTTGAATATGTCGTCCGTTCCAATATACAGATTCTTGCCTGGATGGAGGCTCAACATAGATCACAGATGACAGCTGCTGATCGTGCCATCAGGCTGGAATTGATGATTAAGCTGCATAGTTTGGTTGAGGCTGAAAAGTATTATGAGAATTTGCCTGATGCAATTTCGCGGAAAGCTGCCTGTCTTCCTCTCCTTCACGCGTACGTTAAAGAAATGGCAACTGAGAAAGCTGAGGCACTCATGTTGAAAATAAATAGCTCAGGGCTGGCTGTTACACCTCATCCGTTCAACGAAATGATGAAGCTTTACATGGCTACTTCTCAGCCTGAGAAAGTACTGTCTGTCATCCGGCTAATGAAGCAAAACCAGATACCAAGAAATGTTCTCTCCTACAACCTATGGATGCGTGCCTGTGGAGAGATATCTGGCGTTGACTCGGCAGAGACGGTTTACAAAGAAATGATGAGCGATAAAAATGTTGATGTGGGATGGAGCTCTTTATGTACTTTGGCCAACATTTACCAAAAATTGGGACTCATTGATAAGGCTGTTTTGGCCCTAAGACATGCTGAAGATAAGTTATCAACTCGTAATCGCCTTGGTTACTTCTTTCTCATAACAATCTATACCGCTCTGAAGAATAAGGATGAAGTGCTTCGCCTCTGGGAAGCTTCTAAAGCAGTAGAAGGTAAAATTACTTGTGCAAACTACATGAGTATCTTGTTATGTCTGGTGAAGATTGGGGATATCAAGGAAGCTGAGAAAATATTTTTACAGTGGGAGTCACAATGTAGGACATATGATATTAGAGTTTCGAACATTCTTCTCAGTGCATATGTAAGGAATGAATTGATGGGGAAGGCGGAATCCTTACATCTCCGCACTTTAGAGAGGGGTGGGCGTCCAAATTATAAGACCTGGGAAATACTCATGGAGGGATGGGTAAGATGCCAAAACTTAGATAAGGCCTTTGATGCACTGAAAAAAGGCTTTGCTATGTTGAAAGTGTGTGGTTGGAGGCCATCACCTAGTATTTTGCTTACTTTAGCTGAATACTTTGAGAAGACTGGAAACTTTGAAGATGCTAGAGAACTTTTTAGGATTATAAGGGGTTTAGGTCTTGCGAGTTTGCCGGTTTATAAATCAATACTCAGAATGCACATCAACGCAAAAAGACCCGTAGAAGATATCCTCCAACTGATGGAAAAAGATGGGATTTGTATGGATGATGAGATTCATGCCCTTGTGCAGATGCGTAACATTTAAGACAGGATGTTCATTCGGACTGATAGCTTCTCGGAGGACCATAAGGCTCAGATTGCTAACTATTGCCATGCAGTGGTCTGACATATCCTTTCCATATTGGTGGATCGAGGTCAGATGCATCTTTGTTTCCAGAAAATATGTAAAGGGTGGATATACGCCTACCTCCACATGAGTGAACTTTTCCAAGATCATGCATTGGCTCAGCTTGCCTTAATTGATATTCTTGAAGGTGTTTGCCTGTTTCCTTCTGGTGTGTGTTTATGAAAGCGTCAGAAGAAACTATGCTGATTGTTTCACGTTCTGAATGACTTGTGGACATGGCAGAACTCAAACATCGAAAGAGAAGAGTAACACGCTGTTTGCCAATTACCTTGCAGTAGCCATAATTCATTCTTTCTCGGAGAGGTGGTAATCGTTGCTACTTGTCTATGCTTTCCTGGCATCACGTAGCATTCTTGTAAAAGAGTTGGTCTTCCGTCAGGTTCCATCAGTTACAGCCACCCGGCCATGAAACAAATAGGTGAACCTCACATTATAAAAAGGGTGCTTATATAAGTTTCTCCTTGTAAATTTTAGGGCGTACAACATCCGCACATTTAATCCTCATATTTAGTCAGCTATGCATGGGGACCAGAAAATGATCGGACTCACTTTGGAATTTAATACACGCAGCATGTTCAAACTGAGCAGAAGTGCCAACGCTTCATTAAGTTGCAGCTGCCGCTTGCGACTTCTTTTATTATGGGAGCTTCAAGGACTTTCTTGAACCAGGCAGTTAGCACAGTCCCAAGAGTAAGAACAAACAAAAAAAGTATTAGTTTACAGACTAAAAGTTTCGAGTTCAAACTTTCTCTTTGACTATAACGTACCATTGCACCACAAAGTTTGTAACGTTAGGGTGGAATTTAAACATTCATAACTAAGTACTAAGCACTTCTTCATATTGTAACGGGGATCAAAGCCCGCAAATATGCAATGAATTCATGGCCAACATACACAAATTTTTCAATATTGAAATGAGAAACTCCCTTTATTTAAGGCTCGTTACAAAAACCAATTACTTATTGGAGCTCAATGTTGAGCCTTTACTCATAAGCGAGTGAAAGAGAAGAGTGATACCCCCATTGTCAGAGACATCTGACGAAGGACCTTTCATGAGCTAACAAAGGCCGTTGACGATGAAGCAAAACGTTTTTTTCTGCTTAATACATATGGAAGAAAACCAACCACTGTGCAGTAGCTCTATCGTCTGCCCCTGGGTGGGTCATTTTTTTCCGGATGGCATTACAATAGAGACAACAGCGCCTCTGAAACGTTTCTGGAGATCCGATCATGTATTGGCTCCTACATAAAGCCAAACCGAGTCAGCAGGGAGTTGTAAGAGTAATAATGGCAGCAACTACCTCAATGTCAATTTACCTTTGTTGGAGGTATCTCAAATTTTGATTTTGTTATTGTTTCATACAAGAAAATGTATCTGTCATCAAAAGGAAATACCGGTCACGTGAATCATGAATCATGATAAAGATAGTTTATAGGACATAACAACAAAAGATTCATCTCATTATCATCAAACTGCTCCACTTATTGCTTCGTCTAGGGGCGTGTCGCGCAGAAAACTTACCTCCAAGCTAACTCCGAAACAAGTTCTTCTGGAGCATCAGGCAAGACCTACACAATTATGTCACCGATGTTATATTTGACACATAAACTCAGATAAATGGAAGCTTTAACACAAAAGTGAAGGTTTTATTGAGGTCAGTACCTCATCCTCGTACGGGTTGCAATTTTCTTTAAACCATAACCTCAGAAATTCCTGAAAGAATTGTAGTGTTGTGGAGTCAGCTCAAATACAATAGTTTCAAGGCATTAGTAAGTTACGGATCATGACAAAAGAGCAGATAAATATGTTTGCTTGGGCAAAAAGAGCATGATTACATACGACTTCACGCACGTTTTATTCCCCATATTTTGGCAATGGTGAAATCCCAAATATATAGCAAAAATCAACAATTAATGAAATGCACATATGTAAATTACCTTGTCAACATTTTCAGGTTCAAGACCATTTTGAAACCGTTCCTCATAGGAATTAGCAATCCAATATCTACTTGAATCAGGTGTATGCACCTAAAGCTCACCGACAAAACAAGAAATATAATCATGATAATGCACCTTTACATTTGAATGTATGTAGGCATAAGAAGACACGCTCGAACACATACATACAGAGATAGAGAGAGAATTCATATACAACAATTTACCTCATCAATCAAAAGCACGGTACCATCAGGTCCCTTTCCAAATTCATATTTAGTGTCCACCAATATTAGGCCATGTTCCAACGCCACATGCTGCGATCAAAGCCATAAAAATAAATTGGAAAACTTTATTTGGCAGAATAGGGTGAACAACAATTGTGGTTATACTTGGTTTTACCATCAGTCCCTGGTAGGCAGTAGTCTAGAGATTTTCCCAAAACCATGGGGAAAGAAAAAAGGATATCTGAAGTAAACACGAAATTGGAACTTTACTACCGAACTACTTGAGTGCCAGATGAAAAGAAAAAGACAATTTTATAAACTGCTGACTGAATTGTGCAAGCCAAGATTTCTTCAAAAGATTATGTGCAAGATAAACGATGGGATATTTCAGTCAAACATGAGAATACTGCAGGACCTGGCAGAGTAAGCAGACCTTGACCATATAATAATTATTTTAACACAAGCTCGCACCTATAAGAAAGGATGATAATCAAAGGTAGCAATTTACAAAAAGCAACTCATAGATGGAGCACTTGTTGAACTGATTAATCTAACAAAGGTTTACTGTTGGCATGGCAGACACCCCCCATAAGACCAAATGCAGTTCGCAAGCTTGTAAGAAGAGATTTTTAGTTGTTCTTTTTGATACATTATAGCTCGACAAAGGCATCAGACATTTGAGCTAAAATTAGTGCAGTTTTTCGATTCAAAATTGGGGCATATTTATCATTCTACAACAATATTGCAATAACTGAGCATCAAGTTATAACCCGAGCCATTTCCACGTTAAAAGGAGACTAGAATTATTCTAAATCTAAAGATGGACTAGTTTTTTCTTTTGACCATGCTAGCCAGAAAGAAATGAAAAGCATGACGCTCTTATATCTAAAGCTTGTACTAATTATTATTGGTTGAAATGTAACCAATGTTTTTGGAACCTTTAAGCAAGAACCAAGAGCACAAGTCTCACTCCCAATTAACAAGGGAAAGAGAGAGAAACTATGTAAACAAAAACTTACTAAACTTGTTGATTGTAAAAGATTTAATTACCTGGCCATATTCAAATAAGCTCAATGCTTTCCTGCTTGCTTCTTCAAATTCAGCCTCAGTCATAAGTCCACGTTGAACTATCTGAAATGCAAATAGCTCATTATCCACGAGGGCAGTAATTACCATGACCTTCAAAATAACTATTAAACGCAATCTTATGTCAATATTTAGAATACAGTAAGCAACAAAATATGAAATGCTTTTAGTCACACATTTCTCACCTCTTGAATAATCCGAAATCTTAATTTTGGATGATAAACACAAAACAAAAGCGGTTCTCACGGTATCTAGTAGCATTTCTATTGGACAAAGTAAAAGCCATTCTCATCGTGTAAGGATATATGTATGAACATTAAAATGCCTAGTTTCAATCTACACAAATTTTGAGCACTAATCCCCAGGGGAAGTACTGATGAAGAAAGTAATAATCTTTCCAAATTGCACATATAGAACAGTTATAATCTCCCCTCAATACTTTCTCATGTTAAGGTTTTTTCATAGAGGTAGAGGTAGACCTAAGATTACTTGGACGGAGACAATTAGATGAGACCTCGCGTGTATGGATCTCATAGAGGAGATGACTCTCGACAAGAAGGAATGGCGTCGCATGATCCATATAGCCGACCCCACCTAGTGGGACAAGGCTTAGTTTGGTTTGGTTTGGTTTTTAGGTTGGGGTGGGGGCAAAGAGGGTAATAATGATAAATAGAATACCATTTTCTCTAATGGTTGAGTATCAGCAAGCATAGCCATTGAATAAGAAAATTATACATTCTAGAAGACTAGGCAAAGGGAAAAACAGAAGTGGCAAAGTATATATGGAGCACAAACCTCATCAGGGGTTACGGGAACATCATGATCCGCTGCTTTTGTCGTTGGTGTGAGTATATTTGCAAGTAGCCTTTGGTTTTTCACCAAGCCTATTTCATATTTCAACAGAATATGAACTCCAAAAATGAAGGGAGAATATTAAACTTAGACATCAATTGAGAACCGTACCATCAGGAAGTACATTGCCACAATAATTTCGGACCCCCTTTTTGTAGACTGTCCACAGTGATGTGTCAGTGCTACCTGTGACGTAACCTCTGACTACACACAAACAGCCCTATTACTATACAAGGCAAAACTATTTCATGATGAATGCATGATTATCTTTATTTCTGCAAATGAAAATTAAAGAAATTACCATGTCAGCAACAACATACCTACGAATTCAACAGGGAAAACAGAACATTTCTTTGCAATAGTAACATTCTTATCAGGAGCTGATATAACTGCATTAGGAGTAATATGTTGAGTCTTATTAAACCACCATAAACTTGTCTCGTTAAGCACCTGTACATTGCAATATCAAGCCAAATCGCAATCATAATCAGATTACATGTTAATTGTAGTATAACACATATATGTCTAAAGAGCATTTACTTTTGTTTCAAAGGAAACAAGGCAGGAAGTTACCTGGCCTTTAAATGGAATTGAAGCCAGAATTCGATCAAATGCACTTTGTCGATCGGTTGTCACCAGTACAAGATAATCCCCTCCATCATAGATATCTCTAACCTTCAAAGCATATAAAGTTATTATCCTTCCAGTCCATAATATCATATTACATTAACCCAGGAACACACAAAGTAATAAACAGAAATAGTTTCAGCATCCAAACTCCAAGTATCCACCCTTTACGACCATCTAGCACACATACAGCCTCACCAAAAAAATAGATAACTAACATAAGGGAAAAGGATGTACAGGAAGCACAATAGAATCCGTAAAATAATCTACTGGTCCAGTAAAATTCAGAACCTTTCACATCACACAAACCTACTAGCATAAATACGCGAAATATACAAATCCAACATCTTATGTCAAAGTCCTCGACTTTCCTAGAAAACAACCAGTCACTCATCATGGTCATAAAAGGTGAAGGCTCTTTCACTTACTTGCACATGTACACATTAAATTCCTAAAAGCACTGACCTTAAAGATTCAACTAATAGTGACTTTTGGACTGAGAACATAAAATTCATTCAAATTTAAGATGAATCAAGCCACCCCGTGTAAACGAGAAATGCTAAAAGTTTAACAAGAGAAACGACGAGAAACACATAACAGATACGTTGCTGCAGATATACCATGAAGTCAATGTCTCCACCACCAACGCCAACATTCACGAAAGAAAAAATTAAGAAATACTCAATTGAAAATACAAGAAAAATTACACATAAAGAGATATATATAGAGACACAAGGAAATACTGGAAATTATTCCGACTTCGACAGACATGCACATATTCCCATCAAATTATTCGACACAATCACCTAAAAGAATACTTTTTGTTTCAACATCACCCTAAAGCACGAAAAATTCCATAAAATTTAATCCCAACTTGTTTTATAGATTACTTACACAGCACAATCACACAAACAATTGAAAAGGGTCATTAGCAGTTATTCTTAAAACACTAAATTGGGTAAGCAACAAAGATATAATCTCAAAAAATAATCACACAATAGATAAAAATCTTCAATCGAAACAACCTTTTTGTAGGACTTAAATTAATCAAATAAATTAACAATCCTTCTGTAAAACTAATGCAAAAAAATATATATATATTTTGGTTTCTTTTGTTTATCTTGACTAAATTAACAATTTTTTGACAAAACTAATGAAAAAAAATATATTTTTTTTGGGTTTTTTTGCTTTACCTTGCCTCTGATTTTGGACTTGAGACCAGGAACAGTTAAGTGAAGATTGGTCTCCGAAAGACAATTAGAAAGCGAGCTTTTGATAGCACCCATGACTTCATCTTTGTGGTCACTATTGGTTAATGCCTGTAAAGAAAGTGGTGATGATTCTTTACTATGCTTTTGGCTGCTCATAGTTGATGATGATGATGCAAAAATTATTGGGTACTTGTTGGATTTTGAGATTGTTTTACATAATGATGAAGATGGTAAGCAAGGGATGATGCTTTTGTGGGTTTGTGAAGGGGTTTTGGTGAGAGGTTTTGGGCATGGTGATGGCATAGAGCGAGCAGCCATCTTTTTTACTGCTTTTTGGCGTTTGGGCTTTGTGAGAGGTTACTTCTTATGTTGTTCGGACAAATAAAGGGTCGAATATTTTGCCCGGGCACGATACAGTAATAGCGGAGGAAAATCGTTATCGCCTGTTTAATATTTTTCACAGTTTTGCAGTATTATTCTTGTTTCACCTTATACATGTGTGAGAGCGTACCACAATATTTAAGATTTATAAGTTGATTGTTGAGTTTTGTTAAATAATTTAGTGATTGAATTCAGCTAACTAAATTCTTATGTTGTCTTAAAAAAGGCCCAATATTTTTAAGAATATAGTTTGCGGCCTATAATATATTTCAGTACTGCCCACTTCTTGCGCGTATCTTTTTTTTTTTTTCTTTCCCTTGGATGTTACTCTTTGATTTTAAATCGGAGTATTATAAGGTTGTCGTAAGACTAACTATACTATATGGTTTGAAATATTGGGTAATAAAATATCAACATGTTTAGAAGATATTAGTGGTTGAGATGAATGTGCGGCAATAATAAAAAATACAAAATTAGAAACATGATATGAGGAACAACAGAGTATCCTCGATAGGGAACAAGATGAAGAAAAATTGTTTGAAATTACTTAGACATGTTAGAAAGTAACCAATGAAGACACCTATTAGATTATGCAAATATATAGAGGTTTTAAAGAAAGATTTAAAATGAGTTGAATTGAGAATCCAATTGAGATTTCACGTGCATGGAGTTGATAGAGCAGAAAACTCTAAATAAAAATGACTAATATCATTAAATCTATATAGTGGATTCTAATTAATAGAATAAGATTTGATTTAATTTGTTTTGAGATGTTGCATCCCTTTGCCGGCCTAGTAGGAGTACAGCAAAGGCGGAAGCTGTCATGTCAAGAAGATTCGTAGCTCTCCCTACTATGTCTTGTGTATTTAACCCTCAATTCCCTGGCGGACTAATACTCATTTGATGTACTGATCATTGTAAGTCGGATTCAACGATTCTCACATTACGAATACCACAAAGCCTGGGAACTTATGGTTCTTATTTTCATTGTAGTATGTTGCTAATATGCACCATCTTGGAGTTTGATCTGTATACTCATTTGTAACTATAATATAATATTTATAGACAATCTCATCTCTCTCTAAGTCTCCGCCCACTTGTGTTTTTATTGCATACGTGCCGCAGATCATGGCAATGGCTGCTTGACCCAAAAAAAATGGCAATGGCTGCCGAGGATGGCGGATCATGAAAGCATATGAAAACATGTAGTACCAAAAAAGCATTTAATGGTGTGGCTCGGAACCATATGTATCGAATGTGCATCATTTGACTTGAATTAGCTAACACCATTTTCATTGTTTTGCATTTCTCTGATGCCCGAAGTCTCATTATCGAGACTAACATTACATCTTTAATCTCAAGAGTGTTTGGGACATACACGTCTCGGATTCAAATTAACAAGGAGTCTATTCTTTATATGGCCAGTCTCGAAAGATTTTATATATAATTAATTTGGACCGTGCTTCTTTCAAGTAGGATCATATCTCCCAGAATATGACTTGAATTAGCTAACACCATTTTCATTATTTTGTACTTCCTAACAGTCCGACGGGTTAGTCTATTAGTGAAGTGTTTGAAAAATGGAGACACTCGTGGCGGCGCCAAAAACTCGTTCGCTTTGGCTTGGCCAGACGCCTTGCCAGAGTCTGCCATTGTCCTGGAAGGACTAACATTCGTATCAAACACTTATTTCAATTACCAGAACTTGTGTCACGCCTTATGCGCCGTGGCGCCATTCGTGCGATGGTCAATGAAGAATCTGCATTAGGCCGGCTCG
Organism: Ehretia macrophylla; assembly: GCA_037974665.1. Lineage (NCBI taxonomy): Eukaryota > Viridiplantae > Streptophyta > Magnoliopsida > Boraginales > Ehretiaceae > Ehretia > Ehretia macrophylla. The sequence goes on from CM075774.1 coordinate 42,363,104, forward strand.
ATGGGCGTTGTTCCACTGGGGAGAACTGAGGTTGAAATGGGGATCATGGGTTGAACAACTCGTGTTAGCATCGATTGGAGAAGTTCAACTTCAAGGATTCAACAATGGTGGTGATGTTCCTTACTGCTTTGAGAAGGCAGTTGTGATAAGACATGAAATAGGAGCTATGTCAGAGGAGAACAAACTGAAGGTTTCTGAGATGTTGCGATGCAAAGCGCCGAGTTTTTGCGGCCTTGATCCGGCCGGGAAGGGGGGAGAGATGAATGAAAGAGGTGTTCCGATCATCAGATTCACTTTGCTGATGAGAAGAGGGAATAGATCATTCAAGAATGCAACTGCTGTTACTGAGATTTTTGTCAAGGAATGGTGCAGAGTTGATGGATGCATCTTGGATGTAGTACAGTCAGAAGATTTAAGCTTCTGTGATCAGGTATTTACACGGCTTCACTCTTCCATCCGTCATGACCGACAGTCCAACTCCACATTGTTGTGAAAGCCGGATAGTCCATCATGACGGACTGAATCTTGTTCATATTTATACACCCTTATATGTTTGCAGAAGTTCTAAACTAGTAATTTTTTAGAATTTGATGTCAACAAAAAATCATGGCAACAACATCTAAATGTAAGGTAAAATTACCTATAATAGATCTCAAATGTGATCTAGCTCTTTCTTAAACTTGTGCGTAGCAAAATTTTCGAGCATTGGATTGGGTTTATTTAGTTAACCAAATTAGTTCCATTTTTCTCTCTCTGAGACTCGAATTGCACTTATCATCTCGTATTGCATGTAAGTGGTTATGGTATTTAGTTTTTCTTATACCAGCCAATAGATTGGTTAATCACCATCATACTCCATTGATGGTAAGTCAGGCAGAAACACACAAGAATACTGTAACAACCGATTTTCATATTAGTTCTATAAAAGATGTGTTCAATTTGTATTGATTTGAATTCCTTACTACTATTAATATGATTTTTATCATTTGGGACCATTTAATTAAACTTAATATGTTAACAAATTAATAGTTAAACTCGAATTGTTACAAGTGGTATCAGAACCAGGTGACCAGACGAGTGTGAACTCTCATAACTACTTGATGGTCCTAGGTTGTGGTTCTCCTCTGTCTGGAGTGACTAGCACGTCACATATTTAAGGTCGGGAGTGGAGGGAGGGGTACCGGGGAGCATAATGGAGATCACACATTAGATTTGTAAAAGTGTAAAAAATATATAGTCAATTTATAATTACTTGAGTTCTTTACTATAGTTAACATGGCTATACCATTTTGAGTTCGTTGATTAAGCTTGATGCATTGACAAACTAATTGTCAGACCTGGATCATTATAATTACAGTCAATATTAAGATGATTCAGAGTGCATAGAGATATATAATCTTCTTTGCTGCAATCTGCTGTACTGATGTTTTGTTTCCTAATAAGTCGTTTGCTGCACTTATGCACACAGGTTAGAATAATGACCAACACAGACATTGTTGCATCTCCTCATGGTGCACAATTGACAAACATGCTATTCATGGACCGGAACAGCAGCATAATGGAATTCTTCCCGAAAGGATGGCGGAAGCACGCGGGCGTAGGGCAGTACGCTCACCACTGGATGGTGAGACAATCCGGGATGAACCACCAAGGAGCGTGGTGGGATCCGAATGGCAATGAGTGCCCAAACCCTAAAGATCATTCCCAGTGCTTCTCATTCTACAAAAATGGCAAGGTTGGTCACAATGAAACCTTCTTTGCAGAATGGGCAAGGAGAGTACTGCAAAAAGTCAGACTAAGCAAGTTAGAACGAGCATCACAGAAACAAGAAAACTTGTCGCAGCTCAACTCAACTGCTTGTCGATGCTAGTCTGCTGTTGATTCTGCAGCTACAGTTAGAAGTACATCAACTATAAGTAAAGAACAAAATTCATATATACTCGCTTTTGTTGAAGGCTTGCTCGAAAAGCTGAAACTACATACATTTAACCTACTACTCAAACCGACTTGAGTCCTCTCATAGCGTTATAATGTCAGTGAGAGATCATACCAAAGTCCCGACTTAATCCATGTAATCATCGTTCTTTGTACTAGAATCCATATGAAAAGTGTCACATTTCGTTAGGGGAATCAGAGGATATTTCAACAAACATTATATTACATATCAAGATAGCTAAAAGAAGACATAAAACGCTATAAGATGTTGGTACATATTTCAAGCAACATTTCCCACCAAGTTCGTGATAGCGAAATTGGCAATGGAGCAGACTCAAAATAAAACGAATTTTGAATTTTCTAGACATTCTTTTCTCAAAATACTTGGCAAGGGATATTTGCTGCTAGAGAAACTCTACTTATCGCCAAGAAAACTTGGTTAACAAGTAGATCACGAAGAAGATAAGTAGTGCAAATAGAACGACATGCACAATGTGGTTAGAACCCTCCTGGATGATACTCTTGTTCAATCTCCTCATGTTGTTTTTCACCCCTGCTTGAGCTTTGATCAACGTCATTTGCTGTATGGAGAAGACGAAACAGCATAACCATTCAGAAATTTTGAGGGCAAGCGCAATCTAATTAGATACTTTTACCTTATCATACAACAGAAGATGGAAATATAATAAAAGTAGACCTTAACATACAACAGAAGACAGAAATACAATTAAAATAGGACCTACAAGCTATATCAGAAACGACAAGCTGGTTACTTTTAGAAAGTGCTAAAGAAGTAAACAAATCATAGGGCAGCACGCAGCCAATAACTAGTAGCGGAAATATAAATTTGGATATGGAATGTTTATACATGGGGAATTCTAACCAAATCAAAGTCACCCTTAACTAGATGCGTCCTTTATCGACATCATTAAGTGAAGTCCCGAGATATGCTAATCAATAACCCATTGAATGATAGAAAGACTTCAACATGGGCTTACATGCAGAAAAGTTTTAGAAACTTGTATAATTCACTCATAATTCCGGGTCATGATATTCAGCTTTTCTTATTGTTAAATACAAAAACTCAAGGTGATATGCGAACTATAATCTACAAAAATCTGCAATAAAATACTGTTGACCATGGACAAAATTTCAATTTATTTCTGTTTCAGTCATTTTCAATCCTTCTCATTTGCCTCATACTTGACAAGCTCATGTAAAGCGTTCTGTAGGTTCTTCAAGGTTTGTACAGCTAAAACCACTCAGTTTAAGTCTTCAAAAGTGCAAATGAAACGATAAAACCAAAAGCATTTCTTCCAGTAAAAGATGACAATAAATTTACTTGTTCAATATAATTGTTTCAGAACGTAAATGATCATTCTCAAATTCTTAAATAAAATGATGAACACCCAATTCTAGGGCTGTATAGTTATGGCATACCAGTTGGCTTATAAAATCATTCTGAAACTTTGCTTCTGTCTTGATCTCTTGGGCAACCTGCAACATCAAATATGGAAGAACTTGTATCAGTGATGTGTGATGTAAGAGTAGGAGATGACAACTATGACAAGTGACCGATTCAAACAGAAAAATATGATCTTAAACACGCACAAGAGGTTACTAACGAGTACAAATAAGGGCCTAAAATCTAATAGTATGAGCAATAGCTGCATCCAGTACATAAAACAATAAAAAGAACCATATTGTAACAACTCATTATGTGATTGTGATTGTGGCTGTGCATGCGCGCACATGTTAAAATAGAGAGAGTTTTCCTATTGCAGCTACAGACATACTAGCAGCCGGCTCAGGATTCGCAATGCAAACACGAAATCAAACTAGAGGCAGTGAATTTCTATAAAATCTTAGCAGGGTCACCAAGCATGTAAAATATGAGAATAAAGAAAAATTGTTAGAAAATGATAACGAGCAAACAAACACGTCAAATAATACTAAGTGAAAACTTCTATTTAATAATTTACCCTAATTGTTAGAGACGAATACATTTTTTAGCATCTCGTGAATTTTTTAACAACAAACACAAATAAACACCAAAAAATAAAATAAAAGAGAGTAAAATTGATCAATTACTAAACAATAAACACAACACTTGGCTCAATTTAGCAAACACAAACATAGCTCAATTTTGCAAACACGTGCCACCAAAAGAAATCAATTAATTATATTTTTTTAACTATAAACACGCATTAAAGTTCAATTGTGCAAACTCATGCGACAAAAAAAATCCTAAAGTGAGCTAAATTACAATTTTCAACAAAAAAAAAAAAACAAATTATCACGAAAAAAATAAAAGAAATGAAGTAAAATTGATCAACTAATCAATAACAAACACAAATTAAAGCTCAATTTTGCAATTACATGCCACACAAAAATCATGAAGAAAATTAATTAAAACTTTTTAACAATAAACACAAATTAAAGTTCAATTTTTCAAACACATGCCACCAAAAAATAATCACATACTAAAATTTATCAAAGCTAAAATAAAAGAAATAAATATACAGAGAATTAGAAAGACATATATATACATACATATATATAGATATAGATATAGATATAGATATAGATATAGACATACATTTCTTAGCTGCTTAACTTGCGAGCGAAGGCCAGTGATCTCATCATCTAACTCTCCATGCATCGGATCGATCCGCAACTGAATTTCATCCGAACCGCTCACTTGTCTCGTGCTTAATCCTTCACTGTTTCAATTAATTAACAAAAATTAAACCCTAATTAGCTCTAATTATCAATTTATTTTTGAATTTTGATTCTAATTTTGCAAAAAAAATAAACAAATGAAAAAGAAAATACCGTGATCTGTATGGAGCCGCGCCGTAGAAACCACCGCCTCGGTGCGAACTAGACGCCATTTTTTTAGAATTGTTAAGAGAAAGATAAAAAATTGCAAATGAAATGAAATTAAAATTTGTTTGAAACGCTAATTTATTTATAAAGCGAATATTTATAACACAATCAGCGAGGGAAAGGAAAGGATGGGAAAGTGGAGGAAAGAAACGTGTTATTTTTGTTTTTTGGGCAAAGAGGAAAGAAAGGTGTTAAAGAAAAAGGAAATTAAAGAGGAAAAGTATATTAAAGGAAGCGGAAAGATATAACTATATTGTAACAGTCACGCCCCCCAAATATACTGGGACTAAATTTAGGCATGTGATATTGTGAGTTTAAGAAAATTATTTTTTATAAATTCTCAAGGTTTTAATATTATAGTAAAAATGTTGATTTTTAAAGAAAAAAAGATATGAATAAATTTTGTTTGGATTGAAAATTTTTTTTTTTTTAAAAATAATTATAAAGAATTATGAAGTTTTTTTGTTTGAATTGAAAAGAAATGGAAAGAAGGGTAAATTTTATGTATAAGTTGACATAGATACTCTTTTTTAATTTATTTTATGTATGGTTTAAATGGTTGATATTGTTGTAAGTGATATAAACGACAAGGGTATAGTAGTCATTGTGTAGATACTATATATATATTCTTTTATCTTTTTTATTGCAAATTGGGAGATTGAATTTCAGGTTTTTAGAGAGATTATGACAATTTCCTACACCTTTCTTTTATTATTCTCCCGAGTCAAATAAGGAGAGGGATTATTCTTTAATTCCTTTTCAATTATTTCATCACCCATTCCCTTTGATTCAAACAGACTATAATGAAAGAAAAGGAATAATTTTGCACCAGGAGGGAAAGAAAAGGAAAGAAAGATGGAGGCATATTCAGTTTGGATAGCCAAAAAAATATGAAATAGAAAGGAAACAAAAGTATGTTATACTTTTTTTATTTCAATTGAAGAAACATATGTTCCTTTTACATGAAATGGTCATTGTCATTTTAGTCTTTTCGTGCATCATCTTTTCATTTCTTTTCATTTTACTCCAATATCTAAAAAAGTAAAATTACATCTAATAAAAAAAAATGAAGGGATCCCAATCATCCTTCCTCTTTCCTTCCCTCACCGAAAAAGCAAGAATGCAGTTAGTGGGAGGGATTCCCCCATCTTTCAGTTTCCTTTCCTTCCACTTTAAAAAAAAAATCCAAAATTAGTGTTATATTTATTAGATAAGAGCAAAGTAAATGAAAGGATAATTCTAGATATAGAGTTATTAAATAGTCTTTTTATATTTTACATTGAATAGTCAACTTTTTTTTTTTTTTTTGTAGTTGAAAAATAGTCACAATAATTTTAGTCTTTTATGCATCAACTTTGTCTTTTCTTCCATTGTTTGCAAAATCGAAAAACCAAAATCAATTCTATGAAAAAAAATTCCTCATAAAAAAAAATGAGTCCTAACATCCTTTCTCTTCAAATAAGTGACTCCAAACATAAAGTTAATCTGATAAACGACCCTTTTTAACTTTTGCAAAATGATATTTTGATATCTTATCTTTCATTTTGTGACCACTTCACGTTTTAATTAAATAAGATGATCCTTTTATTGAAATATCATTTTTTGCTTTAAACAATAACGTGAGATATATGATTTGCATGCTACAACATATATGTGATTTACAATGTATCTCGTTGTTTTTCTTTTGTTAGAAAATGCTACTTTCGAAATTTCACAAGGCACATAATAAAACATAATATACCAAAATATCATTTCATAAAAAGTTAATGGGATTGTTTGTGTTATTTTTACCCTAAAATTTATCTTATCCTGAAAATTTGACGATCTTGTTTGTGATATTATGACAAGGGCTTTGTCTTTGTGAAAAAGTGTTAAATTGCAATTATTCCAAACTTTATATTTATTTTGACGAGGGGTTCCCGAGCTGAGGTGAGGCGACCCTTCCGAGCTGAGACGGGCTAATCAGCGCCAATACCAGCGCGTTCGGCTGAATGTCCAACCTAGATGACTGGCCCGACCCCGGAAACCCCGACCTCAGTTCCAGCTGTTCCGATGGGACATAAAGTACTGATGGAACATAAAGCTGCATCACATTAAATGCTGTCAGACCTGAACTTAGTATAAATAGAGTTCCACCCTCTTCATTTAAAGGGGGATCTCGTTATTAAATGCTCTCAGCTACTTTGTCAGCTCGGACATACTAATCATTCGCACGCTTGAGGGGAAAATTCGGGTCGTCACCCCGCATTTTCCTTCCTTTCCTTGTGCAGGTCTGATAGCCGACCAGGAAAGTACAGCTCGGAGGCCAACCTGAAAAGTCTAGCTCGGCGAAAGCAGCTCCCAAATTTAACTGTGAGATTTTCAACCTCGACAGTTTGGCGCCGTCTGTGGGAAACGACGAGTTCTTTTATAACTCTCTTCGCCACTCATTGAGAAACCATTATGGTGCAAACTAGAAGTCACAACATATCGGTAGAGGATTCGCCCAACCTGGAAAGGGACCTCGAAACCACGCAGGCGCCCAGCCAAAACCTAACCCAAGCTGACGTTGGAACGAGCCAACGTATACACTTAGCCACTCAAACCAACCCCACAGCAGAAGGAGACCCCAACTCCAGCCTGTCATCGGAGATAAGGATGGTGCTGAGGATGTTCGAAGAACTTAAGGAGCAGGTAGCCCGGCTAGCTGAGGGCCCCCTGGCTCCGCAAGAGGCTGTGCCGCGGCCATCGCGCCCGCAATTCCACATCCCAGAGTCTAGGAGAAAACGGACGCAGGACGAGGAGGGCTTCCTAGAGCCAATACCAAGACCCGACGCGGCGAGAGGTAAAAGGGCGGCTCAAGCAGACCCCGAGCAAGCAAAGACCGCGGCTGCCATAGCCAAGGTCATCAACCAACTCGGCATAAGCCCACTCTCCCACGAGGTACTGGCTACGCCTCTGCCCACCGGCAACCGAATGCCTAACCTGGCCGTCTACAACGGAGATGGAGACCCAGCCAGCCACCTGCTCAATTTTGATCACCACATGACTCTACATGACATGCCAGATCTCATGAAGGCGAAGACATTCCCGACCACCCTAGTTGGAAATGCCTTGGATTGGTTCCAAAAACTTCGTCCTAATCAATTGCAAGTTTTCACCAACTGGCTGAGGCTTTCCTGTCCCGCTTCGCGGGAAGCCGCCGCGCTACCCGTCATACTTCTACATTGCTGCTGGTGAAGCAGCATAGAGGGGAAAGTTTGAGGGCTTACACGACCAGATTCAATGAAGAGTCCCTCCGAATTCCCAACCTGGAGGACTCCATGGCTCTGATGGCTTACCAGAGCGGGCTCAGGTCGGGCCCCCTCACATCTTCCTTGGCAATCGACCCCATGGATACTGTGTCCGAGCTGATGGTACGAGCAGAAGGGTACATACACTCGGAGGAAATCCATCAGGCGAAAAGGGATGATGACAAGGAGAAGGAGGCTGGGAAGAAAGGAGAGGCCTCCCGAGCCCAACCTGGGGCCAAAGCCCAGAACGACCGAGGCAAGCAACCTCAACAGCCGAAGCTGAACCCCCGGTTCACTATGTTCACTCCCCTTAACACCTCGAGGGAGCAGATCCTGATGGAGATCCAACACCAGAACCACCTGCCTCCAGCTCCGAGAATGAAAGGCCGACCAGAGAAGCGCAATAAGACCAAATATTGCCGCTACCACATGGACTACGGCCATACCACCGAAGAGTGTAAAGACTTGAAACAGGAGATTGAGGCACTGATAGCCCGAGGCTACCTCCGGAGGTATATAGATCCACAGTCTAGGAAGCCCGGTCGGGAATCCGGAACAAAGGGATAGGGAAAGGAGTTCGCCCCGGCGCCAGGCTGGGGACGGATGCTTGGCTGTGATTGAAACCATTACGGGAGGTTTGGCGTCAGGGGGCGAGACCTCAGCAGGAAGGAAGGGTTATGTTTGTGCTGGGAGGGAATATGGACCAATGCGAGGACCGGCCCCGGAGATGCAGGAGCTCACCTTCTCCTCAGAAGACTTGGAAGGGGTGATATTGCCTCATGACGACCCACTGGTGATCAGCGCGGAAATAGCCAACTTCACCGTCAAAAGGTTGATGGTGGACACCGGGAGCTCGGCATAAATCTTATTCCTCAGTTCTTTTGAGCAAATGGGGTTGGACAGGAGCCGATTAAGGCCATTGAGGGGTACATTAGCAGGTTTTACCGGACAGTCCCACCTAGCCAAATAAGTCATCAACCTCCCCCTGAAGCTGGAGGATAGGGATAAGTGGGTGTCGATGCAAGCCAATTTCATTGTAATGGATTGTAATTCCACTTACAACGGGATCTTAGGTTGGGTGGCACTTAATCACTTCAGGGCCGTCCCCTCAACTTACCACCAGGCCTTGAAATTCCCGACCCCGGCCGGGGTAGCCACAATTCGCGGAGCCCAGCTCTCAGCTCGGGAATGTTATGAAAACTCACTCCGGCCCAAATATCAAACCAGCTGGGCACCAGATCTGCCCGAAGAAAAGAGAGATGCTAAGAGAGGAAGCCCGGCTGAAGACCTTCAGGAGGTGGAGCTCTCCGATGAAACCAAGAGAGCAAAGATCGGGAATGAACTATCTGCCAACCTCAAGAAATGTATAAGCCAATTTCTTTTAAAGAATGAATATATATTCGCCTGGTCTACCTCTGACATGACAGGAATTGACCCGAATGTGATTGAGCATCATCTGAATGCCGACCCAAATCACTATCCAGTAAAGCAAAAGCGCCGGCACTTTCATTATGATAAGCAACAAATCATAGCAGAAGAGGTGGACAAGTTGGTGGACGCCGGCCACATAAAGGAAATACAGTACCCAACCTGGTTATCCAATGTGGTGCTGGTGACTAAGTCCTCGGGTAGATGGAGACTGTGTATTGATTTCACCGACCTCAACAAAGCCTGCCCCAATGACTGCTTCCCTCTACCACAGATTGACCAGATGGTGGACGCCACATCCGGATTCGAGCTGCTCTCCTTCATGGATGCCTTCAAAGGTTATAATCAAATCAAAATGGCTCCCGGAGACAAAGAGAAGACCGCCTTCACCACCGATAAAGGACTCTACTACTATGAGGTCATGCCTTTTGGCCTCAAGAATGCCGGAGCCACATACACTCGAATGGTGAACAAGGTCTTCAAAAATCAGATTGGCCGGAATATGGAAATCTATGTAGATGACATGTTGGTCAAGAGCAGGAGGGCGGAAGACTATGTAGCCGACCTGGCTGAAGCCTTCGCCGCAATTGAGCACTTTGGGATAAAACTAAACCCGGAAAAGTGCGCATTCGGCATCAAGGCAGGCAAGTTCCTAGGCTTCATAGTCACAGCCCGCGGAATAGAAGCCAACCTGGAGAAGGTCCAGGCGATACTAGACCTGGCGCCACTGACCTGCGTGAAGGACGTCCAGGTATTAGCAGGCAAGGTCGCGGCGCTGAGCAGATTCATGTCCAAGTCAGCTGACAAGTGTGCTCCTCTATTCAAAATATTGAGGAATCCTAAGAACTTTGAATGGACTGAGGAATGCCAGAACACCTTCTAAGAGCTGAAAAGGTATCTAGCTTCGCCACCCCTATTATCCCGACCTGAGGTGGGGGAGGAGCTAATAATATACTTAGCATGCTTAGGAACAGTAGTGGCGGCGGCACTAGTCCGAGAAGAAGGAAAGGAACAGAAGCCGGTCTATTATGTTAGTAAAACCCTGCAAGGAGCCGAGGCGAGATACTCCTCCTTGGAAAAACTCGCCCTCGCGCTCATCACAGCGGCAAGAAAGTTGAAACTATACTTTGATGCTCATCTAGTTAAGGTCATGACTGATGCTCCGCTCAAGTCCATCATGCACAAGCCAGAGGCGTCGAGCAGGCTACTGAAATGGGCAGTTGAGCTGAGTCAATTCGACATCACCTACCAGCTCAGGACAGCCATCAAAGCCCAAGCCATTGCGAACTTTGTTGTAGAATGCACTGGCCGAGCAGAGCATGACCCGGAGGACGTGTGGAAGGTCCATGTAGATGGGGCCTCAGGAAAGTCCGGAAGCGGAGCTGGGGTGGTCATCCTCGACCCAAACCGGCATAAGCACCAGTACTCCCTCAAGTTCACCTTCCCGGCGTCCAACAATGAAGCAGAATACGAAGCGGTGATTGCAGGACTGAAAATTGCAGCTCAGCTCGGGGCACAGACAATCGACCTGAGCACCGACTCTCAGTTGGTCTCTAGTCAGATATCGGGAGAGTTCGAAACCAAGGACAGTGCTATGTTAGCCTACCTCAACAGAGTCAAGGATTTGACCTCAGCACTCAGAAGGTTCACGATACAGCAGATTCTTAGGGAAGAGAATATGAAGGCTGATGCCTTGTCCAGGTTGGCCTTGGGCGAAAGCCGACCTGCATTGGTCCATGTGGAGGAAGTATCCGAACCTAGTATTCAGTTGGGAGTACAGGCAGTAGCCGAGCTCAATTTAAGTCCAGATTGGACCAAACCAATCATGGACTACTTGGAGGGGGGTATGACCCCAGAAGATGAAAAAGCAGCTCGGAAACTCATGAAACTGGCCTCAAGGTTTGTCATAGTCGCCGGGCAACTCTATAAAAGAGCCTACACCTGGCCTCTTTTGAAATGTATTGGACCCGAAGAAGGAAACTATGTACTCCGGGAGATTCATGAAGAGGTATGTGGAAACCACTTGGGGGGCAAAGCTCTGGCTCGGAAGGCATTAAGGCAAGGCTATTTCTGGCCAACCTTAGAACAAGATGCCAAAGAGTATGTAAAAAAGTGCGACACCTGCCAGAGGTTTGCCAACGTGCAACGGAAGCCTGCTGTGGACCTCACAGTGATGGTAAGCCCTTGGCCATTCTATCAGTGGGGTCTAGACATCATCGGCCCCTTGCCGACCTGTGTCGGCCAAAAGAAGCACGCCTTCGTAGCTGTAGACTACTTCTTTAAATGGCCCGAGACTGAAGGTGTTGCTAGAATAACAGAAAAGGCAGCTTGGGATTTCGTATGGAAAAACATCATTTGCCGATTTGGGGTGCCAAAGGTCATCGTCACTGACCACGGCAAACAATTCGATAGTGCATACTTTCGAGGCAAATGTGCTGAGATTGGGATCGACCTCAGATTCTCATCCATTGCTCACCCTCAAAGTAATGGCCAAGTTGAAAGGACTAACCAAATCATTTTGCAGGGCCTGAAAACCAAGCTGGAGGAAGCAGAGGGCCAATTGGCATCAATTCTTCCCGAGGTGATGTGGGCTCAGCGGACCAACACCAGCTCAGCCACGGGAGAATCGCCCTTCGAACTGACCTTCGGCACTCAAGCGGTGCTGCCAGTGGAGATCGGATCTCAGACCAATAGAACCCTCCACTATGATCAAGAAACAAACGGAGCGCGAATCCGTGAAGAGCTCGACCTCGCTGAAGAGCTCCGAGCTAAAGCTCAAATCAGAATGCTGGCCAGCAAAGCTGCCATGAAAAGAGCCTTTGCCAAACAGGTCAAGCCTAAGCCTATTAAGGTTGGCGACCTTGTACTCAGAAAGGCTATCTTTTTGCCACACTCCGTTAACAAGCTCTCTCCGACCTGGGAGGGACCCTATGAAGTCATGAAAGAAGGCCGACCCGGGACCTTCTACCTTCGTGACAAAAACGGAAAACTGTTGAAAAATGCATGGCATTCAGAACATCTGAAGCGGTATTTTGTCTAAAATGGCCCCGAGCAGAAATATTTTGTAAACGGCCCCGAGCCGAAACATTTTGTAAAAGGCCCCGAGCCGAAGTATCTTGTAGAGGCCTCGGGCCAAGACATTACTTGTACAAATTCAATACAATGCAATTTTGTAAACTAGTGCAATGCCCGACCTGGGCCCAAGTGCTACAACTACAAAATTACTCCAACTCGGATTAACGCAGTGGCCACGCTTAATCACGAAGTAAACCAGCTCGGACTAAGTTCCAGCTCGGGTATAATCAATAACTACTTGATTAATTTTGCCAGTTCGGATTAAGGTCCAACTCGGCGCATCCCGACTTCAGGTCGGTATATTTGTCAACATTAGTTTGACCAATTTTGTAACGGACTGACGAGTTCGATTAGGTAACGATTATAAAGTTGCCCCGATTATACCAGCTTGGATTAGGATGGTAAATCATTTAATCACATCCAGCTCAGTTCATTAAACTTAAGTTTGAACGGTCCATTAAATTAGTCCGACCCCACTTACTTAAGAAAAAGTTTGCGAAAAGAAAAGTACATGTGTACGGACTCAATTAAAACGCAAATGAAAATAAAGCAAACATTTCATTAAAATTGAAAGGTGATTACAAAAGCCCAGCTCGGGCGAGATTACAATAACCCAACTCGGGAAAAATTACAAAATCTATTTTTGCGCAGCGGCGGAGGTGGTGGCATCAGCTTCATCCCCAACCTGGTCCAGGCCCTTCTGGACAAACTCAGTAACCTCCTTGGCCTGGGATGTCAGGTCAGACGGAAGCTTGGGGATCTCCCAGAACTCCGGCGGCGGAACCTTCAAGATCTCGATGTAGTCGTTCTTGGTGGCTGGGAAGAAGGTCTTCGCTCTCTCCCGAGCTGCGACTTGACCTCGGAAGTAGAATTTCATTTCCGCATACTTCGCCATGGCCCCGCCTTCCATGGCCAACCAATCCACCACCGTGTCGCTGGACTTGAAGGCCTCCACTGCCTTCTCCCCCTGGACGCCGACCCGCTCCACTAGCTTCTTAAACTTAGCCTCTGCCTCCCGTTTTTCTCGCTTATAGCGATCAACGTCCTTGGCCGCGGCTTCGCGTCGGTCCTTCTCCAGGTCCAGCTCTTTCTTCAGGCGGTCAATCTCCGCCGTATTCGCCTTCTGTCTCTGAGCGGCCTCCTCCCTCACGGTGTCAAGCTCGGCTCGGGCATCCACGTATCGCTGCTTGAGCTCGACGCAGTGAGTCTGGGCCCTGATTAGGAAGTTGGGGGCCGAGAGGATATGGGACTCGGCCTGTTTAGCAGAAAATAGAGTAATCAGCCGAGCTAAAAATACAACCTTACCAGAAGATGGTTAAGGACTCACCGTGACTATGGCCGTCCTCAAATCAAGCGAGAGTTGCTCCGCGGGGACCGTCGCCAGCTTGGGGTCGCGATCCACCTTGGACGCCTCCATGAAGTTTTTGTCGGGAGGGCTCACTTATGTGGCCTTACCCTTCCCAGGGTGTTCGGGCCAAGGCCGTTTTCTGCTCTCGGGTCGGGAGGAAGAGCGGTCTGGGATCGCTACACCCGAGCCCGATTTCTTTGGCAAAAAGGACCCCGAAGCCCCTTTTGAAGAGACCTCGGGACCGACCTCTCGTCCTTGGCCGCTGGGGCGCTGCCTTTGTCCTTGAGCAGCACCTCCCAGTCCAGACCGAGCCGACGCGTCGCCACTGACCTCACTCTTCCGCCGTACCTGGGCATATGCAAGCTTTCTCATGTCCGCCATATCTGCAAAAAGTAGAGCAAAGAGGTGAAAATGAGTCGAAGACCCACCTAAAAAGGCTAAAAAACAGGACGGGGAGGTCGGGCGCCAATCCTACAAACTGACCCTCTTCTGAGCTAGACCCCGCGTCCCCTTCTGGGTCGGGAAGCAGGTGGGGATGATCCCTCGAGAGGTCGGGCTCCCTACCAAACAACTTGGAATCCCAGATTCGTTCCCATTTCAGCACGCTATCAATGTCTATCAGCGTCCCGGGCGCGGGCTTAAGCACTGCGACTTCCCTGAGTTCCTCCTTCGAGAGCTTAGGGTCATCGTTGGCGGTCTTCCTCAGGCTCGGGATCCAGTCCAGCCTGCATCCAGAGTTCACGGACGACTCCACCCAATAATAGTCATTATGCCAGCCCTTGTTAGAGGAGTGCCACTTGGTGAATATGGAGTTGCCAACCCGAGCTGCGAAGTGGAACCACCCTGGCTGCTTCGGGTTGGGTTTACACATGAAGAAATGCCTGAACCGGTGCAAGGTCGGCTCCACTTCTTTCTCCAGGCAGAACACGTAGAAGGCCACCATCACAGCCCAACCATTCGGCGACATCTGACCCGGGCTGAGCTCGAAATGGTTCAGGATTCCAATAATGAAACCGGGGAGGGGGAGTTGGATGACGTCGAAGACCAAGTCATATATGGTGAAGTGGTCGGCTAGGGGATAACACGCCGATTCCTGCTGACCTGGAACCTTCAGCTTGTGATGTCGATCCACCGACCAGTTCCTCAGCCTTGCGTTCGCCATCTGCACTGTGGAATGGCGCTCACGCTTGCAACATGCGAACAGCTGCTCGATCCTCTTCCCTCGAATTGAAGAAGCACTAGCTGAAGCCGAGCTCCGAGGTCGAACAGCACTGGCTGGGACAGCTTCGATCGGCTCGGTGGCAGAGATCCTGGCTAAGAATTCTTGTGGTATCTCGATGCCCTCGAGTTGATTTAGCGGCTCCTCATCGTCCCTGTCATCGAAGTCTCCCAGGTCGGACAAAGGATCTGCCTTTGCTTCCTCTTGCACCAATCTGACCCCAATAACTTGGCAGTCATCATCGCTCTCCCTGCGACCAGATCTCTGAGCCGACCTTGAAGACGAACTGGCGCTCCCTCCACCACGGGCCCTGTTTGAGGTGGATGCCGAGCTCGGCGGACTCTCATCTCCACCATAGGACCTAACTTCCATAGCCTGAGAATCTTCCGATTCTGACCTCCCCATCCTGTTTACAGTAAATATGAATGTACAGGAATGACTAAAGGGAGTCGGGACGTACCTACTGCTCTTGACTGCGGAGTGCGACCGACTAAGCTGGCTCTGAGCTGAAAAATCCCGAGAAGATTCTTTTCGAGCTAATTGGGTCCGACCACTCTAGTGTCCGACCTAAATTCCTTGAGAAATTGAAAGCGAAGTGTGAAATGAATCTCGGATGATAAGGCCTATTTATAGGCACCCCTGAAAGTCGCCTCGGGTAGCCCAAACGTCGCGTCTTGTCAGAACCGCCAGGTGACGTGGCGGCCATCCGTTGGGCATGCACCGCTGACGTGGCCATCCCTACTCTGTCGGGGTCGGACACCTACAGCTCGGGAGAAACTTCTAATTCTAGATCTCACCATTTCGATCTCGACTCGGGGGGGGGGGGGGGGGGGGAGAGGGGGGGAGAATTGACGAGGGGTTCTCGAACTGAGGTGAGGTGACCCTTTCGAGCTGAGACGGGCTAATTAGCGCCAATATCAGTGCGTTTGGCTGAATGTCCAACCTAGATGACTGGCCCGACCCCGGAAACCCCGACCTCAGTTCCAGCTGTTCTGATGGGACATAAAGCACTGATGGGACATAAAGCTGCATCACATTAAATGCTGTCAGACCTGAACTTAGTATAAATAGAGCTCCACCCTCTTCATTTAAAGGGGGATCTCGCTATTAAATACTCTCAGCTACTTTGTCAGCTCAGACATACTAATCATTCGCACGCTTGAGGGGAAAATCCGGGTCGTCACCCCGCTTTTTCCTTCATTTTCTTGTGCAGGTCTGATAGCCGACCAGGAAAGTACAGCTCGGAGGCCAACCTGAAAAGTCCAGCTCGGCGAAAGCAGCTCCTAAATTCAACTGTGAGATTTTCAATCTCGACATATTTATTTTTTGACACAGGATTAAATTATTGTAGATGAAAAAAATTAGTTTAATATTTGATTACAATCGATAATTTAGATTACTTCATCATCTTTGTATCATCACGATTATCACCCTTGATTCTTATTGTAACATTACACCATTTTTTCTATTTCCCTATTAAAATAACTATGTTTTTTATTTTATTGTGGATTTAAGAGAGGCTCAATTCGTAACATATAAAATCTCTCAATCTCGTACACTCACAGTAAGGGACATATCACTAGATCAAAAATAGATACAATAACTTCTCCAAAAGGTTTCGGCATAAAAGCATCAATTGCAAACTGGATATAACGTATGCAAGTAACGCAGCCAACCACAAACGTAAAAGCAATTAATAATCAAATGAAGAATTAAATACTACATGTATGAACATGAAAAAAAAAAAAATGATAAGGGACAATTTATGTTATAAATATTGAAGCTATGAACTTTAATTTATACCTTCTTAAAAAAATATAAGAAAGAGATTGAAAACATGGAAAGTGAAGGCAGGAGCATGAAGAAACCAAAATTCCTTTGTCTTCATGGATTTCGAACCAGTGGTGAGATATTCAGAAAACAACTAGAGAAATGGCCTGAATCAATCTTAGAAAGGATTAATCTTGTGTTCGTCGATGCACCATTTCCAGCAGAAGCTGAATCTGATGTTGAAGAAATTTTTGATCCTCCATATTATGAATGGTTCCAATTTAACAAGGTTGGCTACACACGGGGTCTGCTTTTTCAATTGTTCCCAATCCGTGTAATAGAATAGAGTATCAACCTATATATTTTTAAGAGCATTGATACATTCCACTCCTTCACCTCTTTAACGTTTCCTATATAATAAGATTTAACATACATGATAAATTTAATATTTAATAAATAAATTCTTATCATGTGGGAGTGAAGGAGTACTGAGAGGGTGACATAAAACACTACAAAGCATGTGATTTAACATTCTTCGTGAACGAAGATTGAAGAATAGTCTAGTGGTTGATTACTCCCTTTAACAATTGGAAAACCAGGTTTGAATCTCATGGGGGGTGGCCAGCAGGTGGGGGTGGGGGGTAAAAAAAAATTAAAAAATTCTTTGTGAACGAGGATGGATTAAGGATTTTCTTTAGTGGAGATCATATCACATATTTAATAATTAGATACAATTTTGTTTCAATAAGGACTAATTGATTATCCAGACTAGGAAGTATCATCTTTTCTAAAAAGATTTTGGGGTCGGGTTTCAGGCTCCACTACCCTCCATATGTTCGTGAATAAATTCCAATTAATAACCTTGAGGATGCTTGCGTAATACTTTGTTTTCAAATTTCTTTTCAATAATCTTGAAGGGTTAATTAAATTAATTTGCAAGAAGGCATTGTTTCTTGATAAGGAAATGAAGGTTTTTGTAATTTTATTTCCTAGGAATTCACGGAATACACAAATTTCGATCAGTGTCTTGCATATATAGAAGAGTGCATGATAAAGCACGGACCCTTTGATGGTCTTCTTGGTTTCTCCCAGGTATTTTTGTTACCAGTCTTGTTTTTTGTTCTAAAATTGTTGTTTTTCTTGTGTTGATATCATTCTGTTACTGTAAATTTCAGGGTGCCATTTTGGCTGCAGCACTTCCAGGACTACAAGAAAAGGTAAATGTATGCCATCGGAAAATTCTTCAGTTAAAAAAAATGGATGCGGTCATGAAAGAAACAGTGAAGCCCACTTATATATTATAAGGCCAAACGGCGTTTACCAAACAGGAGGCTTTTCATGCATTGATTGATAATTAACCATTTCACTCTATCTCTTATTTTTTTGCTAAAAATTCAGCAGTCTAATTTGGAATACAAAATTCTGACTATATATAAAATTTAATGAAAGATCAGACCCACTTTCACGTGTCATAACTTTACTACATTAATTATTCTTGTTTCTTTGAAGGGTGTGGCTCTCACTAAAGTACCAAAAATAAAGTTTTTAATGATCATTGGAGGAGCAACCTTGAAGGAGCCATCTCTAGCTGAGAAGGCATATTCACTTCCAATTCAATGCCCTTCCATCCACTTCATAGGTAATGTTTCTCATCATGGTTTTCCAAAAATTCTCTAATTTCTTCTTTTTGTGCATGGAGTGCTCCTAAGAAATGGTGCTACATTAGTGGTTGTTTGAGTGAAACTGAATAATAGTATATTTGAATCTCAATAAGAATTTTTTTGCCTTGGATAGATAAAATTAATATTACCTCGTAATTTAAGTGTCAAATCTTTTATGTACGTGAAAAAAAAAAATTACTATATAAAAAAGAGTGAAGATGTAACAGACTAATATATTACCTATGCTCTATCATAAAACCTTATTCTCATTGTATTTTGCAGGAGAAATGGATTACTTCTTACGAGATTATGGACTTAAACTTGTGAAATTCTTTAAGGAACCTTTTATCATCCATCATCCTATGGGCCACATAATTCCAAGAATAGGTAAATATTAATATGTGCAAATTTTCAATCCATCTATATGTAAAAGATGTATTGTAAAGTTTGCTTTTTTTTTTTTTTGTTTTTTTTGTTTTTTCAGATGAGAAGAGCTTGCCTATCATGCAAAGTTTTATTGAAAAGATTGAGAAGGTTCTCAACATGCCTGGCCAAGAAATATGCTCAAATGAAACTCCACCAAGGTGATGGACCGATAGTAGCCAAGAAAAGCTAGAAGCAGCTCACTTTTTGCATGTATAGGTTCTCGCTCTAAGTACGAGAAGTTGCGAGATTAATTTTCGTACTGATATTCTTTGATGTGTATTATTACGAGAAGTTGAGAGATTAATTTAATAAAAAAAAAACCTCCAAATTTATGCTTCTCTATTATTAAAATACAAATGGACAAATATTGTTAATGAGACTAGAGCAAGAAGAGGTTGGGTTACCTTGTAAGCCTCCAAATGAAATAAAAGTTTCAGTAGCACATGATAAAATGCTACAATACTCCGAAAATTCTAAATAATAATTACACATACCAACTAAGTAGAGAAAACTAATATTACTCAACTATTTAGACGCAATACTTCATATATAATATAATAAGCTATATCTATAGATGCATATAACATAAACTGGCCTCTTCAATCCTTGAAAGTGAAAAGAGAATATCAGTGAACCGATTGATGATGAAAAAGGAGAATTTATTGGTTCACTTCTCCACCTTATTAATTACTTATCTTATAGTTTAGGGACTTTAATTATCCATATTAAAGATGAGGCTTCCTCCTAGAAAATGTAGAATCTAGACCATATATAGGATGATTTATTTCATGGGTGAGGATTTCGAAACTTTGAGAGTAGGTTAGTGCACTGGCGGAGCTACTTGTTGCTCAGTGGGTTCACATGAACCCACTGGTTCACCAAGGGCACCCCCTGTGCCACCCCTCATTCAATGATGTGTTTTATTTTTTTTTAAAAAAAATATTACAAAACCCAAATCAACATCACTTTATCACTTCAATTCTTTCAACCCACTCGGCAATCACCATCTACCATTCACCATTCTCAAGTCCCAACATAACCAAAGTCCAAAGGCATTCAACAAAAAAAAAATTCAAACGGCAAAACAAAGGTGTTAATTAATTATCTTGTAATTTTTTTATGTAGTATTTGAGTTTGTCTAAATTGAAAAAGGCATAACGTTATATTACAATGAGTAGGAACGAATTCTAAATTTACACTCAGTAAAAAATAAAATTACACAACATAATATTCCTATACAAATAATTTTGTGTATATGTGTTGTATGTTGAATGGAAGATTGATTGATATAAGCCCGTAATGTCAAACACCATCCCCTTCCCTCTGTATCTATTTACTTTCTCTGTTTTATATGTTATGTCATTAGTAGATGTGTTTTTTTGCTTACATTTTATATTTGTTATAATGTGCATAAAATGAAGGCGAGTTATTTAAATACTTTATTTATACTATAATGTACTTAAATTAAATATCGGTCTATACATAAATAACCCGAGTGGCGGAGCGGCACCCCTTAACCCCGGGTGCCTAGCTCCGCCACTGGGTTAGTGTTCAACTAATCAATAAAAATCGAGAGTGACTCACTTCTATTCTTGGTAGGATTGGATATAAATGAGGAATCTATAAATGGTGGTAATTTGCCAACTTCTCTGACTTTTGGAGCATATTTTAAGAGTAACTTGTGAAGGTAGAAATGGACAGAAGAAAATCATGACTATAAATTAAAATTAAGAACAGAGCCGAACAGAATACTTACATGATATTTTGAAAGAAAAAAAAAAAACAGAAATGCAAAAATCACAAAGAACCGAGGCCTGAATTAAATTCAATGTCTTTAAGACTTATTCGTCTCGCATTGGTACTCACGGTCACTGATAATAGGCTTCTAAGATACAACAGTTTATGTTTGAAAATAAGAATACTCCAAATTTACAGGCTTAACGAACCAAATAATACAGAATCTCTCTCTTATTTTATGCACTAACAGAAGCACGGAAATGATGAATTGAATGAAATTTGATTCTCTAAAGTTTTTTTTTATCAAAAAAGATAAATTAGCCACTTGGACCCTGATTCACGCCCAGGAGTCGAGCGGAGCCAAATAGGCAATGCGTGCGCACGTGTGTGGTATGGATCGAATCCAATATTGGGTAGGTCATCTCCTGTCTAATGATTATTGGTGTCTGTTGGGGCCTAATCCCAAGTGCCAAACTTCAGCTATTTAAACAGATTAATGTGACTTTTATTTTTTCGATGTAAGATACTTCGACTTTCATATAGTTGACTTTATATATTTCTTCATGTTAATTTTTCAACTTTGAACTTCAATTTCTCATTCACTTGTTATTGGTTTTAAACAAATGAATATAGTATGTGCATCTACTCAATGAAACAAACACATACTTACCTAATCATTCTCTCCACGAGATTTGAGACCCACTTAATAATTGAGTCAAAATTAAACAAAATTAGAATAAAGCCCAATAACAACACTAGCTAACATACGATATAATTTCTCTTCAATAACCCTTAAATAGACACAATTAATTAATTAGAGAAATTAAGGGTGTCCTTCTCAGGGTAAAGGATACCCTTAAATAGACACAATTGTCATATTTTCTTACCGTGAATAACCCTATTCAGTGGGGTATATAGCAGCAAAGTGAAGGAAAGTTATTCAAAGCTTAGCAAGAAGAAGAGAACAATGTTGTTTTCAAACTAGAATTTGTCAAGACACACACTTACGCAAATTCTCTATTTATTTAATGATACAATCACTACATTTAAAAGAGGGATATCTCTTTTCCTTTTTGGTTTTTGGGTAGAAAAAATAAATTATATTTCAGTTGGCTTATTCACATTATGATACATAAAGAATTTTAACTCTTTTCCCTTTCTTCTGTGCACGAGAACAACTTTCCTTGTTGGACAAAAAGAGAATATCTGAAAGAATTAGTTTGTTTCATTTACTCTAAATTAATAATAAAAGACATATTCACTATCTTTACCAGTTGATGGTTAGGTTTCGTTTAATAATTTGATGATTGAGTTTCGTCAACTGTTTCACCATAAATAAATAAAAAAAGTTAAAACGGATCGCTAACTCTATCAACTCCTATGTATAATCTAGAAATCACGAAAGCTTTATAGGACAGTTTGAGATATAGCCGTAAACCCATAGGCGAAATATTAATTTTCCACCCCCAAAAATATAGCCATCCATTGTTGCTAAGAGATTCCACCCCACCTTCCCCGCCCCTTTTGGCCAGCCAGCGTTTATCACGAGACACGAGCCAATACCATTGGTTCCAATGCACGTGGGGTGATCAAATTTAATTCAGACAACACGCATTTTGCTTCCATATATAACTCGTCAAGAAACACTATCCTCACGACTTCAACCTTCATTATAAATCGAAAAACGAGCACACAGAACCAACTCTAGAAAAAACATCATGGGAAGTGATGGGAAAAATTGTCTTCAGACGAAACCAAGATTCCTATGCCTTCATGGATTTCGAACCAGTGGTGAAATCCTCAAGAAACAAGTTGTTGGCAAATGGCCATCGTCTGTTGTTGATAAGCTAGATCTTGTTTTTGTTGATGCACCTTTTCCGTGCCAAGGCAAATCTGAGGTGGAAGGAATATTTGATCCTCCATATTATGAGTGGTTCCAATTCAACAAGGTTAGATGTTAGTTTTCGGCTAAGTCATAACGATCAAACCACGCTAAAAATATTGTGTTAGTTTTTACTGTTTTAATATATGTACGTGTGTCTCCTCGTCCCAACACGGGATTATTGATATTGTTTGTTTGTTATCTTCAGGAATTTACTGAGTATAAGAATTTTGATGAATGTCTTTCTTATATAGAAGATTGCATGATAAAGCAAGGACCTTTTGATGGTCTTCTTGGTTTTTCTCAGGTAAATATTTTACGGGGTAGTATTTTCTCGTTATCAATATTCAATTCTTTGCATTCTTTGTCATGCCTCAGGCTTATACACCATGGCGGCAAGGGAGATTAGTGAGAATAATTGTTTTGAATCTTAAATTTATTAGTTCAAAATGCTAAATACGAGTTATGACTTAAACTGACATTGCAAACTTTTAAATCCGTTTTACATTATGTATTACGTTAACGTATGATTTCACATTCTTTTCATGTTTTTACACACAAATTTCACTGTAATATGTGCTAATTTTATAAAAAGCTCTACCTAATTTTGGTGATGATGTTCAGGGAGCAATTTTATCTGCTGCGTTGCCGGGTTTGCAAGCCAAGGTAGGTACTGGAATTTCTTTTCAATTGAGGAATTTGATGGAATACTAAGGATTTGGCTACGAAACGTGAAAAATCATATGTGAAGTCCACAAAAAAACGTGTAATCTCACCATCACGTCGTGTCACTATCTTAAAAGCAAATGATTGTTCGTTCCGTTTGCAAGAAAAATCCCAAATACTAATGGTAGGTAACTACAATGATATGGTTTGTTGTGCAGGGTGTGGCTCTTACGAAGGTACCCAAGATAAGGTTTTTGATTATTGTTGGAGGGGCAAAATTTAGGAATCCATCTCTTGTTGACAAGGCATATTCACCAAAAATTCAGTGCCCGTCGGTTCACTTCTTGGGTACTACTTCCTATGCCATCTTCTATTTATATATATATATATATATATATATATATATATATATATATATATATCATGCAAGAATCTCGAAATCGTAAATGAAATTAAAATCAAAGTTTTTTATAGTAGTTCTTTTGGATCATAATAAATTGACTGGTTCAAATTAATTAATCTTACACAAAAAAAAAAAATTTAGTTAATTTGAATTTTACTTAAGGCTATGAGTCGCCTATGACACTAACTTATAAATCACTCTCATATTATATCTTACACCAACTCCGGACATCGCAATCACCTTCTAAGGTTGTCTTTACCAGAGTCTCTAAAAGAGAGACTCTGGTATCGTACAATTATTACGTAATATAGTTCATTTGGTGAAACAAAAATCCATAAAGTAGAGATTAAAATCACCAAAAGTGGACCCGGGTCTCTAAAAAGTACAGAGTCTCTAAAAATGTAACTTTTTAGAGACCCGGACCCACTTTTGGTGATTTTAATATCTACTTTATGGATTTTTGTTTTACCAAATGAACTATATTACGTAATAATTGTACGATACCGTAGTCTCTATTTTAGAGACTCTGTAATTTTTAGAGACTCTGTACTTTTTAGAGACTCGGGTCTACTTTTGGTGATTTTAATCTCTACTTTATAGATTTTTGTTTCACCAAATGAACTATATTACGTAATAATTGTACGATACCGTAGTCTCTATTTTAGAGACTCTGGTAAAAACAGGCTAACAACTCAGATGTCTTTGATAGTGGCATGATCACTTAGTACCAACATGATTGTGATACCATTATGTCATGTTCCTAGTCATAATCCACCATTATATCATGTTTTTAGTCATAATCCCCACAAGCGAGACTGGTACATATAGGCCCAAAACAGTTAACATAAGTTATTATTAAATAACACGACACTAAATTATAAATCACTTTCATATTATATCTTATACAAATTTAAGACGTCGCAATATAAGTCAGAGTAATGGTAGAGAATAGCACGTACATCTTGCAAGTTATGCTAGAAACATGATGTTGATTTGGACACCATGCATTGAATTGGATTTTGGCCAAGGGTGAAATTATGTTTACATAAGTGAAAGCTGCAGTCCCTATTGATTCTTATATTTCTTTTATTATAAAAAATGTATATATTTTAAACGTATTTTTAAGTTTAAAAAATTTATTTTGTTCCCAATAAAAAAATTATTTATATATAAATATTAAATTATGTGTTTTTAGTCCCGAATAAAAATTCTAAATCCATCCCTAATTTTGGATCAATTGGACAAGGTCAAGACCATCTCCTTTTACATGTATTTAGCCTTCATACTCACTGAGTTGTATTACACTAGTTTCTCCCCTAATTAATATGAACTACCTAAGCTGGATCTGTAGGATCAGCTGAATGGTACCTAAAAATGTGTCATGGACCAAACTGCGAATTAATCCCTGTTAGTGAAGCTATATTCCCAATTTCATAGACGAAGGCCAGCTTGTTAACTGCTGGAGTTGCCACTTTAGTATGGAAACTAGTCATTTACATGTTTATAACGTAATAGTGTTATTAGGGGATGCAAATTCGTTTTAATTAGGTAGATAACTGAAGATCAACAAATTTATCAGTATATGAAAAATATAATGTGTGGAGTTGACATACCCAATAAGTGACGCTTTTAGATCAAGTGGCCACAATCATGGTATCAGGGTCTTGTTATCAAAACGGACTTGGTTTTAATTCTCGAAACTATCATCTTGTTTATTACATGCATAACTTAAGATAATAATAATAATAATAATAATAAATAAATAAAAAAAACCTCAATTGCACATGAGGAAGCAGGATGGAGGTATCAAACTAACTAAATATACACTCTCTAACAAACTTAAACTTTTAAATCATGTGTACACTTATCATACCATCTAACCAGAAGTGATAGTTTCATGAATGGTCTTCAGATGAGAGGGCCTGCTCTACTCTAATCTCCACCTGGAAATTGTCTGCATAATTTAGTTAAGTAACATTTCATTTGGGAGGTGATCAGCTCAATCTAGCTATAAAGCTTTGCAAAAATTAGTATTTTGACTGGTAAGATTTCGGTGTCCAAGATCTTGATTGTGAATTTTATAGTAGACCGTACTTAACCGGCATGAACTCATTTATCGGGTGGAAATTAACGAGGCTTCAACTTGTATATTTCTTGCATTTAATTTGCACTATTTGACCCAAAGTTTTTGCATTCACAATCAGGTAGAGCATTATTTCTAAAGCAACCCTACACCTACATCTACTTGGGGCCATTTATTTCCAACTGTCTATGATTCTTACATGTACTTAATGATGCCAAACTTCTTCTGATTCTTCTAATCGCTTGAGATCTTTGGTTAGATTTATTAGATTATCACATCATCCAAAAGTTTAACCTGTTAGCGTAGAGTTTATTGTATTTATTTGTTATCTTCAACATACCCTCGCATGTACAGGCGGAACTTATTTTTTAACTTTGCACATAAATAATATAATGCATTTAAATGGCTAGTGGTAAGATTTGAACTCAAAACTATTTGATAATTTAGACTCTAATACCATATTAAATTATTACCTCATGTAAAAAGTTAAGAAGTTTCATTATATTTATGTATTGTTTTCAAGAAGATTTGCCTACAAATATCTTAGCAATTATATTTGGCAATATATATATGTGTGTGTGTCACAGGTGAGACGGATTTCCTAAAGCAGTATGGGATTGAACTCCTGGAATCATTTGTAGATCCTGTGGTGATTCATCATCCTAAGGGCCACACAATACCAAGATTTGGTAACTCTTGCATTTTCCACACTTATTCTCTAAATAACAGTTCAACATGTATATGTTGCCTCAGGATACATTCCTATTCGGTAGCCGGATGGTTCGGTCGTGAGACATAAGGTGTAAGTCCTATGGTTCACAAGCATCTTACAGTCGCACCATTCGGTTGCCTGACAGAAGAATTTTTCATTGCCTTGGGTTTTAATGATGTTCATTTTTTGCCAGATGAGAAGAGTTTGGAGATTATGCACAAGTTTCTCGAGAAGATTCAGAGCGAGGTTGTTGGGGTAGCGGAAAAACAAAAATGTCCTATGATTGCTTCTTAGCAACTCCAAGAAAGAAAAACTAGATTAATAATTGCTCAGGATTTGGATCCTTTTCAAACGTGATGATGTTATGAAATTATACAATGAGATATATACACAATTGATTATTTAATATAACGGAAATAAAATGATGTTGATAAAAACAATTATCACTTTATCACTATTAAATCAAAAAATCAATAGTTTTGATCTCTTAAATTCTCACATAACATCATCACGTTCACAAGAGGATTCTTTAAAAGCCCTTTTCCTTTTCCTTTTTCTTTTTCTTTTTCTTTTTTCAAACCACACATTGTTTGTGTGTGGTATTAGGGTTGATTATGGACTGAGTTGGCCATGTTTTGCTAATGAATAGACTGAAAATTATAGCTTGTTATTTGGCCCAAATGTAATCCACTAAACAGAACTTGAACTTTATGTTCAGTCATATTGGGCCGTCCCTGTTTTACTATGATTGGACTTTGTTCTGGTCAATTTTTTGGGCTCTAGATTTTCACTTGCGAGTGAGTGGAGCACTTTCTGGAATATGTTTGGGCCAATTGTTGTCGTTTTATATGTTATTTCTTCTTCTTCTTTTTTTTTTTTTAAAAAAAAGGAAAAATTTACATTGCCAAAAATACCCTTCTCATTTAGATTGCCTAGAATTGAAACTTCTATTTGCAGAAGAAACTTTTAACTTGAAAAGAACTTAACAGTCTCAGCATGGTCTTGATCCCATAATTTTGGCTGACCATGAATAATTTTGTGTGGTAGTTGTTGACTCGAGGTAGTTGTAGTTGTAGAAGACTAGAACGCGTGATACTTCCTTGTGGTTTGTCAAATTTTCATATTAGATCTTGGTTAGACAACATAATTAATGTCAAGAAATACCGTTCAACCTTTTCGAAAACACAAGATGGATTTTCACCGCTTCCAAAAACACAAGATCTAATGTGTAGATTTGATAAACTGCATACCCTTTTTAGAATAAGAATATTGAGTGGTACTTTCTACCCATCCAAAATAGAAGAAAATAAATGACAAAGTTGTGCCCTCATTATGGGAACAAACAGTACATTATTAATTTATTGATCAGAAATTCTGAATTCGAATCTCCCTCTTTATCGAAGTGGTGTATATACTAAGTCATATCGTTGTATTTCTAAATTTGTACTCTTAGAGATGAATTTATATAATATTACATACTGTTGTATTTCTAAATTTATACATGCTTCTTGCTAAAGTGTTGTTCAGTTTCACAATTTACTTTAACTTGCTTTTTGTCTTTGTCAAATAGCAAATAGCTAGGTACTCAACTAGCCTTGAATATTCTGATCCAAAAAATAAAAAATAAAAATAGCCTTGAATATTGGAGTTGCTTCTAAAGGTTTGATGTTGAAGAAAGATGGTCCACCACAAGAAACATTAGGAATTTTCTTTTCGAAAGCTCTTTTGACCAGCAGAATTTGTAACCTGAAGACCCTAGTTTTTCAGAAAGGCCGTTTGAGAAAAGGGAGGTGATGCCCCGAGGGTTTGGTGAAGTAACAGCTCAACGTGATAGAAAATCTCGAATTTGAAATTATTGCTCTTTTTATCATTCTTGATTGATTTTATATATATATATATATATATATATATATATATATATATATATATTATACCTCCATTGGGAAGTGACATAAAATATGAAACTATATATGTATCTTGACGTTATAGAATTTGTAATTTAAAATAGGTCTAATGTGATCCTGATTAATATAATATTTTTTAAAAAGAAAAAGAAAAAAATAAAGAGGTTGACAATTACTTCTTCCAATCCAGTGGATAAGTTTCATTTTCAATTCACTAGGTTAAATGTCAAGTTTCAAATAAAGCAATGATATATATCAGTATCTTCTTTTCACTTCTTGTACGTTAGATGTCATATCATTTATTTTTTCAAAACAAACACAATTATCACACAAGACTACATAAAATATTAAACAAAAAGTAAAATAAAATAAAGATCCAAGTTTGAAGTTATGGGAAGTGCATCCATAATGATCCTATAAAATAAAGATAGTTGATAATATTTTTATCTAAAAAATTACTTAAATCTCACAACTTCATTAATTTTGTCTCCAAAATTACTTAACCCCTCACGAATAAAACATCTTAAATTCGTCTGCATAATTATCCAACTTAGCGGTAATAGGGTGCTCCCTTGTGTGTTTTCTTTTCAGTTCTAAAGAAGAATCCCATGGCTTTAGAGATTGTCCTTGCCTTCTATCAATTTGACAAGTGGGTGCATGAAGGCATGGATTATATATATACTTCTTTTTCCTGGCTTCAATGGCCATATATGGAGGGCAATAATCGACCCTAAACAAATATCACAGAATGAAGAAGATGAGGCAACCATTGAAAGAGTATGAATCCATAGTGCTCAAACAATGGTAATTATGGTCGCATGACAAACGACTACTAGGATAAGGATGGAATATATAACCAAAATAAACATTGTTTTCTTTTTCTGACAGAGTATTTTTTTCGGGGAGTCTTTTCAACTTACATCAAAGATATTAAATATTTGGACACAATCTTAATTAGAGGAGGTATAGTTTTTATAGTCAGGAGGTGTATCATGACTAGTGTAATGATTTAGGCCTCACTAATGGTTGTTCACCATGGTAAACATGTTTTGATAGTAGTAGTAATATTAAGTCATTATAAACTAAACACATATTTTTTACAAAATTCATGTGAAACGAGATATCACATACTCTCCCTTAATTACTTGGCATGCCCATCGTTCCAAATAGAAAAAAACCATAACCCAATACCACCAAATAGTGGGGAGAACCCACAGTTTGGCCTAATAACCTGTTCTAATATCAACTATAATGATCCAAACTCAACTATTGATATGCCCACACATTGAATATAATCAACTGATCAAAAATGCTTAAACTTATATTGAGAATAGTAGTAAAACTAAATTATTATAAAGTGAACACATATATTTGACAAAACTACAATGGAACGGGATGTCACAACTAATCTCCGGGAAATTAACTTTGTGTTTGATTCAAACTAAAGACATGGATAAACTTTTCACTTATGCCTCAACCGCTTTTCTACTGAATTAACTCCTTAGGGTTAAATATTGTTGCTTTATAACTCAAGTGGCTTCAATTTGCCACGCAAAGATCTGCTGCCTGTGAATATTAACAGTGTTTTGTTCTACTTCTAGATGAAATGTCCATTTTTCACTTTCTACAAGTGGACTCAGGGCCTTGGAAGTTCATCTCGAAGTTTGTCCCGAAGGTCCTCTTTAAGTTTTGGAAAATTCTTTTTGCATTATTAGAGTATATTCACCATATGGATGATGCAGGAAAATGGCATCTTCCTTCTACTTTTGTGATGTATTGTATTGGTACGAGACATAAAATGAAAATAATTTAAAAATTAGGGTTGTGGCTGCACGAGCGGGTTTAAGTAACGAGCTATTTATTTTGAGTCTAATCAATATTATCTCTAAAACAATTATGTTTTAAGTTCACAACATATGGATATCTTACCTATGGTTTGGAATTTTGAGCCTATGAGGTGACAATTTGAAATTTTCTTTTTCACTAACAAAATATCACACGCGGAGCTATATTTAAGTGAGTGGGGGGCTCACTTCAATTTTTTATTAAAAAATATGTATATTTTTAAAATATTTTAAACTAAAATATTAATTTAACTCCACTGAAAAAATGTATTTTAGCCTTTATATTCTTTTCATTTTTGTATTCTATACCCCAACTGCACGAACCTATTCTTTCATGAGCATAAGGCTAGGGGTACCGATTCACTACCGATGTTATTCTAAGCGATCATCTTAAGAAATGTGCGTTTTACTTATTGTTTATCTCGTACTTATACCATAATAAAAATTTTGAATCCGTATCTTGATGACAAATGGATAAAAGTTGGAGATACAAAAAGGGCCCCTACAAGACCTAGAATTCAACATGGATACAAGGGGCTTTAATGGGAGGCCATGAAAGTGAAATGGCACCTTTAATCACAACCTTCTATGTCCATGTCCCTTCGAGAAGCTAAGTTTAGTATCTTGTGATTAATAATTTGATTGGACATATACATTCAGGCAATGAGTTTTGCTAGATGCCCCAAATAATCATGATATTCGGGGCTAAGAATGTAGCAACATGCATGGTTATGATGGTATCTTTGGCTTTTCTTAATGACTAGATTCAATGCTTATGTTAGTTCCATCTTCCTTTTTTGAAATTCTCCGTCATGTACGTGAGACATGATATGAGAGTTGTTTATTGTAGATTAATTATATTTAAAGTTAATAATTTTGAATAGTTGAATTGAAAATTAAAAATAATTATTTTTTAGTTTATATTACTAATCTTACTTGACAATTCTGAGTTCTAAACCTTGATAGTTGTAAGTCTTTTTTTTGGTGGAAATAATATTGTTCATAACATTATTATATTACAAACAAGATCTAACAGTTATAAATTATTAATACAATTATAATAAAATAACATGGATAGTTCACAATTAATAAATTAATCACATAACGTTACAAAGTTATAAGAAAATTCTTACTTATTTTTTGCTGCCAAACTTAGGAGATCATATCAAATAAGAAAATCCAGAAGAAAATTATCATAAGATTCCCAACCAGATATATTGTCCTTTTCCCTTCATGATGGCATTAGTCTTTATTCAAATAACCCTAGCTATGTACAATTACTATAACTTCCTATTTAGTTTTAACTAATATCAATCCACTCATACAAGTGAATCTCACACACATATAAAACTCATTTTTTCTCTCTCGAATTGATGTCAATTCAAACTGATAAAAGAGTTTTTCCAGTATTATAATTTAACTACCTAGGCATACCAAAAATTTGCATTTCTCCCTAAATGCCTAAAATTAATCTCCAATTCACTAGTTGACATGAATTCGAGGTCTTGAAAATAATTTATTATGAAAATACAAAATAAAGTTGCAAACATTATATTTTAAAGTAAATTCAACCATCTTTTTGAACCCTGCACATAATAAGAAGTTCGCTTACAGAAGTGTTCTTTTTCATCTAATGCTATTAAAATCAGAAACAAATAAAAATTAACAAGCTGCCAAAATGTTGGTCATGCAAAGCTGGCTTTGTACCAAATTTTAGTGAGTAATTAATATTTAAAGCTTGACCAAAATAAAAAATAATAATAATTAAAGCAGCTCATCAGTCTGCAATATGATATATGTGATCCGATCGGATGCTATCAGAACAAAGAAGTACAATGTCTCAGTGTCTACAAAATAATTAAATATTACTCCATAACATGGGTTTGAATTTTAATGTTTCCTTTATTTTATTATTATAACACCTCTAGTGTTCAACTTTTGGTTTGGCTACCACTAATAAGTAGCTGCAAAAGCCATGTGTAGCATAATGTGAGTTTTATAAGTCTTTTTAAATTAGATGTTCGACATCGAACATTAGAGTCTCACATAATGTGAGTTTTTACATATTTGTTCTAAGTTGAATGTCTGACTCTGCCATACTAAAAGTTTTCCTGTACATGTAGCATGATCCAACCTAACTTTTTTTCTTCCTTTTTTATTATTATGAGGAACCCTCTTCGAGTTTATATTAGGGTTGTGAAACTCTAAAATATAGTAAGATTTTACCTGAAAGAAGTATGATCCAATTTTGAGTTCAAAATATGAATTTGTCTGTTGTTTACGTCTCGAACACTCCACTCAATTCATGAGACATCCTAGCTTGTTCAAGAAAGAATGATCCTGAACTTGTGGTGGCCTAAGAGGACCAATTTACATAAGCAACAATCACCAAAACAACGCATGTACACAAGAGTATAAACACACACACACACACACACACACACACTTATACATATAAAATTGAGTGGGGGAATTAAATGAAGTGGAGCAACATGAGAGAGCATAGTTTAGTGGTTGACCTCGTGCTTAGCTCAGCCATGAATGTGCTTAGCAGACAAAAGTTGTGGAAGAAAACCAGACCTCTTTCTGGATTCACCGACTTTTTGTCCCACCACTCAACCCTAGGTAGTTGGTTTCATTTCTTTGTTCCTTTGTGTATTCGATTTTACCATTTAAACTTTTAAATGATATAATAATTTAAAACGGTATCAGAGTTTAAGTTGTTAAATAATTTTGAATTTAAATATCACTGTCATCTAATTAAAAAAATATTAAAATTGTCTACACGCAAAATTTAAAAACAAATCTCCTTTGCATGTGTGGCGATACGTTACAATAAATAAATATAATAAACTCCTCTCTAATAATTTAAATTTTATGTGGCAATTTAATTTTGCAATATGATCATCGACCCTAATTATTTAAGTTGAACATTTTGAGTAATTAATATTAGAAAAAGAGTATTGGTACAACGATAAAATTGTCATCATATAATAAGTTTGAATTTAAAATAATCTCTTACAAAAATATAAGATAATATTATATATAATAAATATCAAAATAGATCAAACCTTCTCCAGATAGTGAGAATTTCATATATGAGTTTCTTTCCATTAAAATAAAACTAGAAAGTTGATAAAGGTATCCACCCCCCATGCATCATAAGTGGCCTACCAAATTCAATTATCAGTTTGGTGGCCACATCATGAGCCAGGGGTCTTTACCAAATAACACAAAGGGCTTGAGTTTTGCAGTTGATTCATTTTAGTTACTTTCTGGTTTTTACTGGCGGAGATGCATAAATACATGCTCAGGTAGGAAAAAATAAAAGAGAGAATTTTCATATTAATCCATTCTCATTGTACGAATACAACTTTTGACTTCTCTCATAATATAAATGCACACCCTATTTTTGGAGTCTTGACTCGGTCCCGATTTTACTTTTACACTTCGTTTGCTACTTGGTTCATGTACTATGCATAGTTAGTGACAAGTCTTCTATCAATTGCTGTATCAATTTGTCCATACTCTTAGTTAGGTCACATAGGTCCATCAAAGAGTATGGACAAATTGATACAGGTCCATCAAAAGATGGTCTTTATAGGATGGCTACTCTTGAAAGATGCTTATTGTAGGGTCATTTTCAATGTCTCTTTCTTTTATTAAGACCACTTTTTTCTCTACAGGATTTCTACTGTAGACAATGTGTACCCACAATGCAACTTAGATTAGGCAAAAGGGTTGTAATATTCAATTTATATTTTGTGTTATAAACAAGAGATCACTAGAAAAAATAGGGTGTTTGTAACTTTTATTAGCAGTTATCGTACAACTTTTGCAAACAACAGCATTACTTTGATGGAAAATGCTTATCCAGATATTGTCCGATAGTGTTACACTCAATGAGAGGTGGACCCCACTCCTCATTGAGTGTGAGAAGGCCCCCACTATTTGATAAAAAACCACCTCTTACAACTATATAACGGATAATTTTTATAATGATTGACAAAATATATAAAATTTCGACATATTTTTTTCTTGACCCAAAAAAAAAAAAAATGCGCGTCGCCATAACCCTTTGTTGACAGCCTCATAGCCGATGCTTCTAAAGCCACTCAAATTTTATTTTTTTCTTC
The DNA here is from genome assembly GCA_037974665.1 of Ehretia macrophylla. Lineage (NCBI taxonomy): Eukaryota > Viridiplantae > Streptophyta > Magnoliopsida > Boraginales > Ehretiaceae > Ehretia > Ehretia macrophylla. The sequence goes on from CM075774.1 coordinate 42,397,494, forward strand.
ATTTTGATTATTCCCATAATATGTAGTTATTAGCCATTTGAGTATGTGCAGATGCATACACAACGGAGGGAGTGAGAGGGGAAGGGGGAAGTGGAGGGTTGGGGTTGGGGGGGGGGGGGGGGGGGGGTGTGGGGTGGGTGCGGGTCCACTTCACCTACAAATGGTTAGACAAAAAAGGAAAGGCAAGCTTGCTTCTCATCACTTATTCAATTGCACATTCAGTTCCCACTTTGTTCATAGCCTTTACTTGGGTGAAGTGCATCAGACCCCCTTGTACTTTAGCGAAAGTGCACAACACCCCCCTATAGTTTAAAAACCCCCTGAACTAGTCCCTATGTTTTTTAAAAGTGCACAACACCCCCCTACCGTTAAAAAATCCGTTAAATTTAACGGAGAGTGTACTTCACACTCGTTAAGTGAGATTTTTTTTTAATTTTTAACGAATTTATTAATTAAATAATTATATGAATTGACCAAATTACTTTTTTTTTTTTTGGCCTAAACAAAACAAAAGAGAGAAATGAAAAAAAAAATGAGGGTATTTACGTCTTTTTTACAAAATCCGTTAAATATGACGGATTTTTTAACGGTAGGGGGGTATTGTGCACTTTTAAAAAATATAGGGACTAGTTCAGGGGGTTTTTAAACTATAGGGGGGTGTTGTACACTTTCGCTAAAGTACAAGGGGGTCTGGTGCACTTCACCCCCTTTACTTTTACTACCGTGCAGGATAGAATACCGATAAACAGAGGGAGGCAAATTTCACTCTCCTTATTGCACCCCTCGGCCAGAGTAAGAATCTCTTATAATATTATAATTATAAACGATATTTAAAAATTTTAAACCGTCCACACCATTTTCTCATAGCTACATAAACAGTTTACATCTATTAAATTTCATTCATAACATTGTAGTATTATAAGAAACAAATCCATTTCCATTTGAGAGAGGGGAAGGAGATTTGAAATCCACCCATAACTTTATAATGCAAAGAAAGATATGAATAGTAATATAACAATGATGCAGTTTTTTAATCTCAAGTTCAATAGTCTAGATCATTTCATCATAAAGGCAATCCATATGATATTGAGAATCCTACTCGAAACAAATCAAGAATGCAGTGCCAAAAACACAAAGTCAATAGCAGGCTGAAGACTTATCCAAAAGAAATAGAGAGATCAATGGATGATCAGCTAAAAGTTGCAAACTCAATGGAATCATACAACACAGCATAAGAGACGTCTCTCGACAAGATAAGAATGAGTGACGATGTCATATCCGTATAATCGACCTCAATAGATTGGAATCAATGAGGACCATTCACCTGCTAGAAAGTAGGGAATATCTCATCATCTCATTCATGGAACAGGAGGGGGTCCTTAGTCTTGTACTTGTACAAATGCTTTCTGTACATCATTTATAAGGGTTTTCACTCACTGTCAAGCTGATCATCCCCACATTCAGAAAATGGCAAGAAACACTCCACAAGCATCTTGGTCCATTTATGTTTGGCATTTAATACCATCTCACATTTTGTAACGGTAACAGTAACAGTAATAAATTCAACAGTCAGGTGCTAAGAACAACACAATCTGAAGAAACAAAGATTTCTAGAGAGAGAGAGAGATGGAGGAAAGATCAACTGGTGCATCATTCAGGCAATAGTTATCATCAGCTACAGTTTTAAGTATTACAACTACATCTAAATAGAACTAAGAAAGCTCAACTCTATCGAAAATCAAAAGTTTTTTTTATGTAATCGATTCTTGGTGCAGCTCCTGAATCTCTGACACTCCCAAGAATCTCTTCTTAATCTTGTAGGAGTAATACTCGCAGCTGCGGTATATTTCTTTATGTAATCAATTCTTGGTGCAGCTCAACAACCCTCCTCCATTATCTAGCGCGGACAAGTGTTTTGATGAAATGAATATGAAGCAGGAAAGAACATAAAATTCAAAAGCGTATATCAATACAACAACATTGATGGTCCATCACCTTGCATTGTAAATCATTTGCAATTCAGAACTCCCCGATTCGGTTGACCACCTGGATGAACAGCATTGAGTGGTATCTTAAAAACCAATTGTGCTTGGAAGCCGCTTCAGTTTTGCTCTGCAAGGCGTGCAGGACCTTCTCATGGGTCGGTTGGTCGTATAAGCGACCCCCAGGCATCATGCTTCCCTCAAAAAAAAGGAGCCACTCATTGCTTCAAAGCCCAAGTGAAGAACCTCAAAAGCTTCTTCCCTTCCATCTTAGATCATCGCACGATATGCACATATTCTGGTGCATCAACCCTTGGACCTTCTAGAGAGCGATACATATATAATGTTTCAACATACTCACCATACTTCTCGTTCCATTCATCATTGTAATTAAACGCTTCCACTACCAGGTGGGGTAATTGGCGAGCAATCTCCTCACAACCTTGGCGAGTTACTCTACAACATGACATCCACAAGAATCTCATATTATAATAGTGGTGCAGGCCAGCTCGTAAAGCTGAATCTCCAAAGGGGCTATCTCTGATCTCAAGCTTCTGTAACTTAGGACAGCCCTCTAGCACATACTTCAGGGCCAAGTCAGTTTCCCCAGCAAATGCAACTGACAAGGTTCGCACTGATTTTCCATACTGTCCAATGTAACTGAAAGCCTTGTCAGTCAGTAAACCAGACACGGCAAGCCGTGTAAGCTTCTTACAGTTCTTGACAATGGCCCCAAAACCTTCATCCATAGGTTCACCGGTAACATGATCTGGACTGTGTATTCCCATTATACAAAGGCGGAACACCACAAGATCCGGACAGTTCTTTGACATGGCTATAACGGCTGCATTTGTCATTCGCTGGCAGAAATATAAAATGGACTCTAATTTCCTACAACCTTCAGAAATAGCAAGGAGGCCCACTTCAGAGACAGGACCATCCTCATCCTCTCTAGGTTCGGGGAAAACACGAAGTTCACGGAGATCTTTGCATGTTGCGGCCACTGCCTGAAGTCCTTCATCACATACTGAATCAAGTACCTGCAAAATTTAAAATGGAAGTATAAAAACCATGTGGAGTTGACATGAATTAAAATTTTCTCCAAGGATTTAATCACATACCCAGAGAACTTGGAGTTTGTGGCAATATTGTATAACTGATTTGAGTTTTTCACCGTTGATATTGGCATAGCTAAAATTGAGTGATGTGAGATTAGCACAGACAGGATATATTGCAGGTAAGTAATCTGGTAAAATCTCCCTGAACCCAGAAAGACAAATTAGCGACTTGCAAGCAGCAAAAGCAGAAACATAGTCAGGCTCTTGTTCACCCTGAGCAACCATTTCTAAAGGACCAAAAGAACCTGTTCCCAGATGGGTGAGCTGTGGAGCTCGAATCATCAACCGATAAAGCTGGCCAATGGACACGTGGCGGTTCACCTTAAGTTTCTTCAAGGAAGGTGACCTCATTACCAGCCGCTCCAATGCCTCAAAATTAACAGGGGCTTCCTCCACACAGTCAAAAATCAAAGACTCAAGATGAGTTCCATTCTCCGGGAAACACGAAATCCAATCCACTTCATCTTCATCCGAAACCTCAGACTCAATTAGATCAAGCACTCTAATTTGCCTGCAATAGCAACCATTCAATCACACATGATGAAACAACACAATTTGAAACACTTGGAAGTTAGAACTTCACAAGATTCAAATCTCAAACTTTTATGTCAACCAAATCAATAGCACTTCCCAATAGAACACCACTATACACATGGACACAAACAAGATCCACATATCCACACTTATTACAATATGAACTGTATTAAACACAAAATGCATGTACAAGAATCTCACTTTCACTCCAAAACTGATTACAATTAAACCTATCTCAAGATAATTACAACAGATAGGTTAAAATCAGAGATCCAGATATGCATACAATTAAACATAAATCTAATTTTATCTCCAAAGGCCGAGATCCATTTTGCATAATCTAATCTCTAGCACGACAGAGCAAATCCCATTTGACAAGACAAATTGAAAAAGAAAATTCTAATTTTTAGCTCAAATTACCCGAAATCCATCTGAAAAATATAATCTTTAGCCCAAGAAAGAAGATCTCATTATGGTAATCCCATTTTTGACCCAATAAAATCAAAAACCCATTAGAAAGGATCCAATCTTCAGCTCAAAAATATAAGCCAAAACTCATATAGAAAATCAAATCTTCACCTGACAATAGGATAGCCCATTACTGAAAATCTAATTTATAGCTCAAAATCAGCAAATCCGATTACCAAAAGGATACAATCTTTACCACAAAATCAGCAAAACCATCCACTAAAAACCTAATCTTTAGCTCAAAATCAGCAAAACCCATTACCAAAATCTAATATTTACCTCAAAATCAGCAAAAACCATTTGAGAAGTTCCAATCTTTAGCTCAAAAATAAGCAAACCCAATTCAAAAACCTAGTCTTTAGCTGAAAAATGAAAACCCCATCACCCAAAATGTAATATTTAGCTCTTAAAAAAATGTAATGTTTACCCCAAAATCAGCAAAGCTCATTACCAAAACTCTAATATATACAACAAAATCAGCAAAAATCATTACTTCAAATATAATCTTTAGCTCAAAATCAACAAAACACATTAGCAAAAATCTAATATTTACCTCAATTCAGCAAACCCCATTACCAAAAAACCCAATCTTTAACTCAAAAATCAGCATAACCCCATCAAACTTATCACCATAATAAGCAGATCTAGTAGCCTCTTTTCATCCACAAATAAGCTAAAAATAAACAAAAGAGGCAGCTAGGTGCAAAAGACTCCCGGTATGCAAGTCTAGCAAGGGTCGAACTCACTTTTGGATCTATTGTATGTAGCAACAAGGTTTTTAAAAAAAAGTTATTAAACTAACCTGCACTCACTAGCAACAACAGCAAGACCACTAGTCCCAAACCCATCACAACAACCCAAAACGAGCTCTTTCAAATTCGGAAACGAGCGAGCCAATAAGGCGAGATCATCATCCGTGAGACGCATGCGCTTCAAGCAAACCTTCTCCAGCTCACGATAAGCCTCAGCCATAGCCACCACCCAGGGTGCGAAGTGCGCACCCCAATCGGGAGGCAACAAGCTGAAGTCAGCGAACCTCGGCTTCCCTTTGATAACCACCGAGTTAACTCGCCTGAACCGAGTCGTGACTCGGCGAGGCAACACGGCGTAGCAGTTCCCGATGAATAACTCCGATCTGGTTAGCGCTTCCGCTCTGTACCACGACTTGCACACCAGCGACGCCGCGTTGCGGTCGCGATGGCTGGTGAGGAAGCAGAGCACGTTCTCGAGCACATTTTCCAGTACCTGATCCGGGTTCGGTGACGTGTAGACGTGGTTTGGAGTTTCGCCGCCGTCCACGGCGGCGCGGCCGAGGTGGTTGGTGTCGTCGTCTGACATAGTGGAGTGGTTGTCTTCGGGTACAGCGCTCATTTTGTTAGTTGAGTGAGTGAGTGTGTGAAAAATATCAGATACAACAGCTTGATTGATATGTGTCTATATGTATATATATATATGTACATATTTAGAAATATAAATTTCTTTTGTCAACAAAAATAGAAAGGGAAAAGTTTTTTTGAAATTTTAAATTTGTCTTTATTATTTAAAATTAATTAATTTAATTTTTATTATTTTTTAAAAAATTTAAATTTATTTTTATTATTTAAAATTAACTAATTTAATCTCTATTATTTTATAAAAAAAATTAATTTAGTTCTTTTTTTAAATGTTGAGGACTAATTTGAATTTTATATAAAACAATGAGGATTAAATTAAATTTTTTTAAAAAATAATAGGTATGAATTTTTAAAAATTAGGACTAATTTAAATATTATATGAAAATAATATAGATTAAATTTAATTTTTTTTAAAAATAATAAATATAAATTTATAATTTTTTAGAAAATAATAATAACTAAAGACAGTTCTCTATATGTAAATATTCTTGAAGATATTTTACTATATTTATCTCTAGGACATGTAGACCATCTAGAATAGGAACTATTGTTGTATTTTTCAGTGATTGTTCTAGTCCAAAGTTGATTATCCAATCTATATTATCTATTTTTTTGTGTGTGTTTTGCAGGTAGTATAAATTAGATTAGATAAATAAATTGAGCACTTTACTATTTATCGCTCAAATTTGTATTACTCGAATTTAATATATATATATATATATAAATTTATTATGGAGAAATCGAATGACAGTGATATTTATTCAAGAATGGACTATGTCAGATTGATAGCAACATTCATGATTAGAAGATAAATTTATTTTAGATCACAAATGGTAACAAACTTTAAATATGAAAACATGACTCATTTATGTGAAGAAATCAAATAATAATGATGATTATCGGGCTAAGGTGAAGAATGGATTAATTCCCATTTCTTTCTTTTTTGTCTTATTTAACATACAATAGTATTTAAAGTTTTAAAAGTTTTAGGAACTAAAAGATTTACTCGAAAATATCGATAAATTTTTGTGAGTCCAAAAAAAATGAAATTAGAAAAAAGGGGGGTCAACTATTCAGAGTGGGTATAGATAGTTATATTTCTATGGGTGAATTTGAGTAAAGGAGTAGATCTTTTTATTTTGGAATTTTTTATTTTTATAATTAGAAGACGAAAATTATTTTTTATATTTGACACATGATGTGATATATAATATGATTTATCCTTTTGGAAGCGAACGAACTTAAGTGAAGGATAACTTTTTTGTTTTCAGTTCTCTATTTGTATAATTTAAAAGTGAGAATTATTTCTCACTTTCTTTATTCGACACATAACGTGTTGTTAATTTATTTTAGATCACAAGTGATAAGGGAAAAGGGTTTTGGTTCATTCACTTGATGTTAGTGTTTGTTCTTTTATCTTTTTTAATTTTTTTGGGCATTTTTCTTTTGGCGTGGGGTGAGGGGGCAGAGAGAGTATATAACACACTCAGCTAAGTTGTCTATGTCTCCTGGATCTCTCTCGTGTGCTTTGTGTATATATTATTAATCCATCGGTGCCTTTTTCTCTCGTTGATGAAAAATTCACTGTAACTAAGATCACATTAAATTTATCTTAATGTTATAAATATTGTAGCTTAAAGGTGTGCATTCAAGACATGCTCTAAATTAGTTAAGAGTTGGCAATATTTATGATCATGGGTGGATTAACTTTGGGCCAGCAGGGGCTCCAAAATGTAGAGCTATTAAATAATGAGTTAAAGTTATATTTTTTGTAAATTTGCATATTTTTAAGGTATTTTTAGGCGAAAAATTAATTTAATTCCTATTGAAAAAAATTGTTCATATATGAGTGTTGAACTGTGTGTCTTTAGCTCACTGAGCAAAAATTCTAAATCTTCCGTGTTTATAATAACAGGGCGTATGTTTAAATTTAAAATTTTAGACCACAACAAATCACTAATCGATTATGCCACCCAACCTTCGGAGACATATCTATTGTGTTGTTGCATTGGGATTCTTTATTTTTCTTTCCACATATTTGCTTCCATTATTTTGGTTTTTTCTTTCAATCTTGTTTCCTTTTCCATTTCTTTTTTTTTTTCCCTCTTCATTCTTCATCTGATCCAGGTGAACTAAGATTTAAGATTATGTTTGGGTTAGTTTACAAATTGGTTAAATATGCTTATAAAGTAAATCTAACAATTTTGATAGTCAAGAAAAGAGTCGTCTAAGTTAAATATGTGTAGGCATTTGTTTTTTTTTTTTTTTCGTCTTGACAACACTCATTTCTTAATATAATTTGAACAACTTTGACCAAGATCTCTGTAAGATTATCCATATTAGATGAACAATTATACTTACGAAACATCAAATTTGGACTATAATTAAGCATCAAATGATTATAAGTACTTTTTCTTTTAAGCTAAGCGTAGCATCCTCTAATTTTGTTATTTACAACACGACGCAAAAATTAGGGGCAACACAGTTTAGTTGGTCCAATTTTCACCCTTAAGCAAACTAAAACTAGAGTCTCAATTATGAAAATACCTAAATCTAAATAAATAAGGTGATAGGAGAACTAATTGGTTTGTTTTAGCAATTTACATATGGTTTTGTTCTCTTAATTTAACTATATAAACCTCCTATATTACATAGGAAGTTTGGTCCAAACGAAATAGTAAGCTAATTTAGGACCTAATTTGTTCATTATATATATATATATATATATATATATATTGTCAATTTGCATGTTGATATTCATATTCTAATAGGGTAGAGACTTTTTGGAATCACTTAATTTTTTTTGCCTATAAAATGTAAACCAAGATAATATGACATCATTTGCATCTTAATGCCAAAAGATGTTGTTAAATAATTATATATTTTCTTTTCATAATCCAAGCTAAACTTTCCATATTGTTTCATGACATAATGTGACATTGTTTGCATATTCTTATTTTTGGGTCACACGTGTTTTAAGTGACAGGACATTAATCTTTTGATCGAAAGGTCAAAAAGAACTACCAACATCACAAATAATAAAGTTAAAAAACTCAATGACACACTTACGGAGTTAAAATATTTAATTATCAAAATTAATTACTTCCATTATTTTTTTTTGAGATAATTAACACTTTTGGCAATACAAGTGGCTTAGCAAGGTCCAATCAGGAAAAGATTGAAATACAGATTTTGATTGGAGATGCTTTCATCTCTTAAACATCTTTTTCTTCTTTTCAGTCATATCATTACGACCAAAAAGAAAAAAGAAAAAAAAAGGTTTTACAACAGGTTGATTTTACCATCACTAATTTTTCACATATTATTAACGTTAGGAGATATTCAAATCTGAATTTATTACTCGCACTTTGTCACCTGATCAACTCTTCTCCTTTTCTTTTACAACTAATTCTATCTATTAAGTAGGAAAATTATGAAATTATAAAGAGTAAATTGGAAAGGTAGAGAAAGAACGGATTGTTACCAAATATTATTAAATGACGAAAATGTCTTCTAAACATTTTTTAATTACTGAATATATAAAAAGTGTCCATAAATCTAGGATAAATTTATATCCATTGTACCCAAAAAAAAAAAAATTAATCTAGACTAGATCACGTTAAAATCTAGGATAAATTTCACATTTAGTCTCTATAGTTTACATATTTTTTCAATGTAGTCTCTAATATTTTAAAAGATACATAGTACTCTTCATTGTTTATAAAAGTGATTCAAAATTATATTTATTGTTCATTGTTAGCCAATTTGATTCTTATTATTTTTTAAAAAATTTAATTTAGTCCCTATTATTTTTAAAAAATAAATCAATTTAGTTCTTGCACATGACCCTATTTGGGGACTAAATTAAAACTTTTAAAAAATAAAAAAAAAAACTAAATTTACTAGTTTTGAACAATAAAAATTATTTTGAATCATTTTTATAAATCTTAAAAATTAGTATAATTTTTTAAAAATATTAAATACTAATTTAAAAAAATGTATAAATAATAAAGACTATATGTATACCCTCAAATCTACCCAAAACTGCATAGTTTGTCCTCGTGCATTTGTTGCGAATCTCTAGTGTACTAAATTTATCACTTTTGTACTGATTATGAGATTTATCAGTCCGTCAGAAAATGCTTTATACATAGGGCCAAAGTTTGAGGGCCCAAATACAAGGACTGTTACCCACGTGGTCTGCTCAAGGAATTTGTACATATTTGACCAATTAAAAGGAATAAACTATAAACATGATAATCAAACTTGTCAAGTATATTTAGCCAAAAAAAAACAAAAAAAACAAAATATCCAAGTATATAATCCAACTCCTCCAACGACTGAGGTAGCCTAGTAACAACAATGAGTTGTAGGACTTAACATGTACGGATTTAAAATTTTTTGACTGCATATTAAGTTTATATTTTTAGTTGATTTGATACATGTATTGAAACATATTATTATATCCAAAAATTTATTAGTTAGTAATCGAGTTTAACCATTTGATATTTGGATCGTAAAGTTGTATATAGGTTTTATCCATGATGTCTTTCCTCTTAGCATTTTTTTTTATGGGAAAAGGATCCTCTCGAGACCTATCGATGCAAATCAAATAAACTATTTTTACTCCATCTCCAATTTATTATTATTGAAATTTTTACTTAACATAATAATGTTAGGAAATTATCATTTTTCCATATTGGTGTAGGTCACTATACCATTTTAGCTCTTTTTCAAATTCTAGTTGATATATACAAAAAAGAATTATTGTAGTTGGTGTCTTATTGTAACGATTTCTTAACTATTACCTAAATTAAAACTTTTAGTAATGGTTTATTTAATTGCTATAGTTAAATTTTTTTATCTCATTTTGTTAACAATTATTCATGAGATTACTTTTTTTATAACGATTTTAAAATTAGAGTTTAATTACAAAGGTTTTAGATCACATGTAATGGTTAAAGTCATTTGTAACTTTTTTTAGCGTTTTGCAATAATTTTAAGTGACGTAACGAATCAAAAATATTGTAGTATCTAAGACACTTGATCCTGTTTGGAAAAAATATAATACAGATTAGTCAAGCACAATGCCTACTAAAATTGATCTACCGGAAGATTAATTCTATGACTAATTTGACCACGAAATATAAGTAAATCTCTCACTCACACTTCAAACGTTCATGGTCCAATACGAAAAAACTAAATTAGTCATGCACAAGGCTTGGGGTAGTATTCTTTTTCACAACTTTATTAGATCATTACAAGAAAAAGGCATTTCTCTTTTTCCAAATAAATTTGTGGAATCGTAGCACTACAGAGAAATTACATAATTTCATGGCAGGTGGGGGCCAAGAAGGAGACTAATCAGTTGTCATAAACTGATGTGGGAACACTAAACACCACTCCTGTTAAAAGGCAAACTAGTATTGATTACCTCATAAATCATGGTAGTTTATCACTACATCTAAGATTTTTGGACTATAATGCTAATAATTATTTCCATAAACAATTATAATAAGACCCAAAGTTATCATTGATCCCACTTCTGTTACAAGCATGTAACCACTTGACATGATTGTGTTCTTAATTTTACTGCATTTTAAGTTAAAAATGAGTTTAGGGTGTCAATCATCAGTTGTATATTCTAAATTTGAAGCCTACAAAACCCCAAGTCAACTAAAGTGATTCTATTCTTTTTTACCTTTTTTCCATTCTTTAGATATTTCACATTTATTCTTTGCAGGAATTGGATACTCCCGTAATGTATGTGTTTAGAGTTAGATCTAGTAAGTATCTTAACACAACGATTGAAGTGGGAGAGTCGGAATTAAAAAGATGATTCCTCTCTTCTTTTTCTCATTTTTTTTATAAAAGAAATTTGGACCGTTGATTATTTAAATTGATGGTAACAGTGATGAGATGATGGCAACAGAAGCTTAAATAAATGAATTTCTACTATGTAGTTATTATTATTACTTAATCACTTTTATATCAAATGATCAATAGTTTGAATCGCTCTCGTAATATTATGAGACAATGAGTGCTGTGAGAGAATCCAAATTTCTTTTGCTTTCTTTTTTCCGGTCGGTAAAGAAATTCTATTGATTCAAGAAACATGGAAATACATAATAATCCTCCTATACCAGTAGGATCAAAGTCAGTAATCAACAAGCTAGAAAAATGCAGCTGGACAATCAACATCTTAGTCAACTGGAAGACAATTAGCTAATTTAGACTTAGCAATTAGATCAATGGATTTATTGCCTAATCTTCAAACTAATTGGAAGTGACATTAGTGAAAATCCATATATAGCATCATGGAGGAAAAGAAAGAAGAAAATGGAAAATATCTAATTGTCTTTACCTTCAACAAAATAGAAAATTAGACACATAAATCACGTATGAGGCACTTGAATGCTAAGCGTGATAATAATTATAAGTATTTTTTTTTTTTGGTAAATGATAATAATTATAAGAATTAATCAGTTATGAATCTTGTCTAAATTATCTATTTGGATGTATGGGCCAACCCATGTTGATCACTGTTTTAAGGATAAGAAAGCACAGGTTTAGAAATAAGTGGCGTTCCTTAAGCCCTTATTCAAAGAATGTCGAATGACATGGTTTACGTCAATTACTTTGGATCAATAAATTTGAGATTTAAGATAAAATTATTCTTAAATAACACGAGCATTTAGAATATTTTAGTTCCAAACATTTCAAATCGAACACTTTAGTCCTAAACGTTTTATATAAGGGACACCGTTAGTCCATTAACTCATTTCTGTTAAATTTGCTATGTTAAGGTCACGGATTCGTACGCCGTGCGTAAAAAAAAAAAAAAAATACAAAGTTAAATTGGAGAGAATTGGGGAGCGGATGATATTTTGTGAAAATGAGTTGTAAGTTATATGACCAATTTAACCTTGTAGAGTGCGAATCACGTGACTTTAACAGAGTAAATTTAACATAAATGAGCTAATGGACTAACACTGTCCCTTATATAAAACGTTTAGACTAAAATGTATGATTTGAAACTTTTAGGACTAAAATATCAAAACATGCAAACGTTTAAGAATAATTAAGTCATTTTTCCTAAGTTATATATGTGAGTTTCCATTATGGAAATGAAAAATGCTACATTTTTTCATAAAATAAGAGAAAGAAACAGAGACCAATAGAAAGTAAAGAGTGAGCAAATAAGATAGAATAAGAATTTCTATTCATATTGATGTGTATTACAATAAAATGTATTATTTATAAGAAAATATAACTTGTTCTCCACATATTTTTTGTACAAGACTTTTATTTTTCAGAGCTTGAGTTTGAATTTGAATAAAATACTAAATTTGTAAACCATGAATACGAATGAATATTCACTTACATATACATAATTTCGTAACGACATTGTCTTTCTCTTGCTATAATATCACTATTTTTTTTGGTCGAACAGTAGTATCACTATGCCTCAACAAGAATGCACGACTTTACGGAAGCTTTACATTTTGTTTTAGTGAGAATTTTTGTGGGTATCCTAATGAAGGACCTCTTAGTAATTTAAGCACAAAATTGAAGTTGAAAAAAGTAAAGAGAAAAACATGTGAAAATATCACTCTAATTTCTTGTGTTCGTAAAATTTCAACAAAGTCCCATGTATTATTAAAAAGTCCTCACACTACTATTTCCATGTATGTTTTAAACAATTAAATGATATTTTTGCCCTTTTATAATGCATTTTGTTCTCCTTCATCTCCACCTTTTTACCCCTAAATAAAAAAATAAAAAAAAGAACATCTTCCCCAACCCCCTTCTCCCCCACCTGACAACCCCCATCTTCCCCACCCCCGCCCCCGCCCCCGCCCCCACGCGAGGCGCAACAGTGTTTAGCTGCTGCGCTAGATTTGGTAGCAGCGAGTTCGTTGCTGCGTCAGATCTAGAACAGCAGCGTGGGGGTGGGGAGGGGGAAGGGTGGGGGTGAGGGTAGGGAAGGGTGGCCGACGGGGGTGGCTGTGGGGTCACGGTAGGTGGTCGACAGGGTTAGGGGTGGGCACTTCTCAAATTGACACACCTCTTGAACTATTGAGGCTTCTTGTGGAGAGCGACAAACGGGGAGATTCTTCTTCTAGAAGTATTATAACATAGCCAGTTTTTTGCCTCCTTTTGATAAAAAAAAAAAAATTATAGAAGGATAAAAACGTCATTTAATAACTTAAAAGAGACATGTTGGGGGTGTGGGGACTTTTTAATAATACATTATACTTTTTTAGAGTTTTACGAACATATGAGAATAAAATGCTAGTTTTGCATATTATATAAAGATAACATGATATTTTTTCAAAAGTTAAAAACAAAAGAAGAAGGCAATCTTAAAAATATTTGTGAGGCCCATCACTTTCAGTGCGTGAAATCAATCGCGAAATAGGCCTCATATTTTTGTTTTTGGGACGTTTTAAACAAGTGTTTTGAAGCTTTTTCTCAAAAAAGCCATTGCTTTAATTTATCCTTTTATGTAGCCTTTAGAGCTACCCCACCAGAGGACAGGACCTGCATGTGATACCTATGAGACAATGAGATGACACAATGCTTGCCGGCTATATGTTCTCAAAGCAGAAAAATTGTTCGAATATTATTTCTCCAATCATCGGTTATTATATTGCAAAACGTAAGCGAATCTTTTACGTTTTTCAAAATTTGACATTCTATAATTTTAAATAAGAATGACAGCAATTTAATTAATTGTAATTTTAAAAAAAATTAAAACTGAAACCATTTAGCATAATTAAAACTAAAAATTGATGATTTTAAAAATTATTATTTAAAATCAAAACCTATAAATATAAAAAAACCGCAAATTATGAAATCGAAACCGCTAATTTAAATAGAAAAAAGTCCAAACATATGAAGAAAAAAAAATTAATTTAAATGAAAAAAATTAAAAATACAATAAATCAAAATCTATAAATATTAATTTAAATAGTATATTTTTTTAGTTGGGTTCTTAGGCTAAGCCCAATAACTTTTTTTGTCGTTTCTTTTTGAATAATTGTATAGGCCTTCATTTTTTTTAAAAAAATAGCCCATTTTTAATTCTTTATTGATATAATTTTAGATATTAGTATAAAAATTATTTTTATATTTTCATTAACTATAAATGTTATATTATATATGTAGATATATTTATAAATCATATATTATATAATAAATTATAATCGAGTTTCGGATGTCGATTTTTTTTAATGTCTAAATTCAAAATTTATCGGTTTACCCTTCAGTCACTACTTATAAAAATCAAAATCTATCGATTTTTATTATCAGGTTTTTATCAGGGAATATACCCATCGATTTCGATTACAACGGTTATCCATTGTCATCTCTAATTTTGAAAGACTATTTAAAAAAATTCTTTGTCATAGGAAAAAAAATATAAATGAATCAACTCATACAGTTATACCCCTAATTAATGGCCATTGTTGTATTTTTTTTTTTTTTGGCTAAGTATATTATTCACAAAAACGTGTATAAAATAAATTCCAAATGGTAATCAAACTTGCGGTTACCATCAAAACAAGCAACTAAGCAAGAATGTTAGACTCTAAGTTCGATACTCTACAAATATTCCTATTGTTAGCATTGTTTCTAAACCTTTTTGCACGCTAGATTTTGTATTTGATGTCAAATTGTATGCTTTAAAAAATTTGCTCTTTACTTGATGCTTCATTCGAGTAGATTCTCAAAGTTCTTTCTTTATTCCTGCATTATTATTTATACGCATGGGAGGTGAATGGTTGTGCGTCATTCAAATAATCTCATTGGAAGAGTTCAATCCACTAAAAACTCTGTATACTTTGAGTTTATTATATTTAATTATTATTTTTAACATATTCTTTCATTGGGGGAGCAGAAGATCCGTTTTGTGTTTTGCTTGTATGTGAATAGCATTTAAATAGGTTGTAGCGAGATTCGAACTTAAGATTTTTCGATGATCTAGATTTTGATATCATATTAAAAATTACCACATGCATCATCTAATAGCTCAAATTATTAGATAAGAGTTTAATATATCTATTTATTATTTTCAATAATTAATTACACCATAAGTGAAACAAAAAACAAAAACAAAAACAATCAAACATTGTTGTTATGCTGGCTTATCTACTAATTAACGTACCTCTTTTTTCATTTAGATTTGAGACTGACAATACAAAAGAAAAATCGCAATATAGGTGAAGTTATATAGGTCCTCGATCTTTTATCTGGGGTGGAACTTTGTAGGAGGATAGACCCCAAGGAGATGGAAAATAAAGGGAAAAAAATATCAGCAAATGTCACACATGGCCTAATATTTAAGCCACTTAGCCTTTGATCCGGATTTGGATATCGTTATGACAGAAATTAGCCACAGTGAAAGTGATAATATAGTTATTTGATTTTCATACTTCATAGTTCAAATTACTTTATCGCAATTACATTATAATTTTACCTCTGTAATTTTTCTCGTGATGTTATAATGCAAATCCACCTGAAATGAACAATGAACGCAAAAAGCTTTTATTGGGCCTTAGGTACTTTTGACATGGGCTCAGCGGTGCTAATATGTTTGCTATCTGATCACATTTTAAATCGTAGTGTATGAGCTTTGGCAAGGAACAAAAATGAAAGCAGCTTAGAAAAATGCAATTTTTTTTTTGTCAAACTAAAATTGCATGGTTTCAATGGCTTGTATTAGTAGACAAAGTAAAATATGATTATTTCACAAAAGATCTATTTAGCATTTTCTATACTCTTAAGTAGCTTGATTAAAGGGTAACGAATCTTCTTATAACGTTATTATATTACGAGTAAAATTTAACTGTTGTGAACTAAAGATACAATTATAATGTGATAATTTTAACTATCTATAATTGTTGAATCTCGCTCGTAACGTAATTACATTATGAACAAATCTATACTAGAACTAAAGAGTTGACTCATGAGCCTATATTTTTTTTTCATCTCAAGGGAGGCCAAAGCTAGGATCTAACTGGTGATGATTTTAATGGTGGATTCGTCTACTCTATCCTTCTTCATAAGAACCAGAAATTGATATGGGAGATGGTCCAAAGAATGACTGTTCAGAGTTTAAGTAATTTCATAATTGGCGAGTTAATCGACACACTTATTTACTTCATGATAAATATGAGAAAGTTTATACTATTCGTAACGTGAGAAAATAATTCTGCAATCTTTTACAAAGAAGCTTGAAGGGATTATTGTGAACCTCAGGGCTATTGAGCCCATATTTCTCCACCAAGCTTTCCATCAGTAAACACTACAAATTTTGAAGCTAGGTAATGGACATTAATACATTTTAACATGCCAGCCAATCGTAATAGATAGGGTGTTATTGAAAATCTCGACTTAATTTTTGCCTTGTCAAGACGTGTGAGAGTTGCTATTCTTTTCTCTTTCTGTTTTTCGTTTTTGATGATGACAACTCTTCCTAGAAAGTTCATCCTACTAATACTAAATATGTTAAATTCTAGGCACATAATTTTGTTCAGAAAATATATAATTCTGAATTTTTGATTAATCAATCACAAAATTTACTAAAAATAATCCCAAATAAATTATTAATTTTTTGACTGATTCAAAAACTGAATACATAAACAAATCTTTTGCTAATGTTATAAATGTTCCACCACTATGTTGACTCTTTGAGTTTGCTTTGTCTTTGAATATAAAGTATTTCATAATTATTATTTTTTTGTCATTTAAGTATTTCATAATTAAGAAGGCCAGTTTTGGTCCACATCTCCTAGCATGCAACGTATGCTTGCCACATCTCCTAGCAGGTATATACTAATATTTTAATACATTCTCCTTTCGTGTGAGATTGTGAATATTAGGGCTTAATAAGCTCAAATTCACCCACAACATACATAAACGTAAGACTCTACGTTGCTATTATAAGAAAATAAATTTGCGTCTTTGCTAACAGCCCTTAGAAGGGCCAGCGATCACGATATCGGTGTTTGACAATCCACCCGCAACACGCATAGATGCTGGATGATTAAATTTTATTTGAATTGAGTAAAATTATAAAAGAAAATATCATAAAAATTTATGTATTTTCTTTGTCTAAATAAAAAAAAAATTATATACAAATTAACATATTTACCTTTGCTTAGCGAAGTTGAGCAAGAAAAATATTCCCAATCGAAAAAAAAAATTACATCTCCTTATTCATTAAGGTATCCATATTTATTTTACTATTATATATTAAATTAAAAAATTTAATGTTCTCAAACGTTCTTTTTTTCAAAACGCGTCTTTTTCAATGTTCAAAACAACTCAACGCCAGCGAATCAATTCAACAAATTCTTTTTCTTATAAATAATAAAATGCACACCTCGGAGACCTCCACGTAGAAGAAGAAAAAACCGTTTTAGAACCTTCTCGATTCCTTTCTCCAAAACATCATCACGCATTTTACAATGAATCCGAGCCCAAGCCCGAGCCAGAACCCAAGTCCGAGCCCGAACCTGAACCCAAGCCCGAACCCGTTAGATCATACGCAAGCCCAAACGCAAACTCAACCTGAACAACCGACGGCACACTCCGCCGACTACGCTCCGTATCCGAAGCTAGACCCAAACGACGTCGCGCCACCTCCACCCGCCACGTGGACGTCCGCCACCACCATGCCGGCAGAGTCTAACCCCTATGTTGCTCCCTCGCCGGCCACCGGCCCCGGTTCTTCCGTCAAGAGTGAGTTTTTAATCGATTCTCTAAAATTTTGAGTTTTTGAATTTTTATAATAATTTTGTGATAGTTAAAAATTTTGAATTTTGAATTATTTTTTGATAATTGAAAATTTTGAATTTTTATATTAATTTTGTGATCTTTTACAATTTTGAATTTTGAATTATTTTGTGATAATTGAAATTTTTGATTTTTTTAAATTAATTTTTTGATAATTGAAAATTTGATGAATTTGAATTGTTAGTAAATTGTTTGTAATTGAAAATTGTGGTTTGTGTCTGTATATATGTATGTATATGTAGATAGAATGGAGTCAGTGAAGGATGTGCTAGGGAAATGGGGGAAGGCGGCGGCCGAGGCTACGAAGAAGGCGGGGGATCTTGCTGGCAATACGTGGCAGCACTGTAAGTTTCTTGTACTAAACGCAATATATTTTGTGTGTGTGTGTGTGTGTGTGTGTTATGATGACATGAATTCAATTTTAAGTATGTCGCGCTTATTGGAAACAAGTTCTATATTTATATATGTATTTTTCTGTATGTATATATATATGTGTATATGTTTGTGTGTGTAAATATGTAAGTTGTGATGAGATAAATTTAATTTTAAGTATTCGCCGCTTATTAGAAACACGTATATATATGTATACATACGTGTGTGTGTTTGTATATGAAATGTAATAAATTCAATTTTAAGTGTGTGTCGCATATTAGGAACGCGCATATTGTCTTCATACACGTATGCGGTAATTGATGTTATGAATTAAACTTTATTTGGATATCTTTGGTTTGATCATGTTAAGAGAAGAAGTTAGATTTGGATTTTGGAATTTGACGATTATATAGGCTTTGGAATAGAATCGGAAACTACTTTTGGTATTTAAATTGGTTTTTCTCCAACGAACTGTTTATCATAAACCCCCTCCCCTTTTAAGTATACTTTCTTCTGCGATTCGCTCACGAGCATAAATGTTGTTGGATTGCTATAATATTTTGGCCAATGCCTTCTAGGAACCTAAACTGCTTTTTCATTGGAGTCAGGATGATGTTGATGGATATACTAGAGACGATATGTTAAACTTCAGAGAACAAATTGGTTTAGTTAATGCACTTTATCTTTTTCAACTTTGGTGTGATGGCCTGGCAGAGAACTGAGAAGCTATTTTGTGTCATTCCTTGGTTAATCTTCCCCCTTTACTTCTATGGACGGTTGTCAAAGTGTTGTTTCTGATTCTTCACTATGCTTTGTCATATTTATTGAGATGACTTGCGTAGACGGTGTTGCACTGTAAAATCTTGATATATCAAATTTTCACTTGAATTAGTGAAAACCGGCCCCAGTATGGCAGATGCTGCTGTTGGGAGGATTGCTCAGCAAACAAAGGTTTTTGCTGAAGGTGGCTATGAGAAAATCTTTAGTCAGACATTTGAGACTGTCCCAGAGGAGAAACTGTTGAAATCCTATGCCTGCTACCTGTCTACTTAAGCTGGTCCTGTCATGGGCGTGCTGTATTTGTCAACAGAAAAACTCGCATTTTGTAGTGATAATCCTCTCTCAAACAAAGTTGGTGACCAGAGGCAGTGGAGCTATTACCAGGTATGCTTCTTTATGTCAAGGATTTGTTCTTTTACATTAATCTTGATATCCTTTGAATTTGAGTTTCTGCTGAAATGAGTGCGACTTCAATGAGGTTCATTCTAACCAACATGACATGATGTTTACATGCCTGATTCAATTGTTAATTTAAGTATCCATTGATTGCTGATTAATTTGACTATCTTCTGCTCTTTTTATTACTCTTTTATAGTAATCCTTGTGAATTTATGTATTCAACATAAATGGTTTCCCAGCTTGCTTCAGCTTATATTCCTAGTGCACAGTGCACAGTCATAGTTTACAAATGAAAAAGAAAAAGAGGAATGAAATCAAACGAGAAAGGATAGAAGATTCAAGTCGTGGCATTGTGGGCATTTTCCAACCTCTTCTGCTACCATGGCCAGCCATAAACGCAAATTACTTGGATGCCTACCCGTTGTAGAAGTATCACATCCATTGGCTGACCACCATATTAGTATTGCTTTCCTTTTTTTATCGGTTTGCTTGCTCTCTTGAGCATACGTTTTTTTAGTTATGGGTGCTTGGCTTTACAATTTTATGTGATAATTATTATGGTGAATGAATCGGTCTTTCTTCGACAAACTAATTAAAGGAAGAAATACCATGTGTCTGAATCTTTTTCTTGTTTTCCCCTGTTTCTTTGTCCCCCCATCTTTCTATCCCATCCTCTTCTTTCCTCTCTGATTTTACTCTCTTCTTTCATGTAAAATCGTTGAAAATTTCTCCCTTCTTTTCACCTCACAACGCTACCATTATGGAAATTATAATGTAGTTTCATCTTTTCTATTATCAGCAGAGGTTGAATATACCTTTTTTTTTTGAGAAGTAAATTGAATATACTAACATCAATGCCTTTAATGATGTTAAGCAAAAATTTTACAAATCCACTCCCACCGCCTTCTTGTTTGCTCATAAAACCTCCCTTCTAGTCCTTGCTGCTGTTCTCAAGTCAGATTTGAAGCTCTTTGATATCATTTCGAGGTTTTTCGAGGATGAGGATTTGGCTTTAGATTGATTTCAATATTTTCCCAATAAATAAATATATATTTTGCATTGGATCATTACTTGCGCTTTGTGTCAATGTCGCACATGCCCCGCTTTCTCCATCGTGCTTAAACTAAGTCGGGTTTTGTTCACTTTTTCAGTCATAATCGATATTTCACATTTTCTTTCTCATTGCAAGCAGGTAGTCCTCCCATTACATCAGATGAGAGCAGTTAATCCATCTACAAGCAAAGTCAATCCAGCTGAAAAATATATCCAGATTATCTCTGTCGACAATCATGAATTTTGGTTTATGGGTTTTGTAAACTACGACAATGCAGTAAAAAGCCTACAAGCCGTGTTGCAGCCTCTTCACTCGTAGTACCGGTCAGGCTATCTTGCATGTCAGATGAGACGTTCGCTTGGTTGATGTAGATAGAATTTCTTTGCAGCTGTGTGGGAATATGGGGCTAGAGGAAGCTACTTTCGTCTGGGTTGTTGCTCTCTATCTGGTATAATCTATCTACCGAATTGATATACAATTTATTTTTTACATTTGATATATCATATATGTACTCTATTCCATAGTGGTATAAGATTTGGTTCAGTTTGGTTTTATATACGTTACGTTTACTTGTTTGAAGAGATGGCAATAGTAGATGTGGCCAAATTTTGTGGTTTATAACTTGTGCACTAAAGTATTTGTGACTTGTGAAATGGTGTCTATATCTATACCATTTTTTTGAACATGTGAATAGTTTTGAATTGTTTCTTTGCTTTTCCACGAGGATGTAAGACCTTTAGGCCTTCGTTTTGATAAGGATTCCCTCGGAATAACGTCAATACCATGATTGGAATTAACGGTTATAAATTGTTCACATTATTTTATCATAATTGTATTAACAATTTATAATTGTCGGTCTTGAATCAACTCCCATCCTTTGTGGCTTTGTTTGGTAAAAGGAATGAAAAGTAGGTTTTTTAATTTTTCTTTTAAAAGGAATTAATATTAATTCCTCACCTATTTCGAGGTGACTTGAGAATATTTAGGTTTAAGTGAGGGTTGTTTTCACTGAGTTTAAGCAGGGTAGCGATCAAAGGTAGTCTATTTAAACTTATGTCTTTCGATTATAAATATTGTATAGTTTTTGACTAATTTAGAGTATGCGTGGGGGTGATTTACTACTATAAGGTTTGTAGTTTTAAGATGGATTTAATGTTTGAACTTCAAAAAGCAAAATTATTAAATTCTATGGCCATTACACCTCTTCTCGATTATCAATCCTTCACTTTTCATATTTCCAACGTTCGCCCTTAACTAATTTAAAAACTTTCGCCCTGAACGAGAAACCCCATTTTCTTTCCTGCAATTTAGGACGGAATTATTATAAATGCAAATTGCTTATTGCAATAATTTTTCTCCAGGAAGAGATGTTTTTGCATACCTATTGCAATTGGATGATGTTTTTAGTGACAATAATCCCAAAAATCACAAATCTATTTTTGGATCACTTTTTTTTTGGGATTAATTTGACATTCTTTCCTATGGACGCCAATTATTGCACACGGGGCTATTAGACCATTTCCCCTTTATAAATGTGATGATCATTAGGGGGAAAAAAATGTTTCCTATAGATTCCTTATTTGAGCTTAGATATTCATAACAATTTAACAATAATATTATTTTAGTGCTTTACAAAGCTAAGGAGGCTTATCACCCTCGAAGTGATTATTGCGGACTAATCACCCTTGAAGTGATTATGAAGAGATTCCCTCGAAGAGATCGATCTATCCCTTTTTTCTTTTCTTTTCAGTTATAGATCTTAACCCCTAATTTTCACCACAAATTCGCAATTCACAAACTCTAATCTTAACAGATTGTTGGGAACGAATGAATTCTACAAAATTTTATAGAATTCATTTGTATTTTCAATTTTTGGTGTTCGAAAGCACCTTTTTAAAAATTAGAAATCAAAGATTTGCAAATCTTGGATTCTTATGCTTTGTCCAAATCTCAAAAGGTGAAATTTACAAATTCATATTTTTCAAACTTGCCTTAAGTTTAAGAGATGAATTTTGGCTAAAGTACAAAGAATAATAAATAAAAAAAAATCATTGCCTCTCTCCCAGTTTCTCTTTCAACAAAAAAAAAAAAAAAAAACTAACGCCTCTCTGACCCTTTTTCTTAAGATTATTTTTCATATTAATGGTTGAATTTAAAGTTATTTTGTCACATGAAATGTATGTTTATTTTATAATCTTCAACTGATGGTTGAAGTTATGATTATTTTGTATTATTTAACTTTATTGAAAATTTTTCTTTGTTGTTTTTTTTTGAACAATTTTATGATAATAACAATAATCAATAATGGATGAGATGATAACCTATGAGAAGCCTAATTTTTTTTTTAAAAAAAAAAGACATTTAAGTAAAATAGAAGTATTAATTCCAATTCTACATGTACTTCAAACATAATTTGTATGTGCAAATAACATAATTGACTTAATACTATTTTATAATTCAAAACAAGATAATTTTTTTGTAAATACAAATCCTCATGAAATTCATTTATAAATTAAATGAATTCCACACCTCAAATACTTCCAAACACTATGTAATTCTCAAATTAAGAACCCCAGGTTCTTATCAAAATTATAAAAAGTTAAAACGATGTCTTACTATGGTTAATAAAATACAACAACTAAGTGAAACTTACTCTTAGAACCCCAGGTTCTTATATTTCATCTTTCAATTGGAAGATGAAAAATAGATAAAAGAACAACGCCAATGCTTTATACTGAGGGATAAAGAACAACCATGTTGAAAATCTTTAATCTCATCGAAATTAGTATGAACTCCTTGGATCCCTTAGGAAATTTTCCAAAATAATATGTAAAACTAGTGTTATAGTTTCAAAAATAATATTTAACTTTTATTACTTAAATTGATAACACTAACTTATAAATATATTCTTATCATGTTTTACACCAACCTGATACATCGCAAATTGATTTTTTGTGAAAGTGATAATTGAAAGAAAGTTTTCACTATTACAAGTCCTCATAAGGAACTTGTGATAAGCCTAGCAAAGAGGCATTAAAAACTTACGAGCTGGCTAAAGAAAAACAAAAACTTTGGGTGGAGTCACTCATTCGACAGTGAAATTTACGCTCACATACTGAAGAATGAGTCTCATATTTATTGAGATTTAATTCTAATGATAATCGGATTATCCAACACTAACGGATAATAAATTTTTTAAAAAATTTCTAGAACTTGAATGCCATCCGGGGATGAGACGGTCCACCGGCATAAGTGAGAGAAAATGGTAGGCCATTCCAGGCAAGGGTTAGAAGAGTGATTAACAGAGAAGGGGGTAAATGCATGCAATCTTTGCATACGAAGAAGAAAATGAAGTATTTGATCCAAAGGCTGCCAAAGAGAGAGTGGAGCAAACAATCAGGTCAGACTTTTTTTCGTCTTGTCAACATCATTGTTTCCTCTTTCTTTTTTTTTTTCCCTCACTTTTCTCTCTATCTGATACACAGGAAGTATGACCTTGGGAAATTGATGTCCGTATTACATTATAACATTATTAGTAAAATTTAATAGTTGTGAATTATTGGTATAATCATAATAAAATTATGTGAATAATTCAAAATCTTGAAGTTTGCTAATAATATTATGTTATTATGAGAGGATTCTTATTCATGAGACAGGTGAATAATGACTAATAGATCAAAACAAAGAGTAAGAATCATCTCATTATATTATAACATTATGAATGAGATTCAACTGTTGTAAACTATCTACATCATTTAATTATAATTGTGATAACAATTAACAACTGTTGTATCTTGCTTATAATATTATATCGTTATCCATTGCCCAAGACAAAGGAGAATCTTCTTGTCCATAAGAGTTGGCAGAATTGGTAAGGTAACTAATTGTTTGTTGTGTCGTCAAAGGTTTCGGAATCAAATTTTTTATTCATTTATTCTTTTTGATTAACCTGAAGCATATATTGAAATCAACAAATATACTACGAAATTCATACATTTAGAGTGGATAGAAAAGATCATGTCTAAAGTAAGTTACTCGTTATAAAAATAAAATGGAGAATCATATGTTTATTTGGAATATGAAAAAAAGTCATTTTAGTCTCTAGAAAATATGAGAAGTCTCAAACAAGTCCCTCTGATTTTGAAAATCTCTCTACAAATCCTTGCACTTTAATTTATTTTCTCATTTTTTTATGAAAGAAGGAATAATGCACTAAAATATCATTTTTACCCTTAAAATGTGACAGATTAGCAAATCTGTTATGCTTGTAAAGTTTCGCTGCTTCATGAAATGACACAACAATTGAAGGAGTTTTGGCTACAAAAAAATTAGTGCAATAGGGACAGTGATTTTTTTTTCCCTTTTTGTTGCAAAGCAGGTGGTCAGGGAAGAAAAGAAAAAAAAATGTATCTTAATAAGGGTATTTTTGTCTAAACTGATATGGATAAAAACAGATCAAGAACCTTGTTTGGCCCAAAGCCCATAAATGATAAAACGGCCCATGTAGCACGACACTTGTCAAGCAAATAGCATGTAAAGACAAAAGGGAGACCCCAAAAAAGACAACCATACTACTATAAATAGCATAAGGAAAGTGGACCAAGGTAACATACTTTTACCCTTTTAAATTAATCAACTCATTTAGTGCCCAGCCGAGATACTAATTCTCACGCCTGAGGAGGGATACGGGAAACAATCCCTGTTGTTCCTTTCCTTTTCCTGTGTAGGTCCTCAGCTCGGATTGGGAAACAACACAAATTGCTCGGCTCGGAAACTTCACATCCAACATAAACAATAATATATTTATGCAAAAAAACATGAATAATCGCATGATACGCGCATTAAGTACAATTTCCATTAAAATAAATAGATTTTTTGATAGATGAGGGCATTATGATTAGTTTAACAAACCACAAAAAAAAGTGTTTAGTGGGTGTTTTACAGTTATTGACAAAAAAATCATAGGGGGTCTTGTGTCGTTCATCCTATTCTTAGGTTGAAAAATTAATTTAGCCCCTAATGAAAAAAGTTATCAATATACGAGTATTAAATTGTGTGTATTCATCACCTATTAAACAATAATTTTGGATTCCCCCTTAACTATGTATATGAGTTGTATGAATTCTCTACTCCCTTATTTTATCGGGTGCATGCAATTCATATATAAATGTATAAAACCAATCTAGTGGTTGCTCACATTGAGATATAGTGATTTTTTGTTGTACTTAACTTTTGCTAATCAAATGCCATTGACCAACATCAATCCTACAGAATTTATTGCCATTTGGGTCTTCTTATTTTAAATAAGCTCGTGTGCAAACTTGTACCTATTCTAATATATTTGTTCACCTATCCACATTTTTATAAGTTACCTTAAGAAAAAAAATTTAGTTGCTTATTTTACTAGGTAATGAAATCATTTATATATCATCCAAGTGGATCTCGAGAAGGATAACTAGCTTTTGGAGAAGTGAAAGAGGCCTGTGAATTTATAAGTTTGATTTGTTCGGGAAAATATTACTGAAAAAAAAAAACCAAATACAAATATAAAGAAGTGGTTACTCATGTCACACTTTTATCATCCCAATATACATTTCGATTTTTTTTTTTTTTTTAATCTTTAACTTCTAAATACTACCATATGCAGAACTTAAATCATGACAATGCTTTCACCTGAGTGAATTATTTCTTAAGAAGTGCTAACACTTTAAAATTAGAATGATCTGCTTATATATATCCTCGTACAGATAACTTATTGCACTATAACATTCACATATCATTAGCCCTTGGGGGATTAGTCTAGTGAAACGTTTAGAACGTAGATGAGAAAGTTACTTATATCTCGAGTTCAAATCATTATAAAGCTTATTTTCATATACGAAGGGTCAGTACTCTTGGTAGATTCTACAAAAACTAATTATTTGGATTGCGTCTCCTTTCAGTAGAGTCATGTATGTCTCAAGATTTGATATCTTTAGTTAAGCCTGGATAATTTTTCAGGAGGGAATGCCACATCGACAAAAAAAAAAACAAAAAAAACAAAAAGAAGAAGGAAAATTTCATAAATCATTAGCAATTCCTATGTCACCTATTTCGTCTGAACCCATAATTCTTTAATTTATCACAAATTTGCATATGCTCTATCCTTTTCCTCTGCGAATTTTGGAGTGAAGATCTCCTCATAGCATTAGTTGAGAATTCTAACGATTATAAGTTGTCAACATAATTTTATTATAACTATATTAACATTTTACAATTGTAAAATTTTATTTATAATATTATAACATTATAAAAAAAATTAATTTTCTAATTTTTGTGCCTAAAATAGCAAATTGTGACGGATGAAAGGCGTGATCTTCTGTAGGAGACGGGGAGCACGAAGGGAGCAAGCAGCCATAAATGCCGACAACTTCCCTCAAACCCAAAACCTTATTTCGTTTGCATTGTTTCCAAATGTGTTTAATTTGGTACCAACTGTACACCACATCATGTCCATTCTGTCTAATGCATGACACCTGCCCCTGGAACTTTGAGCAATCAAATACATTCTGCCAATTTTCCAAGAAAATATTTAATATTTGAATTTCTAATTTTTCTTTTTACAGAAACTTGATAACTAAAATCTTGTTCATGATCCTTTTTTTGCCGCCGATTGAAACATATATATACTAAAACAATATATACAATGCACTTGAAGATTTATTCTTTTATGACATGAATCCCTGTCTAAGAAGTTCTTTGATTCATACTAGAGGTGTCAAATCTAAAATTACATGCCTTTCATGAGATATTACATCGAATTAATTAGAGACAATACTTAGCAGACACGACAAAATTGGAGAATTAATTGTTGCGTGAAGCTGTAGGGACTGGTATTGAGCTCAAATTTTATACTTTTCTTATCACCCTTTTGACGAATAATTAGGTGATTTTCACATTAATAAGGTAAAAACCAATATATTCTACTAAATGTAACATGAAATAATTACATAAAATTCCAAAGTTAACTATTTGCCAACAAAAAAAGAAGAATAATATGCAAAGAGAGTCATTATTCCTAGGCCAAAGATTTGCAACCTCGTAACCTTTAAAAACGGAATTCTATTACCTTAATTAATTACTCAAATCAAGAAATGTAACAATGTCTCAAATTATAATTCGAAGTATCTCATCATATTTAGATGGGTTAATTATCGATTATTTAACTCATCGAGAAAATAACAAAATTTTTTGGCTTTAGCCCTGCGACATAGAAGGAATAGAAAAAGATCATATAGATATATTTCAAATTTAAAACAGATTAGTCGATCTGGTCTATGAATCTATTCTAACTATCAATAAATTCTTAAGGTAGTGATTGAGACACTTAAATGAATTTGGACACAAGAATGAAATGAGTCAAGGAATGGAGTGAAATTAATTAGAAATGGAAAGAACTAGAGAAAGAAAAAAACATACTTGGGATGTTGTAAGAATGAAGATAAGAATAGATCTATTGATTCCATATTCATGTTTGGTAGTCAGTATACAAGAGTAGTAATAGGAATGAATTGTATAATATGAGAGTATTGTCCTTTTATTATTATAATATTAAAATAAGAATAAACATGAAGATAACCGTAACTAACATAAACATAACAAACATAAATAATAATAATAATTATAATAATAAAAACAATAACAACTATTATTATTATTATAATTATTTTTTTTTTTTTATTTTTTTTTTTTTATTTTTTTTGTTGTTGTTGTTGTTATTTTATGTTATTATTATTGTTTTTAGTTTTATTATATTGTTATTATTATTAATTATTATTATTGTTATTTTATTTTATTTTTATTATTAATTTTTTATATTTTTATTTATTATTATTATTATTTATTTCTATTATTTTTATTATCAATGTTATTATTATTATTATTATTTATTATTATTACTATTTATATTTTTGTTATTTATTATTTATTATTTTTATTTCTATTATTATTTTTATAGTAATAATAATGATTATTATTTTTATTTTATTTTATTATTTTTAATATTATTTTTATTTAATGATTATTATTGTTATTTTATTTGTATTTTTATTATTTATTTATTATTATTATTATTATTGCAAAAGAAACTATATATAAAAATTATGTTTTTATGGGGGTATGCTAGTTATTTTAGAAATAAGTCAATTTTCAAGTACATGAGAATGAGCTAATCCCATATGTTTGCTCTGGAGAGAATGAGATTACATTAGAAATGAGATCCCAAGTTTATTTCTTCATACCAAGCATGAGAATCGGAATAGAGTTAGCAATGTCATTTCATTTCAACATCATTCAAATGTATAAATCACTGCCTTAGAATTTTTGGTGGGATGGTGATTGTAATTCTTTCTACTTCTCGAGCACACAAAAATTGACTTTGTGTTATATATGGTAATCCTTTTAATATGCAACTTGGATCTGAATTAAACTTCCTATTTTTGCTATCCTCCTTTATCCAAACTTAAAACCAACATCAAAAAATAATTAATTACCCATAACAACAAAACACAAAACAACAAAAAAAAGAAGAAAAGGTTAAGCAAATTTAGGCTAGAGAGAGAGAAAAAAAAAAAAAAATGGAAAGCATGTTAATTAAGTAAAGTGTTAGTGCAAAGCCCCTTTCCTCTCTTTTTGGCAGGTTGGGTAATTGATGTCCACACCCTCCTCTCCCCTCTTATCTTCTCCTCTGATCATCTTCCACATCACTAATCATCTTCACCTCTCTCTCTTTCAACATTATCGGTATAAATACACACACAATCTTCACATATATACATGTATTTGTATATACTTTGCTGATAAATCTGTTATATTTTTGCAGTGATGTAAATCTTTCTTTTCTTGAAGAATAGTTAATTATTATTACACACGGGTTACTTAGTGAGTGTATATATATAGATAAGAAGAGAGATGGAGTTTGATGAGCATGAGGAGGAGGAGGAAGAGCAAGAAGAGGAAATTGAGATGCATCAGACAGCAGAAGGGAAAGGAAATGAAGGGATTTTATCTGCGGCCGCTGTCACGCTGGCAGCTACAAGAGAAGGCGGCGGCGATGGTGGTGGTGGTGTGAGGTGTAGGTATAAAGAGTGCCTAAAGAACCATGCTGTTCAAATAGGTGGACATGCAGTGGATGGTTGTGGAGAATTCATGGCTGCTGGTGAAGAAGGAACCCTAGATGCACTCATGTGCGCGGCCTGTAACTGCCACCGCAACTTCCACCGCAAAGTCTTCGATCAACCCAGCCACCACCACCACAGCCACCAACTCCTCCACCGTACCTTAACTTTTCATCATCATGATCATCAGTTTTCAAACTTGCATGCAACTTCATCATCTCATCCGGCAAGGCCTGATTTGGCGCTTCCTTCAAGTACTTCAAGAGAAGATGAAGATATGTCTAACCCTAGTAGTAGCGGTGGCGGCGGGAGTGGCGGTGGCGGTGGCGGAAGTGGTGGTGGAAGTGGGTCTAAGAAGAGGTTTAGGACAAAGTTCACACAAGAACAGAAAGACAAGATGTTTACATTTGCTGAAAAGCTTGGTTGGCGAATCCAAAGACAAGATGAGGCAGATGTGCAGCAGTTTTGTGCCGAACATAATATTAGGCGCCACGTGTTCAAGGTTTGGATGCACAACAACAAACACACTCTTGGTAAAAAACCCTAATTTTTTTTTTTCCTTTTGGTTTTAAGGAGACTAATGCGGCTGTGACCTGAAATGATCCAATAACAATTTATTATAATCAAATGTTTAGAATTTATATCGTAATTTCATCTTCTATTATTTTTTTTTAAAAAAACCTAAATTTTCCTTTTGTCTTTAACTAGAATAAAATGCATTATAATGTATATCTCCTATGATTTGTTGAATTAGCACATATAATCCAGTGGTTTAAAAAGTGGCAAATAATCGCCTCGTGAATTTTGAGTGAAGATTAAATGGAAGAGATTTACTATCTATTTTGTCACTTGAGGTTTAGATTTAGTTAGGGTTAATTGTTACTTTTCTTCATTTTAATTACCCAATTAATTAGCTGATTTGAATTTTTTTCTTAATTTTGTATCTTTTGAAGTGATGAGTTTAAGATGGCAATTTCTTGAACTAATTATCTATATATCATCGTATTGCATTCCCTAATCTTAATTATGTGTATTAACCTAGTTTTACATGTTAAACCTACTTCTTGTTTTTGCACTTTATTGATGTCTTTATAGCATCCGTCATGCAATTATAATGAAAGAATTTAGACAACACCATTGGATAATAAAATAATTTATACACCATGGATAACGTTACGAAAGATCCAAATCTAGAACACAAAACTCAAACCACATACACATTGATTATTTATGCTATGTTGTTGAAGATTGATGACATAAATTGAGCACCAAGTCACTTCACATCTGTCATCTCCTGCTCCAAATACTCCATTGCTGCTGTTACATATAGCTCATGTTCTCACCTGCATTAACTTTTCAACCTCTTCTTGACTTTGCATTTGAGATTATTGGTATTGAATTAGCGGTTATTAAAGCTATGGACAGATGTGCATGTCACATTGATGCTTTAGTCATAATGCATGTTCTAATTTCTAATCTATACACCAGAAGGCCTTTGGTCTAGTGTTATGTGCGATTGATCTTGAGATCAATTTTTGTAGATAATATTCTTTAATATGTATTGTACGATTTAAACATTTTTATATCCAAAAATTTTAGTGTACGCAAATGGCTATCACCACATTTTCCACATTAAACACTTCTCTTTTTAACTCTTAGTGTGTTTTTCCTTTTGTCACTTAATCACTATTGATCTCCTTTCGATAACATTACGACGGAATCCAAATTCTTGGCTGAATCTTTCGGATTGCTTCAGCTTCATACTATATTTATTGCACTCTTAATTGTTATGCTTGCAAGTACCTACCAATTCTGCAACTGTTATAGTTAGGCAAGTTGGCACCAACAGTTCAGCTCTTTGTTTCTGTTATCTTGTGTTGCTAATTTCAGTCTGTCTTTTTGCACTTTTGTCTATTTTCACTTCATTGAATTACATTAATATCACAACTTCAAAAACTTGTGAGAATATTTAATCTACTATTGAAAATTTTGAAGATCTTACTTTTTATCTAGTATTAAAAGTAGAATACTTATTATTAAGTGGTTACTCTAGTGGTGAAGTGTTTAGAACATGGACAACGAAACTTGTTTATATCTTAGGTTCCAATTAGGTAGAGGTAAATTTTGTTGGAACCTGTTCAAGTAGACCTTTTGCTTAACTAATCCGAAACATCCCTCTTCCAGTTGAGTTTATGTGTCCCAACATTTAGACCCTGATGTGAATTAGGAGGCCTTCCTAAGTGTATTTCCATCATAAAAGAAAAAAAGAAAAAAAAGAAGCAGAAAGATGTAAGAGTTACATGAATGGTCTAATAATGCAAAAAAGACATATGCTACTTCACTAGAAATATCACAGTTTTATAATAGATAGGAGTGTTCTAGTGTAAAGAATACGCGTAGAGAGATATCCAAAAATTAGATGGAATGGTTATGTTATGACTTGTAATCATAATTGTTAAGGTCAAAATTTAGTTTCAGGCTTGATGGACTCGCCGCTTTACTCCGGAAGTACTTAACCTACAAAACAAGGTCCACTGAGGGTGTGCCTCGAGGACCCCTTTGACGATCTAGTCAGTTTCAGGATCTAAAGTTGCATATGAGCAAGAGAGAATAAGAGAGAGAAAACTTATTAGTGTGTGTACCTCTCATATTAGTTACCTTCTTTATGAGTGGGTTCATATATTTATACTAAAACTCAGGGGCTAAGGATTGTCACGTATCTTATTACTAAAGTGATCAATAGGTCCCTTGAGCATATCCTTCCCGAGCTGGGTCAGCTCAAGATTTATGATCCTGACCTCTTGAAACGTCCTCGGGTCGGGACATGTCCTATTCAGGAAGAGATTATCCTATTAACTCCAGGCGAAGAGAATATGTGGATGCAAAATAAACACAGTGGACATGTACAATTCATGTTGGAGAAAGACTAGTCTACTCAAGAAGCTGTCGGAAAAAATAATCACCAAGCAATTTGTCTCATGTTGCTTGTTAACATGTGGGCTCTCCATCTAACTAACACGAGAAATCCCCACAAAACATTACAACTCATGTAATCTTTATGGTTGACTTCTACGAGTCCTCATGTCTAACACATCTTTGAATTTATTTATTATTCTTTTTTGATGACGATGAATTCTCCTTATGAAATTGTTCGAGTTTATTAGAGGTGTTAAATTTTATTACACGTAATTCTGTTTGACAAGAGTTTCTGATCATATAAAAACAATATTTAACATTCAAAACGCAAACACTCACAAGGGCCGATTTTGAAATTATTTAATATGTTTGTTTTTAGAATCACATGAATATCATATTTGTTTTGATAAATATGGTAGTTTAAATCTGAGTATTTAATGATTTTTAACAATGGTTAGAAAATTAGTTTACTAAGATTAATGTAGTCTATAGATAATATCTGATAACACAGTGACATTAATCTAAATAAGTATTGCGTAAAATTGTAGAGAATGAAATTATAAAGGAGTCGAATCCAAAAAGATGCTCGCTACCGATACTTATGTTACCCCTTCCTCGATGCCTTATATGTGTAAATGATCTTCACCTTTATAAAATAAATGAAATGCTCACTTATCGTTTAAGTCACCATTCACATCTTGCCCTCGTGTCAATCCTGAATGGGTTTGTCAACACGTTCAATAATTTATAAGGTCAAATAATTTCTCTTTCCCATGATTAACTGTACACACCTAGATTTAATCGTTGTAATGGTCAAAATTCAGTCTCAAACAAAACTCTATTTTTCTCAATAATGGATAATGTTTGAATCAATTTGAACCCACATTCTAATAGACGGCCACTTAGATCACAAGTTAAAAAACCCTTATAAATAGTCTTTCCTTAGCCTTACCAAAGGGACCCTTAACATAGGAGTTTGGCTTTTACTTTCACTACTCTTAAGAGCACCAAAATGGGTCTTTAAGTCTTCTGGATTAGACGAAATTGCCTGTGCCCACTAAGAAATTATAGAAGTAAAAATCATGTGATTTTTTTTTTTTTTTTGGTCGAAATGAATGTTTTGTTTATTAATATTCAATACGAGGATTCAACCAACCCCGTAGATTCAAACACAAAGTACAAAACATTAAAAAGTCCAATTAGAGGAACAACCATCCAGTCGTGAAGCAAAGAACCAAATCTAACATTCTTTGCTAGCCAATCAACTGCCTTATTTGCATTTGTAATGTTCTTCCTATCCATAAGAAAAAACTTAGCATCAGCCACAAAGCAGTGTATTGACCAGTGTAATGTGGATGGTTGAGTAAAACCTTTAACTAGTTCAAGACAATTAGATTCAATGGAACCTTTAACCAGTTCAAGACAATTAGATTCAATGGTAACATTATCTAACTGCTCCATCTTCGCCATAAGACATGCTTCACGTAGCGCCAGACCGATAATAAGGCACATGGATCTTTCTAATTTTAGCCCTTATTTCCTCATCAAAATGAGCATCAAGCAAATCCTCGTTTCATTGGTGGCCAATAGCATTGATCAAATCAGCGACCTTTTTCAATGGAAGTAGCGGTGGGCTTCTCAAAGCCATAGCGATGTGGAACCCAATGATCGTGCCAAACATTGATAGAACAGCCATCCCCAGGTCGCCAAAAGATTTACAAGCACCTAAGCCATCTCCAACACTCCATATTTTCTTCCCCCACTAATAAACTGTCAAACAAATGACTTTCTATTTTTATAAGCCTCTCTCTTTATTTTATTCTAACAACACCGATTTTAGATTCTTATTTTCTAGAGTTAAAAATGAACAGAAAGGTAAGTCTTACTCCCAAAATTTAGAGGGCCAAAAACAAGGGAGCCCTCAGAGTCTATTGGAGCCTTTTCATTGTAGCTGCTTTCCTTTTTTGACTAAAGAGCCAAAATAGAAAAGCTATTGGTGTCGACCTTATTATCGGGTTCATTTGCTTTGGATGATGCAGGTGGTGAAATGCTTCACCACATCTTACTTGTCATGGTGTTTCACCCCAATTTAGCCTGTATTAAGTAGAGTAACCCGATATCTTGCATACTAATCTCAAAACTCATAATTAGCCAAACAATTGTATTTTCCAATCGGCCATAATTAAATTGAGACCAATCGGCCGTTTGACAGATGGAAATCAACCGCTCTCTACCATAAAGACGCTCTCCGAAGTAGACGGGAGGCTTGTTTGAACCATATGTAACAAAGAGGATATATTTACAAACCTTTCATAAAGATATAGCAGGAAGGATGAGCTCAGAAGTGAATGGGAAGCCAAGAGAAGATTATCAATTATTGCCACAATGATACTAACAGAGCTTCAGCAATTGAACAATTGAAAAACAATTTGCTCAAACCTTAATCTTATTTAGCGGGTCTATAAAAGCTGTACATTAGCAAGTCGCCAGTCATCCCCTTCTAAGCATGTCGGCCGTCATCCCCTCCTGACCATGCAAGTATTGCAACAGGTATCGCAAGAGGAACGACCGTCCAAAGTCCGCATGGTTCATCTGACCTGCATGTAATGAAATGAACAGATTGTCTATATGTAAAATCGTGGTTATTGATACCGCCTTTCTCCACAGAGAAGGGGAATTTTGTGTTACAGTAGAAGCAAAAGTAATGTGGATTATTCAAAAATCGAAGTGGATTTTGTTCTGGCAATCCAAGCTACAAACTAGATGTTGGGAATTTAACATTTAATACAATTAAAGCTCAGATACAGCCGCATTATATCATGAAGCACGTTCGTAGAAGAATTTCTTTCACTCCCATAGTATTTATACTACGCCGGATACCCAATTACAAGCTAATTGAAGAGGTTTGCCCAACGTTTAATTCTCCCAACCAGAAAAGAGGAGAGGACAAGGATAATCTCCTGTAAGCTTCATTACACACATAAAAAAGTTAAAAGAAAACGAAACTGACACAGAGGAATGTTGGAACCCAAGCGTCTACCAGGTCCCTTGAAGTCAATACATACAACCCAGCATCTATGTTTACTTCTAACACGTACTCTTATGTTAATCCGAAACCCGAAAATGCAGAAAAGAACTTGATTCCTAATTTCGGGTATAGCCTGTTCAGGCTGAGTTGACTTCTACAGAAGAGCCTTCCAAATTAAAACGCTTCAGATGGCTTTGGCCACAAGTGCTTAAGGGTCACAAGTCACAACTGTACATCATTTAAAGGACTTAATGAATGTAATCAACGGTCAACCACTTCTTTAGCCTCAAAAAGTTCAAAGGAAAACAAATGACTTTCCAGAGCCCAAGTAAAACTAATGAAATCAAGATTTGTACGGTGAGTTACCAATCTCATTTAGGCAAAGCTCGGATTAGCTCTGTGTGCACTCGAATGGATGCAAGCTTCCTTCTGTAAATTCATGCATCCGGAAACGTTCCAATATCTCAAAGGGCCTGCAGAAGACAAAAAAAAATAATAATAATTCTGAAGTCACCCATATATGAGTGAAACAGACGAAAAAACATGAAAAGAAGAAAAAGCAGAGACCGCGGTCAACTAGTGCAGCAAACATCAATTGCAATGGTCTAATGGTCTTCTAAAACAATCAGTCCAACACACACC
This sequence comes from Ehretia macrophylla, assembly GCA_037974665.1. Taxonomy (NCBI): domain Eukaryota; kingdom Viridiplantae; phylum Streptophyta; class Magnoliopsida; order Boraginales; family Ehretiaceae; genus Ehretia; species Ehretia macrophylla. The sequence goes on from CM075774.1 coordinate 42,434,137, forward strand.
CTTGATTCTTAACACATAAATAGGGAACCCTAAGTTACAATCATAGTATATCTGAACTTTCATAGAGAACCATTATTGCCATATAGTCATTCAAAAGCTTGGGAATAGTCGACACCACCAAGGAAAATCACGAAAGCTAAATGATAGACTTGAGTTCATTGGTTGCTACGTGTACATATTCATAAAGTTTGACCAAATCATAGAAAAGCATGCAACTAGACTCCCGTGCAATACCATTGTCCTGAATAATAATCTGAGAAGTAAACTGCACCACCACACCCCTTCCCTTCCCCGACCCTCTTTCTCTCTCTTCCATCCATAATACAAGGGACCAAATCAAAGAAAAAGCATGCAACTAGACTCCTGTGCAATACCATCGTCCTCAACAATAATATGTGTAGTAAACTACACCCCCACTCCCCTTCCCCTTCCCCGGTCCTCTTTCTCTCTCTTCCATTGAAAATACAAGGGAATAAAAACAGAATTATCAGTCATGAGCCTTACAAAATTGCTTCCCGAGTGCGGCACAATCTGCGCTGGTTTCCTTCCATGGCATCTAAAACATTTGCAGTCTCTGGTCCTGCTGATGAAGGAACTGAAGCAGTCGGAGTCCAAATCTAGGACCACATACCATTACTCAGTGTCTCTTGACAGCTATAAGTAACTAAAATCTACCTTTTTCAGTTCTCACCTTTATGGTGCTATCAATTCCACTTGTAGCCACAGCACAATCAAATGGATGGCACTGTACACAATTTACAACTGTAGAGAGGTGAACCGTGCGTGAGATTATAGGGGCGGCAGTGTATACCAATTACCATTGACAAAGGCTCTAAATAGAAGAGAATAAAGAATAAAAACGTTACCAGCTTCATCTCCCTGAAGCATTTTTATCAATCTACCAGTTCTTCTTTCCCAGATAAACCACCTACCATCATCACTTCCACTGGCAATGTAATCACCTACGTTAAAATAAAAATAAAAATAATTTGTTAATACTCCTTGGCTTGCTGAAAAAGCAGATTCTGAATGACTAATACGACATTACATCAGCCAGTGATTACCCTGTTAATCAAATGTGAGTCCATACCCTTCCGCCAATCCACAGAAAAGACCAAAAGTAAGCAAGCGCTGAACACACACACGGAACTCTCCAAATGGAAAGACCGTGAGAACTAGTTGAAAACATGCTACCATGGTCCTAGAGATGTATATACTTCTGACAAGATAATTATACCACACTCGGACAAATATACAAAACACTTACAGTCACGGCATCACATCCCTTGTAATTGCCCAGTGACTATTAGCCCTTCCTTCCCTCCCTTCCCCTCCTCCCGCCCAACTTTTGCAACATGCTATCTACAGAGATGTGAAAGAAGCACTGCATGAGAAGGATCTCAGGCATACCTTTTTGGCCAAGGAAACTGGCCTGTTTTATATCAGTCCCTACATTGCAGTGACCTACATATCTGCATTTCATATCTATTACTGCTTCAGGCTGCACCACAAACAGGAAAATAAATCTCAGTTAAAAAAACTGCAAACTTAGTTGAGATACAAATAGAAGGACGTGAGACAACAGGGGATGATGCAATCATTAATCTTTCGGTCCTAATACATAGAGGAAACTCTTGATTCAATCATGCTCAAATTCCCATTATTGTTTCTTTCCCTCTCTATCATTATGCGTCTTTTCTCTACATGAAAAGATCAATTGTCATGTACCACCATCCCCACTGATTATACAATCAAATGAAGATGCTATTATCTGAAAGGAATAACAAGATTAGTGGGGATGGGCGGTAGAAGAAAGAGAAATCGAGGAGAGAGAAGGAGCGTGAGAGAGATAGTGTGAGATCCTCTCATCATCCCTATCATCTACAAGTAGAGACAACCTGAACATAAAGCTACCTTAGATATCCACATAGAGCAAAGAAGGATCTCGAAAAATAAAAAAGCATAACAAGGAACACTTGAAGAAAGATTAAAGAATTATTTTCAAGTTGTCACATCATCCGCTTTGCGAGTAGTTGAAGCTAAATAGACAAAGGAAGCCACCTCATCTATTGCTATATGAGAAGCCAGAATGCGAAATCTTAACCTGATAAGTTACTTTGTCATTTTGGCTTGAAGATGAAGGCGATTCACAAGAGCCATTTGTTCGCCCACTCTCAGGATTTGAATCACCTCTTCTATGGATTCTCAAATTCAGACTTCCATGAAGAACATTTGGTTCAGATTCCCGCCCTTCATCGCCAGATATTGAAGTTTCGAAATCCAACTCAAGTTCCTCATCATAATCAGAGTCCTCTCTTTCAGACCTTGGACCATCTTGGGAAGCATCACTGTTAGCCTCTGAACGATAGAGTATATCACTCAATGACAATACCCTTGCTGCTCGAGGCTCAGGCTTAGATCCTCCATCATTTCCCTTGTTAGCTTTCTCAGCTTCAGCTAATGATTCAAGGACACACATTAGTATATAAATTATTCACAGGAGATATCCAAGGAATTTAATCAAGATACTTAATTAGATATGCATAATCATTGAGCAAACATACGCATGCACCGATGCATGCGCACACACACACACGCACACACACACACACACACACACAGAGACACACAGACAGACATCGAGCAAACATACACATGCACCGATGCATGCACAGACACACACACACACAGAGACAGACAGAGAGACCGAGAGAGTGTGTGAGAGAGAGTGGCAGAGAGAAAAAGACGACGAAGAACAAGAACAAGAGAAAGATAAGTTCTGTGTGTGCATAATAAAGAGAGAGAGGAAGAAGAAAAAGAGGTGATGATTCCGTCCATCTCTGAAACAATAAAAATAACTTGGAAATTGCTTATGATTATAATACTGTGAAAGAAGATTGCAGGTGGTCACAACTTCTGGAACTACGATTGCTGAATATATCGGTGGATGTGGTGAAAAGAGAATTCTCCATAGGGTTCATAATGGCAAGAGAAGTAGTAAATAGAATAGCACAGTAAGCAATATCCAAGCTAAACTTTAAAGCGAAGAGAGTCTAAAACCCAAGAGAATCACCAACAGATTCACCTCCCATCATAAAAACCCCTGCCTCAACGCGAGGGGAGAGGGCTAAAAGGGAAGTTAAAAATTTAAAATGAAAAAGAATGAGAGGGGAAAAAAGGAAAAGCCAGGAAACAAAAAAGGTAGTAGCTTCGATGGTTGCGATTAAGCGCAAAGGTGTCAGCCTCAAAGGAGAACAATAAATGCAATCACAATACAAAACGCTAAGTTTTCATGCAATGTAGCAAGTAATTTCAAAATACACATACACCCAACTAAGAATTAGTAAGTGCAGATGACAGAAACACTATCACAATATCTCCACAAGTTCTATCACCTAACAGTTGGAGTGAGGTCACTAACCTGCAACAATCTGCCGTTTGATGTTCTCCACCTTTTCTGCAACTTCAGTATCAGATGGAGACAAAGCCTGGGCAGCGATAGCAAAGTCCAACGCCTCTTTATGTTTGCCCAACTATAGATGAAAACCATCAGCATCCACAGATTCAAAATCCAAAACAAAATGTTGTCAGGTCATTTATACAATTTGCTACAGCCAGAGATCAATGTTGCAACAAATAATTCACTTGCCTGAGACAAAGCTTCAGACATGCAAATCAGTGCCCTAAATGATGAAGGATTGATTTTCCTAGCTTTATGGCAATCTCTTATAGCCATATGCGCATCATTTTTCCATTTCCGCTGAGAAAGAGAGGGGATAAGGTGTCACAGGTAAGAACAAGAAAGAGCAAGAAATTAAACAATCAACAAATTCCATGGGGTAATTCTCAAGAAACCTTGAGCAATAAGGCTGCACGTATACACAAACATTCGTGCATTAATTTCGGTCCAATTTCATGCCCGTGACCATCCACAACTTCATTGCAAGCCTCAATTCCATAATAATAATTTGTTCCTTCCTGTAAGGATTTTTCAGCAAACTGAACCAATTTTCTGCACTTGTCGAGCTGGAAATAAAATTTGAAAAGACAAAGAATCACCATATTCCAAATCAATTTCAAGAAAAGAATTAAAAAACCAAAGCTATTGAAGCAATACATAAATAAAGATGAAATTTAGCTAACGAAGGATGTATACCGTTGCAGCAACTTGGTTTTTCACAGGATATCCATTAGAGAAGACTCCAGAAACTGAGGATTGCAATTCCACCCCATTTAGTATGGGAGAAAAGCTTGTAAGCTTTAGAACATCTCCAGTGGTATACCTCATAGCACTTTCACGTCCTGCATAAATGGGAAGGCCTCAGACACTTAGCAGTCCATGCTCTCAACATAAACCACTAAGAAACTACGCAATACTTTACAAATGACTGAAAGGAAAGTTATTATCAAATACCTCAATGATTACTTTTGCATCTAAATTAAACCTATCACTCAAAGAGCAAAACTGAATTAATCACTTCTGATGACATGACTATTAAAGCATATCTATTTCACTAATGCTGTGTATGTAATAATTCATAGTTGAAATGAGTAAGATTTTCTGCCTCTTTCAGTACCGGAACTCTCTATCCAAAATTGTAATTACTATCACAGAAAAACCCACAATCTTGTGAAGAAAGATCCATTAAAAACTCATATCATGGTTAAAAAATATACAATTGATTAATCTAATCCTTCATCTTCGGTCACACAGAACTCGTGCAGATATACTACTCTCTAACATAATATTTCTCACCTCACAAAAAAAACGGAAATTAAGTAAAAGAACCCTAATGGTTGTCAAAACAATCAAATACCTAGAAACATTTGCATTACATTGAAAATTCCTAGCATAACCTCAAAGAGACACCCAGGTGCTCTAAATGGTAGTCCCAGTCAAATGGCATGTTTGAAAAGTTTAAATTGCTAAGATAGATCAAGGACAAATGTTTCATGCATGTAGACCGGTGACACCATCAAATAACTACATTAAAAAGCATTAGATCACATAGAAATAACAGTAACGTAAAATTATCTCACCATAAGAGTTACATGTCAAGTAGAAATTCTTACCAGGATTTACATCCATCAAGTATACATGCTCCCCACTATAACTAAGAAGAACCTCTTCTCCATCGGGACTGAAGGTAACATGAGTTAGATGCAAGCTAGAACGGCCCTGAAAAGAGAAGAAGAGAAGGTTTAGGCTTTCTATGCGACTCCTCCAACTTTCTGAAAACTCTTTAATATGTTTGCACACCACCTTAAGGGACGCGTATAATTATTGATGCGACTAAACTGTAGGCAGTCAAAAATTCATTTATGTGTCAAAAACGGACAGTACCAAAGTCTAGTTGACAACCTCCAAAAGATAAAAACGAGTTACTGTAGCAGTACAACATGGTGTACCAGTACAATTCCCAACAAAAGCTAGACAACCACATTCATGTGTTAGTCCTTCTGATTCTCTCTGAGCTAATGACTATGCAGCATGAGAAGCATTCGCATCTCTAGACAAAAGGAAAAAGCCAAACAAGATATACACTACCAAAATCACTATGAATTTACCAGGTGGGATAATAGCAACTTTTTAAATAATTAGTAAAATATGGATTATCTAACAACTTTTGGCTCTTTGTTATATAAATGCAATACTAGCCTCTTCTGCCATCACCTATTTCACATCACTCTGTCTACAATCTACACCATACTGGGACTCTCTCGCCTCTAAAGTGCACTGCAGCTTTTAATTTTAAACCATGGACAAACTCCCTCCAAATTTGACTTCCAAATCAAATAGGGACTAGATGGAATTTTTTAGAAGAAGTGCTTTAACTTTTAAAGGGCATCACAGAGTGGGAAGTAGGATAATCAACAACAGAATGGAGGGGTATCGAAATGAAATTCTTTTTTTATTCGCTGCCACAAGCTTCAGGGATTTTCATGCACTATTCGATGGCAGCTTATGAAAACCCTCTATCCCCTGAAATGTTATTGCACAGAATGCAATTGATACATTAACGGCGAGAAAGTATGACAAAGAGGTATCATAAGTGCACCAGACTCTCATTAAGATCTAATAATTATGGCAGCAATTAGTAACAGTAAGATGTACTACTAAGAATGCAACACTCTGAATGGTAAGAAGGTGCTGGACTAACACGATCAGAAAGATGCATTGGGCAAAAGTAGTTCACACAAGGAGGTGGTGGCAACTTTTTCTGACTAGATGACAATGGCGGCAGCATCCGTCTATCATACAAACGAGCAAATGCATCACTGCAAAAGAGACATTGTAAATAAGCAGAAATGTGAAGGATTAAACCCATCAGGTGAATACAAACACAAAAACCGTACCTCCCACCAACCAGGAGCAAATGTGGCCTAGTTGTGCTGATATCGCAAGACTTCAGACCAAGAGACTGCTTAGGAGGATCAGCCAATGACTTCTTAGCTCCGCAACGCAAATCAAGCTGACACCAGACGTTGGCAAATGTAAAATTGTCAAACAAGAGATCTCATTTTGGGAACATATAAGGCAGAGAAAGAATTATTTATCTACAGCAACTTAAAGGAAGGATTTTCCTCCCAAAATGGGTGTGTGAAGGGAAAGGAGACGGTTCTGCAGCTTGCTTAACCAAAGACAAAAGTTGATACATCTATACCAAGTTCAATCAACGCAAAAACCAGACGGAAAACAATTAATGCATTTATAATTACATGGGGACTGCTTAAAAGTATTATATAGTAAACATTAAGGACAGAAGCAAAAGCAACTCATGAATGTATACTGCTGACAAGAAAAACAAGCAAAGGAATGTCAAAAGCTATACTAACCTTTCTACTATAAAATCCATCGACCCAAAAAACGAAAAGAAAAGGATAAATGAAATAGAGAACAAAAGCACAACTTGCTTAGCTGTATATAGGAGAAAGTCAAACAATTCCCAGACTGCTACTACTAACTTTTCTAATACTGATAAAACTCACTCATCTGACAAGAACAGTATATATTATTTTTTGAGAAGCATGCCAAAGCTTCAGTCAAATAATCAAAGCAAATATATACAAAAAAACTCGAACTTTCAGCAAGGAAAAATAGGTTTTTCGCTGTCTTGAGATATCTAATATGAATTGACTTCGATACCCTAAAATCTCTAGTTGAGAAGGAAATATGCTGCTGAATGGAAGAGGAGTAGGGAGAGACAGAAAGATGAATAAGGAACTAACTAGAATATTACGACATTCTTGATGAGAAGATCCAGCTGGAGGACATGATGCACCCTCCCGAAAATCATGTTGCCTCAAAGTCCCATCTTCACTAGCACTCCACACCACATTGGGGTTTCCAACTTCTACCTACAACAGGAGACACACTTTAGTTGACTTTATTTAGCTTCTGTAAGAAATTTGATGTTAAATGTAATGATATCCTACAACTCAGAATAACTCCAGAAAGAGTGCAATTGAGATCTTACAGCTAACTTTTTGACCCTCCTTGTGTGACATTGAAAAAGTGCTGAAGGACTGATGGCGTTTTCCTCCTGTCCTATCCCCCTTAGACGAGACAAATGGAAAAGACGAACCTGAAGTTTATAAAAAGATGAATATTATGTGAGTATACTGTGAAAAAATTATTAAACAGTTGGGAACAGCATCTTATTCACATATGATCCACCAATCAAGAAATTACTTCCGCATCTCCTGCTCCAGAGACCACAAGTTCATCTGAAGTTTCTGGGACAAATTTTGTACAGAATATGTTAGCAGAATGGCCTGTGTCAATGGAGTGCAAAAGCTTGCGGCTGGAGTAACTCCAAATGTTGATCTGCAGCACATAGTAGTTATCACTAGAAATCAACTTATCTTGTAGAAACAAAGAGCAAAAAAGAAAAAAGACAACACCATCAACTTTAAACTATATAACTGATAACGTGAAGATTCTTAATCAGGTAGCCTCAAAGTATATACTAGTGAAAAACAAGCATTGCTTTCCCGTCAATTACCAACTTAGAAATTAAATAAAAAGACCTAAAATTCCATGAAAGCTTATGTTGGAATTGATCGATAGCAACTTTAGCCAAATATAAACTAGGTTTATAGATATACTTGAGAGTTTCAGCTAAAAACTGCATTAAAATAATTAAAGGTATTCACATATGTCACACAAATGCCTAAAATAATAGCGAATATCATGCATGAGTCAGGACATTTGACCATCCTATAGCCTAAAACCAAATAGGGGAATCTGAACCTGATACAAAAAAACCATAAAAAAACATGATCTGATCAATAAGTTGTTTTCTGTAATTGCAGTATCTCAGTATGAAATACTCCATTTCTCCAGTTCAGATATCACTGCATTCAGCCAATTTCTGAAGCAAGATGGTTACAAGGAAACTTGCTCCTTGCTTAAGAAATTTGACAAGCAGGACAAAACATTTTGCAAATTTACTCAACCTTTTATCGTATTAATAAGAAAAATACAATAAAACAAATGTTTAGTGCATCTTAAATTACATAAAAGCTGAACTTCCAGGTGAGATTTATACCCTCGTCAACCTTCAGCACAAAAATTCCTCTTCCTACCCTGTATTTCTATTCTTACCTAACGGTACCAAGAAAATCTCTTTTCTGGGGAAACACCTGTACCAAATAGCATGATTGCATTACTGTATGGAGCCTGATTAATACAACTGCTTATCAATGAGCCTCAACAGTAAACTTCTCAGCCAACTTTCCACCTAAGTCATAGAGCATACTCATCATGCAACTTTAACTAATACAATTAAATAGTCACCCGCAAACACTAATCCCAGCACTCTAATACATTTAATATCTATAGATACAATTAAATAGCCACCCGCAAACACTAATCCTAGCATATAACATCATAAATTCCTGTTCTTTTCAAAACCCCCGTCAATTGTCAATATTTACATAGATTGAACAATTATCTCAAGGGACACTTCATCCATAGAGAGTTTCAAATGTATTTCCCATACAACAGTAACTTCTCTGTTTCCTTAAGAATATTAGCATCTTTTCTTTGGAAAGTAATAAATTCAGTTTTCTGCTTTATCAGCCAGTGTAATATGTGTCAGGCAGAAAGGTCGGTAGAGATTGGCGGTGTCAGTTCTCTAGTGGACAATTAAAAGCAGCAACAGGAGCTCCCAATCTTGTTTGTGTGCACCTGGTGTATAAGAAGGTAATGCGCCTACTTAAGAGAAAAAACATACCCGTGTATCATCAGATCCAGACATCAAAAGCGAGCCTTTCGCGTTCCACGCAATAGTATTCACACAACCCTGATGACCCTGTAAGACAATTAGAGAAAAGACCTGAGGATGGGAGACTTTTCCATATTACTTCAATGCAAATATTCCAGTGAAGATGCTATGAACAAGATTTAATTAATGCAATCTTCAAGAAAGAGGAAAGAATTCCAACGGTGGCAACAATGTCCAGCAAGAGGTTAAAAACTTGATCAAAATGGAAAATTTGCATAAAGCAAGTTTTTAATTATAGCAGTCAACATTGCTTTAATTTCTGAAAACACTTGATACATCTGAGAACTGAAATACAGTAAAAAGAAGGTCCTAAATTCAACTAATTTGTCATTCTCCAAAGATAATAACCCAAACAAGCACCTACCCCCGTAAATTTAAAAAAGTACTGAGGAAAGAAGCAGCAAAGGGGAAAGAAATTGAACACATAATTGAACCAATGTGTAGAAATACCAATAACCATCCCACGCACAGGAAAGTGTATCCTAATGATGCTAATTGTACTCCCCCTTGGTGAGCAGACCAACAATGAAGTTACCCATGAGCTCCACCTTTTGACAAAAGAATATTGAGGAATAGGAATAGTGAAGTATATAGCTTGCCAATATCAAGGGAATTTCAAGCCAGGTCACTTCACGAGACAGATTACATGTAACTTGATAAAGGTTGTGATCTGGAGTCCTAAGAGTAACCCACCAAATGTGGCCCTAAATTTCTTTTAACCAGTGGCCTCTCCCTCATCTCTTTCTGAATACAGGATGCACCACGACATTCTTACATCAAACATCAAAACCAAGTCATTGCACATTACCGTTATCACACAACCTCAATCCAAAAATTGATTAAACCACTCAAGATTAAGAGGTGGGGGATAAGACATAATAGGAGATTTTTTATGGTTGAACTTCCAACATTAGAGTTTGATATATCCAACCAATTATCCTCCTAACTCATACAGTTAAAAGCAGCAAACAGCGTCTCTCATGACATACCTCAAAAACTTAATGAATTAAGTAAAGAGATACAGAAATGGACAACTAATATGTACATCAGATATCATGGTCTCTTTTTCTTTCTGTTTTCTTTTTCCTTATGGTTATACAAAACAATAAGAAATGAAGTTTAAAAAAAAAAAGGAAAAAAGAAAAAGGCAGAGAAAGGACATGAATAGAGCAACACTCAAGATCATTCAAAGCATGTCTACCGAATGAAATCAGATATTGAGGTTCTACCCACCTCCAATTCTCTTTCTAAAGACAACCTTTGCACCAATGACGAGTGCATTTGCAAATTTTGATTTATATCCTGTCGTGAGATAAAAACAAAGTTAAAACTTTATATAGGTTCATCTGAAAATGAAGTTGCATCACCAGCATCGAGAAACAACAAACAAATGGAAGATGCAGGATTGGTAAAACAGTAGCCCAGCTAAAAGAGAAATCAACATGGTAAGATGGTTTAAAGGAAATAATCAAATGAACAAGCATGAAGAGTTATCACGAGGAAGAGAGAAGATATTCCATATTTATGTAATTAGATAAGCTTTACAAAGAATTTCTATTAATGATTTAACTGTACAGAGCAAGTTTGGTCAAGTTGGAAGAATTTTTTGAGATCAATCAGAGTACTCATTTACTGTGGCACCGAGGGGGTGGCCCCAATTCCCAAGTAAAGCGATTTCCCCCATTATACATAAAACTATTACTCTACAACAACGACTTCTCCTTCAAAAACTACAAAGGAGAGGAAGAATTAGTCTAAAATTTAAAGATCTCATTCCACTATATGTGAGAGGGTCTAGGGTCCACTTCGATCTACTATAGGCAGCATTTTCTCAATTATACAAGAGGTTATTTCCACCACTCGAAACTGCACCTACCTCATTACTGTTTATTAAAAGAAAAATCGAGAACAAAGCGCCAGTGCATTCCATTTACTCAACTTTTCGCATGATAAGCGGAGCTACTTTACTTAATTTTTGCATCAAAATCAAATAATGTATCAGAAAAAGCAACAATAAATTAAGCACAATTGAAATAAATGAAATAAATAAAATTTAATTGAAATTATGATTTAACTACTGAAATGATAAAAAATTAACAGTTCCATTTTACTTAATTTTGCATCAAAATTCAAAAGTGCATCAGCAAAAGCAACTAATAAATTAAGCACGATTAACACTAATAAAATAGATAAATTCAATTGAAATCATGATTAACAACCAAAATGATCAAATATGTACAAGGTGAAACCAGTGCTATTTTACTTAATTTTCGCAACAAAACTTAATAATGCATCATCAAGATAAATTAATAAATTAAGCACAAGTAAAAATCAGATAAATAAAATTTAATTGAAATTATCATGTAACTACAACAATGATTAAAAACATACATATAGGGTGAAAAAGGTGCCATTTCACTTAATGTTTGCATCAAAATTCAATAATGCGTCAACAAAAGCAACTAATAAATTAATCTCAAATTAAAATAATAATAGATAAAATGAATTGTAATTATGATTAACTAGAAAATGAAAAAAAAAAAACACGTAAATGTTGAAAAAAAAGTGTAATTGTACTTAATTTTTGCATCAAAATTCAATAATGCGTCATCAAAAGCAACAAATAAATTAAGCAAGATCAAAAGTAATAAAATTAATAAAATTTAATTGAATAACTTGACTAAGTAGTATTCCACTCGTGCAGTGGGTGTATGGGCTAGCCCATGGTACGGTCAGAAATAACAAAAATTTAATTGAAATTAAGATTTAACTATTGAACTGATAAAAAGCACGTATGTGAATAAATTAAGCACAGTTAAACTAATAAAATGTATCAAATTTAACCAAATGTTCAAAAAAAACCATGTACAGGTGAAAAGAGAGCTATTTTACTTAACTTTTTTTTATCAAAATTCAAAAATAAACTAATAACTTAAGCACAATTATAATTAACAAAATAAATAAAAATTAATTAAATTTACAATTTAATAACTGAAATGATCAATAAAATAAAAAATAAAATAACGTACATGATGAAAGTGGAGAGTTCGGCTATCGATCAAGTTGGTGATGTTGCCGTCGTGAAAGCGCAGCAGCGACTCCATTTTGATGGAATCTTCTAGAAGCTTCTGTTTTTTGATTTTAGTTAATAATAAACCCTAACTGGCTCGATTAATTGCGATAACGATTATGTTTATGTATGTATATGTATATAAATATTGCGATCATAGAATGAGGTGTGTTATACAACAGAGGAAATGGGGGAAAAAAAAAAAAAGAGTCGGTTTCGTGGAGCAGTGTCGATACGCCGTCGTATGATCTCGCTATCGTCACTTGGCCGTAATTTTTTTTTTTTTTTTGGTGTTCAAAGCCGTAATGTATGTTTTGCTTAATAAATAACTGCTTACAAGCACTTATATTGATCTAAAAATAACACACTCAAAAAGGCTAAAGCACTGTTTAATTTAATTGTAAAATTTTAATTTTTGACTTTAAAGCTTTGAGTAATAGAATTTGGTTATAATTATTTGTGAATAAAAACCGTTCACTGTTTAGTTTATATTAAATAATATTAGACTTTTAAAAAATTTGAGTGCAATTTAAATTTTTAAAAATATATATTTAAAAATAAAAAATAAAAATAATTTATCGTATTATGTAAATATAACTTTATAAAATAATAAAAAAATATCAAATCCGCGACATTAAAATTTTACTTTCAGTTACCGTTAGATCATGGACTAGACAAACGTCCTTTTGAGCACAACAATGATTCATTCTCTTTTGGGTGGTCTCTTTATGAGTGCAAAGCGTCGTGCGCCAACTTGTTTGGGCTTTACAACACGAGATTCTTCCCAACGTTCTACATTTTTCTACAATTAATTAAATAATTATAAAGAAACAAAAGCCATTAATAATTGATTGGTTTCTCGACTTTGGGCCTCTGGCATAAAAAGATTTTCTTCCTGCATTCTGTATTGTTGGGCCTCTTAAGTATGTGAATTTTGGGCATAGTTGTTTGATACAACATGTAAGACCCAATGTGCGGCGCTCGTGGTCTCAAGTTCAATTCAGTTGAAAAACTAATTTTTTGGAATTCAGTCTCGATAAATCTTGCGTTACGCTAATTTAGACCATGTTTTCTCTTAGTAAAATTATGTGACTCGAAGTTTAACACTTTTGGTGTAAGTTTAAAGAACTTTTCAAGAAAAGTTTCCCGACAACCAAAAGAAAAATATGGCTCCAAATATGGCACCAAATGTTACTGCTAGATTGATGATATCCATCTGGGTTTCATTCCAACTATCAGTTATGGATACTGTAAGATGTATTAGATTATTTTGTTTGATTTATCGGTGATGAATTATTCATTCGGCCATAATACATTTGTAATCTCGAGCTCCCCCAATCATCATTCTTCACATGAAGGTCTACATAGGGAAGTCACACAATAAGCTTTGGGCTAGGCAGGAGAAAAATACACGCCCCCCTCCAGAATGTCGAGCCTCAACTAAGCCCAAAATAATTAATCAAAATTATTCTTTAACACTGTAACACTAACTTATAAATCAAACTTATATCATGTCTTCTACTAACATGGGATCATTACATTAGTTCTCCAAGAATCGCTTGTTTTCCTCCTAACAAATTGCACCCTTGGCATCATCATCAACATGGATTTATGATTACTTTGATAATCGTGTTTAACACAAAAACCTCATGGATTAATTTATACCGTAAATGAGAAAATAGGTCAAATTTTACAGGATCAAGCAAAGTCCGAGTGATTGTTTAGCAAACGCAACATTATTAAATAAAAATGCATTTTCTAGCATTTGACTCCATAATCCAAGTCTAGACAAACACAACACTATTGAATTGATTACTTTGACAATCGCCTTTTAACACGATAATCACATGGTATTAATTTTACCCCAAGCGTGACAATAAACAATGGACAACAGCCGCAAACATAGACCCCGCAAGCAGGTGGGATAGTGAACTTCCTCTACCAAATAATTCAAACATGTGGTCCCTTGACCACGCCATCAATATTGCACCATTACAAAAGCAAAGGAATTAAAATATAAGAATCAATCTGATATAAATTATTATTACAATTATAACAAAATTACGTGTTATGATGTTATAAACAAATTTCAATAATTATAAATTATTAATACAATTATGATAAAATAATATAAACAATTTACAACTGTCACAAAATAATGTAAAAAACTCAATTATTAAATCCCGCTCGTAACATATAATGTTATCAACAAATTTAACGATTTTAAATTATTAATACAATTATAACAAAATAATATGCATAATTTACAATTATTAAATCTTACTTATAACGTTATGATGTCATGAGAATTCTTACCAAAATACATATTAACATCACTATCTCACATTGTACTTACTTGCATGCTATGTAAAGACCATAGGCGTGAAGACAACAATAACACCAAATCGAACATTATCCCACTAGATGAGATTAATTATATGAATTGACATAACTGACCCCACATGATGATTCAAATCCGTACGATGACAACAATAACACCAAACACGCTAAATTACATCCAACCAATTTAGCATAAGAAGCCACCAATGCTAAAAACAACACATGTAATAACAATCATGGTTTTAAAGCACACATGAACATCAATAGAAAGTTTTTTTGAAGTTGAATACTAACATTACAGGTTCCAAATTTGAGCTTGATAACAAAGCTTTAACTGATTGATCGATCAATTGATATATGGAAGTCCATTGTTGTTCACCTGCAAATACTTGATACGAAGATGAAGAGATTTGATGCTGCAATTTCATCAATCAGATAAGATAGCAAAAGGCCACAAGATGTAATGAGACCAAGTCATGAAAAAGGGATTTGAAAATGATGATTGCGGCCAAAGTTTGCTCACCAAGCATGCAATCTCTTCTTTGCAGGGTCCTACACAGGCAACAAATCGTCTTCTCCTCTCATTCAGACAGCTCGCTTATTCCCGTGCGCGAATGCATTACCAATTGGCACGTTACCTTCTGTTATGCATCGAGATATGGACTCAGATTCAAAAAGGGATGAAGCAGCTTCTCTTCACAACTTCCGGCTTTCAGTTGTTATAATAATGAACATCTTATAATGCACGAGCACCACTTTGCCACACCCGATTGCTAAAGTCTAATGGCACTTATTCAACATATGCATCGATACTTCAGTAGCTAATGTAACGACACAACTAATCTCATACAAAGCTTAAGCAACACAACTACGTTGTAATACTACCATTACTCAGGACAATAGACGAGGCACTTAAAATGTCAACGTATCGAGTCCCAAATCCTTGGCTTTGGCCTTCAAAGATCTCAAGTAATGGATTGCTTCATCAATCATATCCACTGTGTCCTTTCCCTTTCCCTTTCCATCAGGTATTATGCTTTGTAAAATACGTACCGTCTCACGTATATTTTCTTTTCTTGATCTTTTCTTGCCAGATAAGGAACTGAATTCTCTCGGAACCCGATCATGATCATTTCCACAACAAGATTCAGCATCATCCTCTAACTCAGAGTGCGAAAAGCATTTCAATGAGTTTGCAGCATCCATAACTGAAGCGTCCGTGAAAGAAGGTATATCATAACCTCCATCTAATAGTTTATGCCTCTTGGTTGACTCAGCAGAACTTGCAGCTTCTTCACATTTTTCCTCAAAGGAATCCTGTATACCATGGGATGTCATAGTACTAGGTGAATGGCCTGTGCTTGTCTCCTCATCGTCCTCAGAATAGTCATTATCATCATCAGAGTATAGCAAAGCATTGAGTTCCTCCGTGTCTTCATGCATTTCACTTTCCACTTCATCTTTCTGGTTCCCTTCATCATATCCATCATTCAGGAAAGGCCCCAAGTGAGACGCTAAAGGAGAGATTGTTTCTCTATTAATGCCTGGCTGTTCCTTACGCCAATTAAAGGGTGCAGGCGGCTTTGGATTCCAAGAACTGAGACATGGTAAAGGAGTACCAATCCCAGAGCCATACATTATAGTCTGGTCACCAGATTGATCGAAAACAAGAAATCGCTTCTGAGCATATCCAGTTCCAATTTTTGGAATTTCCTGTCCTCCAGTGTTTTCAAATGGCTTCTTGTTAGGAATTGGTACCAGTACTGGAGCAAAAGCTTGCGAGAAACAAGGCGGACAGCAGAAACCATTATGAGCTTCATCTGGCTGGCTTGCCCTCGACTGTGGAAGCTTAAGGTTTCCATATGAGGGAAAAGACCCTTTTGGAAAAATCTCATTAGAGTACGGTTTCATATAAGCAGGAGTAATATTCTGCTGTCCTGTGTCAAGTAGAGCACCCAACGAATTCAAATTGGGTGATTGCTGATCCAAGTTTTGGAACCAGAAGAGGTTCTTTTCCATTCCGCACGACAATCACCTATAAATTATCAGAAAGAAGGAATTGGAACAAGATACACTTATCAAATATATCAAACAAAAGAAACATTTCCCTCAAAAAATTTACAAGGTCAGGGAATTTGATTCGTACCAGTTAAACAAAAAGCGTAAGACCACGAACCACTGATTACTAGCTTTGTCTTTGAGGAATGATAGAAAAACTAAAACTATCTAGCTTAAGTTGAATAGAGTAGAAGGAGTTCAATCTACGTTACAGGTTTAAGCAACTGGCGGAAATATTCAGCCTGAAAAACACCCAAGAGAAAGAGTAAATTAGGTATTTGGAACCATAAACCGAAGAACAAAGCATTTTGTAAAGGTAACAGGAGTCATAAATCAAATAACACAACGCGCATCAAGTTCAAAAGACTCTTATTATCCAATACTTAGTCTAGTACACTAACCTGGCAAAGCTGGAGAGGTTGAAAGCATGCTATCACTCGAATGATTATGGTGGCAGACCCAGCAATTCCATTTTCATGTTTCAATGCCCGGAATTTCGTCTGACCAGCAGCTTGGCACACCATAACTACTTGTTCCCAACCCTTTCACTCAAAACTAGACCTTAATCTCCAATCAGAAGCTGATCGAAAACTGAATAGTTCAAAGTCCTTCCAGTCAAAGCTTTGCAACTATTTTCCAACTCAAACTGACTGTAAAAACCCAACTAGTAGTAGATCGTCAACTCAGGTTCACAAGTAT
Source organism: Ehretia macrophylla (assembly GCA_037974665.1). Lineage (NCBI taxonomy): Eukaryota > Viridiplantae > Streptophyta > Magnoliopsida > Boraginales > Ehretiaceae > Ehretia > Ehretia macrophylla. The sequence continues at coordinate 42,451,594 of CM075774.1, forward strand.
TCTCCAAAGAGATTCAAATATGAAGTATATGGAATAGAAATAGCGGAAAAAAATGATAAGAGAAGAACAACTATGTCTAGGACTTAATGACAGAATTTAAGGAGATTGATTTGCAAAAGAAAATTCAGCTAATCTGGCGGATGTAGCAGGGAATGACAACAAATTGAGAAGATCCCATGGTATATATTAGGAGTTGCAACAAGTGTAAAGACGAAAAGTGATGTAAAAGATGTACGGGTTCTCTCAACAGCAATGAGGCGAATTTTACAGAATCACACGGCAATACAAGTTCAAAGAGATGCCTTTGCGAAACACGTCAATTGAGAGACTGTACCACCGCATACTGCTCTTTCCTCTGCTCGAAGCCCACAACTGTTTGTAACTGCTTCTCACCTATTAAAAACCACGAGTTGAAATTCCAATATACATTAGTTACGCAACCACACAAAGAAATTGCCCAAGGCAAAAAGGACCTAAAATGCTATTATTATTGCCGTAAGAAAGTCGTGAAACAAAAGGAAAACCATAGAAAACCAGATCTTTGATGCTGCAGCCTGCTAAAATGATGAGATAAAACCATGAAAAAATCTGACCTTCATGTTATAATCTCATAATACAGAAAAATAAACAAATTTTTATGATTTATTCTGGTAAACTATAGCAAAAACTAAGAAAAATCAGATCTTTGATGAGTTAGTCTGGTAAAATATAGGTGGAAAAAACAAGAAAAATGTTATCTTTGATGATCTAAAGTAGTAAAATAGAGGGAAAAAGAAAAAACAATATTTCACGTTTTAGCATAAAAATATAGCATATAGCAACAAGCTCAACAAAAGAAAACAAAGCACATGAACCTTAGCCTAGATGCATAGTTTGTCATTTTCGGTTCACATATACTAGATAATCTAGTACCCCAAAATAGGCCCACCCTTCACCGGAAGGCACGTAGCAAGAGTTTCGTGCACCACCGAACTGGCACCCGGATAAAAATCTAGTAGCATAGATCTTCCCTATATGCTTTTTAAGCAGAAAATTTAAGAGATATTGCCACCTTAAAAAAAAAAATCTTTTAAGCAAATCTAAACCAGAAAAAAGAAACATATAAAGGAAAGATGAAGATCTCAGCCATATATCTAACAAGAATATAGAAGAAAAAAGCGCAATTCAGTACACGAAACTCCCGCGCATCAGGGGTTTGTGAAAAAGGGTTGGACACACATTTTGAGGTCAAGATTATAGAAGAAAATGAAACAAAACTAAAAACCCATATAAATTCATATCATTACAAGCTAAAGAGCAAGCATTTACACCCAAAAATTGGGTGAAATGGCCAGTAATCAAAGGTACAAGTTCGAATCACGGCTTCAGCTTCCATCGTAACACCAAAAGAAAAAAAGAGCAAGCATTTATGCAACAAAAAAATGTAGAAAAAGAAGAAGCATATGCATACCAACCATAAAACATAAACATGGCCAAGAAATATTGAAGAAGGTGGTGTAAACTCACAGAAAAAGAAGCCAAAAGAACAACACAGAGAGGCCTTGAAGATTTAGGTTGAACTGAACCCACAAACAAGAACCCAAAATGCACAGCAAAGCAACTGAGCAGGGAGAGAGAGAGATAAGACAGAGAGAGAGAGAGAGAGTGTGTGTGTGTGTGTGTGTGTGTGTGTGTGAAAGAGAGAGAGAGAGAGTCAAGATGATGAGTGCACGAAGGGGGTGGTGTGGGGCGACTATATAGAACAAGTAATTGACATCAATGACCCTTTTGTGGTGGGGTTTTTGTGTTTATTGTTTCATACGTGTGAACCGCACGCTTGGGTGTTTATGCATTAGTCTACAATCATATGCACTAGTATTTTTGAGTTTACGTTTTTTTATGATGAAAAACTTACTTTATATAAGGTTAGAGGGAAAAAAGCACAAAAAACTTTATTGTTTTTTACAAATTTTAAAGTCATTCTTATTATTTAAAATTAGTTAATTTAGTCTTTATTATTTCTTAAAAAATTTCAATCTAGTCTATATTATTTTCATGCAAAATTTAAACTAGTCCTCAATTTTTAAAAATAATTTTGACTAAATTAATTTTTTTATGAAACAATAGATACTAAATTAACTAATTTTAAACAATAAGGATAAATTTAATTTTTTTAATAAAAATAATAAGAACTAAATTAGTTAATTTGAAACAATATAGACAAATTTAAAATTTCAAGAAAATAATAGGGTCCATTTGTACAATTCTGCCTAAGATTAGAAAAACTATTCCATACATCAAACGAATAGTCTGACTTTGAGTGTAAGAGTGGATTTTATATGTGTGTGATATTAATCTCATATTAGAACCAAACCCATATGTATAAAAAAATTTCTCGTAAGATTATATTGAATTCATTTTAAGATTACAAACTCTATAATGTAATGACACGCCCCGGTATATGATCCAAGTTAATTACAAGTCAAATAATCTTTACAATAAGAAAATATATCATTGAACTCGTGACTTTTAATTATAAAACATTGTTACAGACCATGTCGCCTAAAACTTTGGGTTTTTTTCTTGTTGATGTGAAAATCCAATTGATAAGGCCCAATCACTTGAATTATCCAACGCAGCTCAACTATTAACTGTTAAACTTACGGGTATAGCGGCTCGAATTATCTAATAGAGTCTGACCATCAACTGTTAAACCTATGAGTGTAGCCCCACATATTTACCAAATTAATTAAGGGTAGAACTTTAAAACAGTGAGAAATGTTGAATTTGCGACCTATAAAAATAATTTTACCCCACTACTACTGGACCATGTCCATAAAAACTAGTATTTATGTGTTTTTATGCATGTGTTTATGAGTTTTTTTCCTTTTCTTTTAATTTTTTTCCCCAGTTTTTTGGGGTTAAGTGTGTGATAGTTACTCATAAGGCTTGGTGGGGTGTAGGGTGGACCCATAGGTGGTTGTATTATGACTCTATTCAATATGAGAGTTTGGTCTTGGTTGGGCTGAGATTGAACTTTCAATAGCTACTCATCTTTCGGTAGGTTTAGGTATGGTTTGGTTTAAGTCATGAATTTATTTTTTCTTGGCTTTTCGGTTTTTCTCTTTTCTTTTGCTCGTGTTTGTCTTTTTCTTTAGGGGAGGGGGTGTATATAGATGGCTAAAATGAGTATGTCGAGATCAATGTGCGGCAATTCTAGTAAAATAAGATTAAAAACAAAGTGATAAAAAAAGTAGAGGTAACACCGACTAAAAATAAGATTAGAAAAAATCATTTGAAATACTAAAAAGTGATTTGTGGAAGCACATGTTAAAAATGTGAATGAGTAGAAGCTATACATCACGTTAAGAAACAGAGAAAGAGCTAATAAGAGTCAAATGGAAACATTCAAATACAACTTGTGTGCATGAAGATAGCAAAGACAATGACTCTTAACAAAGATGAGTGCAATCTTCAAATTTATGTACTCAACTCCACCTAATACAATTTATTATAATTGTATGCACAATTCGCTACTATTGGATCTCCCTCATAACATTATAATGTTATAACGCTATGAGGAGATCCAAGTTCATTTGTCAAAGTTGTCCAATTTTTCTATTTTTATTTTATTTCTATTTTTTTACTACAATATTTAGGTCTTTTGCAATACTGCAATTTATAACTGAAAAAATTATTGCAATAGATGTCTTATCAAGTTATCGCAACAATGTTTTAACCACTATATAAAAGAACATTTTGTAATGAATTTATTTAATTGCAACAGTTATTTTTTTATCACTTTTTACTAATAACTACTCATGAGATTACTTTTCAGTACAATTTTAAAATTATAGTTTAATTGCAATAGTTTAAAGTCATTTTTTGCAACATTTTACTTAATTATTTACAAAAAAAAAAAAAAACTATTAGAATAGAGAATTTGCAACAAGTCCATGTGCAACGACACTATATGCAACAATTAAAGTCATTTGCAAATGTTTTTAACATTTTTTCAATAGTTTTTATGCTTCAACAGATGAAAATTTGATAGTGTTTCTTTTCTTTTCCTTACTCTTTATCAGGTTAGCTTCTTTTATTTTAACCTTTTGTTAATTAGTTGTAAGGGAAAGAATACTTTGACACAATAATAAAGTTATTTTTTTACACTGAAATTATAGTCGTAAAAACAATAAACTAAATAAGATTATATATAATAGACCTCAAAATAAATTCGATCATCACGGACTGCTAATCTGTTAGTTACTAGTAATTGTCATCACTGGACTTTACCCTGCTCATCTTGTTCAATTAGTGAATCAAATTGTTTATTTCATGGAATTGAATTGTCATCTTTTCCATGGGCAAGTAGAAAATAAATTAATTTTGAAGAAGATTTATTATACATCGTAAGTTTTCAAAGATCTGGACCATTCAAAAGAAGAAAATGAGGATATAAAGGAGATGGAATCCTATGTTTAGCAACACCACCAATGATTTAAAGCTTGACCATTCAAACTATGAATCATATAAGTGCAATCAGGCCCCAGTAAACCAGCTATATATGGTATACATGATATCAAACTTCACACATCACCAGACACTATTATCCATATCAATCAAGCTGCAACTTTTTCTTTTTTTTACGACCAATAATACTTTTGAAAAGTCATCTAAACTCGTATGATTATTGAAACCTTAGAATATACGATTCTGTTTAAAAGAGACAGGATTTAGATTAACTAAACACAAGTTCTATTGAAACTGATTTCAAAGAGTATAACATTTTAGTTGATTTGAACCAAAAACATGAATGAATCTCCTACTCACGCTTTAAATATTCAACCACTAGACTAACCCCTTAAATTATCCAAACCCTAGGAGACAAGGAGTACTTATGGGAAGTCCATTTGTGAATCCAGAATCTTTTCTTAGTAGGGTTGCAACACATATTTTTTAACTAACTGAATATTTTTTTTTTTTTTTAGTGGAGGCTAATTAATTTTTTATCTAAAAATACTTAGATATTTTACATTTTTCTGCAAAAAAGGAATAAATTCTTAATTCTTTTTGAGTCAATATAAATAAATTTTATACTTATATTTTAAACGCTTCATCACTAAAATAACCGCTCGAATTATCCAACTACAAGTTACTTCACGAGTGGGTGTTTAAAAAGCCATCAAGGGCATTGGCCTACCAACCGAGTACAATAACACTTTTCATTGATGTGATTTATGGCCGTGAATTTTGAACCATCAAGTGAGCCATCAATGGATGCCCGAAAACAAGGAAAAGAGACCATGTTTTTGTAGAACTTTATACAATATAACAGAGACAACCACTACATATAAATATTTAATTACTCATTTATCAACTTTTAGCCTTTTCCTATACATGCATAAATACCCCACATTGAACGTGCATACTTAATTCACTTTTTACTATTAATTTTTTTTAATTTTTGTTTCATGCTAAGATTTAATGATAATGGAAAGACTTGAAATTATGGATGGATCCAAAAATTCTTATTAGTTTAGGTTAAAATACATTTTTTTTAATTATATAATTTTTTTTTTCATTGAGAACTAATTATTATTTTTAATTAAAAGTACATAGATATCTAAACAAAATTTTAAAAAATATATAGAATTTTTAACATTTACAAAAATACGATGTAAAATTACGTACAATAGACTATAAAGTAGCTTGGCTCTTGCTGAAAACAATAAATAAATATAATGTATCTCTGTTTAATATATACATTAACCTTTTAAATAATGTAGTAATTTAATACAATATCAAAACACAAGTTATCAAATAGTTTTAAATCCAGGTCTCAGCCACCTATTTTAAAAATTAAAAGACCATTATTACATGCAAGACTCAAAAAACAAATCCAACCCCTAAACTTAAATTAAAATATATATATATATCCATATACAAGATTCAAAAAATAAATTCCGCCTCTAAACTTTCAGGTAATATCATAATTTAATAGCTCTACCTCATATCTCACGTTTATATACCAAATTTCTCTTTGCTACAGCTTTTATGAGGGCACTGCATCAATACATCACCTAATTGTAAATAAACAAGCTTGCTTAGATCACTAGCTGGGTTCAGAAACGATTATTGTTATATGTGCTTCACTTGCTCAAAGCCAATTGATCCCAAAAAAAAAAAAAAGAACACTATTGTCAAGAAGCAGAACAATTTTTTTTTTAAATGACGTGGGAATCCAATGATAGAGCTAATCACCAAATTATCCAATGGAACTTTAAATTAATGAAAAGTACAGTAAAATCTCTTTAAATTAATACTCGATAAATTAATAATCTCTTTTAATTAATAAAAATGTTCGGTCCCGACTTGGGATCAGTGTAAAAAGTTGATAAATTCGATAAAATTATAAGATAATACATTTAAAAAAATTTCCTTTGAATTTTATTGATTCAAATATTTCATAAATTAATAATTAGCTAAAAAGTACATAATAAATTGATTATGAAATTTTCTTAAAATATGAATCAAGAGTAGTTTGTCTTTTATTGAACTTCAAATCTAGTTGAATCTCATATTTAATTATTTAAAGAGAAAAAGTTGAGATAATCCTATAAGAATTAAGATACAAGATTAGAGAAATTAATTCTCATCCTAATCCTACAAGAACTTTTTTTTAATCTTACTAAATTAAATCTTATCTTCTATTCTCATTACTTATATTTTCAAATTGGATCAAAAAAATATATCATAATCATAATATGTTTACTATAAAGTCAAAAAAATAAAAAATATATCTATTAATTAATAGTTATTAATTTATCGATAAATTAATATATCGCTAAATTACTAAAATTTAGTGGTCCAACGCTATTAATTTAAAGAGGTTCTACTGTATCAAATCCGTAATTTTACATAAATAATTTCACTCCACTACCAATAGAGCGAAACAGAAAAGAAGTAATACATACACATATATATATATATATTTTTTTTTTTTTTTTTTTTTTTTTTTTTCTGTCAGAAGAAGTATTGTTCTAATGACTTAAATTAAAAACAACAGATTCGTCACTAGATGTTCTATCGTCCAATTTATTCCTATTTTAGGAAATCATTATGTAGTAGGTTTTAGAAGATAGTGACAGTCAAATCATCGATCAACTTCTCCCTTTTACTATTGCTCTAATGACTTAAACTAATGTTCTATCATGAATGTGTTGTGGTGAACATGTAATATCATATTCTATCATATTTTTGTCAATTTGTGTCACACTCTACGGCTAGAGTTTCAAACTTGTAAACGAAATTATCAAATTAACGTCATCCATTTGAGAATAAATGTATGGAGTGAAATTAATGTAATAAATTTAAAAATAATCATTAATTCTTGAATTTATTGATCTAAAATAATTAATTCGAATTATTATTTATTTAAACTTATAACTCTAACTTCTAAATCATTCATATATATTATGTCTCTCAAGTGACATGACAATATGGATTTGTAATGGCATATTCTATCATATTTTCCTCCATTTGTGTCACACTTCAAGTTCAAAGTTTTGAACTCATAGTTAGATTAATGTCATCAATTTTATAATAACTGTTTTGAGTTTTAAATTTACTGATCCAAATAATTATGCACCCATTTCACATGTTAGGCATAGTTGGAATATTTGGTGGCTCCCTATTTAATTATGCATAGTTTCTTGATAACTTCTTGAATTATTACTTAATCTCACAATATTTATTAACTGAATAACTGTTTCATATCATGTCATCCGCTAACAAGTAACATCACAATATGGGTTTGTAATTGTTTTTTTTTTTTTGGATAACGTGAGAACTCAATTGGCGGAGCTCGACTACCAACTGATAAACTTCTGAGTGTAGCGATGCATTCCCACAAATACACCAGATCAGTCATAAATGAAATTTTAAAATAATAAAGAGTATCAAATCATCGATCTCGTATAAATAATTTTACCTTACTACCAGTATGTCATGCCCTTGGGGCTGGATTTGTAATTGTTGTTACTTGTGAGTTAGGGAGAGAGTAGTAAAAAGAGTGCAAAAGAATATCCACTATAAAATGATGAGTGACTAGAAAAAGTAACGCCATGGTACCCAAAATGAGGGCATGGTTAGACTAATAAAATAAGCTAATTAAGCAGCCATGATTTTTATCACCTGAAACAAATCTTATGCACAGGTAAGAAGATCCATAAGAACCAATTATTTATATAAAAGTCTACTGTAAATTATCCAAAATAATCCAATTATTTATTTAATTTACCCTAATCTGAGTTGTGGATAAGAATATGTATACTTTCATGCCCTATTGTTTGGAGTGGAGGGAACAATAACCATGCACGCCGAATCATGTTTTTTTTTTTTTTTGGTAAATTCGCCGAATCAAGTTCAACCCTTTCTTCTTAAACTCGTTGTGTCTAGCCTCTTGGTGGCACCAAAGATACTTCCACAGAGATGAGATGTAAAGCAAACGATTCCTCCAGGCACGTCTTAGGCCTTTTTTTACACGACGGGAACACCTTTAGAGAATTGTTCGAGCTCACACCAGTATTATTATATTTTAGTTCCTTTGTAATACTTAAATTGAAAAATAAAAAAACGGGTACAATAGATTTCTTATTATTAGGATTTTTTAATTATTATATAAATTAAAATTTTTTACAACTGTTCTGTTTAATTGCAATAGTTAATTTTTTTTATCACTTCTTATTAATAATTACTTATGATATTAATTTCTTACCATGATTTAAAAATCATAGCTTTTTTTTTCTTTTTTCTTTTTTTAATTTTAAAATGGATCAACAGTGATTCCCTACCTACTCCTAAGTGACTTGAACTCGAGACTATTTAGGTCTCAAGTGTGGGTTGTTCTCAGTAAGTTTAACCCTCTTGTCTAAAAATCGTAGCTTGATTACAACAGTTTAAAACCATTAAAATAAAGGATTTATAATAAGATCATATGCAATAACACCATATATAGGCAACGGCTAAAGTCAATTATAATTGTTTTTAGCTTTTTTGTTCAATAATTTTAAATGTCGCAATAGATAAAAAAAAGTAAGGTTCGAATCAGTTAGGCAAATCAGGTACCAAAATTAGATTCTAAAAAACTGGCTCTTTGATTAATTTAAATTTAAAACGTGTACAAGCATCCTCGGCCATAATTAATTATCACATTAGGTTTAGTTATCGTATGACTTACAATAAACCAATCTTTATTAGTATTGAAACAACTTGAATATAGTTCTTTAATATGATATGCGTTAAGCACTGACAAGATATTGTTGTCTGTTGTGGATTGACCACTTTAATTGAAAATTCCACATTGTATAAGATAGCTCAGTAGCTTTACCAAATAGCTAGAAACGTACGAGGGCAAGAACAGAAAAACAAGTAGTCATTTCTTAAATTTGTGAGACTAATTTTGCTTGTAGGTCTAAAAATTTAAGTCTAAAACGTGAAATTAAGGTACTGTATTCTCTAAATCTTTATGCATTGCATTTTTGGATTGTCACCAATTGCTCGCTATTCACCAAAAAGTTATTGATATGGTTGCAATTGGATCTTCTGCGGACCTGTAAGAAATAATGGAGCTCAATCTTGTAGGATAAGTTCCGAGAATCAAGGCTAATTTAGCTTTATAAATGAAAGCCATGCATGTGAGGAAAATAGACGGGTCGGGTTTACCTATGTTAATGTTTGTTTTGTAACTACCCTTCTTTTGATGTTCTTGGACTGTTTTATATGCTTACCAAACTCCTTCTTATGTGTTTGACACAAGGGGCATGGTTGTGGGCGAAGTTATATCCGTGATTTTTGTTGCCCCATGTCAAAGTTGTCATGCCTTGATGTACAAACCCGACTTGGGTATATAGAGCCGGATCTGAATCGTGATGAGTTCAAGATGACCTAAGAGGTCCGCTATTGCATCTAGAGATTTACTTTTTGGGTTATAGGGTTCTTTTAACTCCACAAAATTTGGCTCGAATCTGACTTTAGTAATGTGTCGATATTTCATTTGCTGTTAATTTTACCCATATCAGTTATCAATTAAGTCCCTTTTGGTTGGGCTTACATAATTTGCAAAATCTCAAAATCTATATTTATAGAGAGGTTAGAGATATACTTGAGAAATGTCACACACATGCGGACATCAGTGTCCAATCTTTATATCATGATCAAATGGTCAACCATCATTCATTTGCATCTTTAAGTAATCAAATAATCGAGAATATTAGTTGTAACAAAGTGTGGGTCTACTTGATTAACGTAAATTACAATTTAACGAGTAATTAATATTTTCATGTTTTTAATTGCAACTCTAATTTTCAAATGGCTTCTAGAACCTAGAACGTTCGATTGAAGACTTTGGTAATAAATCGACAAAAACAAGATTTGTCTTGCTTAGCCAAAAATGACATTTCCCAGGACATTTACTTATGTGACATGAAATTTTCTGTTTAGGCATAAGAACCTTGTTTTGATTAGCACACAACAAAAATAGCATGATCCTGCCAATCACATTCTAAAGATGAAAACTTCTACCGGTTAGTCTAATGGTAGTAGAGTTTTTGAGGTATGGGCAAAAAATTTGGTCAAGTCTCGAATTTAAATCAATCAAGAAGTTATATATTTTTCTTTATTAGAATTCGGTCTTAGTTAGTTTTGTACCTAATTAAATTGGATCAATCATCTTTCGGGTAGAGACATGTGTACCAGAGTTTAAATTTGAAGAGTTTCCCAAACAATATTGCAAGGAAAGCGAAAGAGAGAGACATCTCAGTGGTAAGTGAGATAAGACGAATAACTGTAAACACGGGTACGGGTCCTCCTAACCGCTTTTAGAGATCATACTCTTAACTGAATTGATACATGTTTTGGTCGAAACGTTGTACATCCAAATTTTAGTTCACATTCAGTCATTAAACCAAGCTGTAGGATGCCAGTGTATCCATCTTTAAAATGCTTGTCTCATAGTAGTGTTTTATGCAATTTATATATCGTGAGCTGATTGAGAAAATTATTTCACATGATTAACAACACAGGGAGAGAGAGAGAGAGAGAGAGAGAGATTTCATTTGGAGAGGCCATTAACTCAAAAATTTGAGATTGGTGGGGGAGTGTGGGACATGAGACCATGGAGCCAATTGGTTTGTGGATTCTCCAACAAAAACATCCACGCTTAGAAAGCTAAAGAATATCATCTCCACCAGGCCGCACTTAAAAAGATTACATGTTTGTGCTTTTCAAAAATAATCCACAAACAAATACAAGAAAGAACGCGCAAAAGGAGGAGAAAGCCATCATCCATGCCTTCAATCCTCACCTATTATATTATAGGCATATTACCACCCACTTTCTTAGGCTTTCACCACATTTCACTTTAGGGTAATGTTTTTAAAGATATTCTAGGCACGGATTTAAGATTTATTTTTAGTTAGGGTTAAAATGACACAATTATTATTGATATATAGATAATTTTTTTTTAGTAAGAATTAAATTAATTTTTTAACTTAAAAAAACATATTTTGAAACAAAATTTGAATTAAGCGGGGGCTGCATCTCCACACATATAAGAGTGGCTTCACCAGTGACTCTTCTTTGAAATTTATTGCATAAAAGTAAAAGAGGTGAAATCGAAAAATGATCCTCTCATTTCTTCTCTCTCTCATTTCTGAAATTAAGTGCATTGTAATAATTTGTTCTTTGAAAATCTCAACTATTCATTTTCAAAATTTATTCTTTATTAATTCAAATGTATAACAATAGAGATTAAAGAGGAACAAATTCGATAGTTCGTAATGCAGTGCATTTAGAAAATGAAAGAAAGAAGAAATGAGAGAATTCAAATATGTCTCTTTAAATGATTGTGGAATAGCTATGGGTGACTACTTCAACTGCTATATCTAGCTACCTTCAGAGATTGTTTAACTCTTCTTGTAAACTAAAAGAAAAAAAAAATGCTTCATTCTTACTGTTCACTTATATTGAATGGAGGTCGACTCTACTGTAATAATGCCTATTCATTTATAGTGCAGTGCCTAAAACATAAGGTTTATTAATTAAGGTGTGTTCCAGCCTTAAGGTTTGAAACTCCATCATCAAACACGTGTGGTGGACATGGCCATGACACAATTAGCAATACTTTGAGTATGCCGAGGAGAGTTTTGAGGGTCAATGCTTATGAGCATAAAAACTTTCTGTCTTTTCAACTCATATGAGAGTTTTCTCATTTTGGGACATATGATCACATCAAGAAAAGAAAGGATTCGAATTAATTATAGAAGGTTTATCGAGTTAATTTTAAAAAGTATAATTTTTTTATTGATTTAAATTTAAAAAGTAAACATATTTTTTATTTATAAGGAATTTAACCACTTGTTTACTCCTATCGACACTCTTTTTCTCTGTGAGTTTTTTAAAGTGGTGTTGATACAATGATCTAGTTATTTATACCACGTTTTTCAGAGGAATATAAGTGGTGAGGAAAACATCATTTTGAAGCTAGTTGTTGCACGGTAACAAAGTTGTTTGTCGATTTAAGTGGTACAAAAATTGGAATAAAGTTTTTAAAATAATAATCGGTATCTTTATTACATTAACTAACTTTCTTATCAACTTCCATTTTTGAAACAAAAAGACATGACTTTACAAATCAAAATGGAGAATTTTTTATAGTATTGACCTTTCAAGTGTCAACCCAAGATAGCTGGACTCAATGGCTTTATATTTGGTGGAATTTGTAATGCCACTACAAAGAGAAAAAGAAATAGTATAAGAATAGAAGAATGGTGCGAATGTATTTACCACTTAGCTATTATAGGTTGCGAGTAGTGTGATGCATCCACTCATTTTCTACAACTTTAGCATATGGGAACACCACTATTTTTCTGTTATGTAGGCTTGAAGCTATAGTCTTATATAATACCGAAAACATTAATTATTAAAGGATAAGATTCTTTTCCGACAGTAAAACTTATTGTCATTGAGTGTCATATCATCTGAACAATTTTCATTATTGAAATATATTCATGTAGAGTGTAGAAGGAGGAGGATTTACCCAACTTTTGGCTTGGTCCAAATTCATCACACAACGTGGGTAACCGCCCTACCCGCCCTAACTCGGCTCTAATCATGGAGTGGGTACGGTGCTGGTCTTGGCCTGAACTAGCTTTATTTTTAAGCTTAGCAAAAAATATGTGGTGTGATTCATATGTTTTTTTTTTCTTTTTTTTTTTTTTCAAGAACGATTCATACGTTTGAGAGCATAACATATGATGGTTTGGTAATAAAGTGAGCCCATTTTTGCGGAGTTGCATCTTGTGTCCATTCTAAAGTAATAATGCATCATTGCATCCTTTCTTTATAGGTCAAGAAATCCATGTGAGATAATTAGTATTACTCTAACAAACGTCACCCATCAAAACATGACTCGATCTAGTTAAGTATAAGATCTACAAATAGTAACTCTAAAGAGAATAATTTGTGTGTTATGTGAATTTTCTTAAAAAAGGGTCAACACGTTACGAATTAGACATCATTAGTTTGATCCTTTTGAAAGAGATTTTCTACTAAGACTGAATAGTTTCATTAGCGGTTGAAGTGGGTTAGTTATGTGAATTTTCCTCTTAAAAGTCAATAATTCTAATCAATAGCTACTTTTTTATTGGATATATGAGAGTAAAATTGTAATTCAAATTAAAAATTTTAATTATAACAAATCGTAACCCAACTTAAACACCCAACTGTTGGGTGTAATCTTCTTGATTTTAGGCAACCACAGCAGGCGTAAGTTAAGTCCGATTCCTAAGCAAGAATAATGAGATGTTCCTAAGGTGGGATCCATACACCAATGGTGAAGACTGAACTTGAGAATTGAGATCTTCAATGTGGTATTAATGCTACATGATGCAAACGAAGCAAAGTAACTTAAGAATTTTAAGTTGATTATATTATTAGAAAGCTGAAGCTCTAGAATTTAAGTAGTAATTAATTTTTTATAATTAGCATTTCATTACTATTAAATTGAACAATTAATATGTCATTCATTAAGTATTCTCATAGCATCACAATGTTATGAAAAGATAAAGATCCATTGAAAAATATAATGAAAAAATTGGTATTATAGGAGAGTAGCTTCTCTACGTGGCAGGAGAAGGTCAAAGGATGTAGGAGTGGATTTACTTATAATGTTATGATATTACAAATAAGATCTAAATATTGAAAATTATTAATAATCAATTATAATAAAATAATATAAATAATTTAGTATCGTTAATTTTACTCGTATCATTATAATGTTATGAGATGATGTTAATCCAAAGAAAGCTCTCCACCCCCTTAAAATGACAGACAACAAAAGGTACAAAGAAAGAGGATGAAAAACAATCATAAGCGTGAAAAGAGGATGTTGTTCACTGTTTGTGCTGGTGCGATTTCGCATCACCCTCGGCATCTATATCCCAATAGCCGCATGCATTCTTGCACGCCTTGGCTCTTTTACCCATGTACACGTAAAGCCTACTCTATAAGAAAAAAAAAAAAAAAAAACAGTAGATGATCGGAATGGTATTTTATTTTTGGGCTTTGTAATATTTTTATTCTTTATTTATTAAAGGTGGTAAATTAATTATTTATCTTTAAATATGTTATGCTATTAGTCCTTGTAACAAATTATATCAATTTTTTTAACACTGAATGCATACGTTCAACACGTGATCAACTTAAGTTATATTTTGGAGGGATAAAAGACTAATTGGTCACGTATAAGGCATATGCAATTTACATTAAAAAAATCGACGAAATTTATTAAAAAGACTAATGACAACAAAAATTTAAAGATAAATGACTAATTTGTCACGGTTGGTAGATAAAGAACGAAAATATCACAGAGTCCAAAATTAAGGGACTATTTCGGTCATTTACTCAAAAAAAAAATGCACATAAATGTTACCAATGACTGACTATTTTTATTAAGTTAGCGATTGGTATTTTGAAATCATTTTGTACATAAAAAAATGACTTAAAAAATGGAATGACCCTAAAAATTAAATGAATTTGGAAAAGGATATGGCATGCTTGATTTGCCTTAAGAATGAAAATAGGAATTGATATGTTGATTCCACTTCCATATTTGGTAGTCAATATAATAGAGTAGTAATAAGAATAACTTATATAAAAAGACAAAATTGCTCTTTTGTAGCTATAGATATATTATTATTTTTGTTATGAAATGATATATGTGGATATTTATTGTTTGGTCCACAAGTTAGTTTTGGAGGCCAAAAATCAAACCCATTAATATACAATCCCTCTAGGGATTACTTGGGGAACAAGTTGTATTTTTTTATAAATAGAGCTCTCTATATTGTAATATGACATACCAAGAAATTCAATACAAATTTCTTCTCTCTTTATTGTATTGTCTATTCTATTTTCTCTCTAGTTTTATAACACGTTATCAACATGATAGTCTATATCAATCTTAGAGATAAGAAGAGGAAGAGACAAATATGAAGGTTGTGAAGAAAAAATATTATTAACAACATGAGGATATTTCATACCGCGAATTTTATTTTGAAATATATATGTCTCATGATGTCAAATTCTAAGAACAAAAAAAGTTCATCGTTTTATTGTATTGAGCAATGAAAATTTGCCTGAAAATATTATATTTACATCCATATAGTCACTAACTTGAAGTTCGTCACTATTGATATATCGGGCAATAATATATATATATTCGTAAACCCTAGAGGTTAAAACCCATATGGATAAAATTTTGGAGAAATACTTTTAAGAAGGAAATCACGCATCCCAGAATGATTGCAATAAAATAATGATATTTCTTCATCATTATCTCCATGAAGGTTAAAGCCTAAATATATTATAATAAAATATACATATATCCTTTCACAAAATTTGAGAATAAATATATGACCATCACAAGGCAATGAATCTTCCAAACTCGCTATGAATGGTTTACCTGCAATTGCAAGATTTTAATATTATAAGCGAGTATGATTCCACAGTCATTATAATTATTCCTACAATTTAAATTATGCGGAAAGAACATAAATGTGGAAGATATATTAAATAAAAGTATATTCTACTTTTTATGCCTTGTATATGCTCATGCATCTGCAAAATATTGAGAGCATAATAAAAAAATATATTTGAGTATTATCACATCATTTGAGCAAAATTATTGACGAAAATATTATCAATTATGCCAATTGGCTAAGAATCATTCTCAAAATCAATGGTAAATTGATCTTATTGCCATGGATTCACCAAAATTATTGACGAAAATATTATCAATTATGCCAATTGGCTAAGAATCATTCTCAAAATCAATGGTAAATTGATCTTATTGCCATGGATGTGATTATGAATACTACGATGGTCATATATAACTCGTATGTTAGAAAACCTGGAAATAATCAGAAAAAATATGAAACATAAAACAATTTACAAAAGAAATCCTAATGATTTCTAGTAATATGACTTGCAATGGTATTAGACGTATACATGTCCTAGGTCTAAATATTTTATTGACGTTTGTCAAACTTTGATTAAATAATTATCTTTTCTTAATATCATCAATTTTTAAAATAGTAAGATTTAAGCGAATTGTTTAACTGATCCATGTTTTATTTGTTAGACAATTTTGTGTATGTAGACTCTATAGCATGTGATGGTAAAACCGTCATTATTTTATGTTGTAAAGCTGTAATAATTTTTTTTGGCTTTGAAATGTCACTTCTACTTAGTAGACCTCAACTGTATAAAAAGTAGAAGTATTTCCTTATGTTTTATAAATTCTTATCTATGTATATTATAAAGATGTTGAAATTTCTCTAATTTTGAGAGAGAAAGAAAATTAAGATCTCAGCACTGAAAAATAATGTTATAATAGTTACCTTATATTTACATTGCAATTAAATCTGTTTTGGATTCATGCTTATATATGTATTTCATATAATGGTTGAACTTTAATAAGTATTACAGTTTTTCACAAGGAATTGTCTATTAGAAAGAAAAAAAAACTGAAGTACAATTATTGTGTAATTCTTGATTGATTTTATTTTGGATATACTTGGTTACATTTATATATTAATGAGATATATCAAATTTTAAGAATATGATGTTTAATTATAAATCAAAAACTGATTTGAATACGATGAATAAATTTGTAAAGTTGATTCATGAACTGAGTTAGATGTATTGTTTAGTTAATTACATGTCTTCTGAAGATGAATAATAGTTCATTTATATAGGTTGACATTGGAATGAAAAATTTGGTGTACTAGCATCATCCTTTTGGTACATATAATACAAGTTGCTTGACTTTATCTCGCTATGTATGATGCTTGATTTATTACAATATATGATATATGCATATGAGTTTTTAATTGTTTAACATATGCATTGTACAATCAAAATATATGATACTCCATACATATTGAATGTAAGTATATTATCTATTGAGGTTTTCATCATTCTTATTATGTAATGTACATTAAAATGATATTATATTCACAGTATATACTAACTTTTAGATATTGTTTATGCTCTTAACATGATCAAGAGCATTCATATAGTGACTCTTTGACTTTGATGTTTAGTACTTTCCCTTATTGTGAAAATAGTTTCCTCTCAAGATATCATGTTTAAAACATGAATCTAAAATATGTATATATTTTATTTTATTTATTGTTTAAAGAAATACTGATTTGTTGGACATCTGATTGAAGGTTATTGAAAAACCTACATAAAATATTGAAGATTTCTGAAAATCTATGTTTCTTGAATAAACATAACTGAAAATAAGCAATGATTTGTATTCTAGTAGATCATAAAGCGGTCTATTATATTTGAGAGATATATGTTTAAAGTGTTTTCATATTGAGACCACCTATTAAATAAATGAAGAATATATCTATATTATGTTATTTATCTCTTGTAAAAGGTATTCATGAGAAAATTGTTATCATTATCTTTTAGTTTATATGAGTCTAATGGACTCCAATATTCTGAATAACCAAATGTTATTTTCTTGATATGACCACTTGGGTCATATGGGTTTAAAATTGAGAGAAAAATTATTGAAATTCAACATAAATACCTATTAAAGAATCAAAAGATTATTTCATAAGTAAATCTTTATGTGCTGTTTATTCTCAAAGAAATTTAATTATATAAGGCGATTCTAAAAAAAGTTGATATTAAATCGTATATATTTCTAAAATGAATTCAATAGAATATATATAAATCTAACAAACTCTTTTATTAATCGCTTATAGCGATTGCTAGACCATTACTTTTATTTATTATTATAACTAACATTAGTCATCTCATTTTATAGTTTCTTATTAAAAATGCTCTGAACTTTGTAATGGATGATTGCTTTGGGTTATGTAAAGAGGAAGGAGTTTGTCTTACAAATGTAGTAAGTCCTATCTTTTTACTTTAATACATGATCTTATGTGTTAGGGTGGAATCCACGCTATGTGTTTGGGACATTCCGTTTTGGAAACTTTTTGAGAAGTGTGAGATGGTCAAATGATACTTAAATTGAGGACTTTGGCTTGCACGCGTGGAGTGCAACAGAGGTGAAGTTTTTCGAAAAATGGAGCCTAGCTAGGAGCAGCTGCTAATGCGAACGAGTAAAGTCTGTGAAAGTCTAGCCGCCGCCAGTGACTTCACACTTTAGTTTTCATGTAGGCTCTGATTGTTTGTTGTAAAATAATTTATTTGTGTAAATATTTTATAGGTTCTATTTGTTTACCGTAAAATAATTTATTGAGAACAAATATTTTTAAAAAAAATAGATTATTAAAAAATATTTTATAGTATTTAGATATATCGTGAGTTCCGTAAAATATTTTATTCTCTCAAAGTCCCGTAAAACATTTTATAAAATTTTATACTAGCAGCAATTGTTAACCGAAAAATATTTTATGGTTGACTAATTTTACGGGGTTACCAAATACCGTAAAATTAAAAAAAAACAGCAGCAATTTTTGACCAAAAAATATTTTACGATTAACTAATTTTTCGATATTACCAAATACCGTAAAATTTAAAAAATATTTTTCAAAAAAATATTTTACTGCAAACAAACGGAGCCTTAGGCTTCCTTTGTTTGTCGTAAAATAATTTATTGACAAAAAATATTTTCATGAAAAAATAATTTTTTTAAAAATAAAATATTTTCTGATATTTAATTGTTAAAAATATTTTTTAATATTTAACTGTCATAGTAAAAAACCTTGAAAGCTAATTGTTTCTACAAACATCCAGACCTATACACCAGATTTCATCTCCATCTCCTTCTTCATACACAAACACGTACAAATCAGCCACACTACATAAGGGTCACACAAACACACATACACACACACATATATATATATAATGCAACAGTAAATATATGTTTGAATGTGTATACATATTTTGTGACCCAAAAAAAAAAAAGAACATTGCACGGGCACATGACAAAGAATCATAGAGTTTTTTTTTTAATGCGAGAAAGAGAAGCACGAGTATCACAAGTTTATGTAGAGAGAGATGTAGGATCTATTTGTGTTTGTATGCAAGTGAAAAAAAAAAAAAAAAAAACTCATCTCGTGAGCTGTCTGCAAGTTTAGAGAGAGAGAACAGAAGTGTGGTATGAGCTGTAAAGCTGGGGAAAATATTTTCTCCCCTTTTAGGAGAAGAAAATATTTTACACCAAATTTAACTAAAATATTTTACAATTAATCATATTTTTCGGTGTTATCAAATACTGAAAAATTTTAAAAATATTTTTCATGAAAATATTTTATTTTAAATAAATGTGTCTTGTTAGTCTAATTTCATAACTTTCTTAGGCAGCTTCAAAATTGTATTTCTCTCATAAGAACTACTAGTTGAGGAGAAAAAGAATAAGAAAGAAGCGAAGAACTATTAGATATGGAAAAACTCAGTTTTAATGGATTGTTAGCTATGGTAGCTCGTGGTATGCTGATGCTAACAGTGATGCCAAAGAGTAATTATGCCACCTACATAAAGGATTCTCTTCAAGAAAAAGCGTGGCCTAAGGGCATCTTCAATGGAGTCTTTAAATACAAAATTTTCTTAATTTAGGTGTTTTTAGAGACTCCAGTCTCTAAAAATAATACTATTCATAGCAAAAGTACGTGGAGTCCACTACTTTTGGCTTAAAAGATGCCAAAATAGAGACCCAGTCTCCATTTTCTTCCACAAATTTGTTAAAAAAAATAGAGACTGGGTCTCTATATTAGTATATTTTAAGCCAAAAGTGGTGGACCCTACGTACTTTTGTCATGGATAATATTGCTTTTAGAGACTGGAGTCTCTAAAAATATCCAAATTAGAAAAATTTTACATTTTAGAGACTCCATTGATGATAGCCTAAATGAATCTCAAAAGTAATAACGTTAGTGATGGGGGTGTAAATTCTAGCTAAACAAAGTCGTTTCAACTTGCGGTTATGTGGTTAACTTTGTGCTCGATCTCGTTTTGTTTTTTTGACATAATTGTCACATTTGACGTGACATAAAGACAAATAGTATCGGACATGTATGAACAGTATCGAATAGGGTTGAACATTAACTGCTGTCCGAAATCAAAACTAGTATAAATAATTCATTCACTTTTCATTATGAAGTAACTCGTGCACATTTATTACTCTCAATTATCTACCGTTTAGTTTGAACATACTAACTCATCCTCACACCCAAAGGAAAACACGGGCCGCCAACCCCACAATTTCTTCTCTTGTTTTGCAGGTCAGGTAACTCGAGGTCGGAATACTGAGCTCAGACGATTATTTGTTTTTCACCCTCATCAATTAGCACTAGACAACTGTTGTACGTACACCAAATTCAACTATTCAAAACTCGTAACACTATCTGATTAGATCATCGTTTAAGGTAAAATTATGACGTAAACAACAGTGAATAAAACAAATTAAACTAATGTGATAGACAATTTCCAATATTAAGATTCCTTTACATCAAGAATTTGATTCTCTTACGACAATATAACGCGGACTGCATCATACAATGCGACATCAACGCAAAATGGCACGAGACAAAATTATATAACATTTACGAAATCAATAAGAAATACACAAAACTATGAGAGGTCAAAGAGAATTCTAAAACTATCATGGGCCAAGTGCAAAATATATATATATATATATATATATTTTCTTATAAAATCATAACATATAACATTACAATGAGATTAAAAAATTATGTATTGTCCACATTAAAAATAATAAATAATATAATAAAGTCTTCTCTTATAATTTACAGAGCCTAGATTATGGATTAAAGTCTTACTGCTTTCCATTAACATTAAAATTATTTATGTATAAAATTTAAAAAATAAAATCCATCTACACGTGAGTGTTATTGTGTTTAAAAATTCACATTATATTATTATAAATATATTAATAATTTATAACTCTTAAAATTTTACTCATAACATTTACGAGAAGATCGAGGGGAAAAAAAAAAAAATATTCTTTTGTATTACTTCAAAGCAATCACGCATGGGGGTCAACTCATGTCTGGTAGGTCTTACCAACTCAGAGCGTACTATGAATTGTTGTTGTACCCACCATGATAGCAGTAGCGTGAGGCGTAGCTCTGCAGTGCGTAAAAAGCTCTTTTAACCGTAAGGCTGTCCTTAGTAGAGTCTCTAAAATAGAGACTCTACTATCGTATAATTATTACGTAATATAGTTTATTTAGTGCAACAAAAATTCATAAAGTAGAGATTAAAATCACCAAAAGTGGGCCCGGGTCTCTAAAAAGTACAGAGTCTCTAAAAATGTTAACAAATTTGTTAACATTTTTAGAGACTCTGTACTTTTTAGAGACCCGGGCCCACTTTTGGTGATTTTAATCTCTACTTTATGAATTTTTGTTGCACCAAATGAACTATATTACGTAATAATTATACGATAGTAGAATCTCTAAAATAGAGACTCTACTAAAGATACCCTAAGCATGCAAGGAACTTCGATTCCTGCACAGGGACGTCAAACCTTTTCAGTGCATCAATCACAAGAATGATGTTGTATGACCAGAAAAAAAAAAAAAAAAAGATGTTGATTTTTGGCAGCTAGTCTAGTCTACTCCTAGTGGTCCTTGTCCTTGTGGAATGTGGAACTATGGAGAGCCACCATTCCATGTTTCAATTCAAAGTTGCATGGTTCCCAGAAAGTAAAATACGAAAAAGAAAAAATTAATCCCGATAAATTAGTTTAGCAATTGAGTGATTTAGAGTAATTTAAGAGTTAATTTATATGGAGTCAATCTCAATATGTATTTAAATAATATGGATCATACTTTCTCGAATTATGAGTTTTAAAATTTAGTACTTATAGTTTGAGTCTTTTAAGGGTTTTTTGACATCACAAAAAGAAAAAGATAATTTATGTTTTGGGGTTTGGCTCAAAGTTTAATTCGAAATCCATAAAAACAAGAAGTCAAGTCCTAATGAGAGTAGATTTACGAAGAGTTAAGGTCATCTCCAATAGATGATCTAAAGTGACTCCCTAACTTACTTGTAGGGAAGAGATTGATGAATTTTGTCCCGATAAATCATTTACCCCCATCTCCTAAATTGTAAAGAATCATTACATTCATTTTCATCTTCTCTACATATAAGAGAAAAAACTCAATCCCTTATCTCATCCCCTAAACACTGTTCATTGACTTTTTAATTACACCTTATTGTTTAGTATCTTTTAATTGCATTTTAATATACTAAATGTTATGAATTACACTTAATTTTTTTTTGTTGCACTATAATATTGTAATTTTTTATTAATTAAAATAAAACAAAAAATAAAATTAATAAAAAATTAACATAGAATGTCATCGAGAAAGTTTTAAATTAAATAATAAAAAATAAAAATTTATATTGGTAATTAGAAATAAAATGCTATCGAAAAAAATGAACATATATAAAGAAAAAAGTATTAAAATAATATGTTTAATGAAATAAAAAGAGAATATTGAAACAAAATAAAAATAGGGAAGTTGTTGTGGTGAAATTGAAATTGAAATTGAGATTCTCTAAACTAAGAGATTGATTGAATGTAGGAAAGTTGTTGGAATGAAACTAAAATAAGAGATCTCTACATGTAGGAAAAATGATTCAATCTCCTATATTCAATATTCTACATGTAGGGAGAAAGATAGAAAAACTGTTAGAGCTAGCCAAAGAGAGAAAATCACATCTTCTACCCCATCTCCCAAATATTAAACTATAAAAATTATTGAAAGAATTTTAAGTTAAATTAATAAAATATAAATAGTAAAATATATTCATGAAAAATGAATAAATATAAGTAAAAATTAGAAGTCATTAAAAAGTGTTAAATTAAACAATAAAAAATATTATTAAAAATAAAATTTATGTTAGTAATTAAAAATAGAATATCGCCGATAAAAATGAACATGCATAAAGAAAAAAAAAATTAAAATGATATGTTTACTTAATATAAGGAGAGTATATTGAAATAAAATAAAACAAGAAGTTTCTAAAATAAGGAAGCTGTTGGAGTAAAACTGAAATAGGAATTTCCTAAAGTAAGAGATTAATTAAATGTAAGGAAGTTGTTGGAGTGAAACTGAAATAAAAAATCTGTAGTAAAAGTGATCCAAATCCCCTACATGTAGGGAAAAAGATAGGTAAGCTGTTGGAATTGACTTTATAAATAGGAGTTTCTAAATTGTAGTTATTTATCGCTAGACCACACCCTATGAGGTTAATGTGGATGTGAGTCTGAGCGTGAGAGGGTTTTCTATATTCCTTTGTCTATCCAAAAAAATGCAACCACGTATGAGAGCTTTTCGTATTTTTGCTAAAAAAATTTGATTTAAATGGTTTCCAATTTTTCATATATAAAAAACATGTAAGAGAGGGTTTAGATTTTTTGTGTGTAAAAAATCATTGCATTATATCTAAATAGTGAAGTCTCAATTCTTGATTGTGAATGTCCAACCACGTTAAAAATATTTTATTATTTCCGTTGTTATGTCATGTTCGTATATCCTCGTTCCCAACATTATGGTGCAAAAGTTATGTGGTGGTCTTTGCACCCACAATATTGCACCTCTCATGATTTATCACCAATTATGTAGAATTACTCATTCTTGATTTCCCTTTTTATTTTTTGGGGGACAAATGTCATATTATTTATTTATTTTAAATCACTTAGTTTAAGTCAAATTTCACACTAGATCTCTACCGTCTTACCCTGTCCCAAACCATTCTTCCTACACAATCTCAACCAGCTGAACCATGTAAAAAATGTCAAATTCTAAGACGCCTTTTTGTCTGTATCTTTGTAGATCGGACTCAGAAAGTATCGGGGAGAGAAAGTGAGCTCATGTTTGGTGATACAGCCCTGGGGTCTGATCATGCAAACAGCCTTTTGTAAAACAGTAAGAGATGAAATTTGAGTGATTCAAATTCAAATGATACTTATCTTTAGGGTCTACATCTCCATTGCGAGGACCATTTTAGGAATGGGTCTACTTGACTTTCAAGTGATCTATTATATCTGAGCAGGGCTTATGAAAAATGAGTTGTGCTTTTGCTTGCTTTTACCAACTCCGCCTCGTGACAACTTGCATGGCGCGATGCTGTCTGAAAGCAACAAAACGTGGATTGATTGGAGTGTGAATGCATGACTTTAAGAATGGGAACCGAGAATCAACGTATCCGTAATGGTATAAAGCGAGATTTAATGATAACGAACTAATAATACAGTTGATGAAATGATCTTGAAAATTTATAATTATTGAATCTCATTCGTAATATAATAACATTATAAGAGGATCTTCACTCGTGGAAAATCCACTAAAGTTTCCCTTGAAAATGAAAAAGAA
Organism: Ehretia macrophylla; assembly: GCA_037974665.1. Lineage (NCBI taxonomy): Eukaryota > Viridiplantae > Streptophyta > Magnoliopsida > Boraginales > Ehretiaceae > Ehretia > Ehretia macrophylla. The sequence goes on from CM075774.1 coordinate 42,476,529, forward strand.
AAAAGTATATAATATAGCGTTAAGCTACAATTAGCTTTCAGCTGCAAAATCGAAATGGAAGCTCAACTTGCAATTAAGGGCGGATCCATAATATCTTTTGAATTGAGGCTATAATTTATTATAAACGTTTATATATAATCTTTTATTTTTCTTGATGGAGGTTAATTAAGATTTTAAACTAAAAATATTTTTAAAATATCATTATAATTTAAAAAAATTAGAGTTAATAAGGATTGCGACCCCCACTGACCGCAATATGCATTTGCCCTTGCTCGCAATGTCGGAATTCATGAATATCACTTACTGGTTCACCATCATCTATAATGTAAGAGTTCTAATTGTACAAATGCAAATCTGGTATATATGTAGCAGCTTTTAGGGTAAATTATGCATATGGTCCCTATTGTTTATATATATTTTTTAAGTTGATCCTTTGTGTTCTAAAAAATTATATTAGTTTCTAATATTTACAAAAGTGATTCAAAATTGTCCCTATTATTCAAAACTAACTCATTGAGTCTCTATTATTTCTAAAAAAAATTTAATTTAGTCCCTAAATAGAGGTGTGCAAGGACTAAACAGAATTTGTTTAAGAAATAATAGGCACAAAATTGATTTTTTTGAAAAATAATAAGGACCAAATTGGTTAATTTTAAATAATATGGACTATTTTGAATAATTTTTATAAACATATTAGGGACTACTATAATTTTTTTGAAATATTGAGTACCAACTTGAAAAAATGTGTAAATAATAGGGATTATATGAATAATTTACCCCAACTTTTATATATAAAGAATGGATAAAACGTTAGGTAAATGGCACATAACATTTTAGACTTGGAGAAGGTGAGTGTGAATGCTTGTTAAAAAGAGAAAAGATAAATGTTATTAGTGACAAGTTTCCCTTGAAATTAAAGAAAAAAAAAATAAAAAGAAAAAAGTGAATTTCATTAAAGAAGAAAAATGAAAAGAAAAAAAAGTGAATTTCATTATGGCACAAGTAGTAAAAGTGGACTATAAGAAAAAACCCACGAAATACAAAAAGAGAGACAAAGAAAGGCGATCATGCGAGGGTTTTGGGCCTCATGCTACAATTAGGTATCAGTTTGAGAATTGAAATTTGAGCTCAACTCACACTATGTGAACATTTGAGTGTTTGGAAGGACTTATGCTCTGAAATTTATTTGATTTATAAATAAATTTTTTGAGGATTTGTATTTGTAAATGAATTTTCTTGTTTGGTGTAAAATAGTATTAAGTCAATTTTGACATTTGTAAATACAAATTATATTTAGAACACATAAGAAATTAGTATTGATAGTTATATTTTACTTAAATATAATTCTTTTTTTTAAAAAAAATTTGCACTAGACTTGCAATATAAGGGCTATTCTCTCTTTCATTTTTTATTCTTGCTATTTTCATAAAATTTTCTGAAAAAGTAAAAGAATAACAAAAAAAGAAATTGTCAATAAAATATGAAGAAGAAATTCATCGGAAATAAGCTTGCAAGAAGAAAAAGAAGTAACTATAGAGACAATGAGAGCGAGAGAGCGAGAGAGGAGCATAACAATAAGAGAAGAAAAACAAAAACAGTGAAAAGAAAAAAAAAATCTAGAGGGCAATTTCGTCATCAAAAGATCAACAGCCAATTTGGTGCACTTGAATTTTGCTAATTCTACCCGATGAGCAAGAATTTGGGTAAATTTGAAAAAAATTAAGATTTGTAAATGTTAAATTTTTATTTAAAAAAAAAGATGTTTCCAAACACAATAATTGAATTTGCAAATGAACACAATAATCTTCTTGATTTCTTGTTGGTGAGAAAGCCCAAATCGATTCAGTTTTCAGGATAATGTGGTTTATCTAGTTTGGGCTAACGCTGTCGGGTTAATATAAGTTTGAGCCCAATACACACTGTGTTGGAGAGGCCTAGGCCCAAGCATAGACACTGAGTGCTCAAATTACTTGAGTTATTTCCAATCTGTTGTGAATTAGTAGTCGTCCTAATAAATTTATTCATAGCAATTATATTTTCTATAAGTATTATAGCATTTGGTGTTGTAAACAATTTTATTCATGCATTTTAGTCTTTTACCATGCTATAAAGGTAAACAGAATGTTAAAAGGCTATTCTTTTCAACATGAGTTTGAGTAAGTTTCATATCTTACTAAATTGGATTATACCTCTACCAGGTAAAGTCACGTGTTCTGATATTTGAATTTTAGTGTGATCTTGAAGGGCTTTTCAAGAGTATTTTTCGTCATAAAAAAAGGCGCAAAGAGAAGACAATTACTCAAAGAACCATTCCTCTACCAAGACAGGGTCATGTGTTCTGAGATTTAAACTCTGGTGTTATTCTAAAGGACTTTCCCACTGTAGTTTCGTAATTGAAAAACATTACAAAGAGAAGGCATTTATTCAAAGTAAGAAATCGACTGGAGTAATTCTTAGGTTTTGTCATCAATAAAAGTTATTGTCTTACAAAACAAAAAAAAAAAACGACCTCAATATCACCATCTTTATGCAAAGAGTATAGGATAAAGTTAGATCAGATGTTAACTAACTAGAAGCAATTATAAAAGAAAAATGAGAACGTGAGTATTTTTTTTTATTTGAATTGTATAGTAAGGTAAGCATTACTCTTCCTTCAACCTTTTTTGAATTATAACTCGTAACTATTAGAACTCTTTATCTTTTTTACGATGGCCTTACAATTCATGATTTATCAACCTGCTACTTGGGTCCATTGTATTTATTCAAACAAAGGACATTCAAAGCCATGGCTTTGGTTTCTCCTCTCTCGATGCACTCAATTCCATGGCAAAAATTAATATGGCATTTGAACATTCACCATCACTGCACAGCTTGCAATAATGGACCCATATTTCATGGTAGTAAAGTTCCTTAGAAATCTTAAACTTTTTAAGATTTGCATTTATGACTGTACTTGGAACTCAACTTTGTTCTTGCAATGTACTTGGAAATTGAAGCTACCCAAGGTACAATGCTTGACAATATTTCATAGTTGCCTTTGACCTGACCCTACAATGAGTTGTTCTTCCATTAAACTAACGGTTAACGGGTTATCTCACGTCTCGAGCTCAGTACATCAGGTTTACAGGTGAGACTCATATTATATGTATAAGAAATAACTAATTGAATCTCTTTTCTACTAGTACAAAATAATTAACCCAAGTTATTACTTATACTTATAACACTCACTTATAAATTATATAAACACACTATATCTTACCGATGTGGGATGTCACATACATTTCTCGTTAAGATGGTGCAAAATTCTAGAGGTGGCTCCTACGGGTCCAAGAGGTGGCTCCCACTGCCATCTTGGTGTAGTACTTTACCCTGCATAGCACTTAGTTCCTACACTAGCTAATAACCTAGCTCTTATATCATTATGTCATGCCCCGAGCCCAGCACCCCAAACTCGCAAATGAGACACCCCAGACTCGCAAGTGAGATTGGTGTTGTAGGTAGAAAAAATAACTATTTGAGCCTCTTTTTACTAACCTAAAATAGTTAACCCAAGTTATTCTTTATACTCACAATACCACTTATAAATCATACAAATATACTATATCCCAGTGATGTGGGATGTTGTAGGCCCTTCAAAATTATATAAATTGAAGCTCATTTTTCTGTTTCATGACTGGATGACCCTTCGGCTTTAGGGAATAATTTTTTCCTATTGAAAACGAAGCATGTAGTATCTTTAATTTCTTGCAGATATTTGCCAGAGAAATGAGCATTAATTCTTTGAACTTTTTTTTTTTTGCTGGAAGCAAGCGGGAGTATATTATAAATCAAAAATATTTACATATTTTGAATACATCTACCAGTAAATGTGTTCCTCTACGCTCCAAGCCCTACAGTTGGCTTGGTTCAAGAGTGAGTATTTAACTTTTATAATTTTGTATAATTTAATTTGTATATCAAAAATAATATTCAAAATAATTTGTTCTTCGGAGAGAGCCTCGTTCTTGTAGATGCATCTGTTTCTTTCTTTGCAAATGTGAAAAATGAATGCCCCCAAATAGATTTTCATGACAGTTGCTTGAATGTTGAATAGGGAGCAATCACACAAAACCAATCCTTGAGTTTGGTCCAACTGTTGATGTCAGGTGGCCCCTTGCTCAATTTCTATCCTTTAGCCCAGATTCTGTGAGTGAATGAAGAAAGACCAAAAATACGCACTTTATCTTCAATATAAGCATGGCAAAAAATACAAAGTGGATCCATCAGTATTCCCCATGAGATAAGACGCCTTTTAGTAGGGAGCATATCATTCCAACACAGCCAAGTACGGAAAGAATGTTTTGGGATTGCATGTTTGAACCAGATAGACTTACTCCAACTAATTGATACTTGATGAGATCTAAGGCCCATTTTAATCCATACTCACCTGATGGCGAGTTAATCCAAACAATCTTGTCATCTCTATTCAATTGCGGCTTCAAGTCCTCGAGGTTTGCTTGGATTTGTTGGAGAATGGGGTTGAGATCCGGCAAAACCCACTGATTCCCAAGAATAAATTCATTTGCCATGGAGTCAATGTTGAAGTTGTTAGCAGTAATAGCTTATTCCCTAAAGATATCCATCAAAATTCCTTGAACTTTAGTAACATTTATCTTGCACTTTCTTTACAACTACCTTGCTGATTATTTTGGGTGTGGTGGGAGGAAAAAGGTCGAGAACACACGTACACACATCAAAGTAGTAGAAACACGAAATATTTTTAACATGATTTGATCACCTCTTACTTACAGTTAGGATTTCACTTTTGGGATAATTCACTATTCTTGAATAATGGTTATAGTCAACTTTTATAAGAAAAAAGCCTAAACCTTGTATAACTGGCTTTATGAATTGAAAAACTTAATTACTCCTCACATAATTACAATGACAAAAAAAGACTATAGAATATTCTCTGAAACTCACACGCTTTTGTATCGAGTGACACCTTTCAGTTAGGGTCCGTCCACGAGGGTTCGACCATTACTTGCTTGAGGTGGATTCATAATGCACTTCCTTAATCCACTTGACTATATCCATCCCTACCCCTACACAAGTTTCAATAGTCTTCATAATTTATTCTCCTTTATTTTGTCGCCAACTGCTACTAAGAACCTAATGGAAATTTTCAAATTGAAATGTAATAGCTCAATCGTTGCTAGTTTTTTGTCTGAAAGACTAGTTTATGTGTTACATTTGTCATGCTTCAAGTTTAAAATTCTGAGCACGTAAGTGATACGAGTATCGTAAACTGAAAGAATAATTATTATTAGTTTCAAATCTATTTAATAAAAGCGATACACAAATTATTATGTAACTCATAATATTAACTTATAAACTATGTATTATAACTCTAGTTTGCAATTGGTTGACCAATTTGGAAAATTTGTGCAAATTGCTACCATATCCCAATCCATACTAAATGGAAGCTTGACACCTCATGCCCAAAACCTCAAGTCGAGTCTGCAAGCAAGAATGTCGATAGGTTTAAGAAAAATGATTAACCTAAAATATCAATATTAGCTTATAAACAAATCTTATATTATGTTCTCGCACCAATACGGGACATCATTGACAATTGGTGAAATTCTTTGCAAGTTCATTCCATTTTCTTGATCAGGGCTAGGGCCATAAAGTAAGCAAATTGATACATATGGATATGGTAGGAATTTTTTTTTCATTTCAGCTACATAATTGCCTAACTGTAAAATAAAAAATGAACTTCATAACTTATGTATTAGCCGGACAAACAGCTGTTTAACGAAGGGAGTGTTTTCCATATGAAAATTTCAAAAAGTACCACACGAACCTGAAATCAGGGTAAGAGTACCCCATTCTACAGCAACCCCCAAATGTCCAAGCAGACACACAGTCAAAAACCAAAGGCTGATCACATGTGCTCCACAAAAAGCAAATGATCAGCTAAGTTGACGGATTGATTTTACTAAACACACCCGCCCCCCGCCCCCGCCCCCCAACTCATTAGGAGACGACGGGTGGAGAAATTTAAAGAAAGTGTAAGAAGGAAAAAGGAAATTTAAAATGAGTTAAATGAAAACACTCAAACTAAATTTTGCGTGTATAGAATTAATAGATGAGAGAACTCTCGATAAAAACAAGTGACACTGTCATATTCTTAAAGCTAACTCCACCTAGTGAAAGAAGGTTCGAGTATATGGAGACAATATATGTAAGAGAGACAAAAAAAGACCTAACATGTGTTAGATAGAGACACTCAAACTAGATCTCGCATGTATAGAATTAATAGAGAAAACCATTCTTGATAGAAATACATGGTATCGGTAAATTAATATAACCTACCCCACCTTGTGAAATAAGACTTTGTTTAATTTGGTTTGATTTGTTTTGTTGTAGTGTCAATTAACAACTAAAGCAAAGTTAAAAGTCCATTTTTTAAAACAAATTTCCCCTAACTCCATTTCCTTCAGTGCTTTGCAACCCTCTAAATGTTCCCAGAAAGCTGTGGTCTTTTGCTGTTAAGGTTTCAGAAAGAAGACCAATAAAAATGTACAAACTGATCAATAAACACAATATTGTAATATAAAATATAACCACTCTCCAAAACTTTCTGCCTCATGGCCTCATGCTCCACAACAACCTACCCCACCCGCCCCCCCCCCCCCCCCCCCCCCCTCCACCAAAGACTAATTCGATGCACGAAATTCCTGTTATGCGCAGGGTCCGGGAAAGGGTAAGAAACAAAAAAATAGAACAAATATATATGTTCATCATCCTCTCCCATTTTGCCTAACTTTTTTGCCTGCTTTAGCTATTAAGTAATCTAATAATTAACAGCCAGCCACTTCCCCTCATGCTAAGAGAATGAAACTTTCCGATGACATCCTTCGAGCTCACACACTAAGAGTCAAATCATTGTTTCGAGGTCATCGATCCCCTTTTTCTTGTGAGCTTCACCTTCCCAATCACACCAAAACTCCCATTCAACCATAACAATGTAACAGGATTTGATGAGAGGTGACATCTCCATATATCTAATGTTCAATTTCACAAGGCCTGTTTAGCTTCCTTCTTTTAGCAATTGGACTATCATGAGAAGAATTTGCACATGACTCAACTGCTGTATCATCAGTTTTGTAACTCAAGCATGCAGCATCTATCACTCCAACTGGACTTTGTGGCGCCGATGGCGCAGAAACACTTGGAACAACAAGAAGCCCTCTTAAACCTTTCATCGATTCAACGCATTTTATCACTTTATCCTGCAAAATAAAAGATATTTATCGGTTAATAAGCCATGAATGTAATCAAGCTGATAATGACAGTAGTGAAATGTGAGGATCATTCCCCTACGCTTATAAGAGACATCCAAATAGTAGTGAACTGTCAAGATCATTTCATCTTAATTGCATCATCAATTTACTACCTTTGGATCTTCTCTCATAACGTTATCCAAGACCACCACATTTACCTTTTGTACATGCTGAATCAGATCAGCCATTACTCTTTCATTGTCTACTGTTTGAGTTTCTCCGGCCACAGAGATCGCCACTGCTGCTGCAATCTCAGACGGCCTGAACTCCAAGAAGCCGATATCTGCATTAAATTCCCACCCACCATTATACCAGACTCAAATTTTTCTTTCTTTCGTTACTAGAGAAATATACTAGGCTTTACTTAAATGTGTAAAAGATAAATTTAGCTTATTGATGCTTGCACTAGAAGAGTTATTCACCTCTCGTTGTGCTTAATATGAGTTGTGTAGACTTAGTGATTGAAGATCTTGAGATTGTCTGATCACCATTAATCTTTTCCAGAAAATAATCTATGAATGAAAATGGTGTAACTGCCAGCATTCTCCATTTCAGAGTGCTCAACACAAGAAGCTCCATTTCCTGTATGGTTTTAGCTTCAAACACAAATTTTGATTCACCCACCTATAATTATCATAAGCAAACAGAAATTAACACTACAAACGAATTAAATCTTACAACACGTGTTGAATAATTCATAACCTTTTCAATATGTATTATATAAGACATAGTTTTACCTGCAAATCTAGAGATGAAGGAACTTCAGTTTCCTCCATTTTGGCTGCAATTGACAAACAGGCCACAGCCAACAACTGCATCATCCAGGCCTTGCCTTTCTGGAGAGTAGAAGGCATATGGTAAGCAATGTGATAATTTAAGACCACAAAGGGCAGCACCGTGGAGGAATTCCCAGTATGCACGGGTCCAGGGAAAATCAGACCCACTTTGGAATAACCAAGAAAGCAAATAGAACATAAATTGCTAAAGACTACAGCCGCCCCACAATTGCATCATCAAGGCCTTGCCTTTCTTGATAGGAAAAGGCATATCATCAGCAATGTGATAATCAAAGAGCATAAAGGGCTCAGACTCACTTCGGATTAACCAAGAAAGCAAATACGTCATAAATTGATTGATAAGGACATCGTATGACAACTTACAGGTAATTCACTCGCAGAGAGGAACCGATCCAAGTAGTTTATAGACCAATATGCACAAAGTGGCCCAAAATTATGATAGGCTTGAACCTGATCCACCATGAATGCAATAGAACCATAGCTTATCAGTGATAAATCAAACATTAATGAACATATCAATGGATTATCTTAATCTAGTAAAGATTCTCTATAAAATGCCACACAATATAGAAAAGTATTAAGAGACAAAACTCAACAACAATAAAGAGAGAGAACAAGAAAAATGCAATCAATGTTAAGACAAAAAAAAAAAGAAGCTATAAATCCAAATTGAGACAGCTAAGAATTGGGTGAAAAACAGAAGAAAAAAGGTGACACAAGGACACAATCAGCCATCAACATTTGCCAACCCATAATAAGCAAAATGCAAAAGGATTCACCTAACACAATTGCATGTTTCATGTGACTGCATTGAGATAACAAAGGTTAAAAAACCAAACCACTTCATCAAACACTTCTGGCCTAACAATAATAACATGATCTTCACATCATCCCCAGAAAAACAAGAACATCACATTTTTTTATTCAGCTTTGCTGAAACTTCATTTTAAATTAACCATACAATGGAATTAATAAAACGAGTTTAGTGCATGATGCTCCTGTTATCTATAAAACTCCGAGAAAAACCCGAACCCGCTAAGAAACCATTTTAGATAAACTTAATCAATACTTGATCAAAATTATTATTAACAAAACCATTTGGGACCACTTTTAAGGCATCCCGACCTTAAACTCCTGCTATGTCAGACCCTCTAACAAAACACATTTTAGATCAACTTAATCAATCTTTGATCAAAATTATTATTTTAGAACCTCTTTTAGGCCACTTGAAAATTCATCCATTAAATTAAGCAGAAAAAAGCCAATAATATACTTTTTTTTTTTCTTTTTTTCTTTTTTAATGAACCAACCTTTGCAATCCAATCAATAGCCTCCATTCTAGCCTCCAAATCAAAGTCACCATTCCTCAACCTCTTCAAGTAATCACTAGCAGGCAAATGTTCACATTCTTTTTTAGCCATCATGGCTAAACACTCTTCACTCTGCAATGGCAGATCATTGTATGCTAAGGCTTCTCCATTAGAAAAGCTCTGATTTTGATCACTCATTTGATGATCTCTATGTTCCCATGTGTCATCAACACCATATACATAAACACCACCACCATCATCATCATTATCATCATCAACTTCATAAAAAATGCTGTTATCTTCTGCACATAGCAAGCTTGATACTCCACAATCCAATCTTGGCACCATTGCTATAACTCTTTCAAAAAATATTACTGTAAATAAACATAAAATATATATTTCTTGTGAATAAAAATCTGTGCTTTTAGTGATACATTTTAGTAACTGAACTTTTTCAAGATTGTAAAGTGTGTGTGTGTGTGTGTGCGCACGATGAAGAAGATGTTTGTTTTGTAATAAAGATTGGATTTTTAGTAGGTGTGTATAAGGAAAAAGGCATTAAACAACTGATAAGGAGATGAAGTAATGAAGGGTTGGTATGTGGAAGGTCTTGCTGCTTGAGAGAGGCTCGGGAAGAAGGAATGAGTGTGTTATTTATATGGGTTTTAGGGGGTAGGGGTAGGGGTAGGAGTAGGGGGGGGGGGGGGGGGGGGGGGGGCGTGGTGGGAAGGGGAGTGGGGTAGCGTGGGGGATGACTATGCAATGGAATGAAGTTGCAAAATATAGACATGAAGTAGTGGAAATGGCAAGATTTTGAGAGAAACGGACAGTGGGGTAGGGGTAGGGGTAGGGGTCGGGGGTGGGGTTGTTACAGAAGATAAATTCTTGTTTAGATTTAAGCGTAATTTTACTTATTATTTTATTTATATAATGACAATAATTTTAGTTGTTATGTTAGACGTTCTATCGTGATTGTAATAATAAAATGTTTAATCCATGTTAGAAAGCGGTCCTTCGATCTTAATTCACGTTTGAAATAATTTCCTTTTGTACAAGTGTTGTCCTTATAATTATTGAAAATTAATTGTTAACAATTTGGAGGATGTATGTGGAGGTAATAAGTGAAAGAAATTTGTGGGATTTTAATTGCATTATAGTGTGAGGTTATTTACTTAGAACAAAATTAGCTGGCTTCAGTTACAGTAAATTACTTTCCAATATTATGAGAATTATTTCGATAAGGTTATGGAAGGTTGTTTGTGTGCTAGATGTACATACATTGTTAATTTTGGTTAGAAAATGATGGGTTGAATATTATTAATTTATTATATTTAGCATGATTTTAATTATTAGACATGTCACACTCACACTCCAATAAGATTTACACTACAAGAGAAAGAGAGAAAGAGGGTCAAACTCAAAAGTTATAACCTTAAAAATAATTTGTACATTTTGGTTTAATAGACAAAATTTATACATTTCAACCCGTGAGCTATAGAGGAAATTTCAATTTCAAACTCATATTGATCATGGGTCGATAATAGTAATTGAATTTCATGAAATCTAATCTCCTGTTATTATTTTATTCTTAACCACCACTCATTTATCGCTTTGAAATATTATATGTGTACTAAACTTTTTGTGTTATGATTAATACATAATTTATTTATTTTTTGTTTGAAGAAAAATCTAGTCTAAGACAATGAATTGATGAGCAAGCATAGTAGCCGCATACAAGGCTACTCGTTGACCATCCAAGAAAATCTTTGACCCATTTTTGTTCCAACTACTTGCTTACACCAGTAAGATTTACACCAGATTTACAATTGTCTACAATTAATATACTTTATTTCAATTCCATATAAAGGATGATTAAAACGTTAGTATTAGTGTTTAATTTGACTTATATTGACTCATTGTCATAATCTTAATTAACAATAGATTAACTTTTATTTTTTACACCAAGGGAAAAATATTATTATTGCACCAAAATGGATATAATCTAATAATATCGATATTAATACACGCGTCTTAAAAAAAAAATATTGATACACGCATCGAATCTTGGTGATGCCAAGAAGCTTCATCAAGGCATACTTAACTTTAATCCCCAATTTATTACTAAAATCATTAAATTATTGTACAATTTTCTGTAGAATATATATGAAAATAGAGCAAGTCTTTTTTTATAGTCCTTGTATTCTTGGTAAATTAATGCCTTCCTCTACCATCACATTAAAGAAAACTAGTCTTTGTTGACATGTATATCTTTATAAATGACTACGTTTTCTTTTTGCAGGAAATAATGCTTAGTGCTAGTGTGTATTTTTATTTTTACGACGAGGAATAGCCATACCGTGTGCATAGTATACGAGAAATTTATTTTAATTAGAATCATATTAGATATATTTTTAAAGTTAAAAATTATGTTGTTCAACTGGACGTCTTAATACATGCTTTAAATCAATTAAAGATCAAACAATAATTATAATAAGAAAACATAAATTCGAACTCAAAACTTTTAATCATAACGAGTTACAACTTGATCATTCCACCCTATCCAAGAAGTTATTTGTAAAGTGTTTTGTTTCTTTCAATATCATCATGGCTGATGGCCTGAAAGCTTTAATTTAATGACGAGAATGAGAAAATCTTCAGAATATTATCTCTACGTTGGAAGAAATTAAAGATGACTCTTTATGCTAACCAAAAGAAATGTTCTTTTGCTTTTTGGGCCTCTTTCTATTAAAAAGTACAAATTTTCTATTATTTAGCAATGACTTAGGGTTAAGACTCGGATTCGACCATGGGTTTTATATGGAGTGGGTTTTACTTTTTATAAGTGTGTCATACCATTCGACACTATTAGATGAGAGAATTTTATGTAATTGAGATCTTACTTCAACTATAGCTATGAGATAAAATTGAGCTTATAAAACATATTCTTCTTTTCTAGTAGAGTTCATTATCATTAGTTTTTACATTTTACACTGCCAGAAGCTGATGGGAGTTAGTTCTCAAACCCTTACTAGCCACCTGTAAAATTATGTGTATATTTCATGGTTGATCATAACCTATGTATTATATATGTGCCTCTAGCAAGAACATAGGTTCCTCAACCCAATGGCAAATCCACTCTTTAATGAGTGGAGATTGTAACTCCCGCTAGACTAGATTTTTTTTTTTTTTATAAAAAAAATGTGTGCGTAATTTTAAAATATTTTTAGGCTAAAAAATTAATTTAGTCGCCACTAAAAAAAAATTTATCTATATAGATATTAAATTGTATAATTTTAGATTTCTATTAAATATAAACTCTAGATTTGCTCATGTCTCAACCTCAACCTCAACAAGGTGATGTTTCACATTGATTGGTATTAGACACATGCTACATACCAAGTTTATATACTTAAACTTACAAGCGAGACCCGTATCATTTTATTCAAATGAATTCTTAACTCGCTCTTGGATCTCAGAAACTTCACAGTGCATAACTTTTCTACTTGTACTTTGCTCCTCAGTCACATCTAGAAGTTGAACTTGTTGTTAGTAAACGATGCTCATTTAAATCAATGATACGATTGATTAGACAAAATCATGCCTTTGGTCTAACACATTTACCACAAAATGCCACTATCTATGAAAAAGAATGTTTAATTTATATTTTGAATCACAACCCTTTTGTCTTTTAAGGTCTAACAATTGACTCAAAACTTCTATTATTTGTCATAAACCATAATTAGCTATTTTTCATACTAAAACTAAGTCTTATCCAGTTTTGCATCTCCTAATAACGTAATAAGATTGTTACATTATTAAGGTGATCAATGGTGATAAAGTGATATAATAATACAATTAGTTAATTTTCACACTCAATGATTCTTATCATTTCATTGTAACGGTATGTATCATCACTTCACCGCCTTAGTCTCCCCTAATAAGAAGAATTACGTCATTAGAGTCTTTAAATCCGTCTTACTCTAATAGGTGAAATTGTTTTATGTGAATTTAACGTTGCTAACTTATTTTGTCAATGATACGATTGAGTAGACAAAATCATGCCTTTGGTCTACACATTTACCACAAAATGCCATCATCTATGAAAAAGAATGTTCAATTTATATTTTGAGTTATCACAACCCTTTTTCCCTTTGAAGGTCAACAATTGACTCAGACCTCTATTATTTGTCATAAGCAATAATTAGCTATTTTTCATAGTAAGAGCATAATCAGCAATTTTTAAACGGTAAAATTGGGTTGAATTTGGACCACAATCTTGGGAAAATAAGTCTTTTGTTTTGTTTTTTTTTTTTTCACTTTGGATACTTCATTGCATGTTTATCTCATTTGTTTAGACAATGCCTAGAACGAATTTCTAAAGAGACTTTTCAGACACAAATTTCTAACCCTTTTTTCTCAAATTCTTCTGGCATGCATGCTCCTTTTCTACACACTTTGGAATTTCACCTTTTCATATTTTCCAGATTAATCGAAACCAAGTCTTATCCACATATTAACACTATTACGTTATTAGGCTGATCAATAGTGATCAAGTGATATGATAATTAATGCAGTTATTTAATCTTCTTGCTCAACAGTTTTTATCATTCATGCATCTTAACGGTATCATCACTTCATTATCATTAATATCCCCTAATAAGAAGGATTACCTTATTAAGGGATTCAAATTTGTCTTACCCTAGTAGGTAAAATTGTTTTACATGGATCTAATGAAATCAAGACTACATTATCATTAATCTCCCTTAATAAGAAGGATTATGTTATTAAGGGATCTAACTCCGTCTTACCCTAACAGGTGAAGTTGTTTTACATAGATCTAATGAAGTCACGAACTTTCTCATTTGTTAACATTATGCACACAAGAACTCATGTAAATACCTCTCTTACTCCATACAACCTCCACACTTCCGATACTGAAAGAATTGAGAAATAAATATTTTTATTATTCTCAAAAAAGTGTTGTTACTCGTATACAATATTTATAGCACATGTATGTCTATCATTAAGGATAGAGGTGGCATTTGGGCCGGGCTGACACAAGCCCAATTCAGCTTAGCACACAAAAATTCGGGCCCAGCCCAGCTCGAATAAAAATGAGTTCAACTCGGCTCAGCCCACTACATATAGGTGGGCCGAGTTGGGTCATATATTTTTGGACCCAACCCATTTGTGCGCAAGCCCAGCCCAGCTCAGCCCATAAACTCAGCCCAGCCCAACTCGAACCCAGCTCGAGCCCAAATAAAGCTCATCTTGAGATTATAATTTGTACATGTAATTTTTCTTATAAATAGTTAGTGTATTCAACTTCATTTTACTACAAAATTATATATTTATTTTACTACCTATTGTCTCTTTATTTTACTACAAGAGAATACACAATATCTCTGGCTATGGGAGAAGAAAATCTTTCACAACGATTATGTTCAAATATTTGGAATCATTTTGCTTACTTTGAAGAACATGGGTATGTAATTTGTAACTATTTTGAGCGTAAATATATATTTCGTTGTTAATTTGGAACTGGAACGCTTGTAAGACATCTTGTATCTCAACACTCAAATGTTCCAAATTATTTTAATCCTCAACCACCGTCATTACTATTACCAACAAGCCCAGCACTCGCACAAGGAACATAATAAAATGGAAAACTTCTCTACTAACTTTCTTCAAGCATTTAATGTTCTTTTTTTATGTTTATTAGTAATGTATCCGTGTCTCGTGAACTTGTGATTTGTTAAGTAATGTTTTATAATTTATATTAATATTATCAATCAACTTATGTCTTGTTAATTGTTAAATTAACTTTTTCGTAAAAAAAGTTAAGTTTAAGTTTTTTTCTTTATTAATCCAACTATCAAAATTTAGAACACACTAATAAAAAATAAAAATAAAAAGATGGGCTGGCCCAGCCCAGCTCGCGACTCATGGTAGTAGGCTCGTGGGCCGAGCTGGGTCTTATATTTCAATAATTGAGCCCAGCCCAGCTCAGCCCACTAAACATATGTGCCGAGCCGGGCTCATTTTTCTTAACCCACGATTTGGTCGGGCTGTACCAGGCCGTGCCGGGCTGGCCCATTTGCCAGCTCTAATTAAGGAGATAACAATCTAATAAATACAACGATATCACAACAACCGAATTTTAAAAAACACAACTAAAAAAATTCGATATTATCTAATCAAATCTAAGTATCACTTATCACGCCCCCTCAAACGAAACCGGGTCGCGAAGGTTGAGCTTGTGGCAGATCATTTTAAATCGTGAGATAAACAACCCCTTTGTCATTATATCAGCTAGTTGATCAACATACTAGATAAAATGAACTTGCAATTGTTTGGTGGCCACTTTCTCCCGAACAAAGTGGACGTCAATCTCAATGTGCTTCGTCCTAGCGTGAAAAATAGGATTGACTGTTAAATATGTGGCGCCAACATTGTCACACCACAACGTAGGAGTGGACAAGGATAGAGTAGCAAGTTCCGCTAAAAAAGGACTGTAACCAACAAACTTCAGTTGTAGCAAAAGCAATTGCTCGATACTCGGCCTCAGTACTAGATCGAACAATCGTGGACTGCTTCTTTGCCGACCAAGATACAAGATTGGGCCCTAGAAAAATGCAGTACCTATGTGTGCTACGCCGATGATAAGGTGTTAGGCCCCGACCCTGACCCATCATTAGGTAAAGGCCGGAACGCGATGACATATAATATTAATACCTGTAAGATCATCAATTGTCAACCTAACATTCATATATTATCCACAAGTAACTTCCAAAAAGGGTGCCTAAGTATTTGGCACAATAAGATTACTTCCAGCTGTAATTATGTACAAGATCTAGGTTTCCCAACTAGTATAAAATACATCCTATCAACGTCCCTAGACCTCAAAAGAATAAGTACTTAGTTAGGTTACAAGTAAAGATCCACATGATTAATATTACAATACTTAAACTTGTTCAACTCAAACATAGTTCTTCACATCAAGTACACAGTCATTAACAGCAAGTATGATCACATCAAGTAGAAATCTGACTTGTCACATAAATGAACCTCGCCTTCAGCTTGAGGCGTTGACTCAGGCTCGGCCTCACTTGAAATTGTCATAAAGAGGGGCGAGCTAAACAACTCATAGCTCAGTGAGGGCTAAAGGGAATGAGGATTTTCACAAAGTTTTAGCATTTGAAACCCGTTTGTGAAAGTGATGCCATGCATATAATCATAATTAATAGCAAAGAGTAGTGACAAGATAACAACACATAACTCTACTCCCCAAGGACCTCAAGGGATCAAGCGAGAGTAGGATACCATATATCAAAGGATACGATAGCTCGAACTATTGTTGGAGATGACCAATCTCGAATCAGCTTCCAATATAAACCCAACACACCGACAGATAAGGGCACTCCGGAGGCAACCCAAACCACAGTAGCCGAGTCTGTTCTGGCAAGCCCAACGCCGCCCAGTCGGCCCAGAACTTCCACCATGGTGTTTATCAACTTAATTTAATCATTTATTTATATTCCATCTCTCCAAGGAGACACACCAAGCGAGAGTAGATTTCAAGCATAATAAACAAGCTGGGAGGTAACAAAGTAGGTTGCCACCGGTTAGTGATAATAAGTAAACACATAGTAATATACTCATAATCCAAATAGAGTTCATATAACATTTAAGCATGCATGAGAAGGTCAATCGAGTAGGATTCTTTCGATAGTTAAGCATAATCATGAATGCTACAAAAAAAAGTCATGCTAATTCGATGCTCATAACTCGGTTATAATCCAATGAATTCATATACATGAATTAATAGCTAACATATATGTTCAATGCTTCCCAAACAAGAGTTCTAAAATGTTCATGGGATAAGCTAGAAGCAATGGAGCAAAGTGTGTCAAGAAATATGGCAAATTGAGCTAAATATGCAAATGAAGACAGGGCAAATCGGTCGAGTAGTCGATTGAGTTACTTGACCGGCCTAGTCGACCGGCTTGGTCAGTGAAGGTTAATCGAGTAGTCGGGCGAGTTTAGTCACCCGACTTAGTCGACCGGCCTAGACAACACCAAACGCAAATTGTACAAATTTGCTCATCAACTTATCGTCTTGCTTCTAACTTCTTCCTAGCTTCAAATTCACCACTTCCAAGTCTCAAGCCTCCTCAAAAACATCCATTATAAAAAAATTTAGCTCTATTACAACACATTTGAGCTCAACAACCACATAATTCAACAAGGACTAGCAACAATCAACTACAACCCAAATTTGGGCTTATTGCAAGATTTATGTTCTAAAGTTACCACTTCAATCATCCTAGCTCTAAACCAAGTATATTACTCAAACTCAAGCTTCATAGGTGTTCAAACTAACACAAGTAAACAAGAATAGCAAGATCTAAGACTAGGTGACAACAAACAATCCATACAAGGTCAAAACCCTCAACTAAGCATAAATGTATGTTATAGGCTTATATACTCACCAAATCAAGCTCAACACACATATATGACCACAAATCATACTTAATATGGCTTTGAAAAACATTTAAGAAACAACCCTCACCTCAAATATGGTAGAAATGCAAGATCAAGGTGGTAGAATGCAAGGAAAAGCTTAAATATTGCAAGAAATGGCTTGACAAGGTTTCTTCTCCTTATTCTTCTTCTTATTTTCTTCTTCTTCTTCTTCTCTCCTTCTCTTCTCCCTCTTTGGCCATGTATATATATGTGTTTTTGTATGTTTGTGTATTTTTTGATTGGTCAAGAATAGTAACAAGGTAGGTTGACAAATATCAAAAGGGGCAAATGATGAGAGTGCCTTCCAACTAAATGATGTATTGCTAGTTTGCCCTTTTTAGTTGAATTAGAACTAAATATTTGTGAATCTTGTATTATTATAGTATAATTAATGCCTACAATATGTAAAATACCTAAATGCACGTAAAAGGACATTTTTGCACGTAAAACGATGAAAATACATATTAAATGATGTTAATGCTTATTAATTGATGTTAATGCATACGATATGATATGAATGCACTATGAACAGTATGATTATGCATATACTCTCATGTCGGGCCTTACATCGGGACAGCCGGCCCAATTGGAATAAGAATAAGCATGGAGAGCAAAGTCAGTAAAAGCCTTGATATACAAGCCATGAAAGTCAGAGCCCTTCAAATAGCAGAGAATTCATTTAACAACAGTCCAATGACATTCAGTAGGCTTATTCATGAATTGACAAACCTTATTAACAGCCAGAGAAATCTCAGGTCTTGTAAGAGTAAGATATTGAAGTGCGCCTACAATACTGCGATACTGCGTGGGATCAGGATATAAATCCCTAATAGGTAGAGACATCTGCTGGTTCAGAGCTATTGGAGAAGCAACAGACTTAGCTTTAGTAAGTTTTGTTTGCTCAAGTAGATCTAGAATATATTTTCGCTGACTCAATAGTAGACCATCAGACAAACGAGTCATCTGAACCCCTATAAAATAGTGAAGCGAACCAAGATCCTTTAGCGCAAATTCTATATTAAGCATAGAAATAGTAGATACAATGGTGTGAGAACAACTCCCAGTGAGAATGATATCGTCCACATACATAACCATAAACATAGTGATTGAGTCTTGACAATAAACATATAAAGATGAATCTGACTTTGAGGCTTTAAAACCAAGCTGGCCAAGAAAAATACTGAGACGCAAAAACCCTGCATGAGGCACCTATTTCAAGCCATAGAGTGCTTTGTGCAACTTACAAACATGTTGTGAATAGACTGGATCAACAAATCCCGAGGCTGAGACATATACACTTTTTCCGTGAGCAGGCCATGAAGAAATGCATTATTGACATCAAGTTGTCGTATACCCCAATTCTTGGAAACAACAATTGAAAGAATCACCCGAATTGTCGTCGGTTTTACAATTGGACTGAAAGTTTCACTGTAGTCAACATCCTCTTCTTGACTATACCTTTTGGCCACTAGCCAAGCTTTATAACGTTCAATTGTTCCATTTTTCTTGCGTTTGATACAGACACCCATTTGCAACCAATTATATTAGCAGTGGGAGGTTTAGGCACAAGTGTCCAAGTGTCATTATGCATGAGAACATTGTATTCACTTGGCATAGTAGTACGCTAGTGTAAATGCTTATATGTGGTAGGTTCAACATCATGGGGCGTAGTGGAAGTAGTCGCAGCAGTATCAACATGAAATGTAAGAAAATCAGAGAAGTCATTTGGCTTAAGTGTATTATCTTTAGAACGAGTAGTCATCGGATGAGACGAGCTAGGAGTTATAGTTGTAGGATTAGAGAGAATGGTTGACGAAGTAGGGTAAATAGACTGTTCGCGAATAAGAGACCCATGCTGTGGAGACGAGAACTGGGAAAATAGAGCTAGAGAAAATTGGCGGACCTAGGCTAGTAGGTAATTGAGATTGAGAACTAATGGGACCCGCATAGCTAATTAATTGTGGAGAGGGAGTAAACATAGAGATAGGTGATGAGTTATGGGGAAACAAAGCATATAATTGTGCTCCACTGACATGAGTAGAAGGTATTGTGACAACTTGAGAGAATGTCAAAGGCTGGTAAGCTGAGGTTGTTGGAGCTGTGGGACTAGGTATTAGAGTGGCATAGGAACGAGTAGCTGAAGGAGTGATTGGTGTGTGATGGTCAACCAAGAGAGCTACACGTTAAGTAGACTGCATTAAAGAGTGTGTTGATGTGGATAGGACATTGACTAGAGGAGTTGGTGGTGGACACGCTGGACGAGATGAATAAGAGACATTAGGACATGACATTGTGTTGTCCGTGTATGGATTTTGTAGCTAGGGATAGAAAGAAATTACGTGACTGTCGAGGTGTACTTTGAGGCGAAGAACTTAGTGGAAATAGAGGATAACCAAGCATAGAAGAGAAAGACTGACAAGATTTATCTAGAGAGGTAAGAAAATTAATTTGCACAGTAGATAAAGATGACAACGGAGTAGAGTTTTGATGAAAAGGAAACACTAACTCATTAAACAGAACATGCCGAGAAATATAAACTCAGTTAGTGGTTGGATCATAGTAACGGTATCCTTTGTGTGTTGCACTGTAACCTAAGAAAATACAAGAGGCCGACTTTGGACTTAATTTTTTTGGTTTGTAAGCACCTAAGTGCGGAAAACACTGACATCCAAAAACTCAAAGAAAATTATAATTTGGCTTTGGTTTGTAGAGTTGAAAATATGGGGACACATTATGCAGTACTGGTGTAAGCAATCGATTAATTAAGAAAATAGCAATAGTAAAGGCCTCTAACCAGAACCGTTTTGGCATCGAAGCATGAAATAAAAGAGTGAGACCCATTTCTGTGATGTGATAGATTTGTCTTTCAGCTAGACCATTTTGTTATGGAGTATGAAGACGTGAGATGTGATATTGAATGCCACTATTAGCAATGGATTGAGCCATGGAACCTTGTGTTAATTCTTTCGCACCATCACACTGAAAATTTTTGATGTGAGAAGAAAATGAATTTTTGACTAAAGACTTGAATTGAACAAATTTTGAGCACAATCGTTTTTATTACGTAGAGAATACAACCAAGTATATCGACTGAAGTCATCGATAAATAAAACAAAGTATTTAAAACCAGGACATGAACTAACGGGTGCAGGACCCCACACATCACAATGGATTATCTCTAATGGAAAGCTAGACATACGACTAGATAAGCTAAAAGACAATTTATGACTTTTGCCCAAAACACAGTGTTGTCCCTTAATTAAACCTAAGAGGAGGGGGGGGGGGGGGGAGGGGTGAATTAGGTTATATAGGCAATAATATTACTTTTTCGATTAGGCAATATACTAGCAATGATTAATCAAAAATAATCCTAAATAGATATGCAATCTAGCAATAAAAAATGTTAGTGAGACAATTTATCAAACACTTGGTGAGCAGAAAATAATACAAAGAGAGAGTTGAGAGAGAGAGATTGCAAATTGCAATTTTAGCGTGGTTCGACCCCTGCCTAAGTCCACGACCCAAGCTCCCTGTTTAAGATTTCAACAATCTTCACTATGGTGACTCTTCAAATGTTGGTCAGTCCACAAACCAATTACAATGGTAGTTCAAACTTTTACAATAGAAAAATCCTTCTCAATATAAAAGCTTTAACCCCCAACACCTTTGACAAGAAAATCCTTCATTCAAAGTGTTTAACTCTCTCTTTTGATAAGTGTTTGAGATTCACAATAAAAGCCCTTTTTTAGGGTACATGAATACAATGAATGCTTCTCTCAATATTACTCACAAATTCTTGTTCAAATATAGCTCAATGATGATTCAAAGATGAAATTAATGAAAGAGCTCAAGAGTAATTGCTTTGAATCAATACTTTGAAAGTTTTCAGTTGAGAAAGTTTAATAGAGGCTGAAAATGTGTAATTAATGTTCTCCAACGTTCACAAAATAGCTATATTTTAAACTAGCGTTTTGGCCCGACTGGTTGACCCCTGCTCCATCGGTCGACTGGTCGAGAGACCCTCGTCTGGTGGACAGGTCTTGGGCAGACGACCCTTTGGCCACCGGTCGACCGGTTGCTTTGAGGTCGTCCGGTGGGCTCAAAACTACAAAGGTTTGAGTTTATTTGAAAACATTTCTTTTGAGTGTCTTTTGTAAAACCTTTTCCAAATATTTCAAAAATGATATTTGAGAATCATTATTGAGCATATACCATTTGCAAGACCCAAACCCCAGTCAAGTCCCAACCGGTACCTCTTATGACTTCCGTCTCTATCCTTGTAACTCTCTATTCATTCTTCGAATCTTTTCCTTGAGTTAATGGATGTTCTTCTTCCCTCTTTAGCTTGATGAACTTGGAATCGGAGTCAATCTTGATTCATCTTTACTTATGCACACTTAAACAAACTCATTAACCACATTTATGATTTGTTATCATCAAAACCAAGATTTAAAAGCCCTTTAGGCTAACAATCTCCCCTTTTTTTATGATGACAAAATTTTTCTCAAATAATGACAATGTAAGCATAAATGAGTTTAAAAAGCTTATCTCAAATAATGACAACATAAGCATGAATAAGTTTGAGAGAACATTTAGCATTTAGTGCATTTTAAGTTTGCAAAAACTATCCCCCTCAACATGTGCATTTCCTAGCTAAGGTTGAGTTGTTACCCCCCCTTAATGTATAAGTTTGTTCTAAGATTTATTTTCTATTCTACATTTTTTCTCCCATTTTTTTGTCATTAGCAAAACAAAGTAAAACAAGTTCTTCTATATTTCATCTCCCTCTATTTGGCATAAGCACACATAATAAAGCAAGACATAGCAATTGAAACCAAAATACCAAAATCATGGAAGTAGATTGGAAGAAACATAGAGAGTTGAAAAACTGAAACAATTAAAGTGCATGAAAAGTTGGTTTGGAAAGGAAAAGTGCAAAAAACTGGGAAATAGGAAAAAAGGAATCATCCTAGGCATCTCAAAAGCATCCTTCATTAGTCTTTGATAAACTTCTCATAGAGCTTTTCAAGCATGGTCTTCATACCCTTCATCTCGGTATTTATTTCTCCAACAGTCAAAGATAGTTGATCAACACGCGAAGTCAAATTGTCAACCTTGGTATTGACTTCTTCAAGAGTGGCTTGGTGAGATCTTCTCCTTGTAGAAGAGCTTGCACCTCCAACATCAACATGTGAAGTCCTAATGTCAGCCTCTCCTCCTTCGTTATTACCTTTATCACTATCACTTGCGGCTTCACTTTCATCTCCCTCCTTCCCAAGGTCATAATTCTCTAGATCATCTACTACTTCAGATTGACTCTTATGGAATTGACGTTGCTCAATGTAGACAATGTCATTATTGACATAAGCCATGTATTGTCTATCAAGCCAATATTTGTCAAGGAGAGAGGTGGAAACATTCAAAGGTTCAAACTGACCAACACGAGCAACATCTCTTAGATGAAAAAAATGACACAAGATCATCTCATAGGGCAGGGACTTTTTTTTGAAGGCCAACATGTGACTAAGCATAATGTATGGGAGGTTGATTTTTACTTTCTTGTACATGAGATGCATCACATAGCCCGTGAAGAATGGAATAGACCCGTCTTTTACAATACGAGGCATGATGACAGGATTCAAGATATAGATGAGCAATCGTTTTTCAGTGGAGAGGTGATCTCTTTTAGGCATTAACTCTTCCGACCTTCCTGAGCCTTCCCACAAAGTAGTAAACATCTTTGTTGGAGCGTTGTCGTGTAAGCCTTTTGGTAAGTTGGCAGGGGAGTAAATTTTTAAACCACTAGTTGGAATGCCAGTCAAGTTAGCCAAGTCCCGTTCACTCACAAATATGTTAACACCATTTACCTGACTTTTTAACCCATGCATACCCTCATGTTCACCTTCTACCAAATATGCATAAAATTCACGAATCCACATATCACAATTGATGTCCTCGAGTCCAAACAGAGGAAGCCATCTTTGATGTCTAAGCAATTTATGTGGACCGGTGTTATCCAAAAAATCTGGAGGATCAAGAAGCTTACCCCAAAGAATTTCATTTTTAGAGAAATTACCCAGTGCAATGATGTGCATAGGATCCCATGGGTCAATTGTGTGAGGCTTAAAACTGGTATTTCGCTTCTTGGATGCTTGTCGTGATGATGATGCCATGAGTAGAAAAAAGATTTGCAAGAGAAAACAAGAAAAAACTTGATTGAGGAATTTTGTCGAACACCTTGTGTGCAAGAGAAGTTTAAAAAGATTCTTATGAAGATTTGAAGAGAATTATAGGCTTTTGTGTGAGTTGTGAAGATTTGATATGCCTAACCCTCTTTTTATAAATAAAAAAAATAGGAAGTTGAAGAGTTGTAATCCTTAATGGGGTTTATGGGGTTTTATGGGGAAGGTGGAGGGTTTGTTGATAGAAAAGAAGTGAAAGAAAAGGTTAAAAAACATTTTTAAAGCTTGTTGCCCAATAGTGCAACGGCCGGACGAGGGTAGGTGCGCCGGTCGACTGGTGCCAGACCCTATTTCGCTCGAGGCACTGTCACCGGATGAGGGTATGCTTCACCGGTCGACCGATGCTAGCACCCTCTTCCGGTGGTGCAGCTTCTGCCAGAAAATGGTTTTTCACTTGGAAAACTTTAAGTTTAGCAATTTTAACCCATTTTAAGCATGCCCAACTCTCTTCTAATCACACAGAATTGATTATCATGCAATGATTTGGTAAAGATATATGCTAATTGATGCACGAAATCAACAAATTCAAGGACAACATTCCATTTTTGAACATGATCTCTAATGAAATGATGTCTAATTTCAATATGTTTCGTTCTAGAATGTTGTATGAGATTCTTAGTGAGATTAATGGCACTTGTATTGTCACATCTAATAGGCACATTATCGTACACAAGCCCATAATTGAGCAAAATTTGTTTCATCCAAAGAATTTGGGCAACACAATTTCCGATAGATACGTATTCAGCTTCAGCCATAGAGAGAGCTACCCTATTTTATTTTTTACTAGACCACGAGATTAATGAATGTCCTAGAAATTGACAACATCCACTAGTACTATTTCTATCTACTCGATCTCTAGCATAATCCGCATCCGAGTAACCTATAAGTTCAAATTATGTACCTTTCGGATACCACAATCTTAAATCTATAGTCCTCTTAAGATATCTAATTATTCTTTTTACTGCATTTAAGTAAGATTCCTTGGGACAAGATTGAAAACGAGCATATAAGCACACCGAAAATATAATATCAGGTCTAGAGGCAATTAAATAAAGAAAGCTTCCAATCATACCTTGATATTGATTTTCATCTACCATGTTACCTTTCTCATCTTTGTCAAGTTTGATTGAGGTTGCCATTGGTGTACTCATTTCTTTCGATGACTCAAGCTCAAACTTCTTGATGAGTTCTCTAGTGTACTTGGCTTGATTGATGAAGGTTCCCTCTTGTGTTTGCTTGATTTGAAGTCCGAGAAAGAAATTGAATTCTTCCATCATACTCATTTCGAATTATTTGTGCATGCACTTAGAGAAATACTCACACAAAGATTCATTAGTACCACCAAATATTATATCATCAACATAGATTTGTACAAGCAATATATCTTTGCCTTTTGTTTTAACAAAGAGAGTGTAATCTAATTTGCCTTTAGTGAATCATTTTTCAAGCAAATAATTATTAAATCTATCATACCATGCTCCAGGTGCTTGCTTAAGGCCATATAATGCCTTATCTAGTTTATATACATGATTTGACAAGTTAGAATTCTCAAATCTGGGTAGTTATTTCACATAAACTTCTTCCTTGAGATATCCATTTAAAAATACACTTTTTACATCCATTTGATATAATTTAAAGTCCATATAACATGCAAAGGCAATGAGCATACGAATGGATTCAAGTCTAGCTACGGGAGTAAAAGTCTCATCATAATCTATGCCTTCTTCTTGATTATACCCTTGAGCCACTAGCCTATCTTTGTTTCTAGTTACAACCCCGGATTCATCTAGTTTGTTCCTAAAAACCCATTTTGTACCAATTATAGGATAATCCTTAGGTTTTTCAACTAGATGCATACTTTACTTCTTTCAAATTGATTTAATTCTTCTTGCATGACAATTATCCAATCTTCATGATCTAAAGCTTCTTTAACATTTTTAGGCTCTACTTGAGAAAGAAAAGCAACATGTTCACAATAAGCATTTAGGTTGGAACGAGTTCTTACACCTTGGTAGATCTTTATTTGTTGTAGTTTCTTGGACATTTTGCATTGGTTGTACATTGTCTTGTGGATTTGCTAGAGCTTCACCATCCTTTGAGGTTTGACCCTCTTCAACATTTGTCTCATTTGGATCACTTGGGGTTCCCTTATTGCCAATAGTTATAGGTAAGATTTGAATGTCAACTTCGAAAACACCTACATCATCATCATTCTTTCTCGGGGTAAAAGGATTAGTTTCATCAAAATCCACATGCATAGGCTCTTCGATTAGCATATTTCTTTTGTTAAAAACTCTATAAGCTTTGCTTCTTGAAGAGTAACCCATAAAAAGTCTTTCATCCGATTTAGAATCAAAATTTTCAAGATGTTCTTTTGTATTTAGGATGAAACACTTACAACCAAATACTTTAAAATGAGACACATTTGGTGCTCTACCTTTCGATAATTCATAAGGTGTTTTCTTTAGAAAATGTCTAATTAGCACACGATTT
Organism: Ehretia macrophylla; assembly: GCA_037974665.1. NCBI lineage: Eukaryota > Viridiplantae > Streptophyta > Magnoliopsida > Boraginales > Ehretiaceae > Ehretia > Ehretia macrophylla. Next base: position 42,503,225 of record CM075774.1, read on the forward strand.
AGCACATAAAATGCGGTATTTATGGCTTCGCCCCAGAAATATGTTGGCAAGTTATTTTCTTTTAACATTGTTCTTCCCATTTCTTGTAATGTCCGGTTCTTCCTTTCTACTACCCCAATTGAGAAGTTCTAGGAGCCGAAAAATTATGTTCAATGTCACGTACTTCACAATAGTCCATAAAAGATGCATTTATAAATTCGGTGTCTTGGTCACTATGAATACAATTTATATAATAGTTTTTCTCATTTTGCACCTTATTACAAAGTTTAGCAAATTCATTGAAGGCATCATTTTTATGTGCAGGGAGTCTCACCCATGTGAATATAGTGTAATCATCTATGATAACATAGACATATCTAGATCCACCTAGGCTTGCCACATCCATTGGACCAAACAGATCCATATGTAATTTTTGTAAAGCTCTTGATGTGGTTACCTTGCTAATTATTTTGAAAGATCTTTTGTGTTGTTTTTCAAATTGGCATGCATCACATAAATGGTCTTTTTGAAATCTAGTCTTAGGAATACCTATGACAAGTTCTTTTCTAGAAAGCTTAGCAAGTAAATCCATGTTAGCTTGACCAAGTCTTCTATGCCATAACCATGAGTCTTCATTAATGGTAACTAAGCATGTCACATTTTGGCATTTTAATCCAACAAACAACACTTTATCATATTTATCATACACCTCGCAACAAGTAGATAAAAATTCAACTCTAAATCCATTATCACAAAATTGACTTACACTTAGCAAATTGTGTCTAAGACCTTTAACATACAAGACATCATAAATGGAAAGAGAGTTTATATCTCCTATGCTACCCTTACCAATTACTTTGCCTCTTTCATTTCCTCCATAACTAACTTTACCTTTGAAATATTTGTCAATCTCATAAAAGAAAGAGACATCTCCCGTCATGTGCCTTGAGCACCCACTATCAATAACCCAAGTATCTTCATACTTCACCTTTAGGGCAACCTCATCATCTCTATCCATGAAGCACACAAAGTTAGCCACTTCGGTTTCGCGGCCACTTCGGTTTCGCTTCCACTTTCATCACTGGTTGATATATCATCCTCAACACAAGCCTTCATTGCCTTTTGCTTCCCTTTGATCAATTTTGGACACTTTGCTTTGATGTGTCTCGGCTTGTCACAATTGAAGCACTTGATCTCCTCTTTGGTCTTCTCAATTTTTTCTTTGAATCTTCTCTTGATTTTGTTGTTGATGGGCTTTCCTTTCTTCATCTTTTTGTATTTCAAGAACTTCTTGAAATTCTTTGCGAGGAGTGCAAGCTCATCAAGATCACTATCATTTTTGTCTTCATCACTCGATTGAGACTGAGCAATGAGAGCAAGTAATTTCCTTGTCTTTATTTCTTCTTCATCTTGTGTATTTTCTTAATTCAATACAAGTTCCTCCGTTTCAAGGTTGCAAATGAGCTTATGCACCATAATCTTGGAGAGATCGGTTGATTTTCTAATTGATGTCACATTTGGTTTGTATTATTTTGGAAGAGCCTTAAGAATCTTCCGGTTGAGTTCTTCATTTGGATACTTCTTTCCGAGAGCACTCAAGTTGTTTATGATTTTGGAGAATCTTTGATGCATTTCATTTAGTGACTCTTCGGCCTTCATATGAAACAACTCATATTCATGGATGTGAAGATCAATTTTGGTATTCTTTACTTGAGACGTTCCTTGAAAAGACATGTATAACATCTCCCAAATCTCGTGAACGGTTTCACATTGACTCACATGACTATACTCGGTTTCGTTTAGAGCACAATAGAGGATGTTCTTGGCTCTTGAGTTCTTGGTCATCATGATAATGTCTTGATCATTGAACTCGCTCCTTATCTTTGGCACTTGGATGGTTTTGACTTTCTCGGCTCCACTTGAACTTGAAGCATCTTTGACCGTCACCTCCTTCATTGGAACATAAGGACCATCTTCTACCAATGACCATAGAGAATAGTCAACGGATTGTATATATGTCTCCATCTTGTTCTTCCAACAATTGAAATTGGTACCTATAAACAATAGAGGCCTGATAAATCCATATTTTTAATAATTGTAACCCATTGAATCATGTATATTGCATTATTATTTCATGCTTAATTGTATATTTTACACAAATTTAGTGCAATATAGGTTATGAAGAAGAAATAGCAAAAATGGCCACAAAAGCCAACACTTGAACGAGAAATTCAGCACAATACTAAAGGAGGAAGGTAGAACGACCTTGACACGAGCAAATCGAGATTGAATTTGGCCAAACGGAATGCGAAAACGGATTCAAGACGCTGAAAAACCTTCAAGTAGCCTTGGTCAACTTTTTGGTCAAAGTCAAAGTCAACTTTTGGTCAAAGTCAAAGTCAACGGATAAATAGTAATAGTAAAAGTCAAATCATGAATACTAAAGTCAACGCATGAATAGTAACTTCGCTGACGTCATGTTGACACAATGGTGACCTTGGCGCTGACATCGTGCCGACACAGCGCTAATTTTGGCACTGACATCATGCTGATACATTGATGACATCACTGTGTGAATAGTATATGTGAATAGCATCAGATTTCTTCTATAAATACTCCATTCCTCATTTCATTTTGCTTGTACCATTTTTCTCTTCTTAGCTCAATTTCTCCTACTCTAGTATTTGTAAAATGAGTTTTGAGTGTTTTAATTATTATTCTTAGTTGTGTGCAAAGTTTTAATCCCAAGGGGAGAGTCTAGAAAGCCATCAACATATCGAAATCATACCGGTCTACCAAAATTCGTTCAACACGATAAGTATTCTTTTATTTCGGTTTTGGTTATGATTTCTTGTATTTTAAAGTTTATCATGGCACAGTAGACCCGAAATTCGTGGTGGTACGTGTGAGGTTACTCTTGTACATATGTTGTGATTCAGATTTATTAAAGTCTCATATTTCTATTTCTAAGTATTCTTTGATTAATTATACGTATACTTGTAGTTATGTTATATTTAATTGAAAGTACATATACGCCCAGTTTTGTAAACCAGTGACAATACAAGACTACCTCGGATGAATTCTAGTCTTGTTGTACTGACACTTCCAGGTTACATAAGTGAAAGATTAATTGAGATATTGGATATCGTTAGGTTGTACTAACACATCCAGTCTTGTTAATTAATTAATCTTATCACTTACGTAATTAAAGGCTCATTTTAGTAATGGGAGCTTGTAGCCCTATTTCTGAAGGACTTAACTTTTAATCTGAATCAATAACTTTGTACTTGCGTATACCGAGCTATAACCACCCTGAATCATTAGCCTTTTGGATTGCCAGTATTGAGTGTTGTGATTCTTCAATTTAGTACTTTTGATTAATTCACTTTTGGATCTAGTTACTACCGTATCTTTGGATATTTTGTGAACATTTCTTGGACTTAATTTACCGTATGTTTATACCTTTGGACTTTTGGACTTAATCAAATTTATCCGTGAAGGGAGATAGTCAAACAATTCTAAATTAATGACTTAACTTATCTTGATAACCCAATCTTCGTGAATCGACCTTCTACTCGTCACAGCTAGAGGTAATTTAAGGTAATCAATATTTTCAATCATTTAACCTTACTATTTTTCAGTGCATAACGACGCGATCAAAATTTGGCGCCATTGCCGGGGATCGATGGTCATCAAATAAGGTAAGTCTTTGATTTATGTATATAAGTGTTTATATGTATATATTTTAGATTTTAGTTTTTATTTTTATTTAAGTCAATTTTGCTATTTTGTATAGACTTTATTTCATTTTTTTTGTTTCTTTTTCATGTTTTAATTTTGTATGCATGGTCGGAGATATTTAAAGCTACCCATCTTTGTTTTTGATACAGAAATTGAGAAAACTTTTAAATTCAGAAATAAAGTACATAAATTTCTAATCATGGCTGATCAAAATCTGAATCAAAACCAAAATCAGGATCAAATTGAAGGTAGAGAAGTAGGAAATGTGATGAAGAGCATAAAAGATTTTTTCACACCACAATATTATGTTTCTCCACGATCTATCGCCTTACTTGAAACTAATGATGGTTTTAAAATAAAGTCTCACATGATTTCAATGCTTTTCATGTTCCACGGTCTTTCTAATGAAAACCCATATGATTACATTAATACTTTTATTCATACATACAGATCGATCAATACTAGAACTGCCTCAGAAGAAGTTGTTAAATTGAGATTGTTTGCTTACTCTTTAATAGGTCAAGCACAAAATTGGTTTTACAGATTACGTTCTTGTTCTATTACTTCTTGGGATCAATTGCAAAAAGAATTTCTTGAAATATTTTACTCTTCTTCAAAAACCAATGAATGTAGGAATCAATTAAATAATTTTTCTCAATTACCTGGAGAGGCACTTCATGAGAGTTGGGACAGATTTGAAAGCTTAATTTATGAATGTCCACACCAAAGTATTCCAGATTGGCAATTAGCTCAGAATTTCTATCAAGGGTTAAATAAGCATAATCAAAGTTTGCTCGATTCAGCTTGTAATGGTTCACTTCTTGAAAAATCTCCAGAAGAAGCAACAGAATTGTTCATAAAACTGAGCAACAATTCACGAACGCATGCATCTTCATCTAGAGAAAGGACAGAAAGTGTAGGTTCAAATGATTACAATTATTTGACATCAAAGATTGAAAATCTAACTCTTGCCTTGGAAAAAATGGTTAAAAGGAAAGAATCATTGCATGTAGTTGATTCAGGTGAAGATGTTCTTGAATCAAATCCCAATTCAATTTCAGAGCAAGCTTGTGCTGCTTATAGATATCCCCGTAATTATGATCCATTCTCTAACATTTATAATCCAGGTACATGAGATCATCCAAATTTCCGGTGGGATCAGAATCGGGAAGATGTTCAACAACAAAGACCAAGAGGTTATCCTCCAGGATTTCATTCAGTTCCACAAGGACAGGTACCTACGAACTCTAATTCATGTTCCAATTCTTATGGGACTACTTTTGAAGAACAGGTTTTGAAAAAGCTTCACAACTGGGAACCAACTATGCAACTGGTAAGTACACATACAAAGGTAGTTGCCAACTTGGAAAGACAAATTGGGCAATTAGCTAACACAATTCAGAAAAGGGAAGAAGGAACACTCCCTGCCTAACCAGATGGAAACCCAAAAGGTAAGGCCCATGTAGCATCTACAAGTCAAATAGTGGAGGATCTTCAAGCTGTCACTACATTGCGAAGTGGTAAGAAAGTTGATAACAAGGTAAGTGTCGAAGCTTACGAAAATGCAAAACTTGCAAAACAAAAAGCTAAGTCTCAAGTTACTGTTGATTCATCAAAAGAAACTGCAAATGAACTTGAAACTTTAATTTCACATGAAAATATTCCATTGACACTGAGTCCTAAGGTACCCTTTCCACAGGCATTAGGTAATCTACCTAATAAAGATTCAAAAAGGGAAGAAATGCTTGAAACCTTTAAGCAAGTGAAAATCAATTTACCTCTGTTAGAAATCATTAGGCAAATTCCTGCTTATGCAAAGTTTCTTAAGGATTTGTGCTCTCAGAAAAGAAGGAATTCAGCTTTGATATCAAACAAAGTAAGATTGACTGAAAAGGTAAGCAGCATTCTTACTTCTCATATTCCACCAAAATTAAAAGATCCATGTGCATTTACCATTCCTTGTTATAATGGTAATCATTGTGTAGATCGTGCCTTTCTTGATTTAGGAGCTAGTGTGAATCTTCTTCCCTTTAATCTTTTTGAGCAGTTAGATATAGGAGAATTGAAACCTATTCTTGTCACCCTTCAATTGGCTGATAGATCACTTAGAATTCCTAGGGGCATGATTGAAGATATGTTGATAAAGGTTGATGAATTTTATTTTCCTGTGGATTTTGTTGTGCTAGATATGGAACCAGGAGAAATTCAAAAGTTCCTAACTCCAGTTATACTAGGGAGACCATTTTTAGCAACAGCTAATGCAAAAATTCACTGTGCAACTGGAGAATTAGAGTTTACATTTGGAGATATTAAGGTAAAGCTGAATGTTGCTAATGCTGCTAGGTTTGCAGATGGAGATGATGGTCTTGAATGTTTTATTCTTGATAAGATTGACCCATTAATTGAAGAGTCTTTTCTTAGTCTTATGCAAAAAGATTTTTTGGAGAATACTTTGAATAATGATGAAGTAGTGTTGAGTAGGTTTGAGGAGGAATCCGATAAATCTTTAGAAAATAATTTAAGATTTGATGAAAAATTTCAGGTTTGTGCAATAGAACCATCCTTGACTTTTTCTAAAGAACCCATGATTCCTTCTATACAATCTCCTCCTGAGTTGGAACTGAAGCAACTTCCTAGTCATCTGAAGTATGTTTTTCTAAGAGCAGATCAAACACTTCCAGCTATTATTGTTTCTAACCTTTCTTTGGAGCAGGAAGCTAAACTTGTAGATGTGTTATCTACGAAGAATGAAGCGTTAGGCTGGACTGTTGCAGACCTTAAAGGAATAGATCCCTCTTTTTGCATGTATACGATTAATTTGGAAGATGGAGCCAAAACATTTAGAGAGATGCAACGTAAGCTGAACTCGAACATGAGGGAAGTTGTAAAGAAGAAAATAGTGAAGCTGTTAGATGTAGGTATCATTTATCCTATTTCGGATAGTAAATGGGTTAGTCCTATACAGGTTGTACCTAAGAAATCAGGAATCACTGTGATGACAAATGATAAAGGTGAATTGGTACCTACCCGCACCATAACTAGATGGCGTGTGTGTATTGATTATAGGAAACTCAATGCTGCAACAAGAAAGGATCATTTTCCTTTACCATTCATTGATCAAATTTTGGACAGGTTAGCAGGACAAGGTTATTACTGTTTTCTTGATGGGTACTCGGGATACAATCAGATCCCTGTGGACCCTGAAGATCAGGAAAATACAACTTTTACATGTCCTTTTGGCATGTTTGCTTATAGAAGAATGCCTTTTGGCCTTTGTAATGCACCAGTCACTTTCCAACGCTGCATGATGTCTATTTTCACAGATATGATGGATGAATTTGTTGTGGTCTTTATGGATGACTTTTCTATCTTTGCTTCTTCATTTGACACTTATTTGAATAATCTTTATTTGGTGTTGAAAAGATGTCAGGAATCTAATCTCATATATAGCTGGGAGAAAAGTCATTTCATGGTTCAAGAAGGAATTGTTCTCGGACATATTATACCCAAGGAAAAAGTTCGGGTTGATAAAGCTAAGGTTGATATTATCTCAAATCTTCCCCCTCCTGCAAATGTCAAACAGGTGAGATCGTTCCTTGGACATACTGGTTTCTACCGACGATTTATAAAGGATTTTAGTAAAATTACTAGACCTTTATCGAATTTGTTGGCACAGGATACTCCATTCCAATTTGATGAAAAATATGTTACTGCTTTTGAAACACTGAAAAATGCACTTTCCACTGCTCCAGTGATTTAACCACTGGACTACTCTCTTCCTTTTGAAATTATGTGTGATGCTTCGGATTATGCCATAGGAGCTATATTAGGTTAACGCAAGGATCGTGTTCCTTGTGTGATCTATTACGCCAGCCGAACTTTGGATGATGCTCAGAAAAACTATACCACCATAGAAAAAGAATTGATTGTTGTAGTTTTTGCATTAGAAAAGTTTTGGTCTTATGTGTTAGGGTCAAGAATAATTATTTATTCTGACCACTCGGCATTAAGATACCTGTTGAAAAAGAAATATGCTAAACCTAGGCTTATTCGATAGTTGTTGTTAATTCAAGAATTTGATTTAACAATCAAAGATAAGAAAGGTCGAGAAAATATTGTTGCTGATCACTTGTCAATGATTGTAACTCAGCAAACAGAAAATGAATTACCCTTGAGAGATACATTTCCTAACGAACAATTATTGCTAATTTCTGCTCCTAAACTTCCTTGGTATGATCATATTGTGAATTATCTTGCAATAGGTAAAATACCCAAGGAATAGAACAAGGCTGAGAGAGATCGATTTTTCTCAATAGCAAAGTATTATTTCTGGGAGGATCCTCATTTGTTCCATATATGTTCTGATCAAATTATTCGTAGATGCATTCCAGAGTCTGAACAGCTAAGCATCATGTCATTTTGCCACTCGCAGGAATGTGGAGGACACTTTGGAGGATGACAGACAGCTATCAAAATTCTGCAAAGTGGATTTTATTGGCCCACATTAATCAAGGACACTCATAAGTTTTGCAAGGCATGTGAAAGATGACAAAAGACAGGTAACATAGGAAAAATGGATATGATGCCCTTAAATCCCATCGTGGTTTGTGAACTTTTTGATGTTTGGGGTATTGATTTCATGGGTCATTTCCCCATCTCCTTTGGTTTTTAATACATTTTGGTTGGTGTTGATTATGTGTCTAAATGGATTGAAGCAATTGCAACAAGGACTAATGATCATACTATTGTGATGAAATTCATAAAAGAAACTATTTTTTGTCAGTTGGAATTCCAAGAGACATCATTAGTGACGGTGGAAGTCATTTCATTCACCGAATTTCTGAAAAATTGTTGAAGAAATACTCAGTCATTAACAAGGTTGCAACTTCATATCACCCACAAACTAGTGGACAGGTTGAGGTTTCTAATAGGGAAATTAAATCAATCCTTGAAAAGACAGTTAGACCTGATAGAAATGATTGGTTTACTCGATTGAATGATGCACTTTGGGCATATAGAGCTGCATATAAAATTCCCATAGGAATGTCACATTTTCGTTTAGTTTTTGGAAAAACATGTCATTTACCTATTGAGTTACAACATAAGGCTTACTGGGCAATTAGAACTGTGAATTTTGACTTGCAGAAAGCTGGTGAAAACAAGTTGTTCCATCTAAATGAACTTGAAGAGATGCGTTTAGAGGCATATGAAAATGCCAAGATTTACAGTGACAGAATGAAGAGAACGCATGATAAAATGATTATTCGGAAGTCATTTATTCCTAGAGAAGATGTGTGGTCATTTAATTCTAAGTTACAATTGTTTCCAGGAGAATTGAGGTCTAGGTGGAATGGACCATTTAAGGTTGAACAAGTTTTTTCGTCTGGGGTTGTCAAGATAAAAGATAAAACAAATAGGAAAACTATGTTTGTAAATGGACAAAGGCTAAAACTAGCAATTCAGTTAAAGAATTGGGGTGAAGAGTCAATTGAACTTAAGAATCCAATCCCTGCAGAGTAACAATTTCAATGTGACTCTGTCTGGCTGAAGACGTTAAACTTAGCGCTCATAGGAGTCAACCTAGGATGTCTATAGGTATTAAGGTTCTAAATTTTATTTTTGTTCTTTTTATATTTCGTACCAAATGAGTCTTTCTCCAGCTTAAAGTAGTTTGGGTCTTAACCCTGAGAAACACTCATAAATGTATAATTGTCATGATACTAGTAGTCACTGTACGTTTTCTATGTGCGGTTGTCTGACCAATGCAACTCTATCTAACAGTACTTGCCACTCCACCAGCTTAATGTAGTTTGGGTATGTTGGGCTTTACTTGATAAGGTAGTTAGGAGTTAAAGCATTCACCAGACGGTATTGTCTATAACATAAAAGCCCACTGTATTGTTCTTGACCCTGTGGAACTGGCTGTGGCCGTATGTGAGTGCCGAAGGAAAGTATTGGATGGCGTGAACACATAAACATCTGGAAGAGCTAGTCCCTTAATTTTAAATTCTATAAAAAAAAGTAAAAAAAAAAAAAATTGCCCGAAGGCGTTAAACTACGGCACTTAACTGTGTGTGCATGTCTTGCTGACTGACATTAAATGGTTTCAGTGCCAATTCCCGGTTGAAGGAAAAACTCTGACGATTTGTGTGATGCGCTCATCCTAAATGGGTGGGAGGATAGGTACACAATGGCAGCATTCGGTGGTGACTGTTTGAGGATAAAACAGGGTGCTATTTGTACTAGGGTGTGTGCCTCACATGAACCCAAGTGATCTCTGGGTAATCTAGGATCTCGTGGCGGTAACATTCCAAGGTTCGTCCTAGATGTTGTCGCTTGGTTACCAATTAGCTTTAAATTAGCATTAACTTCAACGTTAGGAGGTCTTTTTCCACCGTTATAGAAATAGTGGCTCTCATGGTATTTGAGAGAAAGATAACTAATACCATTCTGAGGGGCATGTAATACGTGATTCATCACCTCTGCTTCGGCCAGTTCTTACGCTATGGCGGGTAGATTTATTATCCAGATTTTGATGCCATTCATTTGGTGTTCGGATGTGGTTTACTTTGCTGCATAGGTATAAAACTGAAATAGGGTTGGGATCCTATTTTTGCATTTCCCAGGCTTCCAGTGTTGCCTTCTAAACTGGCAAACAACTCTTTGTTAAGTTGTTGAACTCTAAATTTAGTCTAAACTCAAATATTCTTAAATTAAATTTGGATCCAACTGTTTCTTTTGGAAGCATATTTAAGGTTTGAATCTTGATGGATGACTATTGGTTGGTGTTCATTTGTATATTTTTACACTTGATTTTTCCTAGGATGTTTGAGTGGTATAAAATTCATGTTTTTTTTTTTTTTTTTTCTCTTGTACCAATTTTAATTTTAATTAAAGAAAAAAACAGTGTAGTCTTGTAGAAAATAGGTTTGAGGAAGATTCTATCTTCCTATTTTATGATTTTATTTTATTATTGTTAATAAAAAAAAGAGTCGGAAAGACCACGCTCGAGCGCAGCTAATCCACCACTCGAGCGCCTTCTACCATAACAGACGGGTGTTAAAACCCTATTTCTCTCATTCTTCTCTTCATTCATTCTATCCGCCTCTTTCTCCTCTCTCTCTCTATAATTTTTCTTTCATTTCTTTTTTTTTGCTGCATTCAACACAATAATGTTTGGGACTCTCACGGCTGATCAATTTGCCATGGTTGTGTACTCGTTTGTAGGCGTTTTCATCCTTTACCTTTTTCTTATTTATCTCTTTATTAAGTGGGATCATAGGTGTATGAGAAATGATTGAAATCAATCATGTATTTCCAAGTTTAAGAGATAGTCTTATGTTGTTGTATTTTTCATTTCCTCTTATGTAATGTCTTTATGTTTAATAAAATATTGTGTAGTTTGTTTCTTTATTTATAGTATATATTTATATATGTATATATATATGTTAGCTTTCTATATATGTATATAATATTATAAAAATAAAAAAAATAAAAAAGAAGAAGAATTTAAAAAAACGCAGCAGGGCGCTCGAGCGCCTGCCCTAGTGCAGTCGAGGCTTATAACCTAAGCCCAGATTGCAGCAACATAACAAAAAAAAACACCTCCCACCCACGGAAATTCCCCAAAAACCATCACCAAAACCCTTCTACAACCTAAATCTACTACAGATCTACGTCTTAAGGTATGTTTTCATCCTTTATATCTTATTTTCATTTTTTTCAGCTTTATTTCAAATTTAGATCTGTATGTATATGTTTATATATGTATCTATATATGCATTTTTGAAGGTTTTTGGTTGATGTTTATTGTTTGTTTGTGGTTTAGTGTTGTTCTATAGCTTCTAATCTTAGTGTTCGTATGATTTTTTTTTTTTCTGATTCATGTATGTATATGTGTATGTATATGTGTAGGTATATGAGTATGTATATGGAATTTAGTTAAATTTCAGTTTTAAATTTTCAGTTTACTTTTCTTTTAATATTATTAAAAAAAAAATCCGAAAATTAAAACAAAATTTCAGATTAATGTATGTGTATTTTCTTGTTGCCCTAAGTATAGGATTTATATATTGTATTAATGTTGGAGGTTTGAGTAGATGCTTAGTCAATATTGTGTGTTGTTAAGAGTGATTTTGTGATTGTTAAAAGGTGTTGTTTGTATTAATAGTTTCTACGTAAAAAAATTGTTTTGTGTTTTTCATGATTTTTCTGATTTAGTTTTTTGTTTATTATTTAGATTATGCCTCTAAAAAGACAGAGATTATTATTTAGATTATGGCTCTAAAAAGACAGAGATTATCATTAACTGCACGACTTAAGAATGCTCAAATTGAGGCTGAAACTGATTTTTTGGATAATTTGAGGGCTTCCGAAGGTGGGACACGTGCTTTTGAATATTTTGAGGGATATTATCTTGACTGCATTTTGCACCCACCTTTTGATGATGTTCTTGTTTTTTCTCGTCTTATTCGACATTTTTATGAGCATCTTTCTTTTGATGATGGTACATTTAGTATTTCAGTTGATGGTTTTGAATTTACATTTACTACTACTGATATCATGATTATTATGTGTGGGCATGATATGTTTTATGCGACAACTGCGGACTTTCCTGCTAGAATTCCAAATTTGGAAATTGCTACAAATTTGTGTGGGGGTTCCGGTTCTTGAACATGGTGTAGGTATAAGGAGATCTTCCCTTCCAAGGGATATGTGGTTAGCTGATATAATTGTTAAAAAGAACCTTTGCCCATATGGTCATGATCAAGAGAGGACAGGAGTTATGTTACAGGTCTTATATTGGTTTTATCAAGGTGACATTTTTTATGTTAGGGCTGTAATTGAGAAAAATATGATGAGTCTTATAGACCACATGAGGAGGTTTGATGCTACATCTACACTTCGTTTTCCTCGATTGATAGTTTCTTTACTTCAACGGTTTAATTTTCCTTTTTCACCTGATGAGCCATTCATGGATCTCCCTATTACTTCGTATGGTAAATCGGAGTTCACAAAGAGTCTTAAACATTTGGAACGCGCTGTTCGAAAGATGCCCTTAGCATTAAATGCTCCACAGCCTTCCACTCAACCTGCTGAAGGCGCCACGTCTTCCCAGCAACGCAGTACTCAGCCTGAAGAGTCATTGATGAAAAAAATGTACAGAGAGCTGCAAGCCATGAATACTAACCTTACTGCAGGATTGGGTGAAATAGGTAGACTGAAAGCTGAATTTGCTGATTTTAAGCAGTCACAGAGGGAAGAGTTTGCTGCATTACGAGCTGAACTTGTTTCAATGAAAGGTTCAGGCTCAGGTACTCAGCCGCCGCCACTATCGTAATTCAGTGGCATGCTTTCTATGTTATTTTTATTTCATCTTTCTTTAGAAATATTTTAGTTTTTATTTAAACTCACGGCTAATGTTGGTTTTTGAGATTTTGTTTGAAAATTCTTCTTTCAGAAAGTTTTTTAGGAACATTACTTGGATTGTTTATCAGGTTGTATCTTTTTTTTTACTTTGCATTACATAGTTTTCTTTCATTGAGGATAATGTAAGACTTGGGTTTGAGGAGGAAAAAAGTTGATACCAACCTGATACCAAAAACATTTCGAAAGTTTTACTTCACTTATTCATAATAATTAAATTAGAGTGGTTAATTATTGAAATATGGTTAGATTGTGGTAAAATATTTGAATTAATTGTGACTTTGGAATGGAAAAATGATTAGCCGCTAAGAGTTGAGTTTGTATGTAGATTTTTTTGAAACCTTGTTAACTATTATTACATCCCAATAGCGTCACATAATTCAATTAGAAGTTTTTGATTAATTATCAAAAAAGGAGTAGATTGAGATGTTTTCAATGTGAGATGTTGTGTTTTATTAAAATTTGACTTATTTTTCTAGATCGGTATACTACTTTGAAAAAAAAATGTGTAGATGACTCACTCAACATCATTCAAATATCAAAAGTGTTGATTCAACAAAAAGAGGCAGAAAAGAAATCCATAACAAATGTTTTTTTCTAACCATTTTTGTTATGAAAAAGCTATTAATACAAATCTTGTCAGGCAAGCCTTCTTTCACCAAATGCAATTCAACCAATGAAAGGCAAAATTTCAAAAATCAGTGAGTCAACCAATATCTATCATCCGAGTCATCTATATTAAAAAAAAAAAATCTAAGGGAGTACTACGCGATTTGGAAGGTAGTTGAGTTTTAACATTTCATGACTATCCATAGAAAATATTTTCGATTTTATAAATTTTGCGTGATTAATTTTCTTACCTCTTAATTGAGTTACAAGTGCTTAAAAAGGCTCAAATGATTTTTTTTTGTAATTAAGTTGGTTTCTATTCTTCTAGATACAAAACGATTTCTTGGGGTGGAATTGTTTGGAAGACAAACTCACTGTTAATCATGTATTTTATAAAATATAATTGTATGAATACATTGACTGCTTAAATTTAATATTTTAGAATCTATGAAATAATTGATGCATTTACTTGAGGACAAGCAAAGAATGGGTTTGAGGATATTGAAAAATTCATATTTTTAGTAATTTTAACCCATTGAATCATGTATATTGTATTATTATTTCAAACTTAATTGTATATTTTACATAAATTTAGTGCAATATAGGTTCTGAAGAAGAAATAGCAAAAATGGCCACAAAAGTTAACACTTGAACGAGAAATTCAACACAATACTGAAGGAGGAAGATAGAACGACCTTGACATGAGCAAATTGAGATTGAATTTGGCCAAACGGAGTGCGAAAACGGATTCAGGACACTGAAAAACCTTGAAGTAGCCTTGGTCAACTTTTTGGTCAAAGTCAAAGTCAACTTTTGGTCAAAATCAAAGTCAACTGTTGGTCAAAGTCAAAATCAACTTTTGGTCAAAGTCAAAGTCAATGGAAAAATAGTAAAAGTCAAAGTCAATGCATGAATAGTAAAGTCAACGTGTGAATAGTAACTTTGTTGACACAATAGTGACCTTAGTGCTGACATCGTGCTGATACAGCGCTGACTTTGGCACTGACATCGTGCTGACACATTTATGACATCACTGCATGAATAGTATATATGAATAGTGCCAGATTTCTTCTATAAATACTCCCTTCCTCATTTCATTTTGCTTGTACAATTTTTCTCTTCTTAACTCAATTTCTCCTACTCTAGTATTAGTGAAGTGAGTTTTGAGTGTTTTAATTATTATTCTTAGTTGTGTATAAAGTTTTAATCCCGATGGAAGGGTTTAGTGAGCCATCAACATATCGAAATCATACCGATCTACCGAAATCCGTTCAACACGATAAGTATTCTTTTATTTCAATTTTGGTTATGATTTCTTGTACTTTAAAGTTTATCATGGCACAATAGACCCGAGATTCGGGGTGGTACGTGTGAGGTTACTCTTATACATATGTTGTGATTCAGATTTATTAAAGTCTCGTATTTCTATTTCTAAGTATTCTTTGATTAATTATACGTATACTTGTAGTTATGTTATATTTAATTGAAAGTACATATACACCCAGTTTTGTAAACCAGTGCAATACGAGACTACATCGGATGGATTCTAGTCTGAGCTATAACCACGCTGAATCATTAACCCTTTTGATTTTCAGTGTTGAGTGTTGTGATTCTTCAATTTAGTACTTTTGATTAATTCACTTTTGGATCTAGTTACTACCGTATCTTTGGATATTTTGTGGACATTTCTTGGACTTAATCTACCATATGTTTATACCTTTAGACTTTTGAACTTAATCAAACTTATCTGTAACGGGAGATAGTCAAACAATTCTAAATTAAGGACTTAACTTAACTTGATAATCCAATCTCCGTGGATCGACCCTCTACTCGCCACAGCTAGAAGTAATTTAAGATAAGCAATATTTTCAATCATTTAACCTTACTATTTTTTAGCGCTAAACGACGCGATCAAAATGGTGCTGAATTTCTCGTTCAAGTGTTGGCTTTTATAGCCATTTTTGCTATTTCTTCTTCAGAACCTATATTGCACTAAATTTGTGTAAAATATACAATTAAGCTTGAAATAATAATGCAATATACATGATTCAATGGGTTAAAATTACTAAAAATATGGATTTATCAAGGCCTATTAGTGGAGTAACCCTCAAAGTAAGGAGATGTAGTATTGTTTGTCATTTATCTTTTCTTTGCTAGATGTTAAGCTATATGCAAAGTCCTAACTCTTGATATCATATGTTGTCCATTAATTAAACCTAAGAGGGGGTGCATTAGGTTATATAGACAATAATACTACTTTTTCGATTAGGCAATATACTAGCAATAATTAATTAAAAAAAATCTTAAATAGATATGCACTCTAGAAATATAAAATGTGAGTGAGACAATTTATCAAACACTTGTGAGCAGAAAATAATGCAAAGAGAGAGATTGCAAATTGTGATTTTAGCGTGGTTCGGCCTCCGCCTAAGTCCACGACCTAAGCTCCCCGCTTAAGATTTCAACAATCTTCACTATAGTGGCTCTTCAAATGTTGGTCAATCCACAAACCAACTACAATGGTAGTTCAAGCTTTTACAATAGAAAAATCATTCTCAATACAAAGCTTTAACCCCCAACACATTTGATAAGGAAATCTTTCCTTTTAAAGTGTTTAACTCTTTCTTTTGATAAGTGTTTGAGATTCACAATAAAAGCCATTTATTAGGGTAGATGAATACAATGAATGTTTCTCTTAATATTGCTTACAAATTCTTATTCAAGTATAGCTCAATGATGATTCAAAGATGAAATTAATGAAAAAACTCAAGAGTAACTACTTTGAATCAATACCTTGAAAGTTTTCAGTTGAGAGAGTTTAATAGAGGCTGAAAATGTGTAATTAATGCTCTCCAACGTTCACAAAACGGCTATATTTTAAACCAGCGTTTTGGCCCGACCGGTCGACCCTTGCTCCACCGGTCGACCGGTCAAGAAACCCTCGTCCGGTAGATAGGTCTCGGGCGGACGACCCTTTGGCCACCGGTCGACCGGTTGCCCTGAGGTCGTCCGGTGGGCTCAAAACTGCAAAGGTTTGGGTTTATTTGAAAGCGTTTCTTTTGAGCGTCTTTCGTAAAACCTTTTTCAAATATTTCAAAAACGATATTTGAGAATCATTATTGAGCATATACTATTTGCAAGACCCAAACCCCAGTTAAGTCCTAACCGGTACCCCTTATGACTTCCGTCTCCATCCTTATAACTCCATCTTCATTCTTCAAATTTTTTCCTTGAGTTGATGGATATTATTCTTCCTTCTTCAGCTTGATGAACTTGGAATCAGAGTCAATCTTTATTAATATTTACTTATGCACACTTAAACAAACTCATTAAACACATTTATAATTTGTTATCATCAAAATCAAAATTTAGAAGCCCTTTAGGCTAACACACAGGCAGTACATAGTTTATTTGACAAATAGAAATCCGAAAAATCTAAAAATTGATTATTCTTGAGAGAAGACTGGACACGCTTTGATAGGTAGCCCAACCAACTGTGCCAGAGTTTAGTGGAGACATGAGAAGCTGTAAGTGCATGAGAGGGAGATGAGGAGAACTGCAGAGAGGCTGGAATATTGTAGAGACTGGACTCAGCATGGCCTTGAAGGAAAGACATCCTGATGCGGAGGTCCTTGACAATGTACTTGAAGGAAAAAACTTTAATGAGATATTATTACCACTCGTAAAGTTTGACACAAAAAGTAAATTACGGTTGATTTGGGGAACATGAAGAATGTTTTGAAGAGTGAAATGATGTGAAGAATGAGAAAGAGATGAATCACCTACACTAGCAATTTTTAGAGGCTTACTGTTACCCACAAGAACCTGATCAGAATCGGAATAAGGTTGCATATGCTGAATGAGAGGAGGAAGAGAAGGAGGAGTCGGCAAAAGAGGAGGAAGATAGGCACTCTGATTGTGAAAACCAGCGTAATGAGAGGTTGAGTTATTGTTTTGGGCTGGCGCATAATGAAAGCGACAACGTGAAGCTGAATGCCCTTGTTTCTGGCATATCTGACATTTTCCACGATATTTGTTGCTCTTTCCAGAGTTGTTTGTTGTTGGCATTTTGTTATCTGAAGCAAAAGAATTATTATGACTTTTATGATTAGACATATTGGACATGCCTTGATGGCCCATGGGACCCATGAACTTGACATTATTTGGATAGTTGAAATAGTCATTTGGGAAAAGAAAGCACTGTCAGGAAAAGTGTGAGGAGATGAGGAATCAGCCATGTCAAACAAGACATGCTGTTCATGTGTCAGGAGTTTAGCCCGGAGTTGTGCAAAAGAAGGTGGTGTATCCATGTTTTCGATTGAGGTGATGAACGGACGATAGGCTTTGGGTAGACCCTCTAATGCAAGCAATACTAAATCGGAATCATCAACTGGATCGCTAATGGCTGCCAGAGATGAAGACAAAAGCCGAATTTGTTGGAATATTTCTCTTAAGTGGGCTACCGTTAATTACTTTTGGTTTTATAAAATAGGCTAAATATCTGATTCATAGAGACTGGGTTGTGATCATATTGCTTTTAAGCCCACCTCATAAATCCGTATACAGTTAATTGTGTGTAGGCCTTATATTCTGACTAAGCCTTTTATGGGAGGGCCTGTTAGAATAATTATAAATATATGGCTAGGTCCCCTCTCCTACTCTAACCCTAAACTAATTGTTTCCATAAACGTTAGTTGTTCCTGGATAGAGCAAGGAAGAGGAAGACCTCGTCAGTAATCGGGTAACGATTACAACTTGCTTTATTATGGCTCAAACAGGTATGTGATTTCCCTGCTAATTATAATTATAATTATATTTATATTTATTGTGCTGCAAAGTCATGCATATTGGAATACATATATTTTATATGTGCTTACATATGGTATCAGAGCCAATTATGCATGATTTTCAGCCATTAATTTAAAAGATTTCGTAATGCTTGTTTGGCTATGTAAACTATGAAAGCTCTTGTTTTAATTCATGACTATTTAATTATTATTTCATGAAATTGATTGAGGACTCTCATAGGTCTCTTTCTGCTCACTCTTTTAATATATAACATGTTATTTATTGTGTTATTATATGAACTCAAAATATTTTGTTGATTTTTGAATTTTTCATGTGTATATTGCATAATAGATTATATATACACAATTAATTGAATTTATTTGGCATCATATGTGTTTCCCATTTGGTGATTGTTGTTGGATTGTTTTATAAGGTTGAAAATATTAAAACCCTAATTTTGGGTTTGAATCCAAAACCCACTTAGAAAATCTAGAAAAATATATTGATTATTTGGTGATATAGATGTCAAATTTGAATTCCTTGGTATCAAAAACCTAGGATTAGGCTGTTTAACTGGGAAAAACAGATAAGATATTGAGGTTTTTATGTTCGGGCTTAGTTTCAAGTTTTAATGGCTGGAGGTTGAAGATAATGGTTAATTGAGGTTTTGTATTATTTTCGTTGAATTTGTTTCCAAGACCAAGCTTTCCATATTGGTTATTCACGCGTATTGCAATTTTGTAAACAAAGGGTTCGAATCTCCACAACTGTCAGGGTTCTTTTGTTTGCTTTAACACTGCAGATGTTCTAGATAATTTAATAAGACCTTATCGTCACTAACAGCTTAGTAGTGTCGTTGGTTAAGAGCTGTAATCTGAGTCAGAAGGTTGCGTGTTCGAACCACAGAGTGGAGGAGAGTGTTGGCTTTTATTTTTGGTTTAGTTGCTGTGTCTAATAGACATCCTTTTATTATACTATATTTCTGTTTTGTTCAAACAATTGAGTTAGCTTGCTGGATAAGGACTTGGATTAGGAAAGTGATAACGCAGGTTCGAATCTTCTCAAACACGTTTGTTGTTTTATTTTGTCAACTAGTGAACAAACGAAGTCACAGTATATATATAAAATTAGTTGTATCTTAGTTACACCAAGAGCTTAGAGCTGCTGGTTAAGTGCTTAAATAATATGGCATAAGTCGTGTGTTCAAAACCTGGTAGCTGTATATTTATTTTATTTTCCTTCGCTTAGGCATATAGAAGGTTGGAGTCTAGGCAACTCCATGAATTTAATATGTTATTTTTCCAGCTTTTTCTTGGAAATAATAGAAGGTTTTAATGATAAATAAAGTTTCCTTTTATAATAAGTGTTAGGCCTACATTGATGGTAAGATTTTATTACCATATGCATTGGCAATAGTGAAAATTTTCTTTTGCATTAAAATTGGTGGAGACTAGAATGATAAAAGAATTGATGTTGCCTTTTTTTTTTGACCAAAGTCATGATAGCTCAGTGGTTAGGGATATGCCTTGTTATATGTATACCTTGAGTTCGAAACTTTGCAGATGACACACTATTGTCATTATTTTTGTTTTGAAACAGTTACAAAAATGGAGCAGGTATTATTTTTATTAAAATCAGCTCTTAGTTCAAGTTATTGAGCTAGCATAGCTGGTTAGATGTGTATATAAAAGCTTGAGGTTTTGGGTTCAATTCCTAAGGGTACATTAATTTTGCAGCAGTTTTCTTTTGGAAAATAAAAGAAGGGCCTTGTTTGGCTGGAGTGACCTTCTAGAAAAATAAATAGCTTCAAAATTGTGTGAAACCAAACATTGCCTTATTTTAAGTATGAAATAATTTGTTTGACTAGAGCATATTTTCTATAATCCTAATAATGTCATTTTTCACACATGGCAAACAAAACATTGTCACTCTTTGCTTAAAAATAAGCTTAATCGTTTTCTCTCCTTATTGAAATATTATATTGTGTACATAATTTTCCATGGTACTACTGAATTGTGGCAAAATGAATTGGGATTGGTTTTAAATAATTTAGATCCCTGAATTTAATGAAAATTTGTGATATTCCTCAATTCAACTTGGAATTTTATGTACTTTCCATTCTATATTATATGTGCATCAATGAAATTTGATCAAGATTATTGTCGAATGCAATTTTATATTGATCACAAAGACATATTATATTGCAGTGTTTCATATTGTGTGGTTAATTGTATGCATGACAGTATCATTTATGTTAAGCACTAGATTTCCCAATGAGTTGACAGCATAAGTTTGATTGGGCGAAATTCACCAAAGTGACTAGTCTAATTAAATCTATGGCTTTTCTCATATTTGTTGGGAAACTACCATGGTAAAGTGCTCAATGATCACCCAAATGAGGTCATTATACGACTTTAGCCAAGTAGAACAAACATAAAGTATGGGTCGAGATTATACTACTGTTAAGGAGTTCAATTGCCCAAAGGTGGTTGACCTTTTCTTTTAGTACGATGATCTCATTGACACTTTATGTTAAAAGGGTACCTATTTACATGTTATGTTTCCTGCCCAAAGGTGGGGGATGTAATGATGTGTCTGAGCTCTTTCGTTTGAAGTGCTATTTTGTAATGGAACATGTATGCCTACTGTTAGCTGATGTTGTATTTCTTCTTGAAAAATTTTATTTTGCTTTGAACAATGTGACCACCTTTTTGAGGTCTTGAATAGGCAAAATTTTAATAAATGGAATGCAGACATTGGGTTTTTCTTGGAGATAATAGACCTTGACTTAGCCTTGGATTCTGATGCACTTATTGCTTTAACTGATTAGAATAGTTACGAGGGAAACACAAATGTTATATGCGTTGAGACCTAATGGGTGAACTCATGGTTTTGAAATATGATAAGGCTAGTACCTCAGAATTTAAAGGTAATGCTCCTAAGAGAATTCAGAGTTTTTAAAAGGGTGGTAAGGGTCAGAATCTGAAGATGAATCACAATGAAAGAGGTCCCAAATCTATTGCCATTTAATGGAAATGTTACTTCTGTAAGCAAAAAGGTCATAAAAGAGCTAATTGTGCCAACTACAAATCAAGGTTAGAGAAAAGAAAGTTGAAGAAGATAATTCACTGGCCTATGTTTGTTTAGAATCCTTTTTAGTTGATGTTCTAGTAAATATTTAGTGGATTGATCGTGGTGCAACCATTCATATTTCTTTGAAAATGTTTGAATACAAATTGAGGCCAAGTGAATTAGAGTCTGGAATTAAAGTTGGGAATAATTTTGCCATTGAAGTTGAATTCATAAGGTCTACTAGTCTATGTTTAAAGACTAGTTTTGAAAAAAACATTATTGTTTTGAAATAATGGTTTTCATGTTCTGTCTTTTAGGCGAAATTTTATTTGTGTCTCTATTTTGAACAAGTCTTAAATTTGTTATGTTTTAACTTTGACAATGGCAAAGTAAAATTGGTGTTTTAATTCTAAAATTATTGATGAAAGTATTTTATCTAATAGTTTTTATTAGCCACTTTTATTCTTAGAAAATTCCTATGACTATTTTTTAGAAAAAATTGTTTCTAAAAGGAGCTTAGTTGAAGAAACTTCTTCTTTGTTGCGGCATAAATGATTAAGTCATATTTCTAAATGAAGGGTTGAAAGACTCATTAGAATTGATATTTTGCCTTCTCTAAGTTTTGATGTTTTTGATACTTGTGTTGGGTGTATTAGGGGTAAACTCACTAATAGTGAATGAGAATAAGCTACCTATAGTTCTGACCTTTTAGAAGTAATACATATATTAGTGGACCTTATTCTATTACATTGTGTAGTAATAAGTTTTTTGTTACATTTGTTGATGACTTCTCTCATTATGAATACCTTTATTTAATTAAAGAGAAATTTGAAACTATTGACAAATTTAAACTCTTTAAGAGTGAGGTAGGAAAAGACTTGGGAAAGTCATCAAAATTGTTAGATCTGACTAAAAGTTAAGTACTTTGGTAAATATTGGTCATTGGACAGTATATAGGACCGTTTGTCATGTACTTACAGGGTTGTGGGATTGTTGCCCAATATACCATGTCTTTTAGCCCTTGACATAACAGTACGGTCGAGAGGCAAAATCGCACCTTTAAGGATATGTTGAGGAGCATGATGAGTGTCACTAGCCTAATATACCTTTTGGGGTGAAACCATTAGAACCACTTCCTGTACTTTTAGCTGTGTTATTAGCAAGTTTGTTCATAAAACTCCTATTGAACCTTGACTAGGGAGAAAACCTAGCTTGAATTATTTTCTGATTTGGGGTCATCTTGGTGTAGATAAACATGTTGTGGTTTATCAGTGCATGTACCTCAAGATCAGTGGGAGTAAGCCTATTTTCCTGAAATTTTATGTTGATGACATTTTGCAAGGTATAAATAATTTGAGTATGTTTTATGAGTCCAGTATTTTTGAAGACTTCAACATGAAAGATTTTGGAGAGGTCTCTTTCACTCTTGGCATCTAGATACAACAAGATAGGTCTTATGGGCTTTTGGATTTATAACAAAAGGCTTATATTGATCGAGTTCTTCAATGATTTATTATGGAGAATTGTAGGTTTTATGATATCTTTGTTGGGGTTTCCATCCAAAGGATATAATGTGAATATTATTTGGAAGCATAATTAGACTATCATGATATAAATGCTATTGAAGTTATAATTTAGCATGTGAGTTTTATGATCTAAATGGATCTCCCATAGTTTATGGAAGGAAATATGACTTGATATATGTTCCTTGTGATCTCCAGATTAGTACATGCAATAACCTACCCAAAGGGGGTTATTGTGTGTGTTAATTTGGGGTGGATGAATAGTGGTAGTAAAGGTGAATAGTCAAATGAATTTCTCTACCCATGGGATTTATTTATGAGCTTGTGCATGCTCTATTGGTTTGGGAGAATGTATGCCTTAGAGCAATTTATTTGTCTAGAGGTGATTAACATCCTGAATGTTGTGTATTCTCTTATTCACCTTCATGATTGAGATAGTTATAGTATGTTGAATCATCTGTTCAAATGGATATTATAATGATACACTTGGATCTCAGATATAGCTTATTTTTATTCTGAGCTATTCTAATTACCCATATTCTAATCTAGTTTCCCTATGAACAAACAGTCACAGTTTTGACAAGAAAAGGGA
The DNA here is from genome assembly GCA_037974665.1 of Ehretia macrophylla. Classification (NCBI taxonomy): domain Eukaryota; kingdom Viridiplantae; phylum Streptophyta; class Magnoliopsida; order Boraginales; family Ehretiaceae; genus Ehretia; species Ehretia macrophylla. The sequence continues at coordinate 42,526,955 of CM075774.1, forward strand.
AACATTGTTACTAAGAATATAAAACAAACTCGATGCTTGTTGATCTTCAAATTAGATGTTTGAGATCATAATGTTTAAATAGCATGTTGTGATATGGGTATTATGGAGTCCCTGACATAAAGAGATCCATGAGATATGTACCATATGCTAGTGTTATTGAGAGCTTGATACATGTTCAAGTGCGCACTAGGCTTGGTATTGATTTTGTATATAAGTGTTCTACTGTCATTTGATGCTATTGACTAGTGGGAGTTTTGCATTTTTATGCATTGTTGAATGTTCCCATTGTTGTGTGTTTCTATTTCGCACTTTTGTGCAATTGAGGAATAGCATATTGTTTATGTTTTATAATATATACTTGATTATTCTGTGGACACTCATATGTATATTGAAGGTATTGGTTTGGTGTCTATATTGATAAGACCATCTATTGAGTTTAAATATCTCAATGAGGATACCATTTTGATCGGAGATATGCATTTTTCCTCTGGCCTATTGACTGCCATTTTGGGAGGATATGAATGGTTAATTTCCTTGGCATATCGACCGCCAATTTTGGGGAAATCATATTGAGGACTGACAAAGAAAGAGCACATTTGATCACATGTTGGTGCTGCTTTCTTGCTACACTACCGTATATTAATCCATGTCAATGAGATTGTTGGCATTTGTAACCATGGAAGGTCCTGTGTCAATATGGAACACTACGATCGCCATGATTCGATGTTTGATAATCTTATTGGACAGGATTGCGTTCGAGGTGTTGTTCTATGAATTAGGGTTTTCAAAATTGTGGCCACATTAAGTTTACTTATTCAGCCTAACAAATGTTTTCAAAATATTTTTAGAAACAAACAAAACAATTAACGTTGCCCAAGTGGGAGACTGTTGGAATATTTCTCTTAAGTGGGCTACCGTTAATTACTTTTGGTTTTATAAAATAGGCTAAATATCTGATTCATAGAGATTGGGTTGTGATCATATTGCTTTTAAGCCCACCTCATAAATCCGTATACAGTTAATTGTGTGTAGGCCTTATATTCTGACTAAGCCTTTTATGGGAGGGCCTGTTAGAATAATTATAAATATATGGCTAGGTCCCCTCTCCTACTCTAACCCTAAACTAATTGTTTCCATAAACGTTAGTTGTTCCTGGATAGAGCAAGGAAGAGGAAGACCTCGTCAGTAATCGGGTAACGATTACAACTTGCTTTATTATGGCTCAAACAGGTATGTGATTTCCCTGCTAATTATAATTATAATTATAATTGTATTTATTGTGCTGCAAAGTCATGCATATTGGAATACATATATTTTATATGTGCTTACAGAATTTTCTGGAGATATTCGGCAATGGACATATCATTTTTGCAAATGGTGCGGACTTGAGAGCGAAGTAAGGAGCGACGAACCATAGACTGATGGAGGAAGGAGTCCTCTAACGAGACCCAGAGATCACAAGCAGTAGAAAATTCATTTGCTTGGTAGACTAGAGAATCGGAGAGAGTGGCAATAAGGTAGGCAGTGACATAGCTATTGACACAATGCCACTCATCCTGATCAATCGAACGAGTGGAAGTGCCGGAGGAAGGTGCAGACGCATCAGTGGATGCAGATTTTGACTCAGGAGGGGTTGGTTTAGGGAGGGAACCATCAATATACGGGAGAAGATGATTGAACCGAAGATAATGAATGATATGATTTTTTCAGGTGAGATAATTCGTATGGTCGAGGGCAATAGTGACGAAAGTTTTGATATTGGAAGTAGGGATAGAAAAGGTGTTAGCGGAAGAGGAAGAGGAAGAGGAAGCCATGGAGAAAAGCATAGGATCGTAAAAGAAGAAGTTTAGTCTTTGTTGTCTTCTATATACCATGAAAGAATTGAGAAATAAATATTTTTATTATTCTAAAAAAAGTGTTGTTACTCATATACAATATTTATGGCACATGTATGTCTATCACTAAGGAGATAACAATCTGCTAAATAAAACGATATCACAACAACCAAATTTTAATAAACACAACTAAAGAAATTCGGTATTATCTAATCAAATCTAAGTATCATCCATCAGATACTTTCTAACAAGTAATTTCATCGATTTTTTATTACCATGTTCAAACTAAAGTTTTAATTTAACATCACAAAATTTCTCTTTGGACCATGAATGAGCACAATGTGAATCATGTCAGAAGTCTATGCAACTCTCAACGAAAGCATTCTTTCACTCTTTTTAAGAGCAGAGAAGTGCGAGGGAACCCCTCATACCCCCAACCCCACCCACCATCTCAAGACTTTTTTTAAGTTTGGTATAAAGAAGAGTCAAGTCATATATTTGGTGTGTTAGGCCTTGACAGACTAACAGGTCAAGCATGGAGAATCTTGAAGAATCCAAATTCCATGGTAGCCAGACTTGTCAAAGGAAAATACTTCCCAAACTGCTCCTTCTGGCAAGCTTGAGCTGGTTCTCGCCCATCTTGGTCCTTTCGTAGCCTTATTGTAGGCCGCGATGTTATCAAAGACAATGCTCTTTGGCGAGTGGGAAATGGACTGGATATTGGCATTTGGTCAGATCCTTGGCTCATCTCCAACTGTTGGCTTCAAGCTCCAAACAGTCAGTGAGCTCACTCTTAATGGCAGGTGGAACTTTGATCTCATTGCTTCAATCTTTGACAGAGGTACATGTGACACCATCATAAGCATCCATCTTCCATCTTCTTAAAGGCACGACTCTTTGATATGGCCCTACACCAAATTTGGCTCTTACACTGTTAAAAGTGGTTATTACTCTATCAAAAACAGTGAATCTCAGCCCCCCAACAATGCAAGTTCCTCTTATGTTTTTCCTCGTCACCTTTGGAAAACAATCTGGAACAGAAAAGCTCCTACTAAAATTAATACATTCATGTGGAGAGTGTGTCACAACCTTCTCTCGACTGAGGAGAACAAATTCAGGAAGAAATGCTTGACTAATCCCATCTGCAAAATCTGCCATAAGGAGCCTGAAACTGTTGAGCATCTTCTCCTTCTTTGCCACTAGAGCCGACTCATCACCACTGTCGTACAACCCCGACGATAGAGCCATCTCAAGATTCGATGTTTGGTACCTTGATATTATTTAGAAATGTCGTGCCTCAGGCTATGAAAAAGGAGCAGCTGAAGCACTTATTGCCCATCTTTGTTGGCAAATTTGGAAAAGTCGGAAGGCTTCTATTTTTGAAGGAAAAAGAATATGCCCAATCATATCTGTTGCTGCAGCCATTGCTTTCAACAGTGAATTCAGAGTAGGCCCTTCTCCTTACAGCTCAGACTCCACCACCACACAAGCTTCGGTTATTTCTACTCATTGGTCTCTCCCTTGCAGAGGCACCCTTAAGCTTAATTGCGACGCCTCCTTCCTCAATTGTTCTGGCTCTGCTAGCATCGCTTCCATTTGCAGAGACCATACTGGCTCACTTATTGACGGCCTTGCTTTCTCTACTCGTTGCGAGTTCCGTCAACAAGCTGAAGCTTTGGCCATTCTTCACTCTCCTCAAGTTGGCAGGATCCTTTGCTCCTACGCCAACAATCATCGAAATAGACTGTGAGGAAGTTTTCAAAGCCATCACTCACCACCACTCGGAGACCAACTGGAAGGTGGATTCTATTGTCCAAGATATCAAGCTCGATCTCTCAAGAAGAAATGGCATTATTCTCAAGCTCATCAGAAGATCGGTTAATGTACCATCTTATTAGATTGCTAACCAGACTCAACGTCATTTACTTTCCCCTCACTAGTTATCAATTGTTCCTTTTCCATTGTACTCTCTTCTACAAGCAGATTTACCTACTATTAGAGTAGGCTAATGTACTTCTTTCCATTTGCAATGAATTCTCTTTGACAAAAAAAAAAAAAAAAACTATCCTTATGGTTTTCTTTCATTTTTACTGCTCCAAACCCAATGTTGGATCATGTTTTGTGTCCATATCTGATATGCCTGGGGTTTATCTTGTTACTTTGCTAGTAGTAATTCTTTTTTCTAAGCATTAGGATTTTGGTCTACGGATATATACTCATTGTATATGCGAGAAATTGTGAACTTGAATTTCATTAGTTACATTTTTAATATGTGTTATTACAACTTTAAACCCCTTGAATTTTTTTTTATAAGGAAAACTCTTTTTTATAATGAGAAATGATAGGATCACATTATATTTATTATCAAGATTATAAATTTTCTGATGCAATAGCGTAGCCTAATGCATGCTCCAAGTACGTCAAGAGTCAAATAATTTTATTGATAAAAGAAAATAGATTAAAACTCAAAATCTTTGATCATAATGAGTCATTGTCCAACCATTGTACCCAACATTAAGATGTTACATATGACCCCTGATGCATGCTCGAAGTCTGCCAAAAGTTATTCAATATTTGTGATGGAAAGAAATAGATTAAAGCTCAAAATCATAATAAATCATTATCTGACCATTCTATCTATTATTTAAAAGTTATGCTAGCAACATTTGTTTGGACTTGGCAATATTATCGGTTAACTCTTACGTGATAATGCTTACTCTTTACCTCTTACAAGCCAAATGTTTTAAAAATAAAAAAGTTATTCCATTTACATATGGCATTTGTGATATAAAATCACATAAAATACTAATAAAAAGATGAAATTTATATGAATAATATATGTCTCGCTAGTGTAGACTTAATAAAAATACTTTTTTTTTTTTGCTAAGTTAATAAGAAGACTCTTTGATTGACCTAGAATGGTGAATTCAACAAACGACAGCTAATATAACTCCTTAACAGCTGCCAGCCTGCCAGTTGCGACTTCTTGCTGGTAATAGATCCTATTTTCTCGTAGAATGCTTCATTACTGTAAAAATCATATTATAACTTAGTAATTGTTGAGTCTCGGATATGATCCAATGGTAGTGAGGATGAAATTATTTTTATAATATTATGAGTTTAACACTTATCACTACTTTAAAGTACGTGACACATATGTGGTGGCGCAACACTCTTTATTGCTCTGGAGTTCCGACTTTAACTGACTTAGTACATATACAGGGGTGTATTGCTGCATCCAGGAATTTACAAGTTTGTGGTCGGACTCTGTTGGATAATCTTGTGACCGAACTCTAACAGTTGAATTCTCACATCATCCCAAAAAATATAATAGTTGTTGAGACGAGAACATACACATGTAAAGATAACATAAAAAAAACAGCGTTTTAACATAGTTTAATTTTAACTAGTTTATGTTCACAACCCAAAATCCACTATTATGAAATAATAGTTATGCAACATATTTTTATACTCGAAAAAGTCTAAACCTCTAACATAACTATACACGCGAAAAAGCATACACTCTCCTCTCATGCATGGTTATATTTTTTTAACGGACAAAAAATTATCAAAAGTCCTCTCAAACTTGTAACCGTCTTGTGGTGTGCGGCAAGTAATTATAAGGTAAAAAGGTATTATTTGAAAGAAATTAATACTTCTCCACCAAGAAAAACTGAGAATAGTAGCAAAGTAAACCAATCTTTTGTATGATTAAAGCTAAACTTCCACTTCCAAATTGTTCATTTTCTACACAATGCTCACTATGCATATAATTCTTGAATAAATACAAAACTTTGTATTTTTGAAGAACAAAATTGTCTATATAATTATCCCCTCGAATGTGTGTATTCTTTCTAATACTAAATTAAGACAAGGGATCCTTCAGGATGATCGTTAGATAGATTTAATTTTTTCTTCTCAATATTTGCCTATTATGTTACTAGAAAAAAAAATTAGGACAAGGGATAATTTAAAGCCTGACTTATGATAAGAGAGATATATGATCAAAATTGGATCATTACATGGACGTGTTGTATTATTCTCTGCATAGATATATATTATTGCAACAAAATAAGTTATTAAAAACCGTAGCATACATTAAATTATTAACGAAAATCGATAAGCCGATCATTAATGACTAGTTCAAATATCAGAAGAGTCCTGATCCTTTATTTGATCAGACCGCTTTCATAAACAAAAAACAGAAGCAAACTCTCATAGTTCAGAGCTTGTTTTCCAAATTTCAATTAATTTGGAATTATATTCACATTCTCAATTTGTCATCTCTATTTTTGATTTTTTATTAATTCTCTATTTGCATTGTTTAGATTGTTTTCAAATTGTTGGTAATGATTAAGGTGCAAATTGAAAATTTAAATAAAATAAAAAATCAAAAGGCGAAAAAAGCTCGCTTGATCTCCTTAACAATATTAGAAAATGGTAGTCAATTTTATACAATATTGGAGAGTGGCAAATTTCTATCGAAGTTATAGGTTGTAAACTTATAAAAAAACATGTTACATCCTAGTCTTTTGACACTAAGAGTAGTTCAAAATATTATATGCAAACCTTAAAACTCATAATCTATTAATATGAAAGCATTAAATACTCTTACAACAACTTTATTATCCAAATATTATTAACCGACTCTAAACTAATGTTTCAATTACTGACTTAAGCATCAGAATATTTTTTACCGACACTAAACTGATATTCCAAGTTCACTTCACCCTCTCTACCTCTAATTGCACCAAGCTCCTGGTTTCCATTCCATTTAAATCAAAAATTTTGGTGTCGAAAATCTTGATAGTAAATTTTGTGTTTATAATAATAAAAGATAGCCATCGAGGTTAACGACGACTAAAATAACATCGACTTTCAAAGATTTCAATAATCGAAAATAATACTCTTGATTCTACTCAGGAAAAAAGAAAGGGAGAAAGAGATTCCAATGCACAATTGTGCTAATAATAGATTTGGATTTTCTAGCAATATAATAATAATCATAGAAATTAATAATAGTGAAATAATAATACAGTTATTTTATTTTGATATTCAATAATTTAAATCATTTCATTATAATAATATTATCACTTTGCTATTATTAATTTCTCTAATAACGTAATATTAAAGAATCCAAATTCGCTGCTAGCCCAACACCGTGGTCTGCTATCTCAAACAACCCCACCATGCGTCGCATTCTCTGTATCTCCACCAGTGTTTACCCCCATTTAAACTAATCCCATGTGCACACACATATATATCTTTATCTTTAATCTTTAAAAGAATATGAAGGGATAAAATGGTCAAATCATGTATATTTGTAGGTCGTCAATGCTTTAAAAGAATTGTACAATGTGTTATCAATGTTGTACCTTTAATCTTCTAGACCATAACGCCCTTGGACAAATTTGTCCAAACAGAGATATTTATAAGTTATCAATGCATAAAATAGCTTGTACCATGTGATATTTATAAGAATTGTACGATCTTTATCGATTATATTCTTTCTTTTCTCCTACTTCACAGCTTCACCAAAACTTCATCTCTTTAGTGAGTTTTCGTTCTCTTTATTTTGTTGGAAAAATACATGACAATTAAAATAGTTGCGCAGCGGAAAATAAATCATGTATCCGTTCATGTTTAATTATGCAAATCTAAATCAGATAACAATTTAATCTAATTAAATTAAATCTGCAATAGTTTTAGGATTACATCTTGAAGCGTAATTCAATGTAGAATCTGAGTCAAGTTCCCCACGTGTGAAGCCTCCAAGATCGATCCACACAGAATCTGCACTTGCTAACTGGATTTCTACCCCCACTAGGTTTCTAGAGAAATCCTATATATTTTTCTGACTTGAAGAAATTGTGCTAGCTTTTTCTGTCATAATAGTTCTATATATAGGAAACACATATGACCTAAGTCATAAGTGGGCTAGTCTTAAACTTACCAGTCTCGGGCTCCATATTAATTAGATCACCATCTAATTATTACGAGCCCAATTAAATTAATATTTAGGACAATCCTAAATTTAATTTAATCTTTTTCTCTAATCCAATTAATCTACAAATTCTATTTGTGTGTGACCTCTCGGGTTCATGTTTAATCGGCAGCGGATAATTAATTCAACCAATTAATTTAAATTAGAACTTTTTCTAATTAATTCGCAAATCGTGAGTGACACCTAGCAGTGTATCACGATTATCCAATTAAAGATGAAGTGCAAGCATGTGAACCCAAACAGCAATTTATATGCAATCAAATCCTACTGTTTCAATTATCCCGATCAAGCCAGAGTCATGGATTGGGTCGTCAAACTCTCTTACTCGACCATATGCCAAAACCCAATTAATTAGTGACTAATGAATAATTCGTGAAACGACTTCCACTATTCCACCTCGGCCAAGGATTTCAAGTCACTTAATGAATTAGATTGCATAGGACACCCAATTGACAGTTTCCGTGTCTACACATATATTTCTCCACGACAGAATAAATCATAACCACTGAATACATTGTCTAATCCATGATTAGGACTAGCTTATTCGTACCAGCAAATTATGACATTCATAATCATAAGATAATCGTAGTGTCTCAGGTCTAAGGATTAATTGCATAATTACATGATACAACGAATCATTGACATTCTATGTAATTCATTGTATCGGCGGTCAAGTCCAGTTATTCATTCACAATAAGTACTTATACATCTACTACAACGATATGAGACAAATCACCCAAATTGATATCTCATATAATTTGGTTAATAGACTGTAATCCGATCTTTCTGGATAAACTAATGCCTAACTAGTTTATCCTATGATCGGGGACAACTTTCTAGAATATATTTATGATTATAGATTCCGTCCATCATATCCTTACTCCTAAGGATAGAATCTATAAATAGTATTCTAAGGACTTTATTTATTTAATCAAGACATTAATAATAAATAAATAAACTGACCAACTTAAATGAATTAATAAATTTAAATAACACATTATCCATAATTCCAAAATATAATTTATTGGCTTTTGGGCATTATTGCTAACAATCCCCCACTTGCACTAAAGCCAATCAGAATGGTATCTCATACCCATCCCCTCTAAGTGTCGATCCAAAGACTGTTTAGTCAGAGCCTTGGTCAACGGATCAGCAGTGTTATCTGCTGAAGCTACTTTCTGCATTACTATGTCGCCTCTTCCCACAATTTCTATGATAATGTGGTAACGCCTCTCTACATGTTTGGATTTTTGGTGAGACCTCGGTTCCTTAGCTTGCGCTATCGCTCCATTATTATCACAATGTAAAGGCATTGCGACCTCAATGGAGGGAACCACTCCAAGTTCCGAGACGAACTTCTTGATCCAAACTACCTCTTTTGCTGCATCTGATGCTGCGATGTATTTGGCTTCTGTAGTGGAATCTGCAGTCGTACTCTATTTTGAACTCTTCCAACTGACCGCTCCTCCATTACAAATGAAAATGAATCCAAATGTGGATTTACGATCATCCACATCAGACTGAAGATCCAAGTTAGTGAAACCCTCAATTTTCAATTCCCCTCCTCCATATACCAAGACCATATCCTTAGTCCTATTCAAGTACTTCAGGATATACTTGACTGCTATCCAGTGTTCTTCACCTAGATCTGACTGATATCTGCTAGTAACACTTACAGCATGAGCGATATCAGGCCTAGTACATAGCATAGCATACATAAGGCTTCCAATTGCTGAAGCATATGGAATCATATTCATCCTCTCTCTTTCTTCAGTTGTCTTAGGACTCATAGCTCTAGAGAGATTAATGTCATGTCTAAAAGGTAACAATCCCCTTTTAGAATCTTGCATGTTAAACCTCTTTAACACCTTGTCTATGTACATACTCTGGAGAGACCTATCAATCATTTCGATCTATCTCTATAGATTCGAATTCCCAGGATATAGGTTGCTTCTCCCAAGTCTTTCATGAAGAATGTTCCTGATAACCAGACCCTGACAGATGTCATCATACTAATGTCATTCCCAATCAGTAGTATGTCATCTACATACAAGATGAGTAATATAACTGCTTTATTGCTAACTTTCTTGTAAATACATGGCTCATCTTCATTCTTAATGAAGCCAAATGTTCTGACGACCTCGTCAAAACGTTTGTTCCAACTCCTTGAGGCTTGTTTGAGTCCATCGATGGATCTCTTTAGCTTGCACACTTTGTGACTTTCACCCACGGATTCAAAACCCATTCGTTGTTCCATATAAATGTCTTCTTCAATGAAGCCATTAAGAAAAGCCGTTTTGACATCCATCTGCCATATCTCATAATCATAGTGTGCAACTATAGCCAATAAAATCCTAATAGATTTGAGCATTGCTACTGGCGAGAAGGTTTCCTCATAGTCAACTCCTTCTCTCTAAAGGTAACCTTTTGTCACTAACCTTGCTTTGAAGGTCTCCACCTTCCCATCTACACCCATCTTTCTCTTATAAACCCATTTGCACCCAATAGGTACCATACCCTCAGGTGGGTCTATAAGATTCCAGACTTGATTGGTATGCATTGAATCCATTTCTGATTTCATGGCTTCAAACCATTTTTCTGAGTCCCTATCAGAAATAGCTTCTTCATAGGTTAGGGGATCATCAATATGATCACCATCATCCAATGTGAACAACTCTCGTCCTTGGCTATGAATGTAACTATATCTCGTGGAAGGACGAACAGTCCTTAAAGATTTGCGTATCTATGGTGAAGCAGTTGGTTCTTCTTGAATAGTTTCATCCTGGATCAAATCCTGGTTTTCTACCTAGTCAATTGGTTGCTCAATGTTTCCCTCATTAAGCTCTACTTTTCTTCCCAAACCACCTCCTTGGATAAAATCTTCTTCCAAGAATATGGCATGTCTACTAACGAAGACTCTCTGATCAGTAGGGGAATAAAAGTTGTATCCCAACGAATCTTTGGGATAACCAATAAATCTAATTTGTCATATCTCGCTTCCAATTTCTCAATTTTAAGCTTTTTAATATAAGCAGGACAACCCCATACTCTAATGTGATTAAAACTGGGCTTTTTATTTCTCCAGATCTCATAAGGAGTGCTTATAACTGATTTGGAAGTGACCCTATTCAAAATATATGCTGTGGTGAGAAGAGCATGGCCCCAAAGGCCAATAGGTAAATCAGTATAACTCATCATTGATCTGACCATGTCCAGCAGAGTCCTATTTCTCCTTTCTGACACACCATTAAGCTCAAGTGTTCCAGGTGGAGTCAATGATACGATTATACCGTTTTCTTTGAGATACTCTTAGAATTCAGCACTAAGGTATTCCCCTCCTCGATCAGACCGAAGAGCCTTAATCCTTTTTTCAGTTTGGTTTTCTTCTTCTGCTCTGTATTCTTTGAACCTTTCAAAGGATTCAGATTTTTGTTTTATAAGATACACATACCCATACCAAGACACATCATCAGTAAAAGTAATAACAACTTGACTAGGAGATGAAGAGGGCAGAGATTGTAGATAGGATTCGCCCTTGAGGTTGTTACAGAATCGATTGTTTATGAAGTAGGCAAACCCACCTCGGGCCAATGCACCAAAAGGCCCACATACATCAGTGTGTATTAATTCTAAAATGTTTGTAGCTCTTTGCCTTTGTCCCACAAAGGGTGATTTGGTCATTTTACCTAGGATGCAAGATTCACATGCTGGGAATGGACTTGGGCCACATGCGCTTATAAGTCCTTCTTTCTCCAACTTCGTGATTCTAGCTTCCCCTATATGACCTAATCTTAAGTGCCACAAATATTTAGAATTAATAGTATCTCTAAACCTTTTAAAGGTCTGTACATTCATGCATTGCTCATTTTTATTGTCGTCTCTCTTTATATCAAGTATATAAAGCCCATTTACTAATTTGCCAGTGCCAACACATTTATTTCGCAAATAAATAAAACATCAATTATCTATAAACTTAAATTCAAAATCATTTTGAACTAAAACTGAAACGAAAATGATGTTTCTCAAAGCATTTGGCAAAAATAAACAATTATTCAGAACTAAAGTAAATTCAGATGACAAAGTATGACAACATGTCCCAATAGCTAACGCAGCAACCATTGCTCCATTTCCCACCTTCAGGACCCCGTCACCTTCTCCCAAAACTCTACTTCTCCCCAGTTCCTGTACAGAAGTACAATATGAGAAGTGGCGCCAGAGTCTAGCACCTATGAAGTAGAATCATGATTAATCGAAAGAATAATCTCAAACATGAGCAATCGAGACATACCTGCAGAAGCCTTGCCCTTTCCCTTCAAACTTTTGAGGTACTCTGGACAATTCATCTTCCAATGTCCTTCCTTCTCACAGTGAAAACAAGTTCTAGGCTTTGCAACATTCCCCTTCTTCTTGGACACACCTCCAGCAAGCTTGCCCTGAGGCGCCTTTTTACCTTTCTTCTTGTTCTTTTTCTGCTTCTTAGCAGATGAAAAAGAGGCAAATGCCAACACAGTTTCCTTACCTTTTCCTTTCATCTGCCCTTGGTATATAACCAGCATATTCAAGAGCTGAGGTAAGGTGCGCTCAATGTCATTCATCTGGAAATTGACAATAAAGGAATGGAAGGATTCAAATAGAGATTGAAGTATCAAGTCAGTCTCCAAGTTCGAATCCATAAAGAAATTCAAGGATTCAAGACGCTCGATCAAACCGATCATCTTAAGAACATGCGTATTGACATCTGATCCCTGACTCATCCTCAATCGGAACAATTCCCTAGATATCTCATACCTAGCAACCCTATTCTTTACACCATACAACTCTTGTAAGTGTTTGATGATTTCAGTGACATCTTCCATGTCCTCATGTTTACGTTGAAGCTCATTTGTCATTGAAGCCAAAACGTAGCTTTTGACCTTCAATGCATCATCACGCCATTTCCTAATGGTTTCCAGTTCCTCTTCAGATGCCCCTTGAGCCTCTTCAAGAAGTGGACCATCAAGCACATACTCAATCTTTTCAAAACTCAGTATGATTTTCAAGTTACAGAACCAGTCAGCATAGTTTGGTTCGGTCAAACAGTTCTTATCTAGGATAGTTGCAAGAGGATTCATTTTTGACATATAATTGCAGAAAATAATTAATTGAAATTAGATAACGTATTATTAGCTACTTGACTTGGGTCTTTAAATCAAATAGTACCCCCACTAAATTTTTTTTTCGAATTCTACACTTCCCTAGTAGCAAACGGAAAATCAAATAAATGATTTTCTTAGTGGATTGGAGGGCCCATTAATTTTTGTTTCACCTCACATTATAGATTCTTGGTGATACAAACACTAATGAGTGAATAACACCTTATTCAATGCTTCACATACAAATCCCAATTTTCTTGCCTACAATTCCCTTGACCTCACATTATAGATTTTTGGTCTCTAAGAATTGTTTAAGTCAAACCTATTATCCTAGAAAATTTAGATTAATGCAATACCGACACCTCACATGATAGATTTTTTGGTAGCCAGTAAGAATCTAAATTCTCCTACATCTCATGTTTTATAGGCTTAGTTTACATATTAATACAAATAAATAGCCCCTATGTGTCCACAGCCAGCTACTCACTTGCCTAACATATAAACTAATCTATGATAATAGAAGGCAAAGATATAATCTACTCTTAGACTACATCATTATTAACTTAATATTTGGAGTGGGAAGATTTGCCGGTCTTTTATTAAGGTCTCACTTTTCACATGCTTCTGGTTTCAATTTATCATATAAACTAAACTAGAAACATCCACGCATTTAATATATATTGCATAATAAATAAATGCATGTAAATAAATAGGATGATCATGGACTAGGAGCACTATCAACCCGAGCCACTGGATTAAATTCCTAAAATAAAATTAGGGCCCAATAGTTGGGCTACTCCTTGTTGGGCTTCACAAAACTCCTTCTGCGAACCAGGTCCACCAACTCCTTTATGCGTCCTGCTTGATCTTCTTGTTACATTTATATAAATAGATTTCTAATCTAGTGGGATACATAAATATAAATAGGGGTTTTATATTATCAAAATGGGTAAGAGGCATGCAAGCCCCATTTAAATAATTACATAAAACCCAAATGAATAAATAAATAAATAAACATACATCCATTCATTCATTCTAGTCCATGATCATCCAATCACATAATCATAAAATAATAGGTAATCCACGAATATGACACAATTAATTTCCTTGATATAATCTCATTATATCTAGTTGTCTAAATTTAATAAACTATTTATTAAATAAACTAAATATCTCATATTTTAAAATAAATAAAACACATTTTATTTATATAATATAATTGATAAACAATTTATTAATTAAATCTCTTAATATCCTTTTGTGCTTCAAATAAAAAGAGTTTTATCAAAAATAAAGTTATGGGCTAAATTAATAAAAACCAACCTTTTTATTAAAACATAGTCAGCCCAAAATATTTTAAAACCACTATTTTAAAACAACTCATCAAAGCCTAAAAACCTCTAATAGCCCAATTAGAAAAGAAATAAAATAAAAACAAAACAAGGTCCAAAACCCATCAACCCATGACACTTGGGTCATGGGTTTCAGACCTGGATCCGGATCCAAAACGGATCCAGATCTGGGTCAGGAAACCCTAACCCAAAATAATTTTTTTTTTCTTTTCCTTCTCTTCCCTGCGCCCTCCCTGTCCCTCTCCCTCTCCCTTCCCCTTCTTTTCCACCATGGCTGTACCTTGCAGCCATGGTGACTGCCTCGGCAGCACCGCTGCCTCCTTGCGCAGCGCTGCTGCCTAGCAGAAGCGTTGCCAGGCTCGGCAGCAGCCTTGCAGGCGTTGCTGGGCGCTGCTGCCACAGCAGTGTCGTGCTCAGCTGCCGGCAGTGGCCTAACTACTGCTGGCAGCGGCGGCGCCACTGCCTGGGATGGGTAGGGTTTTCAAAATTTAAAAAAAAAAAAAAAAAAAAAAAAAACATTTTTCAAAATTCTGAAAAATATATACAATATATATAAAAACATAATAGTTAAAATTTTCATAACACACTTTTCATAAAAATTTTAATTATGAAAAAACACATTTCATATAAATTGGGAAGGAAGATTTTGGGCTATTTTTCAATCACAAAATTAAATAACTTTAATTTAATATAAGAGATATAGGAAATTGTGCCATAAACGTTAAATCGAAAAACAAACATGAACGGTGGCTCTGATACCACTGTTGGATAAATACATGACAATTAAAATAATTGTGCAACGGAAAATAAATCATGTATCCGTCCATGTTTAATTATGCAGATCTAAACCAGATAACAATTTAATCTAATTAAATTAAATCTGCAATAGTTTTAGGATTACCTCTTGAAGCGTAATTCAATGTAGAATCTGAGTCAAGCTCCCCACGTGTGAAGCCTCCAAGATCGATCCACACAGAATCTGCACTTGCTAACTGGATTTCTACCCCCACTAGGTTTCTAGAGAAATCCTATATATTTTTCTGACTTGAAGAAATTGTGCTAGTTTTTTCTGTCAGAATAGTTCTATATATAGGAAACACATATGACCTAAGTCATAAGTGGGCTAGTCTTAAACTTACCAGTCTCGGGCTCCATATTAATCAGATCACCATCTAATTACTACGAGCCCAATTAAATTAATATTTAGGACAATCCTAAATTTAATTTAATCTTTTTCTCTAATCCAATTAATCTACAAATTCTATTTGTGTGACCTCTCGGGTTCATGTTTAATTAGCAGCGGATAATTAATTCAACCAATTAATTTAAATTAGAACTTTTTCTAATTAATTCGCAAATCGTGAGTGACACCTAGTATTCTAAGGACTTTATTTATTTAATCAAGACATTAATAATAAATAAATAAACTGCCCAACTTAAATGAATTAATAAATTTAAATAACAAATTATCTATAATTCTAAAATACAATTTATTGGCTTTTGGGCATTATTGCCAACATATTTGTCTCTTTAGCGTCTTTTCTTCACTTCTATGTGTTAATTTATAGTTTTTTCAGTGTGTAAATGCATATTCCTTGAATCAATCTGTATGGATTTTATTGGAATCTGTTTAACTATGTATTTGTGCATAAAATATGAATTTATTAGTGTATCCATGCTTAATTTGTACTAACTACATAATAATACTCTTGATTTACTCAGTAGATTCCAATGCACAATTATGCTGATAATAGATTTAGATTTTCTAACTACATAATAATCATCATAGAAATTAATAATTGTGAAATAATAATATAGTTATTTTATTTTGATACTCAATAATTTAAATCATTTTATTATAATAATATTATCACTTCGCTATTATTAATTTCTCTAATAATATTAGAGAATACAAATTCACTGCTAGTCCAACACCGTGGTCCACTATCTCAAACAACCCCACCATACTCCGTATATTCTGTGTCTCCACTAGTGTTTACCCCCATTTAAACTAATCCCATGTACACACACACATATATCTTTGTAAAATAATTATATATTACTTTGTACCTTCCTTTTTATGGCCTTAATACCCTTTAGTGGATTCTGACATCCACTTAAGGCTTCGTTTGTTTGCAGTAAAATATTTTGCCGAAAAATATTTTCTAGATTTTTCAGTGCTTGCTAACACTGAAAAATTAATCAACTGGAAAATATTTTCCAGTTAACAATTGTGGCTACTTTTGTTTAATTTTTCGGTGTTTAGTAACACCGAAAAATTGGTCAACTGTAAAATATTTTTCAGTCAACAATTGCAGTTAGTACAAAATTATGGAAAATATTTTTATTTCTTTTGGGAGAAGAAAATATTTTACGGAATTCACTGTACATCCAAACACTAGAAAATATTTTCCACTATTCTATTTTTCAGGAAAATATTTTTCCTCAACAAGTTATTTTACGGCAAACAAACAGAGCCAAGGAAAATATTTTATTTTTCAAGAAAATATTTTTCACTGAAAACATTTTACACAAGCAAGTTATTTTACGGCAAAAACAGAGCCTAAATATTCAAGGGTAAAATTGTTTAGGCGTACATATTTGTGTTTTGTTAATGCAATAAAGTGCTTAAACCATGTGATAATAATTTTGTACCTTTGCTTTATGACGATAATAGCCTTAGTGGATTCTGACATCCACTTAATGGAATCTAACGTAAGCACATAAATGTCTGATTTTTTTTTTTTACTCAGTTCAAACTCTTCACTTCCATTTAAACCCTAATTCTATGTCTCTTCCACCTACACATACACTTTTTTTTTTGTTTTTGGATAATATTTTAAATATTTGTTTGAGCTTTGAAACTTGAAAAAATGAACTCTTCAGCATAGCATAACCAAATACTAAAAACAGTTAGAAACGGAGGATGCTTTATGGTAGTTCAAGGACAGGATCAAGATGTTCAGGCAAGCCAAGGCATCGAGAGCGATGCCAAGTTTAGGTGGGGGAGAAAAAGACGTAGCGCAGGTCAAGAGACTTAGAGAAGTCACTAGAAGCTTCTGGAGTCAAAACTTAAAGAAGTCACTAGAAGCTTCTGGAGTAACCTTAACTAATCCGGAGTTCTCTAGAATAATCTACACTATTGTACATTCTTGTATAATTCTCTAGAATTGTAATTAATAAGTAGTTGGTAAGTTGGGAGATGGTATATGCATTTAATAACCCCCCTTAGAGTTCAATATATACTTGGGGAAGTCTCATTTGTAATTCATCCAAGAAGTTCTAGCAATACAAGTGCTCTTGAGTTCTCTACTCTTTTGTGTACTTTACTCAAACACTCTCATACTTGTGTGCCTACAGGGGAACGCCTAAGGTCTCCAACACTTGAACGCCTAAGGTCTCCAACACTTAAGCTACTACTTAGGAGGAATCTTGTTGGTGATGTTGGATTATATGCCCTAAAAGTCAATTTTATGACATAATAATTATATTATTTATTTAATGTGGACAATTTATTTAAATATAATTAATGCGATTAATTATTTAAATAAGAGTCCTTAAAATAATATTTATAGATTCTATCCTTAAGAGTAAGGATATGAGTGACAGAATCTATATTCATAAATATATTCTAAAATAGTCCCCGATCATAGGATAAATTAATTGAGCGTTAATTTATCCGAAAAGATCGGATTATAGTCTACCATCCAAATAATATGAGATATTGATTTGGGCGATTAGTCTCATATTATAAAGGTAGATATACAAGTGTTTGTTGAGAATAAGTGATTGGACATGACCACTAAAACAATGAATTACATAAAATGGTCAATTATTCGTTGTACAATGTAATGGTGCAATTAAGTCCTTAGACCTTAAACACCACGGTTATCTTGTTTTAAGGATAACGTAATTTGCTGGTACAATAAAGCTAGTCCTCATCAAGGATTAGATAATGTACTCAGTGGTTACGATCTATTCCGGCATGGAGATAATTGTGTGTAGATATAGAATCTGTCAATTAGGGATCTTATGCGATCTATTAATCGAGTAACTAGAAATTATTGGCCGGGGTAAAATAGTGGAAGTCGTTCCACGTAGTATTCATAAGTTACTGATTAAATAAATTTGGACATATGATTGGGTAATAGAGTTTGACGACCCTATCTATGACTCTGGCTCAATCAGGATGATTCAGACAGAAGGACTTAGTTGCATGATAATTACTGAGGGTTCGTAGAATTTATACTTCATTATTAGTTGAGTAGTCGTGATATACTGCTAGGTATCACTCACGACTTGCGAGAATTAAATTAGAAGAGTTTTAATTAAATATTAATTGGATTAATATTATTTCGCTGCCAATTAATTATGAACCCGATAGGTCATACACAAATAGAATTTGCAGATTAATTGGATTAGAGAAAAGATTAAATTAATTTTAGGATCATCCTAATATTAATTTAACTGAGCTCGTAGTAACTTGATATTGATCTGGTTATTATGAGTTCAAGACTTGTCTGTTTAAGACTGACCCATATGTGGCCCTAGGTCATGTATATTTCCTATATAATGTAATATTCTGACACATGTTTAGCTAGCACAAAAATCATAGTCAGAATAATATATAGAATTTCTCTAGAAAACCTAGTAGGGTAAAATCCAATTAAGGGTGCAGATTCTGTGTGAATACTTTCCAAGGCTTCACACTTGGAAAACTTTCAGATTCTACATCAAATTCGTCATCATGGAAAGGTAATCCTGAAATCTTTATGCGTAATTAATAGTTGATTATTATGCATGTATATAACCTACGTAATTAGCCATGAACGGATGTATGAGTATTATTAATTGTTTCCGCTGCATTTTATTTAATTATAAAAAAATTTAAAATACCATGCATAATTGCTAACAGGTGAAGGCTTTGCTTAGTCAAGCCATCTAAGGCTTGACTAAATGCCACACGGTGGTCTACGAGTTTCGTGGGGAATAAGCTCTAGCTCCATGACACTGAGTAAAATATATAATGATAAATAAAATGCAATGCAATAAGTAAGCCTGCGAGGAGAAGAATAATCTTGTTTCACCAGGCCAGATTACTGAAAAGTAAAATGTGTGCCATTACGCATGAAAATGTAGATTCCTTACTACTTCATTTATGTACAACTAACGTGAGGGTCTATATACAAGAGAGATACAACAAGGAATCAGAAAAATGCAACAAAAAAGGCTAACACCTTTAGTTCCTCTATTTTCTTGTTCAACTGCATAATCTCTGCTCAGGATTTCGGCGTAGCCCGTTGATGATTACATATGGTAACAACCTGTAGGATGACAAGCCATTCACAATTTCAACAACCAATTTCTTACACATAACTACCTCTTAAGAATGACAAGATTACAATTTCTTTACCTTCTTGTTTGCCTCCAGATAAAGCACAACCTTCTCATCATTTCCTCCATTGATCTCCTTACTTAACTGTAATTGGCAGAAACAATTTCATAAGAGTTGCAATTGAAAAGCCAATGTCTGGCACAGATGATTGTGCCGTTATGTATATGCATTTTCAGTGCATTTCTTATATTGGTTTTCAAACAGATAAAAGAATTAGGGATCTATGCACCTAGATTGCATTATTTTTTGTTGTTTTCAAACCGGCAACAGAATTATGGTACTCTTCCAGAAAAATCCTAAAATGAAGCTTAGAATCCTGTACTTTTGTTTCTCAAGCAGAAAAGAAATGTGCATACCATCCTCGCACTATATGATACTGTAGTCAGAAGAGTCAAATAGTTAGGCAGATCATACTAGGTGCACATATTCTAAAGAAACGTGCATACCATCCTCGGACTATATGATACTGTGGTCAGCAGAGTCGGATAGATAGGCAGATTATACTAGGTATGCATATTCTAACTACTGTTTGAGTACATTAGACTGAAGGTATAAATACTTCTAATATACTTCTTTTTTGTCTGATTTTAATATACTCTGCATGTAGATATGTGAACACTTCAAATATTTTTTCCTCTTTTACAGATCATATGTACAGTACACAGATATGGGTTATGGCCCCTTGATTCTCTTCTTAATCTATTGTATCAAAAATCGTGGCTCCAAGGTGATATAAGGCCCAGGTTTACATCTTACCATCTCATCCAATGTTATAGATGCATTATATGTATGGAAAACCTTCACTGTGAGGCCAGGCATAAATAGTTGGATATAAGCATTCAGTATACTAGTGTCAAGCCCATCAAAAAGGTTATCCCCACCCTTCTTCCCTGAGAAACATGCATTGTACAATCAGAAAATAACCAAGATATTACAGAGAGATGAAAACTGACATTAAAAAGTAGTTCACTAACCTTCGCGAAACTGTTGAATAGCCTCGAAGACCGCTGGTTTAACAGGAACCTCATTGTGATACCTAATAGAACCTTTACCAAGGAAGTCAAACTATAGACACAAATAGAGAAAGTCAATCAATTATTCAGAGAAATAGTTTTCATAGCCACAATTATACAGTTTGGTCCAACAATCCAATTGATGCTTGATGTCTCCATAGAACACTAAATTATGGTACCTTCAAAGTGTCTTGTGGTATTAGTTTCACATTTTCGACTTTCAAAGTACAGCAACCAACCGTATTAGCTTTATCTTTGCCCTGCAAAAAACAAGATATACTGAGTAACCCATGCCACTTGCACTCTCCCTATCTTCTTCCTACCTCTTTCCTTCTGATCTTGTTTGATGGGTGAAAAGATCGATAATGGGTGACGTTGGGTAATTGGTCGGCCATAGAAATCCTTGCATTGTATACTTAAAGATTTTTGGATAAGTTATGTATCATCGGCCCCTTCTCACTAGCTTCTAGCTTCTAAAACCGCTAGAGAAATCATAAGAAAGTTTAAAGCATCATAAATAATATCTTTGTATGGTTAACGGGTAGATGAAAATTTAGTTATACTGGAAACCAAGTGGATCAATTCATAAGTTTCAAGTGAAAAGAACAAAGTAGCAGGAGAAGTACATATGACATAACGGTTGCACCATCTAATTGGATTCCCCAAACTAGTTTGTCATTGTTATCTTGGATAACTAATTTGAAACTTCAAAATAAGGTTGTTCACAAAAAGTACACCTTGCTATTAGTTTGGCGTAGATGATTCTTTGCAACTTCACTGCTCTAGTGAAAGACATTTCTCATGCTCAAGGAAATGAAAACAACTAAAAGCAGATGCAAAAGAGCTTGTTATCTAAATTCCTTTGGATGAATTGGATTATTCCAGTGTGCTAACCATGTCACAGTATTATTGTGACATATTGCTTTTCACCTGCCAACAATGAAAAGATAAAAAGGTAGCAATTTTGACAAAGATATGACCTTAAACCGAATAAATTTTCTACTCTTCAATAGATCATGAAGAAGTAGCCGCTCTATATCCTTCCATAAAAATTGATCACCCCTACCCTGTCCTCCCCTCCCCCCCCCCCCCCCCCCCCCCCCCCCCAACCCCAAAAAAAAAAAAAAAAACCAAAAAAAAAAAATGAACAATTGATGAGAATAAGAAGGACCTTTCATCACGTATCGGGCTTTCTAGAATTAGAGCATCCTTTCCTATATTTATAGTAATGTCACTTGGCGAGATGCGCCTTTTCAGCTTTCCCATCTGTGACATGTAAATCATATTTGATAGTGATTCTACATTTAGCTCAAGGAAGTAAGACTACAATTCCAAATAAGTCCCAAATATGTGAAATTATCATCTTGAACTATGGAATCTTCATTACTACTAGAAACATGTACCTTTGGATGCTCTCCTTGGCCTCAGAATAATCCAGGTGGTTCAACTCTGAAGTTCCTAACCTAAACAATTAGAAAATCATTGTCAAATTTGAAAGAATAGAGTAGAAAATTCATACCAAATGGTGACCTCAGTGACTAAGTAGGAAGGTTATCACAAAGCTGCATAACATGACAGCATTTAGATAAGCAAGTACCAAAGAAGCAAGGACTTCAAGCACTATATAAGCTAGTTCTAAAAGAAATTGTTGACTTGCAACCAGAAAATCAAAAGTATTCTCGAGAGACTAGACAATGCCTGACCACAAAGTTCATTGGCAAAACAAAACTATGGTTCCAAGTATTTGAATTTAAAAAATGTTGAACATCCACTGAAATGATTCAGCATCTAAAAGAAGTCCAGAGGTATATTTATCTAATCGAAAATTTGCTAGAAACAATACATTGGATGAAAGAAAGTTGAATAGCAAAAGACATTTCAAAATTCATACTCTTTTAAAGTCAAATTCTTATTGTTCTAAAACGGATTAATGCAATTTAATGACAGTGATCAAATAAAATAAATTTACGCGTTTACACCATGGACATATCATTTAAACATAACTAAAGAAGAGACGACCTCTCCCTCCAAAATATAAGCGAGACACATAAACAAAAATTGAACATAACCTTCTTTCTGCAACCATCAACTATAGCCCACATATACTTTTTCAATTTTTCCTCTTTTAAGGCCTTCTTCTCCTGCCAAAAATAGCAACTCTTGCATAAACACACATTCTTAATGCTACAAACATACTCCAGCCACTTAGAGCAGTATCAAAAAAACCAACCGAAACAAAATTCACTCATGTGTTTAGAACAATCCTTAACTTAGAATAAATGTCTCATTGCAGACGTCAAAGGTATAAGAAACATTTTAACATTCAAAACTGGAATCTTCTATCTAAATACTCCAAAAAATTAAGAATAAAGGTCGATTTCCAACAACATTTCTCATGTCACAAGGCCATGGATTTACCTTTTTACTCATCATTTTCTTCTTCTTCTTTTCTTCCTGATGCCATTTATATATGGGCCTGAAATCACAATCTTCCAAGTTTTGAATCACATGATTCTCCCCGAGTATCTTCTTCCAATCATTAAAGAAGTTCTCTCTGAATACTGGTTTTTCCACATAATTAGTATCTAACATCTCCGCAAACATTGTTGCAACCTACAACCAAAAATAATAGAAGAAAGGATAAAGAGAGAAATAATATATTAAACATATCCATGATGCACTATAGGGAGAAAATTCAGATAAAAGAAGAGACGACCAGATAGAGAGAGACAGCAAGATACTTTCTCCTGTTTGGTAGTCACATCAACAGGGTTTCCTTTGTAAAGCATCTTCACCCCATGAGGCTCATAGGGAGGAGGAAAAATAACACTATTGTGAACCAAGGTAGTCCACTTTTTCCGCTAACCAGAGCTAGGGGCACTTTTGCAGATTTCTCAGCTCTAATCTTCTTCATAATGGCAATAAGTGGTTGACGATAGTCTGAATCTGAAGAAGAATTATCATGCTCAGCAGGTGTATCGTGCATAATGGCACTAAACAGAACATATAACAGAGAAGGGAAGAAGAGGAGGAGAGAATAAGAGACTAGATAGAGAAGAGACTATACAAGCTTCATATTGCTCCTCTTTTTATTGTTGCTACTTTGATCGTGATGCTCGGTGTGCGTTTGGTGCGCAGGCATCTTAGAAATTAATAATGATGAAATAATAATATAGTGCATTTTAATAATTAGTAATTTAAATTATTTTATTATAATAATATTATCACTTTGTTATTATTAATTTCTCTAATATCGTAATATTAAAGAATACAAATTCACTGCTAGTCCAACACCACACACACTTATATATATCTTTGTAAAATAATTTTATTTATATATATATATATATATATTATGTTCATTGGTATATACACGTACAAGATCAACTAGTTAATACATAAAAGAATATGTGAGGACAAAATTGTCCACTCAGGAACATTTGTAGGTCGTCATTGCATAGACGTGCTTGTACCATGTGATAATGATTTTGTACCTTCCTTTTTATGGCCTTAATATTTTAAATATGGGTAAATGACTTGTTAGATCACTTATCTTTTTCGCTATTGTCTAGTTAGTACTTTATCTTTCAAACGACCATATATTAGTCCTTCATCTTTTCAACTTGTGTCACCGTTAGTCCTTCCGTCAAAAAACTAACGGTTTAATCACATGCACATCACATGACTATTTTTTGCAAAGGCATTATCGTCTTTTGCGGGCAAAATCATCTTTTCGCAAGCTATTGACTACGTAATACTAAAATCCCCAATTCTATTATCAAACCCGATAACCCTATCATTGCTCCAAAAAATTCAACTTATCGCTGCAACTCTTCTTCTCGCTGCAAAATCGATAAAGTGGTTGCAACTCTACAAGCCGACTAAATCGTCTTTTTGCTGCAAATCTTCTTCTCGGTGCAAAATCGCGATGGTAACAAGTAAGTGGCTGCAACTTCACTTCGTTCACATTGGCTGCAAAAACTTCAACTTTTCTTCAATTTTAGGGCACTAGCAAATGAAATTAATGAAAAATTCATAGACTTAGGGTTTCAATTTGGCAACAAATGAATTAAAAATTGGGTTTCAATGACCTAGGGTTTCGGCAATCTAATTGGCAGTGTATAATAGCTTAGGTTTTTATCAGTTTCAGTCATATCAATAATGTGACTTCTATGAATTAAAAGTGTTATATTACTTTATATGTAAGCATGTAGTGTTTCGGTAGTGAGTGTTATTTGACTTAAAAGAAGCAATTGTCCACCACTAGTCCAACATTAATCACCAAAAAGGCAATCATTGTTCAAGGTTCAACATCAATCATTTATTTGACTAAGCATGTATATATGTTGTATGTTTTTGTAGATATTTTTTGGTTGAAGGTTCATTTTGGCGGTGATTTTAAGGATGTTGGTGGAACTAAGTTGTATGTCGGAGGTAGCATTAAATTTGTTGATTCACGTAACTACGATAGTATGTAATTGATTGTATTGGATAGTATTGCTAGGGAATTGGGATATAAGAGTCATTCAGGATTTTGTTATAGGAAACCCGGTATAAATTTAGACAATGGCTTGAACTGTTGATGACAGAGAAAGATGTGTTGGATATGAGGGCACTAGCAACTTCAATTGATGGAAAATGCATAGACTTGTTTGTAATTGGGGATCATAATGTATTACAGTTGACATTACCTAGTCAAGTTAAGTCATGTGTTGATGAAAATGTTAATGCTGGAGATGTTGTTGGTTGTTTGAAAGAACCTGAGGAACCATAACTTAGTTTTGTACCCTTGGGTTGTCCGAATAACCCTACAACAAGTACACAAAGTACACCAAGTAAACGGAGCAAATCAGAAGTTAAGATAATTGAACCAAAGAGGGATAAAGGCAAAAAAAAGGTGAGTGAAGTTGATGAGATTGTTAACAGTGATGCATCTAACAATGATAGTAGTGGGTCTAGTTTTTATGATAGTGATAATGACTTAAATGACGATGACGATGACAAGTTGTTTGATGAAAATATAGATCCTGAAAGAGATCGGATGATGAGATACAGTAAGAAGATTTGTCCAAAGATAAGCAAGCTTATCCACAAAAGAAGGCTTTATAGTGGACCTTGGAATGCAACCTTTTGTGGGGACAAAAAATTTCAGATTAGGTCCCTTGGGATAGACCAATATAGTGTTGATCTTGATCTCAAAGTTTGTACTTGTAGAAAGTGGGAACTAATTGTAATTCCTTGTGTACATGCAATCAGTGCAATGCTACACGCTGGATGTGACCCTAAAGATTTTGTGCATGAATGCTACAGTAAGGAAGCTTACATGAGAGCTTATGAGCCCGTCATTTACCTGATAAATGGTCCTGATTTGTGACCAGTTTCTAAACATCATCCAATTCATCCACCAAAAAGAATTAAGCTACCTGGGATACCAAGAAAAAGTAGAATGAAGGAGTCAGATGAAGTCCAATCAAGTACACCAACAAAGAGACCTCAAACAAGAGCAAGTTCAAAAACTGGAACACTTGGCAGAAAGGGATTGCGAGGTTGATGTTCATCATGTGGTGAAGAGGGTCATAACAAGAGGAAATGTTCAAGAATGCAAGAGAATCAAGTTCAATCAACTGACATTAGTGGCGATATTGACTCTACTAATGCTAGCAGTGTGCAGGTCAATATCACTAGTAAAGAGGTTCGAGTGGTAGCAAAATCCAGTTAAGTCAATCTGGCATCAATATGCAACGATGTGGGGATCACAGCAGAGACAAACAGCAATGTCAATGTCACTACTAACAATACTGATGTGCATATAGATGCTGATAGTAGTCAAGTAAATGTGAATGCATTGAATACAGATAGTAGAAGTGTTGTGACTAATCCTCGCATGCCAAGAAAAATAAGGTGTAGCGTATGCTTGAAGCAAGGTCATGATGTGAGAAAGTGCCATTCAAAGGTTACAGATAGTGTAAGGAAGAGGAAAGCAAGTACCTTTGGACTTCCCGAGCCCACCTCTACACATTCAAAGTCCAAAAAAAAGGTATTAACACTATTGTATTAACACTATCCTTCAAATTCCACTCTTGACACTTACATTGTTTTTTTGTAGGTTACTGAAGCACCCAAAAAACCACCATTCATACCAACGGGAGCGGGTTTGCATGTCAAGGCACCATTACCAAATATTTGTGAGAAATCGATAAAGATTAGATCATCTATGATCAAGCCAAGTGCAAGTACATGGAAAGGGAATACATGTGTGAGCCCCAAGTCCTTGGTTGCTGAAAGTTCTAGTGGTACTAACAAACCTGCTACAACTTCAACTCAAGCCAAGAAAACAAAAACTAGCAAATGACCAAGTTCTGACTCCATTGACAAGAAGAATGGATGAGTAGAAGTTATGTTTAGGTGTATTGGCAAACAATTTATGTGTGTCTTAATTTACTTTATATATAAGTTTGTGTTTGTGATAACAACTTGTTTAACTATTAAATAAGCATAGGACTATTTTTGTAGATTTTTAAATGTCAAGTGGACTCTTTAACAGGTTGTTTAACCATTGAATGTGAACATGACTATTTTTAAGACAAAACATTACAGATTTGAGGATCAAGCCAAGCATAGATGTAATACTTTTTAGCATACATATTGAATACACATTACATAATAAAGCCCCAAAATGCATGTTATAATTCCCAAATTTTGTTGATTTTTTGACTCAACAACTGCATTGGTGCATACAAATTAAGTTACTGTTATACAATAATACATCTAAACCTACTAAATAAACCTAGTCTTCATCAGCATTCATCAATATCTACACCTACTAAATAACATCTTTATCAGCATTGCAATGAAACAAACGCACAAGATCAGCCACCAGAAGCACTTGTTCAATCTCTTTCTCTCAACTTCATGTTGTTCATACAATTAAGCATCTTTCATATTCATCGCCCTTAGCAAACCGGGAATAATTTGTTTACTCCTTTCACAAATTGGAGGATCAACCCAATCAAAATAACCACAGCCTTTACCATCAAGGTAACCTTCGCAACGTACAAACCTTCTCCCAGGATTGAAGTCAGTCCAAGAGGTGATAACTTTGTCTTGTTTTCCACAATAACACTGATATGCCATGGTCACTAGCTTGGACTCGTGGCTGAAAGTTGATCTAGCATTAAATAATACATAAAAACTATATGGATATGGTATATTGACTAAAATAGTACATTGATATGCCATGGTGACTAGCTTGAAGACACGACCAATGTGTGTGAAGCAAACATATAGATCAGTATGGTATATACACTGAAATGAATACATAATCAACTTAATTAATATCAAAATAACTTAGTGTGGTCAACATTATGCTTGTGGAGAACACTATTCATGCGGCGAGCTGTATTTTGCATATGGCAATAGTTGTACAATACCTCGGTGACGACGTGAATGGCGAGTCAACAGGAATGCAACAGTAACAAACGACCAAATGTAGAGAAGAAGGAGTTGGGGATTTAGGGATTTGGGGGATTTGGGTTTTAGGGATTTAGGAATTTGGTTTTAGGGATTTTGGGTTTTAAATCGGGTTCATGCTAATATAAAAGGAAAATATGCTGACTACTTTAAAAGATGATAAAGCCCTTGCAAAAAATAGTCATGTGTCGTACAAATGACTAAACT
The DNA here is from genome assembly GCA_037974665.1 of Ehretia macrophylla. NCBI lineage: Eukaryota > Viridiplantae > Streptophyta > Magnoliopsida > Boraginales > Ehretiaceae > Ehretia > Ehretia macrophylla. Next base: position 42,555,363 of record CM075774.1, read on the forward strand.
GTTAATTTTTTTTTACAAAAGGACTAATGGTGATATAAGTTGAAAATATGAAAGACTGACTACTTACTACTAACTAGGCAATAGTAAAAAAGGTAAGGCACTAATAAGTCATTACCCTTTAAATATTTATTTGAGCTTTGAAGCTTGAAAAATGGAGGCTTCAGCATAGCATAAGCAGCGAGAAGAAGAGTTCCTGGTGGCCTCTATATCGGAGCTGTCCTCGTCCTCCTCGTCTTCGGCTCTGGCGGTTGCCAAGTTTAGCTACGATTGTAAACTGACTGATATTAGAACTGATATTGATTCTAATAGTAAGTGATCGCTTTTTTAGGATAATATTTTCAATAGGCCTCTTATATTGATTTAATTAGTTTTCAATGTTTATGTACTTATTCAATTAAAATGATTAAACATTTTAATAAAAAATCCTATTTGTTTATTTATTTATTTATTTTTATTTCCATTTACTTTGCACTTTGGAGTGATAATCAATATGTTAAATTTTTTCTTTGAGATTTATCACTTTATATCAATATTTACTTCTGTTAAGTAGATAATGATTCTTTTCTTTTTTTTTCCCAAGTGATTTAGTCTATGGATTTTTTGGAATTGTGAAGAATCAAAATTTGAAGGCTTTACATGGCATTGATTAATTTCTGGATGCTGTGAACAGCTTTTAGGAGTTATAATGAATCAAAACTGCTTTGTCATGAGGAATTTGCAGGAACAGACTGAACAAAAACAAGAAACAACAATGGGTTAATCGCGAGAACCATGCTTTGATCTTTTCACCCTTCTGTTGAGTGAATACAATCAAGTAGAGAACAAAACCACTCATACTTGTTAATGCAAGGGAAGCCACGAAAGCTACTGAACATTATTTCAAAACTTGTCAAGAACCTTTGCTATCAAATAAATCATTTCCGTCTTTGGTAAACTTATCAAGGGCTATTAGTGTTGCTATTACTCATAAGAAGATTATACGTAGGTGCTCAATTTTAAGAACAAAATAATCTCATTTATATATGAGAGGATGCATCGAAGTCAATAGATAACTAATTAATTATCTCACAAGCAGGGGTGGGTTAAAAGAGAATAAAATAAACTAATAAATAAAATAAATCCCTCTCTTTGTGCAATGGATAAATTTTTTTAGCTTGGTTTAATTCTAGCTTGTTTTGTTCAGTTGGGAAGCCGATGAATTGTAAAGCTTCAAACTCCGTGGGAAAAATGGCAGCGGTTACTTCTGCTAAAAGAAAGTATTCTCCAGAGGACAGGATCGCTCAGTTGTCTGATGACATTCTTATTTATATCCTATCATTCTTGACGGTTAAAGAAGCAGCAATTACTAGTATTCTTCAAAGAGATGGAAAGATCTTTGGAAATATACAAGTAGACTCGATTTTGATGCTTCCGCTGCTTTAGACGAGGTAGCAGATGGCACTGAATACTTGCGTCGGAGAGAAAGTAGCAAGTATCGCAAATGGGTGAACCAAGTTTTGAAATTGCATAGAAGCTCCAAACTTGAAGAATTAAGTATCTGTTTTGATATGAGGATAAATCATGAGAAAACCATTAGTAAGTGGATTAAGTATGCTTTTGCAAGGGGGGTGCAAAGGCTGGAGTTGGATTTGTTAGAGAAAGGTGAGAAAATCCGTTTTTGTCACTCTTGCACTTTCCCGGATCCACTAGGCATGCGTACTGGGACATTGTCACGAAGGCTTCGTTCTGAGTATTGTGACTTTCAGTCCCTTAGAAACTTGTGTTTGAAATGTGTGAATGTTTCTGGGCAAGTTCTCGAATACTTTTTACATAATTGTCCATTACTTGAATGCTTAGTAGTTCATGGATCAAGTCATCTGAAGAGTCTTGAAGTTACTGGTCAATCTCTCAAGTTGACGCACTTGGAGTTATGCAGTTGTTATTCATCAAAATTTATCAAGGTTTCCGATACAAATCTTGTCTCCCTTATAGTTGAGAAGGCAGGAAAATTGCAACTTCATAATGTTCCAATGCTTGTTGAGGTATCTGTTCGTGATTGGGGGGCAGATGAAGATTTCAGTACTTTCTTCTTGCCGTTTTCTTGCTGCTTCTCTCAATTGGAGGTTCTTACGTTGAATATTCGGACTAAAAAGATAGTAAGCAGATTCCACAGCTACATTTCCTTTCTATCATTTCTAGTATTCGCAAGTAATTCATTGCTTTGTGTACCCAAAAAAAAAAAAGTAATTCCTCGCTTTTTGTGTGATTTTCCAGGAAAAGATGGAGTTGCAAGAGTTTCCTGAACTAACTAACCTCAAGCAGTTGGTATTAGTACCTGAAGTATGGGAAGATAAAAGTTTTATTGAAATCAAATGGTTGATGAAGGTATGCCCTTTCTTGCAGAAGTTTGTATTGAAGGTGTGTCTTCTTGTTTCATCGTTGATGTTGTGTGTAGAGGTGAACTGCATATTGTTTACACTTGTCCCTCCTTAGCACGCAAACAAGTAGCAGCTATTGTTCTTATATAAAGAGGCATGAGCAACGTACATCCATAGAACCAATAAGCCTTTGGTCTAGTGGTATGTCACTTGTTGTAACTACAAGAGATTGTGAGATCAATTCTGGTAGATAACATCTTTTTATATGTGTTGTACGATTTAGGTATCCTTGAATTAAAAAAATAAAAAATAAAAACACACACACACACACATATATCCCCATCTTTGCTTGCCCACAAACCAATCAATTCTTAATATAGTCGTGAATGCCCTGATTTTGACAGAGTATAAACATAGGATTCCATGCTGTCTTCTGTAGACACTTCAGCTTTTGACAATATTCTTATAATCATTTATATTTTGTGATCTTAACCAACTAAATTACTATTATAGCGCTTTCCCTCTTGTCTTAAATCTCTCTCTCTCTACCTTGAAAACCTAGCGGCCGTGGTTGATGCTTCATTAAAATTCTTCCATATTCTCGACTCTAGTTCTTCATTTGAGCCACCATGATCCAACAGTCGCTTTTTCTGTGCAGTTGGTTACAGAGATCACTGTTACTAGAAGAGGGAGCTTTTAGAAGGCGACTAAAAGTCCTCTCCAACACCTAAAGGTTGTTTAATTGTCTGGATATTGTGGTCTTACCTGTGAACTTGAACTTTTAATGTACATTTTAGAGAACGCGACTGCACTTGAGAAAATTGTCATTGATCCTAGAATTCAAGGGGTCTCTCGTGTGCCATTGACGTATGATCAAATTGAGCAGGTGGAAGATGCAAGGCTCTGTGCCGAGGAGCTGCTTCAGGTAATACCTGAACATGTTGAACTAGTGATCCTATAGCTCTAAATGGCATATGGATTTGCATTAGGATAGGGAATGTATGACCACTATATTCCTGCATTTATGTTTCGAAGAGGTGATGTGTGTATAGATTTCTTGCATTATCTGCTTTAAGGAAGGTTGTGACTTTAATTTATCAACTTTAACCTGTTGTTTCACCTCAGAATTCCGTTGTCAGCAACGTATTGGTATATGGGCGTTATTTTATGACACTCTATTTTCGTCATCAATTTATCACCTCCTAAAAACATAAATACCAACCAACTAAGCGTGCAAAGATTTTTTGTGGACTTGATGCAGAAACACGAAACACGGGTAATGATGTCTTTTTTAATTTAGTTTTTTTGTTATCATGCGAGTAAAGAGAATGGAAAAGTTAGTGTGATTGGAATAAAAGAAAGGATTGCACACAAGAACACAGAATTGATTATATGCGAGTAAGAAATTGTTAACTTGCACGTATGCATCACAAGCAATTAATTAAGGGTAAAAAAGGGAATTCATCTTACCCCTTCCCTCCACCCGGTGCCATGCCAACATATCCGTGATCGAATAGAATGGGCATTTGCTTTAGTGGTAGTTTGATTCTTGGTTTTTAAATATAATAAGGTCCGGATCGAATCTCAGAATCAACATTCCAAATAATATAATATTAATTTTGTAAGTCTCTCTTAAACCATCAAAAATCATGCAAGGGAAAAGGTTCTTTGATCTTAAAATTCTCTCTTGTTTATTTATTTAGTTCACGTCCACGTCCACGTCGTCTACGCTTATCGGCTAACTTATTCGTGGATCTAAAGCGTTTCTCTCTGAATTATACACGTTATGGTGAGCTATTTTAATTAATCGACGGCACAAACGTACAAACCACATCGAATACCAACAAAAATTAGAAACACAAAAAATAATCCTACTAAAAGTCCAATATATATATACACACGAAACTGATAAAGAATTGACGATTCAATTATGAAATCTTAACTCATAGAAAGTACAAGTAGTCTTCTTTTTTTAAGATGTGTTGAAATTCAAATTTCGAACTTGAGGGGGTATTGAGTCAAACATTGTATGACACTAGTACAGTTTAAGAAATAACTCGAAACGTCAGTAAATTTAAAGCATAAAACTTTTAAAATTATAATACTAATCTTATTTGCGAATTTAAAATTTTAAACCTAAAGCGTGATGGAATCTACATAAAAATTTATGGTCCAACTGCATTCTCACAACACCAGATGCTTAGTATATGGGTTCAAGTATTTTATAGAGGTAGCTTTTGGCAGACTGTACTTGTCCAATTAGTATGCAGTAATGACTTGTGTTAACGCGAGTGTTGAGAATCTTCAGATTCAGTTGTCCAACACTTAAGACTGTTACTCGCTGTTCGCTTTGGTGGACTGCGTGCCATTTGTAGAACATTTTCCGTAGATGTTTAGTAGTTAATTACAAATCGGAACTATTACTCATGTTAGTTCTAATTGAAGTTTTTAGGTAACTTTTTCGTTTTCGACTTTTATATTTGTATCTTATACTTTTATTTTGATTTCTGGACCTTTATATAATTTAAATTCAGATCTACTTTTTATTTACTTTAGATTAATTAAAACATATGCTACTTGACCAAAAAAAATAAAAAATTATTTGTTGTGCTGAGAATACCGATACGATGCAACATCACTTTCTTTGTTTACCTCCAATGAGCTTTCCTAAGTATATTTTTTTCAAAACGTTAAAATGAAAAAATTTCTTCATGACATTTTTAAGCTAAACTCTAATTAAGAGCAAGTGCTTAATTTATTTTTTTAATAATGAACATCGAAATTGTAATCTAAACTCAAAACTTCTTATTACAAATCATTACCAACCATTCTATCCAACTTTCCTAAGTATATTAGTGAAGAACAAGTGGAATCGATTACATACAAGATGTACGGTGGGACCAGTTCACATTTTCTGCTCCCTCGAAGAGGGCAAATGGCACTCTCTGTTAGGAATATCTTGCATTGCCAAGATGATAAATGCTTAAAAATCCAACTATATTGGCTTAAAAGGCCAACCCGACGTACGAAGCTCCACTGCTATGTGATATCCGAGAAAAGGTTGGAAAATCAAGTAAAATCCTAACCCAATTGAAGGGGTTGATGAGCAAAATTGAGAAATTCAAAGGGTTGAAAGAGGCATAAGAATCAGCCCAGTGCTTGAACTGAATAAACTCCGAGGCGGACCTTCATACGTAAAGACTTGAATCTGTGTCATAACGTTATAAAATTCTGTTGTCTACAGAAAAACATCAGAGCCAAAAGAAGCAATGCCAAAACAACTAATTGAAAACCAAAATATAGATTGATCTGCAACCTTTTACAAGCACTAGAGTTCCATTTCCAAATCATTATAAAATCCCAAAAGTGGATTTAATCTGAATGTGAAAAACACATCATGTCATGGTTGATGCCCTTTTTACTTCAGACAAATACACAATTAGTCAGCACAAACATATGACATTCGAAGCCCACCTCCCCAAGGAGATTTAACGACACCATATCAGCTCACGGGTCAAGGCTCATCGGCTTGATCCTGAAGGATAAAGCAATATTGAAATGAGTTTGTTACGTATACTACCGAAAAGAGGATGTAGAAGACAACTTTGTAAAAACACGTCGCATATGAAGGTATGAGAAAGAATCTCGAGGATTACCTGAACATCTGAAGTCCAGAGAGTAAGATTGTCCCTCAAGAGTTGCATGATGAGGGTGCTGTCCTTGTATGATTCTTCACCTAGAGTGTCCAGCTCAGCTATGGCTTCCTCAAATGCCTGGGTTTAACCATATTGATTATATACGTGTTCTGAATATATATCAAAATACAGAAAGACATGAATTGTAGCATAAGAATAAATAACTGGCCACGCAATCTGACTTTACAAACAAGGGTACTCAATGTGCAGTATATTTAGAAGTAAAACACAAACATCACAAAGACCACGATTAAGAATTTTAACAGAATGCAGCAGCGGCAAAAATAAAAGAATGTATTCTATTGCAAGAGATATGGTGCAACGAAAAGTAATCTATAGCAAGAGAGAGAATATGGTGAAATAACAATTTTCAAAGTACCATGTATGCTTATTTCACCAATAAGCCATGGGAATAAGATTTTCATTCAGAATCCCTGTGAATGCTGCATAAGAATGTTTTCTGCACAAATCATCAGGGGAAGCAATTACAGAAATTACAAAAAAATTAACAATAGAAAAGAGACGAGCAAGAATGAACAAACTTAGGAGTGAAGGAAATCAGGTTCACACCAACTCAATAGACTGTATTCCGACCCAAAACATAGGTTAAAAGGTGGTCTGAGAGAACACAAACAGACACACAAAGCGGGAGACGGGGACAGCCCCATGCGTAAGCAAGATCAGCATGAGAGACTATCCTTTCTATCACTTGCCCTTGCTTGTGTGTGTGTGTTTGTGTGTGTGTACTGAATAAATTGGATTCAGCTTATGTGTGTGTGTGTGTGTATATGTATATATATATGTACTGAACATATTGGATTGACCAAACAAGTTAAGAACCCTCTGCCATCTAAATTTTTTCAGAAAACTAAACATATGAAGGAAAAGCCACCAACTTTTTGGACCTCCGATGCAAAATGAAATCAGATCAAAACAGACCCTCTGATCTCTATAAAAGTTTCTCATGTGTGAGACTTCCAAATTCAAGTTTGCTTTATCCCAAAAATCCTTATTGTTAACAGCAGCAAAAGATTTGGAAGACACATATCCAGCTGCTGCACAACAAGCGAAGTGCAACGCAGAATTGATAATTCCTAAAACTTTCAGAAAGCATTTTAGTCAATTGTGTCTCGAGATTCCCGAAATACAAAAACAAAGAAAATCCCCGAATGAACTACCAAAATAGGATGAGCTATAAATCTGAGCTCTAAATCATTCATTTTGTATTCAAACGCTAGACCTTTGCAGTTCGTTCTTATAGAACTAGTTCATTGAAATTCCATCAAATAAAACGGAAGAATTATAAATCGCCAAAATAATAGATAGAAGTATCGCAAATACAGCCATTGTGACCCCCATGGAGTCGTTCCCCAATCAGTCAACAACATGGAAATAAACAACTATTAATGACACACTTCGTATTTGATAATCATTCCTCAACTTAAGATGCCAGCTCAAGATCATATACAGGTATCCATAAAGGAAGATACACCTAAAAGTTCAAAAGAATTATAAAAGAGAGATAGTTGTAGATTGTGCTGGTTTTGTGGGTGATGAAATTTACCTGTTTCGCCATGCTGCAAGCCTTATCAGATGAGTTGAGAATCTCATAGTAGAAGACGGAGAAGTTGAGTGCTAGTCCCAGCCTTATTGGGTGAGTTGGGGGCAGATCTGCCAATGCAATTTCCTTCAGAAACAACAAAAGAAACCAATAAATCAGATCAAAACTGACTATATTGAGTACTGCTGTGATAGAAAAGCAAAACTCCTACATGAAATTCAATATATGCATCACTAGGGAGAAACTTCTCCATGCGAAAAGCAATCATCCAATAAATTAAGTTCCCGTAATTTAAACCATGAAAATTGCAACAATAATAATGGAAATGAAAATAGTAATAATCATCAAAATCTAAACAAACAAATTAACAAGCATTTTCAATCTTGTGCCAATAGAATTTCACCAAATTTCAGAATCAGTAACCTGAAATCAAAGTTCTCAAAATTTTATAAAAAATAAAACACAATATTAAACATAAACCAATCTCCAAACATTTTCAACTGGATAACTTTAGATTTTCACGAAATTTGCAACGCAAAACCTCGAGTCAAACACATCCTAGCTAAGTCAAACTTGCTCAAAACATGCCCAAGAAACAATAACAATAATTAATAAAGAAATAAACCTAAGTCAACAAATCTATACAAATTTTACCTAGTACTAAAATTTCAAAAAGACATTCTCAATCAAACCCTAGCACACTCAGCTTGCTCAAAATCATTTCTAAAAAAATACTAAACTAATAAATAAACAAAGTTAAGCTATATATGTGTGCGCGTGTGCGTGTGCGTTTGCGCATTTTTGTTTATGAGCAACTTTACTTAGTCGTAACACTAAGCTCTGTGTGTGTGTGTGTGTGTGTGTGTGCACGTGTTGTGTGTGTGTGTGCACGTGTTGTGTGTTCCCTACATAGTAATTTAACTTGGTCCTAAATTTTCGCTAAATTCTCAAATCAAGCCCTAGAAACTCAAACTAGCTCAAAATCAATCTAAAATAAAAATAATTGACAAATAGATGAATACAGCTAAGCTATCTATATATATACTTGTCCTAAATTTTCAGAAAATTCTCAAATCAAACACTTTTTTTGAGAAATAACATAATTAAGCGAAGTCAGATTCTCAAATCAAACACTAGCAAGCTCAAACTAGCCCAAAATCATTTCAAAAAGCAAATAATTAATAAATCAACAAATAAGGCTACAGATATATATATCAAATCAAACCCTAACAAACTCAAACTAGCTCAAAATCATCTCAAAAAATAATTCACAAACAAAAAAATAATCAACAAAATAAATACATACATATATATATAGACAGATATGCGTGTATGTATATAATATACCTGAGCGGCCTTGTAGGAGTTCATAGTGTCCTCAGCAGCTTCCTTACGCTCATCGCCGACCTTAAACTCAGCCAAATACCTATGATAATCTCCCTTCATCTTCAAGTAAAACACCTTCGACTCACTGGTTGAAGCCGAGGGGACCAGATTCGAGCCGAGCAAGTTGAGAATACCGGCGCAGACTTGAGACAGCTCGGCTTCGACTTTAGATCTGTACTCTTTGACTAGAACCACGTGGTCTTCGTTCTTGCGAGACTCTTCTTTTTGCTCAATCGACGACACGATTCGCCACGCGGCTCGCAGCGAGCCGATCACGTTCTTGTAAGCCACGGAGAGGAGGTTTCGCTCCTCGACTGTCAGCTCGGCGGCTGGAGTCGAGCCGAGGACCAGCTTGTCCATGAACTGCACCATCTCTTCGTACCGCTCGGCTTGCTCGGCCAGCTTAGCCATGTAGACATACTGCTCGCGCGTGAGGTTATCCGGTACTGCTACGGCGGCCGCCATTTGATGGTCTCACAGAGAGAGAGAATTTAGAGAGAGAGAGACGAGAGAGAAAAAGCTGCTGAAATCTAAGAGAGAAAATGCTGGAGGTGAGGGCGTGAAATTTGCGTGCGTGCTCTTTACATATAGGCGCACACCACTGACTCACACATTCACGCTCGCAATCACGCGCGCACATTCACACTCACACACATTGGGGTGAGTTGGAAAACCGCGTTGTATTGGAATAGGACTAGTTTGGAATGTGGTAATGTTTGGAGTTTGATATTATTTACTGATTGATGAATTTAATGCATCGTTATATGTTATCTCTGATTTATTCACGTCTTATATTCTAATTGTTGCATTATTTTTTTTTTAAATGCACCAATTTTATTTACATGTAATATTTTTTCACATAAGATATCAATTACAAGACATCAAATATTAAAAAATATTTTTTTTAATATTTTATTTTCTAAATATATATTTTTTGCAAACGAACACAATCTTTATTGAATTCTCAAATATCTTTTTTTTTTTATGACGTGGGAATTCAGTTGGCGAAATTTAATCATCGGAGACCGGCGGAACCCAACCACTCATAGTAAATCTTTGGATGTAGCGATACGTCCTAATACATTTAACGATTCAGTCAAAATTACCCAAAAAGTTTAAATTATATGAATTTGAGTTATATATATTTACATCTTATCTTGTAATTGCTACACTATTTATTTTTTTTCAAACATATGGATTATGTTTAAATTAAACAATTACTATATAGAATACCAATTAATAGACTAAGTTTGAATTGTATAAGTTTGGGTGCTGTTTTATTTTTTGTGATAAATCTATTATTAATTGGCACATTTTGTTTATTTTTTGAGATAAGTCTATTATTAATTGGCACATTTTGCAAGCATTCTTATCATTTGGGACTGAAACTTTTCCATGCGTATTTGTTTCTAATTTCAATTTTGAGAGGTAATGCAAAATGTTTGTCAACAAGCTATCCCACCATATATGTCATCACATGTAACCATTGTTTTACACAAATAACATACACGCCCATAATACATGTGTGTATTAAAAATATTCCATCAAAAAATATTTTTCACAGTAACAGTTAAATATTAAAAAATATTTTTAAATGTGACAATCAAATATTAAAAAAAAATATATTTTTTATTTTTTAAATATATATTTTTTGCAAACAAACACAACTTTTATTGGATTCTCAATTTTTTTTTTTTTTATGACTTGAGAATTTAGTTGGCGGAGCTCAATTATCAAAAAATTTCTAAATACAACGATACATTTTAATACATGCATCAATTCAGTCAAGATTACTCAGAACAAATTACGTGAATCGAATTTGAAAATATATCACATTCGAAACACATTCTACTATTAATCAAATCTACATTAGAGGGTGTAATTAGCATATATAAGCATTGACCTCACCAAACAGTCTCGGTAGTCCGTCCGCGTGGCACGCGCCGTGAAAAATTGAGGCAATGACTTGTCACCTTACACAAAAGTTACCACCCTTACGATGTCGTTTTGAAGGACTTGACAAAAATCCTCCATTTCCGCTTGAGACCTGTTTTTTCCCTCTTTCCTGCCGTCCGTACAGCGACCATCCTTTTTTTTTTTTTTTGAACAATACAGCGACCATCCTCGAATCGTATTTAGATTACCGTAAAGTTGTAAATCTCAAAATGTAATGGTATGCTTTAAATTAGAATTTTTTAATAATATAATAATGTTATTATAAAAATTAATAACAAACAAAAATTAATAATGATAAAAAAATAATATAATTTTGATAAAATAATATGTAGAGGATTACCGGCAACTCCATCATATGAAATGGGTTATGATATTCTCTTTTAAATCTCGTCAAACGAATGGTGTACTGAAAATAGAACGGATAATGTGGAAAACATATAATTTTATGAGGGATTATTCATTTTTTAATAATATAACAACATTATTATGAAGATTAATGGCAATGAAATGATACACTATTAAATTTAAAGATAATTGCATCATTATTTTATCATTATTAATTTTCTTAATAACGATATTACGTTATTAGCTAATTCAAATCCGTACACCTCAATTACATATACCAAGACAATTAAAAAAATTAAATTAAATCTCAAAACTTTTGATCCACAATTAATGCCTTACTACTCTACTTTTCTAGATATTATACCTTGTTTTCCATTAACATAATCATTTTATGGCTATATTATTAAAAAAATTATTTTAGTTGTGCTTTGGCATGATTTCAATTGCTCACGTATGGAATACTTATTTTTTAGAATTCAAAATTAAAAACACTTCACTTATGACGGGAAAAAATGTAAATCTAAACTTTAAAATTTTGTTTAATTTTATTTTCAAGGCTAATATACCGGGTTCAATGTAGATAATTTGTTTACGTATCTAAAACTTTAATTTCTTTTTCAGCAGATTTAACATCAGAAATTGTATGTAGTTTTCATGAAAAATATGTTATATTCAATATATGATGGTATACATTTTTCTGGTCTCAGTTTAGCAATTTTTCGAAGTAAAATATAACTAGCTTGGTTTTTTCATCCAACTTAGCTTGATTGTTTCTTTCTTTTTCCTTTTTTGTTTTTGGATACAAGGAGGTTGATGGTTGAATACATCTCGACATTATAAACGCATTGTATAGTAATATGTTCAAATATATGCTTCAAGTCGATAAATGAAATCTAACTCTAAACTTTAAATTTATAAACCAACACTTTTACTATTTATTCCTACCCTTGCGAACAGCTTAAAATGATAATGCCACATTCTTTGCCATAATAAGATCATCTATTCATTAGAAGATAAATAAAGAAATTGAAATTTAGCTGAACATGTTCTTCAAGTATTGTTTATAACAAAATGTGCATGACCACTTATAAAACTAGCCTCACTTCCAGATTTAGGGTTTATGACTTGGAATATAATATAAAAGTGTCAGAGTCGACGTTAATCGTAAATATAAAAATTAAGTATTGTGTGAGATAAAGTGTTACAACGCGAAAACGTGATAGAAATGTTTTCAACCATTTCATCTTTAGTGGTATTTAAACAAAAAAGGCAAAAGAGAAGCAATTAATCTGCAGATTGATGGAAATTAAATGACGCCTCAGCTTGTTAGGACCAAGTTTAGAATAATGAATCGTGCAAACTGATTGGCAAACTATAGTATTTCTCAACCCTTAGGACCATTTATTAGTTAGAACAACCACCGGGAAAGTTACGTCTCCTCTCAAGATAAGAGTGAAAAATCTCCCAAAATAATACTGATATAACTGACTTGGCTTCTCTAGAAAAAAAAAAAGTCAAAAAACAAGTTTTTGTTCAAAAAACAAGTAAACTAGATTCATTCCCTAAACCCTATATAACAGAATATTCATACATCAAACTGTGTTAAGACGACGAGTCTCATATTAATTCATTTGTTACATTGGCAGATACTGGGTTACCTCCTTGAAACTACCTAGGACGCCATTTAATTTCTAATATGAGAGAGATTCAATGATAATGAACTGTCCAAATCATCACATCATTAGTTCACCATTGTAGAAGCTTCCTCCATAACGTAATAATGGGGATCTAAAGCAAAACGTGTGTCCTCACTGGAGCAGACCTGTCTAACTAACCTCATTCACTTCTATTATTTGCAGGGAAAACTCTTGGATCCGCCTGGCCTGACTCCAACGTCTCATATGTGAGAAACTGATGATTAGTCTAACCGAACAAACGAGAAGAGTCCCCCCTATTTGCAGATTAAAAATGAAACACTGCCAGACTTCCCAACACTTAATTAATGGCATGTCTCCCTCTATTAGACAACGGCATAGATGGAACATGTCTACCTGCATATGATCTCCAACCAGTAGACAAGTTGATATATATAATGCACAAGAATGTCTTAAAAATTAAGGAGGCTAGTGATGTATCCACATCAGAATGTGCAAAACTTAGCAGATCTCATATAAACAATGGGAAACACTTAAAAACGTCAGTTGGTAGGTTCGGCTCTAACATGAGGTGGGCCCCCACACACGGCTAGACCCATCTGATTGACGGTTGTAAAAGTTTTCCATAAACAACCCTCATTGACAAGAGGGCACTAAGATTTACTTTTCATTTTCCATTTATACATTATAGTTCGGATACCATAATACATTTAAACTGCTGGTCTTGACCCAACTCTGCTCCTGCAGTTCCACAAAATACACCTCCTGCAGTGGTGGGATCGATATCGCCAAGTTTCATACATAGACTATTGTGAAATGTATGGGTCTACCATATGGAGTACTTCATCCCGAGACCATTACAGGTTAATATAAGGCCCTTGTAACGATTAAGATACTCCTACATTGACAAAAACACGAAACAGAGATTAATACTGGTCTACCAGAAATGTGTTAATAAAATGAATCAAAGAAAGAGGAGAGAATCTCACGATGATATTGTAATCATAGGCGTATAGCATTCCCTTCTGGTCATATTCTCCCCTTTTGACAGGATCACTCAAAACTGTTCACGCAATTAAATAGTTACCATTAGAGACACAAGTAATTACAAAATTATAGCAGAAGCGCACGTCTAAGAGAAAACAGGGTTTTGCAGAAAATAACCAGTCATGCATAAGCAGTAAATCAATATCCCAAAAGGGCTGAAATAGTCAATGACTCAAAAATTAGCTTGACATGAAACCACTCAATTTAGCAGAACCAATATCTGCAGATTTCTGGCATGAAACCACCGATGGGTTCTTGGAACAGAAGATCATCAGGAAGAAAATTAAATGCTATAAGAAATGCTACTATCCGCGCTTCAAGATACTGATAAACATGCTACCAACCTGGACCTAATACTGCTTTCTCTTTTGCCTACTCTGTGAGACCAATTGGCGGTGTCAGATGGCAGACGGAATGCAATCACAGAAGATGACTTGAAACTTGGTAAGCCATGTAACCAGTTATAAGAAAGAATCCTCAATTCTTTTGAATTTGGTTAATGTAAGATAGCACACAGCTAATTAATTTGAATCCACCGCTTTGATAAGTTTTTAGCTTATTGCCCACGCCTTTTAGCGGCCAAGTCTGGCAAATAAAATGATAGCAGCATCCACATTACCCAAATACAAGAGAAATTTTGAGATGTATGGACCAAATACTGCAATCGTATATGCTACTGCTTCCCAGCTTCTGAAATGGGTGATGGCACAAGATTTACATAAGATTTGAGGAGAGTGGATCCTACAGAGGCTTTAGATAATTTTCCCAGCATCCACAAAGCGAGAGAGAGAGAGAGAGAGACTGTAGTTGAAGATGCCCCGGAAGAGCAAAAAGTGCTTACAACTCGAAGCTTGGGAGAACAAAAACCAAACAACCAGGCACAAACACACATGTAGAGTGCATTGTTTATTACTTTTCATCCATTAGGTGAAGTAGGAGGCATACATGATTCTATTGATTTGAATAAATTGACCTTAGTTACAGTCTTTGTAATGATGTTTTCGGCATGACAACGTCACATTTATTATTACTTTGACATTAAACAATGAAATCCTGATTCAATAATGTCTTTGGCATGACAATGCCACATTTATTATTACTCGACATTAAACAATGAATTCCTGATTCAATATTTCACCTTATTAGAGAGAGGTCCAATTCTTTCCAGCTAAAGAAGGTCAATAGTTTAAGCATATCATCCAAGAACCAAGTTGCTTGCCTCTCGGACACTAAAATGCAGCATCGAGATTCGAGAATGAGATACCAGACACAGAATTTTTCCCAGAAAGCATCATCTCAAACAGACACCCACCTCCTTGTCACATGAGAAAAAGACAAAAACGTGTTCCTACATACCTAGCATGCAAAGATTTAATGCTCAATCATTGTAATGGACTTCAGATGAGAAATTGCCTGATATAGGAACCACACCCACAATATCTACATTGTGGCCCTAAATTGTACTCCTAGAAAGACAAAACAGCCTAACACACCCAAGAAATGAACCAAAACTTGATTACCCAAACCAGAAACTGCAATAAGAAATGCAAACTCTTTAAATGGAAGCATCCTGATCCTTTTCCACCTAACTCCACAAGTGACAAAGACCGATTATCTAAAATCATCTTATTCGTAGATACAGAACTTTAGTTCAAAGTATACACATAAACACCATCTACAAACCATCTAAACCCCGTCTTATACAAAATATCACTCCATTACCGTCACACTAACATGTGTATCCAAAGAAGATACATAAACAACTTATAAGGCCAACTTAATGAACCAAACCTCATTTCACCAAACCAGTAACTTCAATCGGAAATGCCTTTTCTCAAAATGAAAGCATCCCCTGATCATTTTATCTAACTTAAGTGAACCAAATGAAACCAAGCCTTTATCCCACCTAGTGGGGTCGACAAATTTTACATAATTCAACTGAATATCTAAAGTGCCGTCTTACTTTGGGTACAAAGTTTCTTATAGATTAGCTAAATAAACATTCCTTAATTGGATTATTAAGTTCCTTCACATTTCACAAACCAAAAAGGAAAAGAACAGAAAAAAAAAACTCAAATTTGGCTACTCAAAATAAAAACAAAAAATAACAATAAGTAATCCTGATAATGTGATGCTCCATGCCAAGAAACCAGACCTACAAGCATTACACTCATCATAGGCTAAAGAATAACTGTTGTACGCTAAATATCCGGCAAGTCCAAAATAGTTAATCTCGGGTACTATCTAAAACGACAATATTAAATTATAATTTGGACAAATATCTTGTCTCCCACCAATGGGACGTTCCATATAAAAATTGGTCTTTGGGACTTGAATAATTACAATGGAAATACTTAAAAAAAATAAAAATAAAAATAAAAATAAAAATATTAACAGAACATTAGAATATAAGAAACAAAAATTTACCTTGATAAGCTTCATTAATCTCTTGGAATCTCGATGTGGCACTGTCCTGGTCCTTTTGCTTATCTGGATGCCATTTCTAAAATCCCCACCATCAAAATTGGAAAAAAATAAATTAAAAAAAAAAAAAAAAACTGGAAGTAAATAAATAATTATATATATAATCCCATTTCTAGAAATGCCCACCATAAAAATTGGGGAAAAATTAAACAATAGAAAAAATGCGAAAAAAATAAATTAATGGAATTAAATAAAGAAGTTTATACATAATATGCCATTTCCAAAAATCCCCACCATAAAAATTGAAAAACAATAAATTAAACACTAAAAAAATGAGAAAAAATAAATTACTGGAATAAAAAAAAAAGAATAATATATATATACATACACATATATGTCTATATATACACACACAGACACACACTTACCAGGGCGAGGCGGATATAGTTGGAGCGGATGGACTCCTCCGAAGCATCATAATCAACTTCCAATATCCTATAATAGTCCTGCCCAGAAAAAATATATATATATAAATTAAACTTAACAAAAAATGGGAAATAAATAGAAAATGCAATATTTGTTTTTTTCGTTATGATGGGCTTCCACCAAAAAAAAAAAAAAAAATCAGAATAATGCGATAGTATATATATTGAATAAAAAAAAAACCTTGGGTTTTGATAAAACAGAGAAGAAATCGAAGTTAAGATAAGAATCTTCTTCTTCTTGTTGTTGATGTTGTTCTTCGATTTGGGGTTGTTGGAAATTAATGTTGTCCCACTCGTCCCACATCATTTTTCTTTTTTCTTTTATTATTATTATTATTTTTTCTTTTTCTGAGTCGATGGATAAGAGAAAGAGTTCTGTTGGGGGATGCTAAACTCAGGCGGCGAAAACCGGGAACCGGGTGTGGAAATGTAGTGTGTTACGTGGATTGATTACTTTTCAGATTTTTTAAATACGCTCCTAGATTTTATTTCCCTTTTTCTCTTTTTTCTTTTTACATTTTTTTTTTACAATCAACTCATGTTGTTTACACTCTACCACCCAGGGACGTGGTCTTGTTGTGTGGTTCGATCATTTTTTATTATTTTATAATTTTATTTTTAACTAATATAATGTATATTTACTGACGTATTATTATATTTAAAAATTTATTAGTTAATGATCGAATTATACCGAATAATTTAATAATTAAGTTCTGTTAGATGAGTTCTTACATCATTTAAGAAACTTGTATTGTGTATAATTATTGACCAAAAAAATGTATATAATTACATTGATTTTCATTAAAACCTTGTGTTGTGTATAATTATTGACCAAAAAAATGTATATAATTACATTGATTTTAATTGTTTTAATGACAATTAACCCATCTCAAGAAGGATCGCATTAGATCCACTTTAAAATTATAATAACTCACACTCCAGATTAATTAAGGGTCTTACAATATTTGTGATGAAAAATATAGGTTTGAATTTTTTTTTTTTAAATTCAAAGGAAACTTAAGCCGTACAACACATATTAAGAATGTTACCTGTGATAATTGATCTCGTGACCTCTCGCACTCACAATGAGCAATATACCACTAGACTAAAGGTTGGTGGTTAGGTTTGAATTTGAGAGAAGATTCGGAGGGCCGGCTTATCAGTAAAATCCCAGATGGAGTCTCCTTTAGTTATTCTGTCATCTACTAGATGAGGTGTATTATGAACTATCAGATTTGATCTTTTAAAATCTCACCCGTTCAACGACAAAAAATAAAAAATAAAAATAAAACGAATCTCACTCATTCATTTCAAATTTATTTTAACTATTTTTTTCACAACTTAAATTTGTAATAAATAATTGAGATTTTAAAAGATTAAATTTTATGCTTAATAATATGTCTCACCTAGTAGATGAGAGAATCCAAAACCTCCGAATTTTTGATTTCGCGTTTCTCCCATTTTGGATTTTGGCCCTAGGTTTGTGGACTTTTGTGGTTCTTTTCGGGCTTAGCCCACTTTGTCATCTTTGTTTTGAGCTTGTCCCTTGTTTCTTCTTCTTTTTTTGGGCCGTTGTATATGAATTGACCCAATTGTTTTTGTTTTGATTTATTATTTAATACAATTTGCAGAGAGACCCAAAAATTAAGCACATTTATGTTGTTGGAAATACTTTGACTTATTAAGTGGAGTTGACATGACTCATTAACAAGTTGGATGACTTGGTGTCAAATTCACTTTATAATTTGTAAAAATTTTGTAGTTTGGGTTTTTATAAAATGCGAAAAAAAAATAAATTGTACGGTATATATTATGAGCAATTTATTTTTTTAACAGTAAAAATTAAATCATAAAAACATCAATAATATGTAGAAACTAAAAGTTAGAATATTCAACATAGTTTAAATATTATTTCACTTATTTCAACTCTATTATGTATTGGATAAGTCTAGATTTGAAGTCATAAAAACATTGGTGTGCACAAGTTACGAGGCTCATAAAACAAGAAAAGATATGTATGAACGAGATTTCTAACAAGATGGGCTATCTTTTTCGGGTCAATAAGTTTTTAAGTTTTTTGGGTCAATAAGTTAAGATGCTCTATTTTGGGCCACATTGCCACTGGTTTAATCTGTGTCAATTCACCCCAAATTCACCATATTCTAAATGTTTTTTTTCAGGAGCTCTATGTAATATAAATATATATATATATATACACACACGCGCGCTAAGCATACCTAAAAGTTCAGTAAAATAATCCGGTAGCAACTTATATAAGCAAAGACCTAAACCCCCCATAAAAACCAAATTAGTCATAACTGTAAGGAAGTCTGGAATATTTGGAAAGAAACCAAGACAAATCAATAGAATTGGAATTTCCATTAATGAATTTATTTGCTCGAAAGAAAAAAAGTTCCACTCGGCAAAATCGTTGGCCTTGGTGAAGGATTGGTCTTCGAATTCATGCGAAAAGTCAAAAATACTCATATCCCCAATTTCATATATGATACTATTCTTTTGTAGTTGTTCGAACAATTGTCATTTTTAAGAATTTTCAATTGGTAAAAATATGACAAACTAGCCGAAATGTTGTCTCATTTTTCTCATAATTTGGGGAGAAGGTTTATTTTCGACAAACGACTGTCTGGTCATCTAATATATAAGTGGAGTCACATAGCATATAAATTTATTTTTTATCTTACAGTCAAATAACTGTTTTATTTTATTTTATTTTAATTTTATTAAAAAAAAGACATTTCATTAAAATGAAAGCTTAGTACAATATGATATCATCATATTTTCATAGAAAGTAAGTGTACAAAAATATTCATAAAAAGATATGTTAGAGAACCAGGCTTTATTGGGGGAGAGAAATTTTAATATTTTGGCTTTTGGTCACGTCACTGTAAAGGCATCATTAAACTGACAGAGCTGTTTGAGTTGTTTTCTGTATCAGTTGTTTGTCAAGTACCTTTGAAGAAAATGACTCATAGCTTAATTAGTCCCCCTACCACGTACAAATAGGGAATAAGTAAATTTAGTCCTTAAAATTTATGTTAAAAGTTAAATAGGTTATTGTATTTTGTAAAAATACTATTTTCTTCTTTAAAGTTTTGTTAAAAAATTATTTTTGTCTATGCCGTTAAGTTTTATTTAACAGTCAATGATTTAATCTAGATAAAAGACTGAAATATCTTTATATTTATCTATTATAGATTAGGTGGTAAAGAAAAATAAAATAATGTCAAATGTGCACAAAATATATTCCAAAAAATTAGCTATTATTGCACAAACTATATTCCAAAATAAAAAATAAAAACAAAATGCAATCTTTGTATACATAAATCAACAAAAAAAAGAATTACAAAAAAAAAAGATTGCATTACAAAAAAAAGACGTCGACAGAGTGTTGGCTTTTTTTTGTAATTTTTTTTTGTTGATTTATGTATATAAAGATTGCATTTTGTTTTTATTTTTTATTTTAGAATATAGTTTGTGCAATAATAGCTAATTTTTTGGAATATATTTTGTGCACATTTAACATTATTTTATTTTTCTTTGCCACCTAATCTATAATAGATAAATATAAGGACATTTTAGTCTTTTATCTCGATCAAACCATTGACAATTAAATAAAAGTTAACGACAGGGACAAAAATAATTTTTTAACAAAACCTCAGAGATGAAAATGGTACTTTCACAAAATACAGAGACCTGTTTAATTTTTAGCATAAATTTCAGAGACTAAATTGACCTATTCCCCATACAAATAGGTGCTACATTTCTCCCCATTATGATTCCCCTTTATTTGAATTGGAATTGATGCTTTTATAGGTGAAGAAAAGTGTTGCAAACATTCTCATCACAAGGCTCTAGGGTCATAGTTCAGTAGTTGGGATTAAATCATTATTGTGAAGTTGTAAGTTCGATATTTCTATTATTCTTTAATTATGTTTTTAATTGATTTGGTGTATACGTGGGAATGCACTGCTACACCATAAAATTGTAATTTTAAAGAGAACTTAATGTAATGTTATATAATATAAGTTTCTCTATATAAAATTTCATTTTAACAAAGATTATCTAATTCACTAATATATATGTGAGACTCACCAGTATTTCATGATTGATTGCCCATTTTGCGGCAAGGAATAATTTCCTTTGGTTTAATTTATGTTCAAATTCACAGCTGTTGTGGGGAGCATGTGGCCAGTTGGGAAAACCACGTACATCCACAAGTCAATTTGACAGAAAGTTTGGTCCAGTGGCCAAGAATATATTTACATTTCAACTATTGTTGGACATATCCAGAACCAGTGCCAAGGTAAGTGATTTCGATTATTGTTTATCAGTATTACATAACTGAATTTCACTAGATTATTAATTTATTTTTATTGAGTTTTTTTCATAACATTATAACATACAACTAAATACACGTTCGCTTTATTGTCAATGAAAAATGCAACCCGCAATGGTCACAAAAAGAAAATCAAAGATTTATAAAATTTGAGTTAAAAGAGTCAATTACCGCGGCTGACAAAATATATACATATATATAATTAAAAAATTATGTATTATAATTATTACTAAAAAAATAAAATTTAAATCCCCCTATAAATGTCACGAGTCCTAAATTTAACAAATGAATCTCTTTCCATCAAAATATGCTTCACGTGAAAGAAAGGCGTAGTAGTTTGTATAATTATAAATGAATATACATTTGGGTACAGAAACACATTATAGTGACTTTGTGTGTGTGTGTGTGTGTTTTTTTATTTATTTATTAGCACCGTTAATGTAATGATTATGATAGCTTTTATTTAAATCTTCAAATGGAATCATTCGATTATTGGGGTATGAAAAAATAAAAATAAAAATTGAGGTATGATTTTTACTTGAGATTTTCTATTAGACACACAAGCGCAGTTAGTGTTGAAAGGAATCAACCAATTAATAACTAACTATTTGCAAATAAATCACACCCGAGAGTTGACTGAAATAGTCAGATAATAACTTATTATAATTAAATATTTTAAATTTGAATTACGCTTCAGTCTCCATTTTTTTTTAAATATTCGTAAATAGATCACTTAATTGTTAATAAGAAAAGTATCACACATATTAGAGTTAGAATCGATCAACCAATTAGTAATAGAATATTCTTAACCTTGATGCTATAGCCAGTTGATGAATCTAATATATGTTGTGGTTGACAAAAAGTCAACATTAGTATGTAATATCTCTCTCTTACACACACTCTTGGTTCTAGAAAAAGGGTGCTAAGCCAAATTGAATACAAAACAGACACCCACAAAGATAACGCCAGGACTAATACAGTGGAGAGGCATTTGGTACGTAAGCATGAGATTTATTTGTATTTTAAGTTTGAATTAGTTAATACATTATTTTTTTAAAACTAATTATGTTAGATTTTAATTTTAACTAATGTAAATTATTATATTTTCAAATAGACCGTATTTTACAATTTAAACTCAATATAGACCCAATAAATTTCTTAAAGTGTTCCCGTTATAAAAATGAAAACAAAAATTCAAAATAAAACCTTTTTTGGCTTCCCTTTTTTCTCTTTTCCTTTTATTTTTATTTCTCGCAAGGAGGTGCTTTTGTGTCTTTGCCGGTCTAAATTGCTTCAATGGGGTCACTTAACATCATACATCTAAGTTTTTGAAAATTAGCAATAAAAAAACATATAGTTTAAAAAAAGAAAGAAAGAAAAAAAAAAAAAAAAACTTGTGCAAAGCAAGCTGGAAAGACAAGTGGATACCTAGTTGAATGAAAAAGATTGTTTAGTTCGTGATGTGCTTTAGGTAATGAAAAAACACTTTGACCAAAAAAAGAGAAAAAAAAAGATAATGAAAAAACAAGCATATACCTAGTTGAATCAATTCAAATTAAAGGTGGATCTAAACTCAACTTTATGTCATTATTAAAGTTTGACAATTGGAATCATTGATTGGGCCACCACTTCATATTCAATTGCCCCTGTATTTCTTTCATACATCTCCTCACTAATATTTTTAAAATTTTAACTCTCCATCTCAACTACCCATTGAATATAGTGATGATTATAACTATAAATTTGAAATAAAATTTTAAATTTTTATCATTATTACGTTATTATTTCTCTGGCCTATCAAAAGGTGATTTTGAAGTTGTTTCTCGTGCCTTTCTTGATCGAACCAACCCAATAGTCAAAGTAGGATAAAGCAAGGATAATGATCAATCGAGACTAACTTTAATGACCTTTTTATTTTATTTTTTTTCTTTACATGTAGGGAGTTTAGAATTATTTCATTAGCTTTAAGAGTTTTTTATTTTATTTTCACTTCAACAGTCTCCCTACTTTTAATATAAGGTAAGTGAGATATTACCCCCAACCCTCTTGTGATTCTAAAATCACACAAAACTTGTGGTGAACCCATCCCACATCGGAAGGTTACGAGCTGGGCCAACTGAATATATAGAGATGTTTCGTATATTCGTGCAGGCGCCTTCCAGTGCAGTGTGCCTCTGCCTTCCCAATATGGGGGTATTCGCTTAGCTAGCTGGAGGGGCAAAACCGTGAGCGCTTGCGCAAAGTGGACAATACCTCGATCGTTAATTGACGAGGCACCTTTTCTAGTGTGGGGTTCCACCTGGGAAGGGACAAAACCGTGAGGGCACACTCGTACGCAAAGTGCGGGGTGTAACCAAAGCGGACAATACTTGCATGGTGTGCGTTCCACCGATGTACCTCTGCCCGTCAGTGGGTATTCACTTTGCCGGGGGCGTTACATTAAATTGGTATCAGAGCGGGCCTTCATTTGTATCAATGTCCCGCGAGGGCGCTGGGCCTCCTTAAGGGGAGGTGGATGTGGTGAACCCATCCCACATCGGAAGGTTACGAGCTGGGCCAACTGAATATATAGAGATGTCTCATATATTCGTGCAGGCGCCTTCCAGTGCAGTGTGCCTCTGCCTTCCCAATATGGGGGTATTCGCTTAGGTGGCTGGAGGGGCAAAACCGTGAGCGCCTGTGCAAAGCGGACAATACCTCAATCGTTAATCGACGAGACGCCTTTTCTAGTGTGGGGTTCCACCTGGGAAGGGACAAAACCATGAGGCCACGCTCGTACACAAAGTGCGGGGTGTAACAAAAGCGGACAATACTTGCATAGTGTGCGTTCCGCCGGTGTGCCTCTGCCCGTCAGTGGGTATTCGCTTTGCCAGGGGCGTTACAAAACCCCTTATGGTCAATTAAAATGGTATATGATACCATTTTTGTCATAAAAAATATTAAAGTTAACCGCAAGTGAATGTTACGCATATAGTTTGCAACCCCTTTGGTTTTGAGAATGGTGCATTTTGGTCCGCATAAGTGTTAAAGTAAGTGGGTAATGTCAAATTGATATTGCAAGGGCACAAATTACATGCCTGACATTCACTTGTAGTTAATTTTTAACCTTTTTTTTTACGGATGGGATACCATGCACTATTTTGATTGACTACATGGGGGTTCCACGGTGATTTTGAAACCACAGGGGGTTCTATGTATTTTTGGTAAACCACAGGGGGTAATATACCATTTACCCTTTAATCTATCTTTATTTCAAGGAGTACCTATTTAAATTTTATTCTAAAAGCCTCCCTACACAGATTATGCTTTAACACTCCAGCGGTCATTTTGTTATCATTGGAACACTTTTACAGATGTAGAGATCCAATTTTTGGCCCTCTATATTTGATAAATCTAGTGGGTGCAACATAGGCTCCAATTATAAGAAACCCCAGTTAACGAGACTGTTGGATAATTTTTTACTAACTTGTCTCCCTATAATAGCTAAAGAGCCATTATA
Source organism: Ehretia macrophylla (assembly GCA_037974665.1). Taxonomy (NCBI): domain Eukaryota; kingdom Viridiplantae; phylum Streptophyta; class Magnoliopsida; order Boraginales; family Ehretiaceae; genus Ehretia; species Ehretia macrophylla. The sequence continues at coordinate 42,580,130 of CM075774.1, forward strand.
GTAGAGTAAGCCTAAAAGTGCCATTCTATCCAACGATTAGTCAATGTTCAAAAATCTCCCATAACACTACCAGAGACATTATGAGGCATTCGAAAATATGATTATTCTCTAAATGTCACCATGTGGTTAATTTAATTAATCAAGTTTTATCTTATACCTTTCTGAGAGAGATTGAAAAATATTTTATAATTAATCAAGGTTGGTGGAATGTATGTTCGCAAATGCTGCCAAGTTAGAGATAATGTTGGGGTTATTCGAAACAAATTGTCTTTTATAAGCATTTTATAGTATTACAGACAATAAGGTGTTATCTTGATGTCGGCAAGCCACGACTTATTTCTTGTTGGATACACGGTTTTGCAAGAAATACAGAGGTCAGAGGTTGGTTTAGTGGTAGATCGTTCATTATACGGTGGAAAATATATTTTTTAAAAGCTAATTTTGATAAATTTTGTACATGATTAATTTAGATTATATTTATTTCGAACGAAATCTAATATCAAGTAAACTACATTTGAAATCATAAAAAAATACTAGTTGAATAGGAAGCATCCACGGGTCAAGCCATTGTCTAAACGAAATTATATATATCGAGATTTAGTACTCAATGTGTGAGTTTGAAAAACTACCAAAAAAAAAATATCGGTCATTAAGAAAAAATGGTGTCCTATTTCTTTTGTTATCTATTACTACTTTCATACAATGTCGAAGTTAATTGACAACTTAAGAAAAAATCAAAGTTAAGTGAGGCATTCCATTTTTTCTTTTTATTATTTTTCTTACTTATTTGTGTTGGTCTACTCAATCCTTGAAAAAAAAAAATGATTTGTATATTGGATGAGTTATTTGATTTTTGTATCTCTTCCATTTTTGGTAAGATTATTGTATATTGTAACAGTAATTTATAGGTGAATTTTCATATTTAAGTTGTTTGTTGTCTACTCGTTTGTTACTTATTAACGATCACAATTTTTTGAATGAATAAAAGCAATAATAAAAATACTCGAATACACTATCCCTCGAAGGCAAACTACATATAATGAGTTAAATAATCTCTATATAGAGAACTAAAATTTATCAACCACGCAAATGCTTTCTTTTCCCAAGTTATACTAGACTATGACTCCCGCTTTTTTTTTAGATGATAAAGGAAATTTAGTTGGTATAACCTGATTATCTGACGAACTCTAACCACTAACTGATAAAATTTCAAGTGTAACAAACACTGATTATCAGATTATTTAGCGGAGCTCAATCATTAACTGGTAAAACTCTGAGTGCAGAACCTCATCCCAAAGATACATCAAGTAAGTTAAGAATATAACTTCGAGGGTAAAAAAAGAAATCAAACTTGCGACCACCCATAAGCACTTCTCCGCTCTTACCACTCGAACCATGCCTTGGGGGTGACTATGACTCCCGCTTGACTTTGCTATAGGATTGGGTTTTGAAATCATGCCACAACCTAATAAATTACACTTTTTCGTACATAACAAGAGTTTTATACGATAAATCTGAGTATTTGTCTTGAGAATCGATCAGATTTTCTAAATTAAATTAAGAAAAACCGAGACCGTGAGGGTAAGAAAACAACAAATGATAAGTTAAAATATGGGGCCCACGATAGCATGTGCTACTAAGATTCGGTCTTTGTTATAAAGCGCGAAACTAGAAGCATGCCGTGTTCCCACTCCAACGTTCGACTCCATTATTTGAATTGATTTCCATATTGCCAAAAACTTTGGGCCCACCACCTCTGCCACGTTGGCCTCACCTCATCACCTTTTATTTTTATTTTTAACCCAAAAAAATATCCGTTCTGCCAACCTATAATATATAAATCGGATTAATCACTACTCTAAATATGGGACACATCAATATTTCATCGCCTAATTTAACGACCGAATATAAATAAAAACATTGAGAGTACAACTGCTCCACCCAAAGCACGTATCAAATCAATAAAAATATAATTCCAAAAATAGTTTAAAAAACTCAAACTTGCGTTTACAATTAATCGTTTTCTCTCACTTACCATTGGATAAATCCCTTGGGATCCACCTTATCCCTTTTTTTGCCTTAACCCTTTACAATAACACAATTTATTTTTTCTTTCACAAATGACTAACTTTGATAGAATCACGTTGCATTAATCTCAAGTTATAAATTTTGTAGTGTATTGGTGCATACTAACACATATTCTGCATTAATAAAAAGAGTAAAAAATATTGTAATAAGAAGATATAAAAACAAACTTAAAACCTTTAATTACAATAAGTCATGCCGAAACTGTCCACCTAATCCAGGTTGCCTTAACAATAACACAATACATAATGCTCTTTATTTTCGGATAAATTAATTACTATATTAAGTGCTCTACAAATCTCCAACATTAAATTTTCCATATTTTTGTCAATTTACATTGTCAAAATAATATTGGGCTCCACAAACTCATATTCTCTCAAATTGCATCTCACAAAATTAACAAAAGAAATGGTTAATATCATAAACGATTTATTTACCTTTAATACATAACAATTTACTCTCCTTCATCTTTTATTCACAATTTAAATAAAAGATTGCATGATATCTCACAGTTCCAGTTTTTATGGAAAAATACTAGTTAAAACTAATACAATCACTTATATAAAAAGAAGAACATCGAAAGACAAAAAGCGAAAAATCAATAATCGGAATACCATTTATTAATTTAAAATGATACTAATTGAATTAATATAATAATTTATTTAAAACAATAAATTGTTAAAAGGCACACAATAAAAAATCACAAACCACAATGCCATTTTATTAACTTATAAAGATACTACTTGAACTACCATAATAATTTTTTTAGAACGTTAAAAGACACAAAAAGGAAAACCACAAACCAAAATGCCACTTTATTAATTCAAAAAGAACTAATTGAATTAATATAATCACTTATTTAAAAGGTAAAATTTTCAATAAAATAAAATACCACAAACCAAAATGTTCATTTAATAAAAAAAAGTAACATGTTGGTCATGTTCTATATATATATATATAAGAGAAAACTCTCTGTTTTAAAAACGTAAAACTTTTAAAAGAATGAAATATAACAAACAATCCTCAAGAGTTTGTTTTTTTTTTTTCGAACCTCAAAAGTTAGGTGGTATGGCCTGTCGTAACAAAAAATTTTAACTTTAAAACACGACTTCGATATTTATCATACCAAAAGAAAAATACCACAAACCAAAATGTCATTTCATAAAAAAAAATACTATCTTAATTGTGTTATATATATAGATATTTAGAAGAGAAAACTCTTCATTTTTCTTCTTTTGTTTATTATTGGTAAGAGCACTAGAGGTGCATTAGTGTCTTGCTACTGTGTGCGTGTGTGCGCTAGGATTTTTCTTTTTCTTTTTCAAGAAAAAGAGCCACCTTTTTGCTTCAAAAATCTTCAAAATCTTTTCTTTCATTTTCTCCATCAGTTTGCCACTGCTGCACTCACCAGTGTGTGAGTTTACTTTTTCATTTTTCTATCTTTTCTGGGTTTGGTATACAATTTTTAAGCATATGTATATGTGCAATATAAGTATGTGTATAATGATGTTTTGTCTTCTATATTTAGATGCATTGTTGGCATATGTATGTGAGTCTATTTTTTTTTTCTTTCTATTTTTTGGTTTTGGTTTTTGTTTAAAACTGTATAAGCATACACATAAGTGTATGCATATGATGTTTTGTTTGTTATGTTTAGATGCATTAGTGATATAAGTATGTGAGTTTGCTGCTTTCTTTTGCTTTTTGGGTTTTCGTTTTAATACTGTATAAGCATATGTAATTGTATGTATATATGTTAGTTGCGCATAGCGAGAGGCTTGTGCACGGGGCTGTCGTTTTTTTTTAGAATTGTATAAGCATATATAAGTGTATGTATATATGTTCGTTGCATAGCAAGAGGTTTGTGCACCGGGCTGTCTTTTTTTTAAGAACTGTATAAGCATATGTAAGTGTATGTTTATGTGTGTATATGATGTATTCCGTGTTATGTTTAGATGCTTTGTTGATATATGTATTGAGAGTTTGCTTTTCTTTTTCTCTCTTTTCGGGTTTTGTGTAAAACAGTATAAGCATATATAAGTGTACGTATATATGTAAGTATGCAAATGGTATATTGTGTGTTGTGCTTTGATGCATTGTTGGCATATGTATGTGAGTTTGCCCTGTTTTCTTTTGGTTGTATAAAACTGTATAAGCTGAACTAAGTGTATGTAGTGTGTGCATGTGCGTCTTTTTGTGAGTGTATGATGTTTTGCGTTTTATGTTTAGATGCATTATTGAGATACATATGTGAGTGTGATTTGTTTGATTTTGTTGGACGCAGGTGATTTTGCAGGAACAAGAAGAAATCAAGATGTTTACCGAAGGCCTTGATAGCAATGCAGTGAAATGGGTTACTGAGGTCAGTTTTCTCTCACCCCAGTTGACCTTTTTGATTTTATGGGAGCATTGTGCACCAGGCTGCCCTTTTTAGTCTGTTCGCAAGTAGGTGTGACTTGATATATCTGCATTCTTTGGTACTCAATCTATACATCTGTGTGTGTGTTTGTGTTGGGGGTGGGTCTGGGGATAAGGGTCTGGGGATAAGGGTAAGGTACTTTTGTTTTGTGAATTAGTATAGGGGTTAGGTCGTTTTAAAGATTATTTGTGTTTAAATTGCAAATTCAAAATCAGAGCTTGTCGTTTTTTATGATGCTTGATGCTGAGATTGACAAGTGTGCAGTTGTTGATGAGTCTGAAATTTATTTCACAATTCAGGGTTCTGGTAATCATAAGAAGGAAGTTCCTTACACAATGGCAAACCAAAGGCCTAGGACAGGCCCTGTTTCTGGCATTAGAAATGGCGGCCGAGGTGTTGGGCTGCCTCCTCCATCGAAGTTTCGGAGTGGGCACTTATCGAGTGTAATTCCGGTGTCAAGAGTTATTCCAGGTGATATAGATGATAGTAGGTCAGCTTCTGATAATGATATGAGCATGGACTCAGAGGAGGAGGTTTTTGGGGGAAGATATTCGCTTGATTCTTCACCACAGGATGATAGAGTTCCTAGCACTACCGCTGCTCAAAGGTATTACAATCCTGTACAACGGCGTACACCACAGTATGCCAGTGATAGTGTGTTCTCTGATGATGTTACTTCATCGAGGGAAACTTTTGGTAGAGGGCGTGAAAATGTGCCAGAAAGGTTCACAAGAGGAGCCGATAGATACCCAGTTGGCAGCAGTGCTTATACAGAGGATGAATCTTCTGATTCTGCTGCAAGCTCGGAGTTTTCCACCACACAAGTGGGAAGCATCAATGGAACTTTGCCTCCCGCAAAGAATGCACCTGAAGGGTATGCATCCAGTGTTTCTACAGGATTGAATACGGGAAATTCACCTCAAAAGGTATATCTATTCGATTAAGACATCATTTTGCTTGCTGTTTAACGAGCCTAGTTTGCTCTCTAATCCTTTGTATTAATTGTGCTCTTTAAGAGATTGGTCCATACGAAGTGTGGAAATATTAAATATGTTTAATTTACCTCAGAACTGCACCATCGACTGAATATGTTCTGAAAAATTAATATACCCAAAACTTTTGGCAATGAATTGTCTAGAATAGTTTTCTGGGAGCAATCAATTTAATTTGAAGCAACATCAGCTTTAATCTTCTGATTTTTACCATACGAATGTCTAAGATTATTTTAATTGAAACTTGCCAGCAATAACCTAGAATTCTGAAAGTTAGCTAATACGTTCACCTTCTGTCATCAATAAGTAGAGATGCAGGTGGTTGCACTCTAGTTTTAGTGTTTTAATGCTTCTAGTACTCGTCAATGCCAGTGTTCAAACATCGGGAGTGGAAAAACAATAATTTTTGTTTTCCTTCCTGGTGGATGGTTTTAGATTTCCTTTTCTCTGTCATATGGATGTGATATATGGGTCATCACAAATGTATGGAGTCCATTCAACTGCCAAAACTGTGATGAAATTGATTATAGTGGTTAATTTCCTGCTTAATGTGATTCAAAAAGAAATTGCGCCGAGATGAATGGAAACTATTTGTTCTATCTTCATGTTTTCCTTTTTCTTCTTTGAAGCACTTTGCTGCATGAACCTATGGCTTTAGAGAAACCATGGTGGCATTATTAGTTTAGCTTTTTCAATAATGCAGCTGAAAATGTTTTTAAGGAAAATAATTGCAAACTTGTTATTTTACTTCCACTACCAAATGCCTTTTTTAATTTAACTAGCGGTGTTTCCACTCCAAGGAGTTCACTTTATAACGTCTTTGCGGGGATTGTGAATACATTCTTAAGATGGTATTTGGGTAAAATCTTTGATCTTTTCATCTTATCTAGTGAAATGTCCCTTTGACATCAAATGCCAGCATTCCTATAATACTATGTCTGCACGGGCTCTTGATGCATATCAAGCAGTTATTGGATCACAGTTTTTGGTTCTGCTGAAGGGTGATTTGGTATTTTGCAACTCATTTTTCCATTTTATTTGTCCGTGGCCTGTGCAAAAATTTAGCTTGTGCAAATCAACTCATCAGTTTGTATTTGTTACCGGAAATGTTTATGCTGATATTGCTCTTTTAAGCTATATACTCCCTCATTGAGCGCCGTTCCTCTGGCACAGGATGTGACTACAAGTAAATTACAGAACCAAAAGCCTTCTGATGATGATATACCAAGTGCACCTCCATTTTGTGGTTCAACTGGGGAAATCAAGCAGGAAAAGGAGCAAACTCCAGCCTCTCAATCACACGACATGCCGTCAACTACAGATTCACGTGGTTTCTCAACTAAGCCAAATGCTCTAGGAAGCACTTCTGCCAATGGTAACCAACAACAAACTATTCCAGAGCATATTCCTGGTACACCTGTGAGGTTTGTATTATAATTTCTCATACATTAGCATTCGCTTGAGTTGTGCATTTCATATTTTGAGGCTTCCAGATATGACATATTGCTCTTTTTGCCCCACCTAATACATATTGTTATCCTTCTTTACAGGTCTACAGTTGGTGTAGAAAGTGGTGCATCTTCTGGTTCTCATCCTGCACGTCTTCCCACATTTCACGCGAGGTATCTCTTACTCCTCAATATATTTCAAATAAAGAATTGGAACTTTTCATTGATACCTACACTTACACTGTTATTTGAAATTAGCGCGCTCGGGCCATGGCATTCTGTAATTGCATATGATGCTTGTGTGCGGCTATGTCTTCATGCTTGGGCCAAGGGTTGCATGGAAGCTCCCATGTTTCTGGATAATGAGTGTGCTCTGTTGCGAATTGCATTTAAGTAAGTTTTATCTATCTAGTTTATAGAAAAGCCAATCAATTCGGAAAGGCTTTGTTTTGCTTTTTCCAGAACTGAATTGTATGTTTGCTTATAAGCACTGGCAAATAAGTGACCTTCTTCTGTTACATTGTTCTTCTAAATTGATCCATTCCATGCAACTTCTAGTTGGCGTACCCAGACAGTATATAGGTAACTTTATTCATAAGTTAATAGAACTGTCGTGTGTAGATAAAACTCGAGATATTCAATGACAATCCTTACCTGAAAGAAAAAGTCAGAAAAGCTTAAATAGATGCAATCAGATTGACACCAAACCAAGCCTTATCCCACTAGGTGGGGTTGGCTATATAGATCTAACGACGTCATTCATTTCTTTTGAGAGCCATCTCTTCCGTTAGCTCCATGCGCGCGAGATCAAAGCGGATTGATAATCATTCCTAATTGTTCGCAATGAGTCACTATTCTTGTGTTGATTAGACGAAGTCTGATCCTAACCTTACTAAAGGTCTATTTCGATTTTATCCCTATCTGTCTGACCCGTGGAATGTGTCATGCTCCATGTTGCTTTTGGATAATAGCTTTCTTTATGCGTCTTCAATCAGAATTCTGTAGTACCTCTTTCAGATGATCATATCCTTTACTGTGATTTCTATATATTGATCTTCAAGGTATGGCAGTTTGCTTTCTGTGATTTACTCTACGACCTCCATTAACTTTGATGCGTAAGTCCCAGTGTAGTTCATCTTCCATTTTCTTTGGCTTCCAACAAAACTTACAACACTTGCATAGTTCAGAAACGTAAACTCTGCTCAGGAAAAAGTTATGAATTTTGAATTCGAATTTAAGAAGAAAATACTGTTGTAGAAATTCATGTAATGCTATTGAATCGTAAATCATGGAAACAGACCTAAGAAAATTATTTGATTAGTTATGTCAAGTACTTTAACTTGACATATTTTCTTTTCTGTTATTTACACTGCAGTTTGCAGCAAGTGTTATTACAGTCAGAGGAGGAGTTGTTAGCGAGGCGATCTTCTGAGCTTCTTAATGAGAGTGCTGCTCCAAAACCTAAGAAAATGGTTGGGAAGATGAAAGTGCAAGGTAATATCAATATTAGTTTCAACGCTTTCACTTTATAACTACTGAAGAAACTCCCCTCACAACGTGCTCATTCTACAGTCAGGAAGGTCAAAATGGCCCAGGATCCACCTACAGGATGCAGTCTCGCATACTTAAAAGCTCCAAAAGTTAAGATGGAATCTGTTTGCAATCGCTTATCCAATTTGCGGTCAACAATTTCCTCTGGATGGCAAGCAGTGCGCAAAATTCGTTTTGCACCTCATGTGCCACCAAATGGATCTTTTTCACGCCAGAGTTTAGCATATGTTCAGGCAAGCACCCAATACATAAAACAAGTTTCTGGACTCCTGAAAATTGGCGTAACAACTCTGCGCAGCAGTTCATCTTCATATGAATCTGTTCAAGGTATGTGCTTCCTTATCTAAACTAGAAAAGCTGAAAATTTCCTTGAATCCTATTATCTTTTTCATTCAATCTGTCTTTCTCAAGGAGTTGGGCTCTCGTTCTTCTCTTTGGTAGATAGCGTAAATGACATATATTGGTCTGAGCAGTCATAGTGTATATTCGAGTGTCGTAGTGCTCAAGGCTATAGGCAATCATCAAGATAAATTGATGTTGCTTGATGAAATAAAACACCTTTAACACCATTAATGAGTCTTCATAAGCTTACTGATGGTCAATTGTCTTTGTCTGATAACTGGTCCGTTGAATTCATATTACTAGATGACCGGCCCGTGTTAAGACATTAGCATGCTTCACTCACTCGAATAACTCTTTGTTTCATCAGAGACACATGCCACACTCACTCGAATAACTCTTTGTTTCATCAGAGACATACTCTTGTCTACTTCGGCTTAAAAGCTCAACTGAAGAGGATGCTATCAAAATGCAACCTGGGTCTGGGGAAACCCACGTATTGTACGCACTGTCTCCTCCTTTATCTCCTTCATCTGATTAGCTGCTTAAATATAGAACTGACAACTTTACAGCTTTCCAGATAGCATAGGAGATGATTTAATTGTTGAAGTTCTGGATTCCAAGGGAAAGCAGTATGGACGTGTCCTTGCACAAGTGGCTACTATTGCTGAAGATCCGGTGACCTTGTTTAACCTTTATGATAAATCTTCTCTTTAGTTGGCATTGAGGTTTAACTCAATTTTAACTCTTAATGTAAAATTTTCTGCAGGGAGAAAAACTGCGCTGGTGGTCTATATATCGTGAGCCAGAGCATGAGCTTGTTGGAAAAATACAACTATACATCAACTATTCAACAGCTCTGGATGAAAGTAGTCATCTTAAGGTTAGCTGCACGACATGTTATTAGATTTTATACAATTCAGATATTTATTATTTAGCTTTATATGCTTTACTTACTTCAGAACTAAATGGTACTTTAGTCTATACAACGCTTAAATTTGTTGGGGGAGGGGGGGATAACAGAGTACAGCTGAATGAGCCCTTCCCTTCTGCCCAATTCCCGAAGGTGGATGTGCGAATGTATATTTCACATTTATACATATTTGTGGATATTTATAAAGAACCTTACTGTTCCAAGACAGACGTTTATGCTGGAACAGTTATGTTGACACGTTTTCTATTCTACAGTGTGGATCAGTTGCAGAGACTGTGGCATATGACCTGGTACTGGAAGTTGCAATGAAGATTCGGCATTTCCAGCAAAGGAATTTGTTACTGCATGGCCCATGGAAGTGGTTACTTACTGAATTTGCATCGTATTATGGTGTTTCTGAGGCATACACCAAGCTAAGGTATGGGCCTTGGATTGGCTGTTATCACATTGCAAATTAGCTAATTAAGCAGCATCGATCTTTATATATATATGTATACACATATATTAGTTCCCTTTTTATATCAGATTGTGTATGGCTTAAAATATCCCTCTACTTTATTAGCACTTTTATCGAGCTAATCCCTCTCTGCTGAATGCTTGCAGGTATCTTTCTTATGTGATGGATGTGGCAACACCGACAGCTGACTGCCTTAAGCTGGTTTATGAATTATTGTTGCCTGTACTGATGAAGGGCCACAGTAAGAGCACACTGAGTCATCAAGAGGTAAAGCTGGAGCCACATATTTTTGTCAGCCATTTGTCATTGCTACAAGCTGCTTGTCTTAAGAGTTAATTTTGAACTTCCATTGGACTTTTCCGTACAAAGTAACGTGTTTTGCTCATGTCTCTCCTGATGCTTTGCATACTATTGGGTTGCTACACCAGAATCGAATTTTAGGGGAAATTGAGGATCAACTGGAACAGATGTTTGCTCTTGTCTTCGAGAACTACAAGTCCTTGGATGAGTCATCTCCATCAGGAATTATGGATGTTTTTAGGCCTGCTCTTGGGCTTGCGGCGCTTGCATTGGAGCCTGCTGTTAAATTGTATTCACTTCTTCAAGATATATTATCTCCAGAGGCACAGAGTAAACTGTGCAGTTATTTCCAGGTTTTGAAATCAGCCATATTTCATGATATTCTAGAGTTATTAATTAGTTCTTTACAAATGTACTTATTTTCTGTAACCCATTTCATCTCTTTGCAGGCGGCTGCAAAAAAGAGATCGAGAAGGCACTTGACTGAGACAGATGAATATGTTTGCGGCAATACTGAAGGCATTTTGATGGATGCAGTTACTATTTCGACTGCTTATCAAAAGATGAAGTCCCTTTGTTTGAACATCAGAAATGAAATTTACACGGATATAGAGATTCACAATCAAAATATACTTCCCAGGTACGCTGCATTTTGACTTACCTCGGAGGATGTGAATTCCAACAATATACGAAAGATGAGTAAAGAAGTTAAACTACTCAGTTGTTCATCTGAATTTTGTGTGCTTTGCGATAATAAGGCAATTAAAAAGATCATTAAAAAGAAAAAGTAATTTGTATGACATCAAATGATGTGATACAAAATATCAATATAAAATAGAATCTTGCATATTAAGGAAGAAAGTGATCTGTAAAGAGGAAACATATTTTAGCAACATTGAAATTCAAAGTGTATATATTTTGCTTTTTGACTTGTGTTTTGATCAGCATTTGGCTGGTAATTACTAATACATCAGAAGCTCTTAGTTATTACTAAAATTTCTTTCAACATGCAGTTTTGTAGATCTGCCAAATCTTTCCTCAGCTATATACAGTGCAGAGCTTTGCAATAGGTTGCGTGCGTTCCTCATTGCATGCCCTCCACCGGGCCCTTCACCTCCTGTAACAGAGCTTGTAATTGCAGCTGCAGATTTTCAGAGGGATCTTGCCAGCTGGAATATCAAGTAGTTCCTTTTCTACGAAGATAATATTTCTTGCAAATTCTGTCACGTGAATCTGCATTGTATTTCTTTTTTTTTTCTTTTTTTCTTTTTTTTTATCAAATCCGCATTGTATTTGACTTGATTAATTTTTTCGACAGACCTGTTAAAGGAGGGGTTGATGCAAAGGAATTGTTCCATTTGTATATAATTCTGTGGATACAGGATAAACGCCTAGCTCTGCTTGAGTCATGCAAATTAGACAAGGTACATAATCATGGAAGGTCACAATATATGTGATTTGCTTTTTTTGTTATGGTTTGTACCTTTTCATCCGCAATCTGAAGACCTAATACAAGAAGAAAAAGTATGTTTGATCCAAAAAAAACTCCTTGGTTCATTGAGAAATTGTGTTTCGGAATATTCTATGTGAAGCTAACGGTAGTCTGAGACATTGGCTTTTATTCTTTCTGAGGGTGTGAAAAAAATTAAATTATTCAAAAGGATGCTTGATTGAATTGCAGATAGTAAAGTTTAGTGTTGACTTGCTTCAACTGATTCATTGTTTCTGAATAGTTGTTGGTGTTGTCAAATAGCGTATCAGTCACATATTTCCCGGCTAAAGGGTGTTTTGATATATTAGTGTATGAAATGTTCGTTTGCACACATTTCTTTTGAAGCTAAAGACCTTCATTATCTCACAGGTAAAATGGTCAGGTGTCAGAACACAAGATTCAACAACCCCATTTGTTGATGATATGTATGATCGCCTGAAAGAAACCCTGAACGACTATGAGGTGATCATTAGTCGGTGGCCAGAATACACATTCGTTTTGGAGAATGTAAGTCCTTTTGGATTCCCATCTTTCTTTTTTAGCTTCTTGTCTTTGTCTCAGCATGCTGCACGTACACACGTAAGTTTCTGACTCTGGAAAAGAATATTCGGGGTGTGTTTATATACGTCCCTGTCAATATTTATGTTCTGAGCTGCAATAGAACTGAGTAAAATAGCTTTGTCCCAAGAAACTGAGAATTGGCTCTAGGTTAAATATCAGTTGTGGAATTTGGTTCCTTTTAGTTGTTTTATTTCTTTCATCATGTCATAAATTTACTTCTTTACAATTATTCGTATTATTAACTGAAAATTTGCGGTTTGTTCCATTTTAAAAGGCCATTGCTGATATTGAGAAGGCAGTTTTGGAAGCACTGGAAAAGCAGTATGCAGATGTCTTGACACCATTAAAGGAACACCTGACTCCCAAGAAATTTGGCCTCAAATATGTCCAAAAGCTTGCCAAGAGATCTGTAGGACCTTATGTTGTTCCTGATGAGGTACGTGTACAACCAGGGGCGGATTCAGGAATTTTTTCCGGTTGAGGGGGGGGGGGGGGGGGGGGGGTGGTGCGCTATAACACATAATTTCCCAACTCTATGAATATATATATAGTTTCTTATTGGGGACTAATTAATTTCTTTGACTAAAACTTCATAGATCTTTCCTTTTTTTATATATATATTTTTAGCCCAGTTGGGGCTGCACCTGGCACTGAAGCGCAACCGCCCCTGCGTAGAACTCTGAGTGTCACGATGATATTAGTGTGTTATCCTATTCTTTGCCTTAAATTTTGTCTTCTTTTTTTTTTTTTTTCAGCTTGGCACCCTTTTGAACTCAATGAAGAGAATGCTTGATATATTGCGCCCGAGAATAGAAAATCAGTTCAAGTCATGGAGTTCATGTATCCCTGATGGGGGCAATACAGCGCCAGGAGAGCGTCTGAGTGAAGTGACTGTGATGCTTAGGTCAAAGTTCAGGAATTATTTGCAAGCCGTTGTCGACAAGCTTGCAGAAAATGTAAGTAATTCTTACTGACTTATTTGTTATTATTTTGAATGGTATGCATTAACTTAACTAGTATGTGCTTTCACGGAATTTATTTGATCATTGGCTCATTATGGAAAAGGAGAGATAAGAGGGTGTTGATTCTGATTTTTGAAGGGGAAAAAAGAATAAAAAACTGTATCTGACGTTTCGACTTGTTCTGCTGAAAGACTTAAAATACGTTCAGAATAAGAGTCTTGTTCTGCATCTGATTTTTGAAGAGGAGGATTAGGAAAGTCCCCGGGGGGGGGGGGGGGGGGGGGTTGGTGGCTAGTGTGTGTGGGGTATGATGTCTCTGAGCTTCCTACTTGTTGGACTGAAAGACTTGAAATACGTTCAGAATAAGCGTCTTGTTCTGCATCTACATAATGAACTGTATATACTTCAAGAAAGCAAGTGTAATTACGAGAACAAAGATAGAGAAGGCAATTAGGAGATTCTTGTGAACAATTTCCTCGTACCGCAAATTAAATTCTGAATTCTCGAATCTAGAGATAGAACCTGCCTAATAGAACGTATGAAAGTAGCAATGCCTGGCATAGTACAAGAAACACAAATATTGAGATGTCTGACAAACATATGTTGGTGTAAAAGTTAAACAACAAAATGGAGAGTTCAGACACGTTTGATAAATGTTTAACTAAATGTAGGTTGCATTCGAAAATCATGATGTTAATTATGAGTTGTTTACGCTTGTTGGTCAAAAGAAAAAAAATGTGGCGTCATGTATTCATATTCCTGAAACACTTGTGTAATATTGTATGCACTGTCTGTTAACTTTAAAATAAATTTCTCTCTGTAAGCTGATCGGCCTTTGAACAGCTATGCATTTGCAGAAGAAGTTCATCAGTATGTTATGTTTACCGAAATTATAGTTGTGAGAATATCTTTTATTACTGTGTTGACGCTTCTCCCTATTTCTTTTCCAGACGAAGTTACAGAACAACACAAAGCTCAAGAAAATTTTGCAAGATTCTAAGGATAACACCGAATCAGACGTAAGAAGCAGGATGCAGCCTCTTAAGGATCAACTTGCAAATACGATAAATCATCTGCAAAATGTGCTTGGACCCCATGTTTTCATCGCATGTTGCCGAGGTTATTGGGAGAAGATGGGCCAAGTAAGATACTTTTCTGGATAATTTTGAGCATTCTGCAGTTCTCTTTTGTAGTAGTGTCATCCATCCTCACTCTTGTTGCTGCTGCAGGATGTTTTGAGTTTCTTGGAGAGCAGGAAGGAGAATAGGGCATGGTATAAGGGTTCGCGTGTCGCTCTATCTGTAAGTCTTCCCAGTCTTTCCTGTAATATTTGGTAATAACTGATGAACGCATACTGCAAGTGGATTCACACTTTTAAAGTCTTGCATATTATAGCCATGGTCGGCAAGAACTTCAACTGCTTTTCTTTCCGAATGATTCCTAACCCGTGATACTCGCAGGTTTTGGATGACACTTTCGCATCCCAGATGCAGCAACTTCTGGGAAATTCACTTCAAGAGAAAGACCTCGAACCACCAAGGTCAATAGTGGAGGCGCGGTCTATGCTATGCAAAGATGGACCAAGTAACAAGGGCAACTCATACTACTATTAGACCTGAGCATTTAGACGGCACGTATACTTCTTTTCTTTCTGTAGCAGGAATCAGAGTGGGGGAGACGGGAGGGAGGGTAATATGTGTTTTCGAACGCGACGAAAACATTAGAGGGTGCAGATTTCTATAGCAGAAATCACAGTGATGCAGCAGTGATGGTGAGTGGTTGTATCTGTCTGTTGAACGCATGAAGTTATAATAGGTCCAGAGATGAATGAAAGTTGTATAGCAATGGTATAGCAATAGCTGCTCTAGATACATCTCCCTGAGATGTATTAATATTTGTGACTACATTTTGGAAATATAGAAAGTAATTTGTTTAATCAATCGTTTCTTGTAAAAATATAAGGTAATATTCCGTACAATAACTTTCATAGTCGATCCAATCCTTTCTCGGACTCCATGTGTAAAGCTGTTCTAGATAAATCTCCTTGAAATATGCATTAATATTTGTAGTTGCATGTTGGAGACCAGGGTTCGAATCCCATTGGAGGTGGGGGTGGAAAAAGGAAAAAAAAAAGTTTACTTTTCAAAAAAGAATTAATATTTGTAGTTGCATTATGGAAATATGTAGAGTAATTTATTCAATTAACAAGCCTCTTGCAATAATGTAAGGTAATGTTGTTTATAATAGATATTAAAGTGAATTCGACTCTTTTTCGGACCTTTTGCATAAGCTTCTCTAGGTAAATCTTCCGAAGATGTGCATTATTCAATATGTAATTACATTTCGGAAATATAGAAAGTGTAATTTTTTTTTAATTAATAGCCCCTTACAAATATGTAGAGTAAGATTTTATACGATAAATCTCAAAGTAAATTCAACTCCTCTTGATTCTGTACATAATAGGAATTTCGTACACTAAATTGTATTTGTACGTGCATATAATATATCTTGATGGAGAACTAGTCCCATCAGTCTTTGCATCCAAAAGTATCCTCTGTTAATAATTAGAATTGAACTTCGAAATTTTTAAACATCTCAAACTAAAATAATTATTGTGTTTGATAGCTCTATTAATGATGCTTTTAAGGAAATTCAATTCTTCTTTACTTGCATTATTAGTATATTGCTGCCAATAATTTATTTTTAGACCCTGTACTTTGACAATGATAATAGATGGACCTTAATAGAAGAGATTACAATATCCCTCTTGATTGCGTGTATGGAGCTAACAAATTATTATATTCCTCTTGATTATGTCTATAGAATTAACAAAAGAAATAATTATCGATAAGAGTGATAGACTTCAGTAAATTTTTATATCACAGATCTTACATAGAGGAATAATGCTTAATTTGGTTCAATTTAGAAAAATAAAAACTCGTCGGCCATATTATCTTTGATAGTTGAACCAGTACATTAACCAGCCCAAATATTATGATACTCATATAACACCTCTAAAGTCCTACGATGACAACGTACCATTTTATTAGGTAATACACTTATGTAACTTGTCGAAATGTTGCATGAGAGTCATAACACATCTTCAACAAGAGTGATAAAGGTCATCCCATTTCTTCAATAATGGTGAAAGAATTATTTCATTGTAACTACATTGACAGTTCATCACTATAAATTTTTTCCGAATCCCCATGTTATGAAAGGAACCAAATCCATGCTGTGAAAGAGCTCCCAACTTACTTGTTGACGCTTACCTAAAGCAAAATTTTGATTGGTTAGGGCTAGTAGGAATCCAAGTTTCTCCAATTCAGCTAGAATTATAGTTCCGAAATTTCTACACGAATCATCAAGAAAAAAAAGTTTCCCAATCACTAACTCAAACGCATTGTTGAATTCCATTCAATAAAATATAGAGGTACTAATGACGGAATGTGCGATTGGTCTTTCAAAATAAAGTGATAGATGGAACTGCTTTGCTTTATTTTGAAGATTGATGAATCAAATGATATTTCTACCAGTGGCTCACTTTTTTTAAGTAATGGGAAAGAGGACCGAAACACGGGTATGAGTACCGGACCTGCAGTTGGAAAATTAAAGCCCACCAGATAGAGCAACAAACTGTAATTGCACACAAGCAAGTTTTCGTTCAATACATATTTACAGGAATAAATACCAAGGGATTTATTTTGCTGAAACTAAAGAATGGCACATTTGTGCTACACTATGTACAAGAATAGGGGAACAGCATCGACGCCACAAGCACAGATACAACAGTTATAATCAAACCACCAAAGTTACCCGGTCACCTGTGCTTGCTCAGAAAAGCTGGGAGATAACGCGGCAAGAACTCCAAAACGCCATTGAGGCGGCGCTTAGAAGGGCCGGGTTTTGATATATCCTGATTATCATTAAATGCGCGCACACACAATCAGCAGAGAGTAAAGATCATGGGAGTCTCAATTAGTAACGGAAGCAATGAAGTCTGAGGTAAGATAACTAAAATCTATTTTGATTAAGAAATGTACGATGACTACAATTTTGAAGTTAGAGTCTCGATATGTCACTTCAAATTCTAAATAAAGCACAATTGTATTAATAACAAGGATCAAGTCGCCAAGAAACATTATGACTTGCAAAACGCATATTTCATCACTTAAATCATCCACTCAACTGCATCATCTCATTCACGGCTGTAACAATGGAGCATAAGAAAAAATCCAACATCAGGGTTGTTATTCAATCATTAAAGACTGACCCACATGTGGACTTACTTCCTCTCTTACGGACTGATGTCAATCTAAATTGATAGAAGAGTTTTCCTTCAACTAGTGTTTCAGAATGCAAGTCGAAAGAAAAAAGTTGTTTATAACGTGAATCGAGTGAACACATCACCGCCTTCTCTTTCCTATTTTTCTTTGACTGTGGGAAGCTAGGGTAGAGAAGAATGGCTGCCACTAGCATTACTACTCATTCCAAACAGAACTACTTTTAAGCCCCAACTTCATAGTTATAAATTTAACAAAGCTGATTCGGTTGTCAGTATTCGCTTGTAGAACTCACACATATTTACACAAGTAGGTCATTGTCTAACACATTGAAATATGAGAACAGACAAACTAGAAAGCTGCATAAATTTTTAAATAGCTTACCCAACGGCCGTAGCCCCCCAGGACGCTACATTGTAAATAACTTTGCTTCCATCCCATGCTTTTTGGAGTAGACCCTTTTTCTTTTTTGCAGAGAATGTCTTGCTCAGGACTGGGAGGGGGGAGGAAAAAAGATCAGCGAATGTTAGCTTCCATTTCCCGGGTCATAATTTCGCTCCATAAAGGCCACAATTTTTGCACAGCGTAAACAAAACATGCAGTTTGAAAAGAACTCTTCAAATTTCTATTATGCTCCCTTGAGAATGTTTAGAAGGGTACATCACAAGCTAATGTGTAAGGTAAAAGACCGGTTGAACTCACCCTCCTGAATCTGGTTAGGCGTCAAGTCCTGCAATGCATAACATAAGGCCAAAGAGAGAAAAAAATGGTCAGCTGGTTTTTTTTTTTTTTAAAAAAAAAAAAAAATCAACTAAGGTCAAATATATAGCTTAACTACCATCTACCTTATGCTAATTGAGTGAAAAGACTCATTTAGCATGAAGCTCGCGGTGATAGATAGTGCAGTTTGCAAAGGTTGATACTAACTCGACGGCACAAATAAATTCATACAAATATAATTTTAAGTTCATCATTGAAGGTATGTTAAACTTATTTTAAATTGTCATTGTAGTATATCTAGAAATTAGCCAAACACTCAAATGTATATCCTTGATAATTTCTTTCACTTTCAAGAATCTGTTCATCAAATAAAAAACTCATTTTCCCTTGCAATAGGGGTATCTAGAACAGGCACACCAATATCATGCAAGAAAACCATTGGCAATCCGAAAAAAAGGTCATGGAAAACAAGGCTCTCAAAGGTAGTTCTCTGAACAAAAGAAAAATATGAAAGGCAGTTACTACCTCCAAAACTGAAAAAATGAAAACAGAAATCTGCTTGCTGAGTGATCACAGCATTCTTTTCTCACTAACAGAAAGAAAAAGGTTTTTTTGGCTCTATGAGGATCAGAAGTTAATCATGTTTAGCACCCAACAGTACGAATAATATTTGATCAACTGAAGAAAACAGACATCAACAACTACAAGGAGCAGTGCAATATTTAGTTATAATTATGGTCGTCACACATATTACTGATACAAATAGCTTGAAAAAAGTTACAAGGAGAAAATCCATACCTTAGTCTGTTCAAGAGATAACAAATATGAAGCCATGAAGCATGCTATACCATCTACTATATCTTCCTCCCTAACTAGCACATAGTCTTCATTTTGTAACTCAAAAAGATCGTTCTGATTGACCATGTCCCATGAACTCCCTTCTTCTGCATCACATGTGAATTGATAAGCACTTACCCCAAGTACCGTTGTATAAAAAGAAAGACAGAAAAGGAGGTGGAGAGAAAGTACTTCACACCAAAATACTAAAAATCAGTTAATCAGCATCACCACTGAAATCGGTCCAGAACTGTAACTCAAAGATTCTAATGAAGGAAGAGAAGTAGTTCAAGCATCAAATAAGAACAGCAGCCCTGCATTTTACTATTTTATTGTTACCGTTTCCACTTTCCTTGAACTATTTCCCATTATGTCCATCAATACTTGCAGAAATTGCAAACCACAGAGAGCTGTTCTAATAATAGGATTTGGTTCATACCATTTATGCTTTGTGGGACGGATGCCTGAGCACACTCCAGCTTTTCAAGGAAATCAGGGCATTCAACTTTAGATTGCAGGAGATCGAAGAACTGCATCCAAGAAACCAGGAAGGCAACTGATGTCGTAGTATTAACAGAAATCATAAGGAAAATATACCTTTGAGAAAAAGACATATAAGGGTACTTAAAACCTGTGATTTTATTGCATCAGAGAGCTGGACCAAGGGAATAACATAGGCTATACTAAAAAACATACATTGTTCATTGTCTAAATTGCAGCCTTCCATTGTCCACAAGTCAAAATACAAGAGAACATGTACTTTTTCAAATCTTAGAAATCATATAAAGTATCTTAATGAAATCAAAACTTGAGGCTACGATCACAAGCCTCTCTTAAGTTCATTTCAAGTCCTATTCCATGCAGGGTGCCTACTTATATTTCCTCATTTGTATCAAGGACGGAACAGATTGAGTGGAAGGAAATGGAAGGCCACTAGAATCATAGAGCCAATATGTTACCATAACAGATTGGCGACCTATCTTCAATAGGGGCCTTTAGTCTTTTGATTAGAGTAGGGGTCGCAAGAGAGCAGAGCGTACTGAACTGCCATAGTCACTTGTTGAAATCACATAAAAGTCCACTAGGGAAACCATCAAATAGGATTTTTCCATTTTCTTTCTTGTTTCAAGGAGAGGATCTGAGCGTGTTGCTTTCTTTATAGAAGTGAACTACATAAACATCTTAATGCAATATACTCTTGCTCCTCATCCCACAACAACTTAGTTAGAGCGGGATAAAATCTGAAGAACTAGGAGAAGTAAATGTACAAAATGTTAACTTTATCGAAGCTCACTAACTAGCAGAAGCTGCCATGAACCTGCTACGCCTCTTTCTTATAGAAAAGCAGTATATAAGCATCATTGTGACTGTACCAAAATCACACCATCTTATTGCCATGGCTCATAGATAGCACACAAAGCCGGCCTCTCATTGCAAAACATCTTAACAACTATTTCTCACAAACATCATATCCGACCACGTTTCCCTACTAAATTTATTGCCTTTCTGCACCATATTCTTTGTCCGGCAATTTTACACTCTTTGAAACTCCACTATTTTCAAGCTCAAATCACTAAAAACACGAATAGTTTTACTTTACGAGCTCAATTGTATGTCTAGAAATGAAACTTTCTATAGCACAACTAACATAAAGTCAATTGTTCAAAAAAAAAAAACTAACATAAAGTTAGGAAAAATCCATTAAAAATGTAAAATGACTATTTTTATTTTCGCTTTTTATTTTTTTGAGTATGTGCTACCTAAAATTCAATAAAAGAAAAAATCTATAAGAATAATTCAAATTTAAAATAAAAATTAAAAGTTCACCAAATTTATGAAAATTATATATCTACAAAAAGAAAAAAAAATCAATTTTCAGAAGAAAAATTGAGATCATTTTACCTCATCCTCCGACGAGCAATCGCCGGCCTCCTTTCCGCCACCTGCGGCGTCAACAGCAGCGTTAACATCTTCTTCGTCGTCGTCATCTATACTTCCTGTAGCGC
The DNA here is from genome assembly GCA_037974665.1 of Ehretia macrophylla. NCBI lineage: Eukaryota > Viridiplantae > Streptophyta > Magnoliopsida > Boraginales > Ehretiaceae > Ehretia > Ehretia macrophylla. The sequence goes on from CM075774.1 coordinate 42,601,516, forward strand.
TAAGCAATTCGAACGTCTGCCGAAACTGCTCCATCGCGGCCTCTAAAGTCTGTTTTCTCAACATCAGTCGATCCTTCTTCGACGCCGCTCTCTTCAATCGGATCGGCTTCGCTCCTCCTCCTCCTCCGCCGCCGCCGCCGCTCATCTCCGCCGCCTCCATTGCACTAACATTCACGTGTACATATATTACATATATACATACACATAAACACGTGTCGTGTCAAATTTGAACAATATTAGTTTGGTTTAAATTAAACCAGTTTAGTTTTAAATTTAAATTTGTTATAAACTAAAACTTAAATATAGAAAAAATAATACTAAAATAAGGGAGAATTTGAGATGGTAAGATTATTAATTTTTTCAAAATGTAATTTTTATCTTATAAACTTTTTCCATTTATAGAGTTTTTCATCTTTTTTAGGACATCAATATTATATCACAATTCACATACATAAAATAATATTTACTATACAAAAATCTTATAAGTATTTTTTGACCATTTAATGGTAGTAATTTTTCACTCACTTCACTTAAGAATCCTATAAATGAATTTCTTCACTTACATAATAATGAATATCCACAATATTGTATTTTCATAACACTCTCTCTTGAATTCATTCTATAAGAATATACCTCGTTAAAACCTTATTAGAAAAAAAATAAAAATTCTAGTGAAGGAAAAAGAGTACAGTATTCTTAGTATACGTTTATTGAGCTGCCTCATTAAAAACTTTACTAGGAAAACCCATTGGGATAAAACCTATGCTAAGGGAAAAATAGTGCAGCACGTGTATGGTTCCCCCTCTTCTAAGCATATCAACATTGATCACGAAGTCGGCACATGCCAATTTCACATACCAATTTCTCGAACGTTGATGTAGGCAATGACTTCGTGAATAAACCTGCTAGATTCTCATTTGAACGAATTTGAAGAACATCTGTCTCACCTTTCTTCTGAAGTTCATGTGTGAAAAATAATTTTGGTAAGATATGCTTAATTCTGTCACTTTTGATGTATCATTCATTTACTTGTGAAATGCATGCGGTATTATCTTCATATATGATTGTTGGATCCATTTTATTTGTTAAAAGGTTGCATTTTTCTCGAATGTGATAAATTAAAGATCTTAACCAAACGCATTATCGACTTGCCTCATGGAGTGCTAGAATCTTGGCATGATTTAAAAAAGTTGCGACAATAGTTTGCTTTGTAGATCGCCAAAAGATAGTAGTACCACCATATGTGAATAAATATCCAGTCTGTGATCTTCCTTTATAGGGGTTTGACATATATTCTGCATCTGCATATCCAATCAAGTGTGGTTGCTTGTGCCTTTAATACAATAATCCCATATCAGTTGTTCCACGAAGGTAACGAAAAATATATTTTATGTCAGTCCAACGCCTTCGTGTTGGTGCTAAACTATATCTTGCTAATAAGTTGACAGATAAAGCAATATCAGGGCGTGTGTTATTAGCAATATACATTAGTGCCCCAATTTCACTAAGATATGGTACTTCTAGGCCAATAATTTATTCACCATCTTCTTTGGGACGAAATGGATTCTTCTTGGTGTCGAGGGATCGAACAACAATTGGTGTACTTAATGGGTGAGCCTTATCCATGTAAAATATTTTCAACACATTTTTTTTGTAGGTTGACTGATGTAATAATATTCCATTGATAAATGTTCAATCTGCAACCCGGGACAAAATTTTGTTTTTCCAAGATATTTTATTTCAAATTCTTTACTCAGATATGTGGTTGCCGCTGTAAGTTCTTCAATAGTCCCTATTATATTTAAATCATCAACATATACTGCAATAATAACAAATCCATTGTTTGATTTATTGGTGAAAATACATGGACTTATTGGACTATTGACATATCCTTCTTTTAGTAAATATGTACTGAGACGATTATACCACATTCGCCCCGATTGTTTCAATCCATACAACGATCGTTGTAATTTGATTGAGTACATTTCTCGAGGTTTCGAGCCATATGATTCAGGCATTTTCAGTCCTTCGGGGACTTTCATGTAAATATCATTTTCAAGTGAGCTATATAGGTAGGTTGTTACGACATTCATAAGACGCATATGAAGTTTTTCAGAAATTGCCAAACTAATAAAAAACCTAAATGTAATTGCATCCATTATAAAGGAATATGTTTCCTCATAATCAATTCCAGGCCTATATGAGAATCCTTGTGTTACAAGTCGCGCTTTATATCTTACAGTTTCATTATTTTCATTGCGCTTTCGAACGTCATTATTTTCATTGCGCTTTCGAACGAATATCCATTTGTAGCCTACAGGTTTCGAATTTTTAGGTGTTTGAAGTACTGGCCTAAAAACTTCACGTTTTGCAAGTGATTTTAATTCTGCTTGGATTGCGTATTTCCATTTTGGTCAATCATTTCTATGTCGACATTCTTGGACAGATTTTGGTTCAAGATCCTCGTTTTTATTCATCAAATCAGTAGCTACTGCATATGCAAATTTTTCATCAATATCAATTTCATTTCGATTCCATCGCCTTCTAGTAGCAATGTAATTAATTGAGATATCCTCATTAATTATTCTAACATTTTCATCATGTTCAGGTACTTGAAATTTAACTGAGTTTTCATTATCTTGTGTCACGATATCTACAGGATTTTCAATAATTTCAGAATTACCAACTTGCTTATCCTATCCTTTCTTCTTTCGAGGATTATTATATTTGGAACCGATAGGTCTACCACGCTTTTGGCGTGCAGTAGATTCACTTGCTATTGTATTGGTAGATTGCTCTTTTAAAACATCAATTCTGGCTTGAGCATTTAAAGCCGGTATGTGTGACTTAGTTACTTTATTCGCATCAGTGAATGCATCTGACAATTGATTTGCAATCTTTTGCAAATGAATAATTTTTTGTACTTCTAGTTCTGATTGATTTGTACAAAGATCGAAATGAGATGCATTCCATGAAATTTATTGTTTTTATACCATTTGTTTATCTCCCCTTAAGACTAGGAATGTTGCCTCATTAAATTGGCAATCAGCAAAACGTGCTGTGAAAATATCTCTAGTTAAAGGTTCAAGATATTTGATAATTGATGGAGATTCAAAGCCAACATAAATTCCTAGTCTTCTTTATGGTCCCATTTTTGTTCGTTGTGGTAGAGCAATCGGTACATATACCCACACAACCAAAAATTCTTAAATGGGATATATTTAGTTCTTAGCTAGAGACAAGTTGTAGTGGGGATTATTTACGATAAGTAGTTGGTCTTGTTCGAATCAGTGTTGCAGCATGTAATATAGCATATCCCTAAGCATAACTAGGCAACTTAATTCTCATAAGTAATGGTCTAGCAATTAGTTGCAGACGTTTAATAAAAGATTATGCGAGACCATTTTGTATATGTGTGTGAGGTACAGGGTGCTCAACAGTGACCCCTATTGACATGCAGTAATCATTGAAGGCTTGAGATGTAAATTCTCTTGTATTATCTAGCCAAATTTTCTTAATCGCATAATTCGGAAATTATGCATGTAAGCAGATTATTTGTGCAAGAAGTCTTGCAAGTGCCATATTACGAGTGAATAATAGAGAGACATGCGACCAACATGTTGAGGCATCTATTAACACCATAAAGTATCGGAATGGTCCACATGATGGAACAATAGGCTCACATATATCCCTTTGAATTCTTTTTAAAAATGCAGGAGTTTCAACATCAACTTTAGTTGGGGAGGGCCTTGTAATTAATTTCCTTTGGGCACATGCAACACATGAAATTTCATTTGGTAAAAGAACTCTTTGGTTCTTTAATGGATGTCCATGTGAATTTTCAATGATTCTTTTCATAATTACTGCGCCTAGATGACCAAGACGATCATGCCAAAGGACAAAAGTCGCCGGGTCAAACAATTTCTGGTTAATCACATTATTAGATTCCACTGGATTTATGTATGTATAATATAATCCAGAGGACAATGTTGACAATGAATCTACAACCTGTTTCTTGCCATATATAAATGATGTAATATAGATATATTTTTTGTCCTTCTCATTCTTGGTTTCAATATGATAACCATTTTGACGAATATCTCGAAAACTCAGTAGATTTCTCTGTGATCTACTGGAATATAAGGCATTGCCTTTTAAAAGTTTTGTCCCTTGAGGAAGTATAATAGTGGCATTTTATGAGCTTTCAATTGAGTTCGTGGTACCAGAAATTGTATTAACATTGCCTTCAGCCAATTTTAGTTGAGAGAAATATGTTTTATTTTTCAAAATGGTATGCGTTGTAGCACTGTTTGCTAGACATATTTCCCCATTGTTGATATCAAGTATGTCCATATATTCAAAATAGAACAATGTATTGTAAGAAATGCTTCCAAAATAAACAATTAAACATAAACTAGATTCATAGATATTTTACAACTGATATAGTATCTTACACTCAAACCATATAACACTTTTATGTTACACACTCATAAAATACATTAAAAGTTACCTTAAAATTTAAAAACAACATTCATAAATTTAAAAACACATCAAGTCCGAAATGCATGAAAAATGGCTACAACTTCTTTGTCTCTTTTATTTAAGAGATATTAGCCAAGTGAATCCATGAAAGCATTTCCCTCACCCATTGGATGCTCAATATTCCGACTATCATTTTCAAAGAAATCTGAGAAGTCAAGGTAAGTATTGTTGTGTTGATCATGGTGTTCGGCAAGATTTGTTTCCACAATTTTTTCTTTTCCTTTTGAGTCTTTATATGCTTTATAAAGCTCCACAAGATGCTTTGCTGTTCGACAATTTTTTCCCCAATGACCTGTCATGCCACGTCTAAAACATATATCATATCAGAATGGTTTCTTTTGTGAGCTACTCCCTTTTTCATTATTTTACGGCCTCTTGAAATTAAAACTTTTTGGGCCATCACGATACCAAGTATTACCATGATCATGTCTATGGCCCCGTCCACGACTACGTCCACGGCCACGGCTTCGACCCTTACCACGACCGTTATTATTATTTTATGTAGCATTTACCTCAGGTAACGATGTTGCCCTATCTGGTCGTGCTTGGTGATTTGCCAGCAATAGTTCATTATTTTGTTATGTTACCATGAGACATGCAATCAGTTCAAAATACTTTTTAAAGCCACGCTCTCTATATTGTTGTTGTAAGATCACATTTGTAGCGTGAAATGTTGAATATGTTTTTTCTAACATATCTGCATCAGTGATATTTTCACCACACATTTTCAGTTGTGTAGTAATCTTAAATATTGCTGAATTATATTCACGCATTGTAGGGAAATCTTGCAACCTTAAATGCATCCATTGATAACGGAGCTTTGGCAGAGTCACTGTTTTTTTATGATCATATATTTCTTTTAAATTTGTCCATAACTCATATGGATCTTTTATTTTGAGGTATTCTGTTTTCAATGACTTATGTAAGTGATGGCGAAGGAATATTATCGCCTTTGCTTTGTCTTGTAGGGACTCTTTGTTTCCTCCTATAATAGTTTTTTCTAGTCCCTTCGCTTGTAAATGTATGTTAGCATCCATAATTCATGAAAGGTAGTTGTCGCCCAATATATCAAGGGCAACAAATTCAAGTTTCGCAAGATTTGCCACGTTTGATACTAAAAATATTAAATAAACTTTAGTTAATAAGAGCTCATAAAGATGTTAGATTCTATAAAAAAAAAAAATTGTGGCTAATAAACTAACTCCTAGTATGAGACTATGAAATTAAGCAAAAAAATTAAAATTGACACAATATAAATGATGGATATAAGAATTGCATAATAATATAAAATGTTCAATAGTAAAATAGTTAGACATAAATAATGTTAGAATTGTTATAAATACATAAATAATGTTAGAATTGTTAGAAAAGTCAATGATAAGTTAGATATAAATAAATGTTATGATATAGTCAATGTTAGGATATAGTCAGAAAAGTTAGTAATAAGTTATAATCAAACCGGAAACAATTATTATATTATTTTGATAAATGGAAATTTTAATTCAATAACAGTTTCAACATCCTTGTGAGCAACGGTAATTAGGTCCAAATATCAATCCGGCATTCCTTTGAGTAACGAAATTTTATGTCCAAAAATTTCAAGTCCGAGCAAAAGTTCATTTGGTTAAACATCAAACTTTCATGTCCAAAGTCTAGTTATTTATACTTTTAGAGAAGTTAAACTTCACCAAATGTATGATTATAATATATTAATTAATTTATAACATATAATCAAAATGTAATTGAAAAATGGAAGAATTATATGTATCTTTGATAATAAAGTGGTCGGATACTTTGTTCTTTGCTACTTCTGCAAAGTTTCGTGCTGATAACGTGTTATAAACTAAAACTTAAATATAGAGAAAACAATACTAAAACAAGAGAGAATTTGAGAGAGTAAGATTGTTGATTTCTTCAAGTGTAATTTTCATCTTACAAACTTATCTATTTATAGAGTTTTCTATCTCCTTGATGACATCAACATTACATCACAATCCACATACATAAAATAATATTTACTATACAAAAATCCTATAAGCATCTGTTGACCATTCAATGTTAGTAATTTTTCACTCACTTAAGAATCCTATAAATGAATTTATTCACCTTGATAAGTACATAGCGATAAATATCTATAATATCGTATTTTCATAACAAAATTGACCTTTATATATATATATATAAATGTTCGTGGGGGCATATCTGTAATTTAATCTCTTACTTTTTTATTTTTATTTTTTATTTTTCTACCAAAATTTGCTATTGTATTATCAATAATGAAAATTATTTATTAAATACCACGATTAAGGTAGTGAAGACGTTGGAGATGTACATGCGGCTAATTAAACTCTTTGTAAGACGAGAATGGTGAGTGATCTCAAAGTCTTTTTTTAGGATAAACACTTGGATACTCAAATTATTTATAAAATAAATTGAGGAGCTCGAGAACTCTTAGAAAGTTATCCTATAAGAATGAAGAACCGCAATTTTATACTTTAAGGCAGTGATTGGTATGTGGAATTAGTTGGGAATAGAATGGCATTCTCAATTATATTTTAATTATCATGTTTGATATAAGAGAATTAACTTGAAAATCTCATTCCCACATATATGAGAATAGTCATTGTAGACCAAATACATGAGAATACCCCTATATCACATAACTTTTATAAATAATTTATTTTAAAACAATAATAATAATTAAAAAATATAAAAATAATTATTTTAAAAATAATAATTATTATTATTATGAAAAAATAAAAATGAAAATAATAAAATAATAATAATAATAATATTATTATGAAAATAATAATAATTATTATAAAAATAATAATATTATTATGAAAATAATAATAATATTATGAAAATAATAACTATTATTATAAAAATAAAAATAAAAATAAAAATAAACATGATAATAATAATAAAAAAATAATAATAATAGTGATTAAAATAATAATAATAAAATACTAATAATAATGTAAAAATAAAAACAAAAAATAATAATAATAATAATAATTGTTGTTGTTATTATTATTTTAATTTTTATTTTTATTTTTATTTTGTTAATAATAATAATAATTATTATTATTGTTATTTATTGTTGTTATTATTATTATTATTATTTATTTAATATTTAATATTTAATATTTTTATTTTGTTATTATTATTATTATTTATGTTTATATTTATTATTATTTTTAATTCTATAATAATAAAAGAGCAATCCTATCATATTATACAAGTCATTCACATTACTACTTTTAATTCTTAGAGCATACCAAACATGTCATTTTCATTCTCAATTTCATTCAATTCATTGGTTCATTTCATTTATACCAAAATTTATTCCAATGTACCAATCGCTACCTAAAGAGTTTTGCCATAATATAGTATATATCTCGTAGGATGTGGAGTGCTTATTAGTATCTACAAAGATTATGAGATATTTATTGATTTTTTCTTAAACTTAAGCCAAGTAGGGCACTTTTTTTTTTTTAAAGATCAACCGTGGTTCTCATCTACTCCTAAGTGACTCAAACTCGAAATTATTTAGGTATTGTTGCTCTCACTAAACTTAATTCTCTTGTCAAATAGAGCACATTTATGCTTAAACTAATTTATATTTAACCATACCTACTTGTAGAAAATATAACTAAGAGCTTATAAGCTAATTTACCAAACATCACAATGTACTCATAAGAAAAGTGTAAACTTCACTTATAAAATTTTCGATTAATTCTTGAGAAATACACTCGATTTAGATTAGACTAAGCATGCAACCTCAGAGCGATATATAAGAACTCTTAAGCTATTTTACCGTATATCACAATGAACCCATAAGAAAAATGGGAACTTGACTCATAAAATATATTAAAAAAATAAGAGTGGTCCTAATTAAGAATAAGATGAGAGATAATTATTTGAGATCGTTAAGATATATTAGAAGATGACTTGTGAAGAAATCTGTTAGAATGTGTGAAAGTTTAGAAATAATGCACCCTATAAAGAAAAACTAAAATGAGTTAAATAGAGAAACTCAACTGAAAATTCTTATATATGGAGCTACTTAAGAAGGCGCCTCTCATAGATATAAATAATATCATCAGATTCATGTGACTGATTGAGTTAACAATTAGTTCATTTTGTTTTGATTTGACATAGAATTTAATTTCAATTTAGCTATTAGTCCTATAAAATGATTAATCATATTCATATAATCGACCTACTTATTAGGATAAAACTTAGTTTGATTGGTGTAACGCATTAAACTCAAATTTAGGTGATCTCGGTCACTGTGTAATAACTTATAAGCTATTTTACCAAAGTGACACTGTAAAATTCATATAACTGACCTCACATAATAAAATAAGACTTGATTTAGCTCGATATAGCACTGAATTTGAAATTTAGATATCAGTGGCAGTGTAAGAGCTTACAGGCCATATTACCAAGCAACAAAACAAACTTATAAGCTCTTTGTTTCCCTCCAATATATACGGCCGACGTGTAAGAAAATCAATGGAGCTTCCCTCCGTTTTCAATTTTCGCTATGATCATAATTTTTTTTTTCTCTTCATAATAATTATTCTTCACCAAAAAAAAGTTGAGTTTTTATAGCTACATTTTCTCTGATCCACATCTTCAAATCACATACGAACCCTAACCTTCATAGCACATTATCGATAATCATCTATAATCATCAATACATACACACATATATTTTTATATAATAAATAAATAAATAAATTAATTAATACTTGATTAATGCAAATGCAGGTGAGATTATTGTTAATCATAATTTGCTAATGTATTATAGATAATCATCAATATATATAATATTATAATTAATATATGATTAATGAAAATGCAGGTGATTAATGCTAATCATAATTGCTAAATGTGATTAAAGATCAGGCCATGACGAAAACTGACGCTGTTGATTCTTCTCAGGTGTGATAATCATGTTTGAGATCATTATAACGAATTGCACATTATCTTATGTGTGAATTATTAATTTGTTTGTTATTTATTGTTATTATTATTATTATTTTTAATTAGGTATTTTTTTTTTTGTGTTTTATTATTATTTTTCGTGTAGCAGGTGGAGGTTGGTAATGCGCCACCGCCACCTCCGCCTCCGCCTGAGACAACCTCCGACACGCCGCTTTCTCGTGGTGGCAATAAGGTGAAACTTTTATTACTTGTTTTCTTACTCATTGTAATAAGTAATGTTGCAGTTTGTGTTTTTATTCCGATTATAAAAAGTGCAGGTTGGTGCATGAAGCTCTTGTGTGCAGGTACTGGGAAGGGTCAGAGATGCTATAAAATAGGAAAATAGAAATTAAACAATAACTTGTAGTTATTTGTTTTAATTTCTTTATTAATTTACTTATTTATTTTTGTGGCGGGGGGGTTCAAATTGTAAGTGATTATGTAAAATATTGGACTATTTGGGAATCGATAAGGTTTCGTTAAAGGTTATGTGTGTTAGAACTCAATTTCGGATCTTTCTAAAGGAGTGAAATAGAGAAATAAATTCGTGAACTACGTGTTTTTTAATACGTGAAAGCAAGCCTTATAAAGTAGAGTTGAAATTTTGTATAGTGTTCAAAACGTGGAAGCATGATTGTGTCTGAATTTTCAGTTTCGAATATTTTTTGTTTTGGTTAACTGCAAAAGTTGCAGTAGTGATGAATAGATGAAATGTTTAAGACACGAACTTCTCGTTGCACACTAAAACATGGTTAAGTTTAATGCTGTTGAGTGTTGTTACTTGAAAGAGAGACCTTATGCAATTCAAAGCATTCGCATTTCTTTTGCAGGTCTACAAGAGTGGCCCACTTTTCTTATCATCAAAAGGTTTGTTTTTTTATTGACATTTAGTTCTTTGCTTGAAAAAAGGAACAAACTGCAGAAGTGTTTCGGTTTTTTATCATCTTCCTATGCCCTCCTTCCTTTTCCCGTCATAATTGTTATGCACTTTCCTTTTAGCTGAAGTGCACTGTTTTCTAAAATTTCTCTGCTAGCCACCTCATCGATTGCCTTCTTACATGTTTGATGAAATTTTATGTCGTCTGTGCTTGATCTTTTACTTTTGAATTTGTATTTCAATAGGATATTAAAGATAGGGTGGTTCAGTATTTTGTTATTATCTGGACACTCCCATGTCAGCACTGATGTCAAGTTTTGGTAAATTGTTCTTTGTGGAAAGGCAGTTCTACTGTATCTTATGATTGACACCTATTGACAAATAGGATCACCTATTCTTTCAGATTTCCTCACAATTAACCTTCGTAGATTCGTTAATATAATTTGTCAAGTTCCCAAAATGTGTTTCTTATGTTTACTAATATTATGCTGTATCTAAAAAGATTTCCTGAACCAACTCTTTGACCCACGCTTCGGCTGGAATAGGAATTCTGTTATGATCTGCTATATTTGAAGAATGACAGGATGCCTTCTATGTACTTCATTCCTCATGTGATATGATATTTCCCACGTGTACTATTCACCGGGACTTGCACTTGTATGGAGAAATTCTTTAATTTGTCCTAGAAATTTAATTTTTCTTATAAAGCGTTAACTTATTAATATGCGTAGGGATTGGATGGACATCGTGGAAGAAAAGGTGGTTTATTTTAACACGTACCTCATTGGTCTTCTTTAGAACTGATCCTGTAAGTGTGAATTTCTCTTTTCATGTTACTTTCTCTTTCCTGGCTGTTATGCAAGTATCTAACTTTTATTTGACATTATCATCATTCTATATAAAGATTATGTATCTACATGTCTCCACTTACAACAAGTTGGTATTCTTTGGTATAACTTTTGTTGGGACTTATCATGTTCATACTATTACACTTCTACAGTGAATATGAATAGCAATCTTTGTTTTATGGTGCAATCAATGCAGAGTATTTGGTTGACTCTTGAAGGATTAGGTTCACCTGACAAAAAAAAAGAAAGAAAGAAGGATTAGCTTTTTTGAGGAAAACTATTAGTTTTGCTTACGAGAAACTGTCTTCTCCTAATCATTGTTTTTGACTTTCAAGCTGAAATTTGCAGAAACTTGATAATGTTGTCAATCTCTTCTAAATGAGTTTGCACCCCTTTGAACTTCACTAATATTTATGAGCGGCGTTGTCAAATCTATTTTGTCAACCCCACTTAGTGAGATAAGACTTAGTTTGTATTATATAAAGACATTCTGAAGAGAAGAAGTATGGATTTTAGTATATGCTGTTAGAAGTTTGAAGTACTATGCTGTGTCAGAGCAAGAATTGTTACTATTTAGTCCATTACCAGAGAATATCATAGAGCTTTTCGGGAAATATGAGTTGGCTTCTGCTGCTGGTAATCTTGGTACTACTGCAAGCTGATGGTGTCTGGATACTAGAACAAAAATCTAGATACCATATCTACATAGTGCCACAATTCCAGTTCGAGTCCATTTGCTTCTCTCTCTCTCATCGTCATCATTCTCTTATTGAACTTCCAAATTATTACTACATTTGACTCTTGGAACTTTCTATAAGAAAAAAATTAAGGACTCCTTCTAAAATGTCTACTTGGTTGTGAACATTTTAGCACTTTAAGATTATAATCTCCTTATATGTCTTTCTTTTCTTAAACATTGTAAAGCACAGGTAAGTGTGCATAAAAATTGACTGTAGTTTCTTTACTTTGCTTATTTGGTATCACTGTTTACTCGTGCCTAGACCAAGTTTTTTATCATTTACATATTCTTTATAGACTTATATGAGATAAAATTGAGCATCATAAAATTAATTCCCTAAATATGTTCAGCTTTTGTTGAGTGTCACCATCTCTGTAAAAGAAGATGTACTGTAGCACTGTAGTTTATATCGAATAACCTGCAAGCTTATGGAGATCTGATAAACTTGTGTTCCCTTGTCCCTGGAGGAAGAAATGGTTTCATATATTAGAGAAATTGTTATGATAATTAGTTTACTAAATGCATGGTTTATGATGAACCCTATTTCTGAGTACTCATTCTTGATAGCTCTTCCTGCAAAAAAGCTCCATTTCGCTGGCCAAAAGTTGTTTTATCTCTCTCAAGTTTATAATGAAACTTCTACATCTGATGTACCTCAGTCTCCAATCCCATTTCCCCAGGAGGACAGACAAGATTTGATGTATCTCATTGTTTATGCACTTCTGATTTTTTGAGTTTGATACCATTTTAAAATTTTATTTCTCTACCCAAAATGATTTTGACAATTTATTTTTATTTTTCAGAATGCTGTCCCCCCAAGGGGGGCCGAAGTGAATTTAACCCTCGGTGGTATTGATCTCAACAGTTCAGGCAGGTTGGCCTATTTTAGTTTATACACTTCATATGTCTGGTTTCTTTTATATTTTGTTGATATGGGTCTTTGCATAGAATCTTTATCAGGATGAAGAGGATTCTCATGTTTATTTTTTCTTGATGAATTTTCAGTGTGGTTGTCAAAGAAGATAAGAAACTGATAACTATGGTCTTTCCTGATAGTCGTGATGGGCGTTCTTTCACACTCAAGGTGTGCCCTCGTAATAATACCATTCTTCCCAATCCTATGCAAGGCATAATAATTTAACTACAGGCATTGCACAGCACATTATGTAATTCATGTTTTTCATATTTCTCTGCCTTTAAGATGTGGGATTCCTGCAATAAATCATATGTATTCATATGGGGTAACAGTAGGGAATGGCTTATTGTGAAGGAATGGTTTTGTCGGAGATTTTTCATTCTTAATCTATAGTTTGAAGGGTCTTACATTAGGCTTTTTGAGCCTGTTGCCTTTTTTAGTTTGGCTTATTTTCTCTTAAAAAACAATCAGCTTTTTTATGGCTCCTTACTGATTGTTATTTTAAAATAAAAAAGTTCTGGTCAATAACCCCATCACTGTTTTGATCAATCTGCTTTAGTATCAGTCCTGCTTCATGCTTATTTACGGTTTCAAACTGGTCAAGCATGTCTTTTGTAATGAATGCAATCAATCCATAAGCCCCTTCTAATCAATAGGCCAAACTTTTCAAAAGAAAAAATTTCTTAAGTGTGTATATATCAATAACTTTTTTGGCTCACTCTATTACATGCAAAAGTTTACATTACTACAGAATATGGTTTATGCAACTTGCTTTCCTTTTCCCCCTATTAAATCAATATGGGTGCTAATTTAGAGACCAGATTATGATTATATGGGTTTGAAATTTTGATTTCAATATGACTAGCTTCTACATTCTTTGATTTTCTGTTGAATGATAACAGCTCCTATAAACTCTAGCAGCTCACCTTTTAAAGTTTTGTAACCAGTCTGTTTCTTTCTCTTTCTTTACCTCCATTCCTCCACCACCCTAAAAAAGGGTATAATGATAAGATATTAATAAACATCTCAATCTCAATAATATTGCAAGTAGTGTCCAACTGGTATATACATTTTGGTTTTGGCTTTCCTAGTTAGATGTTTCATATCTGAGGTAAATGTTACAAGTTAATGACCTTCAGATGATTCAGGATTCTCTGCACTAAAAAAGAGTCTTATCCTGCTAGTTTAGACCGGCATGAGTTCCCTCCACATGGTATGGTTTCTGTTACTGCAAAAATACATGCTTATTCTCTTCAATGGGTCTGATGTTGGCTTAGTAGACTAAGGTGGAAATTAGTTTGTTATATATCAGCAGCCTGCATGAATTAGGAGATATACTGTATAGATATTGACATGGGCACAGGAGAAAATTTGGTAAAGCTATATAAGCGCTACTTAGACATATAAAGCACACTTGGACTTCCTCCTTTTTTTTTTTTTAAATACTGAAGTAACATTATCGTTACCATTCCACCGTTGCCTTCTTATTTTACCTGATAGAACTTCTCACCTCTCCTGTCTTGAGGGCTTTTGGCATTGCAGGCTGATACTTTGGAAGATTTGCATGAGTGGAAGGCTGCACTTGAGGAAGCTTTGGCAAATGCGCCAAGTGCTGCTCCTGCAATGGGGCAAAATGGAATCACCAAGAATGACCAAACAAATGAAGCTGATGCTTCTATAGATCAGGGTAAGCTGCCTATCATATATAACTGCACACATTATTCAAGAGACAGAGAACTTTCTATGAGGGTTATAGTTGCTATCGGTTTAAGATTGTATCCTTACCTTCAAAAGTTGATTACATGCAACAATATTATTTTCTGCATTTTGTCATCTATACAGCCGAGATATTACTTTTATATAACTCCACTTCTCTTAGAAGTTATCTTGTCATTCTCCAAGGGTATACCTTGCTTCTTTAAATTTTTTGACGTTTAGAATGTGTGTATCGTGATTTTCTTCTTAGATCCAGCAAACTGCGTAGTATAGTAACTAGTGAAGTTCAAATAAAAAATGGCTGCATTGCCCTTTTCCATCGCTTAAGTTCCCAGATATAGTAGTTTATCGTAGACAGGCTTTATTAAGTTATGTAGTAATAAGAAATTCAGTTAGACATGTTCATTCAGTACTTAACATTTGTTTCACCATTCTTCTAGTTCATTTCTTTTGGCAGCATATTTCTTAGTTATACATATTTATTTGTAGGGTTGGATATTATTGATGGTGTCGAAGTTATGGGCTAGGTTTCATAATAACCTGCATTATTTTCTTTTAGTTGCTTCTATTTATCACCTGACTAATTTCATTTTGTTTTTTTTTTTCCTTTTGTTGGGGTTGCCATTTATAGCAAAGGATAAACAACCTGAAAAATCATTGGTAATTGGCCGGCCTATCCTACTGGCTTTGGAAGACATAGATGGAACTCCCTCTTTTCTTGAGAAGGCTCTTAGGTTTGTAGAAGAGCATGGTGAGGTTCTCTTTCTACTTTATGCCATTTGACGTCTTTATGCTATTCATATAATTTGCTCATGCTAAGCTACAAATTCTTAATCCACTACTTTGCATCTTCTCTTTCCTTATAGCGCTAAGTTGTAAATTCCTGACCTGAATGCTCTTTAGTACATGGATTACATTTTTTATGATATGAGACATTTTGAAACTACGTCTATTATTAATGGATATGCCAATACTTATAGATCCTTTCTCAACTTTTTTAAGTTCCTTTGCTGTATGTAGAGAGGTTGTATGGATTATAATGCAGTGCACCACCTTGGTGCTTAACTACAGTAGTTTTATATTTACTTACCGAGTAGAAAAAATAAGGTGAAGAGTGCAGGATATAGACATTTCACTAATTACATCATCCACAGTACTATCATGTAATGCCATTATGGAATAGTGGAGAATTCCATAGCTATAGGCATTTTTCAATGGATGACTGACAAGATCCATGAGCTACAATGCTATCTATTTTGAACCTGTTGAGTGCATTAAATGAGGTTTTGCGAGTGAATGATTGACAATAAAATTTCAAGCTTATTCTCAAATGGTGTTCCATTTCATGTTGCACGCAATACTTTAGATAATCTCCTGGGATGTACCTATTGCTTCTAAAGGCTTCAGAAATTACAAGCAGTTGGTTAAGCTATAGAGATCTTGATTTAAAAAAAAAAAATTAAATTAAGCTATAAGACTCTAGAAGCATAAGATGAACGTCAAATTTGCCAGGGTAAATGATGCTGTTAGACTTTCTTGCAAATGCTAAGGTTTGATCCTGTAACCAAATTTGCACTTCCTTCAGTTGTTATTAACCTTTATTTTATCTGATTTTTTAAGTTGGTACACTCGTGTATTTGCTTTGTATCTGATCAGTTGGCAGTGCTATTCTAGGTGTTAACGCGGAAGGCGTCTTGAGGCAAGCTGCAGACGTTGAGGATGTTGAAAATCGAATTCGAGAATATGAGCAGGGTTTGTTTGCTTTTTCTTTTTCTTGTCATCAATTAATTTAGGCCATGTATTGTTTATGTTACTAGGTTGCATGATTTTCCTGTTTGTAGCCGGGTTTCAAAGTTTTGTTCGAACCATTATTTTAAATGAAATGACCCCAGGCCCGTAGTTCGTTTCTGAAAATGCAGAATATTGGTGTCAAAAGGCTGCTGAAATCTAAGAAAAGCTTACAAAATTACATAAGACGGGTATTTTCATGTATTATCAAAGACGTACCGTATTCTATATCTCCAAAAAAAGAAGTCAGATTTAAGATACAAATTTGGACTATGCCTTTTGCTTCTTCCACATGTAATCTGTTGTATAAATTCCATGGAGAATAGACAGTTACCAGTAGCAAGAGATGAAGATGATGATAATCAGCACCTTTTTTTTTCCACAGTTCATAGAATTTTTTCTTTCATGATTGAAAATGGAGTTTTAACCCCATCAGACTTGGGTTTACCTGCATATTGAGTTAATCATCTTTGAAATGATATTTAAGGTCAACGGAGCCCTTTGGATTGTGTGTTATGCCTCAGAATACCAATTTTTATTGGTTATGTGTCCTTCTCAATTCAGGAAAAACTGAATTTTCTTCAGACGAAGATGCTCATGTTATAGCTGACTGTGTCAAGGTATCTCTTTTACTCACAAATTGACTAAAACTTTTCTGGTGGTTACATCTTGTGGAGACTTCCTGAAATATTTTTTGTTTTCTCCGCTGAACTGTCTCAGTATGTTCTTCGGGAGTTACCATCATCTCCAGTTCCTGCATCTTGCTGCAATGCCTTGCTAGAAGCATGCCGTAAGTTTGCTCTGTTTCTGTTTGATTCTGTTGACTGTGTCATCCTTTTCTTTCTAGGTATAATTGGGAGTATTGAGATGAAGAATGCAGCAAGGCAGCATATGATGATGAAAGCATTGGTTTAGTGTTTTTTTAGCATCATGTGCTGAACTGTTTTCTTTAAAACATGAGCATTCCAACGTTTTAATCTGCCAACTGTATTTGATCCTCAAGGAGCCTAAACCTGAAGACTTTGCCCCATTGAGAACCTTTTACAGAAGATTTTATATCGATCCTTCATCATGTGTTTGTGGCTTTAACTATTATCCTGGGGCATGATTTCTGTTTACATGAAGAAAACCAGTTTCCTTCTTCTCCACTGTTTGATTGGTGTTTTAAATTACTTTACCTTCAACGATTAAGTGAATGTAATTATGAACATGTTTACGTGTTATCTATGATTCTCTCCACCCATACGCCTCAAGGATCCAAGATGAAAAAGGAAAAGAAACATAAGTATTCTTTACGGTGACTCGTATTTGGGTTGAACACCTTGGTGCCCTATGATTGATCTGTACCTCTCAAAAGAATATCTATCTACATCAATTGTTTGTGTACAGTTTATATTTGAATATGTTTGATGAAAGCATAAAAACTGTTGTATCTCAAAAAATGTCAAAATCTTCAAGTGCTAGTTTTATTCAGTACTTGGAAGTTGAAAATCCTTTGGACACAAGCACTTGGTGGATCTTAGAAATTTTTTTCTCCTATAAAATTATTATTAGTATATTTCTTTTTGTTTTGTTTTAGTTGATCTATAACACTTCTTATTTCCTGGTACATGATGAAGCGTTTTTTCTGGTAAACAACCTTGAAGTTGTCAATGTTGTTGATCATTCATTTCCTTCCTCAGTGAAAGCATATTAGGCTTTCATTTCATTGATTAAATTCTTTTGACAAATTCTAAGATTCCCACTGGAAACTTTAAACAATTCGTATATTATAAGCCTTAGGAGGGAGACAATTATTTGGAGTGGTGTGAATTAATATATGTAGCAGAAAACAAAACTAAGAGCTATGACAATCATTTGCTTATTTCAGTTTTATTGTTCGTTTCTTTTTTGATGAACTTAAAAATAACAAGGGTACTGCTTTGATGGCCCAACTATTAACCATCGGTATTTAAA